>OV884058.1:73099089-75499089 GCA_930367215.1 Pollenia angustigena | reverse complement strand
CCCTGTATTGTCCAAGCAGGGACCCGAAATAATGTTATGTCCCTGGTTCCAAGGTCAATAGCTATGGACCTTCTTCCTTCTTCAGGCATCTGGCGGAGACTTGGCTGTCCGCCAGAATTGGTTTAAAATTTAATATTTCACCCTTTGGGTGCTTTTTAATTTAGCACTCCAAAGGACTATTAATAATTTTGCTTTGGGTGCTTTATATTTGAGCACTCCAAAAGCCTGTAGCTGGCAGGATCGCCATGTAAATAAAAACAATTTCTTTCTGTTTTATTTCTATGGAAGGTGCAATCGAGTTGCACTCTTCACTGTGTTTATTTTTAATTGTTCTTAAATTATAAATTATTCTACCTTATATACTACTTATGAGAATTTAGCTTAGCCTAATTAAAATACGTGTTTGTGTGTATTTTATATATTTTCCCACGTTAAAAAAAAATGGGTTTCAAATAACTTTTCACAATTTAGCATGAGTGCATTTAGTGTGACATATGATATTTGGATGTCAGTCACTTAAAGTAATGAATTCATCATTACTAAAATAATGCAATCATGCTACAAAATAAGAAAAAACCATTGTCTCTTTAAGAAGCAGCAACAACAAAGGAATAAGTAAAGCACATAATTATGAGGTAAATGATATGTAGTTAGTAAAACAAGAGAATTAGTTGTGAAGTGATTAAGGAAGAGGCAGGAAGCCGATGATATTGTGCTAAAACCAAAAATTTAAAACCGAATTTGAAACTATTGTGGAAAAAAAACTAAAAATAGAAGAAATTGAAAAAGGAATATAATTACCTATTGTGAAAAATTAGGGAAAAAACCAAAAGATCGCTATTGATTTGGAAAATAAATTAGAAAAAATACCTAAACGGCATAATTATAGTGAAAAGAGGAAAAAAAAAAAAAACTAATACTTATTTCAAAGTAGTGAGGAAAATAAGTCTGGTAAACGGTGAAAAAACCCAAAATTTAGTGTAGATATTGAAAGTGTGAGGAAAGGGGTCGGAAAACGGCAAATAAAGTTAAAATCGGAAAAAAAAGAATTGTATGTATATGAAATAAGTAGGCATACAGAAAAAAGTTAATTTGGTAAGGTGAATAACGGTCAAAAGGAGGAAAAAAAGAATACCGGTTTCAAAAAAAAAAAAAAAAAAATTCGAAAAAGTGGAAAAGATACCGTTTTCAAAGAAAAAAAAACCCAAGAAAGAAGAAAGATACCAATATTGAAGAAAACAAGAAAATATAAAATTTTTGCCAGTTATACATATGTTTGTACATACATATGGCTGGATAGTGAAACATATGGGTATATACATACATATAAACAGTGATTTAAAGCTGCACCAAAAGGAAAAAATTAGAACAACAATAATAAGGAGAAATATAAGGTATTTAAAGAAAAATATATAAAAGAAAAAATACACTTTGCAATACATATCTAAATACACTTTGCAATACATACATACACTTTTTCGTACAAATTAAAGAACATACAAACATATTAACACATGCTTAATATTGCATAACAAAGAGAAGGAAAAAAACAAACTAATACTTTTTCTTTGCTTGCTAATCTATGAACACTCACCCATATTTTTTTATCTAATCTACTCTTTCTCTTAAAACCGCGATTTATGAGAATTCTCTCACAGGTTATTAAAAACCTTTAGCTCTTTTTAAATTTTAATCTGTTTAAGGGTTGAAAATTTTAACATGAAATGTAAATTACAAGTTTAAAACTTTAGTGTTGAAAAAACGGAGATTTAAAGGGAAACGAAGAATATTTTTTAATAAAGAAACTTAAAGAAAGGCATAATTAATCAAAATTGGAAAAAGAAGAAGTGAAGTTGTTTTGAGATTGTGTTAGATGTCAGAAAAGTTTAAGAGTTGAGTTGAGGTAATTTGGAAAGGAATTTAAGAGAATCGGAAGAGGAATCTTTACATACATTGAGAACTAACTTTAGGTCTCTTTATAATTCAAAAAAGAAAAAAAAACTCAGGGGTCTAATCGCCGCTGTCGATATCGAGTCATTTCTATCGAATAATTTTAGTTTTGGATCGCGACCTTCGATATCGAACTAAATTAAAAAAAATTTGAGATGATGGCTTTCGATATCGAGTAATCGATCGAGTGTAATCTTCACAAAACTTATTCGATACTACCATACCTATCGAAATAAACAAATCAAAATACTTTTTCTTTGTTCAAGTTGCAAAAATTTTAGGAAATGTAAGTTTTTTATAAGTTTTCAATTAAAAAGTGTTTATTAAATATAAAATTTCTAGGACAAGTGTAAAAAACATAAATTTGAAGCAGAAAGAAGCGTTGGCAGAATATATGTCAGAGCATCCCAACTTGGCAAAAAATCTCTTGCCAAATTGTGGCCAAGGAAGAGTTACGGCAAACAGACTATGGGAAACGTTAACTATACGCTTAAATGCGTTTGGCCCACCAATCAAAGACGCAAAGGCATGGCGTAAGGTAGATATGCACATATGTTAATTTTTGGATTTCATTATTTAAAAATATAACTTTTCTTTTTAAGGTTTATACAGATCAAAAATTCAATGTTAAAAAAAAGGTATCGTTTAATAAAGCGTCGAAGAAAAAACCTGGAGGCGGTCCCTATGAGGAAATTCCTCTCTCTTCTGCCGAAGAACAAATTCTACAGGCTGCTGGCATTGATATAGCCGTTGAGGGCTTATCAGCGGTACAGACATTTGGCTCTTCTAAAAACACAAAAACTTTTAGCGACGCAGATTACTCTTTTCAATCTTTAATAGATATACCTTTGGGATCGGAAAGTAATAGTGATATCGAAGAGGAACAGAATACAAAAATAATAAACGAAAAACCTACATGCTATTCTAAAGCCGAAACAAAATTAGGTTTAATAAAGTCGAGCATGGGAAAAATGGAAGAACACCAAGTTAACATGGGTGCCAAGCTCGATCGGTTGATTGAGTTAAAAGAACGATCACTTAAAATTAAGGAGGAAGACCATGCTACCAATATGAGCATTAAAAAGATTGACCTGGAAATAAAATCAATCGAACTGCAAATGCTAAAAGACAAAAATAAAACTTTTTAAGAATGTTGTAGTTTTGGAAACTTCTGTGCCCTATTTTAAGACATGAAATCTATATAATTTATTATTTTTTTTTTGTTTTTAAACTATAAGCCAAAGTACAAAAAAATGAAAACAAGGTTGTGCTAGTTTTAAACTTTTTTAATAAAAAATTATTTTAAGTTTTAATAATTTCAATGTGTTTTTAGTTACTAAAAACTACTAAAATTTAGTATAATATATTTAACTCATTTATGTGCATAATATGTCTACAAATTGTTTATTAATGAAAGCTTAATGTGATCAAGAATTTTATTTCCCTTTCTGGTTAAGTGTGTTTCAGCACCTACGTCAACGTTGATTTGGGAAGATTCACTTATAGTGATTTCGGTGTACTGTTCCACTCTAAATTTAATGCAAACGTTGTGTAACGCAGTACACACATTTGCCAAACGTGCCATTTTTTCGGGATGGTAGCGACTTCTTTTATCGTTGGAAAGAATTTTCCAACGTCCTTTAAGAATCCCAATAGATCTCTCCACGATACATCTAGCTTTAGAGTGCACCTCATTGAAATGAGCTTCCATTGTTCCTTCTCCAGGGTTTCTATATGGCGTAATGCACCATGGTTCTAAAGGATGCCCGGAGTCCCCTGAAATTAATGAAACAATTAAATAGCATGTGCCACAAATTTACTTAATTTAACATACCCAAAAGGCAAGCGTTTTTTAACTTATTTGTGTTGTGAAGTTCCTCTAACAAATTCCTTTCATCGGAATGTTTCCACACAAAGGAATCATGTGCCGCTCCACCATATTTTGAGTTATTTGCCAACAATTTATATTCATGGTCACAAATCTAAAAGTACAAAATATACATTGCATTTAAACCACTTCATATCATTTCATTTTTTAAAAACTTACCACCATTGAGTTTAGGCTATGAAACCCCTTCCTGTTAAAGAACATGTGTTCATTTCTAGGTGGCTTTTGGAGACCAATATGGGTACCGTCTATACATCCTATAACTAAATAATTTAAAAGATGAAAATGCTTTAAAATTAAGGTTATTCTTAGGTTTGTACTTACCACCAGGAATCTTGTATTTTCTCATAAAGGCTTCCATGCATTCAAATGAATGCTCAGGAGAAAATTGGATGAAATTTGGACAAAGCTTTGCCTCCATTTCTCTGGCAACATTTTGAACAAATTTGCTAACTGTGCTCTGACACATTCCAATTAAATAATCATTTCCCACAGCATGTTGAAAACTACCAGTAGCAAAAAGCGATAGTGTTGCGGCTAACTGGATCATTGGAGGTACTGCAGTTGACATATGCCCCACAAAATCTAGTTGTGAAAGGACATAGTTGAATGCCTCTTTTGACAATATAAACCGTTGTTTGAACCTTCAAATTAAATAAATAGTCAATTTGAATGCATTCATTATAAAATAAATGTGTGTTATGTTACTTACGCTTTAGCTGCCAAGGACAAAACATTGCTTTTATCCCGCATCTGTCTTCTGATGCGCATGACGGCATGATCATCTTCTGAATCCGATGAAGATAAGTCGGTTAGTAATAACAGTTGTTGATTCATATCCACTGCGTTATAAATGTTCAATTTAGTAACAAAAAATATTTTCTGAGTGCATACTTACATTTCTTGATTTTTTCTTTTAGTTTGTTTACATTTTGTGTACACATATGAAATAAATCTTTTACAACTTTAATAAAATCTTTTACAATTAGTACGCAAGCTCGATTCGACACCAATCGAATGCCGCACTTAGACACCTCGACATGTATCGAACTTTTGTTTTGTACGATAGCTTGTTCGATATCGACAGCGGCGATTAGACCCCAGGTTCGGCAAAATAATTTTAGGCAAAACAAAATTAGAGTATCAATTCTCTTGTTACTTTTTTATGTTAATATATTTGGATTACGAAGTGCACTTAACTTATGAACAGCGTTACCGCAGTGATATTTTTTCTAAATTAAATTTTCGGTATTTAAGCACAAAATTACAACTGAAAGTTTCCTACTAACACCTCTCACACAAATATTTGTTACTTTTATATATATTTTATTTATTAAATAACACAAAGTAATAATAAATAAAGTTCGGGTGGAGCACTACCTTAAAGGAAAAATTTGTTTATATATAAAAATTTTTTAAATACCCTTTTTTGTAACCCTTTTTGGAAATTTCCAACGGCAACGCTGCTTGGAAATAAAGAATTCATTATAACAAAAACTGAATAAAGAATATTCTCTTTCACCAGCCAAAAGAAAAAATAAATCAAAGATAAAAGAAATAATTGTGTGTGGTCACTAAGGTTTAGTACATGAAAGATCCTATCAACTTACATTCATACATAAATACAAAGGAAAAACCACCACTAAATTTGCAAAAGCATTATTTGCACAGAATTGTGCTCTTAAGTTTTGTTTTAAATTTTTTTATATAATAGGCGACTGTAAAATTCTCGGTGAAAACATAAACAAATAAGGAGAATAATCAAACGGAACAAAGTAGAATTATTAGTAACCAGAGACGGAAACTTCAATGGTATAAGAATATTTTAAATAGAAATTAATAAAAATTATTAACTATCAAATTATATTGGTGAAAGTCAATGTAACTTGTTAAAGGAAACGTACTACTGGCTACTCTTGATTTACCCTTTCAATTTTATAAATAACATAATACACTTATGTTCTCAAACACAATTTAAATATAAATATTTAGATTGTAATCACGTTTAACTTTTTTTTTTAATCAAAGTTAAATAAATTTACCCTTTTGTTCCATAATTTATTTGTGAAGTTCAGTAATTGAAAAAAAAAATAATTTGTCCATCCCTGTAAACATAAAGAAACATTTTCACAAATAAAGCTCAAACAGTGTTACCACTGTGTATTTCACTGACATCCCGAAAAAGTTTGGTGAGCCGTATTAAAAATTTGACTGAGTACAGAGCTAACACACAAAACGTAAAAAAAAAAAAGAAATAAATAAAAAAAAAAAAAAAATAAACAAAAAAAAAAAAAAAAAAAGTCAATTTTTTATACTGGTTTATTGGATTGTTTAAAATTTCTTACGCTTTTGCTACGGGAAACAAAATTACGAGTATTTCATAATATTAAAGATTAAAAGAAAATAATTAGTGTTGTGGTTATTTTGTTGAACTATTTATGGTTTTTTTAATCCAAATTTTTTAATATTTTTAATTAGGCTTAAGTTCATGAAATTTAATTTTTATTAAATTATTTTTGTGAAGAAAGAAAACTTAAAATAAATTTACACTTTAATTTATTTGCAAATTTGAAAATAACACAATTGTCGATACTGGTGCACATAAAAGGGAAAATATTGACACGATACTCAAACGGAGTTACCGTTGTGCATTTTATTAGAATCCCAGGAAAATTGGTGATTATCCCACGGAATCAATTAATTCGGGGGATAATATAGCACACTACTAGTTTCCACAGTCCAAAAATCGATTCTTAACTATATTTGTTATTAACAGCAAAATTGTAAACCCGTCTTGCAATATTACATGTATGTAATATATTGAATTGCAGAACATTAAAGTAGTAATAGGCATTATATTCAGAGATAAGATAAGTTTGCTATTTTTAAATAGAAATTTGTTTCGGCTTTAAGTCTAGCCGCAGTTAAAAGGAAAACATTTTTTTTAAGATATTTATGCAAATAGAAAACAAAAAAAAATTTTCAAGAGATAAGGTTAATATTCAAAATATATAACTTACGAATCCCTGTAATTGCAAATTTCAAATAATTCCAATCAAGTTTCATAAAAAAACAACCCTATAATAAAAATGACTTCCACTTCCACGTCCACATCTTCCATTAGGGAAAGATTTGTATTCGACTGTGAGCATTTGCTTAAATTTTGTCAAAAATTCAACAGTGCTCCCATTGAAAGTCATAGTGAGGCAATTCTCGAGGTGAAAATGAAAGATTTAGACTCAAGATGGCACAGGGTAGAATCCTCTTATGAAAAAGTCATGTTAGCTCAAAGCGAGATAGTGCCAGATGAGTTTAAGGAAGAATCAAAACTGAATTTTGATGCGTGTTCAGATGCATTCTACCACTGTACTTCCCAAGCTCTTAAACTTATGAAAGCTTTTGAGGTAGATCGAACACCGGCAATCTACCGCTCATAACTTAGTGTCAGATACCTCTAATATTTTTCTTAAACTCCCACCTTGTGACACAGAAGTTTTCAAGGGTAGTTATGAGCAATGGCCATCTTTCCGCGATATGTTCACAGCGGTTTGCATAAATCACCCAAAGCTCACTCCCGTCACGAAATTATACCACCTCCGAAATAAAACGAGAGGCGAAGCTGGTGCTATTGTTCAGAGATATCCTCTTTCTCATGACAATTTTGATCTCGCCTGGCGGGCGCTAGAAACTCGGTATGAAAACAAACGAGTTTTGGTTGACAACCAAATAAAAATACTGTTCGACATACCATCAGCCACAAAGGAAGATAGTGATTCTATCAGAAGAATCCAATCATCCGTAAATGACTCATTGGCAACCCTTAGAACACTTGGTGTTAAAGTGAGTAGTTGGGACCCAATCTTGATTAGATTAATATCCACGAAACTCCCAGAAACCACACTCTCACTTTGGGAACAATCCCTCACATCCCCCCGTGAGTTACCGAGTTGGAGTCAAATGTCCCAATTCCTAGTTGACCGGTATGAAGTAGTAGAACGCCTTACAAGCATTAAAAGCTCAAAAGATTGCTTCACAATTACAAAATCACCCCAGTCAAATAAGATACAAGCGTATACGTCACAGGAAAGTATAAGCTCTTTATCCTGCAAATTATGCAATGAAAGTCATTCATTACGAACATGCCCAAAATTTCGGTCTTTCACGATACAACAAAGACTTGATTATGTCTTTAAGAATAAGTTTTGCAATAACTGCTTAGCCACATCCCACCTTAAAGCGCAATGCGGCAGTAAACATACTTGTTTTTACTGCAAGAACCCCCATCACACGTTATTGCATATGAGACAAGCAACCCATAACCCAAATCAAAGGTCGGAAAGTGTTCAGTATAAGGAAATCCCTAGTTCTCAAAACAAAGTTTCTCGAAACTTCCCCATAAATACAACTCAACCAGTTAAAAATGACACGGCAGAAGAACTTCCTCAAACCTCAATAAAAGTTCAAGCACATTGTTCTAGTAGTAACGAAAATGTGTTGTTGCGCACAGCATTGATTGAAATAGACCACAGAGGCGAGCTATTTACAGTCAGGGCATTAATTGATCCTGGCTCGCAACGTACATTTTTAACTGAAAGAGTGAGGAATAGACTTCAGCTTCCCTACAAAAAATTGCACTTTGACGTCATTGGCATTGGCGGTCAAAAACAGTCAGCGAATAAAGAATGCGAATTTGTGTTATATGCCAAAAGACACAATATGAGAATTCCCATTAAAGCAATAGTACTACCGAAAGTCACGAAAAGACTTCCTGCTTGTACTTTCGTTAAACCCCATTCCCCATTACTTGCAGACCTAGATCTAGCAGACCCTACCTTCAATCAAGCATCTCAAATAGATCTAATTCTGGGGAATGAATACGAGCACTCTGTAAACATTGATGGCATAAAGAAAAATATATGTGGTCAAACATCAGCGTATAATACCATTTTCGGATGGGTACTCAGTGGTCCAATTGAAACCCAAACAGTGCAAACCTTTTCAACGACAGTTGTTCCCTCTGAAACTTCGGAACTTAATATACTCTTAAAAAGGTTTTGGGAGCAAGAAGAAGTCCCCATAGCTCGCACTAAATCAGCAGAAGATGAGTTCTGCGAAGAATTATATACTCAGACCACTACGCGCGATGAAACTGGTAGATATATTGTTAGGCTACCCTTCAAGAAAGAATTTCCGGAAACAGTCTTTCTAGGATCATCAAGATTCATAGCCTTAGCCCAGTACTCTACCATGGAGAAGACACTGGCCAAAGATCCCGGCCTACAAACCCAATATAAGGAAGTAATTAATGAATACTTAACTCTTGATCACATGGAAGAAAGTCCATCAGATGAAATTTTTTGCAAAGGTAAATATGGTTCATATTATCTACCACACCATGCGGTAATTCGCCCAGAACACAAAACGACGATACTCAGAGTCGTTTTCAATGCATCTAGAAAGTCTAAATCCCAATTCTCTCTAAATGACATTCCGTACACAGGCCCCACCCTGCAAAACGATTTGATATCCATTATTCTCAACTGGAGAAAATATCAATACGTTTTCAGTGGCGATATACAGAAAATGTATCGCCAAATACTAGTACACCCTGAGGACAGACCCTATCAGAGAATTTTATTCCAGCCACGTTCAACTGGCCCTATTCAAGATTTTCAGCTCAAGACGGTAACTTTCGGAGTGAACTGTGCTCCCTTCTTAGCAATTCGGACACTAATTCAACTCGCCTATGATTCCGAATCCATACACCCTAAGGCAGCACCAATACTGCGCACAGAGACCTATGTCGATGATATTTTGACCGGAGGTTATACCGTAGAGGAAACTCTAGAAGCTCAAAATCAGCTGATTCAAACCCTAAAATCAGCGGGATTTCCTCTTAAGAAGATTACGGCAAATAACCAGAACCTTTTATCCCATTTACCAAAAGAGGATCTATATGATTCAGACTTCCTTCGGTTTCATGATACCAGCTCCACAAAAACCCTAGGTATTAAGTGGAATGCCCTAACAGATTCATTTACATATAGTTTTTCCCCATTTGAACATTCCACAGTGGCAAAACTGTCATCAGTGGCAAAACTGTTTGATCCAGCTGGATGGATCACGCCTATAGTAATACGGGCAAAAATACTCATCCAACAATTGTGGCTAGAGGGCCTTGACTGGGATGATGAAGTTTCCTCTGAGTCACTCCAAAACTGGAATAGTCTAGTTCAAGATCTTTCAAAAGTCGAAATAATTTCCATCTCAAGATGGTTACAGTATTTGCCCTCTGACAATGTTCAAATTCAGGGGTTTGCAGACGCTTCCAAGGCGGCATACTGTGCCACAGTATACATGCGTTGTGAGAACAGTAAAACCAATACTTTCTCGAATTTAATCGTGGCTAAAAGCAAAGTTGCCCCTATACAAACAGTTTCACTCCCGCGGTTAGAGCTCACGGGAGCGGTCTTGCTTGCAAACCTGGCTAAATACGTGATTACATGTTTAAAGTTAGACCCAAAAGAAATATATTTATGGACAGATTCTTCCATAACTCTAGGATGGCTTTCAAAACCTCCATCCGCATGGGAAACCTACGTCGCAAATAGAATCTCCCAGGTTCACAGTTTAGTGCCCAATGCGACATGGCGATACGTCTCTACACACGACAATCCAGCCGATATAGGAACGAGAGGATGTAAGCCTCAAGATTTGGTTCATAATTCCCTGTGGTGGCATGGCCCATCATGGTTATCGAAACCCGCGTCTGAATGGCCTAAAAGAAACCCATTAAAAGTCACAAAACCCCCTGAAGTAGCCCAAGTTCTGCACGTAGAGGTGCAGAATAATCAGATTTTAGACAGATTCTCCTCCTATAGCAAAGCTCTAAGAGTGGTATGCTATATTTTTCGATTTTTCAATAAATGTATTAGAAAGATTCGAGCAGGCGTTCTTATAACTATTGAAAACAGCATAACACAACCAGAAATTAAGTTTGCAAAAGAAAGACTTATTATCTTAGCTCAAACCCAATTTTTTCTAGATGAGTTTCAATGTCTAAAGAATAATAAAGGCCTGTCTAATAAAAGCTCATTAAGGTCTCTAAACCCATTTCTAGATGAAAACTCGATTATACGAGCAAATGGAAGATTATCTCAAGCGTCTCTTCCATATAATGAACGGTATCCGATAATACTATGTACCAGGTAAATCACGGTTTTGTTATTTGTATCTAGCACACTTGCACCAATTTCTTGTTCACGCAGAGTGCAGCCAGATGTGTAGAATGGTACAAATGGAATTTTATATTTGCAGACTCAAACTTCGAGTGAAAAGCATAATACGGCAGTGCAAAACCTGTATAATTTATAAACAAACAGCCTGTTCCCAAATCATGGCTCCATTACCTGCTGAAAGATGTAGTTTATCGCTACCATTTCAGGTAACCGGAATTGACTTTGCCGGCCCATTTGAAATCAAAACCTCAAATCTACGGAAATCTCCATCAGCGAAAGGATACGTTAGTGTCTTCGTTTGCTTCAGCACAAAGGCAATTCACTTAGAAGCATGCTCTGACCTCTCCTCAGCAGCTTTTCAAGCGGCATTTTCCCGCTTCGTTGGGAGGCGGGGGCTACCCCAACGGGTTATAACAGACAACGGAAGAAATTTTCTGGGGGCCAGTAGAAAACTAGAGCAAGAATTTTCAGACTTTTTAGAAAACACGTCACAAGAGATAGCTCAAAAATACGTTGCTCACGGATTCGAGTGGAAGTTTATTCCCCTTTACGCACCACACATGGGCGGCCTTTGGGAGGCTGCAGTGAAAAACTTTAAATTTCACCTTAAACGTATCGCGGCCGCTCAAAAGTTCACTTTCGAGGAATTTTCTACTATTTCAGCCAGAATAGAAGGAGTCCTTAATTCCCGGCCTATCTCGGCTCTATCCGAAGATCCTTCCGATCTAACGGCCTTAACTCCCGGACACTTTTTACGGGGAGCACCCCTTATGGGCTTTCCAGAGCAAAATTGCGAAAATATATCTTTAATCAATAGGTGGGAAAAAATAAAAGCCCTCCACCATCAGCTGGCCAGGCGATGGAAAGATGAGTATCTTAAGTCGTTTCACAAAAGATACAAGTGGAGAAATTCCGTCCCGAATCTTCAGGTGGGAGATCTAGTAGTGGTCATGGACGACCTTCAGCCTTCCCACGAGTGGCGCTTAGGGAGGGTTGATAAAACATTCCCCGGTCCAGACAAAAACGTACGTATCGCGGACGTACGCACGGCTTCTGGAGTAATAACGCGTCCAATCGCAAAGTTGTGCTACCTCCCTTGCTTGGCCAACGAGCCTGAACAATCATAATTTACACCCCACACTCATTATAAATAATTACACTTGTCATACACCTTATAACTACCCCCTTTACACATTTACCCCATTATATTTTATCCAAATTACTAACACTCATAATTTCTGGTTTCCTATTGTTTAATTTTCCACAGGTCAGATCGACGATCATCCACAGCTCGGCGAAGCCGTACCAGAAACAGCACCATCAATAATCGTTTAAGACGTCAACAGCCTGACATCTTCAAATGCAACTTGTGTAAAAGATACCACCCGTTAAAAGTTTGCCGTCTGTTTTTGAGAATGGATGTCAGAGCGAGAGAAGAACTGGTGGACCGACATCGTTACTGCCGTAACTGTTTGGCCAAAAGCCACACCATAAGGTCTTGCACGTCTATGGAGACGTGCAAAAAGTGTGATGGACTACATCACACACTTTTACATCCAAATCGACGCCGCTCTATACGTGCCAGGGGTCTCCGGACCACCAGTCGTTCACGGCAGAATCGGCAAGAAACAAATAGACCCGCAGAAAGGCACCCAACATCTACGACATCGAAGACAACCAACCAACAGACTAGGCAGCCACCAGCCGTAACTACACCAAATCAAAAGGTCTTGGCTGAAGCTATTAAATCATTAGCACAAGTGCTCTGCGCTACCGATACCACAGCATCCAGTTCCTAACTCGGAGGCGGCGGCATGTACAAAGTAGATTTGTACATTTTAAAATAATTAAGAAATGTAATTATTACCAAAATTTCTATTAACTAATCCATTTATTTTTCTTACTGTACTTACGTAGAAATTAACTTTTTGAATTTATTTATTTGAATCTAACTGAAGTCCTTATTTGATTTATATAAACTCACCACACCTAATCTCGTAGATTTAATGAAAGTTGCCCGCACTGAAAACCTAACACTCGCTATAGCCGTTCCATTTGTCATTGGTAACGAATTTTCGTTAAGTAATTACGTTTATAGGTATATATATTATTGCTCCTGAGAGCGCAGACGCTTGCTTTTTAACAAGAGATCACTAAACACGTTACCCGGCAGTGCGAGCAGCTTTCATTACCTCTACGGGAAATCAACATCCATTTTGTCATGTACGTAAGCATATAAAAAATAAATTTAAAGAAATGAAACTTGAATTGTAATAAACCCATACTGAAAACGTATTAAATCCTTGTTTCATTTTCTTTCCCTTCACGCAATCTATTATAATTACTCCTGTGGAGCAATTATAATAATAACCTACATCTTGATAGCCCACCGTTGACACTGAGCGGCCAGCCCCTAGCATCTACTCAGAAGTAGGTTATTTCCCATTGGTGTCCAACCCACACACCAATACACTGAGATATGTATGATCATATCACCAGTGAATAGAATTTATGTAAAAATATATATATATAAACCGTTTCAGTATAATATCCTTTATTGGTATATTTGAATTCAAAGAAAAAAATGTTGAGATGGCTCAACTATTTTACGGCGAAAATAAAAATTTTCGTGGCGGCAGCAAGCTATTTTGAGCCGAGAACTACTTTGGTTTCTGCAATAACTATGCGAAAAAAACAGAGACAATGTCAGAAGCAAATTACATGTACGTTTGTGACCGAATATTATATATATATTCCTCTAACTCCCACTGGAGCATAGGGCGCCAAAATATTATATACCTTCTGTAAAACAGAAATTTTTACATGTGAATTGAAAAGATGGCAAGGCAGATGTAAAAAACATGTCGTCTACATGCACCTTTGATTTCTTGAGAGTGCGCTTCATGATGTGGCCTGCTATATAGAGCGGGGATTGTAAAACAAAGAATGCAACTTGGCGGCATACTTGGGTACAGATAGAGACTTTAATAATTTGAGGATAGAGTCTATCAGGCACGTACTGAGTTATTTATGGGTTTCGTTATTCTTAAGGAAGCTTGTGACTAGGGGACCCCACAGGGGGTATATTCTCTCCTTTGTTGTAGCTGTCAATGTCGTTCTAGAACATTTTGACAAGTTACGTCGGAAGGTTAGGTCAGAAAAAATTCTCCTACGCGGATGATGTAGTTATAGTGGTAACGGGCAAGTTTCTGCCGACAATAAGCAAAGTCATGCAAGGGCACTGGGCGACTGATAAATGTCTGGGAGTCAATCTGAAGAAGACTGAGTTAGTTATATACTAGGAGGATAACTTAGTGCTACCGGTACTAGAGAGGGTAGAGCTTAGGCTATCCGAAAGTGCTAAGTACCTTTGCAGACGACTGCAGTTCTGGCGATTTTTAGGGCCGAAGAATTGGTAGGAAGCAACATTTGAACTATGCGCCCATTATCTGGAAATCTTTGAGAATTATGTGGTGAGGCTGTGCTGGCTACCGGGTCACTGCAGCATCACTGGAAACAAGATGGCTGATGAGTTGGCGGGACTGAGCTCGGAATTGGAGGATACTGGGCTTCTACCTTGAAAGAATCTGGAAATGGGTTCTAAGCGGGATTAATCGAGTTTGGGGTAACCGCACGGACTGCAGAGTACCGCTTTTAAAATCTTCATAAAAAAGTGTCAAAAAGCGGTATCAAACATTTTCAATGTTACTAAAGTTTTTCTTGGGATTCAAAAAGTTAATTAACAAGGTTTCGTTAAAATGTGCTAAATTCCCATTTAATACTATTGATAAACTGAAATTTATTGTTGATGGGATAAGCTATTCCTATGCGCAGAATTATAAACACCAGTTTTACTTGTAACAATATCAAAGCTTAAACAAAAACAACAACAATAAACAGTGAGTTTATCTTTTCTTATAGTCCCAACTAAAATTGGTTGATTGGAATTATCTCTAAATAGCAAATATAAAAATCTTTTTCTAGTACACATTATACGAAATATATTTTACTTACCAGTTGAGGCAAAGCCTGTTTCTGTCTTCGTTCAAGTTGACTATTTTTATTAGACGCTTTTCCTTTAGAAGATTCTCTTATCGGTGGCCGTATATTTTGCTCAACTAAGTTCCCGACATGATCGCGAGGATAATTATATTCTTTATCTGGAGATATTACCACCTCTGGAATAGATTCGTCGCCTGTTGAAGACTCTAAACAACAAAATTAGGTTTAACTTTAGCTATACTATAATACATATACAATTGAAGCACAGCCGCGAATAACGTTTTAAGTTATAAAATAATAATTTTTCAGGAGAGCAAAAAAACGTTTTTTGACAGGCAGGATTAGTTGTTTTAAAAAACGTTTTTTTTTTATTATTAAAAATAATGATAATAAAACTTTTACGCAAAAGGCTTTTAAAACATTATTCCGCACTGCAAAGCCATTTCGGTTACATCATTTTAATAGTAACTTAAAACGTTCTTCTAGTGGCTGACACTTTGTATGCCATTTTGAAGACGTTTGGGTGATTAATTTTGGGTGATTTGATGTTTAAGCTGTGTAAGGGAGTAAGGTTAACGGTTATCTGCTAAAAACAGCTTTTGCAAAATGTGGCGTTAGTAGTATGTGTTGGACAGTTCTAATGCACTTTTCCATACAAATGTGGGATCATCCCTAGATGGGAGTATGTATACATTTCTAATAAGAATTGGTATAAATATATTGTAATTGGATCCCCACAAAATATGATTTATGTCTGGATTTGAGTAAGTAATTACAATTGTATAGGAAAAATAGTTTTTATTTATCCGTCTGTCCGTCTGAATGACTAGTTTAAAAATAAAATAATTTGTGTTTGCATCGTTAAAATTTTTTTTGGTATGTAGAATAAGTTAAACCCATGTTTCCATCCCTGGGATGAAACTTTTTTTTGTAATATTAAACCTTTTTAATTTTCGAATGTAGGATGATGCCTACTAATTCATCTTTCGCTATATGTGTGAATGTTAATGCAACATTAATATGTTTAAGTCAATTTCTTATTGGGGTCATCCCAGCACTACATTATATGTTTTATGGGATGGCTGAGCCGTATATGTATGTATATTAGACTACCTGATCCATTTCGATCAAATGGACTTCTCCCTGGACTGGTTCCAAAGTAATGCAAGCATGGACCATGTCATTGTTAAAAAGTGTTTGTAGTGAGACGAAATGTCTTCGTTTTTAACGACATGTTTTCGTTTTTAACCGACTTCAAAACTAATCCTCTTGAGTATACCATGGAGTAGTTTTAAGACTACTCCTTTGTAATCCAAAGCTGGGTTATATGGTCCTGTAATAGGACATCGTAATGTTAAATAGACCATGTTTTTACCTACGTTGGGATTACTTTTGGACTAGTCCTAGTCCCTTGTGGTGGCTACATTTTACACGCGTGTTTGGACTAGTCCTATCATTTACAGGGTTGCAATTTGCTAGCACCTCCACTTCTATTGTCTGTGTGTGTGTGTCAAAATATGATTGTCGTGATTGTGTGTAAATGCGACTGTCGTAGTTGAGGTGCAGGGTGTTTGTTAGATGTTCGTAAAGAGTAGGGTGTGTGTGGATACAACCATGTAGGATGGTTTATTTTTTTCTTCTAGTGCTAATCTAATAGTTCTTGGAAAAACAAAGAAGATTGAGTATTAGTTGAGCAGATGTGGCGCTGTTTAAATACATTAACCTATTAACACTCGCTGTGCCAATTTGGGAACACTTCTTTTTTTGAGTCTTACGACAAAGTTTTTACTATTATTCAATATATGATTTTTTAAAAAAATTTTCGCATTTTTTTGGTTGTTTGTTTATATGTAATGAATTTAATGAAAAAAAAAATATTTTATTTTTTTTCCGGTTGTTTTTGTATGGGCTTAAATGGGTTAAATAATAATAATAATGTAAGAATTTAAACTAAGAAACAAATAATAAATATTTTATAAAAGCTGCTAGTTGTTCCTTTTTATAATTGTCTTTTTTTGTAATATGAAACATTTTTATTTTTCTAATGAATTCTACTTATGGGCATTTCCATGAGAATTTCAACCAGGACTCAAAAGATTAAAACGCTTGAAACTTTTTTTCAAATATGGTAGAAAGGAAAAAAAACACCCAAACTTTAATATTCGCCCGATTAAATACAGATACCGGTAATATTGCAATTATACTTTAAAATTAATGTTACAGCAACAATGAATAAGATCCATGACGAAAGAACAAATTTATAGTTCGATAAGCGGTATATTTTTGTGTTTGTCTTGGATGCTATTCTAATGTCACGTACGTGGTGTGAAAACATCATTTATCTTTTTCATATGAAATAAGTAAGTCTTATTTATTTCAAAATAAAAGTTAAAAGCAAGATATTTGCTGCAAAAAAATATTGATCGGAATTTTGTTTTAAATTGGTATAATAAAAATTTTATAAGCTTTTAAAGCTCGTCACGTAAGATATTTTAAGTACTAAAATGCAACTAAATGCATCATCTTATTATGTTGGTATTTAGTTTACATGTATTCAAACCTTATTTTATTACAATCAAAATCATCTTACAAATTTTTTTTGGAATCGGTCCATATTTGACCATAGCTCTCATACAAGTGCTACTCCCGAAAATAGCTTTAAGTGCCATAACTTCCTTATAAATGTTGGTATTTATATAAAAATTTTCGACAATGACTTTTACGTTAGTACTATGTCATGACAAAATGTTGTGCTGGTAGGTCCAAATGTAACCATAGGTCCCATATAAACCCCCTTCCTTAAATCGGCTAGGGGCAAACAAATCTCATATTGAATATTTTTTTTTTAATTTAATTCCCTATGCTAATCCCCGCGAATCTTGACGCTTGTCTGCAGGAAAGAAACCAGAGTCTCTGGCGGGAATCGAACCCGCAATCCCGGCGTTGATAGACTAGCACACTTTTAGCTAGCCTACCGGGGATGTTTTCTGTTCGGAAGGTGCCACGCCCACTTCTTCAATCAATATTCAATTCAAAGTAAGATTGTATTAATAAAATAGATGTATTAATAAAAAAGATATAAAGCAGATCAAAAGCAGATTCTGTGTAATAAAAACCTATATCTTATTTGGAAACTTTGGCTCTTGCCGTTCTCCAGATATACAGAAAAACAAATAAAACAACAACAACAAAGAATTTTTGGGGTAAAACTAGAGGTAATTGTGTTTTTTTTTTTTTGTTTATATCTCCGTCATTTATAGACTTACTGTTTTCAATATCAAAATTTAACGGAGTATATGTGAACATTACACAGGTCGCATCTTGTATGGGATTTTTTTTTTTTAATTTAATTGTTTGCGCTGCTTAAAATATGAGGTTTGGTGTAAGAAATCATGATCTAATTTTGCAGGTCAATCCGACCGTGCCTAGCCGTGCCGAGTGGGGCCCAAAGTTTCCCATATTATAAAAAAACATCTTTTCTATCAGATCTTTATAGTTATACTAGTTGAAAAGCCGAAAATCAAAAATATGGCTTCGTTACGATCTTCCGCAGAGAAAGTACTTCAAGTGTGCGAACTTTCAGCTTCCTATGTCATCAGATGGCTTCAGAAAGTTGCGGAAAGAATAGGAAATACATGCAAACATCCTGACATACTAAGAAATTATATATTGTATAGATAGATTAAAGTATTTGCTGTTTAATATTTTAGTATGATACGAACGAAAGATTTTTAACCTAATTTGGGGTTGCTGAATCGAGTGGTGCTAGCCGCTTTTTTAGGTTAGCTTTGGTTTTCGAGATATACCGTTATTTCGAAAGTTAAGGATGTTGCACAACATATGTTCGCGCAACTCAAAAACGCTTTAGCTTATTGAAAAACTAAAAAAGCCCGAAATTCCGCAATAAAATTTTCTTTAAGAAAGTCGAAACTTTTTTCTTTATGTTGGCTTTGGTTTTCGAGTTATACCGTTATTTCAAATATTAAGGAGGTTGCACAACATATGTTCGCGTAACTCAAAAATTCTTTAGTTAATTGAAAAACTAAGAAAAACCGAAATTCCGAAATAAAATTTACTTTAAGAAAGTTAAAACTTTTTTCTTTATGTTGGCTTTGGTTTTCGAGATATACCGTTATTTCGAAAATTAAGTAGGTTGCACAACATATGTTCGCGCAACTCAAAAACGCTTTAGTTTATTGAAAAACTAAGAAAAACCGAAATTCCGCAATAAAATTTACTTTAAGAAAGGTAAAACGTTATATGCGCAGTCGCTTTAGAAACATAATTTTTTTTCTGGAAAAAAAATAATTTTTTCATTAAAATTTCGGAATTTTTGTTTTTAAAAATGTATAAAAAAATTGAAAAATGCAGCTATGTATGCTATCACAAAAGACGAAAAATGTTCGGCTTTTCAACTAGTATAACTATAAAGATCTGATAGAAAAGATGTTTTTTTATAATATGGGGAACTTTGGGCCCCACTCGGCACGGCTAGGCACCGTCGGATTGACCTGAAAAATTAGTTCATGATTTCTTACACCAAACCTCATATTTTAAGCAGCGCAAACAATTAAATTAAAAAAAAAAAAAAAATTGCGACCAGTCTAGTGAACATATACAAAAATTTGATATGAGATAATGTGTTGGAAAGATAATTATGGTTTATTGTTATCAATAAGGATGATCAAATTAATAGCGGTCGTTAGAGAAAGAAATTTTATTATTTTATTCAATTATAAGTAAGATTATATATAAAACAGATCGAAAGCAGATTGAAAGCAGATATGAAACAGATCAGTAGAGCAATATGCGAACAAACGAAACAAATTGTTTTTAGAAATGCTGTAAACAGATGATCTATACAGAGATATTAAAAATGATATAAATACTCATTTTGATTCATCTGCATATCCGATAGATAATGCCCAGCCAACCAAACTTACAGATTCGTAAGTCTTTCGACATATCGTACAGAGTTCTTTAAAAATTGTTAATGAACTTTCGAGGAATTTTATATTTTGCTTATGCAGAAATGTCTCCAGGATTTCGTTCAGCCTTCAGATAGAAACCTCGGAGGAATATTTCATATTCATTTGTTAAGAAATATCTGCACGAAAGCTTGCAGGCTGCTGATATATTTTACAATGGTCTTGTTTTGCTTGTGCAGAAATATCTGCAAGATTTCGTAAAGAACTCGGATCACAAAAGCTTGCAGACTGCTGATAGATTTTTCAATGGTTTTTATGTTTTGCTTGTGCAGAAAAAATTTTAAGATTTCGTACAGAACTCGGATCAAAAGTTCGAAGATTTTCAATTCTTTGTTTGATCATTGTTTACAATAAAAGTTTAATGTGTCTTACGGGATTATCCAATTTGAAGAAAAGAAAACATGTTAATAATCGTCGTTCACAGCAGTGTATCAAGTGAATTTGGAAAGAGAAGACGTGCTAAAAACATAAAGTGTTTAGTAATAAATGCGGTAATAATAATTAAATTTAATTTGAATTTGAATTTAATTGAATCTGCACGATTTGTCGGCAATCATTTCAGAAATAAAAAAGATTTATTGTCAGATTTCTGGCAAATATCTGTACAAACTGTCCCTAAAACTATGCGAATTTTAAACGACGATATCTGTCAGACATCTATTGGAAATATCGGAAGGAAATCCCGAATTTCCCTAGGAAATAACATCAGACATCGTTCAGATATCAGACAGATCTATCTGTGAAGTTAAGGGAATTTCCCCCGACAATTCTTACAGAACTCGTGTCAACCACTTCATACATTTTTCGTGTCGACTTCTAGACGAAATCAGTCCCGAAATCGGCAACTTGTGCAGAAAGTCGTTATGAAGTCTGAACGATTTCGTTGCATTCGGTTTGCTGGGTGTCTACAATATCCCACTTCTTAATAAAAAAGCTTTAGGGATGATGAAGGATGAGTGTAATGGTAAAAATAATAAGGAATTCATTGGGTTTAGAGCTAAAATGTATTCGGTAAAAATTGATAGGGTAGATCAGGAAATTAATAAAATTAAGGGGTACCTGCCGAACAGAAAACATCAACAAATTTATAAAATCTTAAAGATTTTTAAAATTCAAGATTTGTTGATGCTTTCTGTTAGGGAGGTACCACGCCCACGTCTGTTATCCCGCCTACATTTTGTGGGATTCTGTGTAATAAAAACTTATATCTTTCTATCTAATTTGGAAACTTTGATTCTTGACGTTCTTCAGATATACGGAAAAAACAAATAAAAACAACAACAACAATGCATTTTTGGGGAAAAATTAGAGGTAGTTGTGTTTTTTTTTTCCTCAAATCTCATTTATGGACCTATTTGGCTGAATTTCCATATCAAACTTAAACGGGGTATATGTGAACATATACGAAAATTCCTAAGCATTTGATATGTAATACTGTGTTGCAATGATAATTGTGGTTTTGTTGTTGTAAGTAAAGGCTTGTTAAAACTATTATACTTTTTATTAAAACATGTCAAAAACTCAAGTAATATGTAAAAGTCTGACAGTGTGAATGCATGTGTAATGAAAATGACAAGTATTATGAAAAAAAAGTTTGACATCCCATATGACTTCATCGTTTTTTAAAAAAATTTCTAAACATTGGATCAGGGTTGCATTTTGTTTCATGTGTGAGTGTTTATACTTTGTGTGATGGTGTGAACACAAACTGTTATGTTAAATTAGATTTTTTGACATTCGCAATTAAACTCATTAGATTTCTATCTCACAAAGTATTATGGAATACGTAACACTTGTGAGATAATGAAAACTAGCCTTAAGGATGATCGAATTAATGGTATTCGTTAGAGAAAGGGATTTAATTATTTTATTCAATTATAAAGCTGGGATTACACGATTGCCGCAAATGCACCAATATGACACAATTTTGATTGTGCTTTATTGACGCACAATAAAGAAATTGCACCAATCAAATATTCTGAAATCACACGATTGCCCTGTTTGATACAAATTTAATTGCCGCTAGTTGGTACAAAGCGAAATTGGTACAAAAGTTGCCGCGGCACAGTCATACGATTGTTCCAACTTGTGTCGACTACGAAAACAGCTGTTGTGGTAGGTTTTTTATTCTAGTTGGTTTGTTCATTAACAAAAAGAACATTTTATCGTAAGTATATTTAAACAAATTTTTGTTGAATACTTTTTTGAAATATTTTAAGAAAAAAATATTAATTTCAAAAGATTTTGTTATTCGTGCTTAATTCCCAGTTTTTATTCTTGATAAAAGCACTTGAAATTTATTGTTGATGGGATAAGCTATTCCTATGCGCATTTCACTGGTTGCTTAGGCCAGATCATCAGGAAACTTCATCCATAAAGATTTTAGAAAAACTAAAGATATTAAACCAAATAAAACTGTTCAACGTATAAGACTTATAGCAACAGTTCTACTTGTAATAATATCAAAGTTTAAACAAAACACATCAACAATAAACAGTGGGTTTATCTCATTTTACATCCATAAAGATTTTAGAATGTAAGATGAGATAAACCCACTGATTAATGAACCCTTTAAAACATTTAATAAAAAACTTGATAAGACAAAAAATCTTCTGGAACAGTACGATCGCCATCATATCAATCACTATATACACCATCTTCTCCATCACTATATAGATCTAATTTAAATCAGAATCTTTCTTATATAGATTATGGTGATGCTGATGATAATAACGAAGCTGGTTTTGCTGGTTTTAATGAAGAAAATAGATCTAATTCCAATATGGTTTATGATGATGATTTTGATAATGCATCTAGTTTAGTGAGGTTAAATCAAGAAAATAAATCTAATAATGTTATGGATTATGGTGATGATGATGATGATATTGATAATAACGAAGCAGGTTTTGCAGGTTATAATGAAGAAAATAGATCTAATTCCAATATGGATTATGATGATGATATTGATAATGTATCTAGTTTGATGTTGTTTAATGAAGAAAATAAAGCTAATTGTGATAGGGATATTGATGATGATGACCATTACAATGAAGATAATAATGATACCAAAGTCCAATAATAAACAAATTAAAACGAATAAGAACATTTAGCAACAACACATCTACTCTACCTAATATGAAGAGAAAGAAAAATAATATGAAAATTTTACAAACAACAAAAACATCGACATTATTAAAACCTAACAATACTAAAAAACATATTTCATTTAAAACAACAACAACATCCACAGCACAATCGAAAAATGATAAAAACCAAAAAAATCTAAAACGAAAGAATTATTTATTGCTTTCAAATTTCAATGAAGATGGTGATAGAAAACTATTACACATTTATTGTCCAAACGTAAAAGTAAAACACAATTAAATACCGATAAGAAACGAATTAGATTAAGTAATTCTAAATCAAATGAATCACCACTATATGAGAATATAATGTTGTTAATAAATACTAAAATGATTGATAGAATCTATGGATTTAATATAGACCATGCGGGAAATTAGCGATATGGAACAAACAAACTAAAATTTAATAACGATAACACTTAATATATATAGGCGATAAAAAATTGAAATTGACACCAGGATTATTTGAACTATTATTCCACATAAAACCTTTACATTATAATAAAATAGATTTAAAAAAATATGAAGATAGTCTTATTAATATAAATGTACACAGACCTACATATCAGTCAAATTGTAAACAAATTAAAGGAACTAAAGCATTTAAATATGAACGCATTATAAAATAATTATTCAATACAAAGGGTAATATTCTTACTAAAGGTAGTGGATTATCCTCAAAATTAGTAGAAAAACATAAACCAAACTATATATATTGGGATGATCATAATGAATTAGTCGACAGATTACGTATACTTCTTCCATTATAACCATAAAAACGAGATAATTTCAATTATTGAGGAACTTAGAGAGGCTAATATAATTTATTAAAAACATGAGTTTTATAAATAAATTTGGAGAAAGTAAAAATTTAACGATTTAAATTTAAGACCAATTCTATTGATCTTGGTGTAAGCAATCATGTTTTTGATATGCATAAAAAAATAATATCTGGAGGATAGAAATAAATTGCAAATAATTCCTAATCGATATGGTGAACATTACAATAATTATGCTTGGACAGATGAAAATAATACGTGTGATCCAGATACTTGTTCCTGTTCCCCGCTTTAAGAAAACAAAAGAATCTATTATAGAAGAAGCTTAAGAAATCATGGAATATTATAATAATAATGTATATAATTTAACAAAATGTAAAAATTGTACTTTTAATAAAATAAAAACATATACATTAGACTGGTCGCAATTTTTTTTTTTTTTTGCTTAAAATATGAGGTTTGGTGTAAGAAATCATGATCTAATTTTTCAGGTCAATCCGACGGTGCCTAGCCGTGCCGGGTGAGGCCCAAAGTTCCCCATATTATAAAAAAAAAAAACATCTTTTCTATCAGATCTTTATAATTATACTAGTTGAAAAGCCGAAAATCAAAATATGGCTTCGTTACGATCTTCCGCAGAGAAAGTATTTCAAGTGTGCCAAATTTCAGCTTCCTATGTCATCAGATGGCTTCAGAAAGTTGCGGACATACTAAGAAATTATTATTGTATAGATAGATTAAAGTATTTGCTGTTTAATATTTTAGTATGATACGAACGAAAGATTTTAAACCTAAGCAAGCTATAAATGATTAAAATCTGTAAACAACTTTTGATTTTATGTATTCACAAAAGATGTGGCGGTTTAATAAAATTCTTAACCTCTTAAGACCCGAGCATTAACCCATTGAATTTTTACATTTCTTATATATTGTTTACACCTTTTGGGGAGGAAATAAGAAAACTGTATATTTTTTTTTTTAATTTTATTTGAATTCTTAGAAATTAAGGGGGCACATATGTGTACCTCAGGTCTTAAAATATGAAAAATTTCAACGTAAATTCTTAATTTCTTAAGATCAGAACTGAACCGATTAAGTAAAGGGCTTATTAACTATTTGTTTTATCTTATGAGGTGTAATTTAAATTTCGGTTTTTATAATTTTTTTAATTTTTTTATTAAAACTGGTAGAAAAAGAGGTGCACATATGTGTACTTCAGGTCTTAGCGATTAGTTATTGAGGAAAAATATGCCAACAGTATGGTTTTTTCAAACAGTTTACTGATGTAAAAATAATGGCTAAAACTTCTAAACCCTGCCATATTTTGATATTGTTTTGAAGCGCAGTAGCTTAAAGCAAGTAATTAAACTGTTTCTATTGGTCACACGATGTCGCTAGTCTTTAAAACTTGTAATATTTTAAGGTACACAACCCATGGTCTGAAGAGGTTAAATTAATTAAAATTTGTTGTTTTTTTTTTTAATACATAAAATCAAAAGTTGTTAACAGATTTTAATCATTTATAGCTTGTTTTGTTTGCAATGTTGTTTTTAATATGACTGCATAAAATTAGAAGCATAGCTACATTTTTCAATTTTTTATGAATTTTTAAAAACAAAAATTCCGAAATTTTAATAAAAAAAATTATTTTTTTTTCAGAAAAAAAAATATGTTTCTAAAACGACTGCGCATATAAGAAAAACGTTTTACCTTTCTTAAAGAAAATTTTATTGCGGAATTTTGTTTTTTTTTAGTTTTTCAACAAACTAAAGCGTTTTTGAGTTACGCGAACATATGTTGTGCAACTTCCTTAATTTTCGAAATAACGGTATATCTCGAAAACCAAAGCTAATCTAAAAAAATGGCTAGCACCACTGGATTCAGCGACCCCGAATTAGGTTAAAAATCTTTCGTTCGTATCATACTAAAATATTAAACAGCAAATACTTTAATCTATCTTTCCAATATTGCATGTATGTCCTTTCTGAAGCCATCTGATGACATAGGAAGCTGAAATTTGGCACACTTGAAATACTTTCTCTGCGGAAGATCGTAACGAAGCCATATTTTTGATTTTCGGCTTTTCAACTTATATAACTATAAAGATCTGATAGAAAAGATGTTTTTTTTTATAATATGGGGAACTTTGGGCACCACCCGGCACGGCTAGGCACCGTCGGATTGATCTGAAAAATTAGATCATGATTTCTTACACTAAACCTCATAATTTAAGCAGCGCAAACAATTAAATTTAAAAAAAAAAAAATCCCATACAAGATGCGACCAGTCTAATATACATCTATCAAACTATTTGTTTTATTTTATAATTCATAAACACATAAACATAGTTTCTTTATAATTTATAAAATCACATTTCCATATAAACATAAAATAAATGTATTTATTTATTTTTTTGTTTTGCTTTTTAATAATTCTAAACACCTACACATCTACATATTACTTAAATTTCTTTGTTTTTTCCAAGAATTTTTGGATTAGGACTTTTACAAAAAAAAAAGCTTTATGAAATTGAAATTTGTCACGTGTACGAAAATCTGCGAATTGTGGGAGGTTTTTCTCCTTTTTTTAATTTCATACATTAAACCACATATTTTTTCTTTATAATCCGTAATTGGAAAAAAATAATTTTATACCCTCCACCACAATTAGTTGTGAAGAGGGTATATTAAGTTTATCATTCCGTGTGAAACTTTTCTATTATTCATCTCAGACCCCATAAAGTATAAGTATATATTCTGGGTCCTTGAGCAATTGTTAGTTGATTTAGCCATGTCCGTCTGTCTGTCCGTCTGTTGAAAACACGCTCACTTTCGAACAACTCAAAAGAAATGAACAAACTTGGTGACAAATTGCTTGTAGTTATCCTAAGGATTTGTGATTGAAATCCAGCCAAATCGGTTCAGTAGGACCAGAGCTATGAATCAAAATGTGGAACCGCCACCTAAAAAAAATTTATAATTTTGTTACAAAAAATAACATAAATGCTGGAACAAGGCACGGAATGAGATAAGATTTTGCAAAAATTTTGTTTATTTGACTGGAAATCACGCTGTCAAATTTCGTGAAGATCCGTCCATAATTTACCCTAAGCCCCATATAAACACTATTCCCGGAAAACAGTTTAGTATGCCTAAAACCGTAAAAAATAACGCTATCGTAACAAAATTTGGTACGTCACAGTTTTTTAGGACTAGAAATGACACTGTGAAATTTCGTGACGATCGGTCCATAATTTACCTTAGGCCCCATATAAACCCTACTACCGGAAAACAGTTTAGTACTCCTAAAACCGCAAAAAATAGTGCAATCATAACAAATTTTGGCTCGTCACAGTTTTATAGAAATATAAATGATACTGTGAAATTTCGTAAAGATCGGTACATAATTTACCCTAGGCCACATAGAAACCCTACTCCCAGAAAACAGTTTAGTACACCTAAACCCAGAATTAATAACAAATCGTCACAGTTTAAGATAATAATATCATACAGATATTACTCCTTAAACATTCGAACTGTCGGTGGAGGGTATCAAAGATTCGGCACAGCCGAATATATCACTCTAACTTGTTTTGGATGGTTTTATAATGACCAAAATGTAATATCGTTCGTGACATACGTGACAGATTTTTCTCTTATAGTATTTACATGGCATGAAATAGATTTTTTGTAAATATATGTATATAAAAACTTTAAACAAACAAGTAAGAAAGTCCATATGATACCCTACACTATAATATTAAAAAAAAATTTTTTGAGAGTGTACCCTACTTGGGGCCCATGGCCAATCAAGATCGCCAGAACGGAATTATGCTATGAGGTTAAGAATTATATAAAACTTATTTGTGCCGAATATTGTTTAGTTATCTCCATCAATATGAGATTTGTTTGCCCCTAGCCGAATTAAGGAAGGGGGTTTATATGGGACCTATGGTTAATTTTGGACCTACCAGCACAACATTTTGTCATGACATAGTGCTATCGTAAAAGTCGTTGTCGGAAATTTTTATGTAAATACCAACATTTATAAGGAAGTTATATCACTTAACGCTATTTTCGGGAGTAGCACTTGTATGAGAGCTATGGTCAAATATGGACCGATTCCAAAAAAATTTTGTAAGATGATTTTGATTGTAATAAAATAAGGTTTGAATAAATGTAAACTTAATACCAACATAATAAGATGATGCATTTAGTTGCATTTTAGTACTTTAAATATCGTACGTGACGAGCTTTAAAAGCTTATAAAATTTTTATTATTATTATAGAAATTTTTTTTTTTTTTTTTATTTATTTTTATTATTGAATCTTTCTTATCGAAATTTACAATATGTATTCAAATCTTAATTCTTCTTGTTGTTTATTAGTTGTTACCAGTGTAACCACTAACTGCTGTGTTCAAATTTTAAAAATGTCTTCTAGTTAGGCTCAAAGTATCGGTTCTTTTAAGCCTCTGGTGACCTTCGAACTGAAGCAGACCCCGAGCGAGGTAGTTAGGGTGGGCCATTAGTTTATCGATGTAACTTATTGAATATTTTTTAATTTCCTCCTGGATAGTGGGGACGTTGTGATCTCTGTGGATATCATTACGTATATACCATGAGGCGCAGACAATTTGTCGTAATATTCTAGACTGTCTTCTTTGAAGCTTTTGGATGTTAGATGCACATGCAGTACCCCATAATTGGATGCCATATGTCCATATTGGTTTTATGATGGACTTGTATAAAAGGATTTTGTTGTCTAAAGACAAGTTTGAGTTTCCACCGAGAAGCCAATGTAGTTGAGCTGCTTTAAGTTTCATAGCCGTTATTTTCGCTTCAATATGACGAGACCAGGTCAAGCGTCTATCTATATGAATTTCCAAGTACTTAACATGGTTTTCTATCAGAACAGTGATGTTATTTATTTTTACAGCTGGGCACGTTCGTCTTCTGAGCGTGAAAGTTAAGTGAGCACATTTAGCAGGGTTAACCTTTATTCTCCATTTTTCTAGCCAGGCCTCTAGTTCATTGATGTGGGACTGCAGATTTTGCGATGCGACTTTTGGGTCATGGTTAACGCTAATAAATGCTGTGTCGTCTGCAAATGTAGAGGTATGCGTGCTCAGGTTTGTTGGCATATCCGCTGTGTATATTATATATAGAAGCGGTCCTAATATGCTGCCTTGGGGGACACCAGCAGTAATTTTCTAGAGGGGGGAGTATTTATCTTGCGACCTTACTATGAATGTTCTGCCTGTTAGATAGCTCTCCAGAAGCTTGTGAGTGTTTTGAGGAAGCATTCGTGTTATTTTGATGAGTAGCCCATCATGCCAAACTTTGTCAAATGCTTGGGAAATGTCTATAAACAGGGCTGAGCAGTATTGCTTTTTCTCAAACGCCGATCTTGTAAGGGTGGCAGTTCTATGCACTTGTTCTATTGTACCATGTTTCGCTCTGAATCCGATTTGGTGATCCGGGATGATGTCGTGTTCATTTAGATGAGGAGTTATACTTAAAACGAATATTTTTTCGAAAAGCTTCGATAGGATTGACAATTAGCTTATCGGTCTGTACGACGCAACCTGGCTAGCATCTTTTCCTGGCTTGGGAATCATAGTAATTATAGACCTCTTCCATGAGGATGGGAAGTATCCGACTCTTAATATAGCGTTAAAAATGAGCAGCAAGATTCTGGAAGCAGACGATGGTAGGTTTCTTATCATTGACCCTGTGATGCGATCAGGTCCGGGAGATTTTCTAATATTCACTTTTTCTATTGCAGATTTTACTTGAATTATGTTAAATTTTAATGGATGGTTTACCTTGTCAGGAATGATTGGACGACAGCAACAAGTATGTGCATAATGTGGCGTAAAAACTTTCTCAAGGTGGCCCGCGAAAGCGTTTAATTTTTCATGTGTGTTTTTGGCCCAAGTGCGGTTTTCCAGTCTTAATGGAGCTTCTTCGGTTATAGGGCATTTCATATGCCGTACAGCCTTCCATAAGCTATAATTGGAGTTTTTGTGGCGTGTAGGCTGTTTAGATAGCCTTCTATTGCAGACTCGTGGTTCTGTCTCAATTTGTTGCGAAGCGTGGTCAGGCAGAATTGTAGTTGGGCCTTAGTGGTTGGGGAACGACTGTTTTGCCATTGTCTTCTTAACTTCCTTTTTTCTCTGATAAGGGTCTCTATATCCGTCGATATATTGTAAGGAGCACGTTTAATTGTCCGCTTGATTGGGGTTGCATTTCTTGCTGCAGTATCCAAGACTTCTGTAAGTCGGTCGACAGCTATTTGGATGTCAGATGAATTTTTTAGGGGAATGCACTGTGATAGGTAAGAGCTCACATACATTTTATACTTTAACCAATTTGTGTTTCTGTTTGGATAGGAAATAAAGTTTGCAGCAGGCGTCAGAGTTACCTTTTAAAATGAGGATTGAAGGTGAATGATGAGACGAACGATCATAGGAGGAACTAACTAGTACCTGATCGCGCTTGATGTTTTTAATTACAGCAAAGTCAATAAGGTCTGGTAGCTTATTATAGCTCGATACCACATCAAAATTATTTGCAGTTACGGTATTGTATAGCTGATTACCTCTAGGACTAATAAGTCTGGAGCCCCAATATGTATGGTTAGCGTTGTAGTCGCCAGCAGCAATGAATTTCTGGCCCAATGTGGAGAAGAAGTTGAGAAATTTATCGTGTACAATTTTGTGCCTCGGAGGACAATAAACGGATGTTAACGTTAGATTGAAATCAGTAAGATTTATAGATGTGGCCTGGATACAATCTTCTTCGAACTCTGGCAATGGTAAGTGTCTGATGTGTTTGTGCACAAGCTCGTCCGCTGGGATGTTTTGTGTCATACGTAAGGTATCCATTTACCCTAAAGCAGTTTTTATGAGTAAAGTGTGTTTCAGAGACAAGAAGTACGTCGATTTCATGCCTATGAAGAAAGTTTGCAACTTCGTGTTTATGTTGGGATAATCCGTTTGCATTCCAGAAACATATTTTTAACTGGTTCATTTTTTGTTGAGTAGAACTTGCAGGAGCATGTTCTGGTTTCGCATCATTTCCTGAAACATGTTCTGCATAGTGGCCATGAAGTTATTCATAGTTTGAATTGAATTTTCAATTGAGGTAGGCATATTTCCAGAAGGCATTTGTAGACCTTCCCTAGGAACATTAGCGTATGGAGGTTGCTTTGCGTTAGAAGTACTCGGGGGATTTTTCGCATTAGGGGTTCCTTTTATGACTTGGGCATATGATTGGTTTTGATTGTTTGTTTGTGTAGTACTAGCAATAGAGCCAGCGGCTTGACTGGGCGCATGTGACGGACCATATTGGGAGTGAGTATATGAGTGAGGTTTGTTTAAATGCAAGAAGACTTTACAACCCCTATAGTTTGCCGTGGGATTTTCGCCACAGTTGCTGCATTTCTTAACATTCGGGTCAGCTTTTGAACGATTACATTCGGCGGTTTTATGAGCGTCGCCACAAACCACACATACGTGAGGCAATTTACAATATGATGTTGTATGCCCATATTCCTGACAGTTTGTGCATTGGGAGGGACCCTTTCGTTTTAATGGCTCCTCAACAGTTATTCTTCTGTTGAGTAGGTAGCGCAAGTTGTATATGGGATGAACTGAATTTTTGATATTGAGTACCGATGAATCAAACGATATTTCAACGCGGTGCATTGGTTATTCCTGTTGAAAATGTTATGAACAGATTTTACCTTATACCCCTCTAGCTCTATGGCAGATTTTATTTCCTCTGTAGGAACAGAACTATCTATGCCTTTTATGACAATAATCAATCCTTTAGCAATTTTTAATTGATATGTATAGTAACTTTTATTTTCTGCGTCCAGGTGTCTTGATATAATATGAAAGTTCGTTTCTGTACTGGCTTGAATTTTGGTTTCTTGAATTTGCCCGCGTCGTATAGAAACGACGTAGAAATTATTCTTACCTACCAGTTAAATCAACATGTTGACTATGCTATTTGATGTTTGCTCCCGCAGATAGATAGGTGGCGGTTTAACTTCTTTAGTGGCTGTTCCATTAGCTGATTCTGCTTCTTCATCGTCAGGTATGGATAATACAGAGAATCTGTTACCATTTGTTGGCAAAGAGACTACGTTAGAGCCTTTGTATTGTTTGGCCATGCGTTCCTGTTGGGTGGACCTAGGGCTAGCCTTTCTCTTAGTTATTGTAATATCGTCGTGCCGAAGTTATCTTGCCGTACATCACAAAAATTTTTTTTTGGGAAATCGAATCTTAAGGTTCAAAATTTTATACACAAAAATGTACGTGAAAAAAGTCGTCCAATATTTTTGTCAGATGTTGTGTTTGAAGTTCTTTATCGATTTATATAAAAATATCCAAAGTCATGGAAAAAAATTTTTAAGTTATAGCCATTATCACGTTTGAAAAAATTTTTCAATTTTGTCGTATACGCCACTTTTTGCGATATATTTTTTAGTTTGTGGGATATAAGTCAAAATAAGGTATTAAAAACCTACATTCACGTGTTTTAAGAATATTGAAAATTAAGTTATAATAATTTTCGAAACGAAAATTTATGCAAGTGACATATATATTTACGTATATGTAGTTATAGTTTTTATATTATCGAATTTCCTTATGTATGAATAATTTTAAGGTTTATTACTACTTAAGGGTGGTCTAACCATATTGCACGATGATAACTGTGTGTCACACCGTAACGTCAAATTTTTGTCCAACTTAATTTGACATTTCTTGGTATCAGTGCCAAATTCAACCATGGAGAGTTGCAGCATTGAGCAGCGCGTTAAGATTGCTGAAAAGTTTTACGAAAATGGGCGTTCAAATCAAAAATACATTTTGTGCACATCTTGATTTTTTTGGTCAACATAATCGATCAAATGTGTCCACAATCGGGATAATTGTGGGCAAATTTAAGCAAACCGGCTCTGTAGAAAATGTGAAAAAGCCTGTGCATGCATGCTTGGTACGGTTTATGGCCAGGCGGCATCATCGGGCCTTACTTCTTCGAAAATGAGGTATGCCAAGCAGTTACTGTGAATGGTGTTCGCTATCGCGAGCTCATAACGGATTTCTTTTTGCCAGAAATTGAGGATATGGACCTGGGCGATAAGTACCTAGTTCCAAAAGAATGTGTCACACGGCCAACGAAACAATGGCTCTTCTGCTCGAGAAATTCAATGGCGAAGTTAACTCGCCGTCACGATCATATGATTTGACACCGTTGGCCTTCTTTCTTTGGTAATATTTAAAATAAAAAGTGTACGTCAATAAGACAAGAACAATTCAAGAGCTAAAGGATTAGATAATTTGACACATTAAGGACATTGAACATCAATTAGGTCTCAGAGGCATTGCAAATATAGACCATAGGACAAAGGTATGCTACCGAAGCCGCGACGAGCATTTGGCCGATATTTTGTCTCACACCTTGTTATCATAGATCCTTCTATAATAATAAAAAATTCGGATAATTCTCTAAAAACTTTTTGTTTTATTCTCAGTTAACATTGTGCACTATGGTTGGACCATCCTGAATATTTAACCTTTAACTGCTTAACAATAAAGTGACTTTAAACAATATTTCATCAATATAAATAGCCGTTGTGTAATTCGTCAATAAAATATCTTTACATATAAAAAGAAAAATGTTAAAATAACAGTAATATTAACAAGATAGTCTCTTTTTTGTAACTTGCCTAATATACTTTGTTCACATACAACAAGATAACGCAAGATTTTTTTTAATTGAAAATTTTTATACGTTTTTTGCCGTATATTCACAATTATGCTACATACGATAATATAACGCATTAAATTTTTCGCAAAAGTGGATATACAACAAAATGCCTTCGTAATATCTCATTAACCATAAGAGATAGAGACGTGAGGATTGCGCAGACCGATAGATCTGTTAAATTTACCAAAGGAAACGGTCTTATCTAATTTTTTTCGATTTTGTAATATACGACAAGATAACTCCGGAACGACGATATATCTGGCCATGCCTGTTTGCACTTTAGTACTTTTTGGAACAGCTCCTGTATTTATTAATGCAAAACATGATGTTCCAAGTTTTTCGTTATTTAATACTTATTATTTAAACCACATTTACGGTCGGATCAACACACTTGCTCAGGTTGGGCACACTTGCACTTAAATTGCTGTATGGAAAACCAGTTGCGCTGGCAATTTTTGCACTTAAATAATTTTTATATAATTCTGGGTATCGAATGTTTCCATTGCTCACGCTCGGGGAGCTTACCACAATATACGCATTTCTGCTATTTGTGCTGCGCCTACTCTCCTTATTGGGACTATTTGTGAGGCTCATTCACAAATCTCTTCGGGCACCATAGTTATTGTTTTTTTTTTTCAGCTATTACAAATATTTTTTTTTTTTTCACATATTACAAATATTTTTTTTCCACTTCGAATTTTTTTTTATTTTTCTTACTCACTGATACACGTCCGTACTCGTCAAGAGCTGGTTCGAAACAGAAATAAATTGCAAATAATACATAATCGATTTGGTGAACATTACAATAATTATGCTTGGACAGATGAAAATAATACGTGTGATCCAGATACTTGTTCCTGTTCCCCGCTTTAAGAAAACAAAAGAATCTATTATAGAAGAAGCATAAGAAATCATGGAATATTATAATAATAATGTATATAATTTAACAAAATGTAAAAATTGTATTTTTAATAAAAACATATACATTAGGGTGTCCCCAAATTTTTTTGTCAGAGGCTCAAGCATAATTTAAAAGCTTATAGGGTCCAGTATTTTTGAATTTTTTTTTTAGATTTTTAAGAAGAGGTGTAGAGGTCGCGCAAATCAAGTCTTTGTTAAAAATCGGGGTTTTCGGCCTTTTTTCAAACTTGACTCATAACTTTGTCAATAACCACGTTCATTTAATTTGTTGACCGAATATTTCTAAAAAAAATTTCCCGAACTTTATTTCCATATGCAAAAACTTTAAGTTCCGGCAATATTTTTGTGAATTAAGATTCCACATATTTACAGCCAGTTCATGGAATTTGAACGTCATCGTTCGCATAGAAAATTACATTTAAAACAAAATTCGAACATTGTTCGAAATTTGTTTTTGTTTTTAATGTAATTTTCGATGCGAACGATGACGATCGATATCGTTAAACAGGCAGTTAGTATTTTTGTAATTTTTTAACAAATTCTTTAAAAAACGGTTTATTACTTTTCAAATTTATATGATAGGTATTAAAACTCGTGACGCGATTTTGAATACCGATAAGTTCTTAACAATTTAGAAAAACAAAAATGGAATTTTGTCCTACAGTTTCCGAGTTACACTATTTTTATAGTTTGTACCTTAAAAATGGTGATACTTTTTTCGTTATAAATATTGTATATTTCCATCAATTTTTACAGTTAGGTTTTAACTGTCATTAACTTCTGACATTTATTGATCTAAATCGTTACACGCTGTCATTTTCACTTTCTATTTTATGTGTGCTCCAGGAGCTATCAATTGGGCTCGCTGGATGATGAAAATTATCTATTCTTTGAAAATATGAATTTTCCGAAACCAGTTGCAATCTTTTAAAGACAAATCAACAGTTGATGCCTTGCTTGAATATTGGTACCTCTGCCAGTGCCCTCGATACGATCCTCTCAATGATCTAAGCCTATTAAAGGAATTGGATAGTTATAAAATTATTAATAAAGCAGTTGCAAAAGCCTCGCTTAAAACTTTTCTAGGTCATCAGTGGTACTAAACTTCGAATTGATGAACGTATCGACACCAAAACTTTGCGCTTAATGACAAAAAAAAAACTTGCACATACTCCATGCAGCGATTATGAAGTAGCAAATGTAACTTTAACAGAAGAAAACTTTAGAAATAAAGAAATTCAACAATTCATTTCAAAAGCCAGTTTAACTTTGTTTGAAGCTTGCAATATTTCAATCGATTTTTTTAAAAATAGATCCAGAGAATTGAAAAGTCAACAAGTCATTTTAAGAATCAAAAAAAAGGTCAACAATTACAAGTGGTAAATGATGTGGCAGAACGAGGTGTGGCTTTGGGTACTTATATTTTTTATTGGGTTACTTATATTAATGTCACAACTTCTGAAGCTGATTACCAGAATTTATTGCAAGGTATAGAACTACATCGCAAGAACCTCAATAAATGATTTTTCACAGAGCAAAAGAAAATTTTTTTTGTTGATTGGGTAAGATTGGTGAACTGGCAAACAGCTTATAATAACATATACTGGGTATAAAGATAAAAACGGGTATAACTCAGGAACGGTAAGAATAAATTTAAAAATTGTGTGTGTATTAATTAGAATTAATTTGTCTTTCAAACTGCATCATTAGTTTTTTTCGTTTCTATTCAAACTTAAAAAGTTGTAAAGCGTTATTACAAAATTTTTGAAAAAATTACGAAAAATAAAGTCTGGATACTTTTCTTTATAACTGTTTCCTCAGGAGTGAAGAAACTCATGGTATTAACCAAGTTATGAGTAAAGTTAAAAAAAGGCCGAAAACTCCGTTTTTTTTATGAAAACTTCATTTGCGCGACCTCTAAACCTCTTCCCAAAGTTCTTAAAAAAAAATCAAGCTATAAGCTTTTAAATTTTAATTGAGCACCAATGAAAATCAGAAAGAAAAAAATTTTTGGGACACCCTAATATACATATACAACATTAGACTGTTCGCAATATTTTTTTTATTTTTATTTAATTGTTTGCGCTGCTTAAAATATGAGGTTTGGTGTAAGAAATCATGATCTAATTCTTTCTAAATCTTTCGTTCGTATCATACTAAAATATTAAACAGCAAATACTTTAATCTATCTTTCCAATATATAATTTCTTAGTATGTCAGGATGTTTGCATGTATGTCCTATTCTTTCCGCAACTTTCTGAAGCCATCTGATGACATAGGAAGCTGAAATTTGGCACACTTGAAATACTTTCTCTGCGGAAGATCGAAACGAAGCCATAGTTTAGATTTTCGGCTTTTCAACTAATATAACTATAAAGATCTGATAGAAAAGATGTTTTTTTCTATAATATGGGGAACTTTGGGCCCCACCCGGCACGGCTAGGCACCGTCGGATTGACCTGAAAAATTAGATCATGATTTCTTACACTAAACCTCATATTTTAAGCAGCGCAAACAATTAAATTAAAAAAAAAAAATACCATACAAGATGCGACCAGTCTAATATACATCTATCAATCTATTTGTTTTATTTTCTAATTCATAAACATAGTTTTTTTTATAAAATCACATTTCCATACAAACATAAAATAAATGTATTTATTTATTTTTTTGTTTTGCTTTTTAATAATTCTAAACACCTACACATCTACATATTACTTAAATTTCTTTGTTTTTTCCAAGAATTTTTGGATTAGGACTTTTGCAAAAAAAAAGCTTTATGAAATTGAACATATGTACGAAAATCTGCGAATTGTGGGAGGTTTTTTTCCTTTTTTTAATTTCATACATTAAACAACATATTTTTTCTTTATAATCCGTAATTGGAAAAAAATAATTTGTATACCCTCCACCACAATTAGTTGTGAAGAGGGTATATTAAGTTTGTCATTCCGTGTTGAACTTTTTTATTATTCATCTCAGACCCCATAAAGTATATATATTCTGGGTCCTTGAGCAATTCTTAGTCGATTTAGCCATGTCCGTCTGTCTGTCCTTCTGTCCGTCTGTTGAAAACACGCTCACTTTCGAACAACTCAAAAGAAATGAACAAACTTGGTGACAAATTGCTTGTAGTTATCCTAAGCAGTTTGGGATTGAAATCCAGCAAAATCGGTTCAGTAGGACCAGAGCTATGAATCAAAATGTGGAACCGCCACTTAAAAAAAATTTATAATTTTGTTACAAAAAATAACATAAATGCTGGAACATGGCACGGAATGAGATAAGATTTTGCAAAAATTTGTTTTATTTGACTGGAAATCACGCTGTTAAATTTAGTGAAGAAAACCGTAAAAAATAACGCTATCGTAACACAATTTGCGTCACAGTTTTTTAGGACTAGAAATAACACTGTGAAATTTCGTGACGAGCGGTCCATAATTTACCTTAGGCCCCATATAAACCCTACTACCGGAAAACAGTTTAGTACTCCTAAAACCGCAAAAAATAGTGCAATCATAACAAATTTTGGCTCGTCACAGTTTTATAGAAATATAAATGATACTGTGAAATTTCGTAAAGATCGGTACATAATTTACCCTAGGCCCCATAGAAACCCTACTCCCGGAAAACAGTTTAGTACACCTAAAACCAGAATTAATAACAAATCGTCACAGTTTAAGATAATATTAACATCATACAGATATTACTCCTTAAACATTCGAACTGTCGGTGGAGGGTATCAATGAAAACCAGAATTAATAACAAATCGTCACAGTTTAAGATAATATTAACATCATACAGATATTACTCCTTAAACATTCGAACTGTCGGTGGAGGGTATCAATGATTCGGCACAGCCCAATATAGCACTCTAACTTTTTTTTGGATGGTTTTATAATGAACAAAATGTAATATCGTTCGTGACATACCGTACGTGACAGATTTTTCTCTTATAGTATTTACTTGGCATGAAATATATTTTTTGTAAATATATGTATATAAAAACTTTAAACAAACAAGTAAGAAAGTCCATATGATACCCAACACTATAATATTTATAAAAAAAAAAGTTTAAGAGTGTACCATACTTGGGGCCCATGGCCAATCAAGATCGCCAGAACAGAATTATGCTATGAGGTTAAGAATTATATAGCCGATTTAAGGAAGGGTGTTTATATGAGACCTATGGTTAATTTTGGACCTACCAGCACAACATTTTGTCATGACATAGTACTATCGTAAAAGTCATTGCCGGAAAGTTTTATGTAAATACCAACATTTATAAGGAAGTTATGGCACTTAACGCTATTTTCCGGAGTAGCACTTGTATGGGAGCTATGGTCAAATATGGACCGATTCCAAAAGAATTTTGTAAGATGATTTTGATTGTAATAAAATAAGGTTTGAATAAATGTAAACTAAATACCAACATAATAAGATGATGCATTTTAGTACTTAAAATATCTTACATGACGAGCTTTAAAAGCTTATACAATTTTTATTATACCAATTTAAAACAAAATTCCGATCAATATTTTTTTGCAGCAAATATCTTGCTTTCAAACTTTTATTTTGAAATATCTAAGACTAACCAATTTCATATGACAAAGATAAATGATGTTTTCGCACCACGTATGTGCATCCAAAACAAACACAAAAATATACCGCTAATCGAACTATAAATTCGTTCTTTCGTCGTGGATGTTGTTCATTGTTGTAGTAACATTAATTGCGATATTACCGGTATCTATATTTAATCGGCAGAATATTAAAAATTGTCAATTGCAGTTACTAAAAATTAATCAATGAGAAAGTGAGTTGGAACTATTATTTTTTGCTTTTTAAAAATTGTAATAAGCTATAAGTACCCCGGCATAGTAAAGTTTGGGTGTTTTTTCCTTTCTACCATATTTGAAAAAAGTTTCAAGCGTTTTAATCTTTTGAGTCCTGGTTGACATTCTCATGGAAATGCCCATAAGTAGAATTCATTAGAAAAATAAAAATATTTCATATTACAAAAAAAGACAATTTTAAAAAGGAACAACTAGCAGATTTTATAAAATATTTTTTTTTTCTTAGTTTTAATTCTTACATTATTATAATTATTCAACCCATTTAACAAAAACTACCGGAAAAAAATAAAATATTTTTTTTATTAATTATTAAATTCATTACATATAAACAAACAACCAAAAAAATGCGAAAATTTTTTAAAAAAATCATATATTGAATAATGGTAAAAATAAAAACTTTGTCGTAAGACTCAAAAAATTAAGTGTTCCCAAATTGGCACAGCGAGTGTTAATGGGTTAATGTATTTAAACAGCGCAACATCTGCTCAACTAACACTCAAATTTCTTTGTTTTCCAAGAATTATTAGATTATCAAATTAGGACTAGAACAAAAAAATAAACCATCCTACATGGTTGTATCCACACACAACCTACTCTTTACGAACATCTAACAAACACCCTGCACCTCAACTACGACAGTCGCATTTACACACAATCCCGACAATTATATTTTCACACACACACACACACACACAGACAATAGAAGTGGAGGTGCTAGCAAATTGCAACCCTGTAAATGATAGGACTAGTCCAAACACGCGTGTAAAATGTAGTCACCACAAGGGACTAGGACTAGTCGAAAAGTAATCCCAACGTAGGTAAAAACATGGTATATTTAACACTACGATGTCCTATGGCAGGACCATATAACCCAGCTTTGGATTACAAAGGAGTAGTCTTAAAACTACTCCATGGTATACTCAAGAGGATTAGTTTTGAAGTCGGTTAAAAACGAAAACATGTCGTTAAAAACGAAGACATTTCGTCTCACTACAAACACTTTTTAACAATGACATGGTCCATGCTTGCATTACATTGGAACCAGTCCAGGGAGAAGTCCATTTGATCGAAATGGATCAGGCAGTCTAATATACATACATATATGGCTCAGCCATCCCATAAAACATATAATGTAGTGCTGGGATGACCCCAATAAGAAATTGACTTAAACATATTAATGTTGCATTAACATTCACACATATAGCAAAAGATGAATTAATTACCTTAATTAACTCAACTGTAGCAAACCGACCGATCATATATGCGGACTCAAACCAACGTAGCGTAGGCATCATCCCACATTCGAAAATTAAAAAGGTTTAATATTACAAAAAAAAAGTTTCATCCCAGGGATGGAAACACGGGTTTAAGTTATTCTCATGTTTTACATACAAAAAAAATTTTAACGATGCAAACATAAATTATTTTATTTTTAAACTAGTCATTCAGACGGACAGAGGGATAAATAAAAACTATTTTTCCTATACAATTGTAATTACTTACTCAAATCCAGGCATGAATCATATTTTGTAGGGATCAAATTACAACATATTTATACCAATTCTTATTAGAAATGTATACATAATCCCATCTAGGGATGATCCCAAATTTGTATGGAAAAAGTGCATTAGAACTGTCCAATACATACTACTGGCGTTTACAACGTTATTCGCGGCTGTGCTTCAATTTTAAATATGTACCTGTATCTTCAGTTGCTCCATCGGGGCTTTTGTTTAGAACAGAACTTCTTTTAGATGGCATCGGTAAGTTTGGCTTAGGTCTTGACTTCAAAGCAGCAAGAGCTTGTTGGACAGCTTCTTGTCGAACTTCTAAAATATAAATTTTAGACTTATAATTGACTTTGTTGTAACTTATTTATTACATTAGCTCATGAATTTAAGTTATGCAAACTACATTTTTGTTTTGTACAGGTTTGGTTACCAGGTACCGTTAATAACAGTAATTTTAATATTTTAGAACCAAAAAAGTACATCCTCATGAACTAGTCTACTATAAAATTTAAATTGCTTTTTAAATTTTTGATTTTTATTTCTTCGAGCAAAAATAACATTTGTTTTTTGATTTTTTCAAGAAAAAATAAAAGGTTTTTATACCCTTCACCTCAGGTGGAAAAGGGTATATATAAGTTTGTCATTCCGTTTGTAATTTCTACAATATTGATCATAGACCCTATAAAGTATATATATTCTGGGTCCTTATGAGGAGAAAAGTTGATTTAACGATATCCGTCTGTCCGTCTTACGTTTGATATGTGTTTTCCGGAGACTCCAGACATGATAGCGGCTAGGTTGTTTTACATTTATGTCACATATAGTCTACCATTGAAATTAAGATAGATCGGTCCACGAGTGGCTGAGATATGACGAAAAAGCCACGACTGCCTCCAATTTTTCCAAAAAAATTCCTTGTGGTTGTTGTTTTTTTTTATTATTTATTTTAATGCGTTTAATTTAACACATACAAGCCCATAAACAGAATAAAGAAACAAACAAGTAGACTCAATATATTTTAATTTAACGCTTCTTCAGTAAAAGCGTTCGTAGTCGAGTTGTGTAACTTGCAGGCTAAGACCTGTGAGGTTTCAGGTTTGAGTCTTGGTTGCCCCAGTTTTTAAAAATTTTTTTATTAGTACCCTTCACCACAGGTGATTTTCTTTTTTTATTTAATTTGTTTATGTCCTAAAAACAATTTTAAAATTACCTATAAAGCTTTTCGATATTTTCATTTTATTGGCAATGACACAGTGTTTTATTTTATTTCGGCAAGCATATACATATGTACATAAAAAGTTGTATGTAATTTAATTAAATCCATACTAACTAGTAGGTTAACCTAGCTATTGCAAAGACATACATATGTACGCACATGAGTATGTATGAAAGAGTAAAAGTTATTTATGTATGAAGGCATTGCTTTCGTAATTGTTGTTGCATTTTATTTCTATCTCTTATTGCAATGCCTTAAGGCATTGCTGAAGTAATTGTTGTTATTGTGTTTCGTCTAATAAGCTGTTGCTACGTTGATCTCTTCTTGCATTTCTCTTGGTTGCGGTTTTTTTGTTGTTTTTTTTATAATCTTCACCACAAGTGGTGGATTTTAATGTGTTTTTTACGCATACACATGTATGTATGTTCATAAAATTCTCTCAATAATTTTAACTTAACGCTTCTTCAATAAAACCGTTCGTAGCTGAGTTGTCTAAGTTCTCGCTTAAGGCTCGTAAGATTGCGAGTTCAAGTCTCAAAAATAAATTTTTTTTTTTTTTATTAAATTTTTTTATACACGATTTTAAGATTAAATAAAAATTTATATAACGAATTTCAAACATCAACTTTGGCAAAAGAGGAAACGGACTTAGATACATAAATTTTTGGATTTTGTCATATTCTTCGGCATGACGAAATTGAAAAGTTGGCGGTGCTCAATTTATATTTATTTATCTAAAGAACAATATTTATATGTATAACTTTTTGTTGTTCTTACATACGATACGGCATAGCCAAATATAGCACTCTTATTTGTGTTTTTATTTTTTTTTTTTTTTTATTTAATTTTATTACAGGTGGAAATGTTATTATACCCTTCACCACAGGTGGAAAAGGGTATATATAAGTTTGTCATTCCGTTTGTTATTTCTACAATATTGATCTTAGATATATTGATAAAGTATATATATTCTGGGTCCTTATGAAGAGCGAAGTTGATTTAACGATATCCGTCCGTCCGTCCGTCCATTCCGGAGACTCCAGACATGATAGCGGCTACGTTGTTTTACATTTATGTCACATATAGTCCACCATTTCTTGCTATTGAAATTCAGCCAGATCGGTCCAACAATGGCTGAGATATGACCAAGAAACCACGACTGCCTCTAATTTTTCCAAAAAATCCCTTGTGGTTGTTGTATTTGTATTACTTTTTTCTGTATATCTGGAGAACGGCAAGAGCCAAAGCTTTAAAATTAGGTACAAACATTAAGGTTATAAATATACACCATCCTACAAAATGTGGGCGGGATTGGAGAAGTAGGCGTGGTACCTCTCATACAAAAAGTATTAAAAATTGTATAAAAACCTGAACTTTTTGACTGTAATATGACCTATGGTTACGCCTTATATATCAGAAAATCGAAAATTTTTAATAGAAAATATTTTCTGAAAAACTCGGGAAAATCGGTTCAGAAACGAAAAAGTTATGACCAAAATATTAATTGTGTTTTTTGAAAAATACCCATTTTCAGGAACCAAAGATCTTCCCGAGTCCACGTTTTATAGCCAAAATAACTGGCAAATTTCTTCTTTAACACGTCGGTATATAAATCTGTCAAATCGGAAATAGCAGAGTTATGTCCAAAATACTGAAATCCCAAAAATTACTCTTTTTTATAATTAAGATTGTTTTTTATACCCTTCACCGAAGGTCCAACAGCCTATTCTGGGTCCTTATGCAAAGCGAAGTTCAAATCCGGTTGTCGTCTTTTCTTCCTATCCCCTCACCCCCCCTTCGTATTTGTTTACATATGCTAGCATAATGCCCAATATGATTTTCGTTATCACCCTTCTTTATTATTTCATAATAAAAAATATTTACCAGTTATCGCTTTTTAAATTTCATTTATAATGAAGTTGTAAGTAGGTATTGTAAATATGTATGTATATTAGGGTGGCAGCTAAATGTATGGAGCAATTTTTTTGTATTAATATTGATGTCTCCCGGGCGGAATATTGTGCCACATGGTCTAAAACTGATGTGGAAAAAATTTCAGCCAAATCGGATAACTTTTACCCCTGCCCCTTTGAGGTCAAATTTCAAATGATAAAATAAAAAAATCCATACAAGCAAAAAATTTTTTTTTCGAATTTTTTTTTTATCATTTGAACTTTGACCTCAAAGGGGCAGGGGTAAAAGTTATCCGATTTGGCTGAAATTTTTTCCACATCAGTTTTAGACCATGTGGCACAATATTCCGCCCAGGAGATGTTGAAAATTCAAAGTTGAAATTTAGCTGGCACCCTAGTAATCATGCTCTTAAATAGGGCCAAAAACTGAATTTTTCCAGTTTTTTACCCCAATTTAGAACAAAAATGCGATGTCGAAAAAATTTTTTTTAAAAAAATTTAAAAAACCTGGTATTAAGAGCAACAAAAAATCTTTAATGTGTGCTTATCAAAACTAAAAAAAAATTTTTTTTTGAAAATTTTTTAGAGTAAGCCCCTAACAAGCCTCAAATTTTTTTTTCAGAGTCACTTTTGAAACTGAAAATCTTGTCCGATCGAAATGAAATTTTTTGTTGTTAATAAGCTTATAAAGCTTACTAATATTAAAAAAAAAAAAAAAAATATCGAAAAAAAAATTTTTTGCTTGTATGGAAATTTTTTTTTTATCATTTGAACTTTGACCTCAAAGGGGCAGGGGTAAAATTTGTCCGATTTGGCTGAAATTTTTTCCACATCAGTTTTAGACCATGTGGCACGATATTCCCCCCGGGAGATGTTGAAAATCCAAAGTTGAAATTTAGCTGCCACCCTAATGTATATGTATATGTAAAAATTATTTAGTTGCTCTCTATTCTACTCGCACAATGGTGAAGGGTATATAAGATTCGGCACAGCGGAATATAGCATTCTTACTTGTTTATAATTAAGATTGTTTTTTATACCCTTCACCGAAGGTCCTACACCCTATTCTGGGTCCTTATGCAAAGCGAAGTTCAAATCCGGTTGTCGTCTCTTCTTCCTATCCCCTCACCCCCCCCCCCCCCCCCCCCCCCCTTCGTATTTGTTTACATATGCTAGCATAATGCCCAATATGATTTTCGTTATCACCCTTCTTTATTATTTCATAATAAAAAATATTTACCAGTTATCGCTTTTTAAATTTCATTTATAATGAAGTTGTAAGTATTGTAAATATGTATGTATATGTATATGTAAAAATTATTTAGTTGCTCTCTATTCTACTCGCACAATGGTGAAGGGTATATAAGATTCGGCACAGCGGAATATAGCACTCTTATTTGTTTTTTTTTTTTGGTTTTATTTTTTCGAGAAAAAATAAGTTATTTTCTAAAGAAGTGTACTTGTTTTAATAATTAAGAAGACTTTAAATATTTATTTAAATGTAAATAAGAAATCCCCATGATGAGCACACATTAAAATAAATTATTATTATAGCCAGTGATTGGCAAAATACATGCATTGATTTATTTGAAATACAAAAAACGCACAATTCGTATATAAGGCATTATGCGCAAAGCGGAAATTACAAAAACAAATGTTGCCCAAATTTTTTATATTTGGCATAAATATAGTTCTACGTTTATTTGTTAAGTAATGGGGTGCTAAAGTATTGCCGTTGTTGAAAAATACTATTTTTTTTTTAATTATCGTTTCGATTATACAAAAAAATTTAGATAAGTATTTTAATAGGGGTTCGTTTAACCTTTACAAAAAATTTATAAAATATGTATTTAGAAAAAAAAAATTTCTTCTGCAAACCCGGAAATAACCAATTTAATGTGTTGTTAAGCAATTGATTGTGTAGAAAAATTTATAGAAAAGCACTGAAAAATCTAAGTGATTTTACTTTTGTTATTTTGTTTTACCAAAATAAGCCTAAGGTGCGCCTTTTAATGTGTGTGAAGTTAAATTTTAAAATTTATAACCCTAGACACATTCTGTTATGTTAACAGAACAATGTTAACTACTTAACAGACCTAATGTTAATGCTGTAATCATGGATAAGTCCAGATTTCCGGAAAAGGAGTCAACGTGGGCGAAAAAAAATGATTAGGATTTGTGGACAATACTATTCTCCATCGTTCTCCATCCCCAGAATTTTTAACAGAGCGAGTTGGACCGACTTATGGCCAATTTACTCTTTTGAATTCTCTAGGGGATGCACCCAGATTTCTGGAAAAGGAGTCAACGGTGGCGAAAAAAATGATTATGATTTGTGGACAATACTATTCTCCATCGTTCTCCATCCCCAGAATTTTTAACAGAGCGAGTTGGACCGACTTATGGCCAATTTACTCTTTTGAATTCTCTAGGGGATGAACCCAGATTTCTGGAAAAGGAGTCAACGTGGGCGAAAAAAAATGATTAGGATTTGTGGACAATACTATTCTCCATCGTTCTCCATCCCCAGAATTTTTAACAGAGCGAGTTGGACCGACTTATGGCCAATTTACTCTTTTGCATTCTCTAGGGGATGAACCCAGATTTCTGGAAAAGGAGTCAACGTGGGCGAAAAAAAATGATTAGGATTTGTGGACAATACTATTCTCCATCGTTCTCCATCCCCAGAATTTTTAACAGAGCGAGTTGGACCGACTTATGGCCAATTTACTCTTTTGAATTCTCTAGGGGATGAACCCAGATTTCTGGAAAAGGAGTCAACGTGGGCGACAAAAATGATTAGGATTTGTGGACAATGCTATTCTCCATCGTTTTCCATCCCCAGAATTTTTAACAGAGTGAGTTGGACCGATTTATGGCCAATTTACTCTTTTGAATTCTCTAGGGGACGAACCCAGATTTCTGGAAAAGGAGTCAACGTGGGCGAAAAAAAAATGATTAGGATTTGTGGACAATACTATTCTCCATCGTTCTCCATCCCCAGAATTTTAACAGAGCGAGTTGGACCGACTTATGGCCAATTTACTCTTTTGAATTCTCTAGGGGATGAACCCAGATTTCTGGAAAAGGAGTCAACGTGGGCGAAAAAAAATTATTAGGATTTGTGGACAATACTATTCTCCATCGTTCTCCATCCCCAGAATTTTTACTCTTTTGAATTCTCTATGGGATGAACCCAGATTTCTGGAAAAGGAGTCAACGTGGGCGAAAAAAAATGATTAGGATTTGTGGACAATACTATTCTCCATCCCCAGAATTTTTAACAGAGCGAGTTGGACCGACTTATGGCCAATTTACTCTTTTGAATTCTCTAGGGGATGAACCCAGATTTCTGGAAAAGGAGTCAACGTGGGCGAAAAAAAATGATTAGGATTTGTGGACAATACTATTCTCCATCGTTCTCCATCCCCAGAATAGTATTGTCCACAAATCCTAATCATTTTTTTTTCGCGCACGTTGACTCCTTTTCCAGAAATCTGGGTTCACCCGCTAGAGAATTTAAAAGAGTAAATTGGCCATAAGTCGGTCCAACTCGCTCTGTTAAAAATTCTGGGGACGAAGAACGATGGAGAATAGTATTGTCCACAAAACCTAGAGAATTCAAAAGAGTAAATTGGCCATAAGTCGGTCCAACTCGCTCTGTTAACAATTCTGGGGATGGAGAACGATGGAGAATAGTATTGCCCACAAATCCTAATAATTTTTTTTTCGCCCACGTTGACTCCTTTTCCAGTAATCTGGGTTCATCCCCTAGAGAGTTCAAAAGAGTAAATTGGCCATAAGTCGGTCCAACTCGCTCTGTTAAAAATTCTGGGGATGGAAAACGATGGAGAATAGTATTGTCCACAAATCCTAATCATTTTTTTCGCCCACGTTGACTCCTTTTCCAGAAATCTGGGTTCATCCCCTAGAGAATTCAAAAGAGTAAATTGGCCATAAGTCGGTCCAACTCTCTCTGTTAAAAATTCTGGGGATGGAGAACGATTAAGAATAGTATTGTCCACAAATCCTAATCATTTTTTTTTGCCCACGTTGACTCCTTTTCCAGAAATCTGGGTTCATCCCCTAGAGAATTCAAAAGACTAAATTGGCCATAAGTCGGTCCAACTCACTCTGTTAAAAATTCTGGGGATGGAGAACGATGGAGAATAGTATTGTCCACAAATCCTAATCATTTTTTTTCGCCCACGTTGACTCCTTTTCCAGAAATCTGGGTTCATCCCCTAGAGAATTCAAAAGAGTTAATTGGCCATAAGTCGGTCCAACTCGCTCTGTTAAAAATTCTGGGGATGGAGAACGATGGAGAATAGTATTGTCCACAAATCCTAATCATTTTTTTTCGCCCACGTTGACTCCTTTTCCAGAAATCTGGGTTCATCCCCTAGAGAATTCAAAAGAGTAAATTGGCCATAAGTCGGTCCAACTCGCTCTGTTAAAAATTCTGGGGATGGAAAACGATGGAGAATAGTATTGTCCACAAATCCTAATCATTTTTTTTCGCCCACGTTGACTCCTTTTCCAGAAATCTGGGTTCATCCCCTAGAGAATTCAAAAGAGTAAATTGGCCATATGTCGGTCCAACTCGCTCTGTTAAAAATTCTGGGGACGGAGAACGATGGAGAATGGTATTGTCCACAAATCCTAATCATTTTTTTTTCGCCCACGTTGACTCCTTTTCCAGAAATCTGGGTTCATCCCCTAGAGAATTCAAAAGAGTAAATTGGCCATAAGTCGGTCCAACTCGCTCTGTTGAAAATTCTGGGGATGGAGAACGATGGAGAATAGTATTGTCCACAAACCCTAATCATTTTTTTTTCGCCCACGTTGACTCCTTTTCCAGAAATCTGTGTTCATCCCCTAGAGAATTCAAAAGAGTAAATTGGCCATAAGTCGGTCCAACTCGCTCTGTTAAAAATTCTGGGGATGGAAAACGATGGAGAATAGTATTGTCCACAAATCCTAATCATTTTTTTTCGCCCACGTTGACTCCTTTTCCAGAAATCTGGGTTCATCCCCTAGAGAATTCAAAAGAGTAAATTGGCCATAAGTCGGTCCAACTCGCTCTGTTAAAAATTCTGGGGATGGAAAACGATGGAGAATAGTATTGTCCACAAATCCTAATCATTTTTTTCGCCCACGTTGACTCCTTTTCCAGAAATCTGGGTTCATCCCCTAGAGAATTCAAAAGAGTAAATTGGCCATAAGTCGGTCCAACTCGCTCTGTTGAAAATTCTGGGGATGGAGAACGATGGAGAATAGTATTGTCCACAAACCCTAATCATTTTTTTTTCGCCCACGTCGACTCCTTTTCCAGAAATCTGGGTTCATCCCCTAGAGAATTCAAAAGAGTAAATTGGCCATAAGTCGGTCCAACTCGCTCTGTTAAAAATTCTGGGGATGGAAAACGATGGAGAATAGTATTGTCCACAAATCCTAATCATTTTTTTTCGCCCACGTTGACTCCTTTTCCAGAAATCTGGGTTCATCCCCTAGAGAATTCAAAAGAGTAAATTGGCCATAAGTCGGTCCAACTCGCTCTGTTAAAAATTCTGGGGATGGAAAACGATGGAGAATAGTATTGTCCACAAATCCTAATCATTTTTTTCGCCCACGTTGACTCCTTTGCCAGAAATCTGGGTTCTTCCCCTAGAGAATCAAAACGATGGAGAATAGTATTGTCCACAAATCCTAATCATTTTTTTTTCGCCCACGTTGACTCCTTTTCCAGAAATCTGGGTTCATCCCCTAGAGAATTCAAAAGAGTAAATTGGCCATAAGTCGGTCCAACTCGCTCTGTTAAAAATTCTGGGGATGGAGAACGATGGAGAATAGTATTGTCCACAAATCCTAATCATTTTTTTTCGCCCACGTTGACTCCTTTTCCAGAAATCTGGGTTCATCCCCTAGAGAATTCAAAAGAGTAAATTGGCCATAAGTCGGTCCAACTCGCTCTGTTAAAAATTCTGGGGATGGAAAACCATGGAGAATAGTATTGTCCACAAATCCTAATCATTTTTTTTCGCCCACGTTGACTCCTTTTCCAGAAATCTGGGTTCATCCCCTAGAGAATTCAAAAGAGTAAATTGGCCATATGTCGGTCCAACTCGCTCTGTTAAAAATTCTGGGGACGGAGAACGATGGAGAATGGTATTGTCCACAAATCCTAATCATTTTTTTTTCGCCCACGTTGACTCCTTTTCCAGAAATCTGGGTTCATCCCCTAGAGAATTCAAAAGAGTAAATTGGCCATAAGTCGGTCCAACTCGCTCTGTTGAAAATTCTGGGGATGGAGAACGATGGAGAATAGTATTGTCCACAAACCCTAATCATTTTTTTTTCGCCCACGTTGACTCCTTTTCCAGAAATCTGGGTTCATCCCCTAGAGAATTCAAAAGAGTAAATTGGCCATAAGTCGGTCCAACTCGCTCTGTTAAAAATTCTGGGGATGGAAAACGATGGAGAATAGTATTGTCCACAAATCCTAATCATTTTTTTTCGCCCACGTTGACTCCTTTTCCAGAAATCTGGGTTCATCCCCTAGAGAATTCAAAAGAGTAAATTGGCCATAAGTCGGTCCAACTCGCTCTGTTAAAAATTCTGGGGATGGAAAACGATGGAGAATAGTATTGTCCACAAATCCTAATCATTTTTTTCGCCCACGTTGACTCCTTTTCCAGAAATCTGGGTTCATCCCCTAGAGAATTCAAAAGAGTAAATTGGCCATAAGTCGGTCCAACTCGCTCTGTTGAAAATTCTGGGGATGGAGAACGATGGAGAATAGTATTGTCCACAAACCCTAATCATTTTTTTTTCGCCCACGTCGACTCCTTTTCCAGAAATCTGGGTTCATCCCCTAGAGAATTCAAAAGAGTAAATTGGCCATAAGTCGGTCCAACTCGCTCTGTTAAAAATTCTGGGGATGGAAAACGATGGAGAATAGTATTGTCCACAAATCCTAATCATTTTTTTTCGCCCACGTTGACTCCTTTTCCAGAAATCTGGGTTCATCCCCTAGAGAATTCAAAAGAGTAAATTGGCCATAAGTCGGTCCAACTCGCTCTGTTAAAAATTCTGGGGATGGAAAACGATGGAGAATAGTATTGTCCACAAATCCTAATCATTTTTTTCGCCCACGTTGACTCCTTTGCCAGAAATCTGGGTTCTTCCCCTAGAAAATTCAAAAGAGTAAATTGGCCATAAGTCGGTCCAACTCGCTCTGTTAAAAATTCTGGAGATGGAGAACGATGGAGAATAGTATTGTCCACAAATTCTAATCATTTTTTTTCGCCCACGTTGACTCCTTTTCCAGAAATCTGGGTTCATTCCCTAGAGAATTCAAAAGAGTAAATTGGCCATAAGTCGGTCCAACTCGCTCTGTTAAAAATTCTGGGGATGGAGAACGATGGAGAATAGTATTGTCCACAAATCCTCATCATTTTTTTCGCCCACGTTGACTCCTTTTTCCAGAAATCTGGGTTCATCCCCTAGAGAATTCAAAAGAGTAAATTGGCCATAAGTCGGTCGAACTCGCTCTGTTAAAAATTCTGGGGATGGAAAACGATGGAGAATAGTATTGTCCACAAATCCTAATCATTTTTTTCGCCCACGTTGACTTCTTTTCCAGAAATCTGGGTTCATCCCCTAGAGAATTCAAAAGAGTAAATTGGCCATAAGTCGGTCCAACTCGCTCTGTTAAAAATTCTGGGGATGGAGAACGATGGAGAATAGTATTGTCCACAAATCCTAATCATTTTTTTTTCGCCCACGTTGACTCCTTTTCCAGAAATCTGGGTTCATCCCCTAGAGAATTCAAAAGAGTAAATTGGCCATAAGTCGGTCCAACTCGCTCTGTTAAAAATTCTGGGGATGGAGAACGATGGAGAATAGTATTGTCCACAAATCCTTATCATTTTTTTTTCGCCCACGTTGACTCCTTTTCCAGAAATCTGGGTTCATCCCCTAGAGAATTCAAAAGAGTAAATTGGCCATAAGTCGGTCCAACTCGCTCTGTTAAAAATTCTGGGGATGGAAAACGATGGAGAATAGTATTGTCCACAAATCCTTATCATTTTTTTTCGCCCACGTGGACTCCTTTTCCAGAAATCTGGGTTCATCCCCTAGAGAATTCAAAAGAGTAAATTGGCCATTAGGTCCAACTCGCTCTGTTAAAAATTCTGGGGATGGAAAACGATGGAGAATAGTATTGTCCACAAATCCTAATCATTTTTTTTTCGCCCACGTTGACTCCTTTTCCAGAAATCGGGGTTCATCCCCTAGAGAATTCAAAAGAGTAAATTGGCCATAAGTCGGTCCAACTCGCTCTGTTAAAAATTCTGGGGATGGAGAACGATGGAGAATAGTATTGTCCACAAATCCTAATCATTTCTTTTCGCCCACGTTGACTCCTTTTCCAGAAATCTGGGTTCATCCCCTAGAGAATTCAAAAGAGTAAATTAGCCATAAGTCGGTCCAACTCGCTCTGTTAAAAATTCTGGGGATGGAAAACGATGGAGAATAGTATTGTCCACAAATCCTAATCATTTTTTTCGCCCACGTTGACTCCTTTTCCAGAAATCTGGACTTATCCATGATTACAGCATTAACATTAGGTCTGTTAAGTAGTTAACATTGTTCTGTTAACATAACAGAATGTGTCTAGGGTTATAAATTTTAAAATTTAACTTCACACACATCGCCTTTTATACTGTAAAAGTTTGAGAATGGGATATCCATAAGCTTAAGAGTTATGAAAATTCATGGTGCATTTTGGTGGAGTATCAGTTTGTCAACAATGGCCACTATGTCTAAAAATCTAAAAAATGGTTTTAAAAAAATCCATTTTATCTCAATATACGAAAAAGGATAACAAAGTTGGGATAATCATGTTTAAAATGAGGTATGGCGCATCCTGGGGGACTTCCAGTTTGTAGGATAACAAAGTTGTACTAATTATCTTTAAAATGAAGTGTAGCGCTTCCTGTTTCCTCTTCCAGTTTGTCCAAAATGGCGAAAAATACCTCAGAGATTTAGACCTATGTCTTAAATTTAAAAAAGGCTTTTTAAAACAGCCCATTCATATTAATTCTTTAAAAACGAAGTAGGATTACAAAGTTGGGCTAAGTACACTGTGTGATAGTTTTTTGACCAAATGTATCTGAATCTTACTGTAAAATTGGCCGCTGAATCCGAATATGAAGTTAATATGAACACAACTGGTATTTGTGTTTTTAATAAAGATGATGCCACTTAAATGCAAATACTTATCTTAAAAAATATTAGACGGATAATGTATTTCTTTTTTTTAATGAATGATAATAAAATTAAAAAAATAACCATGGGTGGCTGTAAAATTACAGAAATGATAGAGTTACGGTGCACAGTGGCTGAAAATCGTTTTTTATTGGCCAAAATTCTATAACTTTTGAACCAAAGGTTATATTTTAGTGAAATTCTTACGTATGGATTCTGTGTTTGATGGGATGCATTGAGGCTGGCTAGTCGGAGGAAGCTTCAGTCTAAGGCTCAGAGGTGTGTTTCGATCGACATGACAGGGGCCATTAGCAGTACGCCTCAGGCGGTTCTGGATGTTATTATACATCTTCTGCCTTTAGAGCAGTATGTGATGGAAACGACAGCTTCTTTCTATCTTGTCAAAATTTACAATATGTATCTTTATACTGCGGAGGTCTACATTGAGGATCTGGACATCAGATGGTCATATACGGTCATGTTATAAATATCGAAATCACGTGAAATGAATATCGAACAAATGTTGAAAGCTCTTCCGTATTCAAAGTTCATAAAAATATTTCCTTTTATATACCTCATAATTTGAGGACTTTCCTCCACCTAAACTACTTTTGAAATCAACGGAAAATCTTCGCTGATTTAATTTTCACGTGATTTCGAATGAAATGGCCGATACACTTGCTTACGACTGCAGTTCTGGCGATTCTTAGGGCCGAGGAATTGGTAGGAAGCAACATTTGAACTATGTGCCCGTGATCTGAGAACTCTTTGAGAATTATGTGGTGAAACTGTTCTGGGTACTGGGTCACTGCAGCATCACTGGAAACCAGATTGCTGATGAGTTGGCGGGACTAAGCTCGGATATTGAGGATACTGACTGTTTGGAGGCGGTGAAGCCTCCAATGAGCTTCTACTTTGGAAGAAACAGAAAATTGGTCCTAAGCGGGATTTATAGAGTTTGGGGTAACCGCACGGACTGCAGAGTATCGCGTGCCCTATGCAGGCAGGAGTAGGGTATACGTCAGGATCATGATAGGAATTATCACGGGCCACTTTATCTTAGGCAGGAATGCGGTGAGAATGGGATCTGACTTTTTGGATATATGTAGGTTGTGTGCGAACCCAGAGGAGTTAGAGGCAGTTGAGCACCAGAGAAGCAAGCCGTACCGGCGCGACTAGCGGCTAGCTGATCAGCCGATATTTTTTTATAAGCCGCGCCGCCGCCGAAACTAACGGCACATCGGCGGCGTATTTTTCAGCTGATTTGGTTGGCTCCGCCGAATTTTGTATGCACTTTATAAAAATGATTCGTTACTGAGACCTAGGTTACATCATTTAGTGTTAATTATTATTGTCTCTTTTTGTAATATTATTGGGCAACACTGAATGTGCCAAATATTGTTGTTTTTGAGTACTGACTATTTAATTTTAGTATCGTCGTTGTTTTTACTAACTGACCTAACAAACATTTAACAAATTTTGCAGGAGAGCACTTTTAATGTTTTTTGTCTTAAATGTAGTCATTTCCTAGATAGATAACAAAAGTTGTCGTCGGGTGCGTTCGTAAATGCATCACTGCGCTGCATCAGAAAAACAAACTCTTTTTAATGGCGATAAAAGAATAATTTTAATTTTTTTTTAATGTGTGACTTTTATTTTTGTGGAGTATTTCACAATTTTTTGGTCCACATTTACTTCACTGATAAATATATAACTATTTGGAATCACTGATTCAGCGCAGTGATGCATTTACGAACGCACCCGACGACAACTTTTGTTATCTATATATATATAAATGAAAAATGTTTGTATGTTTGTTTGTATGTTGGCTTATAGACTCCTAAACTACTGAACCGATTTTCCTGAAATTTTTACAGTAGCATCACGTGAGTCCTAAAAATAAAATAGGCTACTTATTTGTTCGATAGGGGGCAGGGGAATTGGTACCCCCCTTGGATGCCAATATTAAATATCGCATATCTTAAGAGCCGCTTCACGCATTTTGTTGAACTTTTGGTAGTAAAATCTTCTGAGCCCCAAAATTGAAATAAAGAAGCAGCGGGGGAAGTGGTTTTCCCCATAGGACGCCAATGTTTAATATCGCATATCTTAAGAACTGTTATAGTGAGAATGTCTAAAATTTGTAGAAGTCACTCTTATGGTATACTACACTATTGAAAATAAAAATAAAGCGGGTAGGCGCAGGGGGGAATACCTCTGATAGGATGCATATATTAAATATCGCTCAACTAAAGAACTATTAAAGGGAGAGTCTTCAAACGTTGTTAAAGCTACTATTATAGCAATTTTTAAATTTCAATATAGTAATGGGCGGGGTGGACAGAGGAGGAGCAGTTCCCCTCATATAGAAATATTAATAAGAGCCGCTGCACGCATTTTGTTGAACTTTTGGTAGTAGAATCTTCTGAGCCCCAAAATTTAAATAAAATAGCAGCAGGGGAAGTGTTACCTACCATAGGACGCCATTGTTAAATATCGCATATCTTAAGAACTGTTATAGTGAGAATGTTCACTCTTATGGTATACTACACTTTTGCAAATAGAAATAAAGCGGTTAGGCTCAAGAGGGGAAATACCTGCCATAGGATCGATATATTAAATATCGCTCAACTGCAGAACCATTTAAGGGATAGTCTTCAAACGTGGTTAAAGCCACTATTATGGTAAACTACAAATTTCAATATTGAAATGGGCGAGGTAGCCAGAGGAGGAGCAGTACCCCTCATAGATAGAAATATTAATAAGAGCCGCTGCAAGCAATTTGTTGAACTTTTGGTAGTAGGATCTTCTGAGCCCCAAAATTTAAACAAAATAGCAGCGGGGGAAGTGCTACCCCCATAGGACGCCAATGTTTAATATCGGATATCCTAAAAACTGTAATAGTGAGAATGTTCAAACTTTGTAGAAGTCACATTTATGTTATACTACACTTTTGAAAATAAAAATAAAGCGGGTAGGCGCAGGGAGGAAATACCTTCCATAGTATGGATATATATTTAATATCGCTCAACTGAAGAACTATTAAAGGGATAGTCTTCAAACGTGGGTAAAGCTACTATTATGGTAAACTATAAATTCCAATATAGAAATGGGCGGGGTTGACAGAGGAGGAGCTGTACCCCTCATAGATAGAAATATAATTAAGAGGAGCTGCACGCATTTTGTTGAACTTTTGGTAGTAGGATATTCTGAGCCCAAAAATTCAAAAAAAATAGCAGCGGGGAAGTGGTACCCACCATAGGACGCCAATGTTTAATATCGCATATCTTAAGAACTGTTATAGGGAGAATGTTCAAACTTTGTAGAAGTCACTCTTATGGTATACTACACTATTGAAAATAAAAATAAAGCGGGAAGGCGCAGGGGGGAAATACCTCCCATACGATGTATATATTAAATATAGCTCAAATGAAGATCTTTTAAAGGGAGAGTCTTCAAACGCGGTTAAAGCTACTATTATGGCAAACTTAAAATTTCAATATAGAAATGGTCGGGATAGACAGAGAAGAGCAGTACCCCTCATAGATAGAAATATAAATTAGAGCCGCTGCACTCATTTTGTTGAACTTTTTGTAGTATGATCTGCTGAACCCCAAAATTAAAACAAAATAGCAGCGGGGAAATGTTACCCCCCATAGGACGCCAATGTTTAATATCGCATATCTTAAGAACTGTTATAGTAAGAATGTTCAAACTTAGTTGAAGTCACTCCTATGGTATACTACACATTTGAAAATAAAAATAAAGCTGGAAGGCGCAGGAGGAAAACATTCCATAGGATGCATATATTAAATATCTCTCAACTGAAGAAGTGATTAAAGCAGTGTAGCGAAGCGCACCGGGTTAAGCTAGTGTGTTAAATAAAGAAAAAGACAAACTCAATTTTCAAAAAAATTTAGTTAGGGGTGTAAGTAGAAACAGCGACGATAAGTATCTTACTTAGTGATTTTCATACGGGATTTCCCGGGATCCCGCACAAATTTGCAAAAAAATAAAATTTTTTTATTTTATTATGGTTGTGACATGAAATAGATCTAAGCCGTAAGGCAAAAACGACTTAAGTCAAAAACCGCATTTTAAATTTCGGACTAGATTCTGTCAGAAATGATGACAAAAGTTATAAATAAAGAAAACGCTTAGCGCTTAAACGCTTCGAAAAAAATAATACGAAAACTGAAAATGTCAAGAGATTATATAGTGTTCGTTTGGCTATAAACACAAACATCCGTAGAAAAGAAACGTGTTTTATTCTTTAAATCTTCTTGATCAAAGTTAGAACCTCCCAAACGATTCTCTAAATGCTTATTTTGAACTAAAATCCTATTTTAACAAAAATATTTTGTAATAATTTGTTTAAATAATTTAACTTTTTTCATTTTATATAAATGCGGTTGGCTTTGAATTATTTCTGTGACAAAAAGTGCTTTTCTGCCTATTTCACGATGTCACTCGAACGTTTACGTTCGCACAAATAAAAATTTTAAAACTTTGTTTTTGTTTTATATGTTATTTGTTTTTTTTTTTTTTTTTTTTTTTGTCATTATTTTTTATTGAATCTTCATATATTAAATATGAACTAACAATAATTAATCAAATCTTAACCTTATACGTTATTTTATGTCCTGCCAGTGCCAGACAAAATTTTCTTCATCACGGGTTCTGTTCACCTATATAAGTGTTTATCGCTCATCTAATTGGGTAAGTGCTGCAGTGTCTCTTCTTCTTAAGCGAGTGTGGCCGCCATGATTTAAAATATTTCGAGCTAGTGGATTTGGGTGTTGTTCAAGCCTTTTTAAATATTTAATTGCATATTTTGTAATCATAGTTTTAACTAATGGCACATTGAGATCCTTATGAATGTTTGAGTTTTTAACATACCAGGGAGCTGCTGTGATTATTCGAAGAAGTTTATTTTGGCGCCTTTGAATTTAGTCGATATTAGAGGCCGAGGCAGTGCCCATAGTTGAATACCGTAGCACCAGATAGGCTTTAAGATAGAGTTGTAAAGTAGAAGCTTGCAATCGAGACTAAGGACAGAATTTCTTCCAATAAGCCAATGAATTTGAATGGTTTTTAGTTTCATTTGAGTTAATTTTGCCTCTATATGGCATTTCCACGTTAATCGCCGATCCAGATGTATGCCGAGATATTTTACATGCGAATGTTGAGGAATTATTTGATTATTGATTGTAATAGGGGGGCAAGATTCCCGGCGTAAAGTGAATGTTATAGGTACGCATTTTTGCTCATTGACCATTATCCTCCATTGTCGTAACCATATTTCTAGTTGAAATATATGATGCTGTAAGTAACGCGATTCTTCATAACGATTTTCGTGGACGCTTAGAAAAGCTGTATCGTCTGCAAATGTTGAAGTTTGTGTATAGTTGCTTGTTGGCATGTCCGAAGTATAAATTAAGTATAATAGGGGGCCCAGGATGCTGCCTTGTGGGACTCCAGCGGCAATGGGCTGAGGTGAACTTAAGAAATTTCCTTCTTTAATAATAAATTGACGACCGACTAAGTAGCTTTCTAGCAGCTTGTGTGTGTTTGCTGGTAAATTTTGCTTCAATTTATGTAATAAGCCTTCATTCCAGACTTTATCAAAAGCTTGCGAAACATCGATGAAGAGTGCTGAGCAATATTTTTTTCCTTCAAATGCTTTTCTTATGACATTTACTATTAGATGAGTCTGTTCGATTGTGCTGTGTTTTCTTCTAAATCCGAACTGATGGTTAGGAATACATCTATTTACACTTAAAATCGGTTAAATTTGAAACTAATAATTTCTCAAACAACTTTGACATATTTGATAATAAGCTAATAGGCCTATAAGACTCAACTTTTGTATGATCTTTACCTGGCTTTGGTATCATGGTAACTAAGGAAACCTTCCATTTTTGAGGATAGTATTCAAGGCGTAAAATAGCATTAAAAATAAAAAGAATAATTTTCTTTGCTATGCGAGGTAGCTCCAAAAGCATTTTATTACTGATTTTATCAATACCAGGTGCCTTCTTAGTGTTTAAGTCACAAATAGCCTTTTCGATTTCTCTTAACTCAAATCTGAGGGGAATAGCTAATCTAGCAGCAACAGGTGGTAACTCGACCGCAATATTGTGAAATATATTTGGTGTAAATACGTTTATCAAGTGACTAACAAACAGATTTCCTTTTTCAATATCGTTTCTTGCCCAATTACCATTCAAGTTTCTTAATGGTGGCTTAGATATAACTGGCCTTTTTAGATTTCTAGCTGCACGCCATAATGAGTAGTCAGATTGTGGAGTTGCATCAAGTTCCTTAAGATATTTTTCTAGAGAAGCCGTTTTCTGATTCTGCAGTAACTTTCTTAGCTTTTTTGTGCACTCTTTTAATAAAAATCTTAAGTTGCGGGGATCTGTAAAGTTGCCACTCTCTTCGAACTCTCCTTTTTTCAGTCAAGAGCCGCTCGACATCTGAAGAATATATTTTAGTATTTTTAATTTTTTTGGGGGTATCGCTGGAATGTTGAACAGCTAGTTTCAGAAAACTGTCAAAATTGTCAATAGAGCGATCTACATAATCCGGTGTACTGAGCGGAATATTTTCTGTGCAATGGGTACTGAGATATTTTGTATATTTTAACCAATTAATTTGCGTAGCTGTCGTCGCTATGTAACCAGTCGGAGGTACAATTCTATTGGGGTTCATTATAGTAACAATTGTAGGTGTGTGGTCGGAAGATAATTCTAGGGAGGCTTCAACATGAATCGTTTCTATGGGAATGTTTTTAACCACGCCGAAATCGATGACATCTGGTATTTTTTGATGATCAGTGGGCCAATATGTTGGTTGTCCGCTCGCTACCACATTTAAATCCATTTTAGAAATTCTGTTAAATAAAACACGACCCTTTGGTGTTATAAGTCGCGACCCCCAGAAGGTATGTTTAGCGTTATAATCGCCAGCGGCTAGGAAACACGGTCCTAATGATTTAAAATATTTATAATATTGGTCCTCCGATATTAAAAATCTAGGCGGGGAGTATAACGATGAAATTACTAGGTTTCTATTTAATTCCTCAACGCAAATGTTCGTTGCTTGGAGATAATCTTCACGATGATCACACATTAGGTAGTGTTTGACTCGGATTTTTATTAAAATGGCAGAACCTCCGCAAGCTCTATCTCGTGGGTCCTTGGTATCATATAGTATATAACCATTTATTTTAAACGTATTTCTTGAGGTCAAATGAGTTTCAGAAATCATCATGACATCAATTTGTTTATTTTTAAGAAAGTATTCTAATTTATTTTTATGTTGGCGGATGCCGTTTGCGTTCCAAAAACAAATTTTTAAACAGTTCATGGTTTGTTAAGTACATCTTGCAATAACATCGATTGCATTTTAAGCATTTCCTGCATCATATTACCCATTGTGTTCGTAAAATTATTTACTGTTTGCACTAATGTTTCCATGGTTTTTTCTAAACGACTTAAATTAGAAACCGGGTTTTCATTATTACCATAATGAGTAGTCAGATTGTGGAGTTTCATCAAGTTCCTTAAGATATTTTTCTAGAGAAGCCGTTTTCTGATTCTGCAGTAACTTTCTTAGCCTTTTTGTGCACTCTTTTAATAAAATCTTAAGTTGCGGGGATCTGTAAAGTTGCCACTCTCTTCGAACTCTCCTTTTTTCAGTCAAGAGCCGCTCGACATCTGAAGAATATATTTTATTATTTTTAATTTTTTTGGGGGTAACGCTGGAATGTTGAACAGCTAGTTTAAGATAACTGTCAAAGTTAACAATAGAGAGATCCACATTCTCCGGTATACTAAGCGGAATATTTTCTGTGCAATGGGCACTGAGAAATTTTTTATATTTTGACCAATTTATTTGTGTGGCTGGCGTCGCTATGTAACCTGACGGAAATACAATTGTATTGGGGTTCGATATAGTAACAATTGTAGGTGTGTGGTCGGATGATAATTCTAAGGAAGCTTCAACATGAATCGTTTCTGTGGGGATGTTTTTAACCACGCCGAAATCGATGACATCTGGAATTTTTTGATGATCAGTTGGTTGTCCGCTCGCCACCACATTTAAATCCATTTTAGAAATTGTGTTAAATAAAACACGACCCTTTGGTGTTATAAGTCGCGACCCCCAGAAAGTATGTTTAGCGTTATAATCGCCAGCGGCTAGGAAACACGGTCCTAATGATTTAAAATATTTATAATATTGGTCCTCCGCAGGCGCGGATTCAGGGGGGGTGAAATAAGGAAATTTCCCCCCCGTAAATTATAAAAATATGTTTTGTTTATTTCGATAATACAAGAGTTCCCATTAATATTATCTTTTTTTCATGTACAAAATTTTTGGAAATCCCAGCAAGGTTTTTTTTTTGTTTTTTTATTGAATCTCTTAGGAAATTTTCAATAAATATCCAAATCTTCATCCTAATAGTTATTTATTAGATATTTTCAATGAAACATCTAGTTTACTGTATTCAAATACTTATTATTCTACATTCAATCCCAGCAGGTGCCATCTATGTATAACCAAAGAGTAAACGTTTGACTTGAAAATGCGTGCGGTTGAATTATTAAAAAGCCTTGGTATTTGCAATATTTATGTTTATATTAATGTGTTATATGAATCAAAATTCTATTCGATAATTTTTGACGAAAGCACGGATTTGTCGGGAAAAGCCAGATTTCCTTACATTTAAGATATTTCACCATACAACAAAAAGTTGTTAGGCAAGAATTGTTTTGGCTTTGTTGTTAAAGCATTTGAAGAGCCATCACAGGATATTGATAATGACGCTGATGTGTCAATTGATGCGATGGCACTATCATCAACAGTTCATAAAACTTTGACAAATTTTAGTCTTGACCTAAAAAATTGTATAGGGGTTGGAACTGATGGGTGTCGTTTGATGTCAGCAGAAAATGGAGCTGTAAAAAAATTCTGGAAACCGCGACAAATGCGAAACAAACGCCTTGCTATTTCCCGTAAATCAGGCAAAACACGTTCTTAGTAAAGTATTTGGGAGCCAAACTCTCTACATTATGCGAGACAAGATGGGTGGACCGTCACGACTCAGCTTTACACTTTGCAACAAGTGTACATCATATAGTAGAAGCTTTGGAAAAAATATCTGAGTGGAAAGGTAATACTTCATCAAGAGCCTTATATTAAGGAACTCACTTAGAACTTTTGAATTTATTTGCGGAATAAACATATTAAGTGTGATACTTATTGTAACACAGCCGCTTAGTATCATTTTACAAAAGCACGATATAGATCTTCAAAAAGGATCAAGCCTTATCAAAACTTTGATCATGTGCCTTGAAGAAAAAAGAAATAAAGCCGAAGAACAATTTAAAGTGATTTTTAAAAAAGTTAAAGTTATTTGCGTTCAAATCGAGGTTCCAACCTAAAAAACAAAATTTGAACGAAATAATTACATCCAAAATGTTGAAGATTTCTTCCGAGTTGTAGGTTTCATTCTCTTATTGAATTTATTTTAGAAGATCTCAAAACACCTTTCCAAAAGATATCTTTAATGTATTGAACATACCAAAACTTCTACTCAAAGTGTAATCAAGTCATATACAGATATAAAACTTTTAAAACCACAACTCGAGATAAACACTTACTAACATCTAAACTTGAGCCTGAACTGTAGCATTGGCAACAAACATGGAAATTATCTGAAAATCTATCAGATAACGTTGTAGATGCTTTAATAAACTGTGATGAAGATATCTACCCAAATCTAAGAAAAATATTTCAAATTTTCGTTTCAATGCTCGTAAGTAATGCTACGAGCTAGAGGTCATTTCCTACCCTTCGTCGAATAAAAACATGGCTCAGATCAACAATGACAAACTGAACATAGACTGTACTATCTAAATTTGCCTCACAAGGAAATCATAAATTGCTTATTTAAAAAGATTAGTTTATTTTAATTTATATTGAATATTTTATTTAACCTTATTGTTGAGTTTTTTTAATATAATATACACAAATTGCTTTTAATAAACTTTTAAAAACAAATTTTTTTTGTATCATAAAAAATTTCCCCCCCCTAAGGCTCAAGCTGGATCCGCGCCTGGTCCTCCGATATTGAAAATCTAGGCGGGGAGTATAACGAAGAAATTACTAGGTTTCTATTTAATTCCTCAACGCAAATGTTCGTTGCTTGGAGATAATCTTCACGATGATCACACATTAGGTAGTGTTTGACTCGGGTTTTTATTAAAATGGCAGAACCTCCACAAGCTCTATCTCGAGGGTCCTTGGTATCATATATTATATAACCATTTATTTTAAACGTATTTCTTGAGGTCAAATGAGTTTCAGAAATCATCATGACATCAATTTGTTTATTTTTAAGAAAGTATTCTAGTTAATTTTTATGTTGGCGGATGCCGTCTGCGTTCCAAAAACAAATTTTTAAACAGTTCATGGTTTGTTAAGTACAGCTTGCAATAACATCGATTGCATTCTAAGCATTTCCTGCATCATATTACCCATTGTGTTCGTAAAATTATTTACTGTTTGCACTAATGTTTCCATGGTTTTTTCTAAACGACTTAAATTAGAAACCGGAGTTTCATCATTACTTGGCGAGGCACCTTGCATTGGCTGATGGTTTGATTTTAGGACGTTAGCGTAAGAGGTTCTGTTATTACTAGGCTGGGGGGCTTGAATTGCATTTGTGTTTACTTGATTTGCAACCTGCATTTGAGGGGTATTTGTTTTCGGTCCAACCGTTTGCTTGACGATATTATATACAGGGCATCCTCTTTAATTCGCAGTGTGATTACCGCCACAGTTGCTACATTTTTTTACGTTGGGGTCGGTTTTAGACTTATCGCAAGAAACTGTACCGTGTAGTTCACCACATACTACGCAGACAGGGGGTAAGTAGCAGTATGCCTTGGTATGACCAAATTCTTGGCAGTTTAAGCACTGAACAGGTCCATTTTTTTGTGCGGCTCTTCTATAGTTATTCTTCTGTAGAGAATATATTTTAAATTGTAAATAGGATGTGTTTCGTTTTTTTTAAGTTTTACGTCGCCGGGTTCAAACTCCACTCGAAAAAGTGGTTGGGGAATTTTTTCTCTATTTTTAATATTTACTACATGTTTTACCTTGAAGCCTTTTTCTTCTAGGAATGTTTTAACCTCTTCTGGGTCCACACATGAGTCAATACCCTTAATCACTACCTGTAGACCTTTACTGCTTTTCAGTTGGTAGGTATAAAAGTTTTTTTTAAGCGTTTCAAAGTTGTTTACTATTTTGCGAAAATCATTCTCATTATTGACTTGTATTTTTGTCTCGTTTATACTTCCACGCTTTATAGCCGCTACGTAAAACGAATTTTCACCTATTACCGATATCAAACTCTTTATGAGCTCATTTGAATTTTGCTCCCTTAGATATATCGGGGGAGGCTTGGATGGTTTAATGACGTTTGGTGCTTAAGAGGATTCATCCTCCAGAATTGCAAAACGATTTTGAGTATTTATTTTATCAAAAGATGGTACTTTTGAGGCCGAAGCAACTGCTGCAGAGGTAGGGCTGCGTCCCCGTTTAAGCACTGTTATGTTCCTGTCCATACCAACTTGTACTGTAGGCTTTTGACAACTTTTTACAGGGGGGTTTTCCATTGCATTTGTGTTTGAGTTCATGGTATCATTTCCCACTAAATTTGTTTTTGACGTCACGGCAATACTTGCTGGGCTGGCAACACTTGTCACCAAATCTAGTTGTAGTTTTTTTAATGAGTCAAAACACCGAGGGTGATAGGGAACGTGTTCGAGTAATTGGCTTAGCCGTTAAATAGTTTATATGGTTTTGTTTTATTTATTTCTGCATTATTTTCATTTGCATTAACTAAAACGTAAACGTTTCTTTCATTTTGTCTTAGTGCTGTTTCACTGTTCGTACTCATGCAAAGAGTTGTTTTTGTTTTTCACCGTTTTGCTTTGCTCTTAATATTTTTATTATTTAATGTATTTTAAAACAACAAAAAAAAATAAGAAATTTAACTTAAATGTTTTTGTTCAAAATATGTATACACATGTATGAACATTCATACGTACATATATATTTTTACTATTTTGTTTTATTTAATTTTATCGTTTTAATTGTTCACTATAATGTTAAATAACAAAATATATTATTTATTTTTAAGCGTCCATTCGCTGCTTATATTAAAAAGTCTAATGTGATTAATTGATAGTTCAAATCGTATGCGGGTTTAAAAATACACGTCTGTATCACAACAAAGCACGTAAACGTTCGAGTGACATCGTGAAATAGGCAATGAGTCTTTTTGTTTAGTTTTCTAAGAGAACAATTTAAAACTTTAAGGAAATTAACTCCGAATTTAATATAATCATCAGTTCTCATCGTTTAAAGTATTTTAAGTTTTTATTCCTAAGCACTCCTAATGTCACAGATCGGAAGTTTTTATTATTCCAAATTTAATTGCACATTGAAAAAAGAAAACCAAAAAGTCATGATGCTATAACTTTGCGGGAATTCCCGGGATTCCGGGAAATTGAAAAATAAATCCTGCATTCCCGGGAAATGAAAAAGTCCGGGAAAAGAAAAACTATAATCGTACTATTAAACGGATTTAAAAATTAAGGTTTTTTTTATAAATTCTATTCTATTAAGAATTAATACACTTAAAGCTAAAAATGAGTTGTATCAAAAAAACAAACAAATACATATATATACCATCCAGCTTGTTCAGTTTTAATTTGATCTCGTTTAGTTCATTTTTTACTCCTTCACATATATGACATGTAAATATTTCACTCTCATTATTTAGCATGTACTCAAATTGACGTTTATCTAACTAAGTGCATTGAGAGTGGAATTTTTTGGCGCATTTGTCACAATTTATAAAATCTTCCCCTTCTTCCTTTATTTGCATTTTACATTGTTCACAAATTACTTTTATTTTTATATTATTACTTCTTCGATTCTTTGCAGCCATATTTCAAAATGCTCAAATGAATAATAACAAAACACTCTATTGATTTACAATAGTTTTGTTTATTAAAAGTTATTCAAACAGCGAAAATTATTTTTTTAAATTATTATATTTTAACACTCCCAAAAAAAAAAAACACTTTGGTTCACCAGAGTTGCCAACTCGTTTTTTCCATTTTAACTTTTGTTTTTATTGGGAAAAAACACAAAGCTTCTCATTAGTACCAGCTCGCTCATTTAAAGCTAAAAGTAAAAAAAAAACTTTGTTCTTGTTGTAAAACTGTCAGAAAACAGAGTTGTCCATGCAAACTACATAAATTCTGTGTTGCCGTTGGAAGTTTCTTATATAAATTCTTTTTGTATACATTTTGTGATTTTGGTTTTTAAGAAAAATGTTCTTTTATCAGTTTTTTTCTTATAAGCATTTTTCTAATATGAAACCTTTTTTGTTAGAAAAATCGCAAAAAAGACATGATGTTTTTGAAAGTGTTTCTTATAAGAGTTTTGTTCTTATATGAGATGTTCTTATATCCGATAAATACTGTATATACAAGGAAACCAAATTAGCCCATTCATTGACTTCATTTTAATTTTTTTTATCGTCTACTAAGTATATGTACTAGCGTGGCCGTTAGTTGTATGGAGAACTTTTTTTTTTTGATTTCTTATATTCTCCCCCCCCCAAATCGGTTCAGTTTTACGTAAAAAAAAATACAAAAAAATTTCGTAGCGATAAGTTGTGTTTTAGGGGGGGCGTCGGCCCCTCAAAGTTTGCATTAAGCCATTTATTCAAATGTAATTTGTTTGCGTATGACTATCACTTAAAAACAACATTTAACAAGAACATGATATATGGCAATATTTTAGCTCTTCTAGTCAACAACATTAGCCTCGAAGAAAGTTTTTTGCTAAAATTAATATTTAAGAAAATAATTAAGAAAATAACAACAAAATTCCAAACATTTTATATACGTTTTATATATATAAAAGAGGGATTTAATGTCAAGTGAACTAATTTTGAAATCGATGTCTTTCGATTTGGATGAAATTTGCACCAACGTTAGTCCTATTGAATAGTAGTTTAGACACAAATTTTCAACAACATCGGTCAAAAAGTTTTTGAGTTTGGGGGGGTCAGAGTTTGAAATTTTGGCCATATAGGTGTTCTTTCACATCCATGTAACTTATTACCAATTGGGGTTAGCAAAATTTGTCCCAAGCAGCTTAGATAGCTATTTGATCAATCTTTTTAAAAAACAAATTTTTTGTTTCTTCACTTCACTAAGAAAATACAAATTTTGTACTTATTACACAGTACAACAGCCAATCTGGGGGGTGAGAAATTCCAAGTCAGGGTGATGATACTAGGTCAGTATAGTAAAACCCTCAAAGGGTTTGGCGTTCGTATGTGTCAGTTTTTTTTATGACATTTTAAATTTTTTCCTTATCTTGATGTTTTTTGTTTAACATAACACGAGAACCACTTGTCTGATTTTGCTAAACCAAACTCAAAAAAATTTAGAATTACAATTTCTTTTATCCGTTCATATAACGTTTTTCTTTATAATCAACAGTTTTGCCGGTAAAAATAAATTTGTGGAGAATTATAATTGATAAGTGCAAAAAAATGTTCAAGCCTGGATGTATGCAGCAGATTTTATCACAAACCTGCACTGCAATTTTTGTGACTTTTTTTAAGCGATCGGTGAAAATCGTTGGACTTTTGTTTGTTATTTGAAAGAACATTCAGTGATGCCAACAGTAGGGGATTTCCCCTTTTCTAGGGATTTTTATCTTCAATCGGATCTTAATAACTTCTTTTTATGGTGTAATCATAATATGATGGAGCTGAATCTTGTGAAATGCAAAAGCATGCGTTTTTATAGAAATAACTGTATTGCTGTTAATTATGCTTTTGGTGGTCATCAACTGGAGCTGGTTGATTCGTTTCTTGATATTGGAGTCTTGTTTTAGCAAAATCGGACAAGTGGTTCTCGAGTTATGTTAAACAAAAAAACATCAAGATAAAGAAAAAATTTAAAACGTCATAAAAAAAACTGACACATACGAACGCCAAACCCTTTGAGGGTTTTACTATACTCACCCCCCAGACAAAAATCCTAAAAATGTTCCATAGTGTTATTAGTGTCCGACCGAAAGCACTTTTTGAGACCGAACCCGAACTTCGGTAAATTTTGACAAGTTCGGCCGAACCCGACCCCGAACTTTTTGTTAATAAGTCTGAACAATTGTACCGTTTTAATGTATTTATTTAAAACATAATAAAATTTCGGGAAATTATTACATATACACTTTGGGAAGGATGCAACATGAAAAGATAAATTGCACTTTATAGTAGACAAAACTATTTTGTAGTAAAAAAATAATTATTAATTGTTTTTTTTTTAAGACAAAAAATAAAAAATAAATTTCATGTTTAATACAGTATACATTAGGGCTATAACTTTTTCACACTTTTTGCGAAAATCAAAAACGGCATAGTATGGTCGTGTAGAACATTAAAAGTTATTAATAAAAAATATGACAATTTTTTTCGGATTGTTAAAAAAGTTCATGCAGGGATCGGGATTTTTAAAAAATATACACCTGACATTTGTATATATTTTTATACGTATCACTTAAATGCTATTTTGGAATTCATCCACTGCTTTAGATTTAAAAATTTTCCTACGGTTTACAATTCATCGCGGTTCAAAATTTCTTAGAGCGCTTGCTCAATTTTTTTCAAAAAAAAACTCCAAAATGAATTGGATGACATTTTTATCTGGAAATATGTATACTATAAAGTTTGGTTTGTGGTTCACCCAAAACTATAGATTATCTTTCCATTCGCAGATAAATAGAGAGTATTTTTTTTGCCAAATAAAATTTAACCGTTATTTTTTTGTTGTATTTTTTACCGTCTTCTAAAAATTTCACATATAAAGACATTTTTGTACACTTAACTAATAATCATAGAGAAAAATAGTTGAATTGATTTCGTATTATTTTGAAAAACAATGATGCCAAGTTATAATTTGAAATTATAATAAATATGTTATTTCATAAAAAAGTTCGGTGTTCGGTAAAGTTCGGTAAAAATTTCGCCGAACACCGAACTTTGACTGAACAGCATTTTTTGCAGAACTCCGTAACCGAACCCGAACGTTCGGTCGGACACTACTTATTATACATAATCACATTATTGACAAATTAGCTTCAAACTTTTCAGATATTTTTTTTTTTTTTTTTTTTTTTTTTTTGATAAAAAAAAACAACTTTTTATGATTTTAACATATTTTGTTCGTATTTAGAAAAACTTTCTTGAATTAACAAAAATTTTCTCATAATCAAAAAATTCATGTTTTTGGTATATGATCAAAAATTTCTTAAGACAAGAAATACAAAAGAAGCTTGTTTTTATTAAAAATAAGAAAGATTTTGCTTAAATCAAGCTGCATTAATTTAATATTAATCTGGTTATCTTGATTAATTAAAAGAATCGAATTTCTTGCATCAAGAAACAAATACAAGGGTTTTTTTAATTTTTCAGAAAATGTTCATGAAAACTTGGTTTAATTCAATTAATTTTTATTTGAATCGACATGTAAAGCACATCAATAAAAAGTTTCTTTTTTTATATTAAGTTTTCCTAAAAATAACTAATGCTATACGTTTTTAAAAATTCAGGCTTTTCTTCGTATTTTGTTAGTTAGTTTTTCATGTGAAATAAAAATAAAATTATAACTATATTTAAATATAAATTGATATTTAAATTGAATTGTTGAAATTAGCCATAAGCAACGAATACTTAATTTTTTTTTAGCTGTATTTAAATATAGTTCGCTTTGAGTCAAAACTTTTTGCTTAAACCAAGCCACACATAAATTTAAAATAAGAAAATTTTGGCTTGGACAAGAATGGTGCAAAATATTTTAGTTCAAGCCATATTTTGTGGTGCTTTAGTAAATAATTATTTCCGTGTATTTCCCCAAAAAATCCTAACTTTTATTTCAAATCTCCAATGAAAACCCCAAATCAAATTTGTTGTCCCTTTTAGCCCTAATTTACCCCTAATTTGGGGTAAAAACCCCAAAGCTGGCAGCTCTGGTGTCAAGTAATGGGAATGATATGTTTTAGACTATTTGTCCTGGTATCCTGGTCCACTATTAAATTGTCCTGGTTTTTGTACAGGTCAAGACAAAAAAATTAGTTTTTTGCTAGTTCTTAACATTAAAATTTCTGTTATAACACTGCTAAAATAAGGCAGTTGTATAAACAACTTTAATTAAATTCAACTGTTATCTGATGTAAGCGTCGTTTAACTTAAAGCTTTCAATAATATTAGATAATACCATGTTCACACGGACAGCAATATTCGTGTTTCGCTCTCTTATTCCTGTTTCGCGCCCCAAACATGACTGAAACGACTTGTTTCCCCATACAAAATTTTGTGAGCGAAACAGGTCGTTTCATTTTGAAACAGGCTGCGAAACAGGAAAAATGTACTATCATCTCTAATTTTGATAACAATTATCGTTAGTTTATCTGAACTAGCTCTCAAAAAAATCAAAACAAAATAAAATACAAAATAAAAATTGATGTTTAATAAAATAAAGTGATAATTATCAAATAATAATATTAATAAAAGTATTAAATAATATATTTTTAACATTTAATTACTTTTTTATCTGTTTTAAATAAAATCACACTAACAACACAAAAAAAATGTCAAAATTAAACCAGAATGAATCGTATGAACAGCATGTTTGACAATCTAGTTTCAGAGAGCGAAACGAGTGGTTTTTGTCGTCGTATGAACATAGCATAAGAGTCAATCCTCTTTCAAATTTTGTTTCAACGTTGCTGTAAAAAGTTATACCGTGTAAACAACTTTTATAAACCGATATAAAACCGATAACAAATTGCTTTCTCTAAAGCAGCCCATACACTTTTCAATTCAATTGTCAACTGAGTCGGTTGTTGTTCAAATCAAAGCGTGTATGGCTTTGTCAATTGATTAGTTTGACAGTTGTCGAGTTGGTTGAAGAAAAATCAAAAGATTTTGATTTTTTTCAAGTTGAGTACTTAGTCGGCTCAATGAACTAAAGAAAGAAACTCGTTAAAGACTGAAACACTGGAGAGTATTATTCAATGTAACTTTAATTTTTATATGACATATTGCCTGTTTTATAACTATATCAAAGACATTTTAAGCTCAACTTTTTATTATTTTTCATCGTTTTTATGTACGCTATTTTTTATATATGTATTTATTGTTGGATTTAAAAATAAAAAATGGATGGTTTTTACATATACATTAGGGTCGTTACAAGAAATTAATGTTAATTTTTTCGTTTGGGCGCTTATATGAGCCAATAGGATAGACAATGCAATTGAGAAAGTTTTAGCCTAATCGAAACGTTAACACGTGATTCATTGAGCATAATTTAAGGAAAAACAGTGATTTTTCACTAAAATTCATATTTCTTTGTCCTTAATTAATGCTAAATATGACTTTATCTATTGGTATAAGGAACAAAACTATCAATATCAAAATTAATAAGAATAAAATTTCCTATAAAACAAGACACGACTCAGGTTCCTAGGATGAATGGTTTCGGCTATAAAGGCAAAGAAATACGAATTTTAGTAAAAAAATCGCTGTTTTTCCTTAATTTATTCTCAAAGAGACACATGTTAACGTTATCCGATTGGGCTTAAACTTTATCAATCGCATTTTCTATCTTATTGGCACATATTAGGGAGTTGCGCCGATGGAAAATTCAACATTAATTTCTTGTAACGACCCTAATATACATACATATGTATTAAACAACATTTTTGTTGGTGTAATTTTGTATTTTTCTATGTGTCCTGGTTGATAAGTTCAAACTTCTGGCAGCCCTAAAGTAGAGGCAAAAAATTCAACAAACAAATTGCTTATTTCCGACTTATCACTTGACTCTGTACTTAATTATCTCATAAATGTTGGGGTTCCATAATTCTTCCTTTTTTAGTTAACAAACGTAAATAACGAGCTTGGATTACGATTTAAACTATGTTTCATTTTGGTTAAGTAGTTTTTATACGGTTGAGCATTCAGCAAATTGTGTTCAGCACAAAGAACAGAGTATTTTTATAATATTTATTTTTAAGATTTTTTAAGGAAGATAGTTGTTAAGAGTTCCTGGGTGGACCAGTTTTGGCACTGCACTGGTCTTGAAGCAGTGCTCTTCTACGCTAGCTCGTCCCTTACCAAATCTTTTCAGCACTTTATACCGTGCCGCGGAATTTAAAGTCTGCTGGAAAGTTGCTAACGTAACGCTAATTCCTAAAAAAGGAATGGCTAACAACCCTGAAAATTACCGTCCAATTGCAATTTATTTTTTTATTTTAAATTTATTTTTATTATTGAATCTTTCTTACCGAACTTTACAATATGTATTCAAATCTTAATTCTACTTGTTGTTTATTAGTTGTTACCAATGTATCCACTAACTGCTGTATTCAAATTTTAAAAATGTCTTCTAGTTAGGCTCAAAGTATCGTACTTTTTTTTAGCCTCTGGTGACCTTCGAACTGAAGCAGACCCCGAGCGAGATAGTTAGGGTGGGCCATTAGTTTATCTATGTAGCTAATTAAATATTTTTTAATTTCCTCCTGGATAGTGGGGACGTTGAGATCTCTGTGGATAATAGCATTACGTAAATACCATAAGGCGCAGACAATTTGTCGTAATATTCTAGACTGTCTTCTTTGAAGCTTTTGGATGTTAGATGCGCATGCAGTAACCCATAATTGGATGTCATATGCCCATTAGGGAAATAACTTCTTAACAATTTTTTAAAATATCAAAATTGGCATAGCACAGTCCGATAGAGCATAAACAATTATAAAGGAACGTTTATTTTTTCGCTACGGTCAAAAAGTTCACGCACCAACCGCGATGAAGTTTTAAAAATTTTTAATTTTCTGTTTGGTAAAAATTAATAATATGATTCAGTTTTAATTGACCTTTTTCAATAATATTTTGATTGTTTTTAATTTAAAACTCCAGGTCTTTGTTTTTATATAAAAAATATTAATTTATTTAATTATTATTTCGATATTTCGCTAACCTTTTGTTAGCATCCTCAGGAAATTAAATAAACAATATTTTTAATAACTCAAACAAAAATAATTATGCAAAAAATTATTTCAAAAATTAAATTCAAAAACCTATTTGTCATAAAATTAATTTCAAAATAATATGTATATTAAAAACAAAAATAGGTCAAGTTTGAAATTTTATTAATATTTAGAGATGGTAAGAGATTTTTCGGCAAACTAAAACGTAACTTTAACATTTTTTAAGAAAAAAAAAAAAAAATTGAAAAAGAATAAAAAACACCGTATAAAATTATGAATATTCAATATTGCATTGGTGTTTTTCTAAACCAATGCAATATTGAATTGCAATTGGTGTGTGAACTTTTTTGAGAAAAATTACAAAATATTATGATTTTCGTGGTTACTAGGATATGGTTGACCTCATGGTACTATGCCAAAAAATTGGTTATACACCTAATGTCTATATTGGTTTTATGATGGACTTGTATAAGAGAATTTTGTTGTGTAAAGACAAGGTTGAGTTTCGACCGATTAGCCAATGTAGTTGAGTTCTTTAAGTTTCATAGACCATGTCAAGCGTCTATCTATATGAATTCCCAAGTACTTAACATGGTTTTCTACCGGAACAGTGATGTTATTTATTTTTACAGCTGGGGACGTTTGTCTTCACTCTACTGGAGACCTACTACACGCAGAGAAAAAATATGGTTGGGCATGGTTACGGCAACAACACTATGTTTAATGTAACAATATATTGTTGTCGTACACAAATAATTTTTATTTTTATTTAATATCAACAATATTATAGTTACTGTAAGCATATCAATGTTTATCGCAATTATGAATTTGAGTATTGTTGACCGAAAAATAATTATTTTTCTAACAACTTAATTATGATAACTTTCTAAACATATTATATTTCTCACAACCATATCATGATATTTAATAGCCATAACATGATAACTTTCTATACATTTTTCATATTATGTTAAAGATGCAATCAAACTATTTTTACTCTAATCATATTATGTTAGCGTCATTTGTAAAATAATTTTGAAGCAGTTGTGTCGTTTTTTTATTTGTAAGTCTAAAGAAATTAAAAAATTAAAATATTAGCGGAGTTCATTCAAGTATTAGTGATGTAATAGTGCAAATGCAAAATATCATAGTTTTTTTATAAAATCCAACAACAAAACACACAGAGATTTCGTTATATTTTATAAAAGTGCTAAGATATTTCATCAATATCTTAAAATCGAAAAAATGGATACACGCGGTTGCCCATGAAAACCACAGATTTTTAATTTGCTCTTTTGTAAGCCTTATATTGAACTCCGCTATTTGATTAACATTAAGAAAAATTGTAAAAAGCCACAAAATAAAAAATCGATGCAAAAAATATTTTAATTTATTTTGTATTTTTATGACAGCTATGAAAGGTGCTGTATCATAATATGATTGCTTCTAAATTTATTATGATTAACATGATGATAATATGATTACTTCTTAGCTTATTATGATTAACTTGACAAAAATATGATTAATGTCTTAGCTTATTATGATTAACATGACAATAATTTGATTACTTCTTAACTTAGTATGATTAACAGAATAATAATATGATTAAGGGAAAAATATTATGATGACATATTACGAGTATATTTAGTCATAATATGATTCAGTAATAATCTTAATATGGACTACAATCATAATTCTTATCATAATATGTTGCTCTTAGAATATGTTTACCACAACCATGTTTTTTCTTTGCGTGTAGCTCTGTTATCGGAAAAATTGTGCCGTTACATTCACCATTTTGGCGAAAGTAAGGTAATTGCTTAAGATATTTCCAAGGCATTTGACAGAGTCTGGCATGGTGCACTCTTGTCAAAATTTGCAGCATTTGGTGGCGGTGATAATTTCTCTCGATTTATATCGAGTTTTCTCAGAGATCGCACTGTACGAGTTGTTATAGATGGGGTTTCGTCAAACGAGTTCAAGATTCATGCAGGGGTGCCGCAAGACTCCGTTCTTTCTCCTACTCTATTTCTTATCTTTCTTAATGACCTCCTTTGTCAAACTGCAGATGACAGCAACCTTTGCATTTCGTACTCATTTGAATGCAGACCAAGCGTATCCGATGTCGGTGCTATGAGGCAGAATATGAATGATACGCTTGGCCGAGACCTTGACATAGTCGCGGAATGGGGTCGTGCGAATAGAGTCGATTTTAATGCCAGAAAAACCCAACGTTGCGTTCTGACGCATAAGCGCGCGCCTCATATGTATATATGGGTGCTAAACATAATTATTGAGGAATCAGAATCTCTTGATGTTCTGGGCATGAAACCGGTCGGTTTCGGTTCGGTTTCGGTTTTGAAAATATCAAAGTTAAACTTCATACATAAACATACATATATATTTTTTTATTTGTTTCAAAGCAGTTGTTTTTATATAATTATTAAGTATATTAGAGCGAAACATTATGTATTTGTCAATCAAAGTGTTTTTTACAAGAAAATGAGAAAAAAGTGTAAACAATGTGGGCGTCGCAATTGGCAAAAGAAAATTTTTTCCATATTGTATCCACGTGGGCCTGGCTAGGCCATGCCCTATTATATGTATATGAACTGCAGTAAACAAAATCAAAATAAAATGTGTCAAAAAGCATACGCAACACATAAGAATTCTTTCTTTTCTGTTTTTTTCAAAGAATTATTACACTTTCCGACAAAATGTACCTGCTATAGCTCAGGGGTTCGTTAGTGTGAGTTTTTTCAATAGCCACAAAAACTCCATTCAAAATACTAGTGGTTCCCGCTAGGCCTAGGTGGCAGTTTGTGCCACACAAATTAGGTGTCTAAAGCTGGGATCACACGATTGCCGCAAATACACCAATATGGCACAATTTTGATTGTGCTTTATTGACGTACAATAAAGAAATTGCACCAATTAAATATTCTGAAATCACACGATTGTCCTGTTTTATACAAATTTAATTGCCGCTAGTTGGTACAAAGTGAAATGGGTACAATAATTGCCGCAGCACAGTCACACGATTGTTCTTACTTGACAACTGCGAAAACAGCTGTTGTGGTAGCTTTTTCATTTGTTTGAAAGTTCTAGTTGGTATGTTCATTAAAAACGAAAAATTTGTTCAATAGGTACCTACTTTATAATTTTTTGTTGAATAGTTTTGTTGAGTTTGAAATAACATCTGGTGTACACACATCATAAACAGATTACAATCTTTCAAGGCCGCCAGAATGTTATTTTAAACTCAACACGTGGTACACACATATAATATGTAATACATACATGCATGTGAGCGATCCTTTATTTTCTAATAAACACTAATGCGTTTATAACGATCGTTTTATCTTTTGTTTATTTAGGGTGCATGTATGTATTATTGTAATTTATAAGATCTAGTAGGTAAGAATATTGTTACTGTTTTAGTGATAAGAATTTAGTATTTAAGTGAAATAATAATATGTAAATAAATGAGTTCTATTTTATACTTCAACGAAGAAGAGTGTGTATCAATTCCTGCGGAAATTAACATTTTGGTGACCCCGACGTGATAATTGAAAAAAGTAATAACAATTTCAAGTAAGTAAAAATAAAAATAAAAATAATGAATCCTATCGATATTATCCAATACCAGGAGAAGTTAGGGCAGAAAATTTCAGGCCTTTACAATGCTCTGAGTGCTTTAGCTCAGGGCAATGTTAATGAGCAGGGATTAAAAATTGAAGTAAAAAAAACAAGAGAATCGTTTAAAAATTCAGTTGAAGAATTTAATAAAAATGATAAAGAGCTCCGACCACCTTCCGCAACAATGGAAAAGAATAATTATTTTAAAACAGACTTTGTGAAGAAGGTGCAGGAAATTTCAGAAAATTTTGAAAAATTGTATCAAAATGTAAAAGACAGAATAGAGCAGCAAGAAATGCGGCAACAAGCTTCTATTTCTAATATACAGGCTAAAAAATGTTTACCTCAGGAAGAAAGTGAAATGAAAAAATTTGCTGTGAAGCTAGAGTATGAAAGGGAAAAACATGCTGGTTTGAAACGGCAATTTCAGTATATTTTAGATGAGGTAGAAGTAAATATAGACAATTTCAAATGTAAAAAGATAACAATTGATGCTGTAAAAGACAAGTTTGAAATTGCAGAAAAAGTGTTCTTTCAATATATTGGAGAATTTCCTGATGATGAGTTGACTGAGGTATTCTACTCATTGCGTGATTCATATCAGGAGATTTCAAATATTGGAATAAGTTTTAAATCCCTTCCATTTACATTGCCATCAATTGACCTACCACAATTTGATGGAAAAACTACGGAATGGGATACATTTAAAGAATTGTTTGAACAATTAATAATGAATCAACCAATTTCAAAAACACAAAAGATGTGTGTATTAAAATCAAAATTAACTGGTGAGGCAATAAAGAAAATAGCAAAATTACCCTCCAGAGAAGAAAATTTTGATATAGCTTGGAATATTTTAGAAAAATATTATTCGAATAATAGAGCTACTACCTCAATTTATTTTAAATCTATTCTTGACGCTCCTTCAGTAAAGTTTAATTCTAAAAGTGTGGGAAATTTTATAGATATAATAAACGAAAGTTTGCAAGCATTAAATGTAGTGAAAATTGATCCAGCGGAAATGTATCAATCCTTAATCTGTTTTATATTGCAAAGAAAATTGGATTATCAAATGAGAATCCAATTTGAGCAATTTTTGGGTGCATCTAGAGAATTGCCAAAGGTAGACCAATTGATTGAATTTTTGCAACAAATTCAATATTCTCTAGATGCATGTCAGCAGTTTACAAAATGGGATCATGAAACAAATAATTTTCGGGAAAATAACAGAAAAGAATTTCAATATTCTAGAAAGCAAGAAGAACAGAAAGAGGATTTTGGGTCAAGTAACATGAAATGCTTATTGGGATGCTCTATAAATCATAATTTATTTAGATGTTCCAAATTTAGAAGTTTATCTGTTAAAGATAGATTGGAGAAGGTAAAAGATTTTAAAGTATGTCACAAATGTCTTTCCTCAGGTCATTTTACAAAAAAATGCCCTACTAACTTCAATTGCAGAATATGCAAACATGACCATAACACTCTTCTCCATGAAGAAAAATTCCAGCAGAAAACGGTATTGGTAAACAGTGATAATGAAGATAATAATAATGATTACGTCTTCTTATCTACAGCAATTGTTCAAGTTAAAACTGGAGATAATAAATGGATAGACTGTCGAGTATTATTAGATAATGGTTCTCAGCTAAATATAATAACAAAAGAATTTAAAAACAAATTAAAATTACCTGATATTATTAAGATAAATAAAAAAATAGAGGGATTACAAATGAAAAAATCATCGGTACAGGAACAAATAGGCATAAACATTAAATCAAAGGTATCTGAATATAAAACTTTCTTAAATGCTGTGGTAATGAATAAGATTGTGTCTGATGTACCAAGTTCTAAGATGTTAGCAGGAAATTTTCCTGCCAATACTAAGTTAGCAGATCCTCAATACAATATACCAAGAGGAGTTGATTTACTTCTATCAAACGAATTTGTATTTGATCTCATATGCAATGGGAAAATACAAGATAAAACAACAAAAACAAAATTACAGAACACAAAATTGGGTTGGGTAGCCTACAGTATGACAAAGTTAGATGGTATTAGTGAAAATACTAAAGTTACGGTAAACACAACATGCGAAGGTATATTGGAAAAATTTTGGGAACTAGAAGAAGTACCAAAAATAAATCATTTAACAGCCATGGAAGAGAAGTGCGAAAAATTATTTGATCAGAATATTAAGAGATTGGCAGATGGAAAATTTCAAGTAGCAATACCTTTTAAAGACCATATTAGCAAATTGGGCAATTCTGACTTTGTAGCTAAAAGAAGATTTTTTTCTCTAGAAAGAAAATTAAGCAAAAATCCGGAAATAGGTCAACAATATAAGGAGTTTATGTTACAATATTTGGAAATGGGGCATATGAAATTAATAAACATTAAAAATTTAAGAAATAATGTGTATTATGTACCACATCATTGTGTTATTAGACCTGAAAGTACAACTACAAAGTTGAGAGTTGTGTTTGATGCATCATGCAAAACTACAACAAATATATCATTGAACGATATTATGCACACGGGTCCTAAACTTCAGGAAAACCTTTTTAATATTCTACTAAGATTTAGAAAACATCGATTTGTTTTTTCAGCCGACATAGAAAAAATGTACAGGCAGATTTGGGTATCAGAGAATGATTTAAAATATCAGTTAATATTCTGGCGTTTTAACCCAACAGAGCAATTAAAAACATACGCCCTCAAAACTGTAACTTATGGTACGACATCAGCCCCATATTTAGCAGTTAAATGCCTGCAAAAAATTGCAGATTGGAAAACAAATCAATTTCCGGAAGAATCCGCAATCATAAAAAATGATTTTTATATGGATGATTTAATGACCGGAGGAGATTCATTAGAAAAGGTTACAATACTTAGAAAAAATTTAAACAAAATTTTGCTAGAGTTTGGTATGCCTTTAAGAAAATGGTGTGCAAATGATATGTCTTTATTAAATGGAGTAAATGAAAACCATATAGTAGAAAGTCTTAATATTAAATCAGAAGGTTCAAATTTTATTAAAACTCTAGGTGTTATATGGAATCCAAACGCAGACGAACTAAGCCTAAACTGTAAATGGGAGGCTGGCGAAACCATTTCAAAAAGAACCATACTGTCAGAAATTTCTAGATTATTTGATCCGCTAGGATTAGTTGGACCTGTCGTGGTGAGTACAAAAATACTGATGCAAGAATTATGGAAATTAAAAATAAATTGGGATGAAAAAGTACCAAAAGAAATTAGTCACAAATGGGAAAAGATAAAAAATAATTTTAAATATTTAAATGAAATAACAATACCTAGACATTTTATTAGTGTAAAACCAACACTTGTAGAATTACATGGCTTTAGTGATGCTTCAATGAAAGCATATGGTGCAGCAATTTATATAAGGTCAATAGACAGCTATGGAAATGTACATTCAAATTTGGTAGCATCAAAATCAAGAGTTGCTCCAATTAAATTGATTACACTTCCACGGTTGGAATTATGTGCCAGTGTATTACTAACAGAGTTGATGAAAGTAGTAATAGAGAGTCTTAAAATTGAGTTTAAAAACTTTTTCTTTTACACTGATTCTTCCATTGTATTAAGCTGGTTAAAGTTGGATCCGGCAAATTTGCAATTGTTTGTATCTAACAGAATTAATTTCATACAATCTAATACTAATATAGAATATTGGAGACATGTAAGGTCGGAAGAAAATCCAGCGGACCTTATATCTAGAGGACTAATGGCAAAAGAATTAATTCAAAATGAATTTTGGTTTAAAGGTCCAAAATTTTTACAGAAAACCGAGCCGTATTACTCTTCATTTATTTTGGAACCAAAAATTCCAGAACAAAAAAGAAGAGTTAATGTTTTGCTGGTAAAAAAGGTCGACTCTTTATATAACACAATTAATCATAGGAACAAATTTAACTTTCTTCAAAATAGTATAGCATATATTTTAAAGTTCATTCATTTAAGTAAAAGACAAAAATCTAAACCATTTTTATTTTTCAGAAAAGAAGCATTAAAATTTATTTTAAAAAATATTCAAAAGGAACACTTTGGAGAAGAATTAACCATATTAAAACGTAAAAAGATGCTTCCAAAATCATCAAAACTTACAACATTATGCCCTTTTTTGGACAACCAGGAACTGATTAGAGTGGGAGGTAGGTTAGAAAATAGTTCCTTAACTTTTGAGGCTAAACATCCAATTGTTCTACCTTACAAAGATGATATTGTTAGATTGTTAATAGAACAAATACATAAAGAACATCTACATATAGGCCCTCAAGGATTATTAACAATAACTAGACAACGTTTTTGGCCATTGAATGGTAGACAGTTGACAAAGGGAATTGTTAGCAAATGTTATAGATGTTTTAGAAAAGGACCAAGACAGTTGCATCAGTTGATGGGAAACTTACCGAAAGATCGGGTTATAAGGACTCGTCCATTTTTAAATGTAGGAATAGATTTTCTGGGTCCCATTACAATTCATTATAAAATTAGAGGAAAAAAGACAGACAAGTCATATGTATGTGTATTTGTTTGTTTTTCTACAAAAGCCGTGCATTTGGAAGTAGTTTCAGATTTAACCTCAGCAGCATTTATAGGGGCCTTAAAAAGGTTTGTAGCTAGGAGAGGTTGTCCACAGAAAATTTTTTCGGACAATGCAACGAACTTTGTAGGGGCTGCTAACAGTTTAAATAGAATTTATCAACTTTTTTCTGAATCCAATCACAAGAGGAATTTAAATATTTTCTGTGAAAATAATAGCATTGAATGGCTAACCATACCAGCAAGGTCACCTCATGTAGGAGGATTATGGGAAGCCGTCGTAAAGTCAGTGAAAAAACATTTTTATACAGTAACAGAGGGCACAATGACGTACGAGGAATTATATACTCTTATGACACAAATAGAAGCAATTTTAAATTCACGACCGTTGACTCCTTTGTCCGATGATCCTAATGACTTGCATGTCTTAACTCCAGGACACTTTCTAATTGGTGAGTCATTGACCACTTTTAATGATTCATTAAATAATCAGTGCTATCATAATGTACGAGAGCATTGGAAATCAGTGCAATCCAATATGGAAGAATTCTGGAGTCGATGGTCATTAGAATACTTATCCGAATTACAAAAAAGGTACAAATGGAAAAAACCTATAGAAAATCTTAAGCCGGGAACATTAGTTCTACTAAAAGAGGACAACATTCCTCCAATGAGCTGGAGGCGGGGGAGGATCATCCGAACCATATTAGGATCGGATGGTTTATGTAGAATGGTGGATGTAAGGACAAGCAATGGGGAGACCAAAAGGTCAATTCACAATGTTTGTCCTTTTCCCGCTGATGATGTCGAAGACGACATTAAAAAAGTGACTACGTTAATAAATAAAGAAGAAAATGCAAAGTATTCACATTTAGGTAATAATGCTAAGAGCAAAACTGAAAGAAGTTGTAGTAATAATGATATTAATTATAATACCCGTAGCAATAACGTCACTAAAAGATTGAAAAATAAAAATATGTTATTGGTTTTGTTATCATTACTATCCATACTTAATCCGATTAATGCCCAATTTGATATAAAAGAATTTAGTAATAAGACAGGTATATTTTTTGAAAAGGTAGAAACGGTAGGGTTATCAACAAGCTCGTGGAATATTTTAGTACATGTCAACATATCGGATTATATAGAAGCCAAATCATTCCTAGATGAAGCGAAAAGTACACTTGACAATTTAAGAAAAACGAAGCAAATATTTTCATCATCAGCAGAACAAAACCTATATACTATGTATGATCGGGTGTTGAACAGGCATGAATTAATAATGTCTTCAGTTCCAAGACGTAAAACACGATCTCTTTTGCCATTCGTGGGAAGTATACAGCATGCATTATTCGGTTTGATGGATGAAGAACATGCCGATAGAATATCACGAAAATTGAAACAAGGCTCTGAAGATAATCTGAAGATGCTGAACGTCATTCAAAATATTTCATCTGTTCAAGATATGACATTGGATGTGATTAAAAAAGAAAATAAGGTTGTTTTTAAAAATATTGTAAAGCTGAGCGAGTCCATAAAGTCATTGGAGACCGAAATACATGTGACGAAAGATGAAGCAGCACGAATCAGAGCAATAACAAACATTTTGATATCGGTGGAAATATTTGAGCAAGTACAAGAAGACATAATTGAAGTTCTTTTTAATTTGAAAGGCAACTTCATTCACCGAATACTGCCTGTAAAGAAATTTAAGCAACAAATTGAAATGATCAAGACAAAGATAAGTCGGAACTTGCGTCTTCCTTCAGAAAATCCTATTGAAATGGAAAGAGTGGCTCAGGTATCAACAAGAACAACGACAGATTTCATCCTGTTTAATATACGTCTTCCTTTAATCAACAAGGAGATTCTTCAAGCGTATGAAATTTATACGTATCCCATTCTACACGACGGATTATCTATAAAAATTTATACAACCGACAGATATATTCTTGTCAATGAACGAAAGAATTCATACTACAAGTTAGACAATAATGAATTTGGTCATTGTCAAAAAATGAATCAGCTGATGTTATGCAACCAAATTCATCCAATGTTTAAGATGAGAGGTACAACTAGTTGCGAGATGGAACTCTTCTTAAAGACGAATAATATTCCTAATAGTTGCGAAATAGAAATAAAAAGATTCAAGAACTATTGGCAACAGATGCACACTGCAAACTCTTGGGTATTTTCTGTTAAGGAAGACACGTCAGCAGATGTAATATGTAACGATAAAATCCATCCGATCATAATAAAAGGTGCTGGTATATTAAAATTGTATGCTGAATGTCAACTCGATTCAGCTGAAGTAAATCTTTGGGCTTACGATGTATATGATTCAGAAGTAAGCTATGTTTTCCCAACAATTAACATCTCGAAATTCATACCAGCGATTGCTCACGTTAAGATTGCTGGTGAAATGGAAATATACAAAATTCCGGACATCCCAACAGCAACCAGTTTATTTGGATTAACTACACAACTCAACGTTCATCATCTGACACATTATGGTATCAGCATTACAACAATAATAATAATCTGTGTTATTATATTTGCAGTTGTTTACATATTTAGGAAGCTGTGCATTATATCTTCAAACTATTTACCCGCAACCGTTGCTCTACCTAGATTAATGTAATTATATTGTAAAAGGTATTAATTCTTTATTATTTAACTAGATTAATGTAACTATAATGTTAAGACTAAAAGATGTATACGTATAAAATATTAACGAGATAACAATTTGTTAAAAGACTACAATCTTTCAAGGCCGCCAGAATGTTGAGTTTGAAATAACATCTGGTGTACACACATCATAAACAGATTACAATCTTTCAAGGCCGCCAGAATGTTATTTTAAACTCAACACGTGGTACACACATATAATATGTAATACATACATGCATGTGAGCGATCCTTTATTTTCTAATAAACACTAATGCGTTTATAACGATCGTTTTATCTTTTGTTTATTTAGGGTGCATGTATGTATTATTGTAATTTATAAGATCTAGTAGGTAAGAATATTGTTACTGTTTTAGTGATAAGAATTTAGTATTTAAGTGAAATAATAATATGTAAATAAATGAGTTCTATTTTAAAGTTAAACGAGTAAGTGTGTATTCAATTCCTGCGGAAATTAACAAGTTTTATTTGAAATATTTTAAGAAAAATTTATGAAAATCCAAAAATTAGCAAATTAATAATACTTAGTTTTATTAAATATCTTCAATAAAATATTCGCACTAAACAGCTACATAGTATAGCAAAAATTAAAAAAAACTTAAATGCATAGTAAATAAATACATATTTATCTTCATTACTTACTAAAGGAAACACAACAATGTAAAATTTATTAAAAAAAGGCAAATATTGGCGCGTATTGTATTGTTTGATTGCCGCACGAGAAGACAATAAATATTGGTGCATTTTTGTTATTTTTATTGACGCGCGGTTGCATAGCAAACAGTCACACGATTGCCGCACCAGGGTTGCATTTGATTGGTAAAAGTAAGCATATAATTGTCCTCGATTGGTACAAGAGCCAATTGGTTGTGCAGTCACACGATTGGTGTATTAAAAAGTGTGAAAATTGGTGTATTGCGGCAATCGTGTGATCCCAGCTTAAGATTTAAAAAGGAAACATTTGTCCTTCTTAGTACTTATTTTGGTTTTTAAGATTTTTGAAATACCTTGCCATTCTTGCAAGCTGTTATGTATAAAGTTTTTCTAAATGAAGTTGCAGTGTTATGTATAATTTGCAATTTCTTTAAGCATAAATATATTGTTAAAGTAAATCCTAAAACCGAGGTTTTTTTGTCGGTTTTCGGTTTCGGTTTTTAGGTATTTAAAACTGCGTTTTCGATTTCGGTTAAAACCGAGCAGCAATCCCTACTTCACTCCATCTAATCTCTTTATTATTTATACCACCTATATCCGACCGCGTATGGAATACAACTCTCATGTATGGGCCGGCGCTTCAGTCTTTTTGGAGCTTCTCGACCGCGTGCAGGAGATGGCGAAGGTTCTCATTGGTAACAGTAGGGTATCCAATTCTATTGACTCCCTTGGGCACCGTCGCAATGTGGGTGTGCCTGTTTTATTGTTACTACAATGGGATGTGTTCTGACGAAATTAGGGATCTGGTTCCCGAAACCCGTACGTTTGTTCGTAATACACGTTTTTCCTCAAGAGCCTATCCTTATGTGGTCGATTGGCAGGTGAATCGTACAACGCATTACAGAGAGAATTCGTTTTTTTCCTGGACTGTTTGTATGTGGAATAACCTTATTGCAGAAGTCTTCCCTCTCACTTGCAACATGATTAATGGTGTTTTCTTTACTGACAATAATGTTCCATATATGCTACCATTCGTGCGGGTTTTTCTTCTATTCTAAAATTATATGCAAAAATGTGAGAAGTTGTCGTTTTCCTTTCTAAACATGTTGCAACAATAAATGGCAAATTTGTTCCATTTCTTACCCGCAGTTATAAATGAGTGTGAGATAATACCCTTTTTTGCATCTGCGTAAAGTACTTTTTTATGCAAGCAAGTATTTTTTCTTGTGTTTGCGGACAATTTGCGTTATATTGTGATTTTTTTAGTTACATATATTGTGATGGATATAAAAACTTTTTATTTTTCGATTGTTTTACTTTTATTATATTTTTTTGTCACAAAATTTTTAACAACAGCTGACATTAATTATTGAAAATCAGTGCTGTTAACGCTTATTGGAATTGTAAGAAAATTTAATGTTGAAAATTGCTAGAAGCGTGATGAATATCGCTTTTAGTACAAAATTTGCATTCAATATTTAACACGCTAAATACTCATTAGTGTTGAGTGTAAAACGTAGCTATTATTTTGTTCCATTGTCATTTAGAAAAATGTATCACTTTGTTATAATGCATCATTATTTTTTAGAAAAGAAAACACCATAAGATAAAAAATAAAGTGGGGTTGGTCATACATTTGACTCATCTAGGGGCATTCTAGGCGCTGCAGGGGCCAAATTTAAGAATTTAATTTAACCGGGAAATTGTATGGGAGCCACCTAAGGGGTGGAGATATATGGCAAGTATGTTTTCAGAAAATGTTAGGAACAAAAAACTAATTGAGGTCGGTCATACATGTTATCTGGCTAGGGGCGACTCCTTGGCAGTTATGGGGCTTTTGTAAATAAATCAAAAGTTGGTAACAGATTGAAATCATTTATGGCTTGTTTTGTTTGCAGCTACGTTTTTGATATGTCAGCAAAAAATTAAAAGCCTAGCTGCATTTTTTAATTTTAAATGAATTTTTAAAAACAAAAATTTCGAAATTTTGGCAAAAAAATTATGTTTCAAAAACGACTGCTCATATTGGAAAAAAATTTTAGCTTTTCTTAAAGGAAATTTTATTGCGGAATTTCGGTTTTTCAATAAACTAAACCGTTTTTGATTTACGCGAATATATATTGTGCAACCTCCTCCATTTTCAAAATAACGGTATATCTCAAAAACCAGAGCCAATACAAAAAAACCGCGAGCACCACTGGATTCAGCGTACCCGAATTATGTAAAATCTACATATGCCCGGCTTGTCTCAAAAAAACAGTGTCAATTTCTTGCACAGTGTAATCAGTAACATTTTTTGTAATAATGGGACGCTCAAAAAATTTAATGTTTACACTATAAAAAAAATTTAACATTAAAAAATAATAGTAAAATCAACTGGAAATTTTGCTTTTAGTTCTGAAAAATTCAGAATCTATTATTTTTTGCTGTAAAATTTGTTAATATTAGCAAAATAAATCCGCTGAATTTTAATTTTTTTAAATTTTGATACGAAAATGTATGTATTTATTTTTTGAAAATTTCTTATTTATTAAAACATTTCATACATATGTATGTGGATGAAAAAACCTTTTAAAAATAAAAGCAGCAATAGATTTTAATAGCTTTTGTAACAATGTGAGGTTCTGTTTAATATAATTTTTTACTAATACAATGTCTGTCTTAGATCTAATGAATTATAATTATTGTTCATTTAATTGAAAGATTGATTGCAAATACTCCATATTCTGTTCTGTGTTATTTTTGTTCTTTAGTAGTTTTTTGACTTCTTCATCTTTTGGAATTTCGTGAAATTTTTCTAGTATTGTGCTCTCTATAAAAGCTGTAATCCTTATTTGTTTTCCTGAGCTTCCTCTGATAAATCTCCAAGTGGCACCGACTGATGTTTAATGACCTCTTCTCCATGATAAAGGATTTTGTGAATTTTTTTCTCCTCGGGTACTTGGTTGTATATATTTTTGCAGTTTCCTTAGCAAAATCTCCAAATTTTCTAGAGTCAATTTCTTCATTCTTCACGCAAGCACTTCTAGGATTATTTTAAAGCTAAAAATGAGGTAAAAATCAACACCTGTTATTTCAGATGCTGTTTCTGGATCTGAAAAGAATCTTCTTGCGGTATTGCCATCATTTGTATTGCCTGACCCTTGTTTCGGCTGATCTATAATAAACACAAACTTACGATATTCATCTAGAACATGTTTCCTTTTTGAACTTCTTAACTCCTTGTTGGTTTCGTTGTTTCTTATTGATCCTGAAGATCTGAAATCCAAATCATAACTGATTTTTAGTTTGTGTTTCATAAGTCGTATTCTTGCATGTAGTGGTGATAATCCAAATTCATATGCATCAGTATTATCTAATGATTTTGTCGGGACTTGGTTTAATTGGCTTGATGTTGCATGGCATATGATGCAGCTGGATGCAGCTTCGTGTTAGTCAAAGCCTGGCCTACTTTTCCATCTATCATTGTTAGCACTAATTGGTAACTAGCTTTAATTTGCTGCCCATCTAAATCTAATTGTAATGGCTGTAGTAATGCAATTCGGGCCTTGATATCACTAACTTCTTTGTTAATGGCATCATGAGTTTCTTTTTTGGATTCAAGTTTAATAGGTCTGCAGTATTTCGTAGAGTATGGTGTCTCATTTTTCCAAATAGCCTTTGTTTGCGTTGTACTAGTCGAAGGCTCTGAATCTTCCAAAATCTTTTTTAATCGCAATGGTACAAATGATGCAATGAGTCCGAAATATTTGCACATAAATACTACTTGTTTGTATTGTTTTTGTCCGGAAGAACCATCACATCCCCATTTACAAAAAAGAATTAACTTTGTGTTATCATATTTCTTTAACTCATTTTCTTTTAGATTGTAGCAGGCGTTCAACTGTGTGATCAAGTAGAGCTTGTAGTTTTACCTCTGCCGAAATTGATGTGACTGTAATAGTGTCCTTTAATGGCAAACAGTCCATTTTGGCAGCTGTTATGTGATAATATGCTGGATACAGATTTGAGCCTTTTTCAATCGCACGCAATCTGAGCTAAGCATAATGCTCTTTTGGTAATTTCAAATCCAGAAATAATACTAATGCCTCCTCATTTGTGAAATGTTTTGCATCGATCCTCGGAGTTGGTATACTTTTAAGAATCCGTTTTGTTCTCAATGGACTAGCTTTTACAACTTTTTCAATGATATCCACTTTTGTAAATTGTTTCTGTGATCGTAATTGATGTAGGAAAGTATCTTGAATATTTTCATATCCGATGTATTCATTGATATCCTTAACCTTCCGCCTCTTAGATCTATCGCTACAGTTGTCAAGCGATGTTTGTGGTCTCCCGATCTGGATAGAAAGTTCGTTTTCTAACCAGTTTGCAAAGCTCTTATAAAATCTACATATCTTTGCTGTAATCAACTTTCCTGTATCGCTTTTTTAAATGTTTGATGAAAACAGATAATTTATTTTCTAAGTCCAATTGTATTTCAGTGCTATAGGAATTTAAGTTTCTTTTTTTTCGAATGTAATTTTTAACATCTTCCTCGTTTTTGTTTTTTAAATACTCTCCGGCAAATTCTTTATAGCTGAAGCTCACTATGTTTTTATGAAAAACGTTGTTATTGCTCAGATATATTATATCAACTGAGTTGAATAAAAAGGATTAAAAAACTTTTACTTTTTTTTTTATATGCTATAAAATACCTGATACAAATTGAACAACGCATTGCATAGTTATAGGGTCATAGAATATTATTAGGGTCATAAATACAGATAAAAAAAGACAAAAAAAAATTTTAAAATCCCTTCAAAGGTGGGATTCACAACATACATGTTAAGCGTAAACGCGTGTTTAAGCTATTTATTCTACTACAAAGTACGCTAATGTGAACGTAGTGTAACGGATAAGTTTGAATCAGGGCAGCTATACGTTTTTCTGATTATGTAACAATAATACAATAATATACAGCGTTAAAGAAAACACTTTCATCAGTGGTTTTATCTTCTTGTTCCATTTTGGTCCGCAAAAGTTCTATTCTACTAAAGTTGAAATTTGAAAAAAATATAGTAGTTTAGAAAATATGTCTTAACATCTCAAATATAAATAACACAATAGTCGCACATATTACTTTTTTAAAGAAGCACATCTACCAACCCAGCAAAAAAGCTAGCAGAGCGTTATCGATGATAATTTTTGAGAAATGATAATTTCTTTCGGATTGAATATAAAAATAAATCACATTTTTCTGAATTAAAAAAAAAAAAGTTTTGTTTAGCAACATGGCACAATTACCAATATTTTGACTTAATTTTTTGGCTACCTTAATTTTAATATGTTTACTATTAAATAAAATTAAAACTTTGGAAATCGGTGACAAACAAAAATTGGACTTTTGGCCAATGAAATAAAATTTTCAGTTACTATGCGATGGACAAAAGTTCTAACTTAATGAAAAATTTAATGATTTTTCGCTTTCCAAGTTATTTTTTGTAAACCAAACAAAAGCATAGGACTTAAGTTTATTTCATTACGAAAATTTTGCGCCCAGCAAGACCCAGATTGGTGCAAAATTTACAAAGCTTCAGAAGATTTACTGAAATTACCCACTTTCCACTTTTTATCAAATTAAAATCCCAAAGAAAGTAAATACGCAGAAAATTAAATAATCTGTAAATATAAGAAACAATGAATTAACAAAAAAAAATATCTACAAAATCTCAATTGTATGAGTGAGTCCATGTCTAAATTACTCTGTCTGAGAGAGTACGAACAACATAACTGGAAAATCTGTGCCTATCTAAAAGTTGTAGGCTTGGTGACCGATTTGCAACAAGACTACACAAAACGTTGATGTTTATTGTGCAAATGGGACAGCCGAGCAGAAAAACATTATTTTGCGACCGTTACATATTAAAATTGGCTTATTCAAAAAGCTTTGCTAATAGAGGAAGCAGTATCGCATTTGAATACCTGAAAACTGGGGTTCCCAACGTATCAGATGCCAAAGAATGGGTTTTTGTCGGACCAAAGCTACTGAAAAATTCCAAATTTGATTTGATTTTTTCTGAAGATGAGTCAAAGGCATTGAAGTTATTTTTTTTGGTTGCATCAAGCTTTCTGCATAATTTCAGGAGCCCAAATGATGCAGACATCATTTTAGATTAACATTCATTTTTATAGCTAACTTAAAAAAGGAGTTAATATGTCTCCAAAATTACACCTTCTGCACTTAAATTTCTTCCCAAATAACCTTGGGGATGAAAGTAATAAGCATGGTGAGCATTTTCACTAACAAATTCAGGAAATGGAACGTCGGTGTCAAAGGGCGTGTGATGAGGAGATGTTGGCCGGCTATTGTTAGTTTCTTGTGCGAGAGGCAGAAAATAATCACAATAGGCAAAGCAATTCAACAGTTTAAAGACATTTTTTAAATTTATTGCTTCTAACATTTAGCTTTGTATATGTATTTACTTTTTGTGTTTTTTTATTTGATAATAATCAAAAAGTGGGATAATTGAATTAATCTTTTATAACATTTGGCATTTTGCCACGATCTGGATCCAATTGAACACAAAATGTTCGTATTAAAATAAACTTACGTTGAAAGTGATGAAACTTGAAAAATGTTGTTGTTTGGTTTTAAAAAAAATAAGTTGAAAAGAGCAAAATTGCAAAAAATCATTAAAATGTTTGTGAAATTTGAACTTTGGTCCCCTGTAACGCAGTCATTTCGATAACAATTTTTACAAGCAACTCGTGTTTGTTTTAGTTATTATTTATTTATTTATCTATACAATAGTTGCGTTCGAGAACACAAAAGTTTTTACTATTTTTGACTAAACATTACTGCATTTTACGAAATTGCGTTCGAGTACACAAAATGCTGTAAATGAGACATAAATTGAGAGCGAGTTCTTGTCTGAGTATTTACAAATTTTTACTGCAGAAATTTTTGCAGTAAAATTTTGTAAATCAAAAAAACATACATATGTTTCAAAAGTAACAAATAAAAAGCATACAAATTGTGAAAAAATTGTTAAATAAAAGAAAAGTTGAAATAAAAATTAAACCAAAACAAAAAGTGAATAAATATTAATTAATTAAACTTGTTTGTGAAGCATTTATTTGGCTAAATACAAACTTTGAAATTTTTTTTGTTATGTTAATTTCTTAGAGTTGTTAAAGTGTGAAGTATTTGGGTACTTAAGTAATCAATAGCAAAAAAATTATTCATGTTCCTCTACTAATATTTTAACATCATCGAAGTTTGGTGTATGTCCAGTAATTGCACAGTGAGCCGCGAGTGCTGTTTTTTGCTCCAATGGTTTGTAAATTGCTTTCGTTTATTTATTTTTAAATGTAATTATATTGTATTTGTTTTGAAATGCTTTGTGTAATTTTTGTAATACATATATTTTTTTTTTTTTTATATAGAACCCATGAAGATGGTCAACAAAGTTGACCGAAATATTGGGAAATTAAATAAAATAGAATTTTTAAAACAAAATATGCTTATATTTTTATTTAAAAATTTGTTTTAACTCATGACCTTATGCCGAAAAAAATTAACAAACAAGTATTTAAAAACACGATAATATTGCGTTTAATTACATTTACATTAATAGAAAAAGCGATTAAGCTATACAATTCATTGAAATTTTTGCATATTCTCCTCAAAGGATCAGCATAATTGGTTCGAACAGGAAGGTGCAGAGGTATTTGGTGTCGGATGAAACGTCGTGGAATATTTAATGCCACATTTAGCATAGTCCTTCGGCTTTTTAAAATTGGTAGTTTAATTAATGATAACCTCGCATTATACGAAGGAAGATTCCCAGCATAACCACCAAATGAGCTCCTCAGGCAAAATAAGAGAAACTGCTTTTGAACAGATTAAATTCGGTTTATGCATATTTATTACAGGATCCCAGACAACAGACCCATACTCCAAAAAATGCCCTTACTAGGGATGTGTATAGTTGTTTTGTTACATTAGGATCTGTCAACTCTTTATACCATCGTTTTATATAAGCAAGCACACCACGAGCTTTATTAATCGTCATTGTTATATATTTGCAGAAATCTAACTTAGGATCAAGTAGAATACCAAGATCCAGAAATTCTCCAACTAACTCTAGTTGATACTAGTCCAGGGTATCCACTATATTTGGTAATATTTACACCATGCATAAAAACTATATAAATCCTGCTGCAAATACGCCCCATCTGAAGATAATTTGTAGCTGAGAAACAACTTAACATCATCAGCGTACATTAAAACATTACAATGCTTCATTACAAGCGGCAAATCGTTTATGAAAAGCGAAAATAGCAAAGGGGGACACCGGAGCTAACAGAAATTTCCTTGGAGATGGTATTATTAAAAAGAACACACTGTGTCCTGCAGGTTAGGTACGACCGCAACCAGCACAAAGCGTTGCTTGTAAACCCCAATAAATTCAGCTTAGTGAGAAGTAGGCTATGGTTGTTTTTATCAAAAGCTTTGCTGAAGTCAGTATAAATAACTTCCATAAGTTGGCCATCCTTAAAAGCTCGATTTGTTAGAGTTGATAGTTGTAAAATATTTGTTACTGCAGAATAACCTTTCCTGGTGATAACATTGAGGATACACTGTGGCAGTGCGAGTTAAGCATTTTTCAAAAAGTTTAGTAATTGCACTCAATTTTGCAATGCCTCTATAATTCGTTATGCCCGACTTGTTTTCTGATTTAAATATCGGTATAATAAAGGATTTCATCTAAAATTGTTGAAAATATCCGTATTTTAATGACACATTAAACATAATAGCCAAAGGAGTAGTCAAAGCATGAGCAACATTTTTTAAAACGCAAGCAGGGATACCATCAGGTCCACTACACAATTACGATTTTGTTGTTTTTAAAGATAAAACAACCTGAGAAGTATCCATAGAAGAAAATAATATTCAGTTGACGTATATTACTGTTGCTTAGAATATGTTGTGAAAAAAAAATCGGCAAACATATTGCTTTTGATCAAATTAATGTTAAATTCATTAATTAAATACTTCATTACTATTGGATATCCAGTAGATTTTCTTTTCGAATTAACGAAATTATCAGCCCAATTATGAATAAAAATTCCCCGGGAGTTTTCTCCCTTCTCCCATTTTTCCTATGTAAATTCAATTGTAAAAATGGGAAAAGGGAAAAAACTCCCAAAAAAATTGTATTCATAATTGGGCTGTATATAATGATTTTGAGTCACGTTTAAAGTTCCTTTTCATTTTCTCAAGGTAATTTATATATAGTCTCCTGTTGAGAAGATTATATTCTGCTCGAGATACACAGTATTTGCTATAATCATAAGCTGTTCGATATTGCTTATATTTTTTATAGCATTTGTTTTTTACATTTTTTAATCTTGATAGATGCGGAGAATTCCACGGTGGACCTGAATGTTAAACACGAAAAGTTTCGGCGAAAATTCCTCAAAAAAAATTGGCATAGTAGTATAAATGTATTAATCGGAGAGTCAATTGAAGCTGGGGTACCATTCGGAATGGATAACAGTTCAAGCCAATTAGTGTTGTTAAAAAAATAGTTCAGGTCATCGAAATTTGTTTTCTCAAAACATATTTTCTTACACTTGAAATTTATTGTTGATGGGATAAGCTATTCCTATGCATTTCACTGGTTGCTTAGGCCAGATCATCAGGAAACTTCATCCATAAAGATTTTAGAAAAACTAAAGATATTAAACCAAATAAAACTGTTAAACGTATAAGACTTCTAAAATCTTTATGGATGAAGTTTCCTGATGATCTGGCCTAAGCAACCAGTGAAATGCATAGGAATAGCTTATCCCATCAACAATAAATTTCAAGTGTTTTTATCAAGAATAAAAACTGGGAATTAATCAGGAATAACTAAATCTTTTGAAATTAAAATTTTGTATTCCCAAAAATTGAAATTACTTTTTGATAATAAACAGGCAAGTGCACGGCCTAAAAAACACTTAATTGACAACATCTTTTGTAAGTTGTTGTTTTTTTTTTATTTTGTTTTTCTTAACCTACTTACAACTACAATTAATGTTGAGAGAATTTCAACTAATTGTAGTGGGGAATGTAAGATGAGATAAACCCACTTTTTTATTGTTGATGTGTTTTGTTAAAGCTTTGATATTGTTACAAGTAAAACTGTTGCTATAAGTCTTATACGTTTAACAGTTTTATTTGGTTTAATATCTTTAGTTTTTCTAAAATCTTTATGGATGAAGTTTCCTGATGATCTGGCCTTAGCAACCAGTGAATGCATAGGAATAGCTTATCCCATCAACAATAAATTTCAAGTGTTTTTATCAAGAATAAAAACTGGGAATTAAGCACGAATAACAAAATCTTTTGAAATGAAAATTTGCTATATTAAAAGTTAAGTAAAATTTGGATAAACTTAAATCTACATAAAACTAAAATCCTAAATACAATTTGCTAACAGTAAAAGTGGAAGAAAATTTACTATACTTAAATCAAAATAATATTTGCTAGAAGTGAACTTTACATCAAATTTTGTTACTCTTAAAATTAAAATCAATTTGCTAAAACTAAAATAAATTCAATTGACTAAAATTACTTAAATCTAAATAAATCTTACTACATTAAAATTTAGCGCAAATTCATTTATTAAAGCAAATAAAACCTATCAATCTGCAACTTAGTACTAAGTACTATCGTCAATTATAACTGGAAGTATTATATAAATAAAATTTATACCCACATGATCGAAATCCCCTACTGTTTTCATTGATAGAGAAGCACAAAGAAGGTAAGATTTTATACCCCCTATTACGTATAAAGGAAACCACTCACCCTTAATTTCTCTTTTATGGTTTTACTATAATTACCCTCCGAGTAATTATAGTAACCAGGGCTATTCCCTTCAGATACATCTCATCGCCCGTTGGCAACGTCTGCTTAATAATAATTAGGGTCTAACAAAACTAAATATTACATGGTCCATTCCAGCCTCCAATAGCAACATAATCCAACCTCTAATAAAGAACTACAGGGTCCAAAGGAGCATACAGATTGGTAAAACTTCTCAACGCAATGGTAACACCAAGGTAAATCCAAACCCATCCCAGAAATTAAACTGTAAGTACCCAACTCATTTACACAAAAAATTTAATTACCTACCTATACCTACGAGAAAATAAAAACTTAAAGAAATTTACAAGCATGCATACTACATATTAAAAGTTGAACAAAAAGCGGTAAAATATTCAAATACGAAATACCTATACCGTAAATAAAAGTACCGCAACTTCATACTCAAAAAGCAAAAAAAAAATAAATAAAGTACCGCTAGAAAAAATACCGATTTTAATATTCAAAAAATAAAATAAATAAAATTGAAATTGAAAAATAAAAATATATGTACATACATACCAACCTAAGTATGTATGCAAAAATATAAAGTACCGCTAAAAAAAAAAACACCGAAATTAATATTCACAAAATAAATATATACATACATACCAACCTAACAGCCTGTTCAACGATTTCGAACGTTAACGTTCGAATAGAATATTACATTTAAAACAAAAACAAATTTTCGAATTTTGTTTTTGTTTTAAATATAATTTTCTATGCGAACGATGACGTTCGACATCGTTAAACCGGCAGTAAGTAGTATGCAAAAATATAAAGTACCGCTAGAAAAAAAAACACCGAAATTAATATTCACAAAATAAATATATACATACATACAAGTTAACACCTCGCACCTTTCCAACTTACCTCTCAATCTTATGTTCCACTGTACATTCACCTTAATGTTAGTTTGACTCAGCAAATATCCCAGACGGCGTGTGTTGCAATACGACACCATACTTAACTTGCGCAATCATGGGAAGCATATTGGCAAATCGTTCTCATTAACGGACAGCGTGTGTTGCAATACGACACCGTACTTAAGTTGGGCAATCATGGGAAATACATTGCCAAATCGTTCTCATTAATTTAAGCTAGTATAAGCATTTTATAAAATAATTTGTAAGTTCTTTTTATTGAATAGGCAATTTATAAAATAATTTGGTAAGGTTCTTTTGATGAAATAAATTAACTGTTTGGCATTCCAATTCTAGTGCTGGACGCGAACAGTCATTTAACTAAATCGATTCCGTGTTTTAATTTCAACAAGTGAGTTTGGTCGTTGGGCCCCATGGGTGGCCCAACATAGTAATTTTTTTAAAGCACGCCCGTCGCCGTGCTTAACTGGCGCCCGAGCAGGGACCGGCCGCGAATAAAAGGATGTGCCGGATCCTTAAAATAAGTGCTTGGTTCGTGACAAAAAAGTGTTTGCAAAATAATTAAAAGTCTGTATCTAAAAATTTTAAGTGTTTAACAAATTTAGAAAATTTACACGACTTGTAAAATTTTTTTTTTTTTTTTTTTGGTTTTATTGTTTCAACAATTTTAAATAATGAGTGGGTTTTAAATTCACTATTGTGAAAGGAATATTGGATAAAGTGAAAAAATTTATGGCCCCTATGAGTGCTAAATATGCTAAGTTGTCTGTGAGTATAGTGCTATAACCAGTGAAAAGGAAGTGACCAATATGGGCCCTCAAAGAGGTCCCAGCGTACTGCGATCCTGAACTCCAGGCCCTCCAGTACGTAAAAAATTATTTCTGTCACCAATATTAATTAATAAATCAAGGTTACTGTGAAAAACGTGCAAGTTTTCCTTCGAGATACTCATTCACGACTAATGAATGCCGTGTATCCTTACAAGTTGTAGTAAACATAAGAACCTGCACAACTCAGTATGGATTCGGCCAAATTATATCCTTACAAGTTGTAGTAAACATAAGAAGCTGCACAACTCAGTATGGATTCGGTCAAATAGTATCCTTACAAGTTGTAGTGAACATGAGAACCTACACGACTCAGTTGGATACGGACAACCACATCCTCGCAAGTTGTAGTCAACACTAGAACCTACACTACTTAGTGGGATGGAGTCAATCCTTTGTCCAATTACGAATGAGTAAAGGTAGGAAAAACTCACGGGGTGAGACAAATCGTGCCCTAGTACGTCAGCTATTGCTGCTCGAAACCGGACAACACGATCCTCCATCAGGTAACCTATGAAATGATCTGTACATAAAACAATAAAAAAGCACAAGTACTCCGACAAGGGCACATAGAGGCTGGTGTACAATGCCTTCAATAGTAAAATTCAAAATTTGAAATTGATATTAAGGCATTAAAATTAAAATTATATATGAAAATTCAAAAGGAAAAAAGAAAGAAGAAAATTTTATTAATAAAATAAAAAAATTTTTTGAATCCAATATGAAAATAAAAAAATTTTTCAATAAAAAAAAGAAGAAAAGTTTATTAAAAAAAAAAAAATAATAAAATTTGATGAAATAAAATTAAATATGAAAATTCAAAAAGAAAAAAGAAAATTTTATTAAAATAAAAAAGTCTTTGAATCCAATATGAAAATAAAAAAATTTTTTCAATAAAAAAAAAGAAGAAAAGTTTATTAAAAAAAATAAAATTTGATGAAATAAAATTGAATATGAAAATAGAAATTCAAAAAAAAAAGGAAGTAAAAAATTTGTTAATGAAACAAAATAAGAAGTTCTAGTGAAATAAGGCTTAAATAAAAAAAATAATATAAAAGTCACGAACCAAGACTGTAAAGCAATTAATAATAAATGTAGAGTAATTAAAATAAAAATCCTTTTATCATTTTAGATAAACCTAACAATAAAATCACATGTACTTCGCGACGGAAAACTTATAGTACGTAAATTAAGAAAATAAAAAAAAAACTAACTTAAACATATAGCCTAGAATTGGATTGGTGTTTCAAGGGTAAGTGCAAGGATTTTTTTATTATATTTCCCTCTTTCCCTGCTTGTTGAATCTGTTTGTTCCCTTGAGTTTCTGAAAACTATCGAAGTTGTCTCGAAGCTTGGTTTGGTTTTAATTTGTTACTCTAGCTTGTCATTACTGCGCATTTATCTTTATACTATGGAGGAGCTTAAAGCATCAGTTACGGAAATGACCGGGGCACTCAATGCTGCCCTTAGTCAAATCAAATTATTAGAGACCAAAATCCGATTGATTGAAGCTAAGACTGGCGCATCGTCAACCACAACGCCGATATTGGAACAGCCGCGTGCACCTAGGACAGAACTTGAACTTCGAGAACTGAGTAAGCTCCCGGACTGTGTCAAGGAGTTACAACCGTTTGATGGGAACCCTACTCAGTACGTGTCATGGATTCATAGTGTCGAAACGATTCTTGCTGACTACGAGATTGTACGCACCAAACCCATATATCGGGCCATTTTGCAAAGTATTAGGCAAAAGATAAGGGGTGGTGCTGATTCCGCCCTGGTGTCTTATAACATATTCGAGAATGACTGGGGTAAGATGAAGGAATGCTTATCTCTTCATTACGCGGATAAAAGGGATATCCGAACCCTTGAGTATCAACTCAATCAGCTGTCACAAAGGGGATCGAAGATAGACGAATTCTATGCCGCTGTTAACCACCAATTTTCGCTCATCATCAACAAAATAAAAACGGAAAATTACGCGAAGGAAACTGTAGATGTACTGGTGGAAACCTACAGGAATAGGGCACTGGATGTATTTGTCCGTGGACTCAACGGCGAGCTCTCAAGGCTTCTTATTATACAAAGACCCAAGACATTGCCGGAGGCTTACGGAATGTGCACAGAGATGCAAAATTTAAATATGAGGAACGCATCACTTCACCCAGTGTCTCGAAATCAGATAACAGTACCGATAAACGCGTTACCTCTGGCCGGATCGAGACCTCAACTGCCACCGAAACCATCCAACCCATTTATCCCGAGCGGAGGAAATCGCCACTACAGGCCATGGATAATCCCACAGGACCACGTAACCTGCCAGCAAGACCGGTTGCACCGAAACCCGAGGAAAAAATGGAGGTTGACCAGTCGATACAGTCCCGCCACGTAAACTACATGAATAGACCAGGAGGTTTTAAGAGAAACGCCAAATCCGAGAACATTGCGAATCCTTTCAAACAACAAAGATTGTTCAACACCTTTGTAGAGGCAGACGACTCATCTCAACAGGTGACCATAGCTGGCAGTAGCTATGAAGAAAATGCTGAAGGGGATAACGGTGGATTTGGCAATGACACCGTGGAGGAACCCGAGATAAATTTTATGACGGAAGCCTCCCTTCAAGCATACCGTATATAGAATTCACTTTAAGGAACGGGGTGCTTTTAAGATTTCTTGTGGATACGGGCGCAAATAAGAACTTTGTGGGCCCCCATCTGGTCAAGACGAGCACCCAGCTTCTCAAACCTTTTCCCGTTAGAACAGCAGGCGGGATTTTGAACATCGAACGTAAGATAGAAGGAAAACTATTCAAAAGTATCGGGGTGGACACGGTCATAGTATTCTACTTGTTACCGGGACTGAAGGCTTTCGATGGAATCATAGGCGACGATACCCTCAAAGGGTTGGGAGCTATAATTGACAGAAGGAATAACACACTGATGATAAATTCGGGCGTAGTCATTCCAATGAAAAATAAGGTTTGTATTGAGGTTAATTTGTCGGAGAGCGTTTCGGAAGAAGTAACATGTAGATTAAAGACCCTAATCGATAAATATGGCCCCTTATTTGGCCCACTTGTAGCGGGAGAAATGGCAGTGACGTCAGTCAGGGCTGAGATAAAAACATCAACCGATGAGCCTATATACACCAAAAGCTACCCTTACCCGGCAAATATGCGTTCCGTTGTCGAGGAGCAAATATTGGAACTTCTGGAACAGGAAATTATTCGACCCTCTAGGAGCCCTTACAATTCACCAGTTTGGGTGGTTCCTAAGAAACCTAAGCCGGACGGAGAAAAACAGTATAGGATGGTCATCGACTTCAAGAGGCTGAACGCTGTAACTATCTCCGACACGTATCCGATACCCGATATTAACTCTACACTTGCTAGCCTAGGTAAGGCTAAATATTTTACAACTCTTGACCTTACCTCCGGTTTCCATCAGATACCGATGAATGAATCAGATATCCCGAAAACGGCATTTTCCACGTTAAATGGCAAATATGAATTCTTACGCCTCCCCTTCGGATTAAAAAACGCGCCATCAATCTTTCAAAGGATGATTGATGATATTCTCAAGGAATACATCGGTAAGATTTGCTACGTCTATATTGATGACATAATAGTTTTTGGAAATGATGTAGACGACCATTTAAATAACTTGGAGACAATATTCACGAGATTGCTGGCTTCAAACCTCCGCGTAAATCTGGAAAAGACCCAGTTCCTTAGAACCGAGGTGTCCTTCCTGGGATACATTGTGTCTGGGGATGGGATACGAACGGATCCCGAAAAAGTTGAGGCGATTCGGAGGTTGGATCCTCCCGGAACGTTGAAGGACTTAAAGAGTTTTCTCGGGATGACTTCTTATTATAGGAAGTTTATAAAAGACTATGCGAGGATTGCCAAGCCGCTGACAAATCTTACCAGGGGCGAAAATGCGCAGATTAGAGCAAATATGTCTAGAAAGATCTCCATAACCTTGACGGAAGAGGCATTGCAAGCTTTTAACGAGCTTAAAAGCCTGTTAATGTCATCAGAAGTCTTAGCATTTCCTGACTTCGATCAATCATTCAACTTGACGACCGATGCATCAAATTACGCCATCGGCGCCGTATTATCCCAGGACTGTTCGGGAGCAGATAAACCAATTGCGTATATCTCGCGTTCTCTCAATAAAACGGAGGAGAACTACGCCACGAATGAAAAGGAAATGCTGGCCATTGTATGGGCCCTGGAAAATTTGCGTGCTTATCTATATGGGGCGAAAAGGATTAGAATTTTCACCGATCACCAACCACTGACTTACGCCTTGGGGAACCAAAACCATAACGCAAAGCTAAAGAGATGGAAGGCCCGGATGGAGGAGTACAATTTCGAACTTATATATAAGCCCGGCAAGTCAAATGTAGTAGCCGATGCCCTTTCCCGATTGGGATCCAATTTGAATCAAATAAATACACTTAGTGATGAAGACACAATAACAGCCTCAGAAATTGGATCTGAAACCATAACTGCTGATGAAGCTTCGGAAAGAGAAATAGTTATATCCGACGCTACGATGCATAGCGCTGAACAGGACAGTAGTGACTTAATTCCTCATGTGGAAGCCCCCTTGAACGTCTTCCGAAACCAGATCGTAATAAGGGAGGGAAGAGAACTGCGTAGTAGTCTGCAGCCGCACCCTGGATTTAACAGACACCACGCGGATATCGATCAAATAACTTCCCAATCTCTTACGGAAACGCTGAAGACGTGTTTAAACCCTGCTGTCATCAATGGCATTAAAATTCCCGAATGTTTCATTCAACTACTGAATAGCGTTTATTTGAACCACTTTGCTTCATATAAAATAAGAATAACTCAACGTTTGGTTGAAGACGTCACTAACCCCGAGAGGATTTGTGGGATAATCGAGGCTGAGCACAAGCGAGCACATCGTAATCCTAAGGAAAACAGTCAACAAATTCTTGAAAGGTTTTATTTTCCTCGCATGAGAAGCCTAGTACGACAATACACTGGAAACTGCGAAATTTGCAAACTGAACAAATACGATAGACATCCGATTAAACCGAAGCTTCAGCCGACACCTATTCCTAAGTACCCATGTGAAATCTTGCATATTAACATATTTGAAATGCAAGGGCTAAAATTTATTAGTTGCCTTGACAAATTCTCTAAATTTGCAAAACTTTTCCACATTAAAAACCGCTCTGCGATACACTTGAAGCATAAGCTGACCAAAGTTCTGCATTACTTTACTGCACCCCGTATGATTGTATCGGACAACGAAAGAGGATTCTTGTCCCCCATTACATTGAATTTTATACGATCACTGGGGATCGAAATATACCTTACCCCGGTGCAGAGAAGTGAAGTGAACGGCCAAGTGGAAAGGTTCCACTCCACCCTAATCGAGATATATAGATGCCTATCTAGGGAATTGGGAAATAGATGCCCAAAGGACATGGTTAACATTGCGGTTGACCGATACAACAACACTATCCATTCAGTAACTAAGAGGAGGCCATCCGATATTTTCTTTAATAGGTCCGAACGGTTTAACTATAAACAGTTGGTGGATTTTCGTGACCAGGTTAACGAGGACATTCGTGGCCTCATTGAATATAACCAAAAAGCAACCAATGACCGCCTGAACGAAACAAGGTCGGATCCCGTCGACTTTGCTGAAAATCAGGACGTATTGGTAAGAGATAAGCAAATAAAACCAAAGCACAAACCGCTTTATAGAAAACACAAGGTTTTAGAGAATAACAGGGTAACCCTGCGGACAACAGCAGGCAGAAAATATCACAAGACACACCTGAAGAGGATGTAACAAGCCTTGCAGTTGCCCCTGAAAATAATTATTATTAGCATATAAGAATTATAATTAGAATACAATCTTAGTATCAATACAAATAATTCCCACTATATTATACAAAGAGCTTTTAACCACATAGGTGTGCTTAAAACCATTTATTTTAATCAAAAATATATTCAAGTTAACACCTCGCACCTTTCCAACTTACCTCTCAATCTTATGTTCCACTGTACATTCACCTTAATGTTAGTTTGACTCAGCAAATATCCCAGACGGCGTGTGTTGCAATACGACACCATACTTAACTTGCGCAATCATGGGAAGCATATTGGCAAATCGTTCTCATTAACGGACAGCGTGTGTTGCAATACGACACCGTACTTAAGTTGGGCAATCATGGGAAATACATTGCCAAATCGTTCTCATTAATTTAAGCTAGTATAAGCATTTTATAAAATAATTTGTAAGTTCTTTTTATTGAATAGGCAATTTATAAAATAATTTGGTAAGGTTCTTTTGATGAAATAAATTAACTGTTTGGCATTCCAATTCTAGTGCTGGACGCGAACAGTCATTTAACTAAATCGATTCCGTGTTTTAATTTCAACAAGTGAGTTTGGTCGTTGGGCCCCATGGGTGGCCCAACATAGTAATTTTTTTAAAGCACGCCCGTCGCCGTGCTTAACTGGCGCCCGAGCAGGGACCGGCCGCGAATAAAAGGATGTGCCGGATCCTTAAAATAAGTGCTTGGTTCGTGACAAAAATTGTTTGCAAAATAATTAAAAGTCTGTATCTAAAAATTTTAAGTGTTTAACAAATTTAGAAAATTTACACGACTTGTAAAATTTTTTTTGGTTTTATTGTTTCAACAATTTTAAATAATGAGTGGGTTTTAAATTCACTATTGTGAAAGGAATATTGGATAAAGTGAAAAAATTTATGGCCCCTATGAGTGCTAAATATGCTAAGTTGTCTGTGAGTACAGTGCTTTAACCAGTGAAAAGGAAGTGACCAATATGGGCCCTCAAAGAGGTCCCAGCGTACTGCGATCCTGAACTCCAGGCCCTCCAGTACGTAAAAAATTATTTCTGTCACCAATATTAATTAATAAATCAAGGTTACTGTGAAAAACGTGCAAGTTTTCCTTCGAGATACTCATTCACGACTAATGAATGCCGTGTATCCTTACAAGTTGTAGTAAACATAAGAACCTGCACAACTCAGTATGGATTCGGCCAAATTATATCCTTACAAGTTGTAGTAAACATAAGAACCTGCACAACTCAGTATGGATTCGTTCAAATAGTATCCTTACAAGTTGTAGTGAACATGAGAACCTACACGACTCAGTTGGATACGGACAACCACATCCTCGCAAGTTGTAGTCAACACTAGAACCTACACTACTTAGTGGGATGGAGTCAATCCTTTGTCCAACTACGAATGAGTAAAGGTAGGAAAAACTCACGGGGTGAGACAAATCGTGCCCTAGTACGTCAGCTATTGCTGCTCGAAACCGGACAACACGATCCTCCATCAGGTAACCTATGAAATGATCTGTACATAAAACAATAAAAAAGCACAAGAACTCCGACAAGGGCACATAGAGGCTGGTGTACAATGCCTTCAATAGTAAAATTCAAAAGTTGAAATTGATATTAAGGGATTAAAATTAAAATTAAATATGAAAATTCAAAAGGAAAAAAGAAAGAAGAAAATTTTATTAATAAAATAAAAAAATTTTTGAATCCAATATGAAAATAAAAAAAAGAAGAAAAGTTTATAAAAAAAAAAAATAATAAAATTTGATGAAATAAAATTAAATATGAAAATTCAAAAAGAAGAAAGAAAGAAGAAAATTTTATTAAAATAAAAAAGTCTTTGAATCCAATATGAAAATAAAAAAATTTTTTCAATAAAAAAAAGAAGAAAAGTTTATTAAAAAAAATAAAATTTGATGAAGTAAAATTGAATATGGAAATAGAAATTCAAAAAAAAAATGAAGTAAAAAATTTGTTAATGAAACAAAATAAGAAGTTCTAGTGAAATAAGGCTTAAATAAAAAAAATAATATAAAAGTCACGAACCAAGACTGTAAAGCAATTAATAATAAATGTAGAGTAATTAAAATAAAAATCCTTTTATCATTTTAGATAAACCTAACAATAAAATCACATGTACTTCGCGACGGAAAACTTATAGTACGTAAATTAAGAAAATAAAAAAAAAACTAACTTAAACATATAGCCTAGAATTGGATTGGTGTTTCAAGGGTAAGTGCAAGGATTTTTTTATTATATTTCCCTCTTTCCCTGCTTGTTGAATCTGTTTGTTCCCTTGAGTTTCTGAAAACTATCGAAGTTGTCTCGAAGCTTGGTTTGGTTTTAATTTGTTACTCTAGCTTGTCATTACTGCGCATTTATCTTTATACTATGGAGGAGCTTAAAGCATCAGTTACGGAAATGACCGGGGCACTCAATGCTGCCCTTAGTCAAATCAAATTATTAGAGACCAAAATCCGATTGATTGAAGCTAAGACTGGCGCATCGTCAACCACAACGCCGATATTGGAACAGCCGCGTGCACCTAGGACAGAACTTGAACTTCGAGAACTGAGTAAGCTCCCGGACTGTGTCAAGGAGTTACAACCGTTTGATGGGAACCCTACTCAGTACGTGTCATGGATTCATAGTGTCGAAACGATTCTTGCTGACTACGAGATTGTACGCACCAAACCCATATATCGGGCCATTTTGCAAAGTATTAGGCAAAAGATAAGGGGTGGTGCTGATTCCGCCCTGGTGTCTTATAACATATTCGAGAATGACTGGGGTAAGATGAAGGAATGCTTATCTCTTCATTACGCGGATAAAAGGGATATCCGAACCCTTGAGTATCAACTCAATCAGCTGTCACAAAGGGGATCGAAGATAGACGAATTCTATGCCGCTGTTAACCACCAATTTTCGCTCATCATCAACAAAATAAAAACGGAAAATTACGCGAAGGAAACTGTAGATGTACTGGTGGAAACCTACAGGAATAGGGCACTGGATGTATTTGTCCGTGGACTCAACGGCGAGCTCTCAAGGCTTCTTATTATACAAAGACCCAAGACATTGCCGGAGGCTTACGGAATGTGCACAGAGATGCAAAATTTAAATATGAGGAACGCATCACTTCACCCAGTGTCTCGAAATCAGATAACAGTACCGATAAACGCGTTACCTCTGGCCGGATCGAGACCTCAACTGCCACCGAAACCATCCAACCCATTTATCCCGAGCGGAGGAAATCGCCACTACAGGCCATGGAATAATCCCACAGGACCACGTAACCTGCCAGCAAGACCGGTTGCACCGAAACCCGAGGAAAAAATGGAGGTTGACCAGTCGATACAGTCCCGCCACGTAAACTACATGAATAGACCAGGAGGTTTTAAGAGAAACGCCAAATCCGAGAACATTGCGAATCCTTTCAAACAACAAAGATTGTTCAACACCTTTGTAGAGGCAGACGACTCATCTCAACAGGTGACCATAGCTGGCAGTAGCTATGAAGAAAATGCTGAAGGGGATAACGGTGGATTTGGCAATGACACCGTGGAGGAACCCGAGATAAATTTTATGACGGAAGCCTCCCTTCAAGCATACCGTATATAGAATTCACTTTAAGGAACGGGGTGCTTTTAAGATTTCTTGTGGATACGGGCGCAAATAAGAACTTTGTGGGCCCCCATCTGGTCAAGACGAGCACCCAGCTTCTCAAACCTTTTCCCGTTAGAACAGCAGGCGGGATTTTGAACATCGAACGTAAGATAGAAGGAAAACTATTCAAAAGTATCGGGGTGGACACGGTCATAGTATTCTACTTGTTACCGGGACTGAAGGCTTTCGATGGAATCATAGGCGACGATACCCTCAAAGGGTTGGGAGCTATAATTGACAGAAGGAATAACACACTGATGATAAATTCGGGCGTAGTCATTCCAATGAAAAATAAGGTTTGTAATGAGGTTAATTTGTCGGAGAGCGTTTCGGAAGAAGTAACATGTAGATTAAAGACCATAATCGATAAATATGGCCCCTTATTTGGCCCACTTGTAGCGGGAGAAATGGCAGTGACGTCAGTCAGGGCTGAGATAAAAACATCAACCGATGAGCCTATATACACCAAAAGCTACCCTTACCCGGCAAATATGCGTTTCGTTGTCGAGGAGCAAATATTGGAACTTCTGGAACAGGAAATTATTCGACCCTCTAGGAGCCCTTACAATTCACCAGTTTGGGTGGTTCCTAAGAAACCTAAGCCGGACGGAGAAAAACAGTATAGGATGGTCATCGACTTCAAGAGGCTGAACGCTGTAACTATCTCCGACACGTATCCGATACCCGATATTAACTCTACACTTGCTAGCCTAGGTAAGGCTAAATATTTTACAACTCTTGACCTTACCTCCGGTTTCCATCAGATACCGATGAATGAATCAGATATCCCGAAAACGGCATTTTCCACGTTAAATGGCAAATATGAATTCTTACGCCTCCCCTTCGGATTAAAAAACGCGCCATCAATCTTTCAAAGGATGATTGATGATATTCTCAAGGAATACATCGGTAAGATTTGCTACGTCTATATTGATGACATAATAGTTTTTGGAAATGATGTAGACGACCATTTAAATAACTTGGAGACAATATTCACGAGATTGCTGGCTTCAAACCTCCGCGTAAATCTGGAAAAGACCCAGTTCCTTAGAACCGAGGTGTCCTTCCTGGGATACATTGTGTCTGGGGATGGGATACGAACGGATCCCGAAAAAGTTGAGGCGATTCGGAGGTTGGATCCTCCCGGAACGTTGAAGGACTTAAAGAGTTTTCTCGGGATGACTTCTTATTATAGGAAGTTTATAAAAGACTATGCGAGGATTGCCAAGCCGCTGACAAATCTTACCAGGGGCGAAAATGCGCAGATTAGAGCAAATATGTCTAGAAAGATCTCCATAACCTTGACGGAAGAGGCATTGCAAGCTTTTAACGAGCTTAAAAGCCTGTTAATGTCATCAGAAGTCTTAGCATTTCCTGACTTCGATCAATCATTCAACTTGACGACCGATGCATCAAATTACGCCATCGGCGCCGTATTATCCCAGGACTGTTCGGGAGCAGATAAACCAATTGCGTATATCTCGCGTTCTCTCAATAAAACGGAGGAGAACTACGCCACGAATGAAAAGGAAATGCTGGCCATTGTATGGGCCCTGGAAAATTTGCGTGCTTATCTATATGGGGCGAAAAGGATTAGAATTTTCACCGATCACCAACCACTGACTTACGCCTTGGGGAACCAAAACCATAACGCAAAGCTAAAGAGATGGAAGGCCCGGATGGAGGAGTACAATTTCGAACTTATATATAAGCCCGGCAAGTCAAATGTAGTAGCCGATGCCCTTTCCCGATTGGGATCCAATTTGAATCAAATAAATACACTTAGTGATGAAGACACAATAACAGCCTCAGAAATTGGATCTGAAACCATAACTGCTGATGAAGCTTCGGAAAGAGAAATAGTTATATCCGACGCTACGATGCATAGCGCTGAACAGGACAGTAGTGACTTAATTCCTCATGTGGAAGCCCCCTTGAACGTCTTCCGAAACCAGATCGTAATAAGGGAGGGAAGAGAACTGCGTAGTAGTCTGCAGCCGCACCCTGGATTTAACAGACACCACGCGGATATCGATCAAATAACTTCCCAATCTCTTACGGAAACGCTGAAGACGTGTTTAAACCCTGCTGTCATCAATGGCATTAAAATTCCCGAATGTTTCATTCAACTACTGAATAGCGTTTATTTGAACCACTTTGCTTCATATAAAATAAGAATAACTCAACGTTTGGTTGAAGACGTCACTAACCCCGAGAGGATTTGTGGGATAATCGAGGCTGAGCACAAGCGAGCACATCGTAATCCTAAGGAAAACAGTCAACAAATTCTTGAAAGGTTTTATTTTCCTCGCATGAGAAGCCTAGTACGACAATACACTGGAAACTGCGAAATTTGCAAACTGAACAAATACGATAGACATCCGATTAAACCGAAGCTTCAGCCGACACCTATTCCTAAGTACCCATGTGAAATCTTGCATATTGACATATTTGAAATGCAAGGGCTAAAATTTATTAGTTGCCTTGACAAATTCTCTAAATTTGCAAAACTTTTCCACATTAAAAACCGCTCTGCGATACACTTGAAGCATAAGCTGACCAAAGTTCTGCATTACTTTACTGCACCCCGTATGATTGTATCGGACAACGAAAGAGGATTCTTGTCCCCCATTACATTGAATTTTATACGATCACTGGGGATCGAAATATACCTTACCCCGGTGCAGAGAAGTGAAGTGAACGGCCAAGTGGAAAGGTTCCACTCCACCCTAATCGAGATATATAGATACCTATCTAGGGAATTGGGAAATAGATGCCCAAAGGACATGGTTAACATTGCGGTTGACCGATACAACAACACTATCCATTCAGTAACTAAGAGGAGGCCATCCGATATTTTCTTTAATAGGTCCGAACGGTTTAACTATAAACAGTTGGTGGATTTTCGTGACCAGGTTAACGAGGACATTCGTGGCCTCATTGAATATAACCAAAAAGCAACCAATGACCGCCTGAACGAAACAAGGTCGGATCCCGTCGACTTTGCTGAAAATCAGGACGTATTGGTAAGAGATAAGCAAATAAAACCAAAGCACAAACCGCTTTATAGAAAACACAAGGTTTTAGAGAATAACAGGGTAACCCTGCGGACAACAGCAGGCAGAAAATATCACAAGACACACGTGAAGAGGATGTAACAAGCCTTGCAGTTGCCCCTGAAAATAATTATTATTAGCATATAAGAATTATAATTAGAATACAATCTTAGTATCAATACAAATAATTCCCACTATATTATACAAAGAGCTTTTAACCACATAGGTGTGCTTAAAACCATTTATTTTAATCAAAAATATATTCATATAACACATGTAATTGATTTGTAATTTGGAAGTCTAAAAATTTTTGTTTTCCCCTAATTTAACTGTTAGCAAGGGTTCTAACCTCTATCCTATAAGGAAATATATCATACTTTATTGTAATACTTAAAACCAATTCAATTTAGAGCACTGATAATATATTGTAAGAAACACTCACACTAACTTTTATATCCTAAGTCTTTTATTGTTTTCCGCATATGTTGGTGCCTTCCACGTATTTGAGTATCAATCCCCTCTAGTGACTATCAAAGATGGTGAGGGATGGATTATTAACGGGTACTTAAGCGTTGTACATGTGATCAACCTGGAGGAATTTGAGAAGATGCTTCAAGCAACCGCTGACGTATTTGCAGCTTTGGCAAAAGAGGAAAGGGAGAAAAAGGTGTTCGAATACCAACTGCAGAAGACGCACGATCGAATCGCAACAATAAGAGGTGTTCCAAGAAATAAAAGATCCATTAACTGGATTGGGTCGGCTTGGAAGTGGATCGCTGGAAGCCCAGATGCTGCAGATTGGGATAAAGTGCTGGGGAGCCAACAAAGGCTCATTGAGAATAATGAACAACAATACATCGTAAACAGTAACCTGTTTGGGGCAACAAGCGAATTGGTGAAAAAAATGAATGACCTAATGGCCAGATTTAATAATAAAATCGTCGTATCAGAAACAAATGAAATTTTACACGACGCATTAAATCAGATATTGGTAATCAAGGAGAACATTGAGGAAATCGTAAGAGCTTGCCAGCTAGCTAAAGGTGGCATCATAAATACAAACCTACTAGATGTAGAGGAAATTCATCAAATAATATCAGAGGTCGAATCGCTCCCGTATAATAATGAAATTGAAGCTATTGAATATGGGAAGCCTAGTATTTTTTCGAACGGAACGTCATTACTATACGTGCTTTCAATACCAAAGGTAAACCCCGTTAAGTACAATAAAATCCTACTTAGGGCGGCTATACGCCAGAATCGTCAAATTGATTTGAAACATAATACTGTTCTCATAAACCACGCGAACGTTTATGGGATCAGGAACCACTGTTCATCCCTCAATAACATCACAATTTGTGCGTTGGAGCAACTAGAAGAACTTTCGGATGAAGATTGCTTATCAAGAATGCTGAGAGGAACCAACGCGAATTGTACCTTCCGGTCGAACGGAGAGACTATAGTAGAGCAAATCGAAGATGATATCCTGTATGTTTCGAATTTTAAAGGAAATGTGTCCTCAGAAAAGGATACTGCCGGCTTGGATGGAACGTATTTAATACGACTCTTTAATGAAACCATTACGATTGATGAAAGGACCTTTGCAAATGAAAGAATCACGAAGATGCAAGCTCTTCCTCCACTATTAACCAATGTATACGAGAAAGCACATAAGGTTGATGTTAACTGTTTACATGAACTTCATGGAAAAAACATTCAGCATATTCAGAACTTAAGGAATAACATAAATCTGTCCCTTTGGTCAAACGTCACAAGCTTCGGTTGTATCGTGGCGGTGTCAGTCATCCTAACCCTAATATGGAGAAAAATATACGGTCGCATTACCATGCCAGCCCTCAGACTTCCAGGAAACCTGACAACAGATGTGAATTGATCAGCGAGACGCTGATTTTTAAGGAGGGGGGAGTTAACACCTCGCACCTTTCCAACTTACCTCTCAATCTTATGTTCCACTGTACATTCACCTTAATGTTAGTTTGACTCAGCAAATATCCCAGACGGCGTGTGTTGCAATACGACACCATACTTAACTTGCGCAATCATGGGAAGCATATTGGCAAATCGTTCTCATTAACGGACAGCGTGTGTTGCAATACGACACCGTACTTAAGTTGGGCAATCATGGGAAATACATTGCCAAATCGTTCTCATTAATTTAAGCTAGTATAAGCATTTTATAAAATAATTTGTAAGTTCTTTTTATTGAATAGGCAATTTATAAAATAATTTGGTAAGGTTCTTTTGATGAAATAAATTAACTGTTTGGCATTCCAATTCTAGTGCTGGACGCGAACAGTCATTTAACTAAATCGATTCCGTGTTTTAATTTCAACAAGTGAGTTTGGTCGTTGGGCCCCATGGGTGGCCCAACATAGTAATTTTTTTAAAGCACGCCCGTCGCCGTGCTTAACTTTCATATAACACATGTAATTGATTTGTAATTTGGAAGTCTAAAAATTTTTGTTTTCCCCTAATTTAACTGTTAGCAAGGGTTCTAAACCTCTATCCTATAAGGAAATATATCATACTTTATTGTAATACTTAAAACCAATTCAATTTAGAGCACTGATAATATATTGTAAGAAACACTCACACTAACTTTTATATCCTAAGTCTTTTATTGTTTTCCGCATATGTTGGTGCCTTCCACGTATTTGAGTATCAATCCCCTCTAGTGACTATCAAAGATGGTGAGGGATGGATTATTAACGGGTACTTAAGCGTTGTACATGTGATCAACCTGGAGGAATTTGAGAAGATGCTTCAAGCAACCGCTGACGTATTTGCAGCTTTGGCAAAAGAGGAAAGGGAGAAAAAGGTGTTCGAATACCAACTGCAGAAGACGCACGATCGAATCGCAACAATAAGAGGTGTTCCAAGAAATAAAAGATCCATTAACTGGATTGGGTCGGCTTGGAAGTGGATCGCTGGAAGCCCAGATGCTGCAGATTGGGATAAAATGCTGGGGAGCCAACAAAGGCTCATTGAGAATAATGAACAACAATACATCGTAAACAGTAACCTGTTTGGGGCAACAAGCGAATTGGTGAAAAAAATGAATGACCTAATGGCCAGATTTAATAATAAAATCGTCGTATCAGAAACAAATGAAATTTTACACGACGCATTAAATCAGATATTGGTAATCAAGGAGAACATTGAGGAAATCGTAAGAGCTTGCCAGCTAGCTAAAGGTGGCATCATAAATACAAACCTACTAGATGTAGAGGAAATTCATCAAATAATATCAGAGGTCGAATCGCTCCCGTATAATAATGAAATTGAAGCTATTGAATATGGGAAGCCTAGTATTTTTTCGAACGGAACGTCATTACTATACGTGCTTTCAATACCAAAGGTAAACCCCGTTAAGTACAATAAAATCCTACTTAGGGCGGCTATACGCCAGAATCGTCAAATTGATTTGAAACATAATACTGTTCTCATAAACCACGCGAACGTTTATGGGATCAGGAACCACTGTTCATCCCTCAATAACATCACAATTTGTGCGTTGGAGCAACTAGAAGAACTTTCGGATGAAGATTGCTTATCAAGAATGCTGAGAGGAACCAACGCGAATTGTACCTTCCGGTCGAACGGAGAGACTATAGTAGAGCAAATCGAAGATGATATCCTGTATGTTTCGAATTTTAAAGGAAATGTGTCCTCAGAAAAGGATACTGCCGGCTTGGATGGAACGTATTTAATACGACTCTTTAATGAAACCATTACGATTGATGAAAGGACCTTTGCAAATGAAAGAATCACGAAGATGCAAGCTCTTCCTCCACTATTAACCAATGTATACGAGAAAGCACATAAGGTTGATGTTAACTTTTTACATGAACTTCATGGAAAAAACATTCAGCATATTCAGAACTTAAGGAATAACATAAATCTGTCCCTTTGGTCAAACGTCACAAGCTTCGGTTGTATCGTGGCGGTGTCAGTCATCCTAACCCTAATATGGAGAAAAATATACGGTCGCATTACCATGCCAGCCCTCAGACTTCCAGGAAACCTGACAACAGATGTGAATTGATCAGCGAGACGCTGATTTTTAAGGAGGGGGGAGTTAACACCTCGCACCTTTCCAACTTACCTCTCAATCTTATGTTCCACTGTACATTCACCTTAATGTTAGTTTGACTCAGCAAATATCCCAGACGGCGTGTGTTGCAATACGACACCATACTTAACTTGCGCAATCATGGGAAGCATATTGGCAATTCGTTCTCATTAACGGACAGCGTGTGTTGCAATACGACACCGTACTTAAGTTGGGCAATCATGGGAAATACATTGCCAAATCGTTCTCATTAATTTAAGCTAGTATAAGCATTTTATAAAATAATTTGTAAGTTCTTTTTATTGAATAGGCAATTTATAAAATAATTTGGTAAGGTTCTTTTGATGAAATAAATTAACTGTTTGGCATTCCAATTCTAGTGCTGGACGCGAACAGTCATTTAACTAAATCGATTCCGTGTTTTAATTTCAACAAGTGAGTTTGGTCGTTGGGCCCCATGGGTGGCCCAACATAGTAATTTTTTTAAAGCACGCCCGTCGCCGTGCTTAACTTACATACCAACCTAAGTATGTATGCATTGCATACTATGCAAGTTTGCATGAAGAAAAACAACAAAAACGAAAAAGAAGTTCATGCCAAAACAAAAAAAAAAAAAACCGCAAAGAAAAAAAAAACAAATTTTATTACTAGGCAATACCGTTAGTTTGAAACAACAAATAACTAAGCTAAACCTCTTTAACAACAGAATGCACATTTCAAGGTTAACCAAAAAAAAAAAAAACAAACATAAAGAACAAAAACTTAAAATCTAGTTGTTGGTACTTGCCTTGATCATAAAAAGAAGAAGGAAAAATTGCTTGGGTTTTTTATGCACTCTCGTTCGCTTGGTAGTTTGCTCTGTATCATTATCATTATTCTCGTATTTATTGTTTGCGTTCTCTTAAAGTCAAATCAAAACAAAAAACTGTTTTATTTGACTAACTTGCTTCATAAAAGTCTCTTTATTTTATCGTTTGCGGCAACTTAAACCCAACGGTCAAAAAGTTATTACAAATTGAAACACATCCGATTGTTTACAATAATGTCAATAGGAAAACAAAAAAACAAGTTTGTTAATCGCATACAACTAGCATCCAAACCAGATTAGTCTTATTGATATCCCTTTGTTAAATAAAATGTAAATAAGAATCAAAAACAAAACAAACGCGAATAGAATGTAGCCATCGCACTTACATCTGATTTGGATGGATTAGTAATATATCATATTTTTTTGTATATTTTCAATTGTGTATTTTACTTGTTTTCTTTTACTTTTTGTTCCGTTATTTTTTCAATTTGTTCTTTGAAAATTTTAAAGTAAAAGTTCAAAGTGTAAAGTGCTATTAAAAAAAATAAATAAAAATTTGTTGAAAAATATAAATACCTATTTTAAGTATTAAAAATTGTAAGTGATTCTGAATATTATCTCTAATGTAGTTACCTTTTTGTATTATGTGTTTTTTATGTTAAAGAAAACAATTTTTGGATTTAGTAAAAGGAATTTAAGAAGATTAAAAACAGTAGAGTCTGAACGTTTGCAAGAAAATGTGGAAATGGCCTCCGAAGAAAATTTGGAAAACAACAATATTGGTTTTAATATTGAAAATAATAATGATGATTTGAACCAGTCATTATCAGGCTGTGAAAGTGTTTTGGAAATAAGTACGGTAGAATTAAAAACTAAGTTGGCGTGTTGGTATAGAAAATATTTGCCGGGGAAGAGATGATGCAACGAATTATTGCAGATCCTTCGGTCAGAGGGACTAGACGTTCCAATGTCTGTGAATTCTTTTATTCAAAAGAATAAAATGGTAACAAGAGTTGTAACACCTGGAACATATTTTCACATTGGCATTAAAAGTCGGGTACTAAATCTGAAAAATGAAATTATTTCGTTGCAGTTAGAAGAATTGCTGTTAGATATTGGCATAGATGGGTTACCACTTTTCAAAAGCTCTAGATCAACCTTGTGGCCAATTATGGGACATTTTTATGACTTTCCGGATTCTGAAGTTTTTCTAATTGGCACATATCTTGGCAAAAAAAAAACCTTTAAATGTTGAGTCATATTTGCACGATCTATTGTATGAAGTTGACAAAGACCAGCATTTAATTGATTTAGGCAGTCTGAAAGTGAAACTTCGAATAAGAGCTTTTATATGTGACAGTCCAGCCCGAGCATTTATATGTGGAATTGTTGGCCACAATGCATTTCATGGATGTTCTAAATGTATGCAATTGGGGAGCACGTTTGAAAGAACAATAATTTATTCGACCCAGTCTGGCCCTTTGCACTCAGATGAAAATTTTTCCAACAGACAGGATCCATACCACCACTTACCGCAATATAGGATTTGCAAAACCATCTTAGAAGAAAAGGGTATAAATATGGTAACACAATTCCCAATCGAACCACTAAATTTAATGGATTTGGGCGTGTGTAAAAAATCTTAAATTGCTTAGTCAACAAAAAAAATTTACATTTTAAATTATCAAATGCAAATGTAGATTCTATTTCCGAAAAGCTACAATTTCTAGCCAAGTATGTGCCCTGCGAATTTGGAAGAAAACCCAGGGGCTTAGCAGACTTACCTCGATGGAAAGCAATTGAATTTCGTCAATTTGTTTTGTATACGTCAATAATAGTACTTCGAGGAATTATAAACGACGATTATTATTACCACTTTCTTCTATTTCATTGTTCTTATCGAGGAGTGTTGCTTTCAAAAAATGCTGTAGGCTAATTGCCAGTTGCTAATAAAAGGCTTAAGGATTTTGTCGAGAATTTTGAACTACTATATCCAAAAAATAGTTGTCTTACAACATGCATAACTTATTGCATGTAACACAATGTATTAAAGAATTTGGAAATCTTCAGTCATTTTCCGCTTACAAATTCGAAAATTTTTTGCAAAAAAAAAAAAAAGAAAATCAAAAGTCCAACAAATATATTAAGGCAAATCGACAATAATTTTAACGATTATTGCCCATTTAAAAATCAAAAATATTTGGGATTCAAAGTCTTAGGAAACAAGACAGTAAACAAATATGTAACGAAAGATTTCACCTTGACAAAAAAAATCCCAAACAATATATGTTGTTTAAAAACCAATTTTCCATTTCAAACTTCGAATTACGCGACGAAAAGTTATTTGTTATAGGCAAAAGATATATGGAGAAAACTCTTTTTTATGAAACTCCTGTTACTTCTGCCGATTTTGGAATGAAGAAACAATAGTTGCAGATGATATCGCCTACAAATATGTTTCATTTCCAATTGATGATAACTTTCTTCTTATACCTATTATTCCCACTTCAGATACTTTTCTATTTGGCAATGGCGCTATTTAACAGAAATCAATATGAAATACCAGCAAAGGAAAATTATGGTAATACCCTAAGATCAGGCACGATTAGCAAGTTGTTGAGTTTAGCATTTTTCTCTTATTTATTTCAGAGCAATCAAATCATATAATTAATAAATTAGACCAAGTTTTAAAAAATCAATCTGAGATAGCACAGGAAATAACAAAGATGAACAACCGATTGGATGAAATTGAAAAAAAAACTTGAAATTAATACTGGGGCACATTCCGAAGAATTAGTTATTTTAAAACAAATGGTAAAGAAAAATGTGGCAGTTCCAGAATCTCATAATTTTCCTATTAGATCCGATGATGAAATTAAGGTTATTGAACAAAAAATCCAACAAGATATCGAAAAATATGTAAAATTACTTAACACATTATATTCTTACCTTTCTTATAGTTATGCTTTTTCAGGTTAATATTATTAAAATTATAATTTCGCCAGGAGGACTTACAGAAAATTTTGCTAAAATTATTGATTTGAATATGATTTTAGCTTATAATTATGATGGTACGCAAAATAAGAAATCATTTAAAGAATTAAAGCTTTTAAATATGGCAATATTCGGTAAATCCTTAATATTTCGTTTAAAATTGATTTTATAACCATTTTTTATTATCTGCCTTTATTACAGAAGCCATCAAGTGCGAAGGTTTAACTGAAAAGGACTACGGCCAAAAAATAAGAAACTGTTTCAAAATTCATAAAGCCAGACATTTTCGCAAGCTTTCGTATAATGAAAAAAATATAAAAAATTAATTAATTACATATATTATTTTTAAGTTAATTAACCAACACAAATATAAATATAAAATCGTTTAAAAAAACATGATTTTCTACTTTATTCAAATAGATTAAACCCATCCGATGATTTATCTTATTCGGACCCATCTAATACTTATACAATGTCTGCTACAAAGGACTAATTACATCGAGATAAATCTTAGTACACTCTGAATCACCACAATCATTGGACCCATCCAACCTTCACTTACAATGAATGTAGTGTCGGATCAATCTGATAGCCTAGGCCATCTCTGTGTAATTGTAAGTAGGAATTGAATGCAGACTTTGGATGGGTCGCACTTACATTGTCGTTAGTCTCAGACCGAAGATGTATGTGATAAAAAGTCCACTGGGAAGTTAAAACAAAATCTCTTTGTTTTAATTCGGTAACTTGTTAAGCCATTAAATTACTCTTACGGTTTATTGCTCACGTGCGCTCTCTTAACTTTATTACCCACCCCTAAAATTGCCTGTAAATTGCGTACTCGGTATTTACATGCGTACAAACATATGTACATACGTAAAAAACATTGCGTTCTTTGCAAATTAAACAACAAATATATGTTTGTGTTTAATGCCCTGTAGTATATTAAAAAAAGTGATTTAAAAGAAGAAAAGAAAATAAGAAAAATTATACAGTCCACTGCAAAAAGAAAAAGGATACCGACAATCAATTGCTTTGTGGTAAAAACTTTGTCATTAATGCAACGATTGCACTCATATAAAAACACTGAGGATTAATACAGTCCAATACAAAGAAGGAAGTACACCAAATTAATAAAAAATCAGAAGCAAAATAAAACATATTTATTAGAAAAGTTTAATATTAAACAAAATAAATTTTTGTGATTATTAACTCTACAGGAAATAAATTGAATTACCAAATTTAAATTAAAATTTAAACAATTGTACAATAAATAAAATAAATAAATAAAATTTTATTGACAAATAAATTATCATGTTTTATTCAGTGTTGCCGTATCCTATGGAAAAATAAATAATCCCAATTTATCCCATTAACACTATCTAATATCGTTGAGATTATTCATAACTATAGAATCAAGTTGCAGATTACTTGAGAGTAAAATCAAGTCTTTTAAAATCAAGTCTCATTAAAATAAAGTTCAATGTTACGATTCAAAATCTCTAAGCCCGCAAAGTTTATTTAAACGCCCATATTTAATTAAATTTATCTCCTGATTCTGTTAGGCCCTATAAAATATGGGAAACACATTAATAATTATTTAATTATCAATTTGTTCGAGTCCAAATTGAAAACTAGATATTATTGAACGCCATACCTCATAGCCCCTAAATTTTTGAAATTAAAAGTAGTTTTTCAAACAAAATTTACAATTAAACTAGATAATAATATCTAGCGCTATAAACAAATAGCCCCAAAATTTCGAAAATAATAAAATTTTGTTTAATAATATCTAGAGCTATACTCAAATAGCCCCTAAATTTTCGAAAATAAAAAGAATTTTTAAAAATTCATACTTAAACTAGATAATAACATGTAGTGCTATACCTCATAGCCCCTACATTTTCGAAAATAAAAACAATATTTTCAAATTAAATTCAATTTAACTAGATATTATCTAGAGCTATACTCAAATAGCCCCTAAATTTTCGAAAATAAAAAGAATTTTTAAAAATTCATACTTAAACTAGATAATAACATCTAGTGCTATACCTCATAGCCCCTACATTTTCGAAAATAAAAACAATTTTTTCAAATTACATTTATTAAACTAGATATTATCTAGCGCTATACTCATATAGCCCCAAAACTTTTGAAAATAAAAAGAATTTTTAAAAATTCATTATTAAAATGGGTAATTCCATGTCAAAACGACCAAGAGTGGGACACGACCCCTTCCGATTTTAATGAAATTTGGTGAGAAGGTTCCTTTTATCTTATTAGGAACATATATGAACGAAAAAAATTTTTAAAATTTGTTTTTCGAAAGTTATGTCATATTCAAAATGTCATAATTTCGCAGAATTAGCCGAATGTAGGATGCTCCTAGATGGGTCAAATGTATGACCAGCCCCACTTTATTATTTATTGCCGAATTTCGGTTTTCTTAGTTATTTTAATAAACTAAACCGTTTTTGAGTTACGCGAATATATGCTGTGCAGCCTATTACATTTTCGAAATAACGGTATATCTTGAAAACGCGAGCTAACCTAAAAAAACTGTTAGCACCACTGGATTCAGCGCCCCAAATTAGGGTAAAATGCCAGGTGCGCGGCTCGTCTGTTTTTTGCAACTTGCACAGTGTACTTATTGCTCAAAATAACAATATTAAAATTCTATTTTAATATTATTTTTTTAAGGGTTGCGAAAGGAAAAAAATCATATATTAAAAAAAAAACACCTCCTTCAAATTTTCAGGATTTTTAAAGAACAGTTTGAGGTATTATACAAAAAAAAATCAGCCAAAGAAAAAAATAGGTTTTTGACTTAGTCCGTTTTTAAAATTTAACATTTTGCAGATATTACATTTTTCAAAAAAAATTTGTTTTTTCAATTTATGGTTTGTAGCACCAAGTATTCTCTTTAAAATAACATCAAAATCTTCTTCATATGTCAAGTAGTTTTCGAGATATTAAAGAAATAAGCTCAACACATTCGGCTAATTCTGCGAAATTATGACATTTTGAATATGACATAACTTTCGAAAAACAAATTTTAAAAAATTTTTTCGTTCATATATGTTCCTAATAAGATAAAAGGAACCTTCTCACCAAATTTCATTAAAATCGGAAGGGGTCGTGTCCCACTCTTGGTCGTTTTGACATGGAAGTACCCAAATAGATTCAAACATCTAGTGCTATACTCAAATAGCCCCTAAATTTTTTTTTCAAAAATCAATGTTTTTCACATTTATGAAACTAGGTAATAATATCTAGCGCTATACTCATATAGCCCCAAAATTTTTGAAAATAAAAAGAATTTTAAAAATTCATTATTAAACTAAATTCAAACATCTAGTGCTATACTCAAATAGCCCCTTAAGTTTTTCAAAAATCAATGTTTCACATTTATTAAACTAGATATTATCTAGCGCTATACTCATATAGCCCTTAAATTTTTGAAAATAAAAAGAATTTTAAAAATTCATTATTAAACTAGATACAAACATCTAGTGCTATCACATAGCCCCTAAATTTTCAAAATTTAAAAGTTTTTTATACTAAATTAAACTAGATAATAATCTTGTGCTTTATTCACATAGCCCCAACATTTTTAAAAAATCAAAGCTTTTTCACAAATAATTAAACTGAACAGTAACATAGCCCCCAAGATTTTCAAAATCAAGAGTTTTTTTCTGAAAATACATTTATATCGAAACTCATATACTCATATAACCCCTAGATTCGCAAAGATTGGAAAAGTTTTTTCAAATCACACTTATAATTAAACTAGACAATAACCTATAGCGCCATACATCTCCAAATTCACGAAAATAATAATTTTCTTAAGTTTTACACTCGAATAGCCTAAACTTTCGAAAATAAGAAAACTTTTAAGATTAAACCCCGATTGAAGCTCGATAAACATAGTGCGATTATACAATAAAACCCAAAGGCTTTAGTAAACGTGCTTGCAATATTTCAAACGTATCCTCATTTGCACTAAATCTATCAAGCAAAATGACTTCTACTTCACACAATGAAGCATTTAACTCTCCAAAAGAACGGTTCGTCTTTGATTGCGATCACTTACTTAAATTTTGCGAGAGATTCAACAGAACCCCGGTTGAAGAACAAAACGAATCAATCCCTGAAGTCAAATTAAAAGATTTAGATGCAAGATGGCTAAAGGTAGATGCTTCTTACGAAAAAGTGATGTTAGCCAACGAAGAGTTAGTTAAAGCACAATTCAATGAAGAAGCAAAAGCAAATTTCGAGGCGTGTGTAGACGCGTATTATGTTTGTACCTCACAAATTCTTGACCTCATGAAGGCATTTCGGCTAGGTACCAGTATCCCAGGATTTAAAACTTCCGCCCGCTACTCTCTCCCACAACAAGCTCTTACCCAAAACTTCGTGTCTGACAATTCTGCCAATTGTATTAAACTCCCTCCCTGCGACACTGAAGTATTTAAAGGCAGTTATGAACAGTGGCCCTCATTCCGTGACATGTTCACTGCGGTGTATATTAATCACACCAAACTGTCTCCCGTCACAAAATTATATCATCTTAGAAATAAAACGAGAGATGAAGCAGGCGCTATAGTTAAACGGTACCCCCTAACCCATGATAATTTCGAACTGGCTTGGAATGCATTTAAAGCCAGATACGAAAATAAACGTGTATTGGTTAATAACCAAATAAAAATTTTTTTTGACATAACCCCTGCAACTAAAGAGGATAGCGAATCAATTCGAAAAATTCAATCGACAGTAAACACTTGGCGTTGAGGTTGATAGCTGGGACCCAATTCTAATTCGTTTGATATCTACTAAACTGCCAGAATTTACATTATCACTTTGGGAACAATCCTTGTCATCCCCTCGAGACCTTCCAAACTGGTCACAAATGTCCCAATTTTTAATTGATAGATATGAGGCAGTAGAGCGTCTTACCAACATAAAAACATCGAAAGGTACTTTTATTTCTCCAAGTTCACATAACTCTAAAATTCATACGTATGTTTCACAAGAAAGTCTTAACGACACGTCATGTAAGCTCTGTAATGAAAAACATTCATTAAGAAAATGTACCAAATTTCGATCGTTCACAGTTCAACAAAGAGTAGATTTCGTTTTTAAAAACAAATATTGTAACAACTGCTTAGCTTCATCTCACTTAAAAGAGGGGCACGGGTGCGGGGGTCTACATTGAGGATCTGAACATCAGAAGGTCATATAGGCTTCCTGACGACTGCAGTGTTTTTCAGGCGGAGGTTCTGGGGGTCTTGAGGGCCGTGGAACTGATAAGGGACAACATTGATAGGGGCTCGGAGGTCACTATATATGTGGACAGGCAGGCGGCTCTTATGGCCGTAAGGGGCTGTTATGTGAACTCCAAGCTGGTTGATGATTGTAGGAAGGCTCTTGGAGCAGTCTTAGGGGAGTATTTGCTAAGGTTGTGCTGGGTGCCGGGTCACTGCGACATAGTCGGCAATGAGGTTGCTGATGGGTTGGCGAGACAGGGCTCAGAGATGGAGGATCCTAACTGTTTGGAGGCGGTTAGGCCTCCAATGGCATTCTATTTTGGAAGAATCAGGGAATGGATTGTGGGCGCGACCAGTCGGGCCTGGGGAACCGAACGGACTGTCGGGTATCACGGACGCTGTGGCCGGTGCTTAGTAAGTCCGATTCGGTTTTGCTGCTGGGCAGGAGTAGGGTCTGCGTTAGGACCATGATAGGAATGATCACGGGCCACTGTATGATAGGCAGGATGGCGGTGAGGATGGGATCCGATTTGTCGGATATGTGCAGGTTGTGTGAGGACCCTGAGGAGTTGGAGACGGTGGAGCACATTCTGTGCCACTGTCCCAGGTTGCAGGGCAGCAGGCGGAGGTGGCTGGGCAGTAGATTCCTGGGCGAATTAGGGGATGTCTCGGGTTGCGGACTCGAGAATCTGATAGGATTCGTAATGGGGATGGCCTGGCTGCGCGAGAGTAGGCTGGGTGCTGGACGCACGTAGGTCGTATTTGGTTGAGTAGGATTTCTCTCGGGTTTGGTCCGAAACCTTCTTTCCTATTTATCTTATGCTTTCTCTGTTTATTTCACTAACTTTCTATCTCCCTAGGGCTATCTCTGAATAAGGCATCACAATGGACCATATTGGTCTCTGGGTGAAGGTGTGAAGGAGACTTCACACCGGCCTTTCTACCTACCTACCTACCTAAGGCATACGTGAGTGTGTTTGTTTGCTTTAGCACAAAACCAATTCACCTTGAACCCTGCTCAGATTTGTCCTCTTCCGAATTTCAGGCGGCGTTCGCACGATTTGTTGGGAGGCGGGGGCTCCCCCATAGGGTAATCACCGATAATGGCAGAAATTTTGTAGGAGCCAGCAGAGTCCTTAAGCGTGAATTTGCGCAATTTATAAAAACCACTTCCCTAGACATTTCACAGAAATATATAACTCACGGCTTTGAGTGGAAATTCATACCACCACATGCACCACACATGGGCGGTTTATGGGAGGCCGCTGTGAAAAGCTTTAAATTTCACTTTAAAAGACTAGCCAGCCCTCACAAATTCAGCTTCGAGGAATTCACTACTATTCTAGCTCGAATAGAAGGGGTTCTCAACTCCCGTTCCATCTCTGCACTATCTGAGGATCCTACAGATTTGACCGCCTTAACTCCTGGGCACTTTCTTAGAGGGGCTCCCTTAATGGCTTTCCCAGAGCAAAACTACCAAAAAATGTCCGTTATCAATAGATGGGAAAAGTTAAAAGTTATTCACCATCAATTCTCAATTCGATGGAAAGAAGACTACTTAAAATCCCTCCACAAGCGATACAAATGGAAAAATTCAGCCATAAACCTTCAAACTGGAGATTTGGTAGTCGTTATTGATGATTTGCAACCCCCTCACGAATGGCGTCTAGGTCGAGTAGTCAAAACCTATCCAGGTTCCGATACAAACGTACGTATTGCAGATATTCGTGTCACGTCGGGAATTATAACTCGACCGATAGTCAAACTTTGCTACCTCCCATTCTTGAATGAAGAAAACTCACACGAAAACCCTGAGATAATTCTCTGATAGTTTAACTTTATTTTAAATCCCTACTCTAATACATAATTTCATCACTTATTAACATCTATTAACCATGTTCCATAAACCATCTCCCTTAAATCGAAAACACTCATTCATGCATTTATATCCTAGGAATAACCGGAGAGTGATCATCACACGCAGCAACAGCCGTAGTCGAAGCCACAATAACAGCCAAGGCAGAAACCAGCACAACAGCCACAATCGTAGCCATAGTCGTAGCCAAAGTCGCACCCAACGCATCAGTCATAGCCGCAGCCAACACAACAGCGTCAGTCGCAGGCAACGTATTGAACCCCGTTCAACACTTCCTGCAGCAGATGTATACAGGTGCATGGTCTGCGAAAACTATCACGCCTTACGTTTGTGCCCCAGATTTCTCAGGATGAGCCCACGAATGAGAAAAACCGTGGTACTTAGGCACAAATATTGCGTGAACTGCTTGGCAAAAAGCCACGAGCTAAGGTCGTGCACTTCTTTGGTTACCTGCAGGGAGTGCGACCAACTCCACCATACTCTGCTACATCCACAATCAACTCGTGCGGCCATGCAACCGCGTCAACAACGAGCCAGTGGTCAACCACCCGCTCCAAAAACTGTTCCAGACAGCAGCGTACTTGTGGAGGCCATAAAATCATTGGCCAATGTGTTAAGTGCCACAAATAATTTTTCTGCCTAAAGCGAGGCCGGGAGCATGTCCAAACGAAGTTTGAACACCATCAATTAGTTAAGCTTATTGTATGTATATTATTTGCCTTGTATATAAAACCATTTATGTATACTTATTATATTTACCTAAAAATGAATTTATTGAAATACTTATACTTTTACATATTTTATATGTAAGAGGATGCCCAGTATATAATATTGTCAAGCAGACGGTTGGACCGAAAACAAATACCCCTCAAATGCAGGTTGCAAATCAGGTAAACACAAATGCAATTCAAGCCCCCCAGCCTAGTAATAAGAGAACTTCTTACGCTAACGTCCTAAAATCAAACCATCAGCCAATGCAAGGTGCCTCGCCAAGTAATCATGAAACTCCGGTTTCTAATTTAAGTCGTTTAGAAAAAACCATGGAAACATTAGTGCAAACAGTAAATAATTTTACGAACACAACGGGTAATATGATGCAGGAAATGCTTAGAATGCAATCGATGTTATTGCAAGCTGTACTTAACAAGCCATGAACTGTTTAAAAATTTGTTTTTGGAACGCAAACGGCATCCGCCAACATAAAAATGAATTAGAATACTTTCTTAAAAATAAACAAATTGATGTCATGATGATTTCTGAAACTCATTTGACCTCAAGAAATACGTTTAAAATCAATGGTTATATACTATATGATACCAAGGACCCTCGAGATAGAGCTTGTGGAGGTTCTGCCATCTTAATAAAAACTCGAGTCAAACACTACATTATGTGTGATCACCGTGAAGACTATCTGCAAGCAACGACTATTTGTGTTGAGGAGCTAAATCGAAACATAGTAATTTCTTCTTTATACTCTCCACCTAGATTTTCCATATCAGAAGGCCAATATTATAAATATTATAAATCATTAGGACCCTGTTTTCTGGCCGCTGGCGATTATAACGCTAAACATACCTTCTGGGGGTCACGACTTATAACACCAAAAGGTCGTGTTTTGTTTAACACAATCTCTAAAATGGGTTTAAATGTGGTCGCGAGCGGTCAACCAACATATTGGCCTACTGATCAGCAAAAAATTCCAGATGTTATCGACTTTGGCGTGGTTAAAAACATCCCCACAGAAACGATTCATGTTGAAGCTTCCTTAGAATTATCATCCGACCACACACCTACAATTGTTACTATATCGAACCCAAATAGAATTGTATTTCCGTCAGGTTACTTAGCGACGCCAGCCACACAAATAAATTGGTTAAAATATAAAAAATTTCTCAGTGCCCATTGCACAGAAAATATTCCGCTTAGTACACCGGAGAATGTGGATCTCTCTCTTGTTAACTTTGACAGTTATCTTAAACTAGCTGTTCAACACTCCAGCGTTACCCCCAAAAAAATTAAAAATAATAAAATATGTTCTTCAGATGTCGAGCGGCTCTTGACTGAAAAAAGGAGAGTTCGAAGAGAGTGGCAACTTTACAGATCCCCGCAACTTAAGATTTTATTAAAAGAATGCACAAAAAGGCTAAGAAAGTTACTACAGAATCAGAAAACGGCTTCTCTAGAAAAATATCTTAAGGAACTTGATGCAACTCCACAATCTGACTACTCATTATGGCGTGCAGCTAGAAATCTAAAAAGGCCAGTTATATCTAAGCCACCATTAAGAAACTTGAATGGTAGTTGGGCAAGAAATGATAATGAAAAAGGAAACCTGTTTGTAAATCATTTGAAAAACGTATTTACACCAAATATATCTCACAATATTGCGGTCGAGTTACCACCTGTTGATGCTAGAGCAGCTATTCCCCTCAGATTTGAGATAAGAGAAATCGAAAAGGCTATTTGTGACTTAAACACTAAGAAGGCACCTGGTATTGATAAAATCAGTAATAAAATGCTTTTGGAGCTACCTCGCATAGCAAAGAAAATTATTCTTTTTATTTTTAATGCTATTTTACGCCTTGAATACTATCCTGAAAAATGGAAGGTTTCCTTAGTAACCATGATACCAAAGCCAGGTAAAGATCATACAAAAGTTGAGTCTTATAGACCTATTAGCTTATTATCAAATATGTCAAAGCTGTTTGAGAAATTATTAGTTTCAAAATTAACACCAATTTTAAGTGAAAATAGATGTATTCCAAACCATCAGTTCGGATTTAGAAGAAAACACAGCACAATCGAGCAGACTCATCGAATAATAAATGTCATAAGAAAAGCATTTGAAGAAAAGAAATATTGCTCAGCACTCTTCATCGATGTTTCGCAAGCTTTTGACAAAGTCTGGCATGAAGGCTTATTACACAAATTGAAGCAAAATTTACCAGCAAACACACACAAGCTGCTAGAAAGCTACTTAGTCGGTCGTCAATTTATTATTAAAGAAGGAAATTTCTTAAGTTCACCTCAGCCCATTGCCGCTGGAGTCCCACAAGGCAGCATCCTGGGCCCCCTATTATACTTAAATTTATACTTCGGACATGCCAACAAGCAACTACACACAAACTTCAACATTTGCAGACGATACAGCTTTTCTAAGCGTCCACGAAAATCGTTATGAAGCATCGCGTTTCTTACAGCATCATATATTTCAACTAGAAATATGGTTAAGACAATGGAGGATAATGGTCAATGAGCAAAAATGTGTACATATAACATTCACTTTGCGCCGGGAATCTTGCCCCCCTATTACAATCAATAATCAAATAATTCCTCAACATTCGCATGTTAAATATCTCGGTATACATCTGGATCGGCGATTAACGTGGAAATGCCATATAGAGGCAAAATTAACTCAAATGAAACTAAAAGCCATTCAAATTCATTGGCTTATTGAAAGAAATTCTGTCCTTAGTCTCGATTGCAAGCTTCTACTTTACAACTCTATCTTAAAGCCTATCTGGTGCTACGGTATTCAACTATGGGGCACTGCCTCGGCCTCTAATATCGACAAAATTCAAAGGCGCCAAAATAAACTTCTTCGAATAATCACAGCCGCTCCCTGGTATGTTAAAAACTCAAACATTCATAAGGATCTCAATGTGCCATTAGTGAAATCTATGATTACAAAATATGCAATAACATATTTAAAAAGGCTTGAACAACACCCAAATCCACTAGCTCGAAATATTTTAAATCATGGCGGCCACACTCGCTTAAGAAGAAGAGACACTGCAGCACTTACCCAATTAGATGAGCGATAAACACCTATAAAAGTGAACATAACCCGTGATGAAGAAAATTTTGTCTGGCACTGGCAGGAGATAAAATAACGTATTAGGTTAAGATTTGATTAATTATTGTTAGTTCATATTTCAATATACATTGAACACTCTTTGTTTTTTTTTCTTTAATTAATGAATTTACTAAAAAACCTTTTCTATTGTTGTATCTATTTAAAGTTATTGACAATTTCCTTTTTTTTCTTATTATATTGTCTTGGCCCTATTGGGCAATGAATTGAAACTTAATTGTAAATTAAACGGAATTGTAAATTGAAACTGAATTATAAATTGAAATTGAAACATAAATCAAAAATAACGGTCAGTTCTTCAATTTCGACTACTAACTATTGTGAATTAATGTAAATCGAAAGGTAGTTGATTGAAGACTGAGTTATTTATTGTAATTGAAAAAGTAAAATTTAGTACTCATCAAGACCAGACTGTCAAGCCTGGCTTGGGAGAGGAAAAAGTTAAATTAACACGCGGTTTAAGTCGTGTCAAAAGAAACTTCACTTCCCATTTAACGCTCCACAAGAGCAGACAGTTTTGTCCTCTTCAATCGTTTTTTTTAATAAGACTTAAATTTCTAAACCTAAACTTATATTTAAAGTAGTAAATATATTTAATAAACACTATAATTGAAGTTAAACCCGTGCATCCAATTCTTTTCCCTTAAAAGCAACTATTCCCCCAAGGTAAGGTAACCGCTGGAACTTGTTATAAGCTCTACCAGATACTCAAATATTGCTTTTCAACTTATTTTCTTCCTCCAAACCTCAACTAATTATAATTGCCATCGAGCTATTATAATTTGAGTTGCCGTCAGACCTTTTCTCCCTTTGTCCCATAAAAGGGAGAGAAGTCTGACAATTAAATAATTTAGGCTACCCTAAAGGCTGAAATTATTCATGGTCCTATCGATCCAAGGAAAACCACCAAGTGGAAAAGTAAACCTGGTCACCCCAAAAACAAAAAGCTCTAAAAAAAAAACTCTCAGCGAAACGAAGAAGCACAACAGGAGGTAAATGAAGAAATATATCAACAGGTTAAAAAGTTAAAAAGCAATAAAGAGAGTAAGTACCTGTGTTCATAAAATTAACATTTTTAAATTTATTGCCAAATAAAATAAATAAAAGTAATGTGTGTAAAAATATTCATAGTGCAATATAAATATGGTGAAAAGTGTGTAGAAATTATAAAATTTGAAGAATAAATTTGTGCAAGTACATATAAGAAGAAGCGCGAAAAATCGCCATATTACATACGGCACATATTTACATATATAGATAAATAAAAATCCAAATTAAAAAGAAAAAATTTTGAAAAAAATCAAAGAATTTCGGCAAGTATCGCCATATTGGCGTATTTGAAAATAAAGGAAAAGTTAAGAAAAAGTGCGTGAAAAACATAAAATAAAATATTACCACAAAAGCGGTATCTATGTACATACATACATACATAAAAGAAAAAAGGGCAAAATCGCCATATTAGTATGTGCATTAATATGTAAAAATACAAGTGGCACATAAATACATACCGAAAGAAATAGAGGAATAAATTAGTGACCTTTCACAAGTAAAAGTGCAACAATTCCTTACAAAGAATGACGTCATACAAGGAGTGAATTAAAGAAATAGAGGAATAAATTAGTGACCTTTCACAAGTAAAAGTGCAACAATTGCTTACAAAGAATGACGTCATACAAGGAGTGAATTAAAGAGAGGGAAGACAAAAAACTATAATCCCCAGTAAGCTTCCAAAAACTTCATCATTAAAAATCTAAACTTTAGATTCTAAAGCACCACAAGGTATTGTAAAATTTAAATTAGTATCACACTTTTGCACTTTGCTCTTATTCTCAATCATACACCATCACCCTACATGTAAAAACAAACATTCATACAAACACATAAAAAAAAAATTTATAATTTTCTCTTAATTTGGTGACGATTTAAAATTCTACACACACACACACACACACACACACATATATATAATGTTATTGAAAAACTTTGCGTGCTCTGAACTTACAAATTAAAGTAATCAAATGCTCTTAATTTGTTTGTTTGCCTAAAATACACACAAACACGTAGGTGAAGTTATACTCGTTTAACATAAAATTGAAATTATTGCGCTCATTAAAACAACAAAGTAATGGAACTTTTAATTTGTTGGCAAAAATTAAAAGTAGTCGTAACACTGTGATCAAAGTAAACATAAAAAATACAGTCCACTAAAAATATTTACGTACACTTGATGATAGTTAAAAACTAAAAAGAAAATTTCATATTAAATGCAATTTCCCTAATTGCGAGAGTCAGTAAAATTTAAGTGCGAAAAATATCAAAATTAATTAAATTGGAATTAATGAATAATGCTATGTTCACATTTGGGTTTTTAAACGCGTTTAAGCAAAATGTTGATTTAGCTAATCAAAGCCGTTCACATTACATTTGAGATGATTAAGATGACAGATGATTAAGAAAAAACACACACACAAACACACAAAAAAACAACAAACAAATTTAAATTTCTTTAAAGTATTAAAAATGGATAAAAACACTTTTATAAAGTTATCAGAAGATTATTTTAATCAATTTAATGATGAAATTGTGAAAATTTATGAATTATTTAAGGAAAAAAAATAAAAACATTAAGCAGACATCTTGGCCGGTTGTACACGATCATGAGCGATTCTACATTATTAGGGTATGTTCAGTGGATTCTATGAGGTTTATGAAGTGATTTAGTTGTAATCATGTCGATTTGAAGTGATTAACAAATCACTTCAATGTATGGGTAATCATCTCGATTTTGAAGTGAATAGAGCTTAATCACGTTCGAGCTGCTTAAACGCGTTTAAGAACCCAAGTGTGAACATAGTATAAGACTTAATAAAATTCGCTAAATGAGTTACAAAGTTAATTCTCCCCAAATTAAAATTTAAAAGTTATCTGAATTAATTGAAATTTCAATTAGTTTCAAAATTCGATTATTTTCAAAGTAAGCAAATAAAAATAAAATTTTAAATTTACAACAATTTACCTGTTTTATTATTTCCAAGTAGATACAAATTAATGTATTTCTAAATTAATTAAAGTTTAGGAAATCAGTTTCCCCAATTATTGCATTACTTAAAAATAAGAGAAGATATCATTCTTAAGTAAATAGAAAATTTAAAGTTCAACGAATTAATAAAGTGAATTTTAATTTTCACCAAAAGTTTTTTCTTTACAGTAAAATGTTAATTCTAATAACTTACATAAAATTTACTTTTATCGCGTGGAATGGAATGTTAATGTTCTTAGATTAAATAATACTTTAAAATTTTCAATAAAATTTTATTTTGCCAAAACAGAATGCAAATTTAAAATTTCTTAAAAATTAAGCTATGCAATCAAATTAAAATTAATGTTTTTTTTACTAAAATTGAAAATTTAAATTGCCTTGAATTTTTAATTTTTGCAAACTAATGGAGAAGAAGTTTAGTTCCCCAAATTAAGTAAAAATTTAATTGTCCCCAAATAAAATAGCAAAAGTTAATACCTTTGCATAAATTAAAGAAAAAATTGAATTTTAACCCAGACTTAATTAAATTTTTAAAAGTTCTTAGATTTTTTCCGGAATTAGAAACTATTTGTTATTTTCCAAAATTAAAGTAAAATTTAATTCTTTCAAATTAAAGGGATTTGTTTTATTATTTCCCCCAAATTAAATATGGAATTAATTTGCCACAAGTAAAAGTTATCAGTTAAATGAATTTTGAATTAGTTAGCCGATACATAATGGATAAAAGTTAATCATTCTATACGTTACGGAAATGAGAATTTGGTAAAGTTTTATAACATTTAAAAAATAAGTGCAAATTTACACTTTTATATCCACTTTTCTGTTTTTATTGCTTGTTTTAACTAATCTATAGTTACCCTACCCCCTAAATTATACAGAAAAGTGTTTTTTTTTTTTGTTTTCTTGTCAATTACCCCACTGAGATTATTGTGACAAGACCCTATACCTAAAATTGCCCTATATAGTAATATTTGCATTTATTAGAGCACATATAACCCCCTAATTACCATTCATTCTCATTTTTAAGCGTCTGAAATTCAAAAATAACTCTTAACTTAGGATCTTACTCATAAATGAAAATAGCGACAGAAGCTAGCAATCAATCGATTATAAAACGTGTTAACACATTTATTTAAACTAGATACCATATCTAGTGCTATTACCCCATATAGCCCCTAACTCACTATAGTAGCAGTAAATTGTTTGAAATAAACGCAAGTTAAACTAGATGCCCATATCTAGTGCTATACCCCTAACTCACTATAGCAGCAGTCAAGTGCGTGGAATAAGCACAAAGTTATAAACTGGAACTATAACCCATATAGCCCCAAGATGAGTCTACCATGTACTCAGGAAGTACTTTTTTCATTTGATTGTGATCATTTAATTCAGTTATGTGACCGGGTTGATGGAACCCCACCGGAAAAGTACACGGAGTCGCTCCTAAGACTCTGGTTCAAGGAATTAGATAATAGATGGAGCAATTTGAGAACGTCGTATAGGGACGTTATGCTGGTCCCAGAAAGGGAGAAATATCCCTACCTTAAAGAAGCTGCTATGCTGAACTTTAAGGCACATAGGGAGATATTTTTTCAATATAGTGCACATTTCCTCGATTTAATCAAATCGTATGCATGTACGCCCGTTCGAACTTTACCTTTCAAGAAAATTGTACGCTATCCCCTAGCTGTGCAGCGCGTTGCTCAAAGCGGTGATCCGTGTTTAGCAACCCAGTATGGAAAAAGTGAACTAATTGTAAATGGAGAATGCTCGTTAACTCAGGATGAGCCCCCTATCAGGAATAAATCACAAACAATAGCAGAAGAATCAAGTAGCATTCTCAAAAATACAGACCTAATAGCTCAAGAACAGCAAGGGTCGGAAAGTTTAACGCATTTATGCAAACTAGAGGATGAAGTTAACAACTTAAGTATTGACTACATATCTCATCTAGATAAGAACCAAAACTATGTTATAAATGGCCGAGATACTCAAGAGCAAAACTCATCAATTCATAGTGAAGCCGAATTAAAACAAACCTCAACCTCAAATATTGAGGAATCTATTAATTATCACGAGATAAGCTGTGCGGAAATACAAGAAAATAACGCAAATGGAAAATTAATATCATTAGCACAAAAAGCAGTTCGGTATACAACTTTTACCTTAAAATTGCGTTTAATTAAAACTTTCCAGAAAGCTAATGCCGTAAATAAAATGTTAAACTTAAACTTACTCCCAATGCCACATTACTTTGGCGGGGGAGAACTACCCCCATGGGTAGTAATTGACAGAGGAAAGGGTTCCTTTAAAAAAAGGGTCAACTGCGAATGATTCCCGACTACTCGATACTACCATCTAACAATTTTTTATACTCATAACATTTTTTTTACTTATAAATTTGTTCATGCTCATAGCTATTTTTTATTTTCATCATGCTATTTGTACTCATGTACACTTACCCCTTTAAATTCCCCGCTGTAATTTAAAATTCACATTTTTTTTTCATTTCCCATAATAGCTTATACCGTTACTAATCTCAGTTTATCTCTTGTCATTTTTGTAGTCACAGGTCGAATAACAGAATCGCAGTCACCACAACAACCAACCACACCAACGCCCACAGCACCAACCATCAAGGTCATCGTACAGGGTATCTTTGTTTTAACTCGAGGCCGGAGCATGTACAATTTACATTGTACACATTTACATTTTTAATTTTTTTATTTTGTTATTTTCCCTGAATTATATATTTTTTGGAATTGTTAATATTATTATATTGAATTGTTTACTTTATAAAACCTTTTAATTTTATAATTACGTTAGTTATTTCATATATGAATTTGAATTTTAAATTGTTAACTTGATGCTAAAGTGGTGAGTTCAATGCCTACTTGAAGTTAACTATAGTCAAGCGAAAATTTTCTTTAAGTGTACAATTTAGTACACGTCAAAAAGTAAACGAAAGGAAAAAACTTATCCAACCTTCGGTGTGGATAAAAGGCCGAGGTTGAATAAGTTTGAAACATAACTTTACTTTTTACTCCAATTTTAAGACTTCAATTGAGCAGACGAACCGCTCAGACCTCCACCCCCACTGTTAACTTATTGTGAAAATAAATTTAATTACATAAAAAAAACCCTCAACTTCTTCTCATTTAATTTGAGAAACATCAACATAAAAAAGGTAAGCACCCACCTTTGAAATCCCCTACATAAAGAAAAGAAAAGTAATCTCTTGTTTTCTTTCTTCTTTTTTAACCCCTAATAATTATAATTTCTTGACGAGCGATTATAATTATCATTGGCAAAAGACTTCTCGATTTCTGTTCCCCAAGGAAAAGAGAATCTTTAGCCAATTTATAATAATGTAGGCCACCACAAGTCTATTTTTATTCATAATATATGAATTTTCAATAAAAAAAAATAATGACAAAAAAAAAAAAAAAATATTTTATATAATTTAACTTAAAAACATTTTCTAAAGATTTAATTAAAATACATACGTTCCGGTTTACATGTTGTATTTCCTAACCCTGAAATCTAAAATAGCATACATGTAAACCCTACATTTAAAATATGTCAAATGTCATTACCATGGTCCAATTAGTAGGTCTGCTTGAAACGCCTGCTGATTTTTTGCAGAGTTGTGTTTTATACGTGCAATTGTTTTTGTAACAATTGCTTTTGACATTTCCACCATTTCTTACACTAACAATTGCTTTTGTTCTTGACATCCTTATCATTTTTTACACAAACAAAATGCGTGTTGTTTTTTCTGTTGTTGGATTGTTGTAGTTGCGCGCAGACCTACTAATTGGGCCATGGTCATTACTTTGTTTTTTTGTACCGATTCCATCCGTAACGCGCGGCTTCTTGCCATTTACGTTTTGCTTTTTTTGGCACTTGAATTTTGACCTCCGAATTAGCAAGTTCAGTTTCTCTTATTCTCATCGTGTGTTAATAAAAAAAGTACAAAAAAAAAGGAATACATTTGCAATTTTAAATTCAAGCTGAACATTGAGAAAATTTTGTTATATTTAAAACCTACATAGAATGTGTTAACAGTAAAATATAAATGAAATTTTAAATCTAAATTAAAAGTTGCTAAAAGTGAAGTTTAAATATAGTTTCGAATCTTAAATCTAAATAAAATTTGCTACGTTTAAAATAAATTACAATTGACCTAAATTAAAACTAAATTACCAAATAGAATTTGCTAAGTAAATTAAATGACAATTGGCTAAACTTAAAACTTAATTGCTAAATAAAATTTGCTAACTTTAAATAGAATTTGCTAAATTTAAACTTACATAAAATTTGCTAAGAATGAACGTGTAAATAACATCTTAAGAAAATTTGCTATATTAAAGTAAAATTTGGATAAACTTAAATCTACATAAAACTAAAATCCTAAATACAATTTGCTAACAGTAAAAGTGGAAGAAAATTTACTATACTTAAATCTAAATAATATTTGCTACGAGTGAACTTTACATCAAATTTTGTTACTCTTAAAATTAAAATCAATTTGCTAAAACTAAAATAAATTCAATTGGCTAAAATTACTTAAATCTAAATAAATCTTACTACATTAAAATTAAGCGCAAATTCATTTATTAAAGCAAATAAAACCTATCAATCTGCAACTTAATACTAAGTACTATCGTCAATTATAACTGGAAGTATTATATGAATAAAATTTATACCCACATGATCGAAATCCCCTACTGTTTTCATTGATAGAGAAGCACAAAGAAGGTAAGATTTTATACCCCCTATTACGTATAAAGGAAACCACTCACCCTTAATTTTTCTTTTATGGTTTTACTATAATTACCCTCCGAGTAATTATAGTAACCAGGGCTATTCCCTTCAGATACATCTCATCGCCCGTTGGCAACGTCTGCTTAATAATAATTAGGCTCTAACAAAACTAAATATTACAATTTAAAACAGCAATTAAGACGCCTCCACCAGTAGTTTTAGTTTCTCTGTCACGTCTAAATATATTAAAATCATTGCAAAGAATTTCAGTATGTAAAGTGTTTCTATTAAGCCAAGTTTCAGCGAGAACAACTATATGGTGATTTATATTACAACTTTCAATATTGAGGTTAGCCAGTTTAGTGTTTATACCACGAACATTTTGATAAATAATAGGTGCGTTTGTGTACTTTTATAGTAAAATGCAGTAAATGAGTAAACTGAAAATTTGCCTTCACAAAAAGCTGTTGTCCAAAAAAGTACGCGAACGCAAAATTTGTAAAAATTCGTAAAATAAAGGCAACAGCTGACGGCAAATAATTGAAGTGTTGAAAAATATTGACACTTTTGACTACTTAACTCGTTTTCTTATCGGTTATCGATTAAATACTTTTGATAGCACGAACATTTCTTAAAAAACAAACTATTTTATGTAATCTTTCATATTTGTTTGTTTTTTGTTTTATTTGATTTTACTAATTTTTAGCGGGTTAAATTATTTAGGGCCATTATTATAACTTGGCGTTAGCTGTTATCCGACAGTTAACAGACGCTTTTTGACAGATAACACATTATTATCTGTCAATTTAATCTTAACTTTAGCTAACTTCAAGTTGTAATAATGGCCCTTAAAAGAACATGAATAATTTTTTTGCTATTGATTACTTAAGTACCCAAATACTTCACACTTTAACAACTCTAAGAAATTAACATTACAAAAAAAATTTCAAAGTTTGTATTTAGCCAAATAAATGCTTCACAAACAAGTTTAATTAATTAATATTTATTCACTTTTTGTTTTGGTTTAATTTTTATTTCAACTTTTCTTTTATTTAACAATTTTTTTCACAATTTGTATGCTTTTTATTTGTGACTTTTATTTGTTTACCTTTTGAAACATATATTTTTTTGATTTACTAAATTTTACTGCACAAATTTCTGCAGTAAAAATTTGTAAATACTCAGACAAGAACTGTCACTTTTCGCTCTCAATTTATGTTCTTATTTACTGCATTTTGTGTACTCGAACGCAATTTCGTAAAATGCAGTAAAGTTTAGTAAAAAATAGTAAAAACTTTTGTGTTCTCGAACGCAACTAATCACCCCTATCGCAAACAACTACTCCCATGAAAATATTCCCATATTTTTTTTTCGTATTGTGAATGATTCCCATAACAAGATTTTTGGAAATGAATTCCCAAACTTAAAAAATTTGGCATCGCCAATGTTTACTCCCGCGAATTTTTTTTAATAAATAAATTCCCAACAAGTGTTGATGTGAACAAGAAGGGAACATGTAAATTCTAATTTGTATTCTAAAGTAGGACTAAATTAAATTACTTTTTCCTCTTATTGAAGGAGTTTACATAAAGAAAATTAAGATAAACACTATTCATTACTTATTTTATCATATTTTTATTAGTATTTTATTTTGTATATTTTTCTTTCACAATACAGGTACTGACAAGTTACTCACAATAAAGACTTTTGTTTACAAAGCACTGAAAAATAATTCACAATTGGAATTTTTACTCCCAAAATATTTGTGATACCGATTTGTTGGGGATGGGAATTTAGGTTTGATCCCATGTATCATATTCCCATAACATTCGCGATAGGGGTGAATATTTAAGTGTTTTTCAGTTTTCATACAAAGTTTTTTTGGTTTGTTGACTCATGTGATGAAAATCGTGCAACGTTGTTTGTTTTACGATTTTCTCTCTATAAAAATTCGCGAACGAGTGCATTATTTGGCCAGAAACAGGGATCAACAACTCGATCGAAAATGTCATTCGGTACTGTAATTTTAAAGGGCGAAATACTTCTGGGTTCGGAATAAGAAAACTGGTTAATTATTATACCAGTAATTGAGGGCAATTTTGATTTTAAGTAATATTCCATATCATCACTGGTTGTGTCAAAGGCGAAGCGGGATACAAATACGGACTTCTTTGGAGGTATATTCGCGCAATTGAGATTTAGCGTTATTTATGACTTCGGGCATTTGGTTGTTTGGATCTATGGAAGTTTCCGACGTTTGGCTGTTTTGACTGTTTTGTTCTATTTGTGTAGTTTTGTTAGAAAGATTTAAAGACACAGACGATGTATATGTCGAAAAGGGAGTAACTGTTACATTATTTATATTATTATTACTAGATGCAGAGGGAGCTAAACGCTGAACATTTAGTGCCTTATTACTGTTCCTAGCAGACTTCCGACACTTCGGTAAAGATTGTGCCGGAGATTTATAGTTGTCCAGGGAAGAGAACTCGTCAAATAATTTTTCATAGTAAGAAAGACGGCTAGATAAATTTAAAATTTCTTTTTTTATATTCCTTTCTAGGAAAAACTTATAAAAATCAACTGCAATTTTTCTACAGACTAAGAAATTGATTCAGCAGCTAAAACAGGAATTCTACCACACTTGAAATGAATTAACCCATTACACAGCCAACAAGCTAACATACTTTCATCATCATTAACAATAAAAGATTTTTTATTCATGCATACACTCCATTGTATAAAATATTGCAATAATATTTATGTATTTAAAATTCGAAAATACCGGCAAAACTAATTGGCAATTTTTATTTGGAAACAGTGACAGTAACCATGTACAACCCACGAAGACAAAAAGTCAGAAACTGGTTTTGGAAAATTTTAAGAAATTTTTTGTTTTTCCTTTTTTAAAGGCTTGACTTTTGGAATTTAAACCACTTTGTATCGGAATTGCGTTATGTGACGATTAGGTTTTAATTTATTTTTGTATAAAGTAAACGATATGTACAATGTACGTAAAATTAACTGCAATTATAATATAAAAAAAATTAAAATTCTGTTAAAAACCGGTCTACTTTTTGTTTCATTTATTTTTAACGAAAAGTTCATTAAATTTTAACTGTCAAAAATGCAATCCCATGTTCCTTAAAAACAAATTAATTTTCAGTTATATTGTGGCCTCCGTGATTGGCTGTACACAAGATTAACTACTTCGTATTGGTTGAGCTAAGCGCTTCGAACATAAGACGAATTCGAGAGCTCGTGTTTTCGACTCGGCTTACTACGACTTCCGATAATTCGGACACCAACTATATTCAGGAGCGCTGGCGTTCGGCTACAAACGATACAACCAGGGTTGATAAAGTGGGTACAATTGTACTTTTTTGGTACAATTCATTACTAAAAAATACGCTGGTACCCTCGTGGCTCATTTGGTACTATTTCCTATTTTTTCAAACCTACATATTGTTGCGATTTTTTATAAATTATTTGTGGCTGCAGGTCCACGTAAATAAATAAAATAAAAGTTCTTGATATTTTTGTTTTTTATTACTTTACCAATACAGTGTTATTCGGATATAAGAACATCTCATATAAGAACAAAACGCTTACAAAAACACCATGTCTTTTTCGCGAATTTTCTAAAAAAATGTTTCATATAAGAAAAAAGCTTATAAGAAAAAAACTGATAAAAGAACATTTTTCTTAAACACCAAAATCACAAAATTTATAGAAAAAGAATTTATATAAGAAACTTCCAACGGCAACACAGAATTTATGTAGTTTGCATGGACAACTCTGTTTTCTGACAGTTTTACAACAAGAACGAAGTTTTTATTTTTTACTTTTAAGCTGGAGGTCCACACCACGCGTTACTCGCTTTTTCAAAGCATACGCAGCTGTCAAAAAAGTAGAATCTGTGTAGTTATTCGTAGTAAGTTACATGCCTTGATGCCTTGAGGCGAAAAGTAGGTTTACTTTCCACTTTTGTAAGCGTCACAAGCAGCGTTCGTACAAATCAGCTGATTTTGACAAATTAAATTTTATTTTTACTTGTGCTGCTGCTGCATAAAAAGCGTTGCATGCAACTTGAAACGTAGAACGCAAGTAAGGTTATAAAAGCATGTGCTGCGTGGAGGCGAAAACGCGTGTTATGGACCTCCCGCTTTAGTTTTAGATGGGCGAGCTGGTACTCACGAGAAGCTTTGTGTTTTTTGTCAATAAAAACAAAAGTTAAAATTTTAAAAGAAACTCAAAACGGTATAAAAAGAAGCGAAATTGCAAAAAATATAATATTGGACTTTCAACGTTATCTAAAATAGTGAAAAACTCAAAAGACATAGACAATAATTATTATATTAGAAAAAAGTTAGAAACGTTAACATGGGGTTTCACCTGACAATTTTTTGTCATACCAAACGTCAAAGTCCATATAGAAAAAACTTTAAAATTTTTGTCAGCGTTTTTTTTTATATGAAGTTTGAAGTTTATTATAACAAAAAATTGGCAGGTGATGACCCTATGTAACAAAAAAAGAGATATAAAACCAAAATACGAAAGTCTTATGGCCATAGCTACTTATATAAGAAATAAGTTTCTTATATAAAATAGTTGTATATAAGAAAGATACGCTTATAAGAAACTTTTTTCCTGGATTTTTTTAAGTTTCTTATATCCGATAAATACTGTATTTCGGTTAGCATCGCTAACCATCTTCAGGGGTCTGGATAAATAAATACAATAATAATTATTATTAATATTAAACAAAAAACAAAACATAATATTACAAAGATAATTACATGTAAACAATTAAAAAATATAATAACACAAAACTTCACAATAACACTTTCGCCACTACTTATTAGATTTTCTTAGCTTAATCTTGTTTATCGATCGTCTGTTTTTGTTTATCAATTGTCCGTATATGTGTGCACAATTTTCTGTGTCTTGTCGGTAATTGAGACGAAGCTGTGGATTAACATTAATAATATGCAGCATATCCAATGTAAATCTTCTTGAATAATTTCTATCTTCCTGTAATATTTTTACTCCTTCAAAATGTGGTTTGTGATTTTTCAACGTACAGTAGGCTGCTAGTGCAGTTTTTTGTTCAATAGGTTTGTCAATAGCTTTATGGTCAGATTTGTGCGAAGATATTCTTGTCTTAAGTTTTGTTTTTGTCGTCCTAACGTATACTTTATTGCATATATTGAGCCCGTCACCACTACAGGGAATTTTGTATACCACATTTGACTTGTCTTCCTTTTTAATTTTTTACACTCCATTGTATAAAATATTGCAATAATATTTATGTATTTTAAATTCAAAAATACCGGCAAAACTAATTGGCAATTTTTATTTGGAAACAGTGACAGTAACCATGTACAACCCACGAAGACAAAAAGTCAGAAACAGTTTTTGGAAAATTTTAAGAAATTTTGTGTTTTCCCCTTTTTAAAGGCTTGACTTTTGGAATTCAAACCACTTTGTATCGGAATTGTGTTGTGACATGTGACGATTAGGACGATTAAAGTAAACGATATGTACAATGTACGTAAAATTAACTGCAATTATAATATAAAAAAATGCAAATTCTGTTAAAAACCGGTCTACTTTTTGTTTTATTTATTTTTAACGAAAAGTTCATTAAATTTTAACTGTCAGAAATGCAATCCCATGAACAAATGAATTTCCAGTTATATTGTACAATTAAACTATCATAAAACTAACTACATATTTCGTAAAAACAAATAAATTTTCAGTTATTTTATATAATTTAACTATCACAAAATTAACTATATATTCCGTAACTTTTCGTTATTTCAAATTACATTTTCATTTAATTTAACATACAGAAGAATTAAACTTAATCAACGGACAATATTAAATGCAACTGAAAATCCATATTAATGTGTACTTAGTTTTTTGAATAAATGTTAGTATCAGGTAAAAATATATTTGCTTGGAATTTTAAATGTTAATTTATTTAAAAACTAGCTGACCCGACAGACGTTGTCCTGTCCAAATTAGGAAACATGTTTGCGAACGATTTTTAAAACCCGTTAAAAAGATACGAACATTTGAAAGAAAAATGAGTCAAGCCGATGGAGCCGTTTTCTGATTTAAGGTAAATCGAAAAAAGTGGGCGTTAAAGTGGGCGGGGCAAAATTTTCGTTCCGTAAAAACCTAAGTTGGACCATGGCGATGATTTTAAAGAAAAAATCGTCCAAATCGGTCAAGCCGTTCTCAAGTTATGCGCTTAATAGAAAAAGTGGGCGTAAAAGTAGGCGTGGTAAATTTTTCTTTCAATAAAAACTTAAAATGGATTAATACGAACATTTAAAACAAAAAATTTGTCAAACCGATGGAGCCGTTTTCTGATTTTAGGTAATTCGAAAAAAGTGGGCGCAAAAGTGGGCGCGGCAAAATTTTCTTTTTGTATAAATCTTAGTTTGATTATGGCGATCATTTTAAAGAAAAAAAATCGTCAAAATTATATAGATGTCATTAGTGATGCAATATTAAAATTGGATTTTGCCACGCCACACAGTGGCTGAAAATTTTATTTCATTGGCCAAAAGTCCAATTTTTGTTTGTCACCGATTTCAAAAATTTTAATTTGATTTAATAGTAAACATATTAAAAAAAAAAATATTGGTAATTGCGGGTGTGACATGTTGTTAAACACAACTTTTTTTTTTAATTCAGAAAAAAGTATTTTTTTAATATTTAATCCGAAAGAAATTATCATTGCACAAAAACTATAAGCGATAATGACCTGCTAGGTTGGTAATCTTGTTATCTTTAAAAAGTTAATATTTGCGACTATTGTGTTATTTATGGGGGGTGTGCTGGAAATCGCAAACGCAAAACGCAAGAATTTGGAGGCTCTTTAAAATACACTTTTAATCAAATTTTTATAATTTTTGTTATAAAATTCTGTTTAATAGAGAAATGTTTGTATAATATTTGTCATAAAATTCTTTTATTACAGAAATCTTACTAAAAAACGACTTTTAAAATTCTTGCGTTTTGCGTTTGCGATTTCCAGCACACCCCTGTATATTTGAGATGCTAGGACATATTTTCTAAACTACTATATTTTTGTCAAATTTCAACTTTAGTAGAATAGAACTTTTGCGGCCCAAAAGGGACCAAGAATGTGAAACCACTGATAGAAAGGTGAAAGTGTTTTCTTTTACCCTGTATATACTCTTGTACCCGTTTGGACCCGTCTGTTTAACACTTTTTTAATTTTAATGAAATTACTCAAAAAACATTTCTAAACTACTATATTTTTGTCAAATTTCAACTTTAGTACAATAGAACTTTTGCGGCCCAAAAGGGACCAAGAAGGTGAAACCACTGATAGAAAGGTGAAAGTGTTTTCTTTTACCCTGTATACACTCTTGTACCCGTTTGGACCCGTCTGTTTAACACTTTTTTAATTTTAATGAAATTACTCAAAAAAAAATTTCTTAACTACTATATTTTTGTCATATTTCAACTTTAGAAGAATAGAACTTTTGCGGCCCAAAAGGGATTAAGAAGGTAAAACCACTGATAGAAAGGTAATTTTAATGAAATTACTCAGAAAAAAAAAATTTTTTTTAAATTGTTTTTTTCAATTTTTTTATTCCGCAAAAATGTTTGCAGAAGTAACAGAAATCATATGCTATTGTCTTCAAAAAAAATTTATGATATAGGGAAAATTTATCGTGATCGAACATAATACAGGTAGTACATATAAAAAATTTTATTAATGTTACACAATCAGAAAAACGTATAGCTACCCTGATTCATCCTTATCCGTTACACTACGTTCACACTAGCGTATTCTATAGTAGAATAAAGAGCTTTTACACGCGTTTACGCTAAACAGGTATATTGTGACTCCCACCTTAGAAGGGCTTTTTAAATTTTGTTTGGTCTTTTTATTTTATCTGTTTTTATGACTCTAATAATAGTCCATGACCCTACAGCTATGCAATGCGTTGTTAAATTTGTGTCAGGTATTTTATAGCATATAAATAAAAGGATTTTAAGTTTTTTAATCCTTTTTATTCTACCTGTACTTGGTATGAAAAAAAGTATGAAAAGGTTTAAAAGCAAGTGACATTCGGATGCAAACTCAGTGGATATAATATATCTGAGCAATAACAACGTTTTTCATAAACATGGAGAGCTTCAGCTATAAAGAATTGGCCGGAGAGTATTTTAGAAACAAAAACGAGGAAGATGTTAAAAATTACATTCGAAAAAAAGGAAACTTAAATTCCTATAGCACTGAAATACAATCGGACTTAGAAAATAAATTATATGTTTTCATCAAATATTTAAAACAGCGATACAGGAAAGTTGATTACAGCAAAGATAGATTTTATAAGAGCTTTGCAAACTGGTTAGAGAACGAACTTTCTGTCCAGATCGCTTCAGAAACTTCAAATCAAAACACACGTGGGAAACCACAAAAATTGCTGGACAACTGTAGCGATAGATCCAAGAGGCGGAAGCTTAAGGATATAAATGAAGAAATCGGATATGAAAATATTCAAGATACTTTCCTACATCAATTGCGATCACAGAAACAATTGACAAAAGTGGATATCATTGAAAAAGTTGTTAAAGCTAGTCCATTGAGAACAAAACGGATTCTTAAAAGTATACCAACTCCAAGCGATGCAAAACAATTCACAAATGAGGAGGCATTAGCATTATTTCTGGATTTGAAATTAACAAAACAGCAATATATACAGCTCAGATTGCGTGCGATTGAAAAAGGCTCAAATCTGTATCCAGCATATCATCACATAACATCTGCTAAAATGGACTGTTTGCCATTAAAGGACACTTTTACAATCACATCAATTTCGGGAGAGGTACAACTACAATCTCTACTTGATCACACATCCGAACGCTTGCTACAATCAATAAAAGGAAATAAGTTAAAGAAATATGGAAACACAAAGTTAATTCTTTTTTGTAAATGGGGATGTGATGGTTCTTCCGGACTTTAACAATACAAACAAGTAGTATGTGAAAATATTTCGGACTCAGAAAAGTTCATGGTATCATTTGTACCATTGCGATTAAAAAAGATTTTGGAAGATTCAGAGCCTTCGACAAGTACAACGCAAACAAAGGATATTTGGAAAAATGAGACACCATCTTCTACGAAATATTGCAGACCTATAAAATTTGAATTCAAAAAAGAAACTCATGATGCCATTAATAAAGAAGTTAGTGATATCAAGGCCCAAATTGCAATGCTACAGCCATTACAGTTAGATTTAGATGGGCAGCAAATTGAAGTTAGCTACCAGTTAGTGCTAACAATGATAGATGGAAAAGTAGGCCAGGCTTTGACTAACACGAAGGCTGCATCCAGCTGCATCATATGCCATGCAACATCAAGCCAATTAAACCAAGTCCCGACAAAATCATTAGATAATACTGATCCTTATGAATTTGGATTATCACCACTACATGCAAGAATACGACTTATGGAACACATACTTAAAATCAGTTATGATTTGGATTTCGGATCTTCATGATCAATAAGAAACAACGAAACCAACAAGGAGTTAAGAAGTTCAAAAAGGAAACATGTTCAAGATGAATATCGCAAATTTGGATTGATTATAGATCAGCCGAAACAAGGGTCAGGCAATACAAATGATGGCAATACCGCAAGAAGATTCTTTACAGATCCAGAAACAGCATCTGAAATAACAGGTGTTGATTTTAACCTAATTTTTAGATTTAAAATAATCCTAGAAGTACTTGCGTGCAATGAAGAAATTGACTCTAGAAAATTTGGAGATTTTGCTAAGGAAACTGCAAAAATATATACAACCAAGTACCCATGGAGAAATATGTCTGCTACAGTTCACAAAATCCTTTATCATGGAGAAGATGCCATTAAATATCAGTTGGTGCCACTTGGAGATTTATAAGAGGAAGCTCAGGAAAAAAGGAATAAGGATTACAGATTTTATAGAGAGCACAATACTAGAAAAATTTCACGAAATTCCACTAATGAAGATCTATTTAATATATTATTGGCAACGTCAGATCCGTTTATCTCCAGTATTCGAAATCAATGGAAAGTGGAACATCGGGATTTAGATGAAGAAGTCAAAAAACTACTTAAGAACAGAAATAACACAGAACAAAATATGGAATATTTGCAATCAATCTTTCAATTAAATGAACAATAATTATAATTCATTAGATCAAAAACAGACATTGTATTAGTAAAAAATAATAATAACTAGAAGCTCACGTTGTTACAAAAGCTATTAAAATATATTGCTGCTATTATTCATACATTATCCACATATGTATGAAATGTTTTAATAAATAAGAATAAATAAGTGTAAACAAATTTGAAAGCAAAAAATTGTTTATTTTTCAGCAATAATATCAAAATTTCCAGTGGATTTTACTATTTTTTTTTTATGTTAAAATTTTTTTTATAGTAAGCATTTAATTTTTTGAGTGTCCCATTATTACAAAAAATGTTAATGATTATTATTTAAATCAAAAAATTACATTTTTAAATAATTAAAAGAATTAAAAAAAACCATATTGCACGCTAAATTAAAAAAAAATTAAAGTTCAACTTTGACCTTAAATTCCTCAATAACTACTAAAGTGAAGAAAGTTTAAGAATCTAACTGTCGATTAAAAAAAATTTCACTAAAATATCTCCTTCGGTTCAAAAGTTACAGAATTTTGGCCAATGAAAATCGATTTTCAGCCACTGTGCGCCCCTCCGAAAATCAAAAATCAGACTTCACAGTGTCAGCCGCCTGAAGATTCCCTGAAAATTTCATCAAAATCGGCCCAGCCGTTTTGGAGTCCATACGTTACATACATACACACATCCTGTTTTATATACATATATACATAGATAGATGACTGAACGCAATACTTCTTTAATAAACTACAGTCCGTCACTGCAATAATATTATGAGTGTACTATTCTTTAAAATTTTTTTTTGCGTAAACACATAAAATTTATTATAATAATAAATCAAAAATTTTTTTATTTACCTGAATGATATCTCTTTTCATTGTGAGTTATTTTTCGGTGCGTTCTACGGACACGGCTATTTTCATATCCATGTTCAACATGATCATCTGGTTGATAGTATTCAGACTTTTTTGATAAATTGGAATAATTTTGATGAGAAGATGGAAGAGATGGAACCTCTGTTACATAACTATAACCCTCGTTTGAAGTCAAAGCACCATCTTGGACCGTTTTATTACATTCCAAATTAGTGTCTTTAAGATTATAGTATGGTGGTGGCGTCGTATTGGCTTTTTCTTCACCTGTTGCCATGACTAAAGAATTTTTTTAAACACTGTGTGAATACTGTTCTTATTTCAAATTGTATATAATGTTTACTTACTTTCAGTTATTTTGGAGAAAAACGGTTGTAACAACTTTGCTTTTTTCTTCTCATAACCTTTTTGTGTGATGTCTCCTGAAAAGTAAAAAAAAAAAACATTTTGTAAATTACACATTATTTAACGGAGATTTTCCTAGAAAAGTGCCAATATTATTAATCTTAAATCAACAGAAATATAACATGTTGTCCGTTCTAAATGCTAGTTAAAATTTTTCTTCGTCATAAATATCTGACTTTTTCCATCTTTCCGAGAGTCCAGAAACATATGATATGCTTTTCTACCTTTTTGGTTCTCTTACCACCTGTTGCCTGTTGTTTTTTGCACGTTTTATAAGATTTTTAATTGTCCTTGTTGGGAAGTCATTCATGGTTAAAATATTCGTTATTTTAGTTATATTGTTTTTATGGAAATCCGTGTCACTTATTTTCAGAACTCGTCGTATAAAATTTGATGCTGTATTTATAATAATTTTTCTAGGGTGCTTAGAATTAAAATTTATCAATCGTCCCGAGGCTGTTGGTTTTTGATACCAATTAACTTTTATATTGTTCCCTTTTCTAATAGCAATTGCGTCTAAGTATGGTAGTTGGTTGTCATTTTCTTCCTCCATGGTAAACTGTATTTGTCCATTAAATGAATTTAGTTTTTCGATGGTGTCATTTATTCTGTCCTTTTTTTGCTATTGCGAATAAATCATCTACATATTAAATAACTATCCTCCGGTTTTCGTCCATTTTATCCAGTGATATGTCAAGAAGTTGTTCCATAATTATAGCAGCTATGACTGGTGAGGCTGGAGAGCCCATCGGCATTCCCTTTCTTTGTTCATAGATTTTGTCATCATACACTAAATATCTACTTTCCTTGATACAAAACTTCAACATGTCCAAAAACAAATCCTTAGGTATATTTGTATGTGTCTCTAAAAATTTCCATTTTTCTTCAATTGTCCTTGGCGCTAAAATAATTGGAATGCGGCGATGTAAGTGTTATTTATTCTTGAATTAAAGTCTACAGCATCATTAATATTATATTTCGAATTTTCCGTCAAGTGTATTAATATGTCTACTATGTATTTGGAGAGTCCATAAGAGGGTGAATTTATCGACGAGCATATTGGTCTCAAAAGCATTCCATTCTTGTGGATCTTAGGCAGTCCATATATCCTAGGAGCAATCGCAGTCCTTATGGTTAATTTGTGCTTCGCATATATATATCAATTAACCCAAGATTGTATAATTTTTCCACAAATACGTTATTTTTTGGCCGTAAACTAGATGATCTCTCTTTAAACGACGATATGTGCAAAAATCTTGTAAAATTATTTTCATTTTCTCCTCATATTCATGTTTGTCCATCGCTACTGTTTTATGTCCCTTATCAGCGCACAGAGGAGTATTTGGCCTGAAAAGCTGGCCAAAAAGGCAAAACTGAATTTTAAGAAATCTTAAGAACTAAGTACGCAGCTCGACAGACAACAATATTTTACATTATATTGTAAATTTTGAAGACTTTTAGTTGCGATTTGTAGCTCTGAGACCCTGCTAAAGTCAGGAAAGTGAAGAAAATTATATGAGATTTAAAGTTTTTTTTTTTTGGTTTCTGGATGTTTATATGATATTTTTTTGCGGCTAAACGAATAAAGGTTTTACAAAGATTTTTTTTTTGATCAAAAGTTATTTAAAACAGCAAAAAAAATTTAAAATATGTTGAATATTCATGTTGAAACAATTCGTTCAAAAGCTAAAAAAAACAAATTATACACTTTTTTTTGCAAAAAAAGAAAAAGAAGAGGGTTTTAAAGGTGAGGTTAGCATGTCTACGAATTATGTTTGATACCACAATAAAATTTGGAATCTCTAATTTTAGAATCCAAAAAAAAAGTGTGCGCAAGTTTGCGCCATTATTTTTGACGATTTTTTTAAATTTTCACATTTCTTCTATTTTGCTCTTATACCTTTATATCGTCATAAACTTTTATGTATTTTGAATTATTGATTTCAACTGTTATTCACATCACTTTTAACACTTCACAATATTAATACCTGCCTATATGTATTTATAAATTGCAAAAATTCTTGATTATCCAAAATAGTTTTAAGGGAATGTCCCACACATCCCCATAAAAGATAATTTTTATATACCTGCTCTAAAAAACAAAAATAAGTTTACAAAAAATAAATATAGGTACATAAAAAATACATGGGCACCCAGGTATCAGGCTACCATCCAATTAAGGCATAAAAGCACCCATTTTTTATCAAAACCGTTTTGTAACTTCGAGAGTCAACATGGAACAAGTTTACACAAGATTACAGCTATTCCAAATAGTGAAAAAATCTAATGCTGGAACCATGGACGAGAAATTGGATTTTTTGGTCAGAAAATTGAGCGAAATTTCAAAATGTCAAGGGGATGGGGACATTAAAGAAAAGCGAAGTACCGTGTAGTGGAAAAATTGCACAAATTAAACACACGATGGTAATGACAATGGTCGACGGAAAAGTATGCAATGCTGCAACGGACACCAAATCGACAATGAGGTGTTACATTTGCGGTCAAACTTCGAAAGATTTTAACACGTTGCAGAAGAATGTTTGTCTGAACTGTGATGCCTTGAGTTTTGGACTAACCAACTTTACATGCACGCATACGCTTTTTAGAATCGATACTTCATCTCTCATATAAACTGCCAATTAAAAAGTGGCAAGCAAGGAGCGATGAAGATAAAGCAATTGTTAAAGAGAGGAAGATATTCATCCAAAAAAGACTTAACGACGAGATAGGAATACTTGTAGATGTTCCAAAACCAGGATACGGTAGCACTTATGATGGCAACACATCAAGAAGATTTTTTCGGACCCAGCAACTGCATCGAAAATCACTGGAATAAATGAAGAATTAATCAACCGCCTGAAAATAATATTGGAAGCAATAACTAGCGGACACCGAATTAATATTGAGAAATTTGAGGAATATGCACATAAAACTGCCGAAATATATGTGCAACTTTACAACTGGCACCCCATGAGTCCTACGATGCACAAGATTCTTATTCATGGCGGTAGTGTTATAAAGCAAGCAATCTTGCCAATTGGACAATTGTCAGAAGAAGCTGCCGAGGCCAGAAATAAGCACTTACGATTATATCGCACAAATTATTCGAGGAAATTCAGCAGAAGCGATACAAATCGAGATGTCTTGAATAGGTTATTTCTGAGCAGTGACCCTTTTATAAGCTGCAGTACGCAAAGAGAACGGAATAATAGAAAAGCTTTTTCATCAGAAACCATCACACTTCTTCTTCCTGACATGATAATTAGTAAGGAATTTTTATTAGTTTAACTTTTCGTTTATAAAGTATTAAATAATATAAAATAAATATAATAAAGCCTTTTTTCATAAAAAAATACTGTTTTATAAGAGCCTTACAATTTTCAAATTTTTTTTTTTTAAATTAGACTGTAAATCATATGTATGTATGTACATACATATGTATGTAAAATCAACATTTGTTCCTTAGGAATGTGGCTTTTAGAAAAATCTTAAAAATTTAAACTTTTTGGTACTTAAATTTTTTTATTGCATTTTGAAAACAAAAAATTTTACGCATTTTGCATGTAAATTTTTCGCCATTAAATTTTTAATAACTCCAAAATAGTAATAGATATAAAATAAATGTGTATGGTTAGTTTAAGCATCTTCTGATCCTCCTGCTTTTAAAATCGGAGAACACGTTTTCAAGTTATGGCAAAATATATAAGGCTACCCAACGATTTAGGGGGTGAAGTATGCCACGCCTTTAAAAGAAAATCCTTACGTACTAGAGAAAAACAGAAAACAGATTTGAATTAAGGGCATCAAAATCCATAAAGTCTACATACTTTGATTTCTAGGGTAGAGAAACATTTTTTTGTTGCGCAGTGTACTTTTGTTGCGCAGTGTAATTTTTTCAAAATCTGCCACTAGACTTTTTATATCATACTACACCTAAAACTATCAAAAAACTAAAACTTTTAATTCAAAAAACACGTTTAATAATTTTGGCCAGCTTTTCAGGCCAAATACTCCTCTGTGCAGCGTTTAGAATAAGTATGTCATCATTTTTGTTCAAAAATTGTTGCAATTGTCCCACTGTGTCAAGTATTATTCTATCTCTTCTGTTAATTGCTGTTTTTTCCAAATGGTTGTCCAATAACGATGTTAATTTAATTCTTGCGTTCTCTTGTTTCTCTTTATTTTCAATTGTTTGTACACAGTCTTCCACTTCATCAATGCACTTAAAAAGCGGGAATGTCTTATTTGTTGTACGTAAAGCATGTTTGGGACCTAGTGACAGTAGCCACTGTATATTTGTTGGTATGTTTTTATTTGTTTTGTTTATAAGCCACTCTTTGTACTTTATATTCAATTCTTTGTCAAGTTGTTATTTATTTATATTTTCTATTAAATTTCCGATCTTTTGATATATAAGGCGTAACCATAGGTCATATTACAGTCAACAAAATTCAGGTTTTTATAAAAATTTTAATACTTTTTGTATGGCAGGTACCACTCACACTTCTCCAATCCCGCCCACATTTTGTGAGATGGTGTGTATTTATAACCTAAATGTTTGTACCTAATTTGACGTTCTCCAGATATACAGAAAAAAGTAATAAAAATACAACAACCACAAGGGATTTTTTGGAAAAATTAGAGGCAGTCGTTGTTTTTTGGTCACATCTCAGCCATATACTTTATATACTTTATTGGGGGTAAGATCAATATTGTAGAAATTACAAACGGAATGACAAACTTATATATACCCTTTTCCACCTGTGGTGAAGGGTATAAAAAAAAAAAAAAAAATAATACATGTACTTATGTGGGCAGTTCCAGCGAAAAGTCTACTTTTCGTAACGTAACGCCAGAAATAATTTAAATTGTTTCTCAAAAAATTTTATATGTAAAGTTTACTTTTTTATATGTTGGTACTAGCTCTACATTTAGTAATAAAAGGGATAACGGTTGAACAACATGGTCCTAAAATACAACCTTATTTGCATTCTGGCGTTACATTAAAAAAAAGGAGACTTTTCGCTGAAAATTCCCTTATGTACTTTAAAACGAGCAAAGATTTTTAAATAAGATAGCTTGAAAAATAAATCTATATAAGTAGAGTTTACTAAAAAAGTTTTTATACAAAACGTCTTGCTCGATTCGCAGCCTTATCCAGTTTTGTAATGCAAGTCAAAATCCACTTCCGTTTTTTTAACGTCACGTCAGCGCATATTTTTGCTTATATCTGCAAATACTTAGCGTCGATTGCTGTAATTTTTTTCTGTATATAGTGCTGCTTCATTTCTTTGTATATATAAAAACCCTTTTTACAAATTTGAATTCTTCATTTTAATTTTTTACATTTTGTGGTACAAATATCACGACACGTCAAAATGGAAATGCCCATATGTATGTCATTGGTGGTACAATATGAAAATTGTATTTTGCCACGCCCCTCCGCCCGCAGACCGAAAATCAAAAATCAGACTTCAGTGTCACCCGCCGGAATATTCTGAAGATTCCCTGAAAATTTCATCAAAATCGGCCCAGCCGATTTGGAGTCCATAGGTTACATACATACACACATCCTGTTTTATATACATAAGTAGATATAGATTATTTTATTCAAAAGTTACAAAAATATATTATTAAATATTTTATTAAAAGTAAAAAAGAAATGAAAAGCTAAAATAACGTGGCATCCGCTAGACATGTACACTTGTCGAAGTCACAACGACGACTGAATTGAAGAGCATACAAATATGTGTTAGTAGTGGTATACACAATTGTGCAAAGAAATGGAATTCTCTGTTTCGCTTCCACGCAGCACATGCTTTTATAACCTTACTTGCGTTCTACGTTTTAAGTTACATGCAACGCTTTTTATGCAGCAGCAGCACAAGTAAAAATAAAATTTAATTTGTCAAAATCAGCTGATTTGTTCGAACGCTGCTTTTGACGCTTACAAAAGTAGAAAGTAAACCTACTTTTCGCCTCAAGGCATCTACGCTTTTGTGCATGTAACTTACTACGTATAACTACACAGATTCTACTTTTTTGACAGCTGCGTATGCTGCGAAAAAGCGAGTAACGCGTGGTGTGGACCTCCAGCTTTATAGACACAATTGTTGTGTGTTGTGTTTTGCTTCACATCAAATTATGATTGCTTTGATTTGTTTTTTTAAATCAGGCATTTCCAAAAAATTTTTTGTTATGTATTAGTGAGTACCAGAGAGTAAAAAAATTGAGAGAATGCATTCATTTACAGCCTAAATAAAATGTTAGTAATATATTTTATAAGTTGTATAACACAAAGGTACAAAATAAAAATTGTTTGTGTTGATAAAATATTTGTAGCAATTCTTTACCAATTCAATGTCTCTGATTTTAAAACTGCACTTTTTTTTATTCGGACGCTTTTTGACTCTAAATCAGTTTAAAATATCTTATCAAACAATTGTAAAAAAATTAAAGATTTTTATGTTTTAAAAATTCATAAAAAATAAATATTGCACGCAAATCACTGCTGATAGAAAAAAAGTGCAGTTTTAAAATCAGCGACATTGAATTGGTAAAGAACTGCTACACATTTTCTAGCAACACAACAAATGTTTAATTTTGTTCCCTTGTGTTATACAACTTAAAAAATAAAATCTTTTAAATTTATACTTTTATGGCAGTTTCGTAATAGCAGAATGCTTTTCAAATGGGATGAACTTAGTTTAATTTACGTTGCTTGGAACAAATAAATTTTAAATCCGAAAAAATTTGTTCGCATAGGTAAGTAGTGCCGAATAAAGAGAGGCACTTAAATGAATTTTTTTTCAGTTCAGGATAGAACTCGCCATCCAAGTCTTTCCAGAACTCTACAATATTATTTTCGTCTAGAGCATTTACTTCGCTTCGTAGTATGATTAGTTCTGATTGAATATCAAATTCGAAGTTGCTTACATCGCAACGAAAAAGGTTTTCGAAAAGATCTAATAGCGGTTGTAAAATTACAAAATCTTGAAACCTGTCTTGAAAGTTATTAAAAAGTGTTTCAAATATTTCGGCATATTCATATCTTTTGTCGATTTCTATAAACAAGTGAAGTTTTTGGAAAATTGGAAAAATCACCAGTTTTAATTTGGGAAAAAATTAGAACCTGCTGTCACATTTGCTTTTATCTGTATAGTATTACACATAAATTGTAGGAAAACAAGACTTTTTTAACTTGTTTTTTAAATATTTTTACTTACTTAAGAAAAGTATTTTCAAAGAAAAAAAAAACCCACCGTCGCGATTGGTACAGAAACAAAAATATATTTAAAAGCACAATATACCAACAAATTCTTGTGGCTATTTTTTTCTTAATAATTTCTGCATTTATGAACGTCTTTTTAACGAAAGAAAAAAGGACCCTTTTACAGGCATCAAAGAATTTTTTTCACAAACAAAACACATACCGTTAGCTTAAATGCAAAACAATGTAGATATTATTTGAAAATTACAAATTAATAGAATACAAGATTTTTTCCTTAATAATATATCGGTTAACGCATTTTTATCTGAAATATTTAAAATTGATTTTAAATCTCAAATAATTACCATTTTACAAAGTTCTTTGCTTTGCATGTAAACTTATGAAATGTTATATTATTCTACATTTAAGTCTTAAAATTTAAACTCTAAATAAAAATTGAACGCAAGGCATTGGATGTTACCAAAAGCATTTTTGCCCGCACAATATTTTTTGAGTGTTAACTGAAACAAAATAATATAGCATCCGCTAGACATGTAAGCTTGTCGAAGTCACATCGACGACTGAATTGAAGAGCATAAAAATATGTGTTAGTATTAGAGTGCACAATTGTGCAAAGAAATGGAAATCCCTTTTTTAAATTAAACTTCTGCTTAACACAGATTTGTTTTAAACCAACTACTATTTAACATTGATTTGGTTTTTCATTATGTATCATTTTAAATGATTTAAAAAAAAAAAACAGTAAGGGTATTCATTTAAATTTTTTTTTTTTTGGTTGGAAAAATGGAAAAAAATTACACTCTTATTGACGTGAACGGGGTTTTTTTTTATTTTTGGTTGGAAAAATGGAAAAAAATTACACTCTTATTGACGTGAACGGGATTTTTTTTTTTTTTTGTAAAAAGTAAAAAAAAAACTGTCAAATAATTCGTGGAAATAATTGATATTTTTTAGGATGCCGAATAAAAGTGTTAAAAGTGAATTAATTGATTATTAAATTTAAAACAAAGTGATTGGTGTTATTTTCATCTGTTGGAAACTGAATTTAATAGCAACTCTGTTTTTGCAATGTGAACATCGTTTTTTTATTTATACCTTTTGCCTATTACACTTTAATTTTTCTTATTTGTCTATTCTTGAATTCGCTTTAGTTAATATAATATTAACTTTTAATAAAATAACTTTTAATTATATGAAATCTGAATTAAAACAGATTATGGGCCCAGAACAAAGTTCTGTTAACTGTGTAGAAAATAATTAAAAGTTGAGAAGACAATTAAAGACAGTTTTAAATTTTATTAACATTGGTGACACAAAATGGCGTCTTTATACCAAATTGAAAAACTGGACGACACAAACTATGATAGCTGGCGCATACACATGCGAAGTGTTATAATACATAGTGGTTGGTGGAAAATTGTTAATGGTGCTATCAAGAAGGAGGATGCTGCAACAGATCAGGCTCGAGTATCATGGGAGGCAGAGGATGAAAAAGCCCTTGCTACAATTATACTGTGCCATCACAATTGAACGTTATAAAGAATTGTCAAACATCAAAAGAGGCCTGGGTGCGTTCGGAGGAATCGTACAAACCTAGAGGTCCACTGCAAAAAGTGTCGCTTTACAAACGACTAATGAATTTGACAATGGCTAGAGGAAAAAATATTGGTCAACACATTAATGATTTTATGGAGTTAGCAGAAAAGCTGGCGGAGACAGGAATCGTCATCCAAGATGAGCTTCTGGTCATAATGCTACTTTCGAGCTTGCCATCTGAGTATGAACATTTTGTAGTGGCCATAGAAACACGCGACGTCTTGCCTAATTTATCGACCGTTAAACTTAAAATCTTAGAAGAAGGAGATAGACATAAACAAAAAAGTGATCGTGAAGAAGCAACAACAAGTGCACAACAAGGGTTTACAATGAAAACTTTTCAGAAGGAGAAAACAAAGGAAAGCAAAGAAAAGAGAATGAAGGGAAAATGCTTTAATTGCGGCGAATTTGGACACTATGCAAACAAATGTGAAAAGCAAAAGAAGAAACAACAACATCATCTTTTACATGCAATGCAATCAAGTGCAAAACAAAATATAGAAAATAAACCGTGGTGAGTCGACAGCGGCGCAACTTCACATATGTGCTGTGAGAGGGAATTGTTTACTAACTTCGTTGAACACACTGAAGAGATTCGTTTTGAGGCTGATAAATATATTATGACGAAAGGAAAAGGAGACATTGAAATTGTAATTGATGGTGTGAAATTAAAATTTCAGAATGTTCTGTATTCCCCCGAATTAAACATGAATTTTATTTCTGTTGGCTGTGTTGTCGACAAGTGTTTGACTGTGGTTTTCGATGCTAAATCTGCTGTTATTAGAACAACCAAAGGTGAGATAATATTAAAGGCAGTAAGACAAAACAATCTATTTCTTGCTGTGGAGAATATGCAGAAGCAGCTGGTGGCTAATAATATGAATCAGCTGTGGCATAATAGGCTTGGGCACTAAAATTATAATTCTTTATGCGATATGTCTCAAAAGGAAATAGTGAAAGGTGTAAATCTGAAGAATAGTAGTCGTACAACCCAATACAAAACATGTATGCTGAGTAAAATCCATTGTAAAATCCCACAAGAGTCAACTACGAGAACAACTGAATTGTTGGAAGTGATACATAGTGACGTATGTGGCCCATTTAGTGTGAACTCAGTTGCAGGTTCGAAGAATTTTGTCACATTTATAGATGACTTCTCAAGACGTATCTTTGTATATTTTCTCAAAGCTAAAAGTGAGGTGTTTGAAACTTTTAAGACTTTTAAGCAACACGTAGAAAAGCAGACAAGCCACAAGATAAAGGTTTTGCGAAGCGACAATGGTCGCGAATACAAAAATAAAGATTTTGACCATTTTTTAGAGTGTGAGGGCATAGCCAGACAACTCACAGTGCCACATACACCACAGAAGAACGGTGTAGCTGAACGAGCCAATCGTACATTGGTCGAAATTTCACAGAGTTTGTGGGCGGAAGCTATTAATACAGCCGCCTATATACGCAACAGATGCCCTATGAAAATACTTGGCGACTAAGTCTGCATCATTTGAGAACGTTTGGATCTGATGCAGTTGCAGTAAACAAAGGTAATAAGGCTTAATATTACGTAAATAAATGAATAAATAAATAAATAAATAATAAAACTGGCAGTAAACTTGAGCCTAAAGGTGAAAGTTATGTAATGGTTGGATACTCGCAAGTTGCTAAGGCTTATAGACTCTACAACAAAAATAAACAAAGCTTAGTTGAGCGACGTGATGTCATGTTTAAAGAAGACGACTTTGATAACAACAGGGCGGAGGGTACAGTAGCGGGAAAAGATTATTTGACAATTGTTGTTGATAGCTGTGATCAAAACCGGGAATTTGAGAACTTACCTATGAACCAAGAATCTACAATAAGTTCGGATACATCTTGTGATGAATCTGAAGATTTTAGGGGTTTTGAAACAGCCGGGGAAACTGATGGTATATTGGAAGCTGCCAGTCAGGTGGGGCTTATTAGTGAACTTCGCGGTAGATCAAAAATTATTAGAACTGGCAAACGTGGCAGGCCACGCAAGGAACAGTTAAAAAGCATGATACAAGAATTTGTTTCCACCACCATTGAAGAAGCTATTGGTGGCGCTAATCGAGAAAATTGGTGTGATGCAATGAAATCTGAGATGACATCTTTAGAGAGGAACGGAACGTGGTCATTGATAGATTTATCCAATGGAGCTAAAGTTATTAATACAAAATGGGTTTTTGCCTTAAAGAGAAACGAAAATGGCGATATAGAGCGTTTTAAGGTTTGACTCGTGGCAAAGGGGTGTAACCAGCGATTTGGCCTGGATTACGATGAAACATTTTCACCGGTGGCAAGATATTCCACAATACGTTTGGTAATAGCATTAGCAGTTCAATGGAAGATGCATTTACATCAAATAGATATAAGCTCAGCTTACTTAAATAGTAATCTTCAACATGAAATTTATATTCGGCAACCAGAATTGTTTGCAGATGAGCAAAATCCACATAAGGTTTTAAGATTACACAAGGCTATTTACGGCCTGAAACAATCCGGTAAAGAGTGGAATGAGAGGTTGGATGGCTACCTTAAACAAATTGGTTTTGTGCAGTCCCAAAATAAACCTTGTCTCTATATGGCTACGATGAAAGATGATTTGGTGTTAGTGACAGTTTATGTCGATGATCTCATGATCGCATGCAAAAATGAAGAAAATGTGTTGCAGGTTAAAGTTTTGCTGGCAAATGAATTTTCTATGACTGATAAAGGAAAGTTGCATCACTATCTTGGCATCGAAGTTGAACGTGAGGGTGATACTGGTACAGTCTCTATTTGTCAGTCCCAGTATATAAAGGATTTACTTAAGGAGTACCGCCACCTGGATAACTATCTTGCCGCGATGTGGTGGCTTAAATGCTGGCTGTAGTGAATGTCTTGTAACTTGAGTCGGCAAATTCTATCCGGGACAAGTTGGAAGGCATTTGCTTTAAGGCCAGCACGACTAAGGGTTATCCATCCTCCCATCCCCCATCCCCCATCCCATTTCCTATGATCCTATCAATCCCCCTTTATTTCCCATTTCCCCCACTTTTAAGGTCAAGGTGGTTGATAGCAGTGCCGAGGACCTGAATGGCTGGTTAGTGGTTAAAGAAACTGGTCGCGAACAGCTTCCCTCTGGCGCCGATGGCAAGGGTCAGTTGTAACTTGGCCTAGTCCGTGCAAGCCGTCACTGCGCGAGACGGTCCTCTACTTTACGGCTTACTCGTGGGACCAAAAAACTGGACGAAATTAAAGAAAAAACCAAGGACGCGACTCTAAGAGTCGATGCAGGGAATATCTCTGACAACTCGGCATGTTTCGGTGTCAGATCAAGACGCCGATTGGCTGAGTATCTACAGAGATATTCTTGAGCAAGTCGGTTCCCCGTCTCAAACAGGGGTCTCGGAAAGACTCGATGGTCTAGCTCTGGGATCTGATGATGAGCATGAAATTACAATGATTTCAGCTCATGATCAGGACCATAGGGCCGGGCCATCGGCTCCTGAGGTCACACTCGAGATAGGGAGCGGAGTAGTGGGTGGATCAAAAAAAAGAAGTAATAAAACAATATATAATGTAAAAATGGCAGTCGATAGCGAAACATATGCAAAAATGATAGAGACAAGGAAAATAAATATAGGTTGGGAAAGATGTAGAGTGTTTGATGGAACAGAAGTAACGCAGTGTCTAAAATGTAGAGGTTATAATCATATTGCAAAAGAATGCAAAAATCAAGAGATATGCTTAAGGTGTCATGTTCAACACAAAACAAAAGAATGCAAAAATACGGAACAAATAATGAAATGTATAAATTGTATAAAAATGAATAATAAACTTAATATGGATTTGGATGAAAATCATTTCACAAATAATAAGGATTGTCCGGTTTATCGGAACAAATTAAATGTTAAAATGAGAAGAATTGGTCTTGCAGTTTAACAATCAAAGGATATACGTGCGTTATATACAAATGTTCAAGGGTTGATAAACAACTATAGTCAAGTGGAAGTTATTGCAGCGATAGAAAATCCGGACTTTTTTATACTTTCTGAAACACATTTAACAAAAGACGCTGAGGAGAATGAAATTATTTTACATGATTAAGATCATATTGTGTCGCTTTCTACATCAACGAGAACTGGAGGAGTTATTATATATTTCAAGAAACTGTGGAAAGTAACTAAAATTATTGAAAAGGTAGAAGGTGTAAAATACTGTGTCTTAGTCTGAAGAGCCACATGTGATAAAAATGAAATGATAATTGCTGCAATATACAGATCACCTAGTTATGGAGAGTTAGATTTTTGTAAAGTTTTTGAAGAAGTTATAGAAGATATCTGTGATAACAGCTGTGATATTATAATAATGGGAGATTTTAACATTGACTGGTCAAAAAATTCAACTTATAAACATTTAATTCAAGGTATATTAAACGATAACGGTCTCAGACAAATAGTAAATGAATATACTCGTGTAACAAATAACTCCAGTACAATAATTGACTATGTTATAACAAATAATTATAATATATCGTCAAAAAACAGTTATAAAAATAAAATATCAGATCATGAAATGATAAATATTTTAATAAACAGTGATAATTATAATCAACATGAAATAGAAAAGAAGGAACTAGAAGTATTTAAGTACAAAAAAGAAACATTTAACACAGAATTAAGCAATAAAATAAAATATGATGAACATGTAAATTTCAATCAAAATGTATATTTATTTGATAAATGTTTTAAAGAGACAATACAAAAATTCACAAGTAAGAAAATAATAAATGAAAAAAATAATGTGAAAAAGTGGTTTAGTAATGAATTACGTTCAATGAAGAAAGAAAAGTTAATTAAATATCAAATGGCAAAATTGCAAAATACAAATGAAGCATGGAAAAGTTACAGAAATATAAGAAATGTATACAAAGTAAAAATTGAAAACGAAAAAAATAAATACATCAATAACAAAATTAACAATGCAGGAAATCAAAAACAAATGTGGAGAGAGATCAAAGAACTAGTTATAAAAAAGAACAAAAATGTGATAAAATCTGTGATATTTAACCAAGTAGAATATAAGGATAACAAGGAAATAGCTTGTAACTTCAATAATTATTTTGTAGATAGTATTAAAACAATAAGAGACTCAATTACAAATGTGCAATATGAAAACAATATAACTGTGATAAACAACAATTTCAAATTCCGTGCAATAAACATTTTAGAACTTCAGAACATAATAAAACAAATGAAAAATAAATCTGACTGTGTTAAAATATCCAATAAAATTATTCTGTATACTTGGAATATAACAGGAGAAATAATATTAAAAATTATAAACAAATCATTAGAAATTGGAGAATTTCCTGAAAGTTGGAAACAAACTATGATAACACCAATAGAAAAAGTATCAAAAACAAATAAATGTGAAGAATATCGACCGATGAATACATTAAAATCGTGTGAAAAAATTTTGGAAAAAGTCGTTAAAGAACAACTTGAGTATATATTTAAAAAAAAACAGCATTTTGACAAAATATCAATCGGGTTTTCGTAAGAAGTACTCATGTGAAACAACTGTAAACTATGTAGTAAGCAAATGGAAAAATATTGAAAAAACAAAGAAAGTTATGGCAGTATTTCTCGATTTTAAACGAGCATTCGAAACAATTGACAGAAAAATAATGGTGAAAAAACTATATATGTATGGTATAAGAGATATAGAATTAAAATGGTTTGAGTCGTATTTAAAAAATAGAAAACAAATTACAAAAGTAAATGGCGTTATATCCGATGAAATTAAAAATGATTTTGGAGTACCACAAGGTTCTATTTTAGGTGCCCTATTATTTATTTTATATATTAATGATATGCCAAATATATTAGAGAGGAGTGAAATGGTTCTGTATGCAGATGACACACTAATATACACGGAAGGAGATGATGACGAAAGATGTAGAGAAAATATGAAATATGATATAAATAACATAAATACTTGGTTAAAGATGAACAAACTAAAACTTAATGAAAATAAAACAAAAGCAATGGAAATAAATATGAACTCCGAGCAAATACTAATAATAAATGATCAAATTATAGAAAAAGTAGAACAAATAAAATATCTTGGTTTTATAATAGATAAAAAATTAAAATTTAATGAACATATAGAATACACATGTAAAAAGATTGGCAAAAAAATAGGATTTCTTAAAAAAATAAGAAATAAGTTATCAAAAACAACGGCGTTAAATATATATGACACTATAATTAAGCCACATTTTGAGTTCGGATCGACAATAATATACACATGCTGTAATGCAAACCAGATAGAAAGAATGCAAAAACTACAAAACAAGGCAATGAGATCAATTTTAAAATGCAATAGATATACTCATGTAAGTGATATGCTTTTAAATCTTAAATGGATGAATGTACAACAAAGATTGAAACTCAACACATTGAACTTTATTAAGAAGATGAGACAAGGAGATGCGCCAGAATATATATGCGAACAAATAAAATATGTCAGCGAAGTACAACCATATGGACTAAGAAATGCAGGAGATTTTCGAATTCAAAGGGTTATGACAACACATAGGCAGCGATCTTTATTTTACAAAGGACTCAACCTTTTCAATGCTTTACCATTTAATATAAAACATGAAGAAAATATTAATATATTTAAGAGAAAATGTGCAAATTTTATAAGATACAATGAAAATGTATAGAATTAATTACAATTTTTGTAAAAATATTTTAAAAATAGTTGAAATCTTAAAAGTATTTTGAAAACTAATAAAATTAATAAAAAAAAAAAAAAAAAAAAAAAATCAAAACCCATTGTTCGGCAGGATGCGACAGAACAGGTCGCATCAGAAGGCCGAACGAGTCTTGAAAAAGCCAAGAGTGGGGTAAGGGCCTCCTTAGCCTTTCTAGAAAAGATAGCTAAGAAAGACTCCTCACTACACGATGGGCGGGATAGGCACTTGCTGAGGAAGCACCGAAAGAACGTTGCCAGATTCGAACGAATCCACGGATCTGTCGGTGATATCCTAGGCATTCCCTATCCTGCGGGATACACAGCAAGGGCTGCTGAGGGCTCAAATGTCAGTATGGACAACGAACCCTCAGTAGCCCCTGCTGATGAATCCTCCAATAATGGAACGGGAAGTAAGAAAGGGGGTACAGAATCAACACCTGGTTCTCTAAACCGAGACAGTACGGTCACGGATAAGGGAACCAAGCCTGATACCTGAACCACCCTCTACTAGCTGCGCGATGAGGACTGGTAAAGTCTTGATAATCTCCGACACCCCCCCCCCCCTAGGGGAGGTCACAAAGGGGATTACTGAGAAATACCAGCCAACATCTGCAGGGAAATCGGGTGATCGCCGACAGAGCTCTGCTAAGGCCCCCAAAAAGGGGGTATTTAAGAGAGTTAGGTCTGGCGATGACCAGAAATCCCCAGCGGCCAAAAGGAAGGATCCCCGAAAGGAGATCACTAAGAGGGCTGGTTCCAGAGAGGAACAACCCTCTACGTCAAAGAAGCTAAGGGAGTCGTCAGGTAAGGACGGTATTCTAGCAGCTGTCATTGATCGTATGGATCCCGATGGAAGGATCAGTGTCGAGAAATGGCAGGTGCTAGAAAACAAACTACTCGACGAAATCTTTAGCGTCAAAGGAAAGCCGGCCGAAGTATCGTTCAAAGGGGCTGACTGGATAAGAGGTGTCAAAACTGTCAGTTGCGGCAATCAAAAAACCTTTGAGTTTTTAAAGGCTGCAATCGGCAGGTGTGGCAGCGCTTATCCTGAAGCCAGATTGGACGTCATACTCGCGTCTGAGTTGCCATTAAGGCCGGTAGTCACTGTATGGATTCCTCCACCTATAAAACCGGTGGAGGTCATACTGGGGTTACTGGCCAATCAGAACAATGGGCTCTTTACAGGCCAGTGGAAGATGATAGCTTCACTGGGTTGTAAGGAGAACCAAGGAAGAGATTTCAGGTTCGCAGCAGACCGGGAATCTCTGAAAAAACTGAAGTCAATGGGAGGGGTTGCTGTATTCGGGTTAGGGTCGATCAGATTTTGGTTTCCTAAAAATGATAAACCCTAAGAGGCTGAGAGTGGTTCAGATAAACTTGCACCACTGTGAAGTGGCTTTAATCCAAGATCCCTGGATTAACAAAAACCGGGTAGTTGGATTAAAGATCACGGGGTATACCTTGTTCGTATCCCGCTCTGATGAGAAGGTACGGACTTGTATACTTGCGAGAACTGAACATAAATTTATGATTTCTCATCCTTTCAGTAATGGAGACCTCACGGTTGTGACAGGGGAAGCCAAGGACAAAACGTTCCTGGCACTGGCATCGGCATACTTGCCATATGAAGCTGCCGATCCACCTGGTGAAAAAGTGCGAGAGTTGGTGGAGCACTCGGACAGAAGCGGCTCGAGGCTGGTACTAGGATGTGACGCCAATGCACACCATTCCCAATGGGGTAGTGCCGACATCAACAAAAGAGGTGAGTCTATGTTTGATTTTATTGTTGCCAGCAATCTTTTTATCTGTAACAGGGGGAATACGACGAACTGTAGGGAATTAGTAGAGGACTGGAGGGTGGCTTTGGATTTTTCCTTCTCTGATCATAGTCGTCTGTCCTTTAGTCTAATGTTTGAGAGGTCGAAAAGGTGTCCATATAGGAATCCGAGAAGGACGGATTGGGATTCGTTTTCGGGACTAGTGCAACGGAACCTTAGGGTTACACGGAACTGGGGGTCGACTCCGGCCGGTGTGGAGCAACTGGTAAACACCTTCACGGGGGTATTGACCAGTAGCTATGAGCGATCCTGTCCGTTAAATTTTCCGGGCAGGCGTACACAGCCAAGATGGTGGACAGACTAGTTGAAAACTCAAAGGTCCACCGTCAGAAGGCTGTTCAATAGGGCGAAGTATACGCGCAGGGATGAGGATTGGAGTAACTTCAAGTTGAGTTACGGGAGGTATAAGGGAGATATTAGAAGGGCGAAAAGGGACTCGTGGATTAAGTTTAGCGAGTCAGTTGAATCCGTGAATGAGATGTCTAGGTTCAGAAGAATTTTATCTAAGGACCCTGTAGTCCCTGGATTTATTTAGAGATCGGACGGCTCATGGACGGAATCTGGCTCTGAATCTCTCTGTCTGCTTATGGATACTCACTTTCCGGGGTGTGTGGATCCTGGGTCGGGGGAACAGGCTGTATGTGGTGACCCCTTCTCTGGTTCGGGCTCAGGCGGTGAGGAAAGGGAGACGGTGGGGGATATGATTACCTTGGATAAGGTAACATGGGCGGTAAATACCTTTGGGTCCTACAAATCGGCGGGGCCAGATGGTATATTTCCGGCGATGTTACAGAATATCGGGAAATCATCACTCCTGTTGTTGGTGGAACTGTTTAGGGTATGTGTGCTGAACGGGTACATTCCTAGGAGGTGGAGGGAGGTTAGGGTAGTTTTTATTCCCAAGGCGGGTAGAACCGGTCACTCTAAACCCAAGGATTTTAGACCAATCAGCTTGTCGTCTTTTCTCTTGAAGACGTTGGAAAGACTGATTGATCTACATCTGAGGACGAAGATTGAAGCCGGCATCGTCAGCGGCGCTCAACACGCCTACCTTAAAGGTAGATCTGTTGAGAGTGCGTTGCATGATGTGGTTGGTTATGTGGAGCGGGGTTTGCGAACCAGGGAATACACCCTGGCGGCATTCCTTGACATAGAGGGCGCCTATAACAATTTGAGGATAGAGGCCATAAGTCATGCACTGATTGACCTAAGGGTTCCGTTGTTCTTGGTCGAATGGATAACTATGATGCTTAGCAGCAGAGTTATTCACTCGGACTGGGGAAACGAACGCTTAAGGAAATCGGTGACTAGAGGGACCCCACAGGGAGGAGTTCTCTCTCCCTTATTGTGGCTCTTGGCCGTCAATGTCGTTCTGAGACGTTTTGACAGAATGGGTCAGAAGGTCGTAGCCTACGCGGATGATGGGGTGATATTGGTGTCGGGCAAGTTTCTGCCGACAATTAGCGACATCATGCAAGGGGCGCTGGGCGAACTGGCGGCATGGGCAAGTGACAAGGGACTGGGAGTAAATCCGGAGAAGACGGAGTTGGTTCTTTTCACTAGGAGGTACAAGGTGGAGGAGTTTAGACTGCCGGTACTGGGAGGAGTGGAGCTTGGACTATCTGATAGTGCTAAGTATCTGGGGGTTTTTCTGGACAGCAAGCTGTCATGGGGTATGAATACTCAGGAGAGACTCAAAAGGGGTCTCAATGCTTACTATGCTTGCAGATCATCGATAGGTAGGAGCTGGGGACATCGGCCGTCAGTGGTGGTATGGCTGTATACTTCGGTGGTTAGACCCATTCTTACGTATGGATGCTGTGTTTGGTGGGAGTCATTGAGATTGGCAAGTCGTAGGAACCTTCTTTCTAAGGCTCAGAGGTGTGCTTCAATTGGCATGACAGGTGCCTTGAGAAGTACTCCTCAGGCTGCCCTGGATGTCATTCTACATATTCTGCCCATTGAGCAGTATGTGATGGGAATGGCGGCCAGGAGCATTCTTAGACTGAGGGAGTGAGGACTTACGAGGAATGACACTCAGGGTCACTCACGGATCCTGGGTGAGATTGAGGCTGGTGGCTATTGCCTGGGACCGCCGGGATCCACTGATTATGTTAGCACCAGTTTGGATTTTGGTCGGTTGCCAGAGGTAATAATGCCCTCTAGGGAGAGCTGGTCGGGCAGGGGCAGATTATTTGGTGGATTTGCTATTTTCACTGATGGCTCAAAGATGAGGGGCACGGGTGCAGGGGTCTTCATTGAGGATCTGAACATAAGAAGGTCATATAGGCTTCCTGACGACTGCAGTGTTTTTCAAGCGGAGGTTCTGGGGGTCTGGAGGGCCGTGGAACTGATGAGGGACAACATTGGTAGGGGCTCGGAGGTCACTATATATGTGGACAGCCAGGCGGCTCTTATGGCCGTAAGGGGCTGTTATGTGAACTCCAGGCTGGTTGATGAGTGTAGGAGGGCTCTGAGGGGAGCCTTAGGGGAGTATCTGCTAAGATTATGCTGGGTGCCGGGTCATTGCGACATAGGCGGCAATGAGATTGCTGATGAGTTGGCAAGACAGGGCTCAGAGATGGAGGATCCTGACTGTGTGGAGGCGGTTAGGCCTCCATTGGGCTTCTATTTTGGTAGAATTAGGGAATGGATACTGAGCGTGACCAATCGGGCCTGGGGGAGCCGAACGGACTGTCGGGTATCACGGACACTGTGGCCGGTGCTTAGGAAGTCCGATTCGGTGTCGCTGTTGGGCAGGAGCAGGGTCTGCGTTAGGACCATGATAGGAATTATCACGGGCCACTGTATGATAGGCAGGATGGCGGTGAGGATGGGATCCGACTTGTCGGATATATGCAGGTTGTGCGAGGACCCTGAGGAGTTGGAGTCAGTTGAGCACTTGCTGTGCCACTGTCCCAGGTTGCAGGGTAGCAGGTTGAGGTGGCTGGGCAGTAGATTCCTGAGCGAATTAGGGGATGTCTCGGGTTGATAATCTGATAGGATTCGTAATGGGGATGGCCTGGCTGCGCGAGGGGAGACTGGGTTCTAACCGCACGTAGGGCGGATTTGGTTTAAGTGGGATTTCTCTCGGGGTTGGTCCTTTACCTTCTTTTCTTTCCTTTCTTTTCTACCTATCTTTCGGATCTGCCTTATGCTTTTGCTGCTTATTTCACCTACTTTATACCTTCTTAGCTATCTCTAATTTAGGCGTCACAATGGACCATATTGGTCTCTGGGTGAAGGTGTGAAGGAAACTTCACACCGGCCTTTCTACCTACCTACTTAAGGAGTATGAGATGAATGTAAAGCTGTAGCAACTCCACTCGAGCCAATTTACCAAGTAAAAAGTTGTGAAGATAATTGCGAGAAAATATCTCAACGTGAATACCAGTCCATTATCGGGGCCCTGATGTATCTAACGATGACAACAAGGCAAGACATTCTTCATTCTGTGGCTAAATTGGCTCAAAGATACACAAATCCTCACACAGAACATATGCAGGCAGTAAAACGAATTTTTCGTTATCTCTGTGGAACAGTCGATAGTAAATTAATCTACAGAGCGGGTAGTCAAGCTGTTGAAGGTTTTGTGGATGCAGATTGGGGAGGTAATACACATGATAGGAAATCTTACACTGGATTCATATTGTTTGCTGGAGGATGTCCTATCTCATGGCAGTCTAAGAAGCAATCTTGCGTTGCTCTCAGCAGTACTGAAGCCGAATATATGGCAATGTCAGAAGCGGCAAAGGAGGCTATATTTCTAAAGCGGCTTTTAGAGGAGATTGGCTTTACATCAGGTCAAGCGATTGTACTCAACGTTGACAACCAGGGTGCTGAGAAGTTAGCATCCAATCCTGTTTTCCATAAACGGACAAAACATATTGATATACGTTTTCATCATGTCCGGGAGGTGGTAAAATATAAAGATGTCATACTGAAGTACTGTCCATCACACGAAATGATTGCCGACATACTTACTAAAAACTTGGCGAAGATAAACCATAATTATTTTGTGAAATTAATGAATTTTGATTGAATTATTTTTTGAAAATGTAAAACGTCATTCACATTGAGAAGGAGTGTTGGAAACTGAATTTAATAGCAACTCTGTTTTTGCAATGTGAACATCGTTATTTTATTTATACCTTTTGCCTATTACACTTTAATTTTTCTTATTAGTCTATTCTTGAATTCGCTTTAGTTAAGACGTGTATAATATTAACTTTTAATAAAATAACTTTTAATTATATGAAATCTGAATTAAAACATCATCTTTTTTTAAATCTTGTAACTATAAAAAATAATTTTTAAAACCAGAGTTGTACAATTCAAGAGTTTATAAAAAAGAGATGCAATTTTTCGTACTTTGTATTAAAAATTTTTTATGAATGGCAGCATCATTTTGTTTGACGTTTAAAGCGGAAAATTACATCTTTTTATCCTGATTTTTTTACACTGGGTTATAGTTTGATAAAAATGTTACTTTTGGTGGAATTTTTTTCTTGTGGTTGTAGTAACAAAAATTATATTTTTCCACTTTTCCATTTTTAGTGTTTGAAACAACAATAACTTGGTGTGGAGAACTGTGAACAAGAAACAAATGCATTTGTGCAGGGCTTTAGTAAATAATAATGATTTGACGGAGAAAACGTCGGAGGCTACGCAAATCCAAAAGAGAATTCCAAGAGGAATAGAGAGTTGCAGTTTGGAAAAATAGTAAGAAAGGTTGGGAGTTTAAACTATGAGATTATTCTAGATGACGGGCGAGTGTGGAGAAGACATGTAGATCAAATTAGAAAGATTGGAGACAATTTAAGAGATTATGATAAAGAAATCGACGAAGAAAGGGTAAGCGCAGAACAACCTGAACGGGAAGTGGAAATAGGATCGGCTGTGATCACGGAAGATCAATGTCTCGATTTGCCATCAGCAGTTTCGACATCGTCAACACCAGAGAACAGGGGCACCGCGGATCAAGAAAACATCGTAAATGAGGAACTTAGGCGGTCTGTCAGAGCTAGGCGGCCACCGAAACATTTGGAAGAGTTTGAGATAGGCACAGAGTACAAAATTTAACTTATGGAGTAAATATCATGTGCATTTTTTTCACAATATTATGCCATTTCAATAATATTCATGTAAAATTAAATTCTCTAAACAATTTAATAAAAAACTGCGGTCTTTTCTATATTAAAGTAACGACATACAACCAGAGTTCTCATTTGCGCACACATTGCACACTCTTGCGCATGAGCCAAAAAGACACTCACATAAAAACTAGCGCATGCACATGCGTTAGAGCGATATTTTATATTTGTCTCTTACGCACTCATGTGTATGTGCATTTTGTTGTTGCACATTTCGTGAGTGGCGCATGGAATGAGCAACGCATCAATGCCCATGTGCATGCACACAGGCATACAATTTATTGATGTTATTATCAGCGTTGCCAAATTAAATTTTTGATGTGACAAAAATTCCTAAACGATGTTTTAAAATTTAAATACTTGTTAGGATTTTTTTTTTATATTCTTAAAAACGGTTCTGCCATAACTTTTTGATGAAAATATGCCAAAACTTCAAAAAAAAATTTGCTAAATCGTGAAATGATATATATGCTTTAAATCTGCTAAGATTAAAAAATAAAACTTTAAATATTTTAAATTTTATAAAAATTTTTACAAAAAAAATGATAAAAATCTTCTGAATTTTTATAAAAAAAATTTGATAAGCAACTGCTAAATAAATAATTTTTATATAAATTTTTTGCATAAAAAGTTTTATTTAAAAAATATATAAGATAATTTATGCGACAAATAAATTCACTCCACAAATTCCTCATGATTGGCGCAAACCCAAGCCGAACAGGAGACTGAGAAGTCGTCTGAATTCAAATGGCATATCAGACGGAATCATTGGGATGCGTGGATTGAATACATATTCGCCTTTGAATTTTCCAGTTAAAATAGTAGCTTCAATTACATAAGCCATCAACCTTTTAATAGCAATACTTGTGCCATTACACCAACGGGGTTGATTGATATTGCGAAGCATAATAATAGTGACTCCAACTTTCAATTGGAGATTATTGTAGGTAATCCTGGTAAATCCAACGAATTCAAAAATTCTGTTGGATAATTCACAGCATCTACATTGGTAACAGTATCCACAGACTTGTACGAAATCTTTGATTGTATAACCATATTTAATAAACTAACATCTTTGTGCTTTGCCGCTAAAATTGCTCTGTCACTCAACCATGTATGGCATGTATATTTTGTGCTATGTTAGGTAATACACGTTCAATCAATTCCTCTGTTGACAGTACGAAATGGCAAAAATATTTTGGCAATGTTATCAATCCAGCATCATTAAAAGGCATTGCACCATTCCCAATTTTCGGTAATTGCTTAGAGAACTTATCAGCAGATGGATCATTCTGCAACTGAACACGAACGTTAGTAGTGAGTTTCAATGCTTTTACAAATCTCCATAAGTATGAAGACTTTAAGCAAGCGTTAATCTAGGAAAGACGGGCAATGTTTAAAATCGCCTGACAATAAAATCAAGGGTTTCATTGTTCTTTCCAATGCTTCAACAAATTTCTTATTCGCCATAGTGCATTCAGTCCAAATAATGATAACGTAACGTTTCAATAATTTTGCCGTTCCAGATGTTTTTGAAACGTTACATGTGGGAGTTTCATTAACTTGGTAATTCAATGGCAATTTCAAAGCAGAATGTGCTGTGCGACCACCATCTAACAAAGTGGCTGCATACCAGAAGACGCCATTCAGTTTCTCAAAACATTAACTTAAAAGTTTTCATGCACGAAAAAAATACATGTTTCGAAATGAAAGCAGTGTTCACTTAAATGGCTATAACTTATGAAGATGTGATTTACAATACCTAAGAAGCTAAATTAAAGTAATAATTGAATTTCAGTTTTTCAAAATCAAATTCGAAAAATTTCCATGCAAAAAAATACATGTTTCGGAATTAATGCAGTGTTCACTAAAATGGCTATAACTCGTGAACCAATACAATCGATATGTTTAACAAAAGTTGCACGCTAAATCACTTTGTAAAATGAATTTACATTTTAGTTATTTCTTTATTCAACCTGTTTGTTTCATTTTATAGCAACGTAGCAAAGAACCAGTTTTTACAAAAACAAAAGCATTGTTTTTTGCATACAACCATTTTTTAAAGAGCTAAAACTTTGACATTAACAACAATAACGTTGTTGTTTGCAGAGTTCGTATTTGCTCATGAGTGTGCAGCACATGAGCTTAAATTTGTGCTCATGCGCATGCGCATGTGCAACATTTTCTTATATCAATGCGCATGCTCAAGCGCATGAGCATTGATCGATGGATATGCGCATGAGCATAAAATACTAGCGCACGCATGCACACTCATTAGCTCTGTTTCTTTACTCTACTTTGGGATCCCTCGGGATCCCAATTTGCACGAAAAGCGTTCCCGTACTTTGTGTAAATGAGAGCGGATTTGAGAGAATAAAATTCTTCTTCTTCTTGCACGAAACAGCCCAGAATTTTTCTTCGTGCAAATTGTGTAAATTGTCAAACAGCTGTAAAACATAAACAAAACAATGAAATGCAAAGCAAAAAAATTTTGAACCAAATTTTGGAAAAAGTGTTGTGGAGTCAAATAATGTACTTAAATATAAAGTTTTATGTTGAAATATTAGAAAAATATAATGTTTATTATTGTAAAAGTGTTTGTTTGGTTTAATTTTTGGTAAAATTAGTTTATTTCTGAAGACAATATACAATTTTTCAAAAGTGGCATAAATTTTTATTGTTTTGTAAAAACTATCAAAACAATGACTTTTTATTTCGTGCTTAAAATTTGGTTTTTTCTGTTCCCGTACTTTTGTGTAATTTTGTCTCTTTATGAGAGAAATTTATGCTTGCTCTCATTTTCACGAACTTTACCCAAAAAGTAAAGAAACAGAGCTATTAGAAGCCATGTTTGTTTTTTATCTTCATTTCAAACAATGTTGCCAGAAATGCAGTTTATCGTGTAAAATATTGTTATGAAATAGTTGTTAGTCAAAAATTAAGGTATTTGGCTATATTGGTAATTCCTACATAAATTTAATAAATAATTTTATGTTACAATTGTCTTCTATTTATGAAATTTTAATTTATGACGTACAAAATATGAAAGTAATATACATACATACCAATTTGAATAATAAATATTTTCAAAAGTAGGCATGAAAAAACTGGAATTGATATGTAACTTGTATAATCGGTTGTTGCTTATACGGAAATTATTTAACCATTCTTGTAAAAAACACATGCAATAACTGTGTAAAAAGGTAACGGAATTTTTTGGCTTTATGATTTTGTAAACATTTTATTAGAACACTTAAAGCAGGTAGACTATTTTGTCTAAAAATACATGACAATTTTAACATACAAAAACAAAAATATACATGAATTTTTTTGTTGCCATTCTTTATTTGAAGGAAATTACAAAAAGACTTAACCTTCAAATAATTTGTTATGGTCAGTATCAGATCAGATTATGTCTGTGCATTGGTCAAAGGTTTATGGAAATTTCCAACTATTCTTATAAAAAAGACACATGCAATAATTGTGTAAAAATGTAACGGAACTTTGTGGTTTTATGTTTTTTTTTACTAGAACATTCAAAACAGGTAGACTACTTTGCATTTTGTCGAAAAATACATGACAATTTTTACATACAAAAGCAAAAATATACATGAATTTTGTTGTTGCCATTCTTTGTTTGAGGGAAAGTACAAAAAAACTTAACCTTCAAATAATTTGTTATGATCAGTAAAAAAATTTGTAATACATAATTTTGTTGTTGCATCAGATCATTTCTGTGCATTATTCAAAGATTTATGCAAATTCCTAAAGCTGTGCAAATAGTGAAGGAAATACGTTTTTAAAACAGTTGCTTTAGAAGCAGAGTGAAGAGCATACATTGCTTTTTATACGCATTTAAAAAAATGGATTGTGAAAATAATTTTTATAAAGTTTTGAAAAGCGCTAATAAAATTGTTTGCTCAGAATGTGAGAAACAATTAAGTGGAACCAATTCCTTCAACATTAAAAGGCATTATAAACTCGTCCACAAAAAAGACTTTACGCAAAATGCAAATCAAAGTGATGATGAAGGTGCACCAACAAAAAAATGGAAAATTCAAGAGGTCGTAAAAATTAATATTAACAAGAGCGTATTTTTAAAATGTTGTGTGGGGGTAGTAACAGTTAAAAATTTACCTTTTCGGATTTTCGATGATATCGAATTTTTCAAAGTTTTAATCTCGCCGTACGAGAAGAAATTTGAAACAAACCTAAATTCAAGGAATATTGTTGATGTTCTTGAAGTTTCCTATGTAAAATGTTTTATTTATTAATATGGACATGTTTAATAAATTATACTAATTTTTTATTTATTTTAGACAACCAATTTTAAGTTATATGGCTAATTACACTACGTGACAAAATTTCAACAAAGTCGTGACCAAATGAATCTGGCAGCTAATCTTTATGTAAAATTGTCCGCTGAATTCGAATATGAAGTCAGAATTGTCAAAAGTAGAACAGATATTCCAAAATAAACGTTATTTGTGTTTAAATTTTATAGCCTTTCACTAAAAAGAAAGAATTACATAATCCGTTTACAATTTTTGAAGATAATTGCATTTCAGTCACAGCATCTTTTTTAAAAACACAAATAACGGTTATTTTGGAATATCTCGAAAACTGTTCTACTTTTGACAATTCTGACTTCATATTCGGATTCCGTGGACAATTTTACATAAAGATTAGGTGTCAAATTCATTTGGTCAAAAAATTGTCACGTAGTGTTATTTAAAAAAAAATTTTATGATTAAAAAGAATCTGTTCAGGGGCAAATGCAGATATTGACATTAATTATTTATTAAGTAATTGCAACTAGTTGTTTTTTTTGTTTAAAACAACAAATTATTGTTCAAAAATATTAAAAAAAATAGAATAAACAAATCATAATAATAGTGATGTTAATAAAATAGATAGATATAGATATAGCTATGGGTACAACAACAAGAGCGCATGCTATTATAATATGAAGTCAAACCTAAGCAAACGTTCAGTTTGCCACAACACAAGCGCATTTCCCCTTATTTATTTATTTCTCCTTTTTGAGAAGTGTTTCTATTTTAGCATATTTAGCACATTGAGTTGGAGATTTGCATATTTTTTTTTAGAAAATATTCTAACTGCTTTTTGGCATATTTCCTTGCCCAAAAGCAGATTTTTTTTTAGCATATATTTGCTTTTTAGGAAAGCATTTTTTTAACGACTTACTATACATATTTTTAAAAAATTTTTTTACTACTTCTATTTGTCGCATAAATTATCTTATATATTTTTTAAATAAAACTTTTTATGCAAAAAATTTATATAAAAATTATTTATTTAGCAGTTGCTTATCAAATTTTTTTTATAAAAATTCAGAAGATTTTTATCATTTTTTTTGTAAAAATTTTTATAAAATTTAAAATATTTAAAGTTTTATTTTTTAATCTTAGCAGATTTAAAGCATATATATCATTTCACGATTTAGCAAATTTTTTTTTGAAGTTTTGGCATATTTTCATCAAAAAGTTATGGCAGAACTGTTTTTAAGAATATAAAAAAAAAATCCTAACAAGTATTTAAATTTTAAAACATCGTTTAGGAATTTTTGTCACATCAAAAATTTAATTTGGCAACGCTGATAATAACATCAATAAATTGTATGCCCATGTGCATGCACACAGGCATACAATTTATTGATGTTATTATCAGCGTTGCCAAATTAAATTTTTGATGTGACAAAAATTCCTAAACGATGTTTTAAAATTTAAATACTTGTTAGGATTTTTTTTTTATATTCTTAAAAACGGTTCTGCCATAACTTTTTGATGAAAATATGCCAAAACTTCAAAAAAAAATTTGCTAAATCGTGAAATGATATATATGCTTTAAATCTGCTAAGATTAAAAAATAAAACTTTAAATATTTTAAATTTTATAAAAATTTTTACAAAAAAAATGATAAAAATCTTCTGAATTTTTATAAAAAAAATTTGATAAGCAACTGCTAAATAAATAATTTTTATATAAATTTTTTGCATAAAAAGTTTTATTTAAAAAATATATAAGATAATTTATGCGACAAATAGAAGTAGTAAAAAAATTTTTTAAAAATATGTATAGTAAGTCGTTAAAAAAATGCTTTCCTAAAAAGCAAATATATGCTAAAAAAAAATCTGCTTTTGGGCAAGGAAATATGCCAAAAAGCAGTTAGAATATTTTCTAAAAAAAAATATGCAAATCTCCAACTCAATGTGCTAAATATGCTAAAATAGAAACACTTCTCAAAAAGGAGAAATAAATAAATAAGGGGAAATGCGCTTGTGTTGTGGCAAACTGAACGTTTGCTTAGGTTTGACTTCATATTATAATAGCATGCGCTCTTGTTGTTGTACCCATAGCTATATCTATATCTATCTATTTTATTAACATCACTATTATTATGATTTGTTTATTCTATTTTTTTTAATATTTTTGAACAATAATTTGTTGTTTTAAACAAAAAAAACAACTAGTTGCAATTACTTAATAAATAATTAATGTCAATATCTGCATTTGCCCCTGAACAGATTCTTTTTAATCATAAAATTTTTTTTTAAATAACACTACGTGACAATTTTTTGACCAAATGAATTTGACACCTAATCTTTATGTAAAATTGTCCACGGAATCCGAATATGAAGTCAGAATTGTCAAAAGTAGAACAGTTTTCGAGATATTCCAAAATAACCGTTATTTGTGTTTTTAAAAAAGATGCTGTGACTGAAATGCAAATATCTTCAAAAATTGTAAACGGATTATGTAATTCTTTCTTTTTAGTGAAAGGCTATAAAATTTAAACACAAATAACGTTTATTTTGGAATATCTGTTCTACTTTTGACAATTCTGACTTCATATTCGAATTCAGCGGACAATTTTACATAAAGATTAGCTGCCAGATTCATTTGGTCACGACTTTGTTGAAATTTTGTCACGTAGTGTAATTAGCCATATAACTTAAAATTGGTTGTCTAAAATAAATAAAAAATTAGTATAATTTATTAAACATGTCCATATTAATAAATAAAACATTTTACATAGGAAACTTCAAGAACATCAACAATATTCCTTGAATTTAGGTTTGTTTCAAATTTCTTCTCGTACGGCGAGATTAAAACTTTGAAAAATTCGATATCATCGAAAATCCGAAAAGGTAAATTTTTAACTGTTACTACCCCCACACAACATTTTAAAAATACGCTCTTGTTAATATTAATTTTTACGACCTCTTGAATTTTCCATTTTTTTGTTGGTGCACCTTCATCATCACTTTGATTTGCATTTTGCGTAAAGTCTTTTTTGTGGACGAGTTTATAATGCCTTTTAATGTTGAAGGAATTGGTTCCACTTAATTGTTTCTCACATTCTGAGCAAACAATTTTATTAGCGCTTTTCAAAACTTTATAAAAATTATTTTCACAATCCATTTTTTTAAATGCGTATAAAAAGCAATGTATGCTCTTCACTCTGCTTCTAAAGCAACTGTTTTAAAAACGTATTTCCTTCACTATTTGCACAGCTTTAGGAATTTGCATAAATCTTTGAATAATGCACAGAAATGATCTGATGCAACAACAAAATTATGTATTACAAATTTTTTTACTGATCATAACAAATTATTTGAAGGTTAAGTTTTTTTGTACTTTCCCTCAAACAAAGAATGGCAACAACAAAATTCATGTATATTTTTGCTTTTGTATGTAAAAATTGTCATGTATTTTTCGACAAAATGCAAAGTAGTCTACCTGTTTTGAATGTTCTAGTAAAAAAAAACATAAAACCACAAAGTTCCGTTACATTTTTACACAATTATTGCATGTGTCTTTTTTATAAGAATAGTTGGAAATTTCCATAAACCTTTGACCAATGCACAGACATAATCTGATCTGATACTGACCATAACAAATTATTTGAAGGTTAAGTCTTTTTGTAATTTCCTTCAAATAAAGAATGGCAACAAAAAAATTCATGTATATTTTTGTTTTTGTATGTTAAAATTGTCATGTATTTTTAGACAAAATAGTCTACCTGCTTTAAGTGTTCTAATAAAATGTTTACAAAATCATAAAGCCAAAAAATTCCGTTACCTTTTTACACAGTTATTGCATGTGTTTTTTACAAGAATGGTTAAATAATTTCCGTATAAGCAACAACCGATTATACAAGTTACATATCAATTCCAGTTTTTTCATGCCTACTTTTGAAAATATTTATTATTCAAATTGGTATGTATGTATATTACTTTCATATTTTGTACGTCATAAATTAAAATTTCATAAATAGAAGACAATTGTAACATAAAATTATTTATTAAATTTATGTAGGAATTACCAATATAGCCAAATACCTTAATTTTTGACTAACAACTATTTCATAACAATATTTTACACGATAAACTGCATTTCTGGCAACATTGTTTGAAATGAAGATAAAAAACAAACATGGCTTCTAATAGCTCTGTTTCTTTACTTTTTGGGTAAAGTTCGTGAAAATGAGAGCAAGCATAAATTTCTCTCATAAAGAGACAAAATTACACAAAAGTACGGGAACAGAAAAAACCAAATTTTAAGCACGAAATAAAAAGTCATTGTTTTGATAGTTTTTACAAAACAATAAAAATTTATGCCACTTTTGAAAAATTGTATATTGTCTTCAGAAATAAACTAATTTTACCAAAAATTAAACCAAACAAACACTTTTACAATAATAAACATTATATTTTTCTAATATTTCAACATAAAACTTTATATTTAAGTACATTATTTGACTCCACAACACTTTTTCCAAAATTTGGTTCAAAATTTTTTTGCTTTGCATTTCATTGTTTTGTTTATGTTTTACAGCTGTTTGACAATTTACACAATTTGCACGAAGAAAAATTCTGGGCTGTTTCGTGCAAGAAGAAGAAGAATTTTATTCTCTCAAATCCGCTCTCATTTACACAAAGTACGGGAACGCTTTTCGTGCAAATTGGGATCCCGAGGGATCCCAAAGTAGAGTAAAGAAACAGAGCTAATGAGTGTGCATGCGTGCGCTAGTATTTTATGCTCATGCGCATATCCATCGATCAATGCTCATGCGCTTGAGCATGCGCATTGATATAAGAAAATGTTGCACATGCGCATGCGCATGAGCACAAATTTAAGCTCATGTGCTGCACACTCATGAGCAAATACGAACTCTGCAAACAACAACGTTATTGTTGTTAATGTCAAAGTTTTAGCTCTTTAAAAAATGGTTGTATGCAAAAAACAATGCTTTTGTTTTTGTAAAAACTGGTTCTTTGCTACGTTGCTATAAAATGAAACAAACAGGTTGAATAAAGAAATAACTAAAATGTAAATTCATTTTACAAAGTGATTTAGCGTGCAACTTTTGTTAAACATATCGATTGTATTGGTTCACGAGTTATAGCCATTTTAGTGAACACTGCATTAATTCCGAAACATGTATTTTTTTGCATGGAAATTTTTCGAATTTGATTTTGAAAAACTGAAATTCAATTATTACTTTAATTTAGCTTCTTAGGTATTGTAAATCACATCTTCATAAGTTATAGCCATTTAAGTGAACACTGCTTTCATTTCGAAACATGTATTTTTTTCGTGCATGAAAACTTTTAAGTTAATGTTTTGAGAAACTGAATGGCGTCTTCTGGTATGCAGCCACTTTGTTAGATGGTGGTCGCACAGCACATTCTGCTTTGAAATTGCCATTGAATTACCAAGTTAATGAAACTCCCACATGTAACGTTTCAAAAACATCTGGAACGGCAAAATTATTGAAACGTTGCGTTATCATTATTTGGACTGAATGCACTATGGCGAATAAGAAATTTGTTGAAGCATTGGAAAGAACAATGAAACCCTTGATTTTATTGTCAGGCGATTTTAAACATTGCCCGTCTTTCCTAGATTAACGCTTGCTTAAAGTCTTCATACTTATGGAGATTTGTAAAAGCATTGAAACTCACTACTAACGTTCGTGTTCAGTTGCAGAATGATCCATCTGCTGATAAGTTCTCTAAGCAATTACCGAAAATTGGGAATGGTGCAATGCCTTTTAATGATGCTGGATTGATAACATTGCCAAAATATTTTTGCCATTTCGTACTGTCAACAGAGGAATTGATTGAACGTGTATTACCTAACATAGCACAAAATATACATGCCATACATGGTTGAGTGACAGAGCAATTTTAGCGGCAAAGCACAAAGATGTTAGTTTATTAAATATGGTTATACAATCAAAGATTTCGTACAAGTCTGTGGATACTGTTACCAATGTAGATGCTGTGAATTATCCAACAGAATTTTTGAATTCGTTGGATTTACCAGGATTACCTACAATAATCTCCAATTGAAAGTTGGAGTCACTATTATTATGCTTCGCAATATCAATCAACCCCGTTGGTGTAATGGCACAAGTATTGCTATTAAAAGGTTGATGGCTTATGTAATTGAAGCTACTATTTTAACTGGAAAATTCAAAGGCGAATATGTATTCAATCCACGCATCCCAATGATTCCGTCTGATATGCCATTTGAATTCAGACGACTTCTCAGTCTCCTGTTCGGCTTGGGTTTGCGCCAATCATGAGGAATTTGTGGAGTGAATTTAGAGTATCCATTTTTCTCACATGGACAGTTGTATGTAGCCTGTTTGCGCATTCGTAAACCATCGGTGTTGTATTTAAAAACAAGAAATGTTGTGTACCACAGAGCATTACAATAAAAACAATTTTTCACTGATTTAAATGAATTTGAATTGATTTCTTATTTTCTTTTTTGCACTACGAAGTGTGCTGGGGTTCGCGCTAGTTATTAATAAAAATCAAAAGTTTAACAATTATCCAAAAAAAAAAAATTATAAAACTGTGTTTTTTAAGAAGTGTTGTTTTTAATATTTGTTTGCGTGTTTTTAATATTATATGAAAATCAATTGGATTAAATGCAACAAGTTTTTTTTTATACAAATAAAACATATTTTAGGCATCTTAAAACAATTCATTTTCTTAAAGCTCACGATCTATTGTTGTGGGGTGAGTTATAAAGACTCCTCCACATTTCAAAGACATTTAAAAAACAAACGGTGACCAACAGTGGAAAAACTGACCCAACTGACAGAAATATTCTGTGCTACTACAGAAGAAAGTGAAGAAATTAGTGATCTACATTTATCGTCAACTGAAGTAAATGCAACTGACAGAAATATTCTGAGCTACTACAGAAGAAAGTGAAGAAATTAGTGATCTACATTTATCGTCAACTGAAGTAAATGCAAACAATTTAAACGTTGATACAATTTTTTCAATTGATAACAACAAAGCCATGTCAGACCAGGAACTTGAAGTCGTTGATAAGCAAGAGGATGCCTTAAAAAGTCTTGTGACTTCTTGGAACTTGGGAAATATTGTTCAGTTTTTAATCGGTAAGTTTTCTGCTTCCATAAATTAATTACTAAAAATTTTAAACTTCGTCCAACTACAAAATTTTAAACTTCGAACAACTACAAATTTTTGGAGAGTGTGAAAATTTTGGTGACATTTTCAAAATTTGGCCGCAATATAAAAATCCGAACGGGTTTAAATTGGTAAGCATACCTCTACCATTTTTAAGTCGTTTTTTCTAACAATTACTGTTTTCTCCATTATTTTACAGATTGACAAGGATTTCGCAACTCATCATGATTGTCACCACTCAATTTTAAGTTGGGGTGCGAACAATATTATTAAATTTCACGATGGGCTCTCTAAGTTAAAATAATTAAAAATGCAGTGATTTAAATTAATTCTTCGAAACTATAACAAAGACGATTTAAAAGAAGGTAAACCATTTTAAAATGTTTATTTTTTAAACACAACTATAAATTTTTTAAATTCCTATTTAGATCCAGACCAGTTTGCCCTTAAAGTGTTATTGGTATTACACTATTTTCTTCCCCAACGGAAAAGGTCGTGCGAAAACCCGTTTAAGGTAGAAAAGAAATGTCTCGCTTTTCCACAAAAGACTCATAAGACTCACCGTTTATATAAGCAATTGAAGACGTGTCAAAAATTAAGCATTTCTTTGTTTATCTAGATTGTACATTCTTACCATTTCCAAGTTTTCTAAGATCTTTGGATCTCTGCTTTAAAATGTTTCATTTATTTAATTTAGAATATCCAAAGGCTTGCAATTTAATGTGGTCATTTATAGAAGTGTATTTCTATTCTTTAGATAAAAATTCTAAAATAAGTATTCTTTCAAACGAATTAAAAGACATTGAAAATTAATGTTGTTTTTGTATATAATTGTACTTTTTTAATTGCAATTAAATATAACGTAACGTGGATTTTTTAAACATATTTATATAAAAACATCAACTAATTAAGAATGCACTTGTTTTTTATATTTAATGAACAAATTATATATGTATTTGTAAAATGTAATCAATTTGTACTTTTTTTTAATTGTAACCCCTATATATATATTTTTTTTTTTTTTTTTTTTTTTTTTTTCATAATTAATAAGTAGTATTTATTATACTTTAGATTATACTGATAATTATAATTTTACAATTTTTTCATACATTTTCTTGACTTACATTATTTCTAACAAATTGTGTAATGTTTTTTTTAAATATATTAGTATTTATTTCCGATTTAACGCTATTTGGTAGTGAGTTATATAATTTTAATCCCTTAAAGAAAAGTGATCTTTGCATTGCTGTTGTTGTCACCCTTTGCAGTCTAAAGTTGTCTGCGTTTCTTAGATTGTATGGCTGTACCCCTCCTACGTAATTAATTTGATCGATTAGGTAGTCAGGAGCATTTCCCATCCTCATTTTTTGAACAAACGTTATTGTATTTAGTTCCAGTCTCTGTTTTATATTGAGCCATCTTAGCGCATCAAGCATTAAATTTATGTGGGTAAATCTGTTGCAATTTAAAATAGAACGCATGGCCTTGTTTTGAAGTTTTTGAAGTCTTTCTAATTGGCTTGTTGTGCAGCAAGTATATAAAATTGTAGATCCAAATTCAAAATGTGGTTTAACCATGGTGTTGTACATATTTATTGCTGTTATTGTAGATACTTTATTTCGCACCCTTTTAAAAACCCCGATTTTTTTTCCGATTTTTTTGCATATATATTCAACATGTTGTTTAAATTTTAAGTCTTTATCAATTATAAAACCAAGATATTTAATTTGTTTAACTTTTTCAATAGTTTCGTTATTTATTTTAAAATTTAAGTTACTGTTCATGTTTATTTCCATTAGTTTGGTTTTTTTTCATTTAATTTTAATTTATTTATTTTCAGCCAGTAGTTTATTTTGTCGATGTCATGCATTAATTTATCATTACATTGCGTTTCCGTCTCTCCCTCCGCATATATCAAGGTGTCATCTGCATAAAGGACTATTTCACATTTATCTAGTATACTCGGCATATCGTGTATGTATATTATAAACAATAAAGCCCCTAGTATGGAACCCTGCGGCACTCCAAATTCGTTATTTATTTTATCCGATTTTACACCGTTAACTTTTGTGATTTGTTTCCGATTTGTTAGGTATGATATAAACCATTGTAGTTCGTTTTGACGAATGCCATACATATATAGTTTTTGGATCAATACCTGTCTATCTATGGTCTCGAAAGCTCTTTTAAAATCCAAGAAAATTGCCATAATCTTCTTCTTTGCATCCCTATATTTCCATTTATTAATTACATAATTTACTGCTGTTTCACAAGAGTGTTTTTTTCTGAAACCAGATTGATATTTCGAAAATAGATTATGAAGTTCCATATATTTTTCTAACTGCTCTTTAACAACTTTTTCTATAATTTTTTCACAGGTTTTAAGCATATTTATTGGCCGGAATTCCTCACATTTGTTTGTTTTTGTCACTTTTTCTATTGGTATTATCATTGAGTATTTCCAATTTTCAGGAAATATACCATTTTCAAAAGATTTATTTATAACTATAAGCATGTTTTTACCAATAATGTTCCAGTTGTCTAAGATTATTTTAATTGATATTTTATTAAAGTCTGGCTTGTTATTAATGCCTTTACATATGTTCTTCAGTTCCATTATGGATATTGCACGAAATTTAAATCTATAGGTTATCACAGGTATTATGTTTATATATTGCACGTTTTCTATTGTATCTCTAATTGACTTAATACTATTGACAAAATAATTATTAAATTGGTTGGCGATTTCATAGTTATCCTTATACTCTATTTCATTAAATATCACAGTTTTAATCACATTTGTGCTTTTTCTAAGTACTAGGTCTTTTATTTTTCTCCACATTTGTTTCTGGTATTTGGCATTATTTATTTTATTATTGATGTATTTATTTTTTTCATACTCTATTTTGTTTTTATACATATTTCTTATCACTTTATAATTACTCCATGCATATTCAGTATTTTCAGCTTTAGCAATTTGGTATTTCATAATTTTTTCTCTTTTGAGTGTTTTTAGTTCTTCGTTGAACCATTTGTTAGTCTCGAATTTTGTATTAATTATTTTCTTCCTCGTAAATTTCTTAATTGTTCTCTCAAGACAAAATTCCATTTTATCCACACTACTATTAATATTGTCATTTTCATTATATTTTAATATTGCACCCAATTCCTTGTTAAATATATCTTTATTGTATTTAAACATTTCAATTTCTGTTTTTATTATGTTTGTTTGATTTTCATTCCTATATTCGATTTTAATGTCTATTGCTTCATGGTCCGTTATTTTATTTTCATTATTATTTGAAGTTGAAATGTTACATATGTTTGTTATTATATAGTCTATTAATGTCATTGAATTCTGTGTGATTCTAGTATATTCGTTAACTACTTGTTTGAGTCCATTATCGTTTAAAATATTTTCCATTCTGATTTTATATGTTTCTTCCTTTCGCCAGTCTATGTTGAAGTCTCCTGCTATTAATATATCATTATTTGTTTCACATATGTCTTCAATTATTTGTTCAAAAACCTCGCAAAATTCTGCTTCACTGCTACTTGGTGATCTATATACAGCCATTATTATTATTTGAAAGTTTCTTACTCTTGCCAAATATGCGCTTATCCAATATTTTGAATCTAATGTTATTTCACGTATCTGTGTTACATTCCAATGTTTTTTAAAGTAGATAAGAACTCCACCTGTTCTGTTCGAATTTGAGTGTGTAATATAATTGTCATATTCTTTTATTTGTATTTCCTGTTCTATGTATAAACTCTGGGTTTTGTTCCTCTGTAATAATTTCCAATTGATTGAAGTTGTTAGTCAGTCCACATATATTTGTGTAGATACCTTTTATCTGCAGTGACTGTTATGCCATTAAACCTAGTCTTTTCTTTTTGATGTCAAGTTTATTTTGGTAAACTGGACATTCTTTACTTGATGATACATGATTTTCATCAAGTCCCATATTAAGCCTTCTATTTGTTCTAATGCAATTGATACACTTTTTTGTAATTTCTTTTACGCAATCTTTAGATTTATGGTTTCCATGACATCTATAACACGTTTCTTCATTTTTACATTCAGTCGCCTTATGATTATAACCCTGGCATTTAAAACATCGCACTATATCTGTTCCATCAAATATTCTACATTTTTCCCATCCAATGTTTAATTTTTGTGCTGCCTTGATCTTTGTGTACGTTTCTTTATCTATTTGTATTTTTGTATTATAAATTACTTTATTAAATCGTTTAAATTCGTATGATTTTACTATTTTTATTTCATTTTTACTCAATTGTTGATTTTGTCTTTTTATTTTTTCTATTAATTCTTCATCCGTGTATTTAAATGACATATCCGTTATTATTAATGACAAATCATTTTCGTTTGGGGCTTTGATATCATAAGTTTCACTCATTTCTTTTTCTATAGCATTTTTGATTTTGCTCCTTTCTTCATCATTTTCACTCTCTATAACAATTGTTCCATTTCTTCTATTTTCAATATTAGTTATTTTTAAGTTAACTGGATCCACTTTATTGTTCAAATCTTCTTTTGTTTTTTCAATTTTTTGTTTTTCTTTTGGCTTTACTATTAGGGGTACTTGTTTTTTCAAATCTGGCAACATTGTATTTTTCTTTACCGTTTCAGCGAAAGAGAGTTTATGTTGTTTATCATTGGTTTCTTTTATTACTTTTTTTATTTCTTCACACATCTTAACATTGTTTTCTTCAATTGTGTTATAAATGTCTTTATTTTTATTTTCAAAGTTATTAACAATGCCGGAAAGTTTTTTAATTTCGGTTACATTTTTTTCACAAGCTTTTTGAGCAGAATCTATTTTTTTAAGCCTTTCTTCGTATCTTTTTTCAATTGCTTCCAATAATTGTTTAATTTCATTTTCATTTTGCTTCAGGGACATTTCAAATTCATTTTTATATTCATCCAAGTTAGCTTTGTTTTTGTTGACACCATATTGAATTTCCTTTAAAACATGATCTACATTGTGAATATATTGCATGCAGTCATCACACATAAATCTCATAAAGGAATTGGTTTCCAGAACTTTTGCGGAATATTGGTCAAGGCCCGAACACTTATCAACCTTGCCACACACTCCTGCACATATCACGCCTGTCTCGCCCCGTATTGTTCTTCTACATTTATGGCATTCAGCCATTGTAGATTCAGTTGTTATTTTTATTTTCTTTTTGTGTACAAATTAATGTTTATTTATTATATTTTTTTTTTTTTTTATTTCCCCGCATAGATCTTTGATATATCTATAGGTTTTTAATAGTCTTTTTCTATTTTTTACCAAATAAATATTTTATTTTTCAAAACTTTGCAGAGCTTTTATTATTTCACTTTACTCGTTACCGCTAACTATAGATAACATTTATATATTAAGACATTGTTTTTTAAATTAACTGCCTGTTCATCTATTTTCGAACGAAAACTTCGATCGCTTAATTTACATTTAAAACAAAAACAAATAATAAAATATTGTTTTTGTTTTACATGTAAGCTAAGCGAACGAAGTGTTCGTTCGAAAATAGATGAACAGGCAGTAAATAAATAACACAGTACAACACATGATTTGCCAACTCAATTCTGTGAACTGTATGTGAAATTAGACCCAAAAAGAAGAATTTCTGCATCATTCGTTTTGTCTTCTTACCTGCGATTTGAAGTTAGTATCGATTTGAAGTTAGTACTATCGTATAGGGGAATTTATCACGTTTTAGGCCCTGTTGTTTGACATAGCTCGACAACCACTAGCCCAATTTAGTTGAAATAAATTTTAAAAAATTAAGAATTACAATTCCCTTAATCTGTTCATATATTGTTTTCCTATACAAGTAACACTTTCGAAGTTAAAAATGAATGTATGAAGGGAAAAAATTATTTTTTGCCTAAAAATTTAAATTTTTTTTTTTTAAAATACATAAAAAATCCAAAATGGAAAAAAGTTTAAAGTTTAGTTATTTTTTCGCAAAGTCACATAACCTATGAGCAAAATGAGACAAAGATCATAAAAATCGATGCACGCGTTTGTCATTTATTCACAATTAAGTAAATGTATGAATTTCAAAAATTTGCTCGAGATATGCACAACATTATTTGGAGAAAACATTGACACCTTTTTCATGATTCTGAGAATTAAAAAAAAAGGAATAAACAAAAGGTTATTTGATTTTTATGATTGCGGTAATAAATGTACGTGGACAATTAAACGGAAAGTGGACCTTTTTATTATTTGGGTTTTTCCGGTGGCTACCTATATGATTTTTTTTACAGAAATTGCACCCACATTTAAGGGTGGTCATTATTTGGAAAGTTTTGCACAGTTTGAAACGTACAAGTGCTGAATCAGGTATAAAGCCAGCCGCCCTTAAAATATGCGCCCATTTATAAGTACCTGGCAGTAAAATATTCAAAAATACGTAGTATTTATAGGTGTGCATTGATCGATTTTTGGCATTCAGCCAGTGCCGACGAACGCGAACAGTAAAAGTGATTTTTCTCCAGTTTTTTAAAAGTGAATAACAACAAAACATAAAATATATCAATATGGAAAACAACAAGTGCCCATATTTGGATGAATATTGTTACGTTTGTGGTCATATCGTCCGAAAAATACAGAAAAAAGATCGAAAAAATTTGTTTCCTGAGCAATTCAAAACCGCGTATTGTAATTATTTCGATGAAGCAGATTTAAGTGGTGCACATTTTACGCCGAACACAGTGTGCAACAGTTGTTATACTACCCTTCTAAAATGGATTCACGGAAAAAGAAGAAAGTTATCTTTTATGAAGCCAGTAATTTGGGTGGAAGACACAACTGGACATGATGAATCCAGGTGCTATGCATGCATAAATTTTCGTCCTGGATTAAACAGACAACAATTGAAAACAAAAGTATACACTGCTGCATTTACTGCCACACTTCCAGTGCAACGCCCTGCTGATACCGATGCACCTAAACCTCCGAGTGCGGATACTGTGTCCCTGCTAGCCGAAACCGTTTTCACCAATCCGACCGATTTGGATGATGCTGATTGGATACCCGATATTGAAAATAGTGCACCACAACCGCTACCACAAATCGAAATGGATTACATTGTGGCCAAGCTGGGACTATCACAACACGACTCCGAATGGCTGACATCATTTTTGAAGAGAAGAAAACTCACACAGCAAAATGTCAGCGCAACATCATACCGACAACGCCAAGCTGATTTTCAGAAATTTTATTCCGTTGACGAAGCAAATACGTTCACGTACTGCCATGATATCCCAGGTTTAGTGAAAAAATTGGGAATGGATTATATCGCTGGCGACTGGCGTTTATTCATCGATGGTTCAGTTACTAGTTTGAAGGCTGTGCTGCTGCACAAAAAAAATAAAAAACCATGCATTCCATTGGGATTCAGTACAACTATGAAGGAAACGTATGAAGCATTGGGCGAAATTTTGAAGAAAATCAAATACGATGAACACAAATGGAACATTTGTTGCGATCTGAAGGTGGTCAACATACTACAAGGGATTATAGAAAAGGGCGGATATCCCAAATACTTCTGCTTCCTTTGTAATTGGGATTCACGATACAAAGGAAATCAATATCAATGTAAAGATTGGAAAGGAAGAACTCCCGAGCTCAACAAACAATTAAAATTACGCAATGAACCTATGATAAAGGACCTGGATGATATTTTGTTGCCACCGCTCCACATGAAACTGGGAATAGCTGGGAAATTCGTTGAAGTGGTGGTCAAAAAAGTTAACGGCGCCTTTGACTGTTTGAAATCCATCTTTCCGAAACTCAGTGATGAGAAAATTAAAAACGGTACGTATCGTACTCTGTATTTCAATATTGTCATATCTAAATTTGTTAATTTCTATACATTCGCATTACCAATAATTTTTTCGTTTTTCTTATGTATTTAAAACAGGTATTCTCAATGGACCTGATATTCGGAAATTGATCAAAAGTGATTCTTTCACACATTTGCTTTCAGAGCATCACGACCACCAACATGCATGGAACGCATTGAAAGAAGTAATAGAAGGCGTTCTAGGAAAGAACCGTGTCCAGCGAGAAGAGATACAGCAACGAGTGGACAGGTTGCTGTTTTATTTCGAAAAAATCGGTGCATCCATGACGCTGAAATTGCATTTCTTGCACCACCACCTCGATACTTTTTTGGCACAATCACCTCAGGAATCAGACGAACAAGGAGAGAGGTTCCACCAGGTGACCATGCCATTTGAAAAGCGGTTCAAAAGCAAAAAATTGGATGCATTGCTTGCGGAGGTTTGTTGGTGGAGTTCCACAATTATGCAGTTTGAAGAAAGCACCGAAGATGAAGACATTGAAATTGGTGGACACAGTGAAAGAAACACGCCCTTGAATAGTATGTGTATCTCGGATGACGATACAGACTCAGACCATGAATATGAACAACCTACGAAGAAAACAAGATCATCAGAACCACAAGCGTCAACTTCTACAAGGATGGATATTGCCAATAATTGAAAAAATGTTCTAAATTTTGTTTTTATGCATATTATAATTGCGTATTAATTGCATATTATTTTATTTTCATTAAGTTTTTATAAATAAAGTTTTTTTTTGCATGATAATTTTTTAATTTATATTTTTATTTTTATTTTAAGGGTTATATCCACAACTGATTTTTGAAATTCATACCTTTACTCAATTGCGAATAAAAGCGAAACGCGTGCATCGATTTTTATGATCTTTGTCTCATTTTGCTCATAGGTTATGTGACTTTGCGAAAAAATAACTAGACTTGAAACTTTTTTCCATTTTGGATTTTTATGTATTTTTAAAAAAAAAAATTTAAATTTTTAGGCAAAAAATAATTTTTTCCCTTCATACATTCATTTTTAACTTCGAAAGTGTTACTTGTATAGGAAAACAATACATGATCAGATTACGGGAATTGTAATTCTTAATTTTTTAAAATTTATTTCAACTAAATTGGGCTAGTGGTTGTCGAGCTATGTCAAACAACAGGGCCTAAAGCGTGATAAATTCCCCTATACGATAGTACTAACTTCAAATCGATACTAACTTCAAATCGCAGGTAAGAAGACAAAACGAATGATGCAGAAATTCTTTTTTTTGGGTCTAATTTCACATACAGTTCACAGAATTGAGTTGGCAATCAATTAACTGAAAAATGTTGTACTGTGTAATATTCGTTCTAACATGTATTTATGTGCTGTTTTCACAACACAAGTGATTTTACGTAAAATTGATATGAAAATCACGCAGTTGTTAATTTATTCTTTTTGAAATTGTAATAAAGTAATTTTAAAGTTATGTATGTGAGTTTCCAACACATATTTATATAAAAAACTCAACTTTTTTTAATATACACGCTATTTGTTTATATTAAATAATAAATATTCGTTGTAAAATGTATTTACTGTCTGTTTTTTTCAAAATAAAACAAGTAAGAAAGTATAGTCGGTCAAGCCCGACCAATGATACCCTACACCACAGTATTAAAAAACACATCATGCTTATATGTCCATATAAATATGGATTTATCTATGTTTATAAACTTCGGTTTGAAAGTTTGTAAGAGGCAGAAATTGCCCACTACCTCCCCTTGTGGTCCTATTTTTGAAAAATTGTATAGCTTATGTGTCCATATAGATATGGATCTATCTATGTTTTAAATTTCATTAAAATCGGTTTAAGAGGCAGAAATTGCCCCTATCTCCCCTCGTGGTCCTATCTTTTAAAAAATGCATCCCTTTTGTGTCCATAAATATATGGTTCTATCTGTTTTAAATTTCATTAAAATCGGTTTGATAGTTTCTGAGTGGAAGAAATTTCCCCCTTTATTCCCTCGTGGTCCTACGATTTAGCCCATTTTCAATAGGCTTGGTCCTTGTGCTAATAAGAACCTATGTCTCAAATTTTACCAAATTATCTCCAAAATTGCGACCTGGAGGCTTATTCTGAATTGCGATGCGAAAATCAATGCGATGCGCAAATGAAATGCGATGCGAAAGAAAATTGGTATTCTGTTAGACTTTCGCAATCGCTTTCGCAATTTATTTCAAATTGTGGCAACGCTGCTCAAATATACGTCAGTGTCAATAAAAGTCAAATTAAAAATAAATTAATTTGTTTGTGTTTGGCTGTGAAAATTGTTTAAAAATTTATTTTAGACATTCTGTAATAAAAAAAAAATAATAAAAATGGTTTTTGTGGCACTGTGGTTCGACTAAGAAGAAAATGAAAATGTTTTGTGTGTACTTTAAAATCGGCCCAAACCTATTAAAATTAAAGTTGAAGTCAAATATTTTTGAACTGGTTTATATATTTCATACTTTTTTCATCCTGCAGCTTCTCTAATAGGTGGTCCATTGATATTTAGTTCTTCAGTTAACGTTTGCCATAAAGTATTTGCCGACTGACGTGCATTTAGTGTTTTCAAATAGCCTCTTGCCAATTGGCTGTGCTTATTCACAAGTTCCATCATTATATCAAATTGACGCGGTTTGGTGGTCTTATTGCTTGCTTCCCTGAATTAAATAATAAATATATGAATGAATAAATAAATAAAATATTATCTCTCACTAACATGTTTGTACTTTGCGAATGCTATTTTGTTGTCGAATAAATTTTGCGAATTTGACATTTGTTTTCGCAATGTAGAATACCGACTTGTCACCTTTTCGCATTTGAAATGCGATTAAAAAAAAAAACTTTGCGATTATCGCAATACAGAATAGCAACTGTTCGCATTTATGAATTTTCGCATCGCATTGATTTTCGCATCGCAATTCAGAATAAGCCTCCTGTACTTTGCGCACAAGGTTACATGGACAGCCAGCCAGCCAGCCAGACGAAAATCGTTAGTTCGACTCAGAAAGTGATTCTGAGTCGATCGGTATACTTTAAAATGGGTCTAGGACCAATATTTTGAGGTGTTACACACATCAGCACAAATGCATAATACCCTCTCCACTATTGTGGTGTGGGTACAATAAAAATTTTCGCTTGGGAATTTATATTGAAACAACAATATAAATTTCTAAACGAAAATTTTTATTTTAGTTTGAAAAATATGCAGTTACTTTATACTTCTTTTTGATTGAAATTTTTAAAGTTATGTGAATTTCTAAACATATTTACATCTATATATATAATTTCGTTGTTTGTCCGGATGTATGTCCGGTTCTCTTTCCGCAGCTTTCTGAAGCCGTCTGACGTCGCAAAAAGATGAAATTTGGCATACGTAAAGCTCATTTGCGCCACTGGTACAAGACGGAGCCCGATTTTTGATTTTCGGTCTGTGGGCGGTGGGCGTGGTCCTTGAATAAACCATTAACTTTTTTTTATATTTTATGCAGGAAGCTTTTGCGTTTTCCTAATGACACTTTTTATATTTAAAGCCCTCTGTCTGAGGAAGATCATAGCATTGTCAGATTCCTAATGTTCTTATGCTGAAATCATTTTCTCTGCCATAAATCATAGTCGAATCAGATTTTAATACTGCTGTTGAAAAGGAGAGATAATCTTATTGTATCACATACATAGTTACTAACAAAAATATTGGGTTTTTGTTTTGATTTTCAAGATTTGTTTGTATAGTGATTTAAAGAACAATCATATTCTAAGAGAAAGTAACTGTTATTTACATTCATCTAAATTAATTATTTCGAAACACGTTTTTACGAATATTTCATAGGATGTATGTCAGTTTTCGTATAAATAAGCAGAGATTTTTTCGGTGTTTGGTATCAACTGTTTCATACGTTTACATTTTACTATACTTCGGTTTGGTGGATGGTTTATAACCATCACTATGCAAAACGCCGAGGATTTAAATCAGAGAGCGTAAATATATATAACAGTATTCAATGGTTCGTTATTTTTTTTCAACATTTTTCTATAAAAAACTAATTCCGTTAAGGGCATGGAAAGACCTCTTCCAGTGAATAATCTGCATCCGATTCTATTTTTAAACTCATTGAAGGAACCTACAGTTTAATGCCGGAAGCGAAAGGCTAATGCAATAGCATTATTGAATTATTTAGAAAACCTATTCGTAGATGCATTTTTTCAGTACAAAATACAATATGGAAAAAAATTTCCAAGCAATCCCAGAATTGAATAAAACTCGATCCTCTTGTAATATGAAAAAAAAAAACTTTTTAAATTTAATTACATTTATTATAATTACATCCCTGATTTATATTCTTTGTTTTTGTTGTATACCTATTGCAATAAGAAGTAATCGTATGAGGGGATTTACATACATTAAAATTTAAAACAAAATGTTAAACAATTTCGTTTTCAGTTATTTTTTTATTAATAATTTGCAATGATGGATGTTTTGGACGGTGTCTGTAACAAAGTCTTCCCAATTGATGGGGACGAAAATTGTTTGTTTTCGTCTCTTGCTCATGTAGTCTATGCAACAGCTTCAAGGGGAATGGAAGTGCGTAATATTATTGTGGATTATGTGGTCCAAAATTGGAACCGTTTCAAATTTTTTACTACCACCTCAGAGGGTGACAACTATAATAATATTAAAGTATATTCTCTTGATATGAGAAAAAGAGGAAAGTATGGTACTTCATGCGAACTTCAAGCTGCCGCAGAAATATTTCCATATTTATTTGAGGTTTGGAGAAATGGGGCCATATTTTTACGCTTTGGAAATGAAGAACATCCTGTTAAAAAACTTCGTTTTCAGGGAATATTTCAAGTGGACATTTTGATGTCTATGAGAATATTTAATCACCTAACCAACTTTCCCCACAAATGTCAAATGTTGTGCATAAGACTAGAATTATATTGCCCAAACGAAAAGATCATATCGGACAAAGCTTAAAAAAGAAAGGGAGAGAATGAAATTTAATTTCAAAAAAAAGAAAAACTTTAGAGATAAAACAGCACGGTTGAACAACGACAAAAAGAGAAAACTTCTATCTTATAGAAAAAAGCGAGTTTAGGTAAAAATTTTAGGCTTTCAAGGAGCGAAGCATTACGAAAATTTCAAGAATCCGAAGAAGATAAAAATAAAAGATTAAAAAATGATGCATCCAGAAAAAAAGCAAATAGGCAATTTGAAGATGATGAAAAGAAAAGAAAGAGGTTGGACGAAAACAAAATCCGGAATGCATCCCAAAGACTTACTGAATGCGGTTTGCGGAGAAATAAGAGGTTAGAGGAGAACATAAAAAGAAATGCAATTCAAAAACTAAATGAAACAGATAAGCAAAAAAGGGAAAGGTTAAAGGAGGATGCAAACCGAAAAGCAGCTGGAAGACATGTTGAACCAGGTTGTGCGAAAAGAAGGAGATTAGAAGAAAACAGCAAAAGAATGGCAAATAAACGACTGCACGAGGATGAAAGCAACGTAGTGTTGCCTCCTAAAAGACATGTTCAACATGTTAATATTTTGCAGAGCTGCAAGAATGGCAGACAACAAAAGGGAAAAGAAGATTCTATTGAGGAGCATTACTGTGGAGGTATGACTTTTAAATGTTCCATTTGTGCAGCAAAACATTTTCGTAAGGAAAAGGCACCAGATGGAAAATTTTCAAACTGTTGTCAGAAAGGAAAAGTTGACCTAACATCCTTATTATCTCAACCTTATCCTGCCATTTTGAAGGATTTAATAACCGGAAAACACGGGCAATCGAAAAACTTCTTGAAACATATTCGATTCTTTAACAGTGCATTTTAATTTGCGTCATTGGGTGCACAAATTAAAGCACCGCCAAGATACGGTCCATATTGTTTCAGCATTCATGTTCAAATTTACCATAGGGCATGAACTCTAGTACCCGGTGACACAAGAAAATACGCTCAACTGTACATTCTTGATCCTGATGAAGCGACTGAAGAGCGTATGAAGAATTCTGGAAATACTGGATGCAGTAAATCTGCTATTAAAATGTTAGATAGCTTCTTCAACCAATCCATTGGCAAAGGCACACAAAATATTGTATGAAGTGGAGAAGGATGTAGAAGCTGAGGACAGACAAAGAGGGGTCCGAGTAACTATAGTTTCAATGGCAAAAAAAGCACGACATATCTCTTGATAACAGAAGATTTAACGCACAGAGAATCAACGAAGTAACTGCAATATTTCAGAGCACAGACGGTGAACCTCCATTTGAACGAGATCGTCTTATACATTTGAAGCCAGATCCATCAGACCCCAAAGGTACCAGTACTAAACGTATCAGTATACTTCATCCAAGTTTAGAGTCTATGGCATATCCAATACTATTTCCATTTCGAGAGTCTGGATGGCAACCAGATATACCGTTAAAACAAAATATATCCACTACCAAAAGGACACGGGTTTCTCAGATGGGTAACTACAGTTATCGGATTGCCGTGCGTGGAGACTTTAATCCATTTTTGAGCGTGGGAATCCAACCATCTTCATTAGTTAAAAGAACACCAAAAATAGCTCCGTGCTGAAAGTTATCAAGGCCTTATGGATTTTTTGCATTCAAGAGCTGCGGACGATGGTTCCGTTGCTGCCGGCACTGCAAAAGGCAATCCTGCATTTATTCCGAGGATTGATTTGGCTCCCATAAATCCCGACCTACCATTTTTTTGCGTAGGAGACAGTTTCCTATAAGGTTGGCGTTTTCTATCACCATCAATCAAGGTCAAACGTTAGAGAGGGTGGGTATATATTTGCCCAAACCAGTTTTTAGTCATGGACAATTGTACGTTGCTTTCTCAGGAGTGAGAAAAAAAGATGATGTTAAGGTAAAAGTAATGCATGTAGATAGAAAATAGGGTATGTTAAAAAGGGTTGCTCCTCAGTATTTTCAAAAAATTTTGTTTTTAAAGAAGTATTATAATTTAGTTACTTACTTATTGTTATTTTTTACATATTTTACTTATTGTTATTTTTTTCATATTTTTTCTTCATATACCTATTAAATATATTAAAACAGTGAATAATATTTTTTCTTTAATTTCTTTCATAAGCGTTACTATGTTAGTTATTATCTAAAAGATTTTTATGCCTGGCAGGGACAGGCTTTGTTACTAGTATATCAATAAAATTATTTTTTGAATATAATGAAAATCTTCTATTATACGTAATTCTGTTATTAATTTCATAATTAATGTCATGTCACAAATTAAACATTTCATTGAAATTCAAAAATCTTTTCAATAAAATAATGAAATCATTCATAAATATTTGACAGTTCAACATTATGTTAATGAAATGTTTCATTAATCTTATGACAAAAAGGCACTGTCTTATTAATGTTTCTTGCATTAAGTTAATGCTAAATTTACATCGATTTTTTGAAACATTTCGTTAACTTGGGGCTAATGAATAATCTTCATATATCCAATGAAACGTTACATAGGTGGAATTTTAATGGGAAAAAGTCTAGTTTACCAACGCAGCTCTAAATAAAAAAAAAGTACATTGGGTGATAGAATAAAAAATTAAATGGCAAAATTCTCGGAAACGCATAGTTTCCGAGTTATGGACCTCGAAAGTTTTCATATAAACTTGCGATTTCCCTCTGCATTTCTGAACGTATATGGCCAATATTGGTATTATTTGAAAGAATTTGAACAGAGAAGTGCACTACGTAATAAAAATGTAATCAAATAAACCCCAGCTTCTTTAAATAAAGCTTCTCTGCATAGCCGGCCTTCGGCCGGGCGCAAGGACTTTATCCTCTATGGTATAACAAACACCGGCTTCGCTAACTAAAGCTTCTGTGCATAGCCGGCCTTCGGCCGGGCGCAAGGAATTTCTCCTCTATGGTATGACAAATACCGGCTTCGCTAACTAAAGCTTCTCTGCATAGCCGGCCTTCGGCCGGGCGTAAGAATTTTCTCCTCTATGGTATAACAAACACCGGCTACGCTAAATAAAGCTTCTCTGCATAGCCGGCCTTCGGCCGGGCGCAAGGATTTTCTCCTCTATGGTATAACAAACACCGGCTTCGCTAAATAAAGCTTCTCCGCATAGCCGGCTCCTTATTCCTTAATGGATTAATAATATTTAATTAAAATGTTTATATCTAGAAAAATTCATTCAAAAGCTTTTAAATGATACCAATATTGGCTATATACGTTCAAAAATGTAGTGGGAAATCGCGAATTTATATGAAAACTTCAACGGTCCATAACTCTGAAACTATGCGTTTCCGAGAATTTCGTCATTTTATTTTTTCTTCTTAATTTTCAACTGTCCATCACCCTATGTACTTTTTTTTTTTTTTGGAGCTGCGTTGGTATACTAGACTTAAGCCTTTTAATGTAATTTTTCATTGGATTAATGTCAAAATCCATTTGATCCGTGAAGAAAATTCGTTCAGTGTATAACAAATACCTGCTATGCTAAATCTGAGTTAATACGGCTGATGTTTTATTTATTTTTCGTGTTAGCGTTAAGAAAATGAAGGGAGAAGTGATAGAAAACTTGATTTTCGTACTGACAGTACATGCATATATGTATTCGTTTCTTTTCAGAAAAAAAGCAGCAATCATGTCAATAAGACAAAGTTTTAATCCTCTATGTTATCAAAAACTTTGGCTTCGCTAACTACAGTTTTTCTGCAAAGCAGGCCTCTGTCCGGGCCCAAGGCCTTTCTCCTCTATGGTATAACAATACCGGCTTCGCTAACTAAAAATTCTCTGCATAGCAATTAATATGCTTACTCTTGAATTTCACAAAATCATCTCCGCTTCTTAATGGGTTAAGAATTTTTAAATAAATTTTGTATATCCTGAATGATATGTATATTCAAAAGCTTTCAGGTGATATCAAAATTAGCCACATTGGTTCAGAAATGTAGTGGAAAATCGCATATGCATACAAATGAAACTTCAGAGGTCCACAAATCGAAAACTGAGTTTCCTAGAGCTATTCTTTTTGGAGCTGCGTTGGTAAACTAGATTCAAGCCTTACCTTCTGACAATTCCAAATCTAATTCTGCCAACTTTTCTCTTATCTCTGCAGGAAGAGATATATCTGCACCACTCAAACAGTTCGCAGACATTTTTACAGACGAACCACTCCTTGTATATATTATTTGTGTGTTAATTTTTGACTTTTATTGTGCAGTTATATTTAAAATAAACATACGATAGCAAAACTTGTTTGTAATTTTAAATTTTTATTTTAAATATACATAAAAATGCACTATCTATATATATGTATATGTAAATATACATATATTATATATACGAAAAGTTTTGCATATATTTATGGCTCAAACCGTTTTCCAGGGCTAATTAACACTTTAAAATAAATAGTGAACAGTTTCGTTTAAACATGATTTTTCTTGTATTCACTCAATAATTTCAAATAAATTTTTAAAAATTCATTTACTACAATATTACGGGCACAAAAAACGCGAACATAATTTTATGAATGCAGTCTAGTGGAATACAATTATTAAGGGTTGCCAAGGTTTCACAATCGATTGATAAATAATTTCTTAAGAGTTGTAAAACATAGTATTATCTAATATCATAGGGCACGCTTACCTGGCGTTTACATTTGCCAGTACTGGCAAGACAGTAGCAATACTTGCAAACCTTTTCACTAATACATGCACACTTTTCCAACTGTCTTGTCTACTGTCTAGCAAATTTTGCAGACAGTAAAATTGAACAGTGATTTGACATTTGCTAACAGTAATCTTAAGTTTTGTGAGCAAAAGAGAAAAAATCAAAATACATATATAAAAAAAAATTAACATATTTTGCTTTGATTTTTTTATATTTTAGTTAAGTTTTATATTTGTTCACACAATAAAGTTATTTTAAGCTTTTTTTTTATTTGTTTATTTTATACAAAAAACGTTAAACTGAACTTGCGCTGCAACATTCACGTTTGACAAATTTTTAAAAGTGAACTGTCTTAACTACTGGCTGGACGCCTACGTCACGAAGACAGTTAGTAATGTTTTTGGCAACTAATATGTATTTTCTTACTGTCTTGCCAGTACTGTCAAATGTAAACGCTGTGTTAGTCCCAATTTACACTAGGGACATTTCTTGCCGGACATTTTTTGAATTCTCTTTTAATCCTACCTGAAGCGTTTACATATGAAACATTAGAAGTCAGACAGAAATTAATACTTGTATGTAAACTACGAAAAGTAAGAAAGAGAAATAAAAAAATGTCAAGTGCAGATAGTCATGTACTACACACTCTTCCTTTTCGACCCCTCGCCATCAAACTTCGTCTGTCCGGCAAGAAATGTCCCTAGTGTAAATTGGGACTTACAGTGAAACATTATTCGAATTATACACCCTACAAAGAGACGACTTGCTATTAATAGTTATATAACTGGTAGTGTTGACCGATATATTGGTTAAATTTACTAGCCGAAACACTCTAACTAAAGGCCACAGAATACACAGAACTGTAAAAAGTGACGTGTGAAAAAGGCCCAAATCATTTGCTAGGGTAGCTTTCGAAGAAAGAGACAGAAAGCTTTTTTTGGTAGTGAAGTGGCAAGGTGTAAAAACAGGCCGCAACAATCAGCACAAATGGCGTGATCAAAACAAAAATAACAAAACACAAACCACGTTAAACAAATGCATTAGTTCAACAAAAGTTGTTTTTTGTGCAAAAAGAATGTATTTAGTAATATTGTTTTGTTTTATAATGTTATTTACTTACTTAAATATTATTTACTCGTGTTGTGGTGAACTTAAAAGTTAATTTTTACAACAGTTTTGTAAATAAATCTTAGCTAAATAAATTTGTGTTCATTGTATTGCGGCATAGAAGATGATGAAAAGAGAAATTAAAAAGGGCAGCTTTCTTTGAAAGAGGCAAACGCAAAATCTTCCGTCTCGTGACAGTGTATTCTGTGCTAAAGGCTCAGTTAGCCGGGAGTAACAGTAACTAAACCTTACCGTTAAAAAGTAAAACCAATCTGTTTCTTACTGATTGAGACGTTACAAATACTGCTAACTATAATCGTTCTAATTGCTTTACATACAACAAAATTAAGCAGGGTATTTGCAACGTTATTGTTGCTAATAGCTAACTGAGCCTTAAAGGCTCGGTTAGGCGAACGTTGCTGTACCGTATCTGTACTGCATCAATCAGGTGTTCACTTTTTGTTATATGAAAACCAATATAATAGCTTACCTAGCATTTACACATGCCACTGCCAGTTCGAAAAACTCAATACACTCACACTTTTTTACTAATACACTCATGTTTTTGGCAATTGCAGCTCCAGTGCAGCGTGGCCATTTTGGCATTTTTGCAGCTAGATTTAGCATTTTTTTGTCTGATTTAGCTGCAAATTTTTCATTTAGCAGTTAGCATTTTTTTTTTTAGCATTTTTCAACTACCTATTTAGCATTTTTTAGCATTATTTAATTTAAGAGTATTCAAGTAATCTTCTTTTGAAAATCTACCACACTTTTTTGTCGAATGCATATACAAATCCCTACTCTTTTGTTATAGAAACTGTACAATCTTTTAAAAGATCTTTCATATCAAATTGTTTTAAAATTTGAAAATCTTGATCGATTAAATTTATGTTAAGCTGATTTTTTCCCTCGATTTTGAAAAATTTTTGGAAACGAAAAGAGATACCATAACTTTTAAAATAGAAAAACAAATATGAATTGCATGCCGGGATTTTATAGCTCAATTAATATGCCAACTTAGACAACGATTGCCAACAATTTTCATAATTTTACAAATTCTAACTTTTTTGTGCAGAAAATACTAATAAATGCAAATTAATGTGCTGTTTCCAGGTGACAAACAATTGATTGTGTAGAAAAATTTATATGAAAATCACTCAGTTTTCTGAGTACTCTTCAAATAAATTTTTCTACACAATCAGTTGCTTGTCACCTGGAAACAACACATAAGTCTGGGATAACACTATGAAAGCTTTCTTACAGAAAGTCTGAGTTTATTTGTGAGAGGAGAGAGAAGAAAATCATGTTCTTTTCCCCTCTCACCAATAAACCCAAACTTTCTGAAAGAAAACTTTCATAGTGTGATCCCAGACTAAGCTAACATTTAAAGAAGAAATGTTTAATTTTACTGTAGAAGAAATTACAACTTTGGAACATCAGCGGCAGAAACTAAATTCATATGAATTGTTAAATAAGAACTCAACAGTTGATTTCTGGATAAATGTATATTTATATAAAAATGCATTAAATGAAAATCCATTCATTGAATTAGATTCTTTTGCAACGAAGTTCTTGGCTTTGCCATTTAGCAACGCGGAAGTTAAAATAGGTTTTAAGTGGTATAAATCTCTTAAGAACGAAAATTCCAAATAGAATAACGTTAAATAGCTGAAGAAGAATATTCATTTTATGACGTATTTAATAAATAAAATTAAATTTTTTATTAAACCTCTTATATAAATTTTATTGAAATACTAAATAATAGCCATTTATGCGTCAAGTTCCTTTGAATTTTTGTTATGGTATGGTATCTTTTGTTTGCAAGCTTTTTGTGTACATACGTATATAAAGTCTGAAATATATTTGTTTTGTAGTTTTAAGACTTTTTATGTTTAATAAATATTTTAATGTTATTTTTTAATCAGTTTGTTCTATTAATATGAGTATATTGAATAATTTTGTAAAATAGATCATGTATAAAGGTATATTAACTTAAATAACAAAACAATAACACATTTAAATTTTAGCATTATTTTTTGGCAGTTTAGGATTTTTTTTTGGCATTTTTTAGCATTATTTGAAACCCGATTTAGATGTAAAATAGTTTTGGATATGGCCACACTGCTCCAGTGGCAGCAAAAATTGCATGCGAGTGGAAATTTGACACTTGCATGCCACTAAATGTCAAAACGATAAGCAAAGTTGCCCTGTTAAAAATTAGATGGAAATTTACTGGATTATTGTCAAACTGCAATTATAGTTTTAACTTGTTAAATGTATAATTATGATTAATTTTTTGAAACGTGCATTAATAAAAGCAAGTTTGTTAATTATAGAACATTTATATTATAAAAATAGTAATGATCTAAATAAATGTACACAATTTCCCAAAAAATGGGCTTATATTATATACTCGGTAACTCTATTTTATAAAGAAAACAAAACAGAAATATAACTAAAAATTATCTCCGTGAACATAACAAACTTTTTAACAAACTTTTTTTTCCACTCATTGTGCAGAGAGAGTGTGCAGGAATCTCTTATGAAAACAATATGGCGAATGAGTATTTTATGCGTTGCAGACTAAATTTTAGTGCTACCAAGTTCAAAGAAGTGTTTTTAGTACAAATATTCATACATTAAATGTGAATGCCTGTTCTTCTTCTTATTTGCTATATGGGAGAGGATTTTCGGTTCTCAACAAACTTTTTAACAAACCTGCGCGAATTTAATAATTCGTTAGGATTTATTTTATTTAATAAATGATTTAAAAGTGTTTTTAATTAAAAATTAATAAAACATAACAATGCAAGCACTTATAAAAAAGCATTTTTTTATTTTACGAAACCCATAACTAACAAATATACTCTGAGCAAATAAGAGTAATCCTTTTATGAAAACAACCGATCACCTATTTGGCCGATTTAGAAAAATTTAGGACTTGTGACAAAAATGTGAAAACGGGGCGTTATAGAGGAGGGTCTTGGCTACATTTCCTCATATTCAGTTTTTTACGTTAAACTTTTTTGTAGAACGATTTTTTTCCAACAAACTTTTTTCAAAAGTCACTCATACTATATTTGGACCATTATGCAAAATTTAGGACTTGTGACAAAAATGTAAAAACGGGGCGTTATAGAGGAAGGTCTTGGCTACATTTCCTCATATTCAGTTTTTTACGTTAAACTTTTTTGTAGAACGATTTTTTTCCAACAAAAATTTTTCAAAAGTCACTCATACTATATTTGGACCCATTATGCAAAATTTAGGATCTGTGACAAAAATGTGAAAACGGGGCGTTATAGAGGAAGGTCTTGGCTACATTTCCTCATATTCAGTTTTTTACGTTAAACTTTTTTGTAGAACGATTTTTTTCCAACAAACTTTTTTAAAAAGTCACTCATACTATATTTGGACCATTATGCAAAATTTAGGACTTGTGACAAAAATGTGAAAACGGGGCGTTAATGTTTTGTAGATTTTTTGTTTCTCAAAATATTGCTGACATTTCTGTTGATGCAATACATCAGAACCAACGAAAAACACGATTTTTGGTTAGTAAGGGCCTTTGCGTTTTAGGTAACGATATATAATTTCTTTTTTCAATCGCTTAATTGAAAATTCATCAAATGGGATCTTAGAAGATAATAATAATAAAAAATTATCACGCAAATGCTAGCTGGAATGGCACTCAATAAAAATAAATTAATTTAAAAAAATAAAACAACGTCAAACCGATGAAATATTCTAAAATACACTTTTAATAAAAAATTGTTTGATATCCAAACATTTTCCTGCATTAATTTCTTATACAAATTTAATTATTTCTACGAGAAATGAATTTTATTTTGCACAAAACTATTAGGCAAACTGTGAGTTGATTTGAGAACACCAAATTATGAATTATGCGGATTTTAAAAATTTTTCGTTTTCAATATGAGTCGAACCCTAGAACATACCTCTATAGGTTAAAATTCTAAAAACCTAGGAACATATGGTGCGTTCGTAAATGCATTACTGCGCTGCATCAGTGATTTCAAATGGTTATATATTTATCAGTGAAGTAAATGTGGACCAAAAAATTGTGAAATATTCCACAAAAATAATAGTCGCACAATAAAAAAATTATAATCGGGTATGTTCTTGAATCCGAATCCACTCGAACCAAAGATCCATCTAATAGATTGTCATTCACTCAAGACCTTCCTGTTTAATATCATGTTCCTAGGTCCAATTCTAACGGAAATTCAGGAAGTACCAGTTATTGAACAAAAAAGTACCAAAAAGCCCTCTTACAGATTCTCATTCACTCAGGACCTTGCATGTTTATTTTTATGTTTCTAGGTCCAATACTTACGGAAATTAAAAAAGTACCAGCTAAAAAAACAAAAAAGTACCAAAAACTTTCCTCATATAGATTCCTATCCACTCAGGACATTGCATCTTGAATTTTATGTTTCTAGCTTCAATACTAACGGAAATTCAAAAAGTACCAGTTAAAGAACAAAAAAGCACCAACAAGTTCCGGCATAGATTCTTATCCACTCAGGACAGTGCATGTTGAATCTTATGTTTTAAGTTCAAATATTAACGATAATTAAAAAAAAACCAGTTGTAGAACCAAAAAGCTGAAGAAAGATATAAAATTTCCCGTATTTCCCATGCTAATGATTGAGATTGAGAACTATGTTTTTTTTTATTAAAAAAGTGGGATTTTTTTCAGCCCACTGTTTTAAGAACTTTTTAATCTACATAACTGCCGAATTTCGTTAGCATATCTTTGTTCATGTCAGATTTATAGAATGTCAAACCTTAAAAATATTATTTTTTACTCATATTGAAAGCCCTTTTATTCATTTACACTATATTTTAATAATTTTAATGTTTGACATTCTATTAATCTAATAGAATAAAGGTATCATAATGAATTTTGGCAGTTATGTAGATTAAAAAGTTCTTAAAATAGTGGACTCAAAAACATCCCCATTTTTGATAAACAAATACCCAAATTCCCAATCCCGGAAAACGGCTTTAAATTTTTTTTTGTTCAATAAAGGCAATATAATTTACCATTCGATATTGCTCAGAATTTTCTAGAAAATAATGGACATATTAGAAAACATTACTATTCTAAATGTATAAAAATCGGTGTGCTGAATTATTAGAATTTTTTTCTCAAATAATTTTTTTTTTTTTTTGTTTGAAAAATTTGATTTGGAATAGGGTATATGGGAATAAAAATGTCAAACTGACTATAAATTGCTTCTACAAGCATACACTTAATGTTTTCTTTTGAAAAATATAAACATTTTTATATATTTCTGGAGAAATTCGTATTCATATTACCTTTATATGCATATACATTCGACTCGTATATGCCACTATACCTTTAAAAAAAATGTATAGGCATGTAATAATACCTATGATCATTTTGTGAATAGGTTTCTACATTATCAACTCTGCAACAGGTTCAACTGGAACCAGTTCCACTAGAAAACTTTTTAGATTAAAAAAATAAATAAGTGTAAATTTAAATTTTTTTTTTTCTTTTTATATTTAAATAACAATAAGGACAAAAACATATTTTTTGCTTAAATAACAATAAAATTTATTATATCTACTATTGATTCGGTTGGAAAATTGCCTCCAAATATTCCATATTTGGTTTTGTATTATCTTCTTAGCAGTAGTTATGTGATGATAAGCAGGATACAGATTTGAACCTTTTTCAATTGCACGCACTCTGAGCTGAATATATTGCTCTTTTGTTAACTTCAAATCTAAAAATAATGCTAATGCCTCTTCATTTAAAAACTGTTTTTCATCGCTTGGCGTTGGAATACTCTTAAGAATCCGTTTTGTTCTCTTGGGACTAGCGATAAAAACTTTTTCAATAATATCGACTTTTGTGAGTTCTTTTTGTGATCGCAGTTGATATAGCAAAGCTTCTTGAATACTTGTGTCTCCCATTTCTTCGTTGATATCATTAAGCTTCCGCCTTTTAGATCTATCGCTACAGTTCTCAAGTGATTTCTTTGGCCTCCCAAGGTTCTTTTCATTTGTACCTTCTGAAGATATCTGGACACTGAGTTCGCCATCTAACCAGTTGGCAAAACTGTTGTAAAATCTAGGTTTACTCCATCCAACTTGTTTGAACCGCTTTTTTAAGTTTTTGACGAAATCGATTATTTTATTTTGCAGTTCCGATCGTATTTCAGTGCTGCAGGAATATAAATTGAGTTTTCCTTCAATGTAACTTAAAACATCTTCCTCCTTTTTATTTTTAAAATACTGTTCGGATAATTCTTTATAGCTGAAGCTCTCCATTTTTATAGATATTTAAAAATTAGATTGTTATTGCTTAGATATATTTTAACAACTGAGATTTTATTCGAATACCACTGGCTTTTATACATAGCTTGCGTTATACTGTGTTCCTAGGTAGCATAATAAGTTAGAATAAAAAACTAAATTGGGCTAAAGTAGGATACGCTTAAAATCCCACAGGTATTGGTAATTATATAATATAAAATACCTAGCACAACTTGGCTTGGTACATTTATATTCCAGTCATATGAATAGGTAAAATAAAAAGAGCAAAATAAATGTTGCGAATAATTTTACACAAACTAAAAAAGTGTTCTATAGGCGGGTCCAAACAGGTACAAAAGTGCATTTGGGTTTAAAGTAGATACTTTCACTTCCTACAGCTAGTAAAATCTCTCAAACCCCTTTTGACCCTCATAAATTCTATACTTCTGAATTTCAATTTGACTACAATATAGAACCTGAAAAAATATTTAATAACACAGCAGGTAAAATCGGTACAGTAATACAACATAACATTGTTTGAAGACTGCTTTACTACCAATATAAAAAATTTTGAACCCACTATTGATAAGAGTTTGACATAAAACATAATCCATCCGATTAAAAAACTAGAAAAACCGTTATAAAACATGTGCGAAAATGGACCGAAAAGCTAACACCGCCTTGCAAAAATAAGGCCAAACAACTACTAAGAAAATATGCCTCTGCATTCGCTTTGAAAGGTCAAAACCAAGGCAGAACGTCAATCGTGAAACACGAAATCAACACAGGCGAAGCTAAGCCAATAAAACAGGCGCCAAGAAGCATTCCTCTAGCAAAGCGCAATGAAGTAAAAGAGCTAGTTAGCGAGATGGAAAAGAACGGAGTTATTAAACCATCGTCAAGTCCTTGGAGCTCACCAGTGGTTTTGGTGAAAAAGAAAGATGGGAGTACCAGATTCTGCGTAGATTACAGAAAACTGAATGACGTCACGAAAAAAGATAGTTATCCATTGCCTAGAATTGATGATACCTTGGACACGTTAGCCGGAACGGAATGGTTTACTACATTGGATTTGCAGAGCGGTTATTGGCAAGTGGAAATTGCGGAAAATGATAAGGAGAAAACTGCGTTTAGCGCAAGTGATGGCTTATGGCAGTTTAATGTGATGCCATTTGGACTCTGCAATGCTCCGGCTACATTCGAGCGTTTAATGGAGCAGGTGTTAAAAGGTCCTCACCGAAAGACATGTTTGGTGTACCTTGACGACATTATTGTAATGGGGAAAACATTTGATGAACACCTGAAAAACCTAGAAGAGGTGATGAAACGTATATCAATGGCAGGACTAAAACTAAATGCTAAGAAATGCTCACTGTTCCAGAAGGAAGTAAAATACCTGGGACATCGTGTAACCTCCAAAGGCATCTCAACGGACGACGATAAAATAAAAGCTGTAATGGATTGGCCACGCCCGAAAAATATTCATGAATTACGCAGTTTTCTAGGCCTATGTACATACTACAGGCGCTTTGTGCCAAACTTTGCAAATATTGCTGCAAGTTTACACGAATTGACTAAAAAGGCGCAAAAATACATCTGGAGTGAAGCACAGGAAACAGCATTTCAGAAACTAAAGGAATTGTTGTGCTCAGCACCAATTTTGGCTTACCCCATTACTGGAGAGAAATTTGTGCTTGATACCGATGCGAGCGGATACGGAATTGGAGGTGTGCTTTCCCAAGTGGTCGATGGCGTTGAGCGAGTCGTGGGCTATTACAGCCGAATACTTTCGAAGCCTGAGAGAAATTACTGCGTGACGCGAAGAGAGCTTCTGGCAGTACTAGAGTGCGTAAAACATTTCCACAAGTATTTGTATGGTCAACATTTTGAGTTAAGAACAGACCATTCTGCACTAAGGTGGTTGCTGCAATTCAAGAATCCGGAAGGTCAGATAGCTCGCTGTATTGAGCGCCTACAAAGTTATGATTTTACCATTGAGCACAGAAAAGGTGGAAAACATGGCAATGCGGATGCTCTATCAAGACGACCCTGCAAACTGGAATGCAAGCATTGTGTAAAGGCTGAAGGAAAGGAATACAACTGTGAAGTTCGCCTACTGCAGATAGAGTCCAACGAAGACTGGTCAATGGCACAGAAAGCTGACCCTATATTAGAGAAAGTTATGATGGCCAAAGAAGAGGGCAGAAGGCCGAATCGAAACGAAATATCATCTGAAAGTCCTCTAACAAAAGCCTACTGGGCCCTATGGAACAGCCTACAGTTGATAAATGGCTGCCTGTACCGAGCATGGGAAAGTGCCGATGGAAAATCAGTTCGTAACCTCATTGTAGTTCCATCGTCAAAAGTACATGAAGTTTTAAATGAATTCCATAATGGTCCAAGTGGTGGCCATCTTGGCGTAACAAAAACACTAGAAAAATTAAAACAACGTTTCTACTGGGTTGGGTGCCAACAAGCTGTGGCCGATTGGATATCAAATTGCACCCAATGCATTGCCGCCAAAGGACCAACAAGGAGAAGTCGGGGACCGCTTCAACAGTACAATTCGGGTGCCCCATTCGAGCGAATCGCAATGGATATAGCCGGACCTTTTCCTGTGAGTGATGCCGGCAACCGTTATGTGTTAGTTGTTATCGATTACTTTAGTAAATGGCCAGAGGTGTATGCCATCCCAAATCAAGAAGCCAAAACCGTTGTGGACGTATTTTTGAATAACTGGGTGTGCCGCTACGGAGTTCCAAAAGAATTACACTCTGACCAAGGCAGAAATTTTGAATCTGCTGTGTTCAAAAAAATGTGCGAATTGTACGGAATAAGGCAAACTAGAAAAAATCCTTTGCATCCACAATCCGATGGCATGATTGAAAGATTTAACCGCACATTAGAGGAACACTTGCGTAAAGTAGTAAGCACTCATCAGAAGGACTGGGATGAACACATTCCAAAGTTTCTGTTGGCATATAGATCAGCTGTTCATAATTCCACCTCTCGTACACCTGCCAAAATTGTCTTTGGAACGGAGCTCAGACTACCTGGAGATCTAGAATTTGGTGTTAAGCCTGGACCAACAGATGGCAGCAATGAAGGCTCTACCTCACAGGAACAAGATGACCTTAATGAACTTCATGAGTTCGTGCGAAGTCGGATTAAGCTGTCCAGTGACAAGATGAAAGCCAGATACGATCGAGCGGCAAATTCGGAAGGTTTAAAAGAGGGCCAGTTGGTTTTACTTTTTAATCCGCAACGAAAGAAAGGACTATCTCCAAAGCTACAGACTCATTGGGATGGCCCATATAAAGTAATAAAGAAATTGAATGACGTGGTGTATCGGATCCAGAAATATAAGAGCCCAAGATCAAAAATGAAAGTGGTACATCTAGAACGACTAGCCCATTATGGAAAAGGAGAATCTGAGCCTATTCGGGACGAACAGGCTTAAGTGGAGGGCAGTGTTACGAAAGTTAAATTATCTAAGAATTATTTATAGTTATAGTTATAAGTTATCTTGTAAGTTATAGTTTTATGTTACTTAAAATTGTCATGTATAATTTTCAACACAACTGTTATTTTAAAAATAATTCCTATATAAATTTCCCAGTAATTTCTAGAAATGGTTATAGAACATAATAAATAGTTTTTACGGGAAGGTTCAGGAAAAATCTAGAAATAATTATGAAATATAAAAAGGGGTGACTCATGTAAAATTAGTTTAGTCTGTTCTGAAAAACGGTTCTGTTCGTAACTAACAATTGTGAACAAAATAATTAATTTCAATAAAGTTTGTTAAGTTGAATAAGTGTGTGTTTTTTTTATTCGGATTTGCAATTAAAAGAACTTAAACGCGTTTATTAAAGGAAAAACGTAACAATATAAAAACAACGAGAGATGCTTCGATGTAGACAATGTTAATGAAAGTTTTATCAACACCCCTAATGTACCTGCTGATGTCAGTTTTTACGAGCAAAATCAATTATCAAGTCAGCAAAATGAGATATTCTTTTTTCACTGTGTAAGCGAAATTGAAGTACAAATGAGCTGTCAATACATAAAATCGAATGCCGTCGGCTTTGATGACATTAATCCTAAATTCCTCAAAACTATTATTCCCCAAATGCTGCCATATATCACATACATTTTCAATAATATAATTACAAAAAGCGATTACCCGCGAAATTGGAAACATGCCAAGATCATACCTACTCCAAAATCGAACAATGAGTATCGTCCTATCGCTATTCTACCGTACTTATCAAAAGTTTTTGAGCGACTACTTCATCAACAAATAAATAAATACATCAATGACAATAACTTGCTGACAAATAGACAATCTGGTTTTCGTGCAAAACACAGTTGTACTACAGCTTTAATTGATGTATCCGAAGGTATACGAGAAAGCATTGATGTCGGTGATATATCATTCCTTATTCTACTGGACCATTCCAAAGCGTTCGATACGGTCGATCATCAAGTTCTTTGTTGGAAATTGGACAAAATGTTTAGTTTCTCACCTTCATCCATCCGTCTGGTTGCTTCGTATCTTTCTGGCCGAAGTCAATCTGTTATTGCAAACAATATAACATCAAAATCGTTACCTGTTCTTAGGGGAGTGCCACAGGGATCGATACTTGGGCCACTACTATTCTCAATTTATATAAATGATCTAGATAAACAATTGTTACACTGTAATGTTCACCTATATGCTGATGACGTACAACTCTATATTAGTAGTCCCTTAATAAATATAAATGATTGTGTTGAAAAAATAAATATTGATTTAAAACGTGTTAACGCATGGGCAAATGCAAATGGTTTGTGTATAAACCCCATGAAGTCTAAATGCTTGATAATAACGAAAAAAACACTGAAACTGTCGCTTGAACCTATGATATTGCTGAACAACAATCGAATTGAAATTGTACAAAAAGCAAAAAATCTTGGCATTATTTTTAACAACACACTCACATGGTCTGATCATGTAACTGCTGCTGCTGGGAAAACATACTCAATGCTGCGAACGCTATGGAACACCCAACACATCACACCGTTTAATATTCGAATGTTACTTGCAAAAACGTATATCATGCCAATTTTACTCTATGGATGCGAACTGTTTGCAAGTTGTGACTCAACAAGCCAGGGAAAACTTGAGAAAACTTACAATGCTGTATTGAGATATGTTTTTAACCTAAGAAAGTATGATCACATTTCCCATTTTAAAAATAAACTTTATGGCGTTTCTCTGAGTAATCTCTTAAAAATTAAAACCTTAATGCTATTACACAAAATAATTTTCAAGCATGAACCAGTGTATCTTTTTGATAGAATATCTTTTACGCGTTCAAGAAGATCATATGACATAATTCATACTAGATATAGAAGTCAGGTTTCTGAGCGTCATTTTTACATCAATTCAATCCGCCTTTGGAACTCGCTTCTACCGACCAATAAATCCATTAGCAACGCCTTGCTTTTTGAGAAAGAATTATATAAATTTTTTATCACAAATTAATACTATTTTAAACTTATTTGTTAATTTCTAAAAATTATTAAATTATTTTTTCATAATACTATATCATTTTTTAATCAACAATGTAATTACAATACAAAAATCCAATACTATAATTATAAGATTTGTATCTTGTTGTATTGGAAATCAAATAAATAAATAAATAAAAAATGCCCAGATTTTACAGTAAACGAGATTTTGGGACCAAAAAATGATTTTATTGTTTTATGTTATATAAAACCAAAGTTTTATTTATTTTAAGTTTAATTCAAAATGTTTTCAGTTTTAATTAATAATAATACAGTGTTATAAAAATAAAATGAAACAGAAATACCTGGGATGTAGTAATTTTTTTCTAGTAGGTCTTGTCGAGCACAACAAGAATCTGTCCTTCAAATTTGCGAAACACCTACGAAATCTTGAGTTACGGGTAAAAAAAACGGGGTTTCGTACCTTTTGCACCTATATGGCAGTAACTTTGTTGAATGTCACCGATTTTAAATTTCTCAGCGGATTTGAAAAGAACAAACTGAGACCTTTCGAAGATGTATTTCTACAGCAAACAAAATTTTTTTAAAACCTTTTCTTTAGCTTCACTTCGGAAAATCAAATCTTGTAACGTTAATTTAATCACCTTATACTCAATGCAAATGAATGAAACTTTGCAGGCATACATTTTTTTTTTGTAAATTTTTTTTTTTTTTTTTTAAATTCCCTATGCTAATCCCCGCGAAGCTTTACGCTTGTCTGCAGGAAAGAAACCAGTGTCTCTGGCGGGAATCGAACCCGCAACCCCGGGGTTGATATACTAGCTAGCCTACCGATGCCAGTACACGAATACAGGATAAAATCTATGGGGGGGGGGCATTTTTTTTTAAATGTTCTTTTTTAAGAAAAGCGTTTCTTAAAAAATTTTTTAAATGTTCTCTATTTTTTAACTTTGGAGTTGTTTTTGCACATTTTTTTTATTTAGGAACAGTATCATTTATGAATTTATTATAAAACAACTTCAACTTACCTCATTTATTAATTTTTTTTTTTATTAAAATTTTAATAACTCTGTAAATTTTTAGCGAATATTTTTAAACAAGCTAGCATTTTACTAATAAATAAACATTATTTTATAATAAATTCATAAATAATACGGGCCCTAAATAAAAAACACGCAATACTGATGTTTCGCTTTTTACTTAATCGTGTGTGGGAAAACTGAATCAACTTCGTCTGTGGAAGTATGCAATTTGATGGGTTAAGTTACAGGGCGTTATTTTTACGTTTTCATGTACGCAGAAATTAGTGCAAAGGAATAAATTTTTTACAAGTTTAGCTTTGTAAACAAAAATTAATTTAATTTTTTTATTGTTCTTTCAATTTAAATTCCCAAACGAAACATTTTTTTACTTTCGAAAAAAGCCACTAAGACCGTTAAATAAAATTGTGTATACGAACGTTAAAGTTCTAAATTGCAAAAGTAAGCGTAATTATATATTGAATCTCGTTTTCATATAATTCGTTTAAAGGACCTTATATATATCTGAGCTATTTTAAGCGAATAAAAGTATATTTACACCGGAATATATACATAGGTTATACATGGTTTGTTGTGGTAAAAAGTTTTTTTTAAGGTTATGAAAAGTTTTTTTTTTATAATACAAAGTTTTAAACCAGCTTATTATAAGCCTGTTTCAAATAACCGTCTTTTAATTAAGTTTGATTTATCAAACTTTTCCTATGTGTGTAATACCTTTTAAAAATATACTTTTTTAATTTCAAAAAACATTAAATGTTCGAACTTTTAACATTATAACAGAGTTCAGAGAAATTCAAATGTGAACGCTCATATTCAACCATTCTTGAATTTTTTCATAAATGAAAAATGTAAAATATGTAACTTTTTTTCACAGTCATGAATGAATTGTTAATATTTCGCCAAATTCATTCATGTTTTTGAGGAAAAATCCAATTTTGCCTTTCTTCAGTCATGAAAAATGAGGCAAAATAAAGTTTTAGAAACGATCCTCACTAGTAATGTTGTTGTTGCTTGACAGTTTGCATGACTACAGCTCGAAATGACTGTGTGTATTTGTTTGTGTAAAATATTTTTGGTATAGGCAACCAGCCGAAGTGTCTGTTGGATTTTTTGTAAGAAAACATTATTGAAAAAAAATTAAAAGAACTGCACATATCGTCCGTCATCTTGAATGCAGAATAATGTAACATCACATTTCATAATTTTACATGCAAAGCAGACAACTTTGTAAAATGTTTATGAGATTTGTAAGCAATTTTAAATATTTCAGCTAAAAATGCGATTATTATTATTTTTTAAGTTGTGTATGTTGCGTTATATAAATTTGTAATTTTCAGAAACAAAAAGACGTATCATCAACGAAAGTATACATATTAGTATTAAGTAAAACAAACATTTAAAATATTAAATAATTAAATATTTGTGTTAAATTACCGGAAAAATAGGATATATACATACCTATGATAATTTTTTATTGATTTTTTTACTAATAAGTAGTGGTTTAAATTAGAAAATGTAACTTAATTTAATTTAGCTATGATTTGATTTTAAAAAGCCATATTTTTCATTCTAATTAAAAAGTAAAATTATTTTTTTTTACAATGAACAAATTTAGCAAATAAAAATTTGACTCATATAACATAATATGTATATATCGAATTATTTCAAAAGAACTCCGTATCGCATTCTAACAACGCTATGTACGTTGCAAAAAGTAAATTTTAATTAGATGATTTCTGAAAAATAATAAGAAGAAGGAAAGCGTAGGGTTGATATCATATTAAATGTTGGACAAAGTAGTACTTCTCCAAAGAAAGATATGATTACAATTTAATAATTCTAAAGGATTAACACAAAATAAAGCTAAACCGTCTATATTCCACTACTTTATAAAAAAATAAAATAGGCAATTATTCCAAAAATTAAGAATAACTGTCTCTTTCAGGATATTGATGAAGGGCCACTTGGAAGAATGCAATCCTAATAAAAAACAGATTATTTTAAATAAACTAATAAAAATATTTCTTTTGAATAATTAGTATTGTGGTTTTTTTGTCGAACTATTTTTGGGTTTTTAATCCAAATTTTAATATTTTTAATCAGGCTTAAGTTCATCAAATTTAATTTTTCATTAAATTATTATTATAAAGAAAGGAATTTTACAACATGAAAATTATCAATAACAATTTTAACTCATAAGGATACTATCATAATAATGATGATAGTCTGATGGAAACAAAAATCTGAGGACCTGCAGATGTTGCCATTTATTCTTAGAAATTTTAAGCGTTTGGAAGTGCAATGGGGTAGGCTGCAAAATTTCAAAATTTCTGACAGTCCTATATGGAGACGGCTTTTATCATTTTACAGCACTTTTATTACTTTTTCTTCTGCAATAATTTTTAGTCTGATCACTAATACCACTAACACCCTGGTAACAGTTATAAAACAAATTACCCAGTTTTGACTTTTAAAGATATTAATGTGTTCTTATAAAAAGAATTTTTTTCTTGAGTGTGATTATACATTATGTTGTTAAAAAAAATTATATTTTTATGAAACCTAATTTTTAATTTTGTAATTAACTTGGATATTTTTTTAGGTAGCAGTTTAAAATTTTATAAAAATATTTGATGTGAATCTTAATCAACAAAAAAATTCAATTTAAAATTTTCTAATAATTTTTAACCTAACGATATGTTTTTTGTTTGTGTAAACAATTCTTTGGTGCCTTTAAAAATGGTCACTTTTTCTTTCGTTAAAAAGACGTACCTTTATGCAGAAATTATTGAGAAAAAAATAGACACAAGAAGTTGTTGGTATTTTGTGTTTGTAAAAATATTTTGGTTTCTGTTCCAATCGCGACGATGAGTTTTTATTGCTGAAAACAGTTTTCTTACCTAGGTAAAGTTATAAGGAAAACACTAACAAAGTCTTGTTTCGCCACAAGCAAAGCGACAGTAAGTATGGTTGATGAGTAAGAAAATTTGTTTTATTGTTGCATTAATGCAATTTTATTGTTTCGCGCCAAATTATGCCAGTTATTGTAAATTCAATGTAGTGTTTTCAATACCGTTGCGCTTGGACCACAAACAAAATTTTTTTCACGAGACCAAATACATGTCTTCAGTTCTTGCAGGTAGTAATTTTTTTTTCAATATTTTTTTGCCTTTATGTCTTTTAAACGAAAAAAAACAGACCCTTTTAGAGGCATCACAAAATAAAAAAAAAACACATTTTAGTTTACCAGCCAACAAATAATTTTACAAGACACAAACAGGCTATCGTGCTGCCTAGCGGGAAAAATTGCAAGCGCTTTGACTTTTCAGGCTTTAAAGAAGGTTTACAACTAGATTTTCAATAAACTTTTACTTATTCCACTCTGCCTTCTTCGAAAAGGTCTTTAAGAATGGGTTTTATGAAATATTTTACAAACTCAAATTAACTTTTCTGAGATAAGGCCTGTCGAAATCGTTTTATTAGCAGTAATGTTCGAATGTGTAGCAAGTTTAGTTATTAATTTACTAACTTCGTGTTATTAGCAACAACAATTTGCGACCTTAGGACAACAAGGATCTATATGCACCTAAACAACGTGTAAGATAGAACCTTGTTGTTCTAATACAGTTGGAATGCGACTGGAAAACTTAATATTGGTAAAAATGCCTTCTTTAAGGCCTCTTTACAACTTCATTTTCCCGCTGTTTATGGTCAGGCAAATCGCGTTTTTTTCATTATGAGGAATTTGAATGTGGGTATTTTTTTTTTTAAATTTTTCATATCTGACAAATTCATATATGAATTTTTTTGTTTGCTCATTTTTCATGAATGAGGAAATTAAAAATATTTTTTTTCCTCACCCTCATGAATGTGAAGAAGCAGTTCAATTTAAAATTTTTCACGCTCGCTCATGACTGAAAAATGAGCGAGCGTTTCGGTACTCTGCATTATAATCTTAATTTTATTATATTAATCATCAGGAAAAAATTACAGCTAACAAAATATTTTTAATATAAAAATAAATTAATATAAACGATTTAACAATCCAAACATTTTATTATGTAATCAACATATTAACAAATTATTTAATTTCCGTATCTGTTTTTGTAAACTAAAGTAAAATAATATTAAAAAAAGTATTTTTGTTTTTAATAAAATAAACTTTCCATCCCTGAATAACTTTATTTAATTTGGTAACACTGCCAATTTAAGTCTGTAAAGCAAAATAAAAACACTCAATTCTGTCTGCAACATTTCTCTGAGATTTACAATTTGAATTGAGTGAAAAAAAAAGTTTGTCAGCAAAAGTTTGTTATTTTCTCGCGGGTAAAAGTTTGTTGAAAGCCGAAAATAAAAAAAAGAAGAAGAACATGCACTCACTATGGATTCCTGTTTTTTGCATATGATGCTGCCATATAAATTTACCTGCACTTAGTTTCAGGGATGGAAAGTAGTTTTATAAGGGCGTTATAGCTACATTTATTCAGTGCTGCCACAGCCAATACAATTTTTACAACCAAAATTTTTGGAAAAGTAACCAAATGTAAAAAATATAACCAAATTTAAGATGCCTTTTATTAATTGAGAAATCATTAATATTTATTTTAAGTTGCATTGTAATACAATGGTTATTTGCACTTTATAGTAAAATAATAATTATAAATCATATTTTTAGAAAATCTTTAAAATTCCTATGTGTATTTTCAAATATGTATATACTTCTGAAAATAACTTAAATTTATGCCCAATTTTCAGGATAGTATTTAACTCAATATTAAGTTAATTTTCATAACTAATATACATAGAAATTCATACATATAAAAAAAAAAATTATCTTTTAAACAAAAAAATTTATATACATATTTCTGTAGAAGTAATATGTTTACGTAAAACTAATTTAAATTCTGGACGGTCCATTTGAAATTTGCAATTTGTTATTAAAAGTGATTCTTAAGTAATCATTTTTAACTGGGACTTTTCGATAATTAAAAAATTATTAGCAAGTGAAAGTAATCTTTTTGTTGGCGCACTAAAGGACGGCAGGTACAAAGAAAATGTTTTAAACTTCATTATATTTTTATCTCCAATAATTTTTTTCATTAAAATAGCCAAAATGTAAATTTTTTTTGATGCACTAATATGTCATATTTTCCCCACTTTTTAGCCAATAAAAATGTTAAATATACTGTTTGCCAAAATTTCCAAAAATTTCCAAAAATTTAAAGTTTTAAGGTAGGCTGTTCAATTTTTAGTTATAAGTTATAAAGACAAACGAAAAATTTACTCACTTACCTTGAAATCAGAAAACGTAAATTGAAACACTTACTGGAGAGAGAATTTCAAAGGCAAAGTTCGTTTAAATTTTTAAAAGTATGAGTGTATTAAAACTTGGTAGGCAAAACTTGATAGTGTAACCCTTACTTGAGGGTTACACGATCAAGTTTTGGCAATCAAGTTTTAATACACTCACACTTTTTTACCAATACACTCATACTTTTAAAAATTGATACGAACTTGCCTCTAAAATTCTCTTGCCAGTGAGTGTATCAATTTTCGTTCAAGAAAACAGCTTATTACAAATCTTTGAAGTTGTTTTTGTTTTTTTTTCACAAATATTTTGCCGGCAAAAGCTGAAGTTCTTTTTTTTTACAAATTGTTGCGGGAATTTTAAAATTTTAACTAAAAACTTAAAAAAAATAGTGAAATATGTTTATTAATAAAATTAATAAGCAAAATGATAAAGTCCCTTCGAACAGCCTACAGTGCAGAAAAATCAAAAGTGGAAAATAGCAAAACATTTTGAGTTGTTTTCTCGGCGACGACATCTTGAAAAAGTAAATTGCTTTCAACTTGCGTGCAGCCTACGTCACAGCTGTCAACTTTTGCATATTTTGACAATCAGTATATGTAAAAGACTATCAAGAAAATCTTGATCGTGTGGCTGCACTGTTAACTTGGTGGCCACACGATCAAGTTTTGCCTTTCAATTCCGTTCAATTTGCAATACACTCTCACTTTTTTACTAACACACTCACACTTTTTAAATTGACCACGAGATGGCTTTCAATTTCACCTCTCCATTTGTTTGGCAATTTTACTATCAATTTAACAGCTGATTACATGTTAGTGTTTATAAATTGTTTTTTTACGACATCTTGAAAGTAAATTGCTTACAAATTGAGTGCAGCCTACGCCACAGCTTTAAATTTTCGTAGATTTTGACAAGCAGTATATGTTAAAGAGTATCAAGAACAACTTGATCGTGTGGCCGCAGGGTAAGTTACTTTCAAGATGCCATCAAGAAAACAATTTGTCTAGGTTCACACTATGAAAGTTTTCTTTCAGAAAGTCTGAGTTTGTGGGTGAGAGAGGAGAGATGAAAAGCATGTTCTCTTCCCCTCTCACCAATAAACTCAAACTTTCTGAAAGAAAACTTTCATAGTGTGATCCCAGACTATTATATAAAGGCAAACTTCTAAAAATTGCTAATCAAATGGAACGGTGAAAGCAATCTCGTGATAAATTTAAAAAGTGTTACACACTCGCACTAAAAAAAGTGAGTGTTTGCAAATTGAAAGGAATTGAAAGGCAAAACTTGATCGTGTGGCCTCCAAGTAAAGCTTCTGGCAGCGCTGATACCAATAAACAGTATATAGTACCATTTTCAACTTGCCAGCACTAAATTTATTGTAAATCCCAAAATTACAATTTCTTCCAAAGAAAACCACATGTTAAATTTGGCAAGTCGTGTCACACTTATGGGACCAGCTGCTCCTATTGTCACCACCCTGAAGCCTTTAATGCAATTAAATGCTAATGATGAAGTGACGGCACTACCTTCTATTGACGCTCCTATAGTCGAAAGTTTATTGACCACAAAACCCACAACAGGTAATGCTAGCTTGGATTTCTTAACTAATATTAATCTGATTTTATTTTATCGGTGCTTTTGAGCTCGTCGACGATCAAAAGCACTCTTCATGAGATTCGCAGTAGACTCCTAGACGATTGAAAATGCTAGTTGGGATATTCATAAATAAAATAGGGTGTTCGATTATTCGCCATTTTTCAGAAGCCGGTTTTCAAATATATCGACTATATAAAACAATTAAGAACGCTTTCTTCCTTTGTTTTTCAACTGAACCTCTATGGGAAGAAAAAAGTATCAAAAAGGGGAAATACGGGAAATTAAATTTATTTCTTTTACTTTTCCGTGCTGCATGTGATAATTTTGTTTTTTTTTTAATAGCAAAAAATAATAAGAAGGGTTTGCCCTATACGTTCAGAAATGTAGTGGAAGATCGCATATTTATATGAAAACTTTATATGCCCATAACTCGAAAACTATGCGTTTGCGCCACTTTTTTCACCTCATGTTCTCTTCTTATGAATAAATTTGACTTTTGGTTAGCCTAAATTATTTAATAATTTACAGATTTTCCTCTCTTAGGGGGTAAGAGAAGGAGAAATCTGTAAATGCAACGAATCTTTATATACTCAATGGAGTAGGTTCAAGTCGTTGCAGGTGTAGCGAAATGAAAGATATGATACAGGTAAGTATTGGGTTATTGGGTAATGAGACGAACTATTCTTACCTTGGAGGGATTGTTGCCTTTTGTGTGAGGGAAACACTAACTCAAGTTCTTTAGGATTTTACAAGAAGACTTATTTATTTGGGGGTTGATTAATTATTATTGAAATAAATAAGTAAGTAAGGCAAATTAGCAACAATAAAATTTCAAATTTTATTTTTAAATTAAATTTTTAATTTTAAGAAAAATTAAAGAATTATGTGAACTTATCTAGTTGAAAGTTAAATGCCAAGTGACCTTTTTCTTTTTACGCGGCTTACAATTCGCCCATCTTGTTTCTTACTCTCCAAAGCCAGGCTTGACAGTCTGGTCTTGGAGAGTACTAAAGAGCGCACACAACTTTCAACCACAGTGGTCATTTCAATCACTTCAATTCATTATTTTATTTAATTCACAATGACTTATGAGAAATGATTCAAATGACCGTTACACTTAAATTTAAATACTATTTCAAATTGTTAATCCAAATAGTGCAATAATTCATAATGAATTCAAATACAAAATATATAAATACAATGCTCCAATAATAAATTCAAATATAAAAATACAAAAAAAAAACAATATTTTCCCATTAGTGTACAATGTAGATTTTACATCTTATTTTTCAATTTTCTATCACCTTTAGTACTAGTTTTTTTATTTGGATCTGCGTCGGTAAACTAGATTTGAGAAAATTAAGTTTCTTTCTTTTTTTCCGTGCTGCATGTGATAATTTTTGAATTTTCTACAATATTGAACTTAGCAACATAACCCCAGCGGGAAAATGGAATTAATAGGAATCGAGAAAGTAATACATATCTTGTATGATATTTGATTCCAGAATTCATTATTCTTAACACAGACCATGTCCTAGGATTGTAATAAATTATTTTAATGTATCCTGCGAATGAATTAAATAATTCATTCTTTGGAATAAATTATATTATTCAAAAGTCTTCTCCAATGCCGTTTGGAATACATTTTTTAATACCTGTTTACTTTAAATAACTTTGACCCACAGACATATAATTTGTGCTTTGACCGTACGCTTTCAAACACAAACTGCGACTAAAATAAAAATTATAAGTAGGCGACATAAAGGCAGCAAAAAAATAACGGATTTTTATTAAGGAAATATGTATGTAAAGCAAAAACACGAATAATTGTTACTAACAGAAACAATACATTCCTTGTTCTGCAAATGTGGGAATATACGTGGTAATCAGTGCTTAAATTTTGTGTCTGATGAAATTACCTTCTCGATTCCAATGAATGCATTATTATTCTTTCGAAAATAATACATTATTTTTTTAATTATTTATGTAATCAATTCCTCATTTTCCCGCTGGGATATTACAGTTGCCGTTTACTGAGTGAATGAGAACCTATCAGGGGTGTTCTGGAAATCAAAAACGGAAAACGCAAGAATTTTAAACGTCGTTTTTTAAAAAGATTTCTGTAATAAAAGAATTTTATGACGAATATTATACAAATATTCTATTATTTAAACAGAATTTTATAATAAAAATTTGATTTAAAGTGTATTAAAAATAACTTCCAAATTCTAGCGATTTGCGTTTTCGATTTCCAGAACACCCCTGTATAAGTTGAAAAATGTTTAATATTCGTTAATATTTACTATTAATATTTACGTTTTTATAGGAGACTGATATTGAACTACACCAGGACTGGAAGTTTGAAGCTGTAAGTTTTTCCTTTATAAAATATAATTTATTCAGGTATTTGAAAAACTATTGTTTTTAAAATCGATCGATTTTCATCACATACTGGATTGTATAAATAAAAATCCATGAAAATGGTGTTTTAAAGGAAATTCCCTTGCTATAACCTGATAAAATCAAATGTCATGAAATTTTTTTTAAACGTAAATAATAATATTTCGTTTTGTTTTAATTATAAGTTACAATATATATTTGTTTAAATATATTTAACATTCTAGCATTTAACAATAATATGTTTAAATAAAGAATCACTATATAATTTTACTTAACAAAATGTTTTTATTTTTTTTTATTTTGGGCATTATAGGAACACAGGATGAAGGTTAAGGTTAAGTTAAGTAACTCAGATGTAAATAGAGTTCTTTTGAACTATTTACATTTAGAAAAACTGAAAAGTTATTCAAAAAAACATCAAATTTATTTTGAAAATGTTGTAGATCATGTAAATAAAAACGGAAGCAAATATAACAGAGTAAAAAGTAATGCAAAACTTGCAAACGAATATCTGTTATTGCAAGACGTATTTTAAAATCAAGAAGTGCAATGAATTCTAGTTCAGGAATGTCTGTAAATAATGCAACTTCCTTGGATTTAGAAAGTTTTCCAATGGAACAAGCTTGTATTTCGGCATTATTGTCTGACCTTGATGAAAATCGGGAAACTAATGGCGATTTCTTTTCTGAGAAATCGCCATAAATGTGAACAAAAATTGCATTTAAATGAAAATTATAATTTAAATACTTCAGTAGAAGCTAAATTATCAGAGTCTGAAAATAATTTTTCAGCAAATAAAGAACTAAATGTATCTAGTCATAAAATACAAAGCAATGAGAATTGTGATAATACTATATTGGAAACAAACAATGTGTTTAATATGAATATTTTCCAAAAAGATTTAAATGAAATTTTGCATGATTCATTTAAACAATTATCGGAAAACTTTTTTGAACAATTTAAATCTATTTCTGGTAATTTAAATGACGCTGTTAGAGAAATTTCACAATTGAAGTAGATTTCTACAAAAAGTGACATTAAAGCATGTTTAAAAGAAATGTTAATAGATGAAAAAAATTTTAATATGAATGAAGTTTCTTTCAGTACACCATGCATTAAAAAACCAATTTGTAATAAATTGGAAAATAATAATAAATTAACAATTTCGAATAAAAAACGAGATCATACTCTAGTCCATTTGAGATAACAGATGATTCTCTTAATGTTTCAGATTTCTTGAAATATAGAAAAGAACCTAATCCGAATGAAAAATGCAACAGAAACGTAATACGTTCAAAATCAAAGTGCAATAAACCTATGAGAGGATTTAAAGCAAATATTTTTGATTGCTCTTTTACTGTTAATTTAGATTCTGTAAGGATAGAAACTACAGACAAAATAACACAAAAGAAACTTCTCGAAGATATTATTAGAGAAGAATATTTAAAATATAACAATGTTTGTATCTAATGTTTCTATAATATAAAAAAATGCATTAAACATACTTTATTGTATGCATATTGTAAATTTAACGATTGCACTACTTTTCGATTTACGATAAAACCGCAAGGTCATGTAAATGTTTACAGAACAAAAGAGTTGCATCATGCCGAAAATGAGATTAAAGTTGGGCCAATAAGGGGAATAAAAGGACATGTGTTTAAAAATAAACTCAAGGGAAAGAAAGCATATTTATTTAAAAAAGAGCAAATTTTGAATGCCGCAGATGATATTGCGGAAAAAGGAAATTTCCAAAATATTCAAAAATTAGAAATTTACAGAAAAATTAAATCTGAAGGATACATTGAGAGATGTTATCACAAAGATCCATTTTATGCTCTTTACTTAATGCAAATGGGTCCATATAAAAACTATATTCATAAGCTTTCTTCTCCCTTTGTTGTTTACACATGGGAGAAATATACGTTTGAGACAATCTCAAGCAATAATAAAATTCTTGAAGATTCAAAATTTACATTGCACTTAGATGCTTCAGGCGAAAGTGTAAAAACTTTAGATTGTGCTAAAAAAAGAATTTTAACCTATAAAATAGTCCTAAGAAATTGGAAGTTAAAAAAAATTCAGAAGCAATTCTCTCTGCACATACTATGAAGCAAATATGTGATTATTTAGATCATTTAAAGCTATTTTTAAAAGAGCACAAAGTAAAATATCAGTTCAAATGTCCTTACTGCAAAAGGGTTTGCACTGACGTTAGTGCCGCATTATATGGTGCCGTGTTAAAAAGTTTTAACAATCAAAACTTAATAGAATACCTTAATGCTTGTGCCGAATTCTTAAATAAATTTGAAATTAATCCGAATTTAAAACCAAACTTTGTTGTATTGCAGTGGTGTAAATGTCATTACATTCACATTATTTGCAAAGATTTAGACGCAAGGTTGGGAAGGAAACATATTTTAAGGCCTCTATTAAAAAATGCTTTAATAGCTGCTTTTAGTTTAAGTACAGTTGACGAATGCCAACGATGGTTTAAACATATTTTTACTGTTTTGCTTACATAACGTTTACATTTGCCAGTACTGGCAAGACAGTAGCAATTCATTCAAACTTTTTCACTAATACATAAACACTTTTACAGCTATTTTGTTTTTGCATTGTTTTGTCAACTAATATGTATATGCTTACTGTCTTGCCAGTACTGGCAAATGTAAACGCTGTGTTACACCATATGAGTGTCATAACTTAGAAATCAGCTTTGAGATATTACGTGAATGTTTAATAGAAGTTGATGATCAAAAGAATGAAAATAAATATGATCTACCGGATGATGACAAAATAGATCCAGTAGAATCAATTGCATCTAATAGTCCATTTCGTAAAATGTTTTTTTTTTTAATTTATCAAGAAGTTGAAAAATATATTAAACATATTAATAAAGGACAAAATTTAAATAAATATCGTAATGATGAAATTTTTAATTTTATTTTAAATAAATATTGCCCAGTTATTGTTCTCTGGACAAATATTATGGGTATTCATGTCGATTCATCAGGAGAACATATAAGTAATGCTCTTGTAGAATTTACATATTTTTTGCAAAAACACATAATTCTTCCAGAAAAATCTGTAAGAGCCGATGTGTTTGTTAATAAAATGAGAACTGATTATCTAAGTTCGTTGAAAGAATTGCGTTATAACTACATAATGTTTGGGTCGATGGACAAAGAAATTGAAGATACAATAACTAGTTTAAATCAATATCATGAAATTGATAATTATGAAAGAATAAACAAAGAACATTCTTATATTACTTCAACGCCTATCGAAAATAAGATCGATAAATCTAAGAGTTACAGTGTTGAAGTAATAGAAAAAGATCATAGTTATAATAAAGTTGCCATAGATTCTGACCCAGAAGAAGAATGGGGTAAAACAGATTTAGATAGAAAGCAAGCCATTCGACCAAAAATGATGTTTGAGTCAAAAGCAACAAAAGCAGGAAATCAAATTAGAAAAAATAAAACAAAAAGACATGAAATAAATGTCAATAAAGAAAATTTATTTCTTTTCAAATTTGAATTACTTTTACTGAAGTGAATAATGTTACAGATCCAATTCGTTTTGGATTCTATGATTATGTTCAAGTTCAAGTTGTGCTGAAAAAGGTCAACAGAAAAGAAAAAGACAAAATGAAAAAACAAAAAATGTACTTGGACTTCAAGAAAAATTCTTTACAAAAGTACGAAAAAACAGAAGTAAGGAAAAAACATGTAAAAATCAATTAAAATGGATAATCATTCAGGAAAGCAAATTTCGATCTACCAAATGTTAGAATACAATGGTTTAAGGATTGATGTTTGACTATTGACGTCAGCAGTCGTCGATGGCTGCGAGTGTAAGACGGCAAATCCATCTGAGGAGATTGAGTGGTTGCAATCGAAACATGTCATGGTAACCTGCCGGCCGGGGTTCGAGCCCCAGCCACGTCAAGAATGAAAGATTGTCAATAACAATTTTAATTAATTTTCATGTAGTAAAATTCCTTTCTTCATAAAAATAATTTAATGAAAAATTAAATTTCATGAACTTAAGCCTAATTAAAAATATTAAAAATTTGGATTAAAAACCATAAATAGTTCAACAAAATAACCACAATACTAATTATTATGTAGAAACTTTAGACTGGAATTCCTTAAACAATGGAGAACAATTAACTAATTTTGTTTTGGATGCTTCTTTTTTAGCTGTAATAAAAGAAAGTAGATCAATTGATTGCTTCTGTTTACCTTGTCAAACTGATGATATACAGTTTGATAAGTTAAAACTGCTGATGAAAAATCAGCCTGAATGGTTATTTATACCAATATTGTGTTCTGCTAATTACACATTATGTGCTCTAAAATTTTCTTCGCATTAATTCATGTATGTTAATTCATTACCAGATGAGGGCGAAGGAAAGCGGCTTTATGATAGGTTTATAAGTACAATAAACGAAAAACATGTATGGCATTATTGTCCAATATTAAAAAGAGATTTGCAAACAGATGGTACAAGTTGTGGTATATTTGTATTGATGTATGCATCTAAATTGCTAAAACATGAGCCTTTAACAAACTTAATAAAACCCAATAAGTTTCGAAAAGATGTAAAAAATTTGTTGTTAAAACATCAAGGCGATAAAACAAGATTCTGTTGCCATTGTGGATGTATAAAAAAAGAAAATGTTAACAATTTTGTATGTAAGGACTGTGGTTATTACATTTGTTCAAATTGTATACACAGACATTGCGCAAAAATGTCAAATGTTTGCAAAGTTATTGAACAAAATTTATTATCGATATAGATACTTTTATAGAAACATACTGTGATATATACTGTGATGTATTTAAAATAAATGGAATGTATGCCTAACGGGGATGCCAACCATTAAAAAAAGGCCAACGCACATGGCATAGTACCTCTCGGGTTGTGTGGAAAACTATGCAAATTTATTTTTAATTTAGTTACGTTTTAGTTGTAGATAGAAAAAATTTAATTTTAAACCCATTTTTTAATTAAAATCATTAGGACTCACCACCAAGGAAACTATTTTGAAAGCCAAACGATTTTAAATCGAATTATCCATTGCGTCTTGAATGTTATGTTTCTAAGTCCAATAGTAACGGATATTCAAAAAGTACCAGCTTAAGAACTAAAAAGTACCAATAAGCTTTTTTAGAGGTTCTCATTCAATCAGGACCTTGCAGGTTTCATTTTATGTTCAAAAGTACAATATTAGCGAAAATTTTAAAAAAGTACCAGTTAAAAAACGAAAAAGTACCAAAAAGATCCATCTAATAGATTATCATTCAGTCAAGACCTTGCATATTTAATATTCGTGGTTATTCCAAAATACGCGTCGAAGAAGTGAACATTTGCATGAAAACAAAACCAAACCAGTGACGAAAATTTATTTTGGAATCTATTAGATGGATCTTTTTGGTACTTTTTCGTTTCGTGTTTTTGAGTTAATACACTATTGTTGAACAAGTGCGATATATGTATATAATGTATATAAAATTTTACACTTCTGCGATCAAAAATTGTTCTTTTATTAACGAAAAACAAAGGGACGTAACTACAAGTTTTTTTGTTTGATGTATGCAAAACAACGTAATTAAACATTTTTTTTTTCTGAGAAAATATAATGAAATGGTTTTCTTTGAAAAGTGGTTGAAGAATTTCATGGACGACTTATCAATGCATGTTTTTCTGACATGTTTAAAGTTTTCACTTTACCAAGTTTTTTGCTTCTCCTGTAAAATTATATTTTTGTTAGTTAGATCTTTTTGCATTTTTGCTAACGATATATATGTATATATACAGATATATATATATATATATATATATATATATATATATATATATATATATATATATATATATATATATATATATAGATATTTAAAGAGGAAAAAAAACTAAATTTAAGGAAGGGAAGATAGTATTAATTTAAGAATTAGTAAGAATTGCAAGAATATTTGTTATTTATAAGAAAGATTGTAGCATAAGATTAATTTTTTTAGTATTAAATTTTTTTTTTTATAATAAAGTATGTATTGTGTTTAATAACCTGAAAAAAGAAAACATGATGGCTTAAATTTAAATCAGGGGAACCGGATGTGATGAAAAGGTAAGTGAAGAAGAGGTCTGGTGGAGTTTGGGTCGCTATATAAATATTAGGAACGTATTCGCGACAAGGTTGGGAGGGCATGAGGGGACTAACATCTGACCCCGTGATTTGTTTAATGTGGTATCGTTTGTGTTTTTGTAGTTTCCGTTGTTTCGATTTCCTGTTATTTTTTTTTGTTAGGATACGCTTTTGGCGGGAGGGTTGGAACCTCCTGAGAGTTTAATGTGAGCTAGACGGAATCCTCGTCAAGTAAACCGGTCCGTAACAGAATGGCGCCCAAACCAAATGCAAAAGCTTAGGATGCTTTTTGGTTAAATATACAAAATTAACCTAAGCGATGTAAGTCTGGGATCACACTATGAAAGTTTTCTTTCAGAAAGTCTAAGTTTATGGGTGAGAGAGGAGAGAAAAAAGCATGTTCTCTTTCCCTCTCACCAATAAACTCAGACTTTCTGAAAGAAAACTTTCATAGTGTGAACCCAGACTAATAGAGCTTCATGTACGTCACCTATACATGAGACAATAGCCCATTAAAAAAAAGTAATAGCCCAAAAATTCCGTTAAATATAGTAGAAGAGATTTATATAGCCACTCTAGAAAATAGAAAAGGGAATGTTGTATATAAGGAAAGTCTATTAGGTTTAACAATTAGTTCTGATAATACTTACAAAAATAGAGGAGAATATCTTAGTGTACAAGTTGAAAGTCTCTAATTGTATTGTTTATCGTTTCTGAATGTTTGATATTTAACTTCCTAGTTTCTTTTGTTGGAGTCGTGATAGTGTTGTATGTTGAAGTCATATAATAGCCTCTCGTGCCGATTATATCACGAGGTAAGGTGTATTATATGCCATCAATAATCACTCGTAATCTCGTTAATAATAAATATTAGTTTGAAGTACGAGGGATCCACGCTGGAAGAACTCCGCAAAATGTTGTTTTAAAATTCATTTCTCGTGCCACATTTAACATGCTTTAATTATCAACCGCTTAGACCTCCACATCCGTCCACCATTTCCGGAACCCATATATGTATACCAATTTTGATAGAAGTAGCTGGTTATATAAAAGCGAATTTTGTTTTTAATAAATTATTACATAGAAAATTTAATTTTAAATCAGTTGGAAATAAGTGTTTGTAGTTATTATTTTTAGTATTTTTTTAAATCTTATTTGAAGTATTTTTTTTAGAATTTTTTATTAACTCTTAAGATTCATTAATTAACATTTTTATTATTTAATATAGTTAACATTTCCATAGTTTTTATAGTTTTTAGTTTGTTTTTATTATTATTATTTTTTTTATATTTTTATTTCAATATTATATTTTGTTTATTCTTATTTTATTTTTTTTTATTATTATTTTTATTTTTTTTATATTTTTTATTATTTTTTTTTTATTTTCATTTATTTAACAAAATTTGCCAATTTTTTTCTACCATAAATTCTACCAATTTTTGAAATTGAAGGGGGGGAATTATTTTATTAGCCACCCTCAAGATTATGAGTAATAGCCCACCCGTAACTAGATCTCGAAAAAGAGTGAGGCAGGTTCAATTCGACTTAAACCGTTCTACACCACACGTATTACATAAGACTCATAAACCAAATACACCGAAATATAGCGTAGAAATGGCGGAGAAAAATACCGGTCAGATTAGAGATTTGTCGGGAACTATAATAACCGGCAACCCGAATGTTCCTCCACATGCATATACGTTACCAACTAATGTGCCAGGTCAGAGTACAAGTAGGCATTATGTTAGGTCCAATAGTGTAGAGAATGTTGATAGATCAGTAAAAAGATTAGTAGATCAGGAAATAAGTTCTCAAATGGCCGATATGAAGAAGAACATGGCTGAGTTAACGGCAACTGTTAGCAGACTCAGCATAGTGGTCCAGCAAACACAGCAAGAAAATAGAAAATTAATAGAAGTCAACTTACCAAATGTGTCAAGGTCATCAGCAGAGGGTCCACAGCCTATGGAAATGTCAGGCGTAGATTCCCAGTCTTCCAGGGCTTCCTCGATAAATGGTGAGGAATATTCAAGGTGCTATCATAGACCTCGCATCGATAAATGGGGTTTAGAATTCGATGGGGATTCCAATAAATTAGCAGTCGAAGACTTTGTTTTCCGGCTAGAGCGTCTTCAACACCAGTACGGTATATCTTGGAAGGAATAACTGGATAACTTTCATCTTTTGGTCAAAGGAGCCGCGGAGAAATGGTACTGGCTATTTATACAAACCAATTATGTGTCAGATTGGTCTACATTGAAAATAGCTCTACTGAAACAATATAAATCCACTCGTTCCAGTTTCGAACTCATGAGGGACATGGTTGAAAGGAAACAACAGCCAGGGGAGTCTATAGATTCGTTTTTCTTTACATTGACGCAGCTTCGTTCACGCTTGAGCATATCCATGCCTGAAGCGGAAATGATCAAGATAATCAAAAAGAATTTAAGGGAGAACATCGGAAGAATTGTTTACCCAATGAATGTTTCGTCAGTAGAGGAGTTGAGAATCAGTTGTATCGATGCGGAAAAAACCTTTCTCAGAAAAGAAAATAGAATCTTGTCAACTCCTGTAAAACGTTACCCTAGACACGTAAACGAAATAAGTGAAGAAAGTCCGGAATCCTACCAAATGCCTGAAGTAGAACGCCCCGAAGTAGCAGCAATTAGAGCGAGCAATGCAGGAAACACGATGACCAGAACTACAGTAGTGTGCTGGAACTGCCGTCAAAATGGCCACGTTTTTATGGATTGTCCATCAAACGAGAGAACTATATTTTGTTACCGGTGTGGAAAGCCCGAAGTAATAGCACCAAATTGCATTGATTGCCGAAATAAAAATTTTTACAGGAACGAAGGGAATGCGGGGGACCATTGTTCGAAAACGAACCCGCAAACCCACCTACAAGAATAAAAAAATCAGCAAATTTAATTAAAGAAATAAAAAAGTTTAATAAATTTATACCCCAGCACAAACATTTATATACGTTAAAGGAGAGAGAAGATAATTATGAAAAGGTCCGAGAGAGAATTTTTAATTCGGAAGTCAATGTCAGGAGACCATATATATCAAAACGAATAAAAAAACTAAGAGAGAAGTTCGCTGAAAGGAGAAGACTGAAGAAATTGGCTATCGAGGCAATTAGAGGAGCCGACCGAAAATCATTAGATCCCAGACCATATGCTGAAATCAAAATTGGTGAAGTTAAAATAAAGGGTCTTCTTGATACTGGTGCCTCTGTGAGTATTTTAGGCAGAGGGTGTAGAGAGCTTATGAATGATCTTGATATGCAAATAGTGCCGATCTCAGTAGTATCCACGGCCAGCGGCCAAGAACATAGGTTGTTAGGAAAAATTAAATTAGATATAGAATATAATAATAAGATTAGTAAAATAGAATTTTTTCTTTGTCCTGATTTAGAGCAACAAGCATACTTAGGAATAGATTTTTGGAATAATTTTGAACTTGCTCCAGAAATAGTAGGCGTTTCAGAAATAAACATAGGGAAGATAATGGAAAAATATGTTTCGGATAATCACAAATCTGATCCCCATGAATTATCATCTTGTCAAAGGGAAAGTCTAAACGACGTGATTAATATGTTTCCATCATTTGAATATAAGGGCCTAGGATGTACAACACTGGAGAAACATAGTATTAAATTAGTAGAAGGAGCCGGTAAAAGATAGACATTACCCAATATCTCCGGCAGTACAAGAAATCGTTTACAAGGAAATAGATCAAATGTTAGAACTAAACGTAATAGAAGAAAGTGAAAGCCCGTAGAGTAACCGTACGACAATGGTACGAAAACCCGGGAAAACAGGTTTTGTCTAGACGCCAGGAAGTTGAATAAACTAACAGTGAAGGACGCATATCCACTACAAAATATAGATGGTATCCTTAGCCGAATAGATAGTAGCGTTGATCTAAAATTCGCATTTTGGCAGATAGAGTTAGAGGAGGAAAGCAAATCTTATACTGCGTTTACTGTAGCAGGCCGGCCACTTTACCAGTTCCGCGTGATGCCCTTCGGTCTCTGCAACGCAGCACAGCGACTTTGTAGACTTATGGACAAAGTCATTCCTCAGAAATTAAAGGAAAACGTATTTGTATATCTAGACGATTTGCTAGTTATATCAGATAGTTTTGAAAAGCATTTGGAATTGTTGAAAGAAGTAGCTCAATGTTTAATAAACGCTAATTTAACTATTGGTTTAAGAAAATCTCAGTTTTGTTTTAAACAATTAAAATACTTAGGGTTTATTATAGGCGGTGGAATGTTAAAAACGGACCCTGAAAAGGTAAAAGCTATTAGGGAAATCAATATTCCTAAAACTCCAAGGCAAGTACGTAGCTTCTTGGGCACTGCAGGCTGGTACCGTAGATTTATAAGGGATTTTTCTACTATATCCGCTCCCTTAACAGATACCCTGAAAAAGAGTAAGAAGTTTGTTATGACGCCTGAAGCCATTGCATCATTCGATGAATTAAAGAAAGCCCTAACATCCGCTCCCGTACTAAGGCACGCCTACTTCTCTAAACGCTTTTTTATTCAATGCGATGCTAGTGATTACGGCATAGGGGCAGTTTTGTATCAGCTCAATGAAAACAACGAGGAACATCGATAGCTTTCTACTCTCAAAAGTTAAATTCATGCCAAAGGAATTATAGCGTGACAGAAAAGGAATGTTTAGCGGCGGTCATGGCAGTTCAGAAATTCAGACCTTACGTTGAAATGATGCCTTTTACGATAGTAACAGACCATGCGAGTTTAAAGTGGCTGATGTCGCTTAAGGACTTAACTGGCAGATTGGCGCGCTGGTCCCTTAAACTACAGGCATTTGATTTTGAGATAATGCACCGGAAAGGATCAGAAAACGTTGTAGCCGACATGTTGTCCAGATTACCAGATGAAAGTGTCGATGAAATCGCAATGGAAGATATTTTCGACTTCGAGACGACAGAATTTGAGAGCGAAGTGTATTTGGATTTAATAAATCACATACAAAATAACAGTGAACAACTTCCAGACTTAAAAATTGAAAATGGTATGATTTTTAAAAAGATGTCGTTCGAAGAGGATGAAGATGAGTACAAATGGAAACTCTGGATACCAACTAACATTACGCAAGTTATTATAGAAAAAGCACATTCCACCCTAACGACAGCGCATGGAGGAGCGACAAAAACTTGAGAAAGATTAAAAAGGTTCTTTTACTGGCCTAAAATGGCATTTCAAGTAAAAATGTTTATAAAAAACTGTCAAGTGTGTAAGGAAATAAAGCCAACTAACCAAAACCTGAGGCCGGAAATTGGTAAACAGGTAATAACAGAAAGGCCGTTTCAATAACTGTACATTGATTTTATGGGAAAATATCCGAGATCCAAAAATGGCAATTCCTACATATTTATAGTCGTTGATCATTTTTCCAAATTTACCTTTTTAAAAGCAATGAAGGAAGCATCTACAAGCAACGTCATAGAATTTCTAGTTCATGAGATTTTTCATAAATTTGGAGTACCGGAAATCTTACACAGTGATAATGGATCTCAATTTATCGCGAAGAGTTTTAAAAATTTAATGCATACTTACAAAATACAACACATAAAAACTGCAGTCTATTCTCCACATAGTAACGCCAGTGAAAGGGTGAATCAGTCTGTTCTTTCCGCAATTCGTGCCTTCCTAAAAGACGATCATAGAGATTGGGACTTGTACTTGTCCGAAATTGAATGTGCCCTGCGAACATCAGTACATTCAGCCACTGGCTATACCCCGTTTTTCGCCTTATTTGGCAACCACATGTATTCAAGTGGAGCTGAATATAAACTGGGTAGAAAATTACAATCTCTAACTGATCATCAAATTTTGGAATTAAAAAGGAACGAAAAGTTGGATATAATCAGGGAACAGATAAAACAAAACATGACAAAAGCCTACGAAAAAAGTGCAGAGAGATACAACAAACGAGCAAGAAATGTTATATTCAACGCCGGAACACAGTATTAAGTGATTTTTCGAAAAACAGAAATGCAAAATTTTGCCGAAAGTTTTTAAAATGTAGAGTAGTTAGGCCCGTAGGAAATAACATGTATGAATTAGAAACATTGCAAGGAAAATCTATAGGAACATACCACGTTAAGGATATTAAAATTTAGTAAATAGCGAAATTAAAATTTGAAGCCGTAGGGATTGTATGCAATATTTACTATATACCAACTATGAACAAATATTTAGAACACAGTACCTGATAGCGTAGATTCTTTTATCATAAAATTTATTTATTATGACAAAACTTAAAATAAATACGCGATTATTAGTATGAATGGTACATTACATTAAAAGTTTTTTTTTACATACCTTTGATTAGTCCATGAGTGCAATAATTAAGTATAAGAAACCGCAATAAGGGCATATTAAATCTGTGATGTTAATGTTGTGATGAGTCCCATTTTTTTAGCTGTTAGTAAGGTGCAATATAATTTAAGTCCATGTTGTGCCAGTCTATAAGCGTGAGATTTTAAATCTGAAATAAAAAAACAAATCACAAAGTAACATTCTTATTTAATTCATGCCTGTAAAGTAATACTTCCCGTGAGATGCGATGAGCAGGTTAGATTCATACATCCTCTGATCCGTGTTTTATTTTAAAAAAGGTCTCAGAGGACAGTGGTCAAGCTGGATAGTTTCCTGGGCGATGGAGAGAATATTAGGGGCGTGACCCGATTGTTTTGACGTGGATTCCTTGGATCCAAAAATATTTAATTTTGCTTCTAAGGGGCGTTCGTTTTAAGTGCACTACTGGCAAAAGCCCAGTAACAAGATACTTTAAAAAAAAAAGGGTTTGCCTCTACGTTCTGCTTTTGCCTCGCGAAAAGGAGTTCGGAAGAGTGATAAAGTCTAGGTTTGACCACAGTAAATGCATCTTACTTGTTATCCAGTATCGAGCCGCTGAATCTGCTTTTTATTTTTTTTTATCAGGTTTTCTTAGAAAAAAAAAAAAAAAAGAGAAAAATGAAATAATAGTTAAAAGAATCTATGGACTAAAGGAAGGTATGATATGTAAGGAAACAACACTAATTGGTTCATAAAAATAAATAGTCCTAATATCGTTTTCTAATCGTAATCAGCTATCATAAAAATCTACACTATTGGGTACCTACGAACGGAATTGACAGAAGGGGTGTCTCTTCAATTTATTGGCATATATTTATTTTTAAGAGCGCTTCACTACGTGATTTTCTATACTGGCTAAGTTATATTACCTTGTAGAGCTGGTTTTGGATGAGCAAAGTCGCTAGATTTCCGCTGTACGTGTCTGAAAACTGCTAGATTTCACGGACAAATAGCTAAATTGCCATCTTTGGAAATAAAGACTAAAACCCCGAGCATAATGGGTATGAGCTAAATTAGACCGTTTGAATGTATCAATTCAGTGACTCTATTTTTGATCAGATAGATAGGTTTATTATGTATACAGGTGCTTAAGTATGTAATGGTCGTTTTTAAACTGATTAGTACCTAAAATTAAGGAACAAACGTAAATTTTGTGAAGGGGAAATTAACTCGCAACACTGCAGAAAATGCAATTTTGTGTTATTGCCCGGCTTAGTTTGTAGAGATGAGACTCTTTTATCTCAGGGTCGGGGAGTTCCCCACGTTGGGCTGGTTTCAGCAAAAGATTCCGCACACCGTTTCTTCTGCGGTAACTTAGTAGCAACGGAGTTTTGTTGCGGATGAGGTACACACCCCAGATGCAGCGGAAAAAAATTTTTTGGCGTTGACGGTCTTTAGCAAATCTGTCGGGATGCGGGTGTAAAAGCCCGGTTAAGTCATCCCTTATTTATAATTTTTCAGGGAGGCGAATTTTTGTTGGAGCCACCACTCCTGCCGATACCCCGATGGATTTTCAAAATGATTGGACATGGAGGGGCAATATACTTTGGAGCCACTACTCCTGCCCTTGTCCAGTGGTTTTATACATATTGAGAGGGGCTTGCGGCCAATGGAGACACTACCTCCTGCCCGAGTCTCAGTGGAATCAATTTTTGTTGCAGATTGTGGTGGTAGTAATTTGTGTTAGTTTTTTTTTGTTTCTTTGGGGTTAGTTTGTTAATCTGTTGTTGTTTGTTTTAAGCTGAAAAAAAAAGAGAAGAATAAACATTAAATTTAGGGATATACCTGTAGTTTTTTTTTTAGGCGAATTCGATGGGGATTCCAATAAATTAGCAGTCGAAGACTTTGTTTTCCGGCTAGAGCGTCTTCAACACCAGTACGGTATATCTTGGAAGGAATAACTGGATAACTTTCATCTTTTGGTCAAAGGAGCCGCGGAGAAATGGTACTGGCTATTTATACAAACCAATTATGTGTCAGATTGGTCTACATTGAAAATAGCTCTACTGAAACAATATAAATCCACTCGTTCCAGTTTCGAACTCATGAGGGACATGGTTGAAAGGAAACAACAGCCAGGGGAGTCTATAGATTCGTTTTTCTTTACATTGACGCAGCTTCGTTCACGCTTGAGCATATCCATGCCTGAAGCGGAAATGATCAAGATAATCAAAAAGAATTTAAGGGAGAACATCGGAAGAATTGTTTACCCAATGAATGTTTCGTCAGTAGAGGAGTTGAGAATCAGTTGTATCGATGCGGAAAAAACCTTTCTCAGAAAAGAAAATAGAATCTTGTCAACTCCTGTAAAACGTTACCCTAGACACGTAAACGAAATAAGTGAAGAAAGTCCGGAATCCTACCAAATGCCTGAAGTAGAACGCCCCGAAGTAGCAGCAATTAGAGCGAGCAATGCAGGAAACACGATGACCAGAACTACAGTAGTGTGCTGGAACTGCCGTCAAAATGGCCACGTTTTTATGGATTGTCCATCAAACGAGAGAACTATATTTTGTTACCGGTGTGGAAAGCCCGAAGTAATAGCACCAAATTGCATTGATTGCCGAAATAAAAATTTTTACAGGAACGAAGGGAATGCGGGGGACCATCGTTCGAAAACGAACCCGCAAGCCCACCTACAAGAATAAAAAAATCAGCAAATTTAATTAAAGAAATAAAAAAGTTTAATAAATTTATACCCCAGCACAAACATTTATATACGTTAAAGGAGAGAGAAGATAATTATGAAAAGGTCCGAGAGAGAATTTTTAATTCGGAAGTCAATGTCAGGAGACCATATATATCAAAACGAATAAAAAAACTAAGAGAGAAGTTCGCTGAAAGGAGAAGACTGAAGAAATTGGCTATCGAGGCAATTAGAGGAGCCGACCGAAAATCATTAGATCCCAGACCATATGCTGAAATCAAAATTGGTGAAGTTAAAATAAAGGGTCTTCTTGATACTGGTGCCTCTGTGAGTATTTTAGGCAGAGGGTGTAGAGAGCTTATGAATGATCTTGATATGCAAATAGTGCCGATCTCAGTAGTATCCACGGCCAGCGGCCAAGAACATAGGTTGTTAGGAAAAATTAAATTAGATATAGAATATAATAATAAGATTAGTAAAATAGAATTTTTTCTTTGTCCTGATTTAGAGCAACAAGCATACTTAGGAATAGATTTTTGGAATAATTTTGAACTTGCTCCAGAAATAGTAGGCGTTTCAGAAATAAACATAGGGAAGATAATGGAAAAATATGTTTCGGATAATCACAAATCTGATCCCCATGAATTATCATCTTGTCAAAGGGAAAGTCTATTCGACGTGATTAATATGTTTCCATCATTTGAATATAAGGGCCTAGGATGTACAACACTGGAGAAACATAGTATTAAATTAGTAGAAGGAGCCGGTAAAAGATAGACATTACCCAATATCTCCGGCAGTACAAGAAATCGTTTACAAGGAAATAGATCAAATGTTAGAACTAAACGTAATAGAAGAAAGTGAAAGCCCGTAGAGTAACCGTACGACAATGGTACGAAAACCCGGGAAAACAGGTTTTGTCTAGACGCCAGGAAGTTGAATAAACTAACAGTGAAGGACGCATATCCACTACAAAATATAGATGGTATCCTTAGCCGAATAGATAGTAGCGTTGATCTAAAATTCGCATTTTGGCAGATAGAGTTAGAGGAGGAAAGCAAATCTTATACTGCGTTTACTGTAGCAGGCCGGCCACTTTACCAGTTCCGCGTGATGCCCTTCGGTCTCTGCAACGCAGCACAGCGACTTTGTAGACTTATGGACAAAGTCATTCCTCAGAAATTAAAGGAAAACGTATTTGTTTATCTAGACGATTTGCTAGTTATATCAGATAGTTTTGAAAAGCATTTAGAATTGTTGAAAGAAGTAGCTCAATGTTTAATAAACGCTAATTTAACTATTGGTTTAAGAAAATCTCAGTTTTGTTTTAAACAATTAAAATACTTAGGGTTTATTATAGGCGGTGGAATGTTAAAAACGGACCCTGAAAAGGTAAAAGCTATTAGGGAAATCAATATTCCTAAAACTCCAAGGCAAGTACGTAGCTTCTTGGGCACTGCAGGCTGGTACCGTAGATTTATAAGGGATTTTTCTACTATATCCGCTCCCTTAACAGATACCCTGAAAAAGAGTAAGAAGTTTGTTATGACGCCTGAAGCCATTGCATCATTCGATGAATTAAAGAAAGCCCTAACATCCGCTCCCGTACTAAGGCACGCCTACTTCTCTAAACGCTTTTTTATTCAATGCGATGCTAGTGATTACGGCATAGGGGCAGTTTTGTATCAGCTCAATGAAAACAACGAGGAACATCGATAGCTTTCTACTCTCAAAAGTTAAATTCATGCCAAAGGAATTATAGCGTGACAGAAAAGGAATGTTTAGCGGCGGTCATGGCAGTTCAGAAATTCAGACCTTACGTTGAAATGATGCCTTTTACGATAGTAACAGACCATGCGAGTTTAAAGTGGCTGATGTCGCTTAAGGACTTAACTGGCAGATTGGCGCGCTGGTCCCTTAAACTACAGGCATTTGATTTTGAGATAATGCACCGGAAAGGATCAGAAAACGTTGTAGCCGACATGTTGTCCAGATTACCAGATGAAAGTGTCGATGAAATCGCAATGGAAGATATTTTCGACTTCGAGACGACAGAATTTGAGAGCGAAGTGTATTTGGATTTAATAAATCACATACAAAATAACAGTGAACAACTTCCAGACTTAAAAAAAGATGTCGTTCGAAGAGGATGAAGATGAGTACAAATGGAAACTCTGGATACCAACTAACATTACGCAAGTTATTATAGAAAAAGCACATTCCACCCTAACGACAGCGCATGGAGGAGCGACAAAAACTTGAGAAAGATTAAAAAGGTTCTTTTACTGGCCTAAAATGGCATTTCAAGTAAAAATGTTTATAAAAAACTGTCAAGTGTGTAAGGAAATAAAGCCAACTAACCAAAACCTGAGGCCGGAAATTGGTAAACAGGTAATAACAGAAAGGCCGTTTCAATAACTGTACATTGATTTTATGGGGAAATATCCGAGATCCAAAAATGGCAATTCCTACATATTTATAGTCGTTGATCATTTTTCCAAATTTACCTTTTTAAAAGCAATGAAGGAAGCATCTACAAGCAACGTCATAGAATTTCTAGTTCATGAGATTTTTCATAAATTTGGAGTACCGGAAATCTTACACAGTGATAATGGATCTCAATTTATCGCGAAGAGTTTTAAAAATTTAATGCATACTTACAAAATACAACACATAAAAACTGCAGTCTATTCTCCACATAGTAACGCCAGTGAAAGGGTGAATCAGTCTGTTCTTTCCGCAATTCGTGCCTTCCTAAATGACGATCATAGAGATTGGGACTTGTACTTGTCCGAAATTGAATGTGCCCTGCGAACATCAGTACATTCAGCCACTGGCTATACCCCGTTTTTCGCCTTATTTGGCTACCACATGTATTCAAGTGGAGCTGAATATAAACTGGGTAGAAAATTACAATCTCTAACTGATCATCAAATTTTGGAATTAAAAAGGAACGAAAAGTTGGATATAATCAGGGAACAGATAAAACAAAACATGACAAAAGCCTACGAAAAAAGTGCAGAGAGATACAACAAACGAGCAAGAAATGTTATATTCAACGCCGGAACACAGTATTAAGTGATTTTTCGAAAAACAGAAATGCAAAATTTTGCCGAAAGTTTTTAAAATGTAGAGTAGTTAGGCCCGTAGGAAATAACATGTATGAATTAGAAACATTGCAAGGAAAATCTATAGGAACATACCACGTTAAGGATATTAAAATTTAGTAAATAGCGAAATTAAAATTTGAAGCCGTAGGGATTGTATGCAATATTTACTATATACCAACTATGAACAAATATTTAGAACACAGTACCTGATAGCGTAGATTCTTTTATCATAAAGTTTATTTATTATGACAAAACTTAAAATAAATACGCGATTATTAGTATGAATGGTACATTACATTAAAAGTTTTTTTTTACATACCTTTGATTAGTCCATGAGTGCAATAATTAAGTATAAGAAACCGCAATAAGGGCATATTAAATCTGTGATGTTAATGTTGTGATGAGTCCCATTTTTTTAGCTGTTAGTAAGGTGCAATATAATTTAAGTCCATGTTGTGCCAGTCTATAAGCGTGAGATTTTAAATCTGAAATAAAAAAACAAATCACAAAGTAACATTCTTATTTAATTCATGCCTGTAAAGTAATACTTCCCGTGAGATGCGATGAGCAGGTTAGATTCATACATCCTCTGATCCGTGTTTTATTTTAAAAAAGGTCTCAGAGGACAGTGGTCAAGCTGGATAGTTTCCTGGGCGATGGAGAGAATATTAGGGGCGTGACCCGATTGTTTTGACGTGGATTCCTTGGATCCAAAAATATTTAATTTTGCCTCTAAGGGGCGTTCGTTTTAAGTGCACTACTGGCAAAAGCCCAGTAACAAGATACTTTAAAAAAAAAAAGGGTTTGCCTCTACGTTCTGCTTTTGCCTCGCGAAAAGGAGTTCGGAAGAGTGATAAAGTCTAGGTTTGACCACAGTAAATGCATCTTACTTGTTATCCAGTATCGAGCCGCTGAATCTGCTTTTTATTTTTTTTTATCAGGTTTTCTTAGAAAAAAAAAAAAAAAAAAAAAAGAGAGAAAAATGAAATAATAGTTAAAAGAATCTATGGACTAAAGGAAGGTATGATATGTAAGGAAACAACACTAATTGGTTCATAAAAATAAATAGTCCTAATATCGTTTTCTAATCGTAATCAGCTATCATAAAAATCTACACTATTGGGTACCTACGAATGGAATTGACAGAAGGGGTGTCTCTTCAATTTATTGGCATATATTTATTTTTAAGAGCGCTTCACTACGTGATTTTCTATACTGGCTAAGTTATATTACCTTGTAGAGCTGGTTTTGGATGAGCAAAGTCGCTAGATTTCCGCTGTACGTGTCTGAAAACTGCTAGATTTCACGGACAAATAGCTAAATTGCCATCTTTGGAAATAAAGACTAAAACCCCGAGCATAATGGGTATGAGCTAAATTAGACCGTTTGAATGTATCAATTCAGTGACTCTATTTTTGATCAGATAGATAGGTTTATTATGTATACAGGTGCTTAAGTATGTAATGGTCGTTTTTAAACTGATTAGTACCTAAAATTAAGGAACAAACGTAAATTTTGTGAAGGGGAAATTAACTCGCAACACTGCAGAAAATGCAATTTTGTGTTATTGCCCGGCTTAGTTTGTAGAGATGAGACTCTTTTATCTCAGGGTCGGGGAGTTCCCCACGTTGGGCTGGTTTCAGCAAAAGATTCCGCACACCGTTTCTTCTGCGGTAACTTAGTAGCAACGGAGTTTTGTTGCGGATGAGGTACACACCCCAGATGCAGCGGAAAAAAATTTTTTGGCGTGGACGGTCTTTAGCAAATCTGTCGGGATGCGGGTGTAAAAGCCCGGTTAAGTCATCCCTTATTTATAATTTTTCAGGGAGGCGAATTTTTGTTGGAGCCACCACTCCTGCCGATACCCCGATGGATTTTCAAAATGATTGGACATGGAGGGGCAATATACTTTGGAGCCACTACTCCTGCCCTTGTCCAGTGGTTTTATACATATTGAGAGGGGCTTGCGGCCAATGGAGACACTACCTCCTGCCCGAGTCTCAGTGGAATCAATTTTTGTTGCAGATTGTGGTGGTAGTAATTTGTGTTAGTTTTTTTTTGTTTCTTTGGGGTTAGTTTGTTAATCTGTTGTTGTTTGTTTTAAGCTGAAAAAAAAAGAGAAGAATAAACATTAAATTTAGGGAAATACCTGTAGTTTTTTTTTTAGGCGAATAATGAAAAGATAAGATGAGTATTTAAGTATGTGTGTGTATAAGTGTAGTGTAGAAACGGTAGCACGAAAGACTCACATTGGGTTGGCAACGATAATACATATAGTAAAACTACACAGGGTTGGTCTTTTCATTCAAAACTGAAAATTAATAGTTGAAATAAATTTTATTTAAAGTTATGAATGAATTAAATTTACCAACTAATTTTCATGAGAGCCTGATACTGGCAGTGGTAGATGTTACGCAATGTTTTTGGTTTTGGTCTATAAATTGGAAATGTAAAATTGGCGGGTGACAAGGCTGCGGGATTAAATTATATAATTTTTATATTTTCAGTTAGGGAAAACAAACTTAGCGGAGCGAGATAGAAAAAGATGGGATAGAGCTGCTGGCTGACCTGATATGTACTATTGCATTTGTCTGTCGTAGTCAAGGGGGGGAACCAGAAGAAAAGGTAATAATGGGCGCGAAAATCTAGAAGAAGTTTTTTTTTGTAATAGGTATATTTAATATTATATGATATGTTAAAAGGCGCCAAAGGGGAAAATTATTATGTAAGTTTTTGTGGTAAATTTTGTTAATGTATATGAGGGAGGAGTTGTGAAAATACCGAGGAAAAGTATATAGGGAAATTAGGAAGAGACCGCGAGTATGTAAATAGGGAGCAAGTATTTAAGCTGATGAAATTAAAAGGAGTAGTTCATTAGTAAACAAAATTTCAAAAGTGAGACTGTAACCAGTGCAGTTGTGGAAAAATAGAAGTTTATAATTAAAGAAGCAAAAGTTAAACGGCTGAAGTTTGAGTTTGTGTGAACATAATATTTGAAAAAAAATTAATTTTAATCAAACAAATAAAAACGTAAGTGAGGCAAAAGTGTTTGAACAAAATAGTGTAGTATATTCAGAAACAAATGCTGTTTTATTGAAGTTTTTTTTTGAAAATAACCACTGGTGTGGAAAAATAAATGGTGTTTTGCAAAACTTCAATAAAATAGAATTTGAGATGAATATCAATATCTTTTGAATATTTCTGGCAGTAAGGAGAATTTATTTTATTTTTCCACATAGCTGGCTATTCTCTCGAGGACGTGTTCAGTGAAGGGTGTGGACGAACTTTGCCAAAACCACACGGGGATTATAGCCAGGTAACAAAATTTTGAAAATTATATTTTGAGTCAGGAAAAAGTGTCCTTGGAAGTGCGAAATTTACCGCTTAGCAAAATTGGTAGATACAAACCATTAATTTTCAATTATATTAAAAAGAAAAAAAAATCCAAATGCAATTGGTAATATTTGTATGATGTATAAGATTTTATTATCAAACGTCTCAAGAAAGAAAAAACTGGAAAAAAATATAAATTTGAAAAGAAATTAAAATAGTGAATTAACATAATAATCCTGAAAAAAAAAGAAAAACAAATTAATTATATTAAAATTATTAAAATTATTTCTAGTGTAAAAAATTATTTTTAAGTATTTAGAGTATTGTGTAAGTGTTATAAAGGTGTAAGAATTTTGAGAGTGTGTAGATAGTTTATGTGTTTTATATATATTAGAAAAGAAAAAAATCATCCCTTTAAAAGAAAACGAGGAAGGAATAGAAACAGGGAAAAGGAAAGAATAGAGAATTTAGATTGAATTTAAATATTTATATATATATATATATATATATATATATATATATATATATATATATATATATATATATATATATGGAAATAGAGGTAAATTTAAAATAAAAGGAAAATATAATTATAAAAAAAAGGTAATTACAAAGAGCTTAAGTGAAGATCGGTATAAACAGAAGAAATAAGAAAAAGGAAAGGCCTGTAGAGTGACAGGAAAGAAAATATTACCTCAGGGAGCTCCTTTAGGTGAGAGGAAAGTTAATCGTAGAAAATAATTTAAATAAATGAGTTTAATAAAAGTAGCTTGAGTTCTAATTAGGTAATTACAAGTGTAATTTAAAAGAAAAGGTTAAATCAGAATTATTAAACTAAATTTAGCTATACATATATATATATATAAATATATATATATATATATATATATATATAAATATATATATATATAAATATATATATATATATATATATATATATAGATATTTAAAGAGGAAAAAAAACTAAATTTAAGGAAGGGAAGATAGTATTAATTTAAGAATTAGTAAGAATTGCAAGAATATTTGTTATTTATAAGAAAGATTGTAGCATAAGATTATTTTTTTTAGTATTAAAATTTTTTTTTTATAATAAAGTATGTATTGTGTTTAATAACCTAAAAAAAGAAAACATTATGGCTTAAATTTAAATTAGGGGAACCGGATGTGATGGAAAGGTAAGTGGAGAAGAGGTCTGGTGGAGTTTGGGTCGCTATATAAATATTAGGAACGTATTCGCGACAAGGTTGGGAGGGCATGAGGGGACTAACATCTGACCCCGTGATTTGTTTAATGTGGTATCGTTTGTGTTTTTGTAGTTTCCGTTGTTTCGATTTCCTGTTATTTTTTTTGTTAGGATACGCTTTTTTCGGGAGGGTTGGAACCGCCTGAGAGTTTAATGTGAGCTAGACGGAATCCTCGCCAAGTAAACCGGTCCGTAACAGCTGTTACAAATTTGTACTTTTTGAAAATTTTGTCTAACCCTTGATTTTTTATTTTTTAAACATGCATATTTTTCAGAAACCAATTACGTTTTGTTTTAATAATTGCAGCTTTACACTAAGAGACAAAAATTGTATAACGAACTAACGCAAAAAAACTGCAGCTAGCGCCATAGAATTGCTAAAATGTCGAAAAATTTTAATTTATTTTTTTAACATTCATGGTCCGCCGCGGCCAAACTGTGGATAATTTAGTAAAGTTCTATTCAGAAAAAATAATTCTTATAATATAATTCAAAATTCTTTAGAACATCATAATTCTTTTTTTACATTTTTCAGCTGTATTTATATCGAAAATTCGAAATATGTGTAAAAAATTATTATTGGATATGTGTAAAAAATTATTATTTGCAATGTATTTCATAAATTTCACGAATTTCCGATAAAAAATACAACTGAAAAATGTAAAAAAATGCATTTTTCAGTAACTATATATGAGGAATTATGAATTAGAGTAAAAGGAGTATTTTTTCTGAAGATTACCGTTTGGCAGCTACGGGCCAAAAATGTTTTTGAGGCTTTAGATAAATTTTTTCGGATTATTTTGTTCTACTTATTTTTTAAGAGTCTATAGCTACAATTATGGCGAAAATAATTGCTTTCCGAGATTTAGACATGAGAAAAATAAAATAAAAACTAGCAAAACGCAAAAGTTTCGTTGGTTACGAAAAGTACTTCGAGAAATTCCACACGAGAAAGAGTTTGAAAAATTGGGCTATGTGCCAAAAATAGTGCAAAATATTTAAAAATATAATATTTTAGCAATTTTAATTCACTAAATACTGTTTTTACGCTTATTTTGTTTTAAGCTTTCCTTCTCCCAGTTTATAGCTAAGATTATGGTGAAGACAAGAAAACAAAATGCTAAATGGTTTCCGAGATAAAGAGCATGTAACGGGTGCATAAAAAGACCTTGGTACATTTTTATTAATAATAAAATACAATAAAATTTTTTTAGAGCCAATTCATTATAGAATAAAAAGTGCTTAAAGTAATAAAAAGTAAAACTACAACTTGTTACAGACGGTCGTTATTAAAATTTAAATTTTGAACAGAACATTGCATAATTCAGTATAAGACTTTGAACAGTGAACACTAAAGTCGATTTCATCATTTTTAGATACTTCAACACCTTAAAGAATACATTTGTGATCGTTAAGGTATGAAGTATTGAAGGAGTAAACAAAATTAAACAACGTTACAGTAATAAAGCAGATAGAATCTAAGATTGCTTTGTTGCACTTAACTTCACTTAACGTTTTCATCTAATATACTGCAAAGATTAGATTATATATTGACAAAAATCTTTATACATACAACTTTTAAACATGTGTACGTCTAAAAATATTTAAAAAAAAAAGGGAAAATATGACAAATGGCAACGCTGTTCAAGTGCAACTCTGTGTGTTTATTTCTACACTGCTGCTAATGTAGCAATTTTCTTGTCAAAACCAGCGAATTTTAATAAAATTTATTAGTAAAACTTTTTGGCGTTTTATCGCTATATTATATAAAATTTCAATAATTTCTTTTCAAAAAGGGTGTTTTTTTAGCGATTTATAACTAAATATAATTTCTATTTAAAATATTGAGCTATTTTTTATTGCGTTTCTGTTATATTATTTCAATAATTTTTTCAAAAAGGGTGGTATTTATTGGTTTATAACAAAATATACTTTATATTTAAAATATTGAGCTATTTTTTATTGTGTTTGTTTTACCATATTTCAATAATTTCTTTTCAAAAAGGGTGGTTTTTAGCGATTTATGACTAAAAATACTTTCTATTTAAAATATTGTGCTATTTTAATTATTGTGTTATTTGTGTTCTTTTAAAAAGGGTGATTTTAGCGATTTATGTCTATATACTTTTTATTTAAAATTTTGAGCTATTTTTTATTGTGTTTCCTTAATAATAATTCAATAATTTTATTTCAAAAAGGGTGCTTTTTAGCGATTTCTGACTAAATCTACTCTCTATTTAAAATATTGAGCTATTTTTTATTGTGTTTGTTTTACCATATTTCAATAATTTCTTTTCAAAAAGGGTGGTTTTTAGCGATTTATGTCTAAATATACTTTCTATTTAAAATATTGTGCTATTTTATATTGTGTTTGTGTTATAATATTTCAATAATTTCTTTTAAAAAAGGGCGATTTTAGCGATTTATGTCTAAATATACTTTCCATTTAAAATTTTGAGCTATTTTTTATTGTTTTTCATTAATAATAATTCAATAATTTCTTTTCAAATAGGGTGTTTTTTAGCGATTTATGACTAAATATACTTTCTATTTAAAATATTGTGCTATTTTATATTGTGTTTGTGTTATAATATTTCTATAATTTCTTTTAAAAAAGGGCGATTTGAAAGACATTTTAAAATAAATAGGAAGACAAAAACTTTTAATTTTTCATGCAATTATTAAAATTTTATTTTAACAAACATTGAAATATCACTTTATTAAACGCTTAAAGAAGGGTAAAGGCTACAATAAATATTTCAAATTTATGAAACGTTTATTAAACGTTTAATATTCTATTAAACATTTATAAATACTCTTTTTTCGACTTTTGCTTATTAATGACTTATAAAGCTGCAACGATGCGTTTATGAATTATACTGTAAATGTTGTATGTGCATTTCCAAAGAAATGAAAATAGTTTTAATTGATGATCTAGATGTATATACCACCTATTTGAAAATTAACCATTAACCATTCTAAAATTTGGAGTCTGAAACTCGGTTGCCCGAAAATGGGTATTTTTCAATAAAAAATAAATTTTTTTGCCCATAATACTACATTTTATATATGATAAGATCGAAAAACTCGGTCCTCAATAAGTAGTTCTATATACGGCTTATGACCGATATCTTTATGTTTTGCACACCTCAGCACAAACGAGTAGTGTGTTTGTGTATGTCCTCCCCCACCATTCCCATACAAAACTTGGGTGCATGGTGTAAGTGTTGCCAAGTTTTTATTATATTGGCCATTTTAGTTTTTTTTAGTGCTTTTTTTTGAAAAATAAAAAAAAACGCTTAAAATATTTATAATAGGAATAGGAATTTAAAAACCGGGAAACCAAAATACCAACAAAATGGGTATTTTGACGGGATTTTAGCGTCGACTTGAATATTAATTTAAGATTTTTAGTTGTTCTATATATATATATATATAAAATAGGCAAAGGGTTTGAAGGTTATCTATTTTGATAACGCTGCATCGGCTTTCTAGCTACTTTTTCCATACAAAAGTGAGGAGCATACTGGCAAAGTTGTCACATTTTTATTATTGCATTTTAGCGCTTTTTTAGTACTATTATTATGGAAAAATAAATAAACGCTACAAATTTGTTAAAAATACTGTTTAGGTACAATTACGAATATGAGTGTAAAAGGGAAATGACGTGTAAAGAAAGTTGTTTATTTAGGATGTGTGAAATTTTTGTTAGGTGTGAAATTTCTTCGTGTACGTGTCAGTCTTGAAGATTTTAAAAATTTTGTGAGGGATGATAATTTTACTTGTGCGTTTTCTTATTAAAGATAAAACTGATCGGGGAATAATAATTTTTAGTTTTTTCAGTTTTTGTGTGTGTTTAGAATAGTTAATGACTTTGTTGCATAGGTTTTCTAGTGACTTTTTGCTTTGAATGACTCGATAGGTTTGTGGGCTAGTGGGCAAAAGGGAAATGAATTAGAAATTTTTTTGTTTATTTAGAGGCAGGTGTTAAATTTCTTCGTATACGTGTCTTGAAGATTTTAAATTTTGTGAGGGATGATAATTTTACTTGTGCGTATTCATATTGATGATTTACAAGTTGTTTATTTAGTGGAAAATGTGAAATTTCTTCGTGTACGTGTCTTGAAGATTTTAACATTTTGTGAGGGATGATAATTTTACTTATGCGTTTTCGTATTAAAGATAAAACTGATCGTCGAATAATTGATCATAGAATAATTATTTTTAGTTTTTTCAGTTTTTGTGTGTGTTAAGAATAGTTAATGAGTTTGTTGCATAGGTTTTCTAATGACTTTTTATATACATACCTCGGTAGGCTTGTGGGATAGTGAGCTAATCTCAGTATAAGGGTTGCATATTTGATTATCACCAGAGACTCTGATCTGTTTTACTATAGCAGACTAAGGATCTAAGTAACTATTGATCGGTTGTGTGTGTGTGTGTGTGTGTGTGTGTGTATGTGTGTGTGTGTGATTGATAACGATTATTCATGTGAAAAGTAGGATTCCATCCACTTTTTTTTTGTATCAACAGCAACCAGCTGCACATTAACTGTGTTTACATAATTAATCAGCATAAATACTCAGAATTATATTACAAAAAAAAGTAGAAAGTAACTTCTTTTTTAATATTTTTCCTTATCGTACTCTACTCCTCCTTATTTATAACAACAACAACAACATTAGCAACTTAGAATATACATGAATATAGCTGACGCAGCTGTAACAAGTCTAACAAACAGAAAACAAATCCAAAAAAAAAAAAATGTTTGGTTTTCTGAAATTCTTTAATTCTACTAAAATAAGCCCCGCCCTTTATTTATAAATTTTTTAACTAATTTTTAATTAATTTTAACTAATGAAATATGTCGGTACTGTACCAAAAATATGATTAATTGTGAAATTAAAACTGTTGATTGAGCATGCTTTATTATGTTTATAATTATTAAATATCACAAATACATTAATAAGACTAACCTAGCAATATCAAAACCAAAACATGATTGAACATGAATATTATTTTTGTCAAGCTAATAGGGTCTAAATTTCTTCAATGTAAATAATATTCAATTTTTATTACAATATTTTGTTTAAAAGTAAAATTTTTATCTATAATAATAAAGAGATATAAATATTTAATGAAATGGAAAAAATTTTGGTTATTTAGAGGCAGGTGTTAAGTTTCTTCTTGTACTTGTCTTGAAGATTTGAAATTTTGTGAGGGATGATAATTTTACTTGTGCGTATTCATATTGATGATTTACAAGTTGTTTATTTAGTAACAGGTGTTAAATTTCTTCGTGTAAGTGTCTTAAATATTTTAAAATTTTGTAAGGGATGATAATTTTACTTGTGCGCTTTCGTATTAAAGATAAAACTGATCGTGGAGTAATTATTTTTAGTTTTTTCAGTTATTGTGTGTGTGTGTGTGTGTTTAGAATAGTTAATGACTTTGTTGCATAGGTTTTCAAGTGACTTTTTGCTTTGAATGCCTTGGTAGGCTTGTGGGATCAACCACTTTTTTTATATTAACAGCAACCGACTGCACATCACTTTTAATTACATTTAACAAATCGAAGGAGTTGTCATTTTTGGGTTTTGTTAATCTTAAATAGAATTATATATATATATTTTTTTTTGCGCAGATTTAATTATCACAAGAGACTCTGGTCTGTTTCACTACAACGGACTAAAGGTGAAAGTAACTATTAATCGGTTAATTAAGTTAGCATATAATTTTTGTTGATAACACTTTATAAGCATTTTCTAAAAACATTTGCAGATAGTTTCACTATTACTCAATGTTTAAACCCTTTTATTTATTTTTTTTCTAGTTTGATACTCTATAATATAAGTTTAATGAAGAATTTTTCTATGGTTTGATACTCTACAATGACAGTATAGTTAAGAATTTAGTACAATCCATGGATACACTTCATACAGTTAATAATTATACATTATACATACAAATACAATAAAATTTCCATTTTATTAACCATAGTACATGGCTTATTAATTGTTTTGATAATATTTAGTAAAAGTTTATATATAGTATAAACTTGAAGTCGACTATACCAATAGAATATTAAATGTTACTGAAAAAAGGAAATCATATTACAAAATCAATTAAGATGATCTAAAAAAGAGTATCACATAGGAGTTTTAAATATTTAATAAGGAAGTATCTATTATATCTGCTTATAATTATCAGTTAGGAATTTAAAGATAACAAATTTGTTTTATAATTAGTACAGCTTTATATGTTTTTATACCCTTCACCGAAGGTAAAAAGGGTATATATAACTTTGTCATTCCGTTTGTAATTTCTACAATATTGATCCTACACCCTATAAAGTATATATATTCTGGGTCCTTATGAAAAGCGAAGTTCAAATCCGGTTGTCCGTCTGTCCGTCTGTCCGTCTGTCTGTTGAAATGGGTTTTCCGAAGCCCCCAGATATGATGGGGACTTGGTTGGGGTATCTTTATGTCAGGTATTCTTATTATAATTTGCTATTGAAATTCAGCCAGATCGGTCCACAAATGGCTGAGATATGAGCAAAAAACCACGACTACCTCTAATTTTTTCCAAAAATCCCATGTGTTTGTTGTATTTTTATTACTTTTTGTTGTATATCTGTGGAACGGCAAAAGCCAAAGTTTCCAAATTAGGTACACACATTAAGGTTGCCAATACACACCGTCCTACAAAATGTGGGCGGGATTGGAGAAGTGGGCGTGGTACCTCCCATACAAAAAATATCAAAAATTGTATAAAAACCGGAATTTTTGGACTGTAATATAACCTATGGTTACGCCTTATATATCAAAAGATCGGAAATTTTTAGTAGAAAATATTTTCTAAAAAACTCAGGAAAATCGGTGCAGATACGAAGCAGTTATGACCAAAATATTAATTTTTTTTGGAAAAATACCCAAGCATAGATCTTCCCGAGTCCAAGTTTTATAACCGAAATAACTGGCAAATTTCTTCTTAAACATGTCGGTATATAAATCTGTCAAATCGGTTAAGAAATAGCTGACCAAAATACTGAAATCCCAAAAATTACTCTTTTTTTATAACCTTCACCGAAGGTAAAAAGGGTATATATAACTTTGTCCTTCCGTTTGTAATTTCTACAATATTGATCCTACACCCTATAAAGTATATATATTCTGGGTCCTTATGAAAAGCGAAGTTCAAATCCGGTTGTCTCTTATTCCCCCCTCTTTGCATTTGTTTACATATACTAGCATAATGCCCAATATGATTTTCGTTACCACCCTTCTTTATTATTTCATCTATTTAACGAAATAATTTTAACAAATAGAAACGGGGAATTTCTGATTATTTTTGCTACTTAAAAACTCGCCAAAAAAGATAAATCTACGGTATGACAACAATGCCTTTACTAAAAGAAACAAACAAACACACATATATGGTACAGACCATTTTGGTGAATATAGGCCACTATTACGGTTCACAACTCAAATAAGTTGATTCGGTTTACAACTTTGCTGAGGTGAGTTGACACAACTGAGTTGAGTTGACACAACTGAGTTGAGTTGTGAACAGTAAAAGGAGCCATATTTAATTTTAATGATATTCAAACAACGTTCGTTCATGGTTCAGGCGTCTAGGGGGTTGAGTTTAGAAACTGTGAGTCCTCTGGTTCGAATCTTGGTTTTTCAAAGAGAAATTTTTTTTTAACTTTTATGTTCTAAAAACGATTTTAAAAAAATATTTACCAGTTTTCGATTTTAAAACTTAATTTATAATGAAGCTTTTAGTATTGCAAATACATATGTATGTATATGTAAAAATTATTTTGTTTTTGTCTAGTTGCTCTGGTATCTGCTCGCACAATGGTGAAGGGTATATAAGATTCGGCACAGCCGAATATAGCACTCTTACTTGTTTTTTCTAGTTTATTAACCATACATTATCATACCATACCATTATAATCCATAGAATATAAAACAATTTAAAATAGTTAAATCCGCAAAAGAAAATCACAAACTTTATATATTTATGTAAAACCCTACTCCATTAATCATTTATTTATACTTTATATATACTTATACCATGAAATGAATAGTTCAATAACCATATTATATGGTTTATGTAATGTTTTTGTATACCGTTTTGTAATTCCTATAATTTGTTTTCCTAATATTTCCCTTTTATATTAAATATTTATACACTTCCATACATCCTTAAATATACATTCTGTTTTAAGCATTTCTACTATACATATATAAAATTAATTAGTATTGTGGTTATTTTGTTGAACTATTTATGGTTTTTAATCCAAATTTTTAATATTTTTAATTAGGCTTAAGTTCATGAAATTTAATTTTCATTAAATTATTCTTATGAAGAAAGGAATTTTACAACATGAAAATTAATTAAAATTGTTATTGATAATCTTTCATTCTTGACGTGGCTCGGGCTCGAACCCTGGCCGGCAGGTTACCATGACATGTTTCGATCGCAACCACTCGATCTCCTCAGATGGATTTGCCGTCTTACACTCGCAGCCATCGACGACTGCTGACGTCAATAGTCAAACATCAATCCTTAAACCAAATTGTATTTTAACATTTGGTAGATCGAAATTTGCTTTCCTGAATGATTATCCATCTTAATTGATTTTACATGTTTTTTCCTTACTTCTGTTTTTTCGTACTTTTGTCAAGAATTTTTCTTGAAGTCCAAGTACATTTTTTTGTTTTTTCATTTTGTCTTTCTCTTTTCTGTTGACCTTTTTCAGCACAACTTGAAGGACAAATGTACACATAGAGCTCGTGCCTTAGCTTTAACAATAATTAGTATTGTGGTTATTTTGTTGAACTATTTATGGTTTTTAATCCAAATTTTTAATATTTTTAATTAGGCTTAAGTTCATGAAATTTAATTTTCATTAAATTATTCTTATGAAGAAAGGAATTTTACAACATGAAAATTAATTAAAATTGTTATTGATAATCTTTCATTCTTGACGTGGCTCGGGCTCGAACCCTGGCCGGCAGGTTACCATGACATGTTTCGATCGCAACCACTCGATCTCCTCAGATGGATTTGCCGTCTTACACTCGCAGCCATCGACGACTGCTGACGTCAATAGTCAAACATCAATCCTTAAACCAAATTGTATTTTAACATTTGGTAGATCGAAATTTGCTTTCCTGAATGATTATCCATCTTAATTGATTTTACATGTTTTTTCCTTACTTCTGTTTTTTCGTACTTTTGTCAAGAATTTTTCTTGAAGTCCAAGTACATTTTTTTGTTTTTTCATTTTGTCTTTCTCTTTTCTGTTGACCTTTTTCAGCACAACTTGAAGGACAAATGTACACATAGAGCTCGTGCCTTAGCTTTAACAATAATTAGTATTGTGGTTATTTTGTTGAACTATTTATGGTTTTTAATCCAAATTTTTAATATTTTTAATTAGGCTTAAGTTCATGAAATTTAATTTTCATTAAATTATTCTTATGAAGAAAGGAATTTTACAAAATGAAAATTAATTAAAATTGTTATTGATAATCTTTCATTCTTGACGTGGCTCGGGCTCGAACCCTGGCCGGCAGGTTACCATGACATGTTTCGATCGCAACCACTCGATCTCCTCAGATGGATTTGCCGTCTTACACTCGCAGCCATCGACGACTGCTGACGTCAATAGTCAAACATCAATCCTTAAACCAAATTGTATTTTAACATTTGGTAGATCGAAATTTGCTTTCCTGAATGATTATCCATCTTAATCGATTTTACATGTTTTTTCCTTACTTCTGTTTTTTCGTACTTTTGTCAAGAATTTTTCTTGAAGTCCAAGTACATTTTTTTGTTTTTTCATTTTGTCTTTCTCTTTTCTGTTGACCTTTTTCAGCACAACTTGAAGGACAAATGTACACATAGAGCTCGTGCCTTAGCTTTAACAATAATTAGTATTGTGGTTATTTTGTTGAACTATTTATGGTTTTTAATCCAAATTTTTAATATTTTTAATTAGGCTTAAGTTCATGAAATTTAATTTTCATTAAATTATTCTTATGAAGAAAGGAATTTTACAACATGAAAATTAATTAAAATTGTTATTGATAATCTTTCATTCTTGACGTGGCTCGGGCTCGAACCCTGGCCGGCAGGTTACCATGACATGTTTCGATCGCAACCACTCGATCTCCTCAGATGGATTTGCCGTCTTACACTCGCAGCCATCGACGACTGCTGACGTCAATAGTCAAACATCAATCCTTAAACCAAATTGTATTTTAACATTTGGTAGATCGAAATTTGCTTTCCTGAATGATTATCCATCTTAATTGATTTTACATGTTTTTTCCTTACTTCTGTTTTTTCGTACTTTTGTCAAGAATTTTTCTTGAAGTCCAAGTACATTTTTTTGTTTTTTCATTTTGTCTTTCTCTTTTCTGTTGACCTTTTTCAGCACAACTTGAAGGACAAATGTACACATAGAGCTCGTGCCTTAGCTTTAACAATAATTAGTATTGTGGTTATTTTGTTGAACTATTTATGGTTTTTAATCCAAATTTTTAATATTTTTAATTAGGCTTAAGTTCATGAAATTTAATTTTCATTAAATTATTCTTATGAAGAAAGGAATTTTACAACATGAAAATTAATTAAAATTGTTATTGATAATCTTTCATTCTTGACGTGGCTCGGGCTCGAACCCTGGCCGGCAGGTTACCATGACATGTTTCGATCGCAACCACTCGATCTCCTCAGATGGATTTGCCGTCTTACACTCGCAGCCATCGACGACTGCTGACGTCAATAGTCAAACATCAATCCTTAAACGAAATTGTATTTTAACATTTGGTAGATCGAAATTTGCTTTCCTGAATGATTATCCATCTTAATTGATTTTACATGTTTTTTCCTTACTTCTGTTTTTTCGTACTTTTGTCAAGAATTTTTCTTGAAGTCCAAGTACATTTTTTTGTTTTTTCATTTTGTCTTTCTCTTTTCTGTTGACCTTTTTCAGCACAACTTGAAGGACAAATGTACACATAGAGCTCGTGCCTTAGCTTTAACAATAATTAGTATTGTGGTTATTTTGTTGAACTATTTATGGTTTTTAATCCAAATTTTTAATATTTTTAATTAGGCTTAAGTTCATGAAATTTAATTTTCATTAAATTATTCTTATGAAGAAAGGAATTTTACAACATGAAAATTAATTAAAATTGTTATTGATAATCTTTCATTCTTGACGTGGCTCGGGCTCGAACCCTGGCCGGCAGGTTACCATGACATGTTTCGATCGCAACCACTCGATCTCCTCAGATGGATTTGCCGTCTTACACTCGCAGCCATCGACGACTGCTGACGTCAATAGTCAAACATCAATCCTTAAACCAAATTGTATTTTAACATTTGGTAGATCGAAATTTGCTTTCCTGAATGATTATCCATCTTAATTGATTTTACATGTTTTTTCCTTACTTCTGTTTTTTCGTACTTTTGTCAAGAATTTTTCTTGAAGTCCAAGTACATTTTTTTGTTTTTTCATTTTGTCTTTCTCTTTTCTGTTGACCTTTTTCAGCACAACTTGAAGGACAAATGTACACATAGAGCTCGTGCCTTAGCTTTAACAATAATTAGTATTGTGGTTATTTTGTTGAACTATTTATGGTTTTTAATCCAAATTTTTAATATTTTTAATTAGGCTTAAGTTCATGAAATTTAATTTTCATTAAATTATTCTTATGAAGAAAGGAATTTTACAACATGAAAATTAATTAAAATTGTTATTGATAATCTTTCATTCTTGACGTGGCTCGGGCTCGAACCCTGGCCGGCAGGTTACCATGACATGTTTCGATCGCAACCACTCGATCTCCTCAGATGGATTTGCCGTCTTACACTCGCAGCCATCGACGACTGCTGACGTCAATAGTCAAACATCAATCCTTAAACCAAATTGTATTTTAACATTTGGTAGATCGAAATTTGCTTTCCTGAATGATTATCCATCTTAATTGATTTTACATGTTTTTTCCTTACTTCTGTTTTTTCGTACTTTTGTCAAGAATTTTTCTTGAAGTCCAAGTACATTTTTTTGTTTTTTCATTTTGTCTTTCTCTTTTCTGTTGACCTTTTTCAGCACAACTTGAAGGACAAATGTACACATAGAGCTCGTGCCTTAGCTTTAACAATAATTAGTATTGTGGTTATTTTGTTGAACTATTTATGGTTTTTAATCCAAATTTTTAATATTTTTAATTAGGCTTAAGTTCATGAAATTTAATTTTCATTAAATTATTCTTATGAAGAAAGGAATTTTACAACATGAAAATTAATTAAAATTGTTATTGATAATCTTTCATTCTTGACGTGGCTCGGGCTCGAACCCTGGCCGGCAGGTTACCATGACATGTTTCGATCGCAACCACTCGATCTCCTCAGATGGATTTGCCGTCTTACACTCGCAGCCATCGACGACTGCTGACGTCAATAGTCAAACATCAATCCTTAAACCAAATTGTATTTTAACATTTGGTAGATCGAAATTTGCTTTCCTGAATGATTATCCATCTTAATTGATTTTACATGTTTTTTCCTTACTTCTGTTTTTTCGTACTTTTGTCAAGAATTTTTCTTGAAGTCCAAGTACATTTTTTTGTTTTTTCATTTTGTCTTTCTCTTTTCTGTTGACCTTTTTCAGCACAACTTGAAGGACAAATGTACACATAGAGCTCGTGCCTTAGCTTTAACAATAATTAGTATTGTGGTTATTTTGTTGAACTATTTATGGTTTTTAATCCAAATTTTTAATATTTTTAATTAGGCTTAAGTTCATGAAATTTAATTTTCATTAAATTATTCTTATGAAGAAAGGAATTTTACAACATGAAAATTAATTAAAATTGTTATTGATAATCTTTCATTCTTGACGTGGCTCGGGCTCGAACCCTGGCCGGCAGGTTACCATGACATGTTTCGATCGCAACCACTCGATCTCCTCAGATGGATTTGCCGTCTTACACTCGCAGCCATCGACGACTGCTGACGTCAATAGTCAAACATCAATCCTTAAACCAAATTGTATTTTAACATTTGGTAGATCGAAATTTGCTTTCCTGAATGATTATCCATCTTAATTGATTTTACATGTTTTTTCCTTACTTCTGTTTTTTCGTACTTTTGTCAAGAATTTTTCTTGAAGTCCAAGTACATTTTTTTGTTTTTTCATTTTGTCTTTCTCTTTTCTGTTGACCTTTTTCAGCACAACTTGAAGGACAAATGTACACATAGAGCTCGTGCCTTAGCTTTAACAATAATTAGTATTGTGGTTATTTTGTTGAACTATTTATGGTTTTTAATCCAAATTTTTAATATTTTTAATTAGGCTTAAGTTCATGAAATTTAATTTTCATTAAATTATTCTTATGAAGAAAGGAATTTTACAACATGAAAATTAATTAAAATTGTTATTGATAATCTTTCATTCTTGACGTGGCTCGGGCTCGAACCCTGGCCGGCAGGTTACCATGACATGTTTCGATCGCAACCACTCGATCTCCTCAGATGGATTTGCCGTCTTACACTCGCAGCCATCGACGACTGCTGACGTCAATAGTCAAACATCAATCCTTAAACCAAATTGTATTTTAACATTTGGTAGATCGAAATTTGCTTTCCTGAATGATTATCCATCTTAATTGATTTTACATGTTTTTTCCTTACTTCTGTTTTTTCGTACTTTTGTCAAGAATTTTTCTTGAAGTCCAAGTACATTTTTTTGTTTTTTCATTTTGTCTTTCTCTTTTCTGTTGACCTTTTTCAGCACAACTTGAAGGACAAATGTACACATAGAGCTCGTGCCTTAGCTTTAACAATAATTAGTATTGTGGTTATTTTGTTGAACTATTTATGGTTTTTAATCCAAATTTTTAATATTTTTAATTAGGCTTAAGTTCATGAAATTTAATTTTCATTAAATTATTCTTATGAAGAAAGGAATTTTACAACATGAAAATTAATTAAAATTGTTATTGATAATCTTTCATTCTTGACGTGGCTCGGGCTCGAACCCTGGCCGGCAGGTTACCATGACATGTTTCGATCGCAACCACTCGATCTCCTCAGATGGATTTGCCGTCTTACACTCGCAGCCATCGACGACTGCTGACGTCAATAGTCAAACATCAATCCTTAAACCAAATTGTATTTTAACATTTGGTAGATCGAAATTTGCTTTCCTGAATGATTATCCATCTTAATTGATTTTACATGTTTTTTCCTTACTTCTGTTTTTTCGTACTTTTGTCAAGAATTTTTCTTGAAGTCCAAGTACATTTTTTTGTTTTTTCATTTTGTCTTTCTCTTTTCTGTTGACCTTTTTCAGCACAACTTGAAGGACAAATGTACACATAGAGCTCGTGCCTTAGCTTTAACAATAATTAGTATTGTGGTTATTTTGTTGAACTATTTATGGTTTTTAATCCAAATTTTTAATATTTTTAATTAGGCTTAAGTTCATGAAATTTAATTTTCATTAAATTATTCTTATGAAGAAAGGAATTTTACAACATGAAAATTAATTAAAATTGTTATTGATAATCTTTCATTCTTGACGTGGCTCGGGCTCGAACCCTGGCCGGCAGGTTACCATGACATGTTTCGATCGCAACCACTCGATCTCCTCAGATGGATTTGCCGTCTTACACTCGCAGCCATCGACGACTGCTGACGTCAATAGTCAAACATCAATCCTTAAACCAAATTGTATTTTAACATTTGGTAGATCGAAATTTGCTTTCCTGAATGATTATCCATCTTAATTGATTTTACATGTTTTTTCCTTACTTCTGTTTTTTCGTACTTTTGTCAAGAATTTTTCTTGAAGTCCAAGTACATTTTTTTGTTTTTTCATTTTGTCTTTCTCTTTTCTGTTGACCTTTTTCAGCACAACTTGAAGGACAAATGTACACATAGAGCTCGTGCCTTAGCTTTAACAATAATTAGTATTGTGGTTATTTTGTTGAACTATTTATGGTTTTTAATCCAAATTTTTAATATTTTTAATTAGGCTTAAGTTCATGAAATTTAATTTTCATTAAATTATTCTTATGAAGAAAGGAATTTTACAACATGAAAATTAATTAAAATTGTTATTGATAATCTTTCATTCTTGACGTGGCTCGGGCTCGAACCCTGGCCGGCAGGTTACCATGACATGTTTCGATCGCAACCACTCGATCTCCTCAGATGGATTTGCCGTCTTACACTCGCAGCCATCGACGACTGCTGACGTCAATAGTCAAACATCAATCCTTAAACCAAATTGTATTTTAACATTTGGTAGATCGAAATTTGCTTTCCTGAATGATTATCCATCTTAATTGATTTTACATGTTTTTTCCTTACTTCTGTTTTTTCGTACTTTTGTCAAGAATTTTTCTTGAAGTCCAAGTACATTTTTTTGTTTTTTCATTTTGTCTTTCTCTTTTCTGTTGACCTTTTTCAGCACAACTTGAAGGACAAATGTACACATAGAGCTCGTGCCTTAGCTTTAACAATAATTAGTATTGTGGTTATTTTGTTGAACTATTTATGGTTTTTAATCCAAATTTTTAATATTTTTAATTAGGCTTAAGTTCATGAAATTTAATTTTCATTAAATTATTCTTATGAAGAAAGGAATTTTACAACATGAAAATTAATTAAAATTGTTATTGATAATCTTTCATTCTTGACGTGGCTCGGGCTCGAACCCTGGCCGGCAGGTTACCATGACATGTTTCGATCGCAACCACTCGATCTCCTCAGATGGATTTGCCGTCTTACACTCGCAGCCATCGACGACTGCTGACGTCAATAGTCAAACATCAATCCTTAAACCAAATTGTATTTTAACATTTGGTAGATCGAAATTTGCTTTCCTGAATGATTATCCATCTTAATTGATTTTACATGTTTTTTCCTTACTTCTGTTTTTTCGTACTTTTGTCAAGAATTTTTCTTGAAGTCCAAGTACATTTTTTTGTTTTTTCATTTTGTCTTTCTCTTTTCTGTTGACCTTTTTCAGCACAACTTGAAGGACAAATGTACACATAGAGCTCGTGCCTTAGCTTTAACAATAATTAGTATTGTGGTTATTTTGTTGAACTATTTATGGTTTTTAATCCAAATTTTTAATATTTTTAATTAGGCTTAAGTTCATGAAATTTAATTTTCATTAAATTATTCTTATGAAGAAAGGAATTTTACAACATGAAAATTAATTAAAATTGTTATTGATAATCTTTCATTCTTGACGTGGCTCGGGCTCGAACCCTGGCCGGCAGGTTACCATGACATGTTTCGATCGCAACCACTCGATCTCCTCAGATGGATTTGCCGTCTTACACTCGCAGCCATCGACGACTGCTGACGTCAATAGTCAAACATCAATCCTTAAACCAAATTGTATTTTAACATTTGGTAGATCGAAATTTGCTTTCCTGAATGATTATCCATCTTAATTGATTTTACATGTTTTTTCCTTACTTCTGTTTTTTCGTACTTTTGTCAAGAATTTTTCTTGAAGTCCAAGTACATTTTTTTGTTTTTTCATTTTGTCTTTCTCTTTTCTGTTGACCTTTTTCAGCACAACTTGAAGGACAAATGTACACATAGAGCTCGTGCCTTAGCTTTAACAATAATTAGTATTGTGGTTATTTTGTTGAACTATTTATGGTTTTTAATCCAAATTTTTAATATTTTTAATTAGGCTTAAGTTCATGAAATTTAATTTTCATTAAATTATTCTTATGAAGAAAGGAATTTTACAACATGAAAATTAATTAAAATTGTTATTGATAATCTTTCATTCTTGACGTGGCTCGGGCTCGAACCCTGGCCGGCAGGTTACCATGACATGTTTCGATCGCAACCACTCGATCTCCTCAGATGGATTTGCCGTCTTACACTCGCAGCCATCGACGACTGCTGACGTCAATAGTCAAACATCAATCCTTAAACCAAATTGTATTTTAACATTTGGTAGATCGAAATTTGCTTTCCTGAATGATTATCCATCTTAATTGATTTTACATGTTTTTTCCTTACTTCTGTTTTTTCGTACTTTTGTCAAGAATTTTTCTTGAAGTCCAAGTACATTTTTTTGTTTTTTCATTTTGTCTTTCTCTTTTCTGTTGACCTTTTTCAGCACAACTTGAAGGACAAATGTACACATAGAGCTCGTGCCTTAGCTTTAACAATAATTAGTATTGTGGTTATTTTGTTGAACTATTTATGGTTTTTAATCCAAATTTTTAATATTTTTAATTAGGCTTAAGTTCATGAAATTTAATTTTCATTAAATTATTCTTATGAAGAAAGGAATTTTACAACATGAAAATTAATTAAAATTGTTATTGATAATCTTTCATTCTTGACGTGGCTCGGGCTCGAACCCTGGCCGGCAGGTTACCATGACATGTTTCGATCGCAACCACTCGATCTCCTCAGATGGATTTGCCGTCTTACACTCGCAGCCATCGACGACTGCTGACGTCAATAGTCAAACATCAATCCTTAAACCAAATTGTATTTTAACATTTGGTAGATCGAAATTTGCTTTCCTGAATGATTATCCATCTTAATTGATTTTACATGTTTTTTCCTTACTTCTGTTTTTTCGTACTTTTGTCAAGAATTTTTCTTGAAGTCCAAGTACATTTTTTTGTTTTTTCATTTTGTCTTTCTCTTTTCTATTGACCTTTTTCAGCACAACTTGAAGGACAAATGTACACATAGAGCTCGTGCCTTAGCTTTAACAATAATTAGTATTGTGGTTATTTTGTTGAACTATTTATGTCGTCGATGGCTGCGAGTGTAAGACGGCAAATCCATCTGAGGAGATCGAGTGGTTGCGATCGAAACATGTCATGGTAACCTGCCGGCCAGGGTTCGAGCCCGAGCCACGTCAAGAATGAAAGATTATCAATAACAATTTTAATTAATTTTCATGTTGTAAAATTCCTTTCTTCATAAGAATAATTTAATGAAAATTAAATTTCATGAACTTAAGCCTAATTAAAAATATTAAAAATTTGGATTAAAAACCATAAATAGTTCAACAAAATAACCACAATACTAATTATTGTTAAAGCTAAGGCACGAGCTCTATGTGTACATTTGTCCTTCAAGTTGTGCTGAAAAAGGTCAACAGAAAAGAGAAAGACAAAATGAAAAAACAAAAAAATGTACTTGGACTTCAAGAAATATTCTTGACAAAAGTACGAAAAAACAGAAGTAAGGAAAAAACATGTAAAATCAATTAAGATGGATAATCATTCAGGAAAGCAAATTTCGATCTACCAAATGTTAAAATACAATTTGGTTTAAGGATTGATGTTTGACTATTGACGTCAGCAGTCGTCGATGGCTGCGAGTGTAAGACGGCAAATCCATCTGAGGAGATCGAGTGGTTGCGATCGAAACATGTCATGGTAACCTGCCGGCCAGGGTTCGAGCCCGAGCCACGTCAAGAATGAAAGATTATCAATAACAATTTTAATTAATTTTCATGTTGTAAAATTCCTTTCTTCATAAGAATAATTTAATGAAAATTAAATTTCATGAACTTAAGCCTAATTAAAAATATTAAAAATTTGGATTAAAAACCATAAATAGTTCAACAAAATAACCACAATACTAATTATTGTTAAAGCTAAGGCACGAGCTCTATGTGTACATTTGTCCTTCAAGTTGTGCTGAAAAAGGTCAACAGAAAAGAGAAAGACAAAATGAAAAAACAAAAAAATGTACTTGGACTTCAAGAAAAATTCTTGACAAAAGTACGAAAAAACAGAAGTAAGGAAAAAACATGTAAAATCAATTAAGATGGATAATCATTCAGGAAAGCAAATTTCGATCTACCAAATGTTAAAATACAATTTGGTTTAAGGATTGATGTTTGACTATTGACGTCAGCAGTCGTCGATGGCTGCGAGAGTAAGACGGCAAATCCATCTGAGGAGATCGAGTGGTTGCGATCGAAACATGTCATGGTAACCTGCCGGCCAGGGTTCGAGCCCGAGCCACGTCAAGAATGAAAGATTATCAATAACAATTTTAATTAATTTTCATGTTGTAAAATTCCTTTCTTCATAAGAATAATTTAATGAAAATTAAATTTCATGAACTTAAGCCTAATTAAAAATATTAAAAATTTGGATTAAAAACCATAAATAGTTCAACAAAATAACCACAATACTAATTATTGTTAAAGCTAAGGCACGAGCTCTATGTGTACATTTGTCCTTCAAGTTGTGCTGAAAAAGGTCAACAGAAAAGAGAAAGACAAAATGAAAAAACAAAAAAATGTACTTGGACTTCAAGAAAAATTCTTGACAAAAGTACGAAAAAACAGAAGTAAGGAAAAAACATGTAAAATCAATTAAGATGGATAATCATTCAGGAAAGCAAATTTCGATCTACCAAATGTTAAAATACAATTTGGTTTAAGGATTGATGTTTGACTATTGACGTCAGCAGTCGTCGATGGCTGCGAGTGTAAGACGGCAAATCCATCTGAGGAGATCGAGTGGTTGCGATCGAAACATGTCATGGTAACCTGCCGGCCAGGGTTCGAGCCCGAGCCACGTCAAGAATGAAAGATTATCAATAACAATTTTAATTAATTTTCATGTTGTAAAATTCCTTTCTTCATAAGAATAATTTAATGAAAATTAAATTTCATGAACTTAAGCCTAATTAAAAATATTAAAAATTTGGATTAAAAACCATAAATAGTTCAACAAAATAACCACAATACTAATTATTGTTAAAGCTAAGGCACGAGCTCTATGTGTACATTTGTCCTTCAAGTTGTGCTGAAAAAGGTCAACAGAAAAGAGAAAGACAAAATGAAAAAACAAAAAAATGTACTTGGACTTCAAGAAAAATTCTTGACAAAAGTACGAAAAAACAGAAGTAAGGAAAAAACATGTAAAATCAATTAAGATGGATAATCATTCAGGAAAGCAAATTTCGATCTACCAAATGTTAAAATACAATTTGGTTTAAGGATTGATGTTTGACTATTGACGTCAGCAGTCGTCGATGGCTGCGAGTGTAAGACGGCAAATCCATCTGAGGAGATCGAGTGGTTGCGATCGAAACATGTCATGGTAACCTGCCGGCCAGGGTTCGAGCCCGAGCCACGTCAAGAATGAAAGATTATCAATAACAATTTTAATTAATTTTCATGTTGTAAAATTCCTTTCTTCATAAGAATAATTTAATGAAAATTAAATTTCATGAACTTAAGCCTAATTAAAAATATTAAAAATTTGGATTAAAAACCATAAATAGTTCAACAAAATAACCACAATACTAATTATTGTTAAAGCTAAGGCACGAGCTCTATGTGTACATTTGTCCTTCAAGTTGTGCTGAAAAAGGTCAACAGAAAAGAGAAAGACAAAATGAAAAAACAAAAAAATGTACTTGGACTTCAAGAAAAATTCTTGACAAAAGTACGAAAAAACAGAAGTAAGGAAAAAACATGTAAAATCAATTAAGATGGATAATCATTCAGGAAAGCAAATTTCGATCTACCAAATGTTAAAATACAATTTGGTTTAAGGATTGATGTTTGACTATTGACGTCAGCAGTCGTCGATGGCTGCGAGTGTAAGACGGCAAATCCATCTGAGGAGATCGAGTGGTTGCGATCGAAACATGTCATGGTAACCTGCCGGCCAGGGTTCGAGCCCGAGCCACGTCAAGAATGAAAGATTATCAATAACAATTTTAATTAATTTTCATGTTGTAAAATTCCTTTCTTCATAAGAATAATTTAATGAAAATTAAATTTCATGAACTTAAGCCTAATTAAAAATATTAAAAATTTGGATTAAAAACCATAAATAGTTCAACAAAATAACCACAATACTAATTATTGTTAAAGCTAAGGCACGAGCTCTATGTGTACATTTGTCTTTCAAGTTGTGCTGAAAAAGGTCAACAGAAAAGAGAAAGACAAAATGAAAAAACAAAAAAAAGTACTTGGACTTCAAGAAAAATTCTTGACAAAAGTACGAAAAAACAGAAGTAAGGAAAAAACATGTAAAATCAATTAAGATGGATAATCATTCAGGAAAGCAAATTTCGATCTACCAAATGTTAAAATACAATTTGGTTTAAGGATTGATGTTTGACTATTGACGTCAGCAGTCGTCGATGGCTGCGAGTGTAAGACGGCAAATCCATCTGAGGAGATCGAGTGGTTGCGATCGAAACATGTCATGGTAACCTGCCGGCCAGGGTTCGAGCCCGAGCCACGTCAAGAATGAAAGATTATCAATAACAATTTTAATTAATTTTCATGTTGTAAAATTCCTTTCTTCATAAGAATAATTTAATGAAAATTAAATTTCATGAACTTAAGCCTAATTAAAAATATTAAAAATTTGGATTAAAAACCATAAATAGTTCAACAAAATAACCACAATACTAATTATTGTTAAAGCTAAGGCACGAGCTCTATGTGTACAGTTGTCCTTCAAGTTGTGCTGAAAAAGGTCAACAGAAAAGAGAAAGACAAAATGAAAAAACAAAAAAATGTACTTGGACTTCAAGAAAAATTCTTGACAAAAGTACGAAAAAACAGAAGTAAGGAAAAAACATGTAAAATCAATTAAGATGGATAATCATTCAGGAAAGCAAATTTCGATCTACCAAATGTTAAAATACAATTTGGTTTAAGGATTGATGTTTGACTATTGACGTCAGCAGTCGTCGATGGCTGCGAGTGTAAGACGGCAAATCCATCTGAGGAGATCGAGTGGTTGCGATCGAAACATGTCATGGTAACCTGCCGGCCAGGGTTCGAGCCCGAGCCACGTCAAGAATGAAAGATTATCAATAACAATTTTAATTAATTTTCATGTTGTAAAATTCCTTTCTTCATAAGAATAATTTAATGAAAATTAAATTTCATGAACTTAAGCCTAATTAAAAATATTAAAAATTTGGATTAAAAACCATAAATAGTTCAACAAAATAACCACAATACTAATTATTGTTAAAGCTAAGGCACGAGCTCTATGTGTACATTTGTCCTTCAAGTTGTGCTGAAAAAGGTCAACAGAAAAGAGAAAGACAAAATGAAAAAACAAAAAAATGTACTTGGACTTCAAGAAAAATTCTTGACAAAAGTACGAAAAAACAGAAGTAAGGAAAAAACATGTAAAATCAATTAAGATGGATAATCATTCAGGAAAGCAAATTTCGATCTACCAAATGTTAAAATACAATTTGGTTTAAGGATTGATGTTTGACTATTGACGTCAGCAGTCGTCGATGGCTGCGAGTGTAAGACGGCAAATCCATCTGAGGAGATCGAGTGGTTGCGATCGAAACATGTCATGGTAACCTGCCGGCCAGGGTTCGAGCCCGAGCCACGTCAAGAATGAAAGATTATCAATAACAATTTTAATTAATTTTCATGTTGTAAAATTCCTTTCTTCATAAGAATAATTTAATGAAAATTAAATTTCATGAACTTAAGCCTAATTAAAAATATTAAAAATTTGGATTAAAAACCATAAATAGTTCAACAAAATAACCACAATACTAATTATTGTTAAAGCTAAGGCACGAGCTCTATGTGTACATTTGTCCTTCAAGTTGTGCTGAAAAAGGTCGACAGAAAAGAGAAAGACAAAATGAAAAAACAAAAAAATGTACTTGGACTTCAAGAAAAATTCTTGACAAAAGTACGAAAAAACAGAAGTAAGGAAAAAACATGTAAAATCAATTAAGATGGATAATCATTCAGGAAAGCAAATTTCGATCTACCAAATGTTAAAATACAATTTGGTTTAAGGATTGATGTTTGACTATTGACGTCAGCAGTCGTCGATGGCTGCGAGTGTAAGACGGCAAATCCATCTGAGGAGATCGAGTGGTTGCGATCGAAACATGTCATGGTAACCTGCCGGCCAGGGTTCGAGCCCGAGCCACGTCAAGAATGAAAGATTATCAATAACAATTTTAATTTATTTTCATGTTGTAAAATTCCTTTCTTCATAAGAATAATTTAATGAAAATTAAATTTCATGAACTTAAGCCTAATTAAAAATATTAAAAATTTGGATTAAAAACCATAAATAGTTCAACAAAATAACCACAATACTAATTATTGTTAAAGCTAAGGCACGAGCTCTATGTGTACATTTGTCCTTCAAGTTGTGCTGAAAAAGGTCAACAGAAAAGAGAAAGACAAAATGAAAAAACAAAAAAATGTACTTGGACTTCAAGAAAAATTCTTGACAAAAGTACGAAAAAACAGAAGTAAGGAAAAAACATGTAAAATCAATTAAGATGGATAATCATTCAGGAAAGCAAATTTCGATCTACCAAATGTTAAAATACAATTTGGTTTAAGGATTGATGTTTGACTATTGACGTCAGCAGTCGTCGATGGCTGCGAGTGTAAGACGGCAAATCCATCTGAGGAGATCGAGTGGTTGCGATCGAAACATGTCATGGTAACCTGCCGGCCAGGGTTCGAGCCCGAGCCACGTCAAGAATGAAAGATTATCAATAACAATTTTAATTAATTTTCATGTTGTAAAATTCCTTTCTTCATAAGAATAATTTAATGAAAATTAAATTTCATGAACTTAAGCCTAATTAAAAATATTAAAAATTTGGATTAAAAACCATAAATAGTTCAACAAAATAACCACAATACTAATTATTGTTAAAGCTAAGGCACGAGCTCTATGTGTACATTTGTCCTTCAAGTTGTGCTGAAAAAGGTCAACAGAAAAGAGAAAGACAAAATGAAAAAACAAAAAAATGTACTTGGACTTCAAGAAAAATTCTTGACAAAAGTACGAAAAAACAGAAGTAAGGAAAAAACATGTAAAATCAATTAAGATGGATAATCATTCAGGAAAGCAAATTTCGATCTACCAAATGTTAAAATACAATTTGGTTTAAGGATTGATGTTTGACTATTGACGTCAGCAGTCGTCGATGGCTGCGAGTGTAAGACGGCAAATCCATCTGAGGAGATCGAGTGGTTGCGATCGAAACATGTCATGGTAACCTGCCGGCCAGGGTTCGAGCCCGAGCCACGTCAAGAATGAAAGATTATAAATAACAATTTTAATTAATTTTCATGTTGTAAAATTCCTTTCTTCATAAGAATAATTTAATGAAAATTAAATTTCATGAACTTAAGCCTAATTAAAAATATCATATATAAAATTTTTTTTCTTATACTAACATTCTATATTTAATCTTAGTATTATGATCTTTCTCTTGATTTTGATCTTAGTCTTAGTGTTGATCTTAGTAGCAGTCTTTTGGTCTTGGTTTTATAGTTTCGGATTTCGATCTTGTTTTTGTTTGTTGTTTATAGACTTGCAACATTACTCTTGTATTACTCTTGCGTGCTGCTTTGATTACGTTTTCTTAGACTGAATACATATCTGGAAATTTAAAATTTCTTTAATTACATATAAAATATCTATCTACTGTTATACGAATGCGTTGAACTTATAGGGCCCATACACAATACCATCATGATTGTACAATCAAGTGATTGTGCCAGCTGATGGACCGTGTATGAGCTTGTGGTGTGATTGTACCAGCTGATGGTGCTTTATCAAAAATAGTTTGATATTTTTTTGATTGTACCAGCATGATTGTATCGTGTGCTGTAAAGTTAGCTCATAAATGTTAAATCGTTAAGGCATAAAAATCAAAAAATTCAAAATTTAAAACAAAATTTAAATTAAAACACGTTTTTTTTTTAATCCTTATTCGTTTTTGTTTTAGGATAATAGCAATAATAACAGCAGCACAAATTTGATTGTTATTCATTACAACCTTTTCCACACACATTTTGGTAAAAAATGAATTTTGTACCAGCATGCTGGTGTGTTGTGTGCTTCAAGCTTAATTGCACAATCACTTGATTGTACAATCATGATGGTATTGTGTATGGGCCCTATTAGTGTTTTCTATTGAAATATTAAACTTCGATTTTAAACAGACATATGCATCTTTTATTTTATATAGAAAATTAATACTCGGTACTAACGACAACCTCGAAGCTTGTTTTCATTACGTGCAAGAATCGAGTTTCTACTATACTTCATTCTCATCAAACTAATCACACAAGGCGATTTTAAGAAAATCCATACTAATCCTTTCCATTTTATCAAATCTATCCATTATATTATTATTTTAATTTTAACAATTCTTATAAATTCTATTCAGTTCTCACATAATTTAATTCATTCTATATACAACCTTAACCAGTAACTCATATTTATATATACAGTTTTTTCAAACCACTTTTAAAAACATATTTTGATTTTTACTTGTCTACTATATTAAAAAATAATCTATAAACTTAAATGAAAATTTAGGTTTATATTAAGTAATTTGATTATACGCTGAGATACGCTGATGGTTTTTCTACCTTAAATTTATATATTGGATAGAAAGTTACATCTGAATGTAGTGTTTCGGTAAGAATGTCCCTATATTACTTTAAATCAGGTTTCTTATAATACAAAGTTTTTGAATGAAATATTAACAATCCTAATGTTAATTTCAATCTAATTTCATTTAATCATATATATATATACATATAAATATTAATTTGTTAGAATCAAACCATCAATTACCATCATGATCTTATTAATGTCATATATTTTTTTTTTTCATTATTTTTATTATTCGTTAAAAACTTTATATTCTTATGTATAGGAGATGCATATGATTTTGGATTTCTCCTTCATTTTAAAATTGTTTGATTTTACAATTTTCATATTAGTTATTTCAGCCTTTTCGTTATCATTATGATCATTATCATAATCATCATAATTAAGATCAGTTATATTCTTTGCTCATTAAAAACAACAATTCTATTATCTTATGTTTTTTTTCTAGTTTGCTACTCTATAATATTAGTTTAATGAAGAGTTTTTCTATACCACGAAATGAATAGTTTAATAACCATATTATATGGTTTCTTAATGTTTTTGCATACAGTTTTGTAATTCCTATAATTTGTTTTCCTTTTATTTCCCCTTCTATACTTGATATTTATATACCAACATACATCCTTAAATATACATTCTGTTTTAAGCATTTCTATACTATACATATATATAAATTTTTTCCTTTGCTAACATTCCTATATTTAGTCTTAATCTTATGATCTTAGTCTTGATTTCAATCTTAATCTTAGTGTTAATCTTGATAGTAGCCTTTTGGTCTTGGTTTTATAGTTTCGGATCTCAATCTTAGTTTTTGTATAGACATCTCATTTACAAACCTATAACTTCAATCTCATCAAACCTATCACACAAGACGATTGTCTTCTGTTTTTCAAGAAAATCCATACTAATCCTTTCCATTTTATCAACTCTATCCATTATATTATTATTTTAATTTTAACAAATCTTATAAATTCTATTCAGTTCTCACATAATTTTATTCATTGTATATACAACCTTAACCATTATCTCATATTTATATATACAGTTTTTCAAACCACTTTTAAAAACATAGTTTGATTTTTACTTGTCTACTATATTAAAAAAGAATCCATAAACTTAAATGAAAATTTAGGTTTATATTAAGTAATTTGATTATACACTGAGATACGCTGATAGTTTTTCTACCTTAAATTTATATATTGGATAGAAAGTTACATCTGAATGTAGTGTTTCGGTAAGAATGTCTCTATATTACTTTAAATCAGGTTTCTTATAATACAGAGTTTTTAAATGAAATATTAACAATCCTAATGTTAATTTCAATCTAATTTCATTTAAATCATATATATATATATTAATTTAATTAGTATTGTGGTTATTTTGTTGAACTATTTATGGTTTTTAATCCAAATTTTTAATATTTTTAATTAGGCTTAAGTTCATGAAATTTAATTTTTATTAAATTATTTTTATGAAGAAAGGGATTTTTACAACATGAAAATCAATTTTTAAATTGTTATTGATAATCTTTCATTCTTGACGTGGCTCGGGCTCGAACCCTGGCCGGCAGGTTACCATGACATGTTTCGATCGCAACCACTCGATCTCCTCAGATGGATTTGCCGTCTTACACTCGCAGCCATCGACGACTGCTGACGTCACTAGTCAAACATCAATCCTTAAACCAAATTGTATTTTAACATTTGGTGGGCTGTTCATATAAAACTAAAAATAAAATTTGATTTTTAGGTTTACATGCATAGCTAGCTGTCTATTGTGTTGTTTATAGAACACAAACGCAAAACTCATCAATTCAACTTACATTTAAAATTGAAACGAATTTTGTTTTAAATGAAAGTTGAATTGATGAGTTTTGCGTTTGCGTTCTATTAACCACACAATATACAGCTAGCTATGCATGTAAACCTAAAAATCAAATTTTATTTTTAGTTTTATATGAACAGCCCACCAACCAGTCGGATTGGTTCATGTTTAAATTGATTTAAAAAGTAATTCTAAGTAAATAAGTTGATTACGTATATCAAAAGGTAACTAGGATTAGTATTAACGTATATCTAATATACTCTTCACTTTTGTGTTGTGGGTATATGAAAATATGATTTTCTATATTAAGCATGATGAGAACATAGTGAAACTATATAATTTAATGTAAAAGTATAAATTTATATGGGATGTACTATCTATACTTTATGGGTATGGTTGCAATTTGAGAGTTAATTCAATGAAATTTTATTATTTTAAAGAAATTTGTGATTATCATGTAAACCTATACACAACCAGCCTATCAGCTGGGTATACGGATATCAAAATATTAATTTAAAAAAAAATTCTCAGTAAGTTGATTCGATGTATTAAGAAGTTGATGTAGGTTAGGTAAGGTTCCATTGGCAGACGTGATCAAGCACAGCTCACGTGGGTCCATTACTTAGTTCCTGTTGTGTTACCATGTCAAACTGTCTCCCATGGGTCCTATGTTGTCTGGCTGCTAGTGCTCCCACGCAGCCATCCGGTCGTTTCAGTAAAGGAGTGGATCCTGTTTACATCAACATCAGAGAGACAAGTTTTGTCCCCAAGGGCTCTACTACCAAACATTTTGAGTCTTAGGTCTCGGAATGCCGGGCAATTACAGAGAAGATGTTCCGTTGACTCTTCCTCCTCCTCCTCGCCGCAACTTCTACATAAGTCATTGTAAGGGAGCCCCAGCCTCTGGGCGTGCCTCCCAATGGGCCAATGGCCGGTTATAACCGCAATCAGGTTTCTAAGATGATGTCTGGACAGCTGTAATGCCCGCCGTGTACTTTTTTCATCTATGATGGGCCAGATTTTCCTGGTTTCCCCACAAGTAGTTTCAACGAGCCACCTCTGACTGGCGATGATATGAAACTTGTGCGCAATGAGTTGCGTACTCCTTGGGAGTGAAACACCTACATTATATGTCGAGCCGTCTCGATCAAGGTGGTACCTGCATACGCCAACGAATCCGCCATGCAGTTCCCCGGTATGTCCCTGTGTCCGGGGACCCAATTAAGGGTGACCAGTGAATGTCTCGCTATCTCCTCCAGAGACATCCGGCATTCTCGGACAATTCTCGATGTGATGAACACATTCTCCAGGAATCTTATGGCCGCCTTGCTATCGGTAATAATGTGAATATCCCTTCCAGATATATCACCGTACCGGATGCGTCTCGCGGCTGTGTAGATGGCCATTATCTCGGCCTGGATGACACTGCAGTGGTCCGGCAGCCTTATAGGAATGCTCCAGTTTAGCTGCTCGGAGTATATGCCAGAACCGACACCACACAGTGTTTTAGACCCGTCCGTGAAAATTTGAATCGCGTTCGCGGGAATTTGTAGGTCATCATAGTGAACCACATTATCCAAAATGCTTACCGTGAAGCCAGGATCAAAGATCGGCTCGGGTGTGACATAATCAACATCCGTGTTCCAATTAATTTCGTTCAGAATATTAGCATGTCCGATATTGTAATCCCTCCATGCTCCGGTGGCCCTTAGTCTTACCGCCGCGTTCGCAGCCAAACTTTTCGCCAAAATGTCTGGTGGTAACCAGTTTAAAATCGTAAACAGTGCCTTAGAGGGGGTTGTTCTAATGGCACCTCATTGTACGTTCAAACCTAATTTGATGACTCTTCACCTCGAGTGCCGGCCACCAAACAGCTGCCCCGTAGAATAGAATGGGTTTAACGACACATTTGTATAGCCAATATACATTTCTCGGGTTAATTCCCCAGTTTAGGCCAATGGCCCCTTTGCAGCAATATAATGCAGTTGCCGCCTTATTAGTCCTGGAAATGGTGTTCATCCTCCAGTTCAGTTTGCTGTCCAATATTAGCCCAAGATACTTGGCGCTGTCAGACAGTTCCAGCGAGATCCCCTTTATCCTCGGGGTAACAAATTTGGGAATTATGTATCTCCTTGTGAAAAGTACCAGTTCCGTTTTGGAAGGATTTACATCCAGTCCACATCCCTGGCACCATTTTGTTAGGACGTCCAATGCGGACTCCATTAGTTCAGACAATAGTCTGGGATCTTTACCCAGAGCCACAACTGCAACGTCATCCGCATAAGCAACCGTTCTGCAGCACGTCCTTTCCATGGCCCTGAGTAGGGTATTCATATTCAGATTCCAAAGTAATGGTGAGAGTACACCTCCTTGCGGGGTGCCCCTAGTCGCAACCTTGGAGATGTTCGAGGCGCCCAAGTTGGATTCAATACGCCTGAAGTGCAGGATACTGCTGACAAATTGAATAATCGCCGGGTCGATTCCCAAATGTCTCATTGCGTTAATAACCGATTCAGGTTCAACGTTGTTGAAAGCGCCCTCAATATCTAGGAATGCAACTAAGGCAAATTCCTTGTAGTGCAGGGATCTCTCTATGTGGCCCACCAATGAGTGAAGCGCAGTTTCCGTGGACCTTCCCTTCGTGTAGGCGTGTTGAGCCAGTGACAAGGAATTGTGTCCTAACGATGATCTAATATGACTATCCAAAATCCTCTCCAGTGTTTTCAGTAGAAAGGAGGATAGACTAATTGGTCTAAAGTCCTTAGCCATAGTCTGAGATGTCTTCCCACTCTTGGGGATGAAGACGATCTTATATGTTGTCCAAGTTGATGGGACATATGAGAGACTCAGGCAGGCTCTAAAAATTGCCAAGAGCCATGGCATCAATATTCCCAGGTTCTTTTGTAGATCCGCTGGGATAATGCCATCCGGACCTGGAGATTTAAAGGGATGGAAGCTTTTGACCGCCCATTCCACACGATGGCGAGTTATCGGAATATTAGAGATATCCCGAGTGCCAGTAAATGTTACCTCCCTAGGCACATCATCAGTGCAACCTGGGAAGTGTGTATTCATCAGGACCTCAAGGGAGTCCCGACTGTTTGTGGTCCAGGATCCGTCCATCTTCCGTATATACGATGGAATAGCTGGTTTAGAGGATAAAATCTTACGTAACCGACTTGTCTCCGAGGAGTTTTCCACGTCGCTGCAGAAATTCCTCCATGACTGTCTCTTGGTCTTCCTTATAAGATTTTTGAATCCATTTACTGAGGACATGTAACTGTTCCAAACACCATTACGTTTTGCCTCATTAGAGAGTTTCCTGCTTTCTTTGCGTTTTTCAGCAATCTCCGCATTCCACCATATGGGCTTAGCTTTGCCCTTCCTGTCGATTCTTTTACAGGATTCGTTCGTTGCCTCAGTTAAGACACCAGTCAAAGACTCCACTGCGGAGTCGAGCATGGACACACTGTCTATGAGAACCGGGCTCATAGGCAGCTTGTCCTCGAGTACACTCGCATAGATAGACCAGTTGGTCCTTCTTCTATTCGTGTAGGGTTTAGCTGAATCAACTCTAAAGGAGAAATTGAAATCAATATACATGTGATCAGAGAAGGAACAGTCCTTTGACACATTCCAATCGCTAATCATATCCGCGAACTTATCACTAATAAGCGTAACATCAAGAACCTCCCTTCTGTTAGTTACAATAAAGGTGGGCTCACTACCCCTATTAACTACTGTTAGTTCATTTTCTACTATGAAGTCCAAAAGCGACTCACCTCGTGGATTGACATCCGAGCTTCCCCAGATGGTATGATGTGCATTAGCATCAGCACATATTATTAGGGGGATGTTGCGCCTGCTGGCATACGACATCGCCTTCCTGGTTGTGGAGTTTGGTGGATTAGCACCCTGATCGTGTGCCATGTAGCAGCTCATAAACCAAACTGTTCTGGTTCTGCATTCTACTGCGACAGTGCAGGTGTCCTTATCGCAAAAATCAGAAAGAATGAAAGCTTTAAGGATGTTTTTGACCATAACGCAAGCCCTGGTCTTACCTTGATCGGCTGCGTACAGAGTACTATAGCCGTCTAAACTGAGTCCGCAAACCCTGTCTCTATACAACAATGGTTCTTGGATACATATAAGCTCCTCCGTGCCTGAAGCCAATCGGAGGAGAAGGGCAGCTGACGCCGCTTTAGAGTGATGAAGGTTGATTTGTGTAACCTTCATCATAGTTCATCGCTATGGACGACTGTGACGTTGGCATCCTTTGGGTCGTCGTCCGATTCCAGAAGGATGTCCTCATCGTCCGCCACTTCCATCTTGCCAAAGAAGTCACCCACAAGTCCACTGACCGATTGAGTGTCTTCATTGGCCGATGACGTAGCGGAATCTTCTTCCATATGCTCCGTTGATGCTGTTGCTGTTGTGGTAGTCACCGGAGCTTGAGGCTTTCCTTTGTCATCACCTTTGTAGACTTGGAGGAAGATAGTTCCAAATCCATAGAATATCTTCCCCTGTGTCTTCCGAAGTGACGGCAGAGAGTCACTGTTTATTATAACAGTGGCCTTCCTGGACTCTTCAACAGATTCAGAAACCCTCACTACTTTCCAGTCCTGTGTGGGTAGCTGGGGGTTACTGATCTGTATAATTTCCAGGATCTCCTTGGGGTCGGATGGCTCAGCGGGGATCTTGGCAATATATCTGGGCCTTTGCGGTACATCGGCCAGAGGTATTGCCTCAATCTTAGCGCCCTGCCAAACTTCCCCCAGGGACTCCACGGCAGCCTTGTACAGCAGCGCTGAACGCTCATCTGCACACGCTATCAGTTTAATGTGACCTTGATACCAGCCGGCATCTTCACATTGTGGTGGTGGTCCAGGGTTACCCCTTAAGACATTTAGGAACGCCCTACTAAGTGCGACGACAACCAGCTTCCAGTTCTTGGATGAAATGGTGCCGTCACTGGCGTTGCGGTCAATGATCGCCCAAATGAGGTGGTCTTTAGCCACATCTTTGTACGACCTGTTTTGCGGCCGTTGAGGCGTATATTTGGACCGTTTAGTCCCAGGAAGTGTGTCCTCCCCTGACCGTTGCCGTTTAGGCGCTGCTTCGGTTGGCTTCCGTTCAGGACTGCCTTCCTCTGCAGAGGGAGGTCCACGTTTTAAACCCTCAATATGGGTTTTTGCCCACTGGAGAGAAGTTTTCTCCTGCTCCGTGAGCTCACCAACCGGTTTTTCACCAAGTCGGCTAATGATTTTGTAGGCGGAGCGCCTGGTTGTGAAGGCCCGTTTAGATGCATTTATGTGCCTTTGGGGTTTTTTGGTATGTGCCGTAGAGGCTAAGGGAGGTGCATCAGAGAGCATCGAATCATTCTTCGTGTGCTCTCTTTGCACAGGTTTCGGCACATGGGAAACTGGATTTCTGGCAGACTGAGTCTGTACCGTCAAGCCAGCACCCGAGGAAGGGGTTTTGACAGTTTTTTCTCCCGTCTGGACCTGGGAAGCCTTAGAGGTACCTGGTTTCGAAGAACCCTGCACCAAGCTTGGTTTACGACCGCCTGACGGCTTAGTCGTGTGTTTTTGCGCACTAGTAGCTAACCGTCTAGCAGAGCCTGGCGCAACCACCTTGCTAGACGAGGTCTCAGTAGCATTCAACATACTACAGCCTGATACCGACGCTGTAGTAGTAGGGTCTCCGCGGATTATGAAGCCCTTTGCCGGATACTTAGGGCATGAATTTTCGGACATTTCGGGGGGGGGGGGGGTGAATTGGGGTTGCATTTTATGCCTAACTGCCAGGCGAAAGAATACCTGCCGCTCCTCTGGAGACAGACGCAGACCATCAGCCGCTCAATATGAGAACAGACGCTGATGGATTTTATTGCAGACCGACGGCCCTCAGGAGGCCTAACAGTTGACCGCAAAGGCCAGCGGACGCATAGTCATTAGCCGCTCCAACTAGGAGAAAACAGACGCTAATAGACAGGGGGGGGTAGTTCTTGGTTCGTACTCGGTTTAGACCCTTCTGGCATGGGAGGCCCTACCGGTCTTGACTGACGTCACTACCGCCAGCATGACTCTAAACGTCCTTGTACTTAAGCCCTCGCATCGCGGCAAGATGACTACCCATTCGCGAGGGAAGAAGTTGATGTAGCTATATTTAATAAATATTTAAAAGTGTTAAAAAAACATCATCATGAACGTATATCTTATATCCATTTCATTAATGTGTTGTAGGTAAAAAAGAAGAAAAAAAAACAATCAAATCAAAAATTATCAAATAGAAATAAATCAGCAAATATGTATGTATGTATTTATATTGAAAATAAACTTACAAAAACCATCAAACTAAACTCTTAATTAGAAATAACATATATTAAACCAATATATTGTAAAATTCTTAACTGCTACCTATAGACATATGAATTTATACCTCTCTTTTTATAATATTCTATATATTGTTTGTGTAATATGATTCTATTGTGATATTATCAGTCAATATTCGGATGGTACAGTCAACTATAAGTTTATATTATATATAGATTTTTAATGATTGCTGTTAAAACATTATATAAAACCATATATTATGGTTAATAAACTTTGAATTTTATGTTGTAAGTGCATAACGTGTAAATATGTATATGGTATGAATCTCTCTCAGCTAAAGTATAATCATAAGAATCAATTCATGTTGAATATATTGTTGTTGTTGTTGTTGCTGGATTATATAATGTATCTTATATTTGGTTTGTTATTTAAATCTGATATTAATTCTCTCTGTTTCTACGTTACCAGATCAAAAATACGTAACTGCTTTATGCTACCAGATTAAAAATAAGGTATTTTGATGTAAAGTGGTATGTTTTCAATTAAATAAAATGATGAATCACTCATTCGATGTCGGTTATTATTGTTTAAATCGTACTTACATCCAACTATAAGCTCAATTCTTATTCAAAGTTATTGAATTATGAATCCTCTATCAATTCTGTTATTATCTATATGTCTTAATAAATGTGAATTAGTCAACAGAATCAAACGGATAACATCTCTATCATTTCAACCTTAGGTGATTATAACCAGTTTAATTAAAATCACAATATCAACATTTGTAAAAATAATATTTCTGATTATGATGATGTTAAAGTATCTTGACTAAAAAAAAAAAAAAAAAACATATATAAACCTGATTTTGATAATAATGATTATGATTTGTTGGTTTCAACGAAAAAATAAAAACAAAATATATTTAACCCCAATTTTGATGATTATGATAATAGAATTGTTGGTTTTAATGAGAAAAGAATATAACTAATCTCAATTATGATGATTATGATAATGAGTATAATGATAATGAAAAGGTTGAAATAACTAATATGAAAATTTTCAAATCAAACAAGTTTAAAATGAAGGAGAAATCCTAAATCATATGTATCTCCTACATATAAGAATATAAAGTTTTTAACGAATAATAAAAATAATAAAAATAAAAAAATTATGGCATTAATAAGATCATGATGGTTATTGATGGTTTGATTCTAACAAATTAATATATATATATATATATATATATATATATATATATATATATATATATATATATGATTTAAATGAAATTAGATTGAAATTAACATTAGGATTGTTAATATTTCATTTAAAAACTCTGTATTATAAGAAACCTGATTTAAAGTAATATAGAGACATTCTTACCGAAACACTACATTTAGATGTAACTTTCTATCCAATATATAAATTTAAGGTAGAAAAACTATCAGCGTGTCTCAGTGTATAATCAAATTACTTAATATAAACCTAAATTTTCATTTAAGTTTATGGATTCTTTTTTAATATAGTAGACAAGTAAAAATCAAACTATGTTTTTAAAAGTGGTTTGAAAAACTGTATATATAAATATGAGATAATGGTTAAGGTTGTATATACAATGAATAAAATTATGTGAGAACTGAATAGAATTTATAAGATTTGTTAAAATTAAAATAATAATATAATGGATAGAGTTGATAAAATGGAAAGGATTAGTATGGATTTTCTTGAAAAACAGAAGACAATCGTCTTGTGTGATAGGTTTGATGAGATTGAAGTTATAGGTTTGTAAATGAGATATCTATACAAAAACTAAGATTGAGATCCGAAACTATAAAACCAAGACCAAAAGGCAACTATCAAGATTAACACTAAGATTAAGATTGAAATCAAGACTAAGATCATAAGATTAAGACTAAATATAGGAATGTTAGCAAAGGAAAAAATTTATATATATGTATAGTATAGAAATGCTTAAAACAGAATGTATATTTAAGGATGTATGTTGGTATATAAATATCAAGTATAGAAGGGGAAATAAAAGGAAAACAAATTATAGGAATTACAAAACTGTATGCAAAAACATTAAGAAACCATATAATATGGTTATTAAACTATTTATTTCGTGGTATAGAAAAACTCTTCATTAAACTAATATTATAGAGTAGCAAACTAGAAAAAAACATAAGATAATAGAATTGTTATTTTTAATGAGCAAAGAATATAACTGATCTTAATTATGATGATTATGATAATGATCATAATGATAACGAAAAGGCTGAAATAACTAATATGAAAATTGTAAAATCAAACAATTTTAAAATGAAGGAGAAATCCAAAATCATATGCATCTCCTATATATCTATATATATAAAAAGAAGTGTACATTTTGATTGTCACTCCATAACTCGAGAACGGCTCGACCGATTGCCATAAAATTTTTAGGGAAGGTACAGGGAGGAGTGATGATGGTTAGTTGATTTTGAAATCCAAAATCGGGGCAGGGGAATTGGTACCCCCCATAGGATGCCAATATTTAATATCGCATATCTTAAGACCCGCTGCACGCATTTTGTTGAACTTTTGGTAGTAGGATCTTCTAAGCCCCAAAATTTAAATAAAACAGTAGCGGGGGAAGTGGTTCCCCCCATAGGACGCCAATGTTTAATATAGCATATCTTAAGAACTGTTACAGTGAGAATGTTCAAACTTTGTAGAAGTCACTCTTATGGTATACTACTCTATTGAGAATAAAAATAAAGCGGTAGGCGCAGGGGGGAAATACCTCCCATAGGATGCATATATTAAATATAGCTCAACTGAAGAACTATTTAAGGGACAGCCTTCAAACGTGGTTAAAGCTACTATTATGGTAAAATGAAAATTTCAATATAAAAATGGGCGGGGTTGACAGGGGAGGAGCAGTACCCCTCATAGATAGAAATATAATTAAGAGCCGCTGCATGCATTTTGTTGAACTTTTGATAGTAGGATCTTCAGAGCCCCAAAACTGAAATAAAATAGTAGCGGGGGAAGTGTTACCCCCAAAAGGACACCAATGTTTAATATCGCATATCTTAAGAACTGTTATAGTGAGAATGTTCAAACTTTGTAGAAGTCACTCTTATGGTATACTACACTATTGAAAATAAAAATAAAGCGGGTAGGCGCAGGGGGGGAAATACCTCCCATAGGATGCATATATTAAATATCACTCAACTGAAGAACTATTAAAGGGAGAGTCTTCAAACGTGGTTAAAGCTACTATTATGGTTAACTTTAAATTTCAATATAAAAATGGGCGGGGTTGACAGAGAAGGAGCAGTACCCCTCATAGATAGAAATATAATTAAGAGCCACTGCACGGATTTTGTTGAACTTTTGATAGTAGGATCTTCAGAGCCCCAAAACTGAAATAAAATAGCAGCGGGGGAAGTGTTACCCCCCATGGGACACCAATGTTTAATATCGCATATCTTAAGAACTGTTAAGTGAGAATGTTCAAACTTTGTAAAAGTCACTCTTATGGTATGCTACACTTTTGAAAATAAAAATAAAGCCGGTAGGCACAGGGGGAAATACCTCCCATAGGATGCATATATTAAGTATCTCTCAACTGAAGAAGTAGTTAAAGCAGTGTAGCGAAGCGCACGGGTTAAGCTAGTAAGAATATAAAGTTTTTAACGAATAATAAAAATAATGAAAAAAAAAATATATGACATTAATAAGATCATGATGGTAATTGATGGTTTGATTCTAACAAATTAATATTTATATGTATATATATATGATTAAATGAAATTAGATTGAAATTAACATTAGGATTGTTGATATTTCATTCAAAAACTTTGTATTATAAGAAACCTGATTTAAAGTAATATAGGGACATTCTTACCGAAACACTACATTCAGATGTAACTTTCTATCCAATATATAAATTTAAGGTAGAAAAACCATCAGCGTATCTCAGCGTATAATCAAATTACTTAATATAAACCTAAATTTTCATTTAAGTTTATAGATTATTTTTTAATATAGTAGACAAGTAAAAATCATAATATGTTTTTAAAAGTGGTTTGAAAAAACTGTATATATAAATATGAGTTACTGGTTAAGGTTGTATATAGAATGAATTAAATTATGTGAGAACTGAATAGAATTTATAAGAATTGTTAAAATTAAAATAATAATATAATGGATAGATTTGATAAAATGGAAAGGATTAGTATGGATTTTCTTAAAATCGCCTTGTGTGATTAGTTTGATTAGTTTGATGAGAATGAAGTATAGTAGAAACTCGATTCTTGCACGTAATTAAAACAAGCTTCGAGGTTGTCGTTAGTACCGAGTATTAATTTTCTATATAAAATAAAAGATGCATATGTCTGTTTAAAATCGAAGTTTAATATTTCAATTGAAAACACTAAGTTCAACGCATTCGTATAACAGTAGATAGATATTTTATATGTAATAAAAGAAATTTTAAATTTCCAGATATGTATTCAGTCTAAGAAAACGTAAACAAAGCAGCACGCAAGAGTAATACAAGAGTTATGTTGCAAGTCTATAAACAACAAACAAAAACAAGATCGAAATCCGAAACTATAAAACCAAGACCAAAAGACTGCTACTAAGATCAACACTAAGACTAAGATCAAAATCAAGAGAAAGATCATAATACTAAGATTAAATATAGAATGTTAGTATAAGAAAAAAATTTTTATATATGTATAGTAGAAATGCTTAAAACAGAATGTATATTTAAGGATGTATGGAAGTGTATAAATATTAAATATAGAAGGGAAATATTAGGAAAACAAATTATAGGAATTACAAAACGGTATACAAAAACATTAAATAAACCATATAATATGGTTATTGAACTATTCATTTCATGGTATTAGTATATATAAAGTATAAATAAATGATTAATGGAGTAGGGTTTTACATAAATAAATAAAGTTTGTGATTTTCTTTTGCGGATTTAACTACTTTAAATTGTTTTATATTCTATGGATTATAATGGTATGGTATGATAATGTATGGTTAATAAACTAGAAAAAAAACATATAAAGCTGTACTAATTATAAAACAAATTTGTTATCTTTAAATTCCTAACTGATAATTATAAGCAGATATAATAGATACTTCCTTATTAAATATTCAAAACTCCTATGGTATACTCTTTTTTAGATCATCTTAATTGATTTTGTAATATGATTTCCTTTTTTCAGTAACATTTAATATTCCATTGGTGTAGTCGACTTCAAGTTTATACTATATATAAACTTTTACTAAATATTATCAAAACAATTAATAAGCCATGTACTATGGTTAATAAAATGGAAATTTTATTGTATCTGTATGTATAATGTATAATTATTAACTGTATGAAGTGTATCCATGGATTGAACTAAATTCTTAACTATACTGTCATTGTAAAAATTCTTCATTAAACTTATATTATAGATGCCATCCGGACCTGGAGATTTAAAGGGATGGAAGCTTTTGACCGCCCATTCCACACGATGGCGAGTTATCGGAATATTAGAGATATCCCGAGTGCCAGTAAATGTTACCTCCCTAGGCACATCATCAGTGCAACCTGGGAAGTGTGTATTCATCAGGACCTCAAGGGAGTCCCGACTGTTTGTGGTCCAGGATCCGTCCATCTTCCGTATATACGATGGAATAGCTGGTTTAGAGGATAAAATCTTACGTAACCGACTTGTCTCCGAGGAGTTTTCCACGTCGCTGCAGAAATTCCTCCATGACTGTCTCTTGGCCTTCCTTATAAGATTTTTGTATCCATTTACTGAGGACATGTAACTGTTCCAAACACCATTACGTTTTGCCTCATTAAAGAGTTTCCTGCTTTCTTTGCGTTTTTCAGCAATCTCCGCATTCCACCATATGGGCTTAGCTTTGCCCTTCCTGTCGATTCTTTTACAGGATTCGTTCGTTGCCTCAGTTAAGACACCAGTCAAAGACTCCACTGCGGAGTCGAGCATGGACACACTGTCTATGAGAACCGGGCTCATAGGCAGCTTGTCCTCGAGTACACTCGCATAGATAGACCAGTTGGTCCTTCTTCTATTCGTGTAGGGTTTAGCTGAATCAACTCTAAAGGAGAAATTGAAATCAATATACATGTGATCAGAGAAGGAACAGTCCTTTGACACATTCCAATCGCTAATCATATCCACGAACTTATCACTAATAAGCGTAACATCAAGAACCTCCCTTCTGTTAGTTACAATAAAGGTGGGCTCACTACCCCTATTAACTACTGTTAGTTCATTTTCTACTATGAAGTCCAAAAGCGACTCACCTCGTGGATTGACATCCGAGCTTCCCCAGATGGTATGATGTGCATTAGCATCAGCACACAGGGGGATGTTGCGCCTGCTGGCATACGACATCGCCTTCCTGGTTGTGGAGTTTGGTGGATTAGCACCCTGATCGTGTGCCATGTAGCAGCTCATAAACCAAACTGTTCTGGTTCTGCATTCTACTGCGACAGTGCAGGTGTCCTTATCGCAAAAATCAGAAAGAATGAAAGCTTTAAGGATGTTTTTGACCATAACGCAAGCCCTGGTCTTACCTTGATCGGCTGCGTACAGAGTACTATAGCCGTCTAAACTGAGTCCGCAAACCCTGTCTCTATACAACAATGGTTCTTGGATACATATAAGCTCCTCCGTGCCTGAAGCCAATCGGAGGAGAAGGGCAGCTGACGCCGCTTTAGAGTGATGAAGGTTGATTTGTGTAACCTTCATCATAGTTCATCGCTATGGACGACTGTGACGTTGGCATCCTTTGGGTCGTCGTCCGATTCCAGAAGGATGTCCTCATCGTCCGCCACTTCCATCTTGCCAAAGAAGTCACCCACAAGTCCACTGACCGATTGAGTGTCTTCATTGGCCGATGACGTAGCGGAATCTTCTTCCATATGCTCCGTTGATGCTGTTGCTGTTGTGGTAGTCACCGGAGCTTGAGGCTTTCCTTTGTCATCACCTTTGTAGACTTGGAGGAAGATAGTTCCAAATCCATAGAATATCTTCCCCTGTGTCTTCCGAAGTGACGGCAGAGAGTCACTGTTTATTATAACAGTGGCCTTCCTGGACTCTTCAACAGATTCAGAAACCCTCACTACTTTCCAGTCCTGTGTGGGTAGCTGGGGGTTACTGATCTGTATAATTTCCAGGATCTCCTTGGGGTCGGATGGCTCAGCGGGGATCTTGGCAATATATCTGGGCCTTTGCGGTACATCGGCCAGAGGTATTGCCTCAATCTTAGCGCCCTGCCAAACTTCCCCCAGGGACTCCACGGCAGCCTTGTACAGCAGCGCTGAACGCTCATCTGCACACGCTATCAGTTTAATGTGACCTTGATACCAGCCGGCATCTTCACATTGTGGTGGTGGTCCAGGGTTACCCCTTAAGACATTTAGGAACGCCCTACTAAGTGCGACGACAACCAGCTTCCAGTTCTTGGATGAAATGGTGCCGTCACTGGCGTTGCGGTCAATGATCGCCCAAATGGGGTGGTCTTTAGCCACATCTTTGTACGACCTGCTTTGCGGCCGTTGAGGCGTATATTTGGACCGTTTAGTCCCAGGAAGTGTGTCCTCCCCTGACCGTTGCCGTATAGGCGCTGCTTCGGTTGGCTTCCGTTCAGGATTGCCTTCCTCTGCAGAGGGAGGTCCACGTTTTAAACCCTCAATATGGGTTTTTGCCCACTGGAGAGAAGTTTTCTCCTGCTCCGTGAGCTCACCAACCGGTTTTTCACCAAGTCGGCTAATGATTTTGTAGGCGGAGCGCCTGGTTGTGAAGGCCCGTTTAGATGCATTTATGTGCCTTTGGGGTTTTTTGGTATGTGCCGTAGAGGCTAAGGGAGGTGCATCAGAGAGCATCGAATCATTCTTCGTGTGCTCTCTTTGCACAGGTTTCGGCACATGGGAAACTGGATTTCTGGCAGACTGAGTCTGTACCGTCAAGCCAACACCCGAGGAAGGGGTTTTGACAGTTTTTTCTCCCGTCCGGACCTGGGAAGCCTTAGAGGTACCTGGTTTCGAAGAACCCTGCACCAAGCTTGGTTTACGACCGCCTGACGGCTTAGTCGTGTGTTTTTGCGCACTAGTAGCTAACCGTCTAGCAGAGCCTGGCGCAACCACCTTGCTAGACGAGGTCTCAGTAGCATTCAACATACTACAGCCTGATACCGACGCTGTAGTAGTAGGGTCTCCGCGGATTATGAAGCCCTTTGCCGGATACTTAGGGCATGAATTTTCGGACATTTCGGGGGGGGGGGGGGGTGAATTGGGGTTGCATTTTATGCCTAACTGCCAGGCGAAAGAATACCTGCCGCTCCTCTGGAGACAGACGCAGACCATCAGCCGCTCAATATGAGAACAGACGCTGATGGATTTTATTGCAGACCGACGGCCCTCAGGAGGCCTAACAGTTGACCGCAAAGGCCAGCGGACGCATAGTCATTAGCCGCTCCAACTAGGAGAAAACAGACGCTAATAGACAGGGGGGGGTAGTTCTTGGTTCGTACTCGGTTTAGACCCTTCTGGCATGGGAGGCCCTACCGGTCTTGACTGACGTCACTACCGCCAGCATGACTCTAAACGTCCTTGTACTTAAGCCCTCGCATCGCGGCAAGATGACTACCCATTCGCGAGGGAAGAAGTTGATGTAGCTATATTTAATAAATATTTAAAAGTGTTAAAAAAACATCATCATGAACGTATATCTTATATCCATTTCATTAATGTGTTGTAGGTAAAAAAGAAGAAAAAAAAAACAATCAAATCAAAAATTATCAAATAGAAATAAATCAGCAAATATGTATGTATGTATTTATATTGAAAATAAACTTACAAAAACCATCAAACTAAACTCTTAATTAGAAATAACATATATTAAACCAATATATTGTAAAATTCTTAACTGCTACCTATAGACATATGAATTTATACCTTTCTTTTTATAATATTCTATATATTGTTTGTGTAATATGATTCTATTGTGATATTATCAGTCAATATTCGGATGGTACAGTCAACTATAAGTTTATATTATATATAGATTTTTAATGATTGCTGTTAAAACATTATATAAAACCATATATTATGGTTAATAAACTTTGAATTTTATGTTGTAAGTGCATAACGTGTAAATATGTATATGGTATGAATCTCTCTCAGCTAAAGTATAATCATAAGAATCAATTCATGTTGAATATATTGTTGTTGTTGTTGTTGCTGGATTATATAATGTATCTTATATTTGGTTTGTTATTTAAATCTGATATTAATTCTCTCTGTTTCTACGTTACCAGATCAAAAATACGTAACTGCTTTATGCTACCAGATTAAAAATAAGGTATTTTGATGTAAAGTGGTATGTTTTCAATTAAATAAAATGATGAATCACTCATTCGATGTCGGTTATTATTGTTTAAATCGTACTTACATCCAACTATAAGCTCAATTCTTATTCAAAGTTATTGAATTATGAATCCTCTATCAATTCTGTTATTATCTATATGTCTTAATAAATGTGAATTAGTCAACAGAATCAAACGGATAACATCTCTATCATTTCAACCTTAGGTGATTATAACCAGTTTAATTAAAATCACAATATCAACATTTGTAAAAATAATATTTCTGATTATGATGATGTTAAAGTATCTTGACTAAAAAAAAAAAAAAAAAAACATATATAAACCTGATTTTGATAATAATGATTATGATTTGTTGGTTTCAACGAAAAAATAAAAACAAAATATATTTAACCCCAATTTTGATGATTATGATAATAGAATTGTTGGTTTTAATGAGAAAAGAATATAACTTATCTCAATTATGATGATTATGATAATGAGTATAATGATAATGAAAAGGTTGAAATAACTAATATGAAAATTTTCAAATCAAACAAGTTTAAAATGAAGGAGAAATCCTAAATCATATGTATCTCCTACATATAAGAATATAAAGTTTTTAACGAATAATAAAAATAAGAAAAATAAAAAAATTATGGCATTAATTAGATCATGATGGTTATTGATGGTTTGATTCTAACAAATTAATATATATATATATGATTTAATGATTTAATATATATATATATGATTTAGGATTGTTAATATTTCATTTAAAAACTCTGTATTATAAGAAACCTGATTTAAAGTAATATAGAGACATTCTTACCGAAACACTACATTCAGATGTAACTTTCTATCCAATATATAAATTTAAGGTAGAAAAACTATCAGCGTGTCTCAGTGTATAATCAAATTACTTAATATAAACCTAAATTTTCATTTAAGTTTATGGATTCTTTTTTAATATAGTAGACAAGTAAAAATCAAACTATGTTTTTAAAAGTGGTTTGAAAAACTGTATATATAAATATGAGATAATGGTTAAGGTTGTATATACAATGAATAAAATTATGTGAGAACTGAATAGAATTTATAAGATTTGTTAAAATTAAAATAATAATATAATGGATAGAGTTGATAAAATGGAAAGGATTAGTATGGATTTTCTTGAAAAACAGAAGACAATCGTCTTGTGTGATAGGTTTGATGAGATTGAAGTTATAGGTTTGTAAATGAGATGTCTATACAAAAACTAAGATTGAGATCCGAAACTATAAAACCAAGACCAAAAGGCTACTATCAAGATTAACACTAAGATTAAGATTGAAATCAAGACTAAGATCATAAGATTAAGACTAAATATAGGAATGTTAGCAAAGGAAAAAATTTATATATATGTATAGTATAGAAATGCTTAAAACAGAATGTATATTTAAGGATGTATGTTGGTATATAAAAATCAAGTATAGAAGGGGAAATAAAAGGAAAACAAATTATAGGAATTACAAAACTGTATGCAAAAACATTAAGAAACCATATAATATGGTTATTAAACTATTCATTTCGTGGTATAGAAAAACTCTTCATTAAACTAGAAAAAAAACATAAGATAATAGAATTGTTGTTTTTAATGAGCAAAGAATATAACTGATCTTAATTATGATGATTATGATAATGATCATAATGATAACGAAAAGGCTGAAATAACTAATATGAAAATTGTAAAATCAAACAATTTTAAAATGAAGGAGAAATCCAAAATCATATGCATCTCCTATATATAAGAATATAAAGTTTTTAACGAATAATAAAAATAATGAAAAAAAAAATATATGACATTAATAAGATCATGATGGTAATTGATGGTTTGATTCTAACCAATTAATATTTATATGTATATATATATGATTAAATGAAATTAGATTGAAATTAACATTAGGATTGTTAATATTTCATTCAAAAACTTTGTATTATAAGAAACCTGATTTAAAGTAATATAGGGACATTCTTACCGAAACACTACATTCAGATGTAACTTTCTATCCAATATATAAATTTAAGGTAGAAAAACCATCAGCGTATCTCAGCGTATAATCAAATTACTTAATATAAACCTAAACTTTCATTTAAGTTTATAGATTATTTTTTAATATAGTAGACAAGTAAAAATCAAAATATGTTTTTAAAAGTGGTTTGAAAAAACTGTATATATAAATATGAGTTACTGGTTAAGGTTGTATATAGAATGAATTAAATTATGTGAGAACTGAATAGAATTTATAAGAATTGTTAAAATTAAAATAATAATATAATGGATAGATTTGATAAAATGGAAAGGATTAGTATGGATTTTCTTAAAATCGCCTTGTGTGATTAGTTTGATTAGTTTGATGAGAATGAAGTATAGTAGAAACTCGATTCTTGCACGTAATGAAAACAAGCTTCGAGGTTGTCGTTAGTACCGAGTATTAATTTTCTTTATAAAATAAAAGATGCATATGTCTGTTTAAAATCGAAGTTTAATATTTCAATTGAAAACACTAAGTTCAACGCATTCGTATAACAGTAGATAGATATTTTATATGTAATTAAAGAAATTTTAAATTTCCAGATATGTATTCAGTCTAAGAAAACGTAAACAAAGCAGCACGCAAGAGTAATACAAGAGTAATGTTGCAAGTCTATAAACAACAAACAAAAACAAGATCGAAATCCGAAACTATAAAACCAAGACCAAAAGACTGCTACTAAGATCAACATTAAGACTAAGATCAAAATCAAGAGAAAGATCATAATACTAAGATTAAATATAGAATGTTAGTATAAGAAAAAAATTTTTATATATGTATAGTAGAAATGCTTAAAACAGAATGAAAACTGGGAATTATTTCCTTCCGAAGGTAACTTTATATTATATTCAACATTTTTCATTTTTCGAATTTATTCTATGAGCTAAATTTCAGTTATGTATTTTATAAAGCTTTTTTGTAATAGTTCTATTCCTACAATTTTTCAGAAATGACTTTATACACTACCAGACTATTATATTGTATTTTCTTTTTACATTTTACCTTAGCTTTCCGTTGGAAAGCAATGAGGTATATTGAATGTACAGAAAAATTTACAATTATTAGACACCAGCAGAATGTAATGCATTTTCTGGCCCGCTACGGCCGTCGTCAGCATTCTTTGTGTCTCACTGGATAGTGTTACTTTATAAATTGAATGTATTTAACTCAACTATTTTAACAAATAGAAACTGGGAATTATTTCCTTCCGAAGGTAACTTTATATTATATTCAACATTTTTCATTTTTCGAATTTATTCTATGAGCTAAATTTCAGTTATGTATTTTATAAAGCTTTTTTGTAATAGTTCTATTCCTACAATTTTTCAGAAATGACTTTATACACTACCAGACTATTATATTGTATTTTCTTTTTACATTTTACCTTAGCTTTCCGTTGGAAAGCAATGAGGTATATTGAATGTACAGAAAAATTTACAATTATTAGACACCAGCAGAATGTAATGCATTTTCTGGCCCGCTACGGCCGTCGTCAGCATTCTTTGTGTCTCACTGGATAGTGTTACTTTATAAATTGAATGTATTTAACTCAACTATTTTAACAAATAGAAACTGGGAATTATTTCCTTCCGAAGGTAACTTTATATTATATTCAACATTTTTCATTTTTCGAATTTATTCTATGAGCTAAATTTCAGTTATGTATTTTATAAAGCTTTTTTGTAATAGTTCTATTCCTACAATTTTTCAGAAATGACTTTATACACTACCAGACTATTATATTGTATTTTCTTTTTACATTTTACCTTAGCTTTCCGTTGGAAAGCAGTGAGGTATATTGAATGTACAGAAAAATTTACAATTATTAGACACCAGCAGAATGTAATGCATTTTCTGGCCCGCTACGGCCGTCGTCAGCATTCTTTGTGTCTCACTGGATAGTGTTACTTTATAAATTGAATGTATTTAACTCAACTATTTTAACAAATAGAAACTGGGAATTATTTCCTTCCGAAGGTAACTTTATATTATATTCAACATTTTTCATTTTTCGAATTTATTCTATGAGCTAAATTTCAGTTATGTATTTTATAAAGCTTTTTTGTAATAGTTCTATTCCTACAATTTTTCAGAAATGACTTTATACACTACCAGACTATTATATTGTATTTTCTTTTTACATTTTACCTTAGCTTTCCGTTGGAAAGCAATGAGGTATATTGAATGTACAGAAAAATTTACAATTATTAGACACCAGCAGAATGTAATGCATTTTCTGGCCCGCTACGGCCGTCGTCAGCATTCTTTGTGTCTCACTGGATAGTGTTACTTTATAAATTGAATGTATTTAACTCAACTATTTTAACAAATAGAAACTGGGAATTATTTCCTTCCGAAGGTAACTTTATATTATATTCAACATTTTTCATTTTTCGAATTTATTCTATGAGCTAAATTTCAGTTATGTATTTTATAAAGCTTTTTTGTAATAGTTCTATTCCTACAATTTTTCAGAAATGACTTTATACACTACCAGACTATTATATTGTATTTTCTTTTTACATTTTACCTTAGCTTTCCGTTGGAAAGCAATGAGGTATATTGAATGTACAGAAAAATTTACAATTATTAGACACCAGCAGAATGTAATGCATTTTCTGGCCCGCTACGGCCGTCGTCAGCATTCTTTGTGTCTCACTGGATAGTGTTACTTTATAAATTGAATGTATTTTACTCAACTATTTTAACAAATAGAAACTGGGAATTATTTCCTTCCGAAGGTAACTTTATATTATATTCAACATTTTTCATTTTTCGAATTTATTCTATGAGCTAAATTTCAGTTATGTATTTTATAAAGCTTTTTTGTAATAGTTCTATTCCTACAATTTTTCAGAAATGACTTTATACACTACCAGACTATTATATTGTATTTTCTTTTTACATTTTACCTTAGCTTTCCGTTGGAAAGCAATGAGGTATATTGAATGTACAGAAAAATTTACAATTATTAGACACCAGCAGAATGTAATGCATTTTCTGGCCCGCTACGGCCGTCGTCAGCATTCTTTGTGTCTCACTGGATTGTGTTACTTTATAAATTGAATGTACTTAACTCAACTATTTTAACAAATAGAAACTGGGAATTATTTCCATCAAAAGGTAACTTTATATTATATTCAACATTTTTCATTTTTCGAATTTATTCTATGAGCTAAATTTCAGTTATGTATTTTATAAAGCTTTTTTGTAATAGTTCTATTCCTACAAAATTTTTCAGAAATGACTTTATACACTACCAGACTATTATATTGTATTTTCTTAAATGCTTTCCAACTGAAAGCTAAGGTAAAATGTAAAAAGAAAATACAATATAATAGTCTGGTAGTGTATAAAGTCATTTCTGAAAAATTGTAGGAATAGAACTATTACAAAAAAGCTTTATAAAATACATAACTGAAATTTAGCTCATAGAATAAATTCGAAAAATGAAAAATGTTGAATATAATATAAAGTTACCTTCGGAAGGAAATAATTCCCAGTTTCTATTTGTTAAAATAGTTGAGTTAAATACATTCAATTTATAAAGTAAAACTATCCAGTGAGACACAAAGAATGCTGACGACGGCCGTAGCGGGCCAGAAAATGCATTACATTCTGCTGGTGTCTAATAATTGTAAATTTTTCTGTACATTCAATATACCTCATTGCTTTCCAACGGAAAGCTAAGGTAAAATGTAAAAAGAAAATACAATATAATAGTCTGGTAGTGTATAAAGTCATTTCTGAAAAATTGTAGGAATAGAACTATTACAAAAAAGCTTTATAAAATACATAACTGAAATTTAGCTCATAGAATAAATTCGAAAAATGAAAAATGTTGAATATAATATAAAGTTACCTTCGGAAGGAAATAATTCCCAGTTTCTATTTGTTAAAATAGTTGAGTTAAATACATTCAATTTATAAAGTAACACTATCCAGTGAGACACAAAGAATGCTGACGACGGCCGTAGCGGGCCAGAAAATGCATTACATTCTGCTGGTGTCTAATAATTGTAAATTTTTCTGTACATTCAATATACCTCATTGCTTTCCAACGGAAAGCTAAGGTAAAATGTAAAAAGAAAATACAATATAATAGTCTGGTAGTGTATAAAGTCATTTCTGAAAAATTGTAGGAATAGAACTATTACAAAAAAGCTTTATAAAATACATAACTGAAATTTAGCTCATAGAATAAATTCGAAAAATGAAAAATGTTGAATTAAAACAGAATGTATATTTAAGGATGTATGGAAGTGTATAAATATTAAATATAGAAGGGAAATATTAGGAAAACAAATTATAGGAATTACAAAACGGTATACAAAAACATTAAATAAACCATATAATATGGTTATTGAACTATTCATTTCATGGTATTAGTATATATAAAGTATAAATAAATGATTAATGGAGTAGGGTTTTACATAAATAAATAAAGTTTGTGATTTTCTTTTGCGGATTTAACTACTTTAAATTGTTTTATATTCTATGGATTATAATGGTATGGTATGATAATGTATGGTTAATAAACTAGAAAAAAAACATATAAAGCTGTACTAATTATAAAACAAATTTGTTATCTTTAAATTCCTAACTGATAATTATAAGCAGATATAATAGATACTTCCTTATTAAATATTCAAAACTCCTATGTGATACTCTTTTTTAGATCATCTTAATTGATTTTGTAATATGATTTCCTTTTTTCAGTAACATTTAATATTCCATTGGTGTAGTCGACTTCAAGTTTATACTATATATAAACTTTTACTAAATATTATCAAAACAATTAATAAGCCATGTACTATGGTTAATAAAATGGAAATTTTATTGTATCTGTATGTATAATGTATAATTATTAACTGTATGAAGTGTATCCATGGATTGAACTAAATTCTTAACTATACTGTCATTGTAGAGTATCAAACCATAGAAAAATTCTTCATTAAACTTATATAATAGAGTATCAAACTAGAAAAAAAATAAATAAAAGGTTATAAACATTGAGTAATAGTGAAACTATCTGCAAATGTTTTTAGAAAATGCTTATAAAGTGTTATCAACAAAAATTATATGCTAACTTAATTAACCGATTAATAGTTACTTTCACCTTTAGTCCGTTGTAGTGAAACAGACCAGAGTCTCTTGTGATAATTAAATCTGCGCAAAAAAAAATATATATATATAATTCTATTTAAGATTAACAAAACCCAAAAATGACAACTCCTTCTATTTGTTAAATGTAATTAAAAGTGATGTGCAGTCGGTTGCTGTTAATATAAAAAAGTGGTTGATCCCACAAGCCTACCAAGGCATTCAAAGCAAAAAGAAAACCTATGCAACAAAGTCATTAACTATTCTAAACACACACACATACAATAACTGAAAAAACTAAAACTAATTATTCCACGATCAGTTTTATCTTTAATACGAAAACGCACAAGTAAAGTTATCATCCCTCACAAAATTTTAAAATATTCAAGACACGTACATGAAGAAATTTAACACCTGTCACTAAATAAACAACTTGTAAATCATCAATATGAATACGCACAAGTAAAATTATCATCCCTCACAAAATTTAAAATCTTCAAGACACGTACAAGAAGAAATTTAACACCTGCCTCTAAATAACCAAAATTTTTTCCATTTCATTTAATATTTATATCTCTTTATTATTGTAGATAAAAATTTTACTTTTAAACAAAATATTGTAATAAAAATTGAATATTATTTACATTGAAGAAATTTAGACCCTATTAGCTTGACAAAAATAATATTCATGTTCAATCATGTTTTGGTTTTGATATTGCTAGGTTAGTCTTATTAATGTATTTGTGATATTTAATAATTATAAACATAATAAAGCATGCTCAATCAACAGTTTTAATTTCACAATTAATCATATTTTTGGTACAGTACCGTCATATTTCATAAGTTAAAAAATTTATAAATAAGGGGCGGGGCTTATTTTAGTAGAATTAAAGAATTTCAGAAAACCAAACATTTTTTTTTTTTTTGGATTTGTTTTCTGACTGCGTCAGCTCTATTCATGTATATTCTAAGTTGCTAATGTTGTTGTTGTTGTTATAAATAAGGAGGAGTAGAGTACGATAAGGAAAAATATTAACCAAGAAGTTACTTTCTACTGTTTTTTGTAATATAATTCTGAGTATTTATGCTGAATAATTATGTAAACACAGTTAATGTGCAGCTGGTTGCTGTTGATACAAAAAAAAAAGTGGATGGAATCCTACTTTTCACATGAATAATCGTTATCAATCACACACACACACAACCGATCAACCGACCCTGTAGTAAATAAAATAGTCAGTTGCAAAAAACCACTAACTATAAATTAACTTTTTTTTAAATGACTACAAATTGGTTTAAATCTCATGCAGATATCAACCAAAAAGGAACACGTAAAACACAAATAAAATCAAAATAAGTAAAACAAGCATGCCATGAAGTCAGATGAAAAAAATATATACAAACATTTTAAAATAATTAAAAAATGAATCAATACAAATCTTTTTATGTACTAGCAATTATGTGGCGTATTTATTTCAGGACTATTATTCATCATCATTTAGGGCAGTTTAATGCAAAATTTTCATAAATAATTATTTCTATAAGCAAAATATATAAAGATTTACATACATATGTATGCATGTTCATATGTACATATATTTTTTTGACAAAAATTATTTAAAATTTAAATAATTTATTATTAACTGACAATACTTTTAATTTATTACAAATAGGTTGAAAAATAAGTAGTTAGTAGTCAGTTAAAAAGTCATGCAAAGATGGCCAATTGACTACTGCCTATGACATGCCCATGTTAAAATAATGAGTCGTCGACAAGGAAAAAAGTCACTTAATCAACTAGATGTGGTTATAAAAAAACCAGTTTGAAGTTAGTTATTAATGTGTTTGACTTCCTACAGGGTAGTTACTTAGATCCTTAGTCTGCTATAGTAAAACAGATCAGATCAAATATGCAACCCTTATACTGAGATTAGCTCACTATCCCACAAGCCTACCTAGGTATGTATATAAAAAGTCATTAGAAAACCTATGCAACAAACTGATTAACTATTCTAAACACACACAAAAACTGAAAAAACTAAAAAAATTTATTCTATGATCAATTATTCGACGATCAGTTTTATCTTTAATACGAAAACGCATAAGTAAAATTATCATCCCTCACAAAATGTTAAAATCTTCAAGACACGTACACGAAGAAATTTCACACCTTCCACTAAATAAACAACTTGTAAATCATCAATATGAATACGCACAAGCAAAATTATCATCCCTCACAAAATTTAAAATCTTCAAGACACGAATACGAAGAAATTTAACACCTGCCTCTAAATAAACACAAAAATTTCTAATTCATTTCCCTTTTTCCCACTATCCCACAAACCTACCGAGTCATTCAAAGCAAAAAGTGACTAGAAAACCTATGCAACAAAGTCATTAACTATTCTAAACACACACAAAAACTGAAAAAACTAAAAATAATTATTCCACGATCAGTTTTATCTTTAATAAGAAAACGCACAAGTAAAATTATCATCCCTCACAAAATTTTTAAAATCTTCAAGACTGACACGTACACGAATAAATTTCACATCTAACAAAAATTTCACACATCCTAAATAAACAACTTTCTTTACACGTCATTTCCCTTTTACACTCATATTCGTAATTGTACCTAAACAGTATTTTTAACAAATTTGTAGCGTTTATTTATTTTTCCATAATAATAGTACTAAAAAAGCGCTAAAATGCAATAATAAAAACGTGACAACTTTGCCAGTATGCTCCTCACTTTTGTATGGAAAAAGTGCTAGAAAGCCGATGCAGCGTGATCAAAATAGATAACCTTCAAACCCTTTGCCTATTTTATATATATATAGAACAACTAAAAATCTTAAATTAATATTCAAGTCGACGCTAAAATCCCGTCAAAATACCCATTTTGTTGGTATTTTGGTTTCCCGGTTTTTAAATTCCTATTCCTATTATAAATATTTTAAGCGTTTTTTTTATTTTTCAAAAAAAAGCACTACAAAAAAGCACTAAAATGGCCAATATAATAAAAACTTGGCAACACTTACACCATGCACCCAACTTTTGTATGGGAATGGTGGGGGAGGACATACACAAACACACTACTCAAACGCATAATTCCCTCACCACAATCAAAAGGAAAGAAAGACGGTATACATGTGAAATAGAGGTCTGCAACGAGTAACTTTTTTCTTCATATGTGAAACTCGCTGTCGAATATAGTATTTATTTGTTCTCTTGCTTAACGCGCAAAAAGTGAAGAGAAGTGATTGTTGTTTTTATAAATAGTAACATGCAGCAGCCGAAGATGAAATATGTTCCGAAAAAAAGGAACATATAAAAATGGGTACAACGAAAAAGAAGTACCTATAAAATTATGTTCACTTCATGTGGTACTTGTAGTATTACGCAGTAAAGCTGGAATATGTGTAATTAGAGTCTAATTATTAGACAAACATTTATTTCTTAAGACTATTGATAATTAGAAATTTTTTTGTGTAATTTAGCCTAAATATTTTTTCATATATGTACATACAAGTAAATATTATTGCAAATAAATTTCACTTTTAAATATTTATAAATAAATAAAAATCTAAATGATCTAAATAAATAAATTTATGTATAAACATACCTCATTTATTTCCATTTTTTTTTTTATTAAACTTAACAGTTAAAAAAGACAGTATTTTTTGTTTTTAATGTTTGCAAAACTTCACGTGGTACTGATGGTACCTATTGAAGTTTGGCTGTCGCATGATACTCGACCGTTCGTTTTATGAATGGTCAAGTGTGAGAGAAAAACGAACAAGTGGTTAGCAAGCACAAACAAAGTCGAGTAACAACCAATAGTTACTCGCTAATTTTGTTGTTCTCAAAAACATGTACCATGTTTTTTATTATAGTTCGAGTAAGTGTTCATGCTTTGCTAGATCATATGTACTTTTGAAGTACAAATCCATTTGTGCAGGCGTCTAATGTGAATAAATCACACAGTTCAATATTATAATAGAATAAAAGTAAGAACTACTCGTATAAGGAACGTTTTTCTTTTGCTTACCTTTTATTTTTTTTTTATTGTTTGTTTTTCCTTTTTTATATGAAAAAAATTTTAATAAATTGAACAGTATATTTTTGAAATATTTTATTATCTTGTTGCGATCACAATAGACAGCATACTTCAGTTACTTCAATGGTTCTGATTCCAATATACATTTTGCCAATTTTATATCATTTAAATTGTCTATCTCAATTGCATCCTGGACGTCGATTTCCACAATAGCACATCTAAAAATATTTTTTAAAATTAAAAATTATATTAAAAATGAAAAAAATTAAATAAAAAATGTAAATCCTCTTAAAGGGATACAGTCATAATCAGGGATTTCAATTCTTGGAACACTAAACGCTTGAAGACATGTGCAAAAAGGTAAAAGTTAAAAAAGGACTGTTTTATTCATTTCATTACCATTTCTTTTAAAAAAAGCGCAAAATAACACCAAAAATTTTAAACAAAACTGGCGGCATGAAATAACCCCCTAAAAAATTAATGAAATAACCCCCCAAAAGTTTGTACAGAGAATAACAAAAACGATTTTCGGGGCGTTATTTCATTTTGTTTGGGGTGTTATTTAATTTTTTTAATTGGGGTATTTATTCATATGAAATTATCCCCCAAAAAATCATTATGAAATAAAGCCCCAATATATTTTTTGGGGGATTATTTCATTTTCAAATTTATAATGAAAACGTTTTGGGGCACAAGGATTTATCCACTTTAGTATACAGAACCCCGGCTTCGATAAAAAAGCTATCCTGTATAGCCGGCCTTTGGCCGGGAGCAATGACTTTTTCCTCTATGGTATACCAAAGACCGGCTTCGCTAACTAAAGCTTCCCTGCGTAGCCGAGTCGAGTCGGTATTTTTATACTATAGAGGAGAAAATCCTGGCGCTATGCAGAGAAGCTTTAGTTAGCGAAGCCGGTGTTTGGTATACCATAGAGGAAAAAGTCGTAGCGCCCGGCCGAAGGCCAGCTATGCAGAAAAGCCTAAGTTGACGAAGCTTGTGTTTAGTATATCATATCATGATATCTATCGCGTGATTCTTTAAAGCAAAACTGTATAATTAATTGTATTACATATATTGGGCTCTTATTTCATTTCAGAAATTGGGGTTTATTTCATATGATATAAGCCCCCAAAATTTAGGGAATTATTTCATTTATGTTTGGGGCGTTATTTCATTTCGTTGGGGGCTAGTTTTATTTCCAAAATTTGGGGCTTTATTGCATATGAAATAAGGCCCCTTGCTTTCGGGGGTTATTTCATTATTTTTTTGGGGGGTTATTTCATGCCACCAACAAAACTGTATACATATTAAACAAGCCCGACCATTTACAACCTACACAATAGTATATCAAGTCACATTTTCAAGATTGTACTCTATTTGGGACCCATGGGCAATCATAAGCCCGGTAAAAAAAAATTATGTTATAAGGTTAAGATTCATATAAGAAAGAGTTATTTGTACAAAATATTATTTAAATACGTATCAACATCTATGTATTTGAGATTTGTTCACCTTAAAGCGATTTGGAGAGGGCGAAAATATGGCACCTAAGGTCAATTTTGAACCTAACGTAACATAGCTATTATAAAAGTTATAGTTGCCAAATTTTATATCAATACCATCAAAATTATTAGGGAAGTTTTGGCGTTTAAAGCTATTTCCGGAGGTGCTATTTGTATGAGAACTATGGTTCAATAAGATGTTTTAAAGCCAAATTTAATCTAGATAAGATAGCTTATAATAGCTTAAAATAATGGACCGATTGTTTCCATTTTCGTCCTTATGACAATTGAAAAGTATGTTCCAAATTTCATCAAATTGCATAAGGGATATAACTTTTTGCAAATATCAAAATTACCACCGCATAGCCGTGGGGGCATAAAAAAATATTTATTTTTTTTTTGGTTTATTGAATCTTCATATATTAAATTGTTAGTTCATCAATAGTGAATCAAATCTTATCCTAATACTTTTTTTATGTCCTGCCAGTGCCAAACAAAAATTTTTTTCATCACGGCTTCTGTTTACATATATAGGTGTTTATCGCTCATCTAATTGGGTAAGTGCTCTCTTCTTCTTAAGCGAGTGTGGCCGCCATGATTTAAAATATTTCGAGCTAGTGGATTTGGATGTTGTTCAAGCCTTTTTAAATATTTTACTGCATATTTTGTAATCATAGTTTTTACTAATGGCACATTTAGATCCTTATGAATTTTTGAGTTTTTAACATACCAGGGAGCGGCTGTGATTATTCGAAGAAGTTTATTTTGGCGCCTTTGAATTTTGTCGATATAAGAGGCCGAGGTAGTGCCCCATAGTTGAATACCGTAGCACCAGATAGGCTTTAAGATAGAGTTGTAAAGTAGAAGCTTGCAATCGAGACTAAGGACAGAATTTCTTCCAATAAGCCAATGAATTTGAATGGCTTTTAGTTTCATTTGAGTTAATTTTGCCTCTATATGGCATTTCCACGTTAATCGCCGATCCAGATGTAAACTGATATATTTTACATGCGAATGTTGAGGAATTATTTGATTATTGATTGTAATAGGGGCAAGAGTCCCTGCGCACTGTGGCTGAAAATTGAATTTCATCGGCCAAAAGTCCAATTTTTTGTCATCGCCGATTCCAAAAATGTTAATGCCATTTGATAGCAAACATATTAGAACTAAGGTATCCAAAAAAACTAGATTAAAATATTGGTAATTGTGGCTGCTGGAAACAAATATTTTATGTTGTTTTGGAAAAAAATATTGACCGGAAACTAATAACTGACCAGGAACTGCAACTAAGTAGATGGAAGCAACATTTCGAAAGCTTAGCTCATGACACAGTGAAAACGCCACAAACTGTCTCAACACCAAACATTACGCAAAACCACAGTATCTCGGAAACTCCTCCATCAATACAGGAAATCCGTTCAGCAATATCTAAACTGAAAAACAATAAATCCCTGGAACGGACAACATAGTGCCAGAACTAATTAAAACCGACCCCGCCTATTTTTCCTCGGTACTTACACCTATCATCGAGGATGTTTGGGCCCAGGGTACTATTCCGAAAAGGTGGACAGAAGGACTTATAATTCCTCTCCCAAAAAAAGGCGATCTCCGCCACTGTAATAATTGGAGTGGAATAACGCTACTAAATACAATACAAAAAATCATCGCATTGGTATTGTTAGATCGCTTGTCCCCGCTCGCAATCAAGATAAGAGATGAACAAGCCGGTTTTAGAGAGGGAAGATCGTGTGCGGAAAATATCGCAACGCTCAGAATCATCGTCGAGCAAGCGAAAGAACTGGACTCACCACTCTATGCACTTTTCATTGATTTTGAGCGTGCTTTTGACACTGTACATATAGATAGTATATGGGATATACTTCGAAGGAACAATGTCCCGGAAAAACTTATAGGCATTATGCAAAGCATGTACGAAGATGCGCCTAACTATGTATACTACAAGGGTAAATCCTCCGAAGTGCTTAAGATAAAGCAGGGCGTTCGGCAGGGATGCGTTCTTTCACCACTTTTATTTTTACTTGTTCTTGATGAAGTTATGAAAGCAACCAATAATCAGGCACCCCATGGGATCCAATGGACACCATTTTCAAAATTAAATGACCTGGCATATGCAGATGATCTCTGTCTATTGGCCCACAATTTCGAAAGCATAGAAAGTAAACTAACTGCACTAAGATCAAATGCCCTAAAAGTTGGTTTAAAAATCAATATAAAAAAGACCAAGCTTATGCGTATAGCTACTACAAACACAAACAACCTATACATAAATGGAACAGCTATCGAAAACGTAGTTTCCTTCTGTTATCTCGGATGCATTGTTTCGAAAGATAACGGTGCTAGCGATGATGTTGACAATAGAATTAATAAATCCCGAAATGCTATGTCGAAATTGCAAAGTATATGGCAGTCAAACGAACTATCTCAACGCACAAAGATTAAGATATATAATGCGTGTGTCAAGTCGGTTCTTTTGTATGGTTGCGAAACGTGGGGCCTTACAAAATCCCAGATAAGAAAACTGCAAACATTTGAAAATCGATGTCTTCGCAGAATAATACGATGTTTTTGGCCGAATACTATTAGTAATTCCGAATTATTAAGCCAAACCAACCAAAAATCGATCACCTATCAAATTAAAAAGCGGAAATATGGGTGGATCGATCGGTCATATACTAAGGTCAAACAACACCATTGCCAAAATAGCTCTACAGTACAACCCCCAAGGTCAAAGGAGGGTAGGCAGACCTAAAAATACATGGCGCAAAACCGTTGAAACAGAGTTACAACCGATTGGCTATTCATGGGCAGATGCGATACGAACAGCACCAAACAGAACGAGTTGGAGACTATTAACTGAGGCCGTTTGCTCCCAAGCTGGAGATTAGCGGATATATATATATATATATCGTCCCCTCAATAAAACAATAGTGTATACGCATGTACACCATTATTTTTTTATTGCATATTTAGAATCTCCATCATTGATTTTATGTCTGGTAAAAATTTCGTCAAATTCTACTTCCAAAAAGTGGGTCAAAATGTCGTTGGAAAAAATAGTGTAAAATTTCTTGTTCAAACTTTTCCTTCAATAAGTGTGTAAGCTCATATGCGCTATTTTACTTGAAATTGCCACTCCAAAGTTGTTAAAAGAATAATAGTGTATACGCATTATACTCCATTTTAGACTGTAGAAAAAAATACAATTTATGAAAACTTTAACTCATAAAATAGCTTATAATAATATACACTATTGTTTGAGAAAAAGTTTCATTCCGACCATCGAAAGCTGCATGATCTCCAAAATTTGTGCAAGAAGAATGTAATTTCTCGTGGCTCGGAGCCATTTTTCTTTAACTTACAAGGTGGAACGAAGCGAAATTGTTTAGATGAGCCAGATGTAGCAGAGGAAGAGAAAGAAGACGAATGAACTTGTAGTTATTTTTGATTTACGCAATGTATACCTTAATTTGTCATAATTTTTTGTTTATAATAACCCAAATTGGGAAGTAATGTATATGTGCCACTGAATTATCAAAACTATGAATTAATCACTGTTTTATAATGTTACAAATTGATATTTTAGAGATCAAATATTTAATAAAAATGCCGTAAAATTATTGAATAAAACAGCGTATACCATACAAAAAAAAAAAAAAAACAAAAAAAATATACATATAAAAAATAAAATAGCCTATATGGAGGACTTGCACTTTGAATGACATAATTATGGTCTTAAAGGATGCGTAGAATAAAAAAAATTGTTAAATTTAAAGACAAGAAACGGTATTATGTATTCGTCGAAAAATCCAATATGAAGAATTTTTATTAACCGCGATATTGAGGTTTTAATAGACATCCTATTTGACAAAAACTTTAAACACGATTTTCTCAAAACCCCAAAAAAATTATACACTATTGTTTTATTAAGGGGACGATATATAGAAAAAAATAAATTTTTGTAAATTTGATCAGATTTCTCGCAAACCGTAATCAATAATTGGTCGAAGTTTTTATAGTTATGTTAGTGGGATTGTATTCATTAAGAAATGGTTCATTACATCACTGTTACATTTATACCTGATGTGTTATTAAATTTTTCCCCATATATTTTAGTTAAATCCGAATTTTAGAGGAGTAGAACTTGTTAGGGTCAAAAAGGGTTAAAGAGATTTTAGTGCCATCAGAAAGCTGAAAGTGCCCTCTTTAACCCCATATATACTTGTGCAACTGTTTGGAACTGTCTGTTGAACACTTTTTTCATTTTAATGAAATTACTCGGAAATTTTTTTTATTGCTATTTTGACTGAAATACAACACAATGTTTTACGAACGTTTTGTTTTGTAAAATTATTTTGCTTCTTATGAACGGCTGAACATATTTGAATGAAATTTTAAACTGTCATGACCGGGTTGCTTTTAAGTTGAATTGAAAGAGCACGGGTCCATGGAGGGTCGGGAGAGTTACTTGCGGACATCTAAAATTGGAAACCTCGGAAATTTAAACTTTTAAAAAATTCATCAAAAATATATTTATGGATTGCAAAAAAAAAAAAATAAACTTAAGCTGAGTTACAAAAAAAATGTTTAACTCTTAAATGCGCAACGTCTTGTATCTTAATGAAAAAAAATATATTGAACGTAAATAAGAAAAAAAATTAAAACTGCGTTTTCATTTTTTCAATTTTTTGTTTTGTTGTAGTTTTATTAAGGAAAAACTGGTTGTATCTTATGAGATACACTGCGCACTCCACACACAAAGAGAAACGCATAAACAAGGAAAGATTTTTTAAGTGCAGTTTATTTTAAATATGAATAAAATTAAGAATTACTGTGATTGTATTAAATATAATTCAAATTCATTTAGTTAAATTTAAATTAACAAAACTAGGACCACGAGGGGAGAGGGCAATTTCTGCCTCTCCGAAACTATCCAACAGAATTTAATCAAATTTAAAACATAGATAGATCCCTACTTACATGTATACATTCGGTATACATTTTGTAAGAAATAGGACCCCGAGGGAGGTAGGGAGAAATATCTGCCTCTCCAAAACTATCTAACAGATTCGAATGAAATTTAAATGAAATAGATCCCTATTTAGATAGGCACATAAGCTATGAATGTTTTACAAAATGGGATTACAATAAGGGGGAACGAAGTAGCAGACGCCGGGTATCCGCTAGTTCTAAATACATCTAATATCTTAAAGATTATAATAATACCACTGACCTATCATTATTATTTGACCAATAGCCTCTTGAGTTATGTAGGTTGAAATATCTCATATTATGTAAAATACCAATTATCTTTCGCAATTCAAAAACATTGAAGGAACATCTTTCATAGCAAATCGCAAAGTTTCCTCAATTATAGAATTTTCCAATCTCTCAGGTAATTGGTAACGACAAGGCTGATACGGAGTAACTAATGATTTGATACCATCAGGCAGAGAGCTATCGCCCTTTAACTCTACTTCCTGACTGATGAATTGCATATAACCCTATTTTTTAGATATTTTTTCAATTGCAGAATCTTTTGGATTGAGGCAAACATTTTGAAATTTTGAGGAAAGTAAATCAAATGACGTTGGACTTGATGGTAAGTCCTGTGAGTGCATTGAGCACTGATTAGCTGATGACACTTGTAAGCTCGCAGTTGAGGAACTGGATGCAGTAGGATTTGATAATAAACTATTTCTGGAAACGCGGGATAGGATGAAGGTATCCGTTCTCAAATTTGGTACTAGGATGTTTGAGGTACAAAATTGTCAGTGGCCTGGATACAGAAGGGTACTAGCCTTAGCAGGTACTTAGCGTGCAGCTACAGGAAACTGTATTGGGCTTGAGAACAGATTATCATCGTTCATAAATGCAATAAACGAGTCATAAACTGACTCTAACGATATTTTCCGATCCTTTCTCCGGCACAAAGTCAATATCAATCAGGACAACATTTTAATTTTTAGAGGAAACTAAATTTGGAATTTAAATTTTATCAGTGCAGTCATAAGGAAATTCTGCGCTGTTTCAAGAAATTTTACATATTTTATCATTTGTCATTTTGGATCTACCAATACGTCTGAACGCATTCATATTTGTTATATATTAATATAACTGTTGTATAATTTAACTAAAGCTATTTGATATTAATCATGTTGCTTTGAAATGTTTATCATGTTGTCTAATTTGAAAAATATTATTACTTACTTTTTTATCGTTCTACATTGTTGTTAATAATTTGTTAATAAAAAATCTTACAAAATACAATATTGGTGTCAGAAGTGGGATACATAAAATGAGTATCTCACAGGAGCAATTATCGACGGTGATTGAATTGTTGGCAGGGGCAATTCGCTCTGCAGTAACAGATGCAACGCATCTAGCGGTTGCTGCGGGTTCTTCATCACCCACAACTTCTGGGGAACTTTTTCCAAAAGTACCACGATTTTCGATTTCCGAGTACAAGCAAGAAGATGGAGGATCAGTGTCTGATTATTTTACAAGATTTGACTGGGCATTGCAGCTATCAAAAGTAAATGAAACGGAGCACGCGGATTATGTTCGGGTACACATGGGCACGCAGCTTAATTCAGCTTTAAAAATTTTAACTAGTCCAAGATTACCTGGAGAATTAAGCTATGTTGAAATTAAGGAGCGTCTTATCAAACATTTCGATGGAAAAAGAAACAAATATGCGGAAAGCGTCAAGTTTAGACAAATCAAACAAGATCCTGGCGAGTCCATTGCAAATTTTAGTTTACGATTAAAAAATGGTGCAGTTTTTTGTGAGTATGGACAATTTTTAGACAGAATGTTAATAGAGCAGTTGTTAATAGTAGTATGTTTAGGGCGGTTCCAAATATGATTTTCCATACAAAAGTTGGGTGCATGATGTAAGTGTTGCCATATTTTTATTATATTGGCCATTTTAGTGCTTTTTTTTGAAAAATAAAAAAAACGCTTAAAATATTTATAATAGGAATTTAAAAACCGGGAAACCAAAATACCAACAAAATGGGTATTTTGACGGGATTTTAGCGTCGACTTGAATATTAATTTAGGATTTTTAGTTGTTATATATATATATATATATATATATATATATATATATAATAGGCAAATGGTTTGAAGGTTATCTATTTTGATTACGCTGCATCGGCTTTCTAGCTACTTTTTCCATACAAAAGTGAGAAGAATAGTGGCAGAATTGCCAAGTTTTTATTATTGCATTTTAGCGCTTTTTTCAGTACTATTATTATGGAAAAATAAAAAAACGCTACAAATTTTTAAAAATACTGTTTAGATGCAAATACGAATATGAGTGTAAAAGGGAAATGACGTGTAAAGAAAGTTGTTTAGGAGGTGTGATATTTTTGTTAATTGTATAATTTCTTCGTGTACGTGTCAGTCTTGAAGATTTTAAAAATTTTGTGAGGGATGATAATTTTACTTGTGCATAAGAATTTGTGGGAAAAATTTTTTTTATTTATTTAGTAGCAGGTGTTAAATTTCTTCGTGAACGTGTCTTGAAGATTTTAAAATTTTGTGAGGGATGATAATTTTACTTGTGCGTTTTCGTATTAACGATAAAACTAATCGTTGAATAATTATTTTTAGTTTTTCAGTTATTGTGTGTGTGTTTAGAATAGTTAATGACTTTGTTGTATAGGTTTTCTAGTGACTTTTTGCTTTGAATGCCTCGGTAGGCTTGTGGGATCAACCACTTTTTTTTATATCAACAGCCACCAGCTGCACATTAGCTATGTTTACATAAATAATCAGAATTATATTACAAAAAGTAGAAAGTAACTTCTTGGTTTTACTTATAGATCCTTAATAATTTTCGTTATCGTACTCTACTCCTCCTTATATATAACAGCAACAAAAACATTAGCAACTTAGAATATACATGAATAGAGCTGACGCAGCTGTAACAAGTCTAACAAACAGAAAACAAATCCAAAAAAAAAAAATGTTTTGTTTTCTGAAATTCTTTAATTATACTAAAATAAGCCCCGCCCTTTATTTATAAATTTTTTAACTAATGAAATATGACGGGACTGTACCAAAAATATGATTAATTGTGAAAATTTTTTTGTATAAATACCGCTGATATTTCTCAATCGAAATCAATCTTGTTTGAAAATCAAACCGTGAACATTTAATTTTTAATTAAATAAAAAAAAAAAAAAAAAAAAAAAAATTCAATCCTAAAATAAAAATGTCTTCTTTTGTGTGCAATTATTGTAAAAAAGTGTTTACACAAAACAGAAGTTTAGCGAGGCATATCAGACTATTACATGATAGTCCGTCCTCAGCATGGAAGTGTACAACTTGTAATTTACAATTTGCTTCTCGTAAAGAACTTCTTACACATACAAACTCAAGAGTGCATATACAGAATGCGGGGGAATCTTATAATTACTGCAATACATGTAAGGAGCATATTTTAAAACAAAAATGGCATTATCATTTAAGAACTATTAACCATAAAAGGAAGAGTGCTACTCAAATTAATTCTAACTTATTTTGTATAAAATCAGTATTTAACAATCGTATGATGACTTATGTTTTGCAAAATACAGAAGAGAAAAATCTGATTCCTGAAAAATTTTTAAATGAAAACAAAGCACAGATAATAACATTAATTAAAGATTCAACAGAAAAACATCTAAATATAAAATTAAATTTTGAATTATTTTGTGAGTATATGCTTGTCAAAGAGGAAGATGATTCATATACTATAAACCTAAAGTCTCATCAAACAAAAATGATTATTTTGAGTTCAACCCTCACAATTGAGGAAATTGAACAACGTTATAAAGATCAATGTGAGATCCTAATAAGGAAAATGAGCGAGTTTCAGGAACGTGATAGTGGATGGACTTTAATAAAAATTAAATTTCTGGAAATCAATGTAAACGAATATAATCCTATAAAAAATTAATATATATTTATCAATATAATAATTATTAAGTTAAAACTCACAATATTTAAATAAAAAAAATATTCTCTTTCTTTTTAAAAATAATTTCATTTGTTTTATTTATTTATTTCTTTTTCAGTTATTTTATATAAAAATTCAAGTCATGAATATCCACAATGAAATGAATCTTCCTAGGTAGTAAAATTTTTAAAATACAGGTTTTGAATATTTCATGATGAAATAGCAATTCTATTTGTTTATAGATATTAGTAAGAATTTAAAGATAACAGATTTTTGATTATTATAACCTTTTATTTTTTTTCTAGTTTGATACTCTATAATATAAGTTTAATGGAGAATTTTTCTATGGTTTGATACTCTACAATGACAGTATAGTTAAGAATTTAGTTCAATCCATGGATACAATGCATACAGTTAATAATTATACATTATACATACAAATACAATAAAATTTCCATTTTATTAACCATAGTACATGGTTTATTAATTGTTTTGATAATATTTAGTAAAAGTTTATATATAGTATAAACTTGAAGTCGACTATACCAATAGAATATTAAATGTTACTGAAAAAAGGAAATCATATTACAAAATCAATTAAGATGATCTAAAAAAGAGTATTACATAGGAGTTTTGAATATTTAATAAGGAAATATCTATTATATCTGCTTATAATTATCAGTTAGGAATTTAAAGATAACAAATTTTTTTATAACTATTTCAGCTTTATATGTTTTTTTTCTAGTTTATTAACCATACATTATCATACCATACCATTATAATCCATAGAATATAATATAATTTAGTTAACGCCGCAAAAGAAAATCACAAACTTTATTTATTTATGTAAAACCTTACCCCATTTATCATTTATTTATACTTTATATATACTAATACCATGAAATGAATAGTTCAATAACCATATTATATGGTTTATTTAATGTTTTTGTATACCGTTTTATAATTCCTATAATTTGTTTTCCTATTATTTCCCTTCTATACTTAATAGTTATACACTTCCATACATCCTTAAATATACATTCTGTTTTTAGCATTTCTATACTATACATATATAAAAAATTTTTCTTATACTAACATTCCTATATTTAATCTTAGTATTTTGATCTTCTTCTTGATTTGAATCTTAGTCTTAATGTAAATCTTAGTAGTAGTCTTTTGGTCTTGGTTTTATAGTTTCGGATTTCGATCTTATTTTATTTTTTTTTTATAGAATTGCAACATTACTCTTATATTACTCTTGAGTGCTGCTTTGTTTACGTTTTCTTAGACTGAATACATATCTGGAAATTTAAAATTTCTTTAATTACACATAAAATATTTATCTACTGTTATACGAATGCGTTGAAATTAGTGTTTTTAATTGAAATATTAAACTTAGATTTTAATTAGAGATATATATCTTTTATTTTATATAGAAAATTAATACTCGATACATGCGACAACCTCGAAATTTGCACCGACCCCAGTTTTCATTACGTGCAAGAATCGAGTTTCTACTATACTTTATTCTCATCAAACTAATCACACAAGACGATTGTCTTCTGTTTTTCAAGAAAATCCATACTAATCCTTTCCATTTTATCAAATCAACCCATTATATTATTATTTTAATTTTAGCAATTCTTAAAAATTCTATTCAATTCTCACATAATTTTATTCATTCTATATACAACCTTAACCAGTAACTCATATTTATATATACGGTTTTTTCAAACCACTTTTAAAAACATATTTACTTGTGTACTATATTAAAAAATAATCTATAAACTTAAATGAAAATTTAGATTTATATTAAGTAATTTTATTATACGCTGATGTCTTTTCTACCTTTAATTTATATATTGGATAGAAGGTTACATCTGAATGTAGTGTTTCGGTAAGAATGTCTTTATATTACTTTAAATCAGGTTTCTTATAATACAAAGTTTTTAAATGAGATATTAACAATTCTAATGTTAATTTTAATCTAATTTCATTTAAATCATATACCTATATATATATATATATACATATTAATTTGTTAGAATTAATCCATCAATTACCATCATAATCATATTAATGTAATATATATATTTTTTTTTTTTTCATTATTTTTATTATTTGTTAAAAACTTTATATTCTTATATGTAGGAGATACATATGATTTAGGATTTCCCCTTCATTTTAAACTTGTTTGATTTAAAAATTTTCATATTAGTTATTTCAATCTTTTCATTATCATTATCATAATCATCATAATTAAGATTAGTTATGTTCTTTACTCATTAAAAACAACAATTCTATTATGTTATGTTTCTAGTTTGCTACTCTATAATATTAGTTTAATGAAGAGTTTTTCTATACCACGAAATGACTAGTTTAATAACCATATTATATGGTTTATTTAATGTTTTTGCATACCGTTTTATAATTCCTACAATTTGTTTTCCTTTTATTTCCCTTCTTTACTTAATATTTATATACCTCCATACATCCTTTAATATACATTCTGTTTTAGGCATTTCTATACTATACATATATATAAATTTTTTTCTTTACTAACATTCCTATATTTAGTCTTAATCTTATGATCTTAGTCTTGATTTTAATCTTAATCTTAGTGTTAATCTTGATAGTAGCCTTTTGGTCTTGGTTTTATAGTTTCGGATCTCGATCTTAGTTTTTGTATAGACATCTCATTTATAAACCAATAACTTCAATCTCATCAAAACTATCACACAAGACGATTGTCTTCTGTTTTTCAAGAAAATCCATACTAATCCTTTCCATTTTATCAACTCTATCCATTATATTATTATTTTAATTTTAACAAATCTTATAAATTCTATTCAATTCTCACATAATTTTATTCATTCTATATACAACCTTAACCATTATCTCTTATTTATATAAACAGTTTTTCAAACCACTTTTAAAAACATAGTTTGATTTTTACTTGTCTACTATATTAAAAAATAATCCATAAACTTAAATGAAAATTTAGGTTTATATTAAGTAATTTGATTATACGCTGAGATACGCTGATAGTTTTTCTATCTTAAATTTTATATATTGGATAGAAAGTTACATCTGAATGAAGTGTTTTGGTAAGAATGTCTTTATATTACTTTAAATCAGGTTTCTTATAATACCATGTTTTTGAATGAAATATTAACAATCCTAATGTTAATTTCAATCTAATTTCATTTAAATCATATATGTATATATATATATATATATATATATATATATATATTTGCAGAGAGTGTATTTCGGGCACGTGAAATTTTTTCACTTTTTTTAACGGAATCTACAAAATTTTTGAAAATCGGGCATATAGATTCAAATATTTTGCCCTTATTCTTAGAAAAATCGGAGGAAAATCGTTTTTAGCATAAAGCGTATTTTTAGGGTACATTGCTCTACATTGTGTACATTTAAAGGACGAGTGCCGAATCTGTACACTATGCATATGAAAATTTTTGTTGCCACATATTTCATAAAAAACTGCGTTTTTTATTCCGCCATCATGTTTTTCATTATTGAAAAACAGTGCTACCGCTGTGATTATTGGAAAACAATGTTACCGTTGTGATACTAAAGTATCGATTTTTGTTTTTTTGTTAATTTCTTAATATGTTAATTTGTTTATTGGTTTTTTTTGTTTATTTGTTGATTTGTTTATTTATTTGTTTTTTTGCCTATTTGTTTATTGGTTTATTTGTTAATTTGTTTGTTTGTTTATTTGTTAATTTGTTTATTTGTTAATTTGTTTATTTGTTTTTTTGTTTATTTGTTAATTTGTTTGTTTGTTTATTTGTTAATTTCTTTATTTGGGTATTTGTTTATTTGTTTATTTGTTAATTTGTTTATTTGTTTGTTTGTTTATTTGTTAATTTCTTTATTTGGGTATTTGTTTATTTGTTAATTTGTTTATTTGTTTATTTGTTAATTTGTTTATTTGGGTATTTGTTTATATGTTTATTTAGTAATTTGTTAATTTGTTTATTTTTTTATTTGTTAATTTGTTAATTTGTTATTTTTTTATTTGTTAATTTGTTTATTTGTTAATTTGTTAATTTGTTATTTTTTTTTATTTGCTTTTTTGTTTATTTGTTAGTTTGTTTGTGTGTTAATTTGTTTATTTGTAAATTTGTAAATTTGTTTATTTTTAAATTTGTTTATTCGTTTATTTGTTTATTTGTTTATTTGTTTATTTGTTTATTTGTTAATTTGCTTATTTGTTTATTTGTTAATTTGTTTATTCGTTTATTCATTTGTTCGTTTATTTGTTAATTGGTTAATTTGTTTATTTATTAATTTGTTTATTAGTTTGTTCATTTATATGTTAATTGGTTAATTTGTTTATTTGTTATTTTGTTTATTTGTTTGTTTGTTTGTTTATATGTTTTTTTGTTTATTGGTTTATTTGTTAATTTGTTTATTTGGGTATTTGTTTATTTGTGTATTTGTTAAGTTGTTTATTTGGGTATTTGTTTATTTGTTAATTTGTTTATTTGTTAATTTGTTTATTTTTAAATTTGTTAATATGTTTATTTGGGTATTTGTTTATTAAGTAATTTGTTAATTTGCTTATTTGTTTATTTTTTTATTTGTTAATTTGTTTGTTCGTTTATTTGTTAATTTGTTAATTTGTTTGTTTGGTAATTTGTTTATTCGTTTGTTCGTTTATTTGTTAATTTGCTTTTTTGTTTATTTGTTAATTTTTTAAATTGTTAATTTGTTTATTTGCTTATTTTTTAATTTGTTTATTCGTTTGTTCGTGTATTTGTTAATTGGTTTATTTGTTGATTTGTTAATTTGTTAATTTGCTTATTTGTTTATTTGTTTATTTGCTTAGTTATTTATCTGTTTATTTGTTTTTTTGTTAGTTTGTTTATTTGCTTGTTTGTTTTTTTGTTTATTTGTTTATTTGTTGATTTGTTTATTTGCTTATTTGTTTATTTGCTTATTTGTTTGTTTGCAACATATGTTTTTAATAAATTTCACGAATTTCCGATAAAAAATACAACTGAAAAATGTGAAAAAATGCATTTTCTAGGAATGATATATGAGGAATTATACATTAGAGACTATTTTTTCTGAAGATTACCGTGTGGCAGCTACAGGCCAAAAATGGTGCAAAAAAATATATAAATTAAAATTTTTCTACATTTTAGCATTTTTGAGGCATTAGATGCAATTTTTCGGATTATTTTGTTCTACTTTTTTCTCCTTATATTCTGTAGGCTACAATTGTAGCAAAAATAATTTCTAGCCGAGATTTTGACATGAGAAAAAAAACGCAAAAACTAGCAAAACGCAAAAGGGTTTCGTTGGTTGCGATAAGTGCTTCGAGAAATTCCACACGAGAAAGAGTTTGAAGTCGATATCCTTAAATATTTGGACAATTGACCAAAAATTGTGAAATATTTATAAAAATTTTATATTTTAGCAATTTTAATGCACTAACTACAGTTTTTCATGGCCATTTTTTTTAAAGCTTTCCTTCTCCTAGTTTATAGCTAAGATTATGGCGAATACAAGAAAACAAAGTTTCTAATTGGTTTTCGAGGTGAAGGGTATATTATATAAAATATAATAAAAAAATTGATAGAACCAAAATTTATTATTGAATAAAAAGTGCTTAAAGTAGTTAAAAGTAAAACTATAACGTGTTTCATAAGGGCGTTATCAAAATCGAACATTTGAACAGAACATTACATAATTCAACATAAGACTTTGAAGAGTTAACTCTAAAATCGATTTCATCATCTTTAGATACTTTAGCACCTAAAAGAATATAAGTAATTGGGATCTTTAAGGTATGAAGTATATATGGAGTAAACAAAATTAAACAACTTAACAGTAATAAAGGGCAGATACTATCTAAGATTGCATCCTTTCATCTAATATACTGCAAATTTTAGTTTATTATTATATATGAAAGTCTTTATAAAAATTTTAAACATTTTTACGTCTAAAAAAACTTATAAAAAAAAATAACATGACAAATGGTAACGCTGGTAATATGCAACTCTGTGTGTTCTTTCTACACTGCTGCTAATTTAGCTATTTTCTCGTCAAATCCAGCGATTTTTAATAAAATTTTACTGAAATAAATAATTTTATTTAAAAAATATGGTTTTTAGCAATTTATAGCTTAATTAACTTATTATTTAAAAAATTTTGTTATTTTAATTGTCTTTGTTTTATAATATTTCAATAATTTTATTTCAAAAAGGGTGGTTTTTAGAGATTTATAGTTAAATTTAACTTTTATTTAAAAAATTTAGCTATTTTTGCTTGTTTGTTTTATAATATTCCAATAATTTTATTTCAAAAAGGTTGGTTTTCAGCTATTCATGGCTAAATTTACCTATTATTTAAAAAAATTTAGCTATTTTTGCTTGTTTGTTTTATAATATTCCAATAATTTTATTTCAAAAAGGGTGGTTTTTAAATATTTATAGCTAAATTTACCTATTATTTAAAAAATTTAGCTATTTTAGCTTATTTGTTTTATAATATTTCAATATTTTTATTTCAAAAAGGGTGGTTTTCAGCGATTTATAGCCAAATTTACCTATTATTTAAAAAATTTAGTTATTTTAGCTTATTTGTTTTATAATATTTCAATATTTTTATTTCAAAAAGGGTGGTTGTTTTTCAGCGATTTTTAGCTAAATTTACCTATTATTAAAAAAATGTAGCCATTTTTGCTTGTTTGTATATTTCAGTAATTTTATTTCAAAAAGGGTGGTTTTCAGCGATTTATAGCTAAATTTACCTATTATTAAAAAAATTTAGCTATTTTTACTTGTTTGGTTTTAAATATTTCAATAATTTTATTTCAAAAAGGGTGGTTTTCAGCGATTTATAGCTAAATTTACCTATTGTTAAAAAAATTTAGCTATTTTTGCTTGTTTGCTTTATAATATTTTAATAATTTTATTTCAAAAAGGGTGGTGTTTTTCAGCGATTTTTAGCTAAATTTACCTATTATTAAAAAAATGTAGCTATTTTTGCTTGTTTGTTTTATAATATTTCAATAATTTTATTTCAAAGAGGGTGGTTTTCAGCGATTTATAGCCAAATTTACCTATTATTTAAAAAATTTAGCTATTTTTACTTGTTTGTTTTATAATATTTCAATAATTTCATTTCAAAAAGGGTGGTTTTCAGCGATTGATAACTAAATTTAACTATTATTTAAAAAATTTAGCTATTTTTTCTTGTTTGTTTTATAATATTTCAATAATTTTATTTCAAAATGGGTGGTTTTTTGCGATTAATACCTAAATTTACCTGTTATTAAAAAAATTTAGCTATTTTTGCTTGTTTGTTTTATAATCATTCAATAATTTTATTTCAAAAAGGGTGGTTTTCAGCGATTTATAGCTAAATTTACCTATAATTTAAAAAATTTAGCTATTTGTGCTTGTTTGTTTTATAATATTTCAATAATTTTATTTAAGAAAGCGTGGTTTTTATCGATTGATGGCTAAATTTAACTATTATTTAAACAATTTTGCTATTTTTTTTTTGTTTGTTTTATAATATTTCAATATTTTTATTTAAAAAAGGGTTGTTTTTATCGATTGATAGCTAAATTTAACTATTATTTAAAATATCGAGCTATTTTATATTTAGTTATAAACCAATTAAAACCAACCTTTTTGAAAAGAAATAATTGAAATATTATAACACAAACACACAATTTGTGTTATACACAATATAAAATAGCTCAATATTTTAAATAGAAAGTATATTAGGACATAAATCGCTAAAGATCACCCTTTTTAAAAAGAAATTATTGAAATATTATAAAACAAACACAATAAAAAATAGCTCAAAATTTTTAAATGGAAAGTATATTTAGACATAAATCGCTAAAATCGCTCTTTTTAAAAAGAAATTATTGAAATATTATAACACAAACACAATATAAAATAGCACAATATTTTAAATAGAAAGTATATTTAGTCATAAATCGCTAAAAACCAATAAATAATTGAAATAAATTATTGAATTATTATTAATGAAACACAATAAAAAATAGCTCAAAATTTGAAATGGAATGTATATTTAGACATAAATCGCTAAAATCGCTCTTTTTAGAAAGAAATTATTGAAATATTATAACATAATATAAAATGGCACAATATTTTAAATAGAAAGTATATTTAGTCATAAATCGCTAAAAACCACCCTTTTTGAAAAGAAATTATTGAATTATTATTAATGAAACACAATAAAAAATAGCTCTAAATTTTAAATGGAATGTATATTTAGACATAAATCGCTAAAATCGCTCTTTTTAGAAAGAAATTATTGAAATATTATAACACAATATAAAATGGCACAATATTTTAAATAGAAAGTATATTTAGTCATAAATCGCTAAAAACCACCCTTTTTGAAAATAAATTATTGAATTATTATTAATGAAACACAATAAAAAATAGCTCAAAATTTTAAATGGAATGTATATTTAGACATAAATCGCTAAAATCGCTCTTTTTAGAAAGAAATTATTGAAATATTATAACACAATATAAAATGGCACAATATTTTAAATAGAAAGTATATTTAGTCATAAATCGCTAAAAACCACACTTTTTGAAAAGAAATTATTGAATTATTATTAATGAAACACAATAAAAAATAGCTCAAAATTTTAAATGGAAAGTATATTTAGACATAAATCGCTAAAATAGACCTTTTTAAAAAGAAATTATTGAAATATTATAACACAAACACAATATAAAATAGCACAATATTTTAAATAGAAAGTATATTTAGTCATAAATCGCTAAAAACCACCCTTTTTGAAAAGAAATTATTGAATTATTATTAATGAAACAATAAAAAATAAATACATGACAAATGGTAACGCTGGTAATATGCAACTCTGTGTGTTCTTTCTACACTGCTGCTAATTTAGCTATTTTCTCGTCAAATCCAGCGATTTTTAATAAAATTTTACTGAAATAAATAATTTTATTTAAAAAATATGGTTTTTAGCAATTTATAGCTTAATTAACTTATTATTTAAAAAATTTTGTTATTTTAATTGTCTTTGTTTTATAATATTTCAATAATTTTATTTCAAAAAGGGTGGTTTTTAGAGATTTATAGTTAAATTTAACTTTTATTTAAAAAATTTAGCTATTTTTGCTTGTTTGTTTTATAATATTCCAATAATTTTATTTCAAAAAGGTTGGTTTTCAGCTATTCATGGCTAAATTTACCTATTATTTAAAAAAATTTAGCTATTTTTGCTTGTTTGTTTTATAATATTCCAATAATTTTATTTCAAAAAGGGTGGTTTTTAAATATTTATAGCTAAATTTACCTATTATTTAAAAAATTTAGCTATTTTAGCTTATTTGTTTTATAATATTTCAATATTTTTATTTCAAAAAGGGTGGTTTTCAGCGATTTATAGCCAAATTTACCTATTATTTAAAAAATTTAGTTATTTTAGCTTATTTGTTTTATAATATTTCAATATTTTTATTTCAAAAAGGGTGGTTGTTTTTCAGCGATTTTTAGCTAAATTTACCTATTATTAAAAAAATGTAGCCATTTTTGCTTGTTTGTATATTTCAGTAATTTTATTTCAAAAAGGGTGGTTTTCAGCGATTTATAGCTAAATTTACCTATTATTAAAAAAATTTAGCTATTTTTACTTGTTTGGTTTTAAATATTTCAATAATTTTATTTCAAAAAGGGTGGTTTTCAGCGATTTATAGCTAAATTTACCTATTGTTAAAAAAATTTAGCTATTTTTGCTTGTTTGCTTTATAATATTTTAATAATTTTATTTCAAAAAGGGTGGTGTTTTTCAGCGATTTTTAGCTAAATTTACCTATTATTAAAAAAATGTAGCTATTTTTGCTTGTTTGTTTTATAATATTTCAATAATTTTATTTCAAAGAGGGTGGTTTTCAGCGATTTATAGCCAAATTTACCTATTATTTAAAAAATTTAGCTATTTTTACTTGTTTGTTTTATAATATTTCAATAATTTCATTTCAAAAAGGGTGGTTTTCAGCGATTGATAACTAAATTTAACTATTATTTAAAAAATTTAGCTATTTTTTCTTGTTTGTTTTATAATATTTCAATAATTTTATTTCAAAATGGGTGGTTTTTTGCGATTAATACCTAAATTTACCTGTTATTAAAAAAATTTAGCTATTTTTGCTTGTTTGTTTTATAATCATTCAATAATTTTATTTCAAAAAGGGTGGTTTTCAGCGATTTATAGCTAAATTTACCTATAATTTAAAAAATTTAGCTATTTGTGCTTGTTTGTTTTATAATATTTCAATAATTTTATTTAAGAAAGCGTGGTTTTTATCGATTGATGGCTAAATTTAACTATTATTTAAACAATTTTGCTATTTTTTTTTTGTTTGTTTTATAATATTTCAATATTTTTATTTAAAAAAGGGTTGTTTTTATCGATTGATAGCTAAATTTAACTATTATTTAAAATATCGAGCTATTTTATATTTAGTTATAAACCAATTAAAACCAACCTTTTTGAAAAGAAATAATTGAAATATTATAACACAAACACACAATTTGTGTTATACACAATATAAAATAGCTCAATATTTTAAATAGAAAGTATATTAGGACATAAATCGCTAAAGATCACCCTTTTTAAAAAGAAATTATTGAAATATTATAAAACAAACACAATAAAAAATAGCTCAAAATTTTTAAATGGAAAGTATATTTAGACATAAATCGCTAAAATCGCTCTTTTTAAAAAGAAATTATTGAAATATTATAACACAAACACAATATAAAATAGCACAATATTTTAAATAGAAAGTATATTTAGTCATAAATCGCTAAAAACCAATAAATAATTGAAATAAATTATTGAATTATTATTAATGAAACACAATAAAAAATAGCTCAAAATTTGAAATGGAATGTATATTTAGACATAAATCGCTAAAATCGCTCTTTTTAGAAAGAAATTATTGAAATATTATAACATAATATAAAATGGCACAATATTTTAAATAGAAAGTATATTTAGTCATAAATCGCTAAAAACCACCCTTTTTGAAAAGAAATTATTGAATTATTATTAATGAAACACAATAAAAAATAGCTCTAAATTTTAAATGGAATGTATATTTAGACATAAATCGCTAAAATCGCTCTTTTTAGAAAGAAATTATTGAAATATTATAACACAATATAAAATGGCACAATATTTTAAATAGAAAGTATATTTAGTCATAAATCGCTAAAAACCACCCTTTTTGAAAATAAATTATTGAATTATTATTAATGAAACACAATAAAAAATAGCTCAAAATTTTAAATGGAATGTATATTTAGACATAAATCGCTAAAATCGCTCTTTTTAGAAAGAAATTATTGAAATATTATAACACAATATAAAATGGCACAATATTTTAAATAGAAAGTATATTTAGTCATAAATCGCTAAAAACCACACTTTTTGAAAAGAAATTATTGAATTATTATTAATGAAACACAATAAAAAATAGCTCAAAATTTTAAATGGAAAGTATATTTAGACATAAATCGCTAAAATAGACCTTTTTAAAAAGAAATTATTGAAATATTATAACACAAACACAATATAAAATAGCACAATATTTTAAATAGAAAGTATATTTAGTCATAAATCGCTAAAAACCACCCTTTTTGAAAAGAAATTATTGAATTATTATTAATGAAACAATAAAAAATAGCTCAAAATTTTAAATGGAAAGTATATTTAGACATAAATCGCTAAAATCGCTCTTTTTAGAAAGAAATTATTGAAATATTATAACACAATATAAAATGACACAATATTTTAAATAGAAAGTATATTTAGACATAAATCGCTAAAATCGCTCTTTTTAAAAAGAAATTATTGAAATATTATAACACAAACACAATATAAAATAGCACAATATTTTAAATAGAAAGTATATTTAGTCATAAATCGCTAAAAACCACCCTTTTTGAAAAGAAATTATTGAATTATTATTAATGAAACACAATAAAAAATAGCTCAAAATTTTAAATGGAAAGTATATTTAGACATAAATCGCTAAAATCGACCTTTTTAAAAAGAAATTATTGAAATATTATAACACAAACTTAATATAAAATAGCACAATATTTTAAATAGAAAGTATATTTAGTCATAAATCGCTAAAAACCACCCTTTTTGAAAATTAATTATTGAATTATTATTAATGAAACACAATAAAAAATAGCTCAAAATTTTAAATGGAAAGTATATTTAGACATAAAACGCTAAAATCGACCTTTTTAAAAAGAAATTATTGAAATATTATAACACAAACACAATATAAAATAGCACAATATTTTAAATAGAAAGTATATTTAGTCATAAATCGCTAAAAACCAATAAATAATTGAAATAAATTATTGAATTATTATTAATGAAACACAATAAAAAATAGCTCAAAATTTTAAATGGAATGTATATTTAGACATAAATCGCTAAAATCGCTCTTTTTAGAAAGAAATTATTGAAATATTATAACATAATATAAAATGGCACAATATTTTAAATAGAAAGTATATTTAGTCATAAATCGCTAAAAACCACCCTTTTTGAAAAGAAATTATTGAATTATTATTAATGAAACACAATAAAAAATAGCTCTAAATTTTAAATGGAATGTATATTTAGACATAAATCGCTAAAATCGCTCTTTTTAGAAAGAAATTATTGAAATATTATAACACAATATAAAATGGCACAATATTTTAAATAGAAAGTATATTTAGTCATAAATCGCTAAAAACCACCCTTTTTGAAAATAAATTATTGAATTATTATTATTGAAACACAATAAAAAATAGCTCAAAATTTTAAATGGAATGTATATTTAGACATAAATCGCTAAAATCGCTCTTTTTAGAAAGAAATTATTGAAATATTATAACACAATATAAAATGGCACAATATTTTAAATAGAAAGTATATTTAGTCATAAATCGCTAAAAACCACCCTTTTTGAAAAGAAATTATTGAATTATTATTAATGAAACACAATAAAAAATAGCTCAAAATTTTTAAATGGAAAGTATATTTAGACATAAATCGCTAAAATCGCTCTTTTTAAAAAGAAATTATTGAAATATTATAACACAAACACAATATAAAATAGCACAATATTTTAAATAGAAAGTATATTTAGTCATAAATCGCTAAAAACCACCCTTTTTGAAAAGAAATTATTGAATTATTATTAATGAAACACAATAAAAAATAGCTCAAAATTTTAAATGGAAAGTATATTTAGACATAAATCGCTAAAATCGACCTTTTTAAAAAGAAATTATTGAAATATTATAACACAAACTTAATATAAAATAGCACAATATTTTAAATAGAAAGTATATTTAGTCATAAATCGCTAAAAACCACCCTTTTTGAAAATTAATTATTGAATTATTATTAATGAAACACAATAAAAAATAGCTCAAAATTTTAAATGGAAAGTATATTTAGACATAAAACGCTAAAATCGACCTTTTTAAAAAGAAATTATTGAAATATTATAACACAAACACAATATAAAATAGCACAATATTTTAAATAGAAAGTATATTTAGTCATAAATCGCTAAAAACCAATAAATAATTGAAATAAATTATTGAATTATTATTAATGAAACACAATAAAAAATAGCTCAAAATTTTAAATGGAATGTATATTTAGACATAAATCGCTAAAATCGCTCTTTTTAGAAAGAAATTATTGAAATATTATAACATAATATAAAATGGCACAATATTTTAAATAGAAAGTATATTTAGTCATAAATCGCTAAAAACCACCCTTTTTGAAAAGAAATTATTGAATTATTATTAATGAAACACAATAAAAAATAGCTCTAAATTTTAAATGGAATGTATATTTAGACATAAATCGCTAAAATCGCTCTTTTTAGAAAGAAATTATTGAAATATTATAACACAATATAAAATGGCACAATATTTTAAATAGAAAGTATATTTAGTCATAAATCGCTAAAAACCACCCTTTTTGAAAATAAATTATTGAATTATTATTAATGAAACACAATAAAAAATAGCTCAAAATTTTAAATGGAATGTATATTTAGACATAAATCGCTAAAATCGCTCTTTTTAGAAAGAAATTATTGAAATATTATAACACAATATAAAATGGCACAATATTTTAAATAGAAAGTATATTTAGTCATAAATCGCTAAAAACCACACTTTTTGAAAAGAAATTATTGAATTATTATTAATGAAACACAATAAAAAATAGCTCAAAATTTTAAATGGAAAGTATATTTAGACATAAATCGCTAAAATAGACCTTTTTAAAAAGAAATTATTGAAATATTATAACACAAACACAATATAAAATAGCACAATATTTTAAATAGAAAGTATATTTAGTCATAAATCGCTAAAAACCACCCTATTTGAAAAGAAATTATTGAATTATTATTAATGAAACACAATAAAAAATAGCTCAAAATTTTAAATGGAAAGTATATTTAGACATAAATCGCTAAAATCGACCTTTTTAAAAAGAAATTATTGAAATATTATAACACAAACACAATATAAAATAGCACAATATTTTAAATAGAAAGTATATTTAGTCATAAATCGCTAAAAACCACCCTTTTTGAAAATAAATTATTGAATTATTATTAATGAAACAATAAAAAATAGCTCAAAATTTTAAATGGAAAGTATATTTAGACATAAATTGCTAAAATCGCTCTTTTTAGAAAGAAATTATTGAAATATTATAACACAATATAAAATGGCACAATATTTTAAATAGAAAGTATATTTAGACATAAATCGCCCTTTTTAAAAAGTAATTATTGATATATTATAACACAAACACAATATAAAATAGCACAATATTTTAAATAGAAAGTATATTTAGTCATAAATCGCTAAAAACCACCCTATTTGAAAAGAAATTATTGAATTATTATTAATGAAACACAATAAAAAATAGCTCAAAATTTTAAATGGAATGTATATTTAGACATAAATCGCTAAAATCGCTCTTTTTAGAAAGAAATTATTGAAATATTATAACATAATATAAAATGGCACAATATTTTAAATAGAAAGTATATTTAGTCATAAATCGCTAAAAACCACCCTTTTTGAAAAGAAATTATTGAATTATTATTAATGAAACACAATAAAAAATAGCTCTAAATTTTAAATGGAATGTATATTTAGACATAAATCGCTAAAATCGCTCTTTTTAGAAAGAAATTATTGAAATATTATAACACAATATAAAATGGCACAATATTTTAAATAGAAAGTATATTTAGTCATAAATCGCTAAAAACCACCCTTTTTGAAAATAAATTATTGAATTATTATTAATGAAACACAATAAAAAATAGCTCAAAATTTTAAATGGAATGTATATTTAGACATAAATCGCTAAAATCGCTCTTTTTAGAAAGAAATTATTGAAATATTATAACACAATATAAAATGGCACAATATTTTAAATAGAAAGTATATTTAGTCATAAATCGCTAAAAACCACCCTTTTTGAAAAGAAATTATTGAATTATTATTAATGAAACACAATAAAAAATAGCTCAAAATTTTTAAATGGAAAGTATATTTAGACATAAATCGCTAAAATCGCTCTTTTTAAAAAGAAATTATTGAAATATTATAACACAAACACAATATAAAATAGCACAATATTTTAAATAGAAAGTATATTTAGTCATAAATCGCTAAAAACCACCCTTTTTGAAAAGAAATTATTGAATTATTATTAATGAAACACAATAAAAAATAGCTCAAAATTTTAAATGGAAAGTATATTTAGACATAAATCGCTAAAATCGACCTTTTTAAAAAGAAATTATTGAAATATTATAACACAAACTTAATATAAAATAGCACAATATTTTAAATAGAAAGTATATTTAGTCATAAATCGCTAAAAACCACCCTTTTTGAAAATTAATTATTGAATTATTATTAATGAAACACAATAAAAAATAGCTCAAAATTTTAAATGGAAAGTATATTTAGACATAAAACGCTAAAATCGACCTTTTTAAAAAGAAATTATTGAAATATTATAACACAAACACAATATAAAATAGCACAATATTTTAAATAGAAAGTATATTTAGTCATAAATCGCTAAAAACCAATAAATAATTGAAATAAATTATTGAATTATTATTAATGAAACACAATAAAAAATAGCTCAAAATTTTAAATGGAATGTATATTTAGACATAAATCGCTAAAATCGCTCTTTTTAGAAAGAAATTATTGAAATATTATAACATAATATAAAATGGCACAATATTTTAAATAGAAAGTATATTTAGTCATAAATCGCTAAAAACCACCCTTTTTGAAAAGAAATTATTGAATTATTATTAATGAAACACAATAAAAAATAGCTCTAAATTTTAAATGGAATGTATATTTAGACATAAATCGCTAAAATCGCTCTTTTTAGAAAGAAATTATTGAAATATTATAACACAATATAAAATGGCACAATATTTTAAATAGAAAGTATATTTAGTCATAAATCGCTAAAAACCACCCTTTTTGAAAATAAATTATTGAATTATTATTAATGAAACACAATAAAAAATAGCTCAAAATTTTAAATGGAATGTATATTTAGACATAAATCGCTAAAATCGCTCTTTTTAGAAAGAAATTATTGAAATATTATAACACAATATAAAATGGCACAATATTTTAAATAGAAAGTATATTTAGTCATAAATCGCTAAAAACCACACTTTTTGAAAAGAAATTATTGAATTATTATTAATGAAACACAATAAAAAATAGCTCAAAATTTTAAATGGAAAGTATATTTAGACATAAATCGCTAAAATAGACCTTTTTAAAAAGAAATTATTGAAATATTATAACACAAACACAATATAAAATAGCACAATATTTTAAATAGAAAGTATATTTAGTCATAAATCGCTAAAAACCACCCTATTTGAAAAGAAATTATTGAATTATTATTAATGAAACACAATAAAAAATAGCTCAAAATTTTAAATGGAAAGTATATTTAGACATAAATCGCTAAAATCGACCTTTTTAAAAAGAAATTATTGAAATATTATAACACAAACACAATATAAAATAGCACAATATTTTAAATAGAAAGTATATTTAGTCATAAATCGCTAAAAACCACCCTTTTTGAAAATAAATTATTGAATTATTATTAATGAAACAATAAAAAATAGCTCAAAATTTTAAATGGAAAGTATATTTAGACATAAATTGCTAAAATCGCTCTTTTTAGAAAGAAATTATTGAAATATTATAACACAATATAAAATGGCACAATATTTTAAATAGAAAGTATATTTAGACATAAATCGCCCTTTTTAAAAAGTAATTATTGATATATTATAACACAAACACAATATAAAATAGCACAATATTTTAAATAGAAAGTATATTTAGTCATAAATCGCTAAAAACCACCCTATTTGAAAAGAAATTATTGAATTATTATTAATGAAACACAATAAAAAATAGCTCAAAATTTTTAAATGGAAAGTATATTTAGACACAAATCGCTAAAATCGCTCTTTTTAAAAAGAAATTATTGAAATATTATAACACAAACACAATATAAAATAGCACAATATTTTAAATAGAAAGTATATTTAGTCATAAATCGCTAAAAACCACCCTATTTGAAAAGAAATTATTGAATTATTATTAATGAAACACAATAAAAAATAGCTCAAAATTTTAAATGGAAAGTATATTTAGACATAAATCGCTAAAATCGCTCTTTTTAGAAAGAAATTATTGAAATATTATAACACAATATAAAATGGCACAATATTTTAAATAGAAAGTATATTTAGACATAAATCGCTAAAATCGCCCTTTTTAAAAAGTAATTATTGAAATATTATAACACAAACACAATATAAGATAGCACAATATTTTAAATAGAAAGTATATTTAGTCATAAATCGCTAAAAACCACCCTATTTGAAAAGAAATTATTGAATTATTATTAATGAAACACAATAAAAAATAGCTCAAAATGTTTAAATGGAAAGTATATTTAGACATAAATCGCTGAAATCGCTCTTTTTAAAAAGAAATTATTGAAATATTATAACACAAACACAATATAAAATAGCACAATATTTTATATATAAAGTATATTTAGTCATAAATCGTTAAAAACCACCCTTTTTGAAAAGAAATTATTGAATTATTATTAATGAAACACAATAAAAAATAGCTCAAAATTTTTAAATGGAAAGTATATTTAGACACAAATCGCTGAAATCGCTCTTTTTAAAAAGAAATTATTGAAATATTATAACACAAACACAATATAAAATAGCACAATATTTTATATATAAAGTATATTTAGTCATAAATCGTTAAAAACCACCCTTTTTGAAAAGAAATTATTGAATTATTATTAATGAAACACAATAAAAAATAGCTCAAAATTTTAAAAAGAAAGTATATTTAGTTATAAACCAATAAAAACCACCCTTTTTGAAAAGAAATAATTTAAATATTATAAAACAAACACAATATAAAATAGCACAATATTTTAAATAGAAAGTATATTTAGACATAAAGCGCTAAAATCACCCTTTTTAAAAAGAAATTATTGAAATATTATATATTATACACAAACACAATATAAAATAGCACAATATTTTAAATAGAAAGTATGTTTAGACATAAATCCCTAAAATCGCCCTTTTTAAAAATAAATTATTGAAATATTATAACACAATATAAAATAGCACAATATTTTAAATAGAAAGTATATTTAGACATAAATCCCTAAAATCGCCCTTTTTGAAAAGAAATTATTGAAATATGGTAAAACAAACACAAAAAAAAATAGCTCAATATTTTAAATAGAAAGTATTTTTAGTCATAAATCGCTAAAAAGCACCCTTTTTGAAATAAAATTATTGAATTATTATTAGTGAAACACAATAAAAAATAGCTCAAAATTTTAAATAGAAAGTATATTTAGTTATAAACCAATAAAAACCGCCCTTTTTGAAAAGAAATAATTGAAATATTATAACACAAACACTATATAAAATAGCTCAATATTTTAAATAGAAAGTATATTTAGTCATAAATCCCTAAAATCGCCCTTTTTGAAAAGAAATTATTGAAATATGGTAAAACAAACTCAATAAAAAATAGCTCAATATGTTAAATAGAAAGTATATTTTGTTATAAACCAATAAATACCACCCTTTTTGAAAAAATGATTGAAATAATATAACAGAAACGCAATAAAAAATAGCTCAATATTTTAAATAGAAATTATATTTAGTTATAAATCGCTAAAAACCACCCTTTTTGAAAAGAAATTATTGAAATTTTATATAATTTAGCGATAAAACGCCAAAAAGTTTTACTAATAAATTTTATTTAAATTCGCTGGTTTTGACAAGAAAATTGCAGTGTAGAAATAAACACACAGAGTTGCACTTGAACAGCGTTGCCATTTGTCATATTTTCCCTTTTTTTTAAATATTGTTAGACGTACACATGTTTAAAATTTGTATAAAGATTTTTGTCAATATATAATCTAATCTTTGCAGTATATTAGATGAAAACGTTAAGTGAAGTTAAGTGCAACAAAGCTATCTTAGATACTATCTGCTTATATTGAATTATGCAATGTTCTGTTCAAAAGTTAAATTTTAATAACGACCGTCTGTAACAAGTTGTAGTTTTACTTTTTATTACTTTAAGCACTTTTTATTCTATAATGAATTGGCTCTAAAAAAATTTTATTGTATTTCATTATTAATAAAAATGTACCAAGGTTTTTTTATGCACCTGTTACATGCTCTTTATCTCGGAAACCATTTAGCATTTTGTTTTCTTGTCTTCACCATAATCTTAGCTATAAACTGGGAGAAGGAAAGCTTAAAACAAAATAAGCGTAAAAACAGTATTTAGTGAATTAAAATTGCTAAAATATTAAATTTTTAAATATTTTGCACTATTTTTGGCCCATAGTCCAATTTTTCAAACTCTTTCTCGTGTGGAATTTCTCGAAGTACTTTTCGTAACCAACGAAACTTTTGCGTTTTGCTAGTTTTTATTTTATTTTTCTCATGTCTTAATCTCGGAAAGCAATTATTTTCGCCATAATTGTAGCTATAGACTCTTAGAAAATAAGTAGAACAAAATAATCCGAAAAAATGTATCTAAAGCCTCAAAAACATTTTTGGCCCGTAGCTGCCAAACGGTAATCTTCAGAAAAAATACTCCTTTTACTCTAATTCATAATTCCTCATATATAGTTACTGAAAAATGCATTTTTTCACATTTTTCAGTTGTATTTTTTATCGGAAATTCGTGAAATTTATGAAATACATTGCAAAAGGTAAAAACGTAAATTATCCAATAATAATTTTTTACACATATTTCGAATTTTCGATATAAATACAGCTGAAAAATGTAAAAAAAGAATTATGATGTTCTAAAGAATTTTGAATTATATTATAAGAATTATTTTTTCTGAATAGAACTTTACTAAAGAATCCACAGTTTGGCCGCGGCGGGCCATGAATGTTAAAAAAATAAATTAAAATTTGTCGACATTTTAGCAATTCTATGGCGCTAGCTGCAGTTTTTTTGCGTTAGTTCGTTATACAATTTTTGTCTCCTAGTGTAAAGCTGCAATTATTAAAACAAAATCATAATTGGTTTCTGAAAAATATGCATGTTTAAAAAATAAAAAATTAAGGGTTAGCCAAAATTTTCAAAAAGTACAAATTTGTAACAGCTTTCTCTTCAGATGTACTATATTTGTTTACTGTCTCTATGATAAGGAACACAATTGCACCGTATGAACGTAGTAGTCTACGACGTAGATACGATGTCAAATTAATATGTATACTATTGTATACAAAGGCACACAATAGCTGGCGCAAATCTAAAAGCGTATCTACGTCGTACGTCGACTTACAGAAAATTCAGACGGGGGCTTTTACAACAATTTTGAGTAGTTTTTTGTGTGTTTCTAATTAAGTTACAAACGAATAGTGTTGCATCTGCCGGTTAATCGAATGACAGATAATCGAGGCGCTTCTGCAAATAAAAAATACGTAACTTTAAATCATCGTATAAACACAAAGGATTTTTGAAAGTTGCTGGAGAAGGGAAATAAAAATTGAAAATTTAATTTAAATTATTTTTGTGTTCTCAAATTGAATATTTGATAACAACATAAACCAAGGAAAAAATTAACAAAAATTTAGATTTTTTTAAGATTATTTTCAAAAGAAAACTCGATTTGTGTACGACGGAATTGTAAGTAAATAGATCGTGTTTTAAAAAATGTACGACCGTTAACTTACGTTCTTAAGTGGCTCATACACTTGCAATGAAATTGTTAAATTTTAAGTATTGTACAATTATATCGATGTGTATGTGATATTCGAAGGTAACACATTATATTGGCAACAATCAAAAGACATTTGATTTGTATTGCACAACGAAAAGAAACTGAAATTTGTTGCTAACATTGTACAATGCTGTTGATGTTATTCATAAAGGTTATGTATGTACACCTTTTTTTTAATGAAAGTTGAGCAATATTTAAATTTAAACCATTGTGCGACTTATTGCATAATTTACGACAAAATGGAAATAATATGGCGAATATCATATACAATAATATTGCAAGTGTATGGGCCGCTTTACAACGTATCGTAAAGAACATAGGTTTCAATTTTAAGCAAAATTGTTAAAAACAAGTGTTTACAAAAAGTACCCAAAAGTAGGACTTTTTACACCTGTTTTATCTTCTTGTCTTTTTCCTAAACCTTTGCGTAGCAATTACAAATAAACACACAGAGGGAAGTCAAAAAAACCACATAAAAAGATATAAGAAAATTAAATAAAAAAAATATATTTTTATTTTAAAAAAATTGATAACAAGAAACTATTTACAGTCAAATCCCGATAAGTCGTACCCCGGTAAATCGTTATTCCCGATAACTGTCGGTCCTTTGAAAAAATCTCGTTATTTCGTAAAATTTCCATACATTTTGGTCCCCTCGCTAATTATAAATTTTTTTTCAAATAAAATCTTCTTTATCTCTTATAAATCGTAATTGTTTGCTAACTACCACTTATCATTCATAATAAAAACAACAGAAACATGGAAAGAATAATTTTTTGTTTACCGCTTTGTTTTTTGTGGGTTTTTGCTTGTGTGTGTGTTTATTTTCTTAATATCAGTTTGTTACATGTATAATTTTTATATATTTTATTTTCAACAATTGTTTTTTATGTTTTTTTTTTATCGTTTTAGTAAATAAATTGAAAAACCCCTTTAATTCGTATTTTTTTTATTTTAACCCCGTTAAATCGAAAGCCCGCTAAATCAAAAGCCCCTATAATTCGTAGGAAATTGCTGGTCCCTTGCGATTACGAATTATCGGGATTCTACTGTATTTCAAAAATAAAAACATAATTCATATAAGCAGATCTTTAAAATGACACATATCGCTTTTGTTCAACAATAGTGTATTAATCCAACATTTCTGTTTAAATTCATATTTGGTATAGATTTGGTAACGACAAAATATATATTATGGAAAAAATTCAGACTCATCGTAATATCTTACTTTGGAGACGCAAAAATTTCCAATATTTTGCTCTTTCCATTAAATATGTTCCTTAAAGTTTAAACGTAGTAGGTCAATCCACTCACTAAGTGTGAGTTAATTGGTAAAAAAGTGCGAGTGTATTAAAACTTGATCGCGCAACCCTTAATTAAGGCATTAAGGGGTACACATTAAGTCCCAATTCACACGTTGCAAGTCTTATTGATCAGCTTGCTACTCTATAACGAGAGTGAAGAGAGGAAAATAAACGTTTCTCTCTCACTCTCTCTCGCCTATAAGGTAGCAAGCTGGTCAATAAGACTTGCAACGTGTGAATTGGCACTAAGGGGTACACAAAACTCAAAAACGTTGCACTAATAAAGGACAGATAAAATATAAGATCGGTCAAAAGCAAAAAATCATCATATAATAGTCATCCAATATACAGCAAATTTAATTGTATCAGCCGTTTAAAAAAATAAAATAAGTTTAAAATAGGTTTTAAGGCAGAATGTTCATGCGCTGTAATTCACAGTAATTTTTTATGAATACGGCAGGATATTTTTAAAAACCTTCTTTAACTTTAAAACTTCGTAAATAAAAAAAGAGGGACAATTTTTCACAATGGCAACGCTGATGTAATGCAACTCTGTGTGCAATTTTGTACACTAACACATTCTTACATTAATATGTATTACAGTGTTACCAGTGAAATTTCGAGAAAGATACATTTTAGTTTCCAAAATGATACCCTTTTTCCCAAATAGATACATTTTGAAAAAAATTTGAATATCCATTTCTAACGTTTAACTTTTATTAACATAACATTTTTATTTTATATTTAATGACTATTTTTAAGATAATGATATCATATAAATTCATTTTTATATCTATTTAAGTCATAAATATAGGGTACCTATGTAATTTTTAAGCAAACATTAAAATAATTTAAATGTAACTATCTTTGGATGTTATTAAAACAAATTGGATGTTATTAATTTATAAAAATTAACATATAAACAAGAATAAGCAGACGACAGAAGAACTTAGAAAACTTAACAGCAAAATAAAACAATTTAGTTGTCACTGTTTTTTAGTATTCATAACAAAATATCTTTGAAAAACTTTGCCAGAAACAGAAAGTTAAATATTTTATTTCTGTACATTTTGCGTGCTGATTAAAAAAAAAACATAAAATCTTAGGATTATACATGGTACCTGAAGTCATCAAAAGATACGAAAAATGTATCTTTCGTATCCTAATGGCATCACTGACGAAGCCATTATCCCTAGGGGGTTAAAATGTATGAGCGACCTCTATTAGTTTTTGGGCCCAATATTCTCTATAAATATACTTGCACCTTATCTGCACCCCGTAGGAAGGCACCCATACAAATATGGTGGTTAAGTGAAATTCTTAAAGTGGCCCTTGTCTAGGGTGCTCCTAGACGGGTAAAATCTATGACCAACCTTACTTTATTTTTAATCTCCATTATTTATTTCTAACATACCTAACCGCTATCTCCTTTCCTTAAGGGGGCTCCCATATAAAATTTTCAATACAGTCTAGAAATATATTGAAGAAAAAGACCCATAACTGGCCAGGAATCGTCCCTAGGTGGATAACATGTATGACCGACTTCTATTAGTTTTTTGGCCTTATCATTTTCTTTAAATATACTTGCACCTTATCTGCACCCCGTAGGTAGGCTCCCATACAAATATGGTGGTTAAGTGAAATTCTAAAAGTGGCCTCTGCAGAGCGTAGGGTGCTCCTAGACGGGAAAAATCTATGACCAACCTTACCTTATTTTTCATCTCTATCATTTATTTCTTACATACCTAACCGCTATCTCCATTCCTTAAGGGGGCTCCCATATAAAATTTGCATTACAGTCTAGAAATATATTGAAGAAAAATATCCATAACTGCCCAGGAATCGCCCTTAGGGGGATAAAATATACGACCGACCTATATTAGTTTTTCGGTTCCAACCTTTTCTTTAAATATACTTGCACCTATCTCAACCCCTTAGGGAGGCTCTCATACAAATATGGCGGTTTAATAAAATTCTTAAAGTTGGCCCCTGCAGAGCGTGGGGTGCTCCTAAACGGGTCAAATCTATGACGGACCTTACTTTATTTTTCATCTCCATCACTTATTTCTAACATACGTAACCCCTATCTCCATTCCTTAAGGGGGCTCCCATACAAAATGTGCAATACAGCCTAGAAATTTATTGAAGTAAACGTCCCATAACTGCCCAGGAATCGCCACTAGGGGGATAAAATGTATGACCGACCGCTATTAGTTTTTTATCCACAACATTTTCTTTAAACATACTTGCAACTTTTCTGTACCCCGTAGGGAGGCTCCCATACAAATATGGCGGTTTAATGAAATTCTTAAAGTTGGCCCCTGCAGAGCGTAGGGTGCTCCTAGATGAGTCAAATCTATGACCAACCTCACTTTATTTTTCATCTCCATTATTTATTTCTAACATACCTAACCGCTATCTGCATTCCTTAAGGGGGCTCTTATATAAAATTTTCGATACATTCTAGAAATATATTGAAGAAAAATATCCATAACTGCCCAGGAATGGCCCCCAGGGGGATAACATGTATGACCGACCCCTATTAGTTTTTTGGCTCCAACATTTTCTTTAAATATACTTGCACCTTATCTCAACCCCTTAGGGAGGTTCTCATACAAATATGGCGGTTTAATAAAATTATTAAAGTTGGCCCCTGCAGAGCGTAGGGGGCTCCTAGACGGGTCAAATCTATGACGAGCCTTACTTTATTTTTCATCTCCATCATTTATTTCTAACATACATAACCCCTATCTCCATTCCTTAAGGGGGCTCCCATACAAAATGTTCAATACAGCCTAGAAATCTATTGAAGTAAACGTCCCATAACTGCCCAGGAATCGCCCCTAGGGGGATAAAATGTATGACCGACCGCTATTAGTTTTTTATCCTCTACATTTTCTTTAAACATACTTGCAACTTTTCTGTACCCCGTAGGGAGACTCCCATACAAATATGGCGGTTTAATGAAATTCTTAAAGTTGGCCCCTGCAGATCGTAGGGTGCTCCTAGATGAGTCAAATCTATGACCAATCTCACTTTATTTTTCATCTCCATCATTTATTTCTAACATACCTTACCGTTATCTCCATTCCTTAATGGGGCTCCCATATAAAATTTTCAATACAGTCTAGAAATATATTGAAGAAATAGACCCATAACTGCCCATGAATCGCCCCTAGAGAGATAAAATGTATGACCGGCCTCTATTAGTTTTTTGGCCCCAACATTTTCTTTAAATATACTTGCACCTCATCTCCACCCCTTATGGAGGCTCCTATACAAATATGGCGGTTTAATGAAATTCTTAAAGTTGGCCCCTTCAGCGCGTAGGATGCTCCTTGACGGGTCAAATGTATGACCAACCCCACTTTATTTTTTATCCCCACAATATGTTTCTAAGATATCTACCCGCTTTCTCCATTCCTTAAGGGGGCTACCATACAGACTAGAAAAATGTTGCAGAAAAGTCCCATAGCTGCCCAGGACGCGCCCTTGGGTGATAAAATATATGGCAAACAAATGTATGACAAACAAACAAATTTATTAAAAACAAACAAACAGATTAATTATTGGTTGTTTTTGTTTGGCTGTAGGTCCAAGTAAAGAAATAAAAATTAAAAACTTGTGATTTTTGTTTTTAAGTTTTTATTTTTAATTCCCAATATTTCGGTTAGCGTCGCTAACCATCTTTAGGGGTATGTAAACAATTAAAAAATAATAACAAAACTTCACAAAAGCAACTGTTTAACTTGCTATAAGATTTTCTTAACTGAATGAAACAATCAAATAAACAAGCAAGCAAACAAACAAACAAACAAACAAACATCCGAACAAACAAACAAACAAACTACAAACAAGCATACGGACAGACTTACAGACATTCAAAAAAATAAACATTACAATATCATTACAACCAACAAACATACGAACAGACAGACAGACAGACAGACATACATACATACAAAAAAAAAATAACATTCCAATATATTTATATGTACACATGTATATCTAAAAAAAACGATAATGATTTTCAGTGGTAACACGTTTTGTTTATGCTTTTTGTAAGAAATGCACATGTGTACTTAAAAGGTGGTCTAAGTATTACAACCAATACAACAACAAGCATAGACAAATGGGATTAAAAAGTAAACAGCTGTTTCTTACTACCCACCTTGGATATAATGCTTAATCTCTAAAAACAAAGAAAAAACGCAAAAGCACAGAATTAATGGCGTCAAATGTATTAATTTAAAATTGAAAATATGGCAGCACACGAATGGAAAATTTTAAATAAAAATTAAAAATGTAGGCATTTATTTAGAGTCTATTAATTAATGGATACGTTATTTATAAAAAGAATTAAAAGTAAATTAACAATCAAAAAAAAAAAATTTTAAAAAAAATAGTACTCAAAGTATTATGTGCCCAAAATCTACTGGTGGTATACGATTTTTTTGGGCACCGTCCTCAAAGAATGCAAATGTTCCCAAAAAATACGTAAGCTCGAAAAAAAGTGCCGAAAAAGCACGCTGTGCATATATATATTTATATATAAATATATATATATATATATATATATATATTAATTTGTTAGAATCAAACCATCAATTAACATCATAATCTTATTAATGCCATTTACTTTTTTTTCATTATTTTTATTATTCGTTAAAAGCTTTATATTCTTATATGTAGGAGATACATATGATTTAAGATTTCCCTTTCATTTTAAACTTGTTTGATTTAAAAATTTTCAAATAAGTTACTTCAACCTTTTCATTATCATTATGCTCATTATCATAATCATCATAATTGAGATTAGTTATATTCTTTTCTCATTAAAATCAACAATTCTATTATCATAATCATCATAATTGGGTTTAAATATATTTTGTTTTTATTTTTTCGTTGAAACCAACAAATCATCATCATTATTATCAAAATCAGGTTTATCAGGAATTGAGCTTATAGTTGGATGTAAATACGATTTAAACAATAATAAACGACATCGAATGAGTGATTAATCATTTTTTTTAATTGAAAACATACCACTTTTCATCAAGATACCTTATTTTTAATCTGGTAGCATAAAGCAGTTACCTATTTTTAATCTGGTAACGTAGAAACAGAGAGAATTAATATCAGATTTAAATAGCAAACCAAATATAAGATACATTATTATATAATACAACAACAACAACAATATATTCAACATGAATTGATTCTAAATAAAATACACACAAATTCTTAAATACATTCAATTAGTTTGTCTTATGATTATACGTTAGCTGAGGGTAATTCATACCATATACATATTTACACGTTATGCACTTACAACATAAAATTCAAAGTTTATTAACGATCATATCAAAATAGAATCATATTACACAAACAATATATAGAATATTATAATGAGAAAGATACACATTCATATGTCTATAGATAACAGTTAAGAATTTTACAATATATTGGTTGAAGATATGTTATTTCTAATTAAGAGTTTAGTTTGATGGTTTTTGGAAGTTTATTTTCAATATAAATACATACATACATATTTGCTGATTTATTTCTATTTGATAATTTTTGATTTGTTTGTTTTTTTTTTCTTCTTTTTTTCCTACACCACATTAATGAAATGGATATAATATATACGTTCATGATGATGTTTTTCAACACTTTTAAATATTTGTTAAATATAGCTACATCAACTTCTTAATACATCGAATCAACTTACTTAGAATTAATTTTTAAATTAATATTTTGATATCCGTATACCCAGCTGACAGGCTGGTTGTGTATAGGTTTACATGATAATCACAAATTTCTTTAAAATAATAAAAGTTCATTGAATTAACTATCAAATTGCAACCTTAACCATAAAGTATAGATAGTACATCCCATATAAATTTATACTTTTACATTAAAGTGTATTGTTTCACTATATTCTAATCATGATTAATATAGAAAATCATATTTTCATATACCCACACCACAAAAGTGAAGAGTATATTAGATATACGTTAATACTGATCCTAGTTACCTTTTTATATACTAAATCAACTTATTTACTTAGAATTACTTTTTAAATCAGTTTAAACATGAATCAATCCGACTGGTTGGTGGACTGTTTATATAAAACTAAAAATAAAATTTGATTTTTAGGTTTACATGCACAACTAGCTGTTTATACAAACGATCTCCGTCCATCGTTAACATATATGTGGTTTACAGAACACAAACGCAAATCTCATCAATTCAAATTACATTTAAAACTGAAACAAATTTTGTTTTAAATGAAAGTTGAACTGATGAGATTTGCGTTTGTGTTCTGTAAACCACATATATGTTAACGATGGACGGAGATCGTTTGTATAAACAGCTAGTTGTGCATGTAAACCTAAAAATCAAATTTTATTTTTAGTTTTATATAAACAGTCCACCAACCAGTCGGATTGATTCATGTTTTAACTGATTTAAAAAGTAATTCTAAGTAAATAAGTTGATTTAGTATATAAAAAGGTAACTAGGATCAGTATTAACGTATATCTAATATACTCTTCACTTTTGTGGTGTGGGTATATGAAAATATGATTTTCTATATTAATCATGATTAGAATATAGTGAAACAATACACTTTAATGTAAAAGTATAAATTTATATGGGATGTACTATCTATACTTTATGGGTAAGGTTGCAATTTGATAGTTAATTCAATGAACTTTTATTATTTTAAAGAAATTTGTGATTATCATGTAAACCTATACACAACCAGCCTGTCAGCTGGGTATACGGATATCAAAATATTAATTTAAAAATTAATTCTAAGTAAGTTGATTCGATGTATTAAGAAGTTGATGTAGCTATATTTAACAAATATTTAAAAGTGTTGAAAAACATCATCATGAACGTATATATTATATCCATTTCATTAATGTGGTGTAGGTAAAAAAGAAGAAAAAAAAAAACAAACAAATCAAAAATTATCAAATAGAAATAAATCAGCAAATATGTATGTATGTATTTATATTGAAAATAAACTTCCAAAAACCATCAAACTAAACTCTTAATTAGAAATAACATATCTTCAACCAATATATTGTAAAATTCTTAACTGTTATCTATAGACATATGAATGTGTATCTTTCTCATTATAATATTCTATATATTGTTTGTGTAATATGATTCTATTTTGATATGATCGTTAATAAACTTTGAATTTTATGTTGTAAGTGCATAACGTGTAAATATGTATATGGTATGAATTACCCTCAGCTAACGTATAATCATAAGACAAACTAATTGAATGTATTTAAGAATTTGTGTGTATTTTATTTAGAATCAATTCATGTTGAATATATTGTTGTTGTTGTTGTATTATATAATAATGTATCTTATATTTGGTTTGCTATTTAAATCTGATATTAATTCTCTCTGTTTCTACGTTACCAGATTAAAAATAGGTAACTGCTTTATGCTACCAGATTAAAAATAAGGTATCTTGATGAAAAGTGGTATGTTTTCAATTAAAAAAAATGATTAATCACTCATTCGATGTCGTTTATTATTGTTTAAATCGTATTTACATCCAACTATAAGCTCAATTCCTGATAAACCTGATTTTGATAATAATGATGATGATTTGTTGGTTTCAACGAAAAAATAAAAACAAAATATATTTAAACCCAATTTTGATGATTATGATAATAGAATTGTTGATTTTAATGAGAAAAGAATATAACTAATCTCAATTATGATGATTATGATAATGAGCATAATGATAATGAAAAGGTTGAAGTAACTTATTTGAAAATTTTTAAATCAAACAAGTTTAAAATGAAAGGGAAATCTTAAATCATATGTATCTCCTACATATAAGAATATAAAGCTTTTAACGAATAATAAAAATAATGAAAAAAAAGTAAATGGCATTAATAAGATTATGATGTTAATTGATGGTTTGATTCTAACAAATTAATATATATATATATATATATTTATATATAAATATATATATATATATATATATATATACATATATGATTTAAATGAAATTAGATTGAAATTAACATTAGGATTGTTAATATTTCATTCAAAAACATGGTATTATAAGAAACCTGATTTAAAGTAATATAAAGACATTCTTACCAAAACACTTCATTCAGATGTAACTTTCTATCCAATATATAAAATTTAAGATAGAAAAACTATCAGCGTATCTCAGCGTATAATCAAATTACTTAATATAAACCTAAATTTTCATTTAAGTTTATGGATTATTTTTTAATATAGTAGACAAGTAAAAATCAAACTATGTTTTTAAAAGTGGTTTGAAAAACTGTTTATATAAATAAGAGATAATGGTTAAGGTTGTATATAGAATGAATAAAATTATGTGAGAATTGAATAGAATTTATAAGATTTGTTAAAATTAAAATAATAATATAATGGATAGAGTTGATAAAATGGAAAGGATTAGTATGGATTTTCTTGAAAAACAGAAGACAATCGTCTTGTGTGATAGTTTTGATGAGATTGAAGTTATTGGTTTATAAATGAGATGTCTATACAAAAACTAAGATCGAGATCCGAAACTATAAAACCAAGACCAAAAGGCTACTATCAAGATTAACACTAAGATTAAGATTAAAATCAAGACTAAGATCATAAGATTAAGACTAAATATAGGAATGTTAGTAAAGAAAAAAATTTATATATATGTATAGTATAGAAATGCCTAAAACAGAATGTATATTAAAGGATGTATGGAGGTATATAAATATTAAGTAAAGAAGGGAAATAAAAGGAAAACAAATTGTAGGAATTATAAAACGGTATGCAAAAACATTAAATAAACCATATAATATGGTTATTAAACTAGTCATTTCGTGGTATAGAAAAACTCTTCATTAAACTAATATTATAGAGTAGCAAACTAGAAAAAAACATTACATAATAGAATTGTTGTTTTTAATGAGTAAAGAACATAACTAATCTTAATTATGATGATTATGATAATGATAATGAAAAGGTTGAAATAACTAATATGAACATTTTTAAATCAAACAAGTTTAAAATGAAGGGGAAATCCTAAATCATATGTATCTCCTACATATAAGAATATAAGTTTTTAACAAATAATAAAAATAATGAAAAAAAAAAAAAATATATATATTACATTAATATGATTATGATGGTAATTGATGGATTAATTCTAACAAATTAATATGTATATATATATATATATAGGTATATGATTTAAATGAAATTAGATTAAAATTAACATTAGAATTGTTAATATCTCATTTAAAAACTTTGTATTATAAGAAACCTGATTTAAAGTAATATAAAGACATTCTTACCGAAACACTACATTCAGATGTAACCTTCTATCCAATATATAAATTAAAGGTAGAAAAGACATCAGCGTATAATAAAATTACTTAATATAAATCTAAATTTTCATTTAAGTTTATAGATTATTTTTTAATATAGTACACAAGTAAATATGTTTTTAAAAGTGGTTTGAAAAAACCGTATATATAAATATGAGTTACTGGTTAAGGTTGTATATAGAATGAATAAAATTATGTGAGAATTGAATAGAATTTTTAAGAATTGCTAAAATTAAAATAATAATATAATGGGTTGATTTGATAAAATGGAAAGGATTAGTATGGATTTTCTTGAAAAACAGAAGACAATCGTCTTGTGTGATTAGTTTGATGAGAATAAAGTATAGTAGAAACTCGATTCTTGCACGTAATGAAAACTGGGGTCGGTGCAAGTTTCGAGGTTGTCGCATGTATCGAGTATTAATTTTCTATATAAAATAAAAGATATATATCTCTAATTAAAATCTAAGTTTAATATTTCAATTAAAAACACTAATTTCAACGCATTCGTATAACAGTAGATAAATATTTTATGTGTAATTAAAGAAATTTTAAATTTCCAGATATGTATTCAGTCTAAGAAAACGTAAACAAAGCAGCACTCAAGAGTAATATAAGAGTAATGTTGCAATTCTATAAAAAAAAAATAAAATAAGATCGAAATCCGAAACTATAAAACCAAGACCAAAAGACTACTACTAAGATTTACATTAAGACTAAGATTCAAATCAAGAAGAAGATCAAAATACTAAGATTAAATATAGGAATGTTAGTATAAGAAAAATTTTTTATATATGTATAGTATAGAAATGCTAAAAACAGAATGTATATTTAAGGATGTATGGAAGTGTATAACTATTAAGTATAGAAGGGAAATAATAGGAAAACAAATTATAGGAATTATAAAACGGTATACAAAAACATTAAATAAACCATATAATATGGTTATTGAACTATTCATTTCATGGTATTAGTATATATAAAGTATAAATAAATGATAAATGGGGTAAGGTTTTACATAAATAAATAAAGTTTGTGATTTTATTTTGCGGCGTTAACTAAATTATATTATATTCTATGGATTATAATGGTATGGTATGATAATGTATGGTTAATAAACTAGAAAAAAAACATATAAAGCTGAAATAGTTATAAAAAAATTTGTTATCTTTAAATTCCTAACTGATAATTATAAGCAGATATAATAGATATTTCCTTATTAAATATTCAAAACTCCTATGTAATACTCTTTTTTAGATCATCTTAATTGATTTTGTAATATGATTTCCTTTTTTCAGTAACATTTAATATTCTATTGGTATAGTCGACTTCAAGTTTATACTATATATAAACTTTTACTAAATATTATCAAAACAATTAATAAACCATGTACTATGGTTAATAAAATGGAAATTTTATTGTATTTGTATGTATAATGTATAATTATTAACTGTATGCATTGTATCCATGGATTGAACTAAATTCTTAACTATACTGTCATTGTAGAGTATCAAACCATAGAAAAATTCTCCATTAAACTTATATTATAGAGTATCAAACTAGAAAAAAAAATAAAAGGTTATAATAATCAAAAATCTGTTATCTTTAAATTCTTACTAATATCTATAAACAAATAGAATTGCTATTTCATCATGAAATATTCAAAACCTGTATTTTAAAAATTTTACTACCTAGGAAGATTCATTTCATTGTGGATATTCATGACTTGAATTTTTATATAAAATAACTGAAAAAGAAATAAATAAATAAAACAAATGAAATTATTTTTAAAAAGAAAGAGAATATTTTTTTTATTTAAATATTGTGAGTTTTAACTTAATAATTATTATATTGATAAATATATATTAATTTTTTATAGGATTATATTCGTTTACATTGATTTCCAGAAATTTAATTTTTATTAAAGTCCATCCACTATCACGTTCCTGAAACTCGCTCATTTTCCTTATTAGGATCTCACATTGATCTTTATAACGTTGTTCAATTTCCTCAATTGTGAGGGTTGAACTCAAAATAATCATTTTTGTTTGATGAGACTTTAGGTTTATAGTATATGAATCATCTTCCTCTTTGACAAGCATATACTCACAAAATAATTCAAAATTTAATTTTATATTTAGATGTTTTTCTGTTGAATCTTTAATTAATGTTATTATCTGTGCTTTGTTTTCATTTAAAAATTTTTCAGGAATCAGATTTTTCTCTTCTGTATTTTGCAAAACATAAGTCATCATACGATTGTTAAATACTGATTTTATACAAAATAAGTTAGAATTAATTTGAGTAGCACTCTTCCTTTTATGGTTAATAGTTCTTAAATGATAATGCCATTTTTGTTTTAAAATATGCTCCTTACATGTATTGCAGTAATTATAAGATTCCCCCGCATTCTGTATATGCACTCTTGAGTTTGTATGTGTAAGAAGTTCTTTACGAGAAGCAAATTGTAAATTACAAGTTGTACACTTCCATGCTGAGGACGGACTATCATGTAATAGTCTGATATGCCTCGCTAAACTTCTGTTTTGTGTAAACACTTTTTTACAATAATTGCACACAAAAGAAGACATTTTTATTTTAGGATTGAATTTTTTTTTTTTTTTTTTTTTTTTTATTTAATTAAAAATTAAATGTTCACGGTTTGATTTTCAAACAAGATTGATTTCGATTGAGAAATATCAGCGGTATTTATACAAAAAAATTTTCACAATTAATCATATTTTTGGTACAGTCCCGTCATATTTCATTAGTTAAAAAATTTATAAATAAAGGGCGGGGCTTATTTTAGTATAATTAAAGAATTTCAGAAAACAAAACATTTTTTTTTTTTGGATTTGTTTTCTGTTTGTTAGACTTGTTACAGCTGCGTCAGCTCTATTCATGTATATTCTAAGTTGCTAATGTTTTTGTTGCTGTTATATATAAGGAGGAGTAGAGTACGATAACGAAAATTATTAAGGATCTATAAGTAAAACCAAGAAGTTACTTTCTACTTTTTGTAATATAATTCTGATTATTTATGTAAACATAGCTAATGTGCAGCTGGTGGCTGTTGATATAAAAAAAAGTGGTTGATCCCACAAGCCTACCGAGGCATTCAAAGCAAAAAGTCACTAGAAAACCTATACAACAAAGTCATTAACTATTCTAAACACACACACAATAACTGAAAAACTAAAAATAATTATTCAACGATTAGTTTTATCGTTAATACGAAAACGCACAAGTAAAATTATCATCCCTCACAAAATTTTAAAATCTTCAAGACACGTTCACGAAGAAATTTAACACCTGCTACTAAATAAATAAAAAAAATTTTTCCCACAAATTCTTATGCACAAGTAAAATTATCATCCCTCACAAAATTTTTAAAATCTTCAAGACTGACACGTACACGAAGAAATTATACAATTAACAAAAATATCACACCTCCTAAACAACTTTCTTTACACGTCATTTCCCTTTTACACTCATATTCGTATTTGCATCTAAACAGTATTTTTAAAAATTTGTAGCGTTTTTTTATTTTTCCATAATAATAGTACTGAAAAAAGCGCTAAAATGCAATAATAAAAACTTGGCAATTCTGCCACTATTCTTCTCACTTTTGTATGGAAAAAGTAGCTAGAAAGCCGATGCAGCGTAATCAAAATAGATAACCTTCAAACCATTTGCCTATTATATATATATATATATATATATATATATATATATAACAACTAAAAATCCTAAATTAATATTCAAGTCGACGCTAAAATCCCGTCAAAATACCCATTTTGTTGGTATTTTGGTTTCCCGGTTTTTAAATTCCTATTATAAATATTTTAAGCGTTTTTTTTATTTTTCAAAAAAAAGCACTAAAATGGCCAATATAATAAAAATATGGCAACACTTACATCATGCACCCAACTTTTGTATGGAAAATCATATTTGGAACCGCCCTAAACATACTACTGTTAATGGGGCTGGAATCTACAAATACTTGTGATGAGCTGATCGCTAAACAACCAAGAAGTTTCAATGAAGCATATGAAATTGCTTATACTAGAGAATTAACCAATCACGCAACAAAAGAGATTAACGCCCGTGAGATTTCTCATCCTGAAACTACATATAAGTTAGGCTTTACTCCCGTTAAAATGAAAACTAAGAATTCTAAAACAGATACAGCTTCCTCAAATAAGTTTAAATGTTATGGGTGTGATGGAAATCACATGAGAAAGGACTGTAAATTTAAAAATGCAAAATGCTTTGTTTGTGGGAAACTGGGGCATATTTCGAAAGTATGTAAGTCAAAAACTGGGCATGTTTTGTGTCAACAAGATGATGATGATTATGAAGCGGTTGAGCAACTGCGTTTGGTAAATCAGTTTAAGAGTTCGAGGCCATATGATAAGAAGATGATTTCTATAAAAATCGACGGAAAGGTTTTAGAAATGGAATTGGATACAGGTGCTCCTTGTAGTATAATTAGTAAAAACAACTTACGTCTTATTAAGCCTAATTTTAAGCTGCAGAAATCTGACAGAAAGTTTGCTAGCTATACAGGTCATTACATTAATTGTATTGGCAGAGTTGTGGTTAACGTTACTTTTAGAAAAACATCACGTGTTTTGAATTTATATGTTGTAGATGACGAGTTAGACACGTTGTGTGGACGCGAATGGATAACTCATTTTGCTCATGAAATTAATTTTGCAGACTTGTTTTCACATTCAAAGAAGATTAATATACAAAAAGATGGGTTCAATTCAAATATGTTTCATAGTGTTTCTTCCGAAGTCAATGTTTTGAATTCTATCCAAAAAAATCAACTCAAGCAAATTATTGATCGTTTTGAGGATGTGTTTGGCAACACGGCAGGGAAACTAATAGGTCCGCCTGCTAGGGTACATATGAAACCAGGTGCAAGACCGATGTTCACTAGACCAAGGGAAGTGCCATTGGCTTTGAGAGAAGCGTATGCCAAGGAAATTGATGCTAAGATTAATGCTGGTTTTTATAAAAAGGTCGAATTTTCAGAATGGGCATCAACTACTCATGTTGTTACTAAGAAAAATGGAGCTATACGTATTACAGGTAATTATAAGCCTACAGTCAATCCCCAAATGATTATCGATGAACACCCTATACCAAAATCAGAGGATTTGTTCAATAAAATCAAAGGAGCCAAATTGTTTGCTCATTTAGATGTTACGGATGCGTATACTCATTTAACAATTGATGAAGAGTTTGCTCATATACTTACACTAAATACTATAACGCATGGCCTTATCCAACCTACTCGAGCGGTTTATGGTGCTGCAAACATTCTAGCAATAGGGCAACGGAAGATGGAAGAAGTTTTACAAGGATTGCCTAATGTGATTAATTTTTTTGATGATATACTGCTGTTTGCAAAAGATTTTAACGAGTTACAAGAAAATTTAGATTTAACCTTAAAACGGATGAGAAAGTGTGGTCTTAAGTTAAACAAAAGCAAGTGCGTCTTTGCAACAACTTCTGTGGAATTTTTAGGGCATATTATTGATGATAGAGGGATCCATAAGTCTAACAAACACATTGAAGCAGTGTTGAATGCCCCGAAGCCAAATACTCTTGAAGAAATACAACTGTTTTTAGGTAAAGCCTCTTACTACAGTGCCTTTATTCCAGATCTAGCTACTCGTGAGAGACCATTACGCGATATTCTTAAAATGCGGGGTTTCTCTTGGAACGCAAAAGCTGATGCTGCTTACAATGATATTAAACATATTTTAGTATCACCACAAGTATTAATAACATATGATCCAAAGCTGCCTTTAGTGTTAGCAACAGATGCGAGTAAAACTGGCTTGGGTGCAGTATTGTCCCATCGTTTACCAAATGGGCAAGAAAGACCAATTTCATTCGCAAGCAGAACAATGAGTGTAACAGAACAACGATATCCCATTATAGATAAAGAGGAGTTAGCCATTGTATGGGCTGTCCAAAAATTTTTTAAATACTTATACGCACGGCACTGGACATTAGTAACCGATCACAAGCCTTTGACTCAAATACTACATCCTAGCAAATCGCTTCCAGTTCTTTGCATTTCCCGTATGGCAAATTATGCTGACTTTTTGAGTAATTTTGATTTTGAAATTATGTACAAGCCATCCAAAGAGAACGGTAATGCAGATTTTATGTCTCGTGCTATAGCAAAAAGTTCACAAGTTCTACATTGCAATAAACATTTTGTAGTTCCAGAGTATGACGAGTTTGATACATTTATCGTTCGACAAATAAACCAGTTGCCTATTACCGCTGAAAAAATTGCCAAAGAAACGCGAAGAGATCCGGAACTTGGAAAAATAGTTACGATTCTTGAAAAAGGATACTCTTTAGCAAAGAATGGGTTTGGTGCTCCAGAAGCAAATTACAAACTGTCAGGTAATTGTCTTGTATTTGAGCATAGAGTGGTAATACCCCAAAAGTTTCGTAAAGACGTTCTTCAAAATTTACATGCAGCCCATTTAGGGGTGGTTAAAATGAAAGGGATGGCACGTTCTTTTGTTTATTGGCCAAAAATAGATGCTGATATTGAAGCAATTGCGAAAGACTGTAATGATTGTGCGAGAGTTGCGAATAAGCCTAAAAAATATAACGATCATCACTGGGAATATCCCAAAGAACCATGGGAACGTGTGCATATTGACTATGCTGGTCCTGTTGAGGGTATGATGCTGCTAATTAGTACAGATGCATATACCAAATGGTTAGATGTTAAAGTAACGAAATCGACGACGGCATCAGTAACGATAAAGTTGATTGATGAAGTATTCGCTGAATATGGTGTGCCGCTTATGGTGGTATCTGACAATGGTACGAACTTTACTTCAACAGAGTTTAATAATTATTTAACAGCAGTGGGAGTTAAATATCATAAATACACGGCACCATATCATCCATCCACTAACGGACAAGCTGAACGGAGCGTACAAACAGTTAAAAATGCGTTGAAAGCAATGTGTTCAACAACGCAAACATTGCAGCAAAATCTTAATGAGTTCTTAAGGCAATACAAAAACGCCCCCCATTCCACAACTGGCGAGTCACCAGCACAACTCTTTCTCGGCCGACAACTACGTACACGTCTTGATTTAGTGCAGCCAGAAACTGTATCATCAAGAGTAAAATATAAACAGGTAATGCGACAAACTGGGAACTTCAGAGAATTTGAAGTGGGAGATAGCGTTTATTTCTTATCGGGGAATGCAAATGCAGAAAAATGGTTGCAAGGCAAAATAAATAAACGTTTGGGGGATATCCATTATGAAATCTTATATAAAAATAAATATGTTAAAAGACACATTGATCAAATTCGTGCTGCTAATAAAAACTATCCGGGTATAATACGTCATACTTCAAAACCAAAATTTTATGTGAATAGGGACCCAAGTTCATATCCAAGTATCACATGTAATAATAATTCAAGGGATAACGATATTTGTTCACATGATTCTGCAAATGATTCTGAACATCCTGAAGTGGATACAAGTAAGTCCGATAACATGACTTTCCCAGTTCATGGAAATAATAATTTAAATAAGACTCCTGTACCTGAAGTTAATGCTGACGTATTCGAAACGCCACAAGGAGCAGAGGTTTATCAAGAATTTCAAACACCACAAACACAAATGAGGGAAGACTACGATCGGGATTATGGGGAAAATAAAAATGAGTTACCTAAACAAGAAGTTCGTCGATCAGAAAGACAACGGAAACCAAGGGTATTGTTTACACCAGAAATTTCAAAAAGAAAGAGATAAATGTTATATATTAATATAACTGTTGTATAATTTAACTAAAGCTATTTGATATTAATCATGTTGCTTTGAAATGTTTATCATGTTGTCTAATTTTGAAAAATATTATTACTTACTTTTTTATCGTTCTACATTGTTGTTAATAATTTGTTAATAAAAAATCTTACAAAATACAATAATATTCATATCGTTACCTAAAACGCAAAAGGCTTTATCTAACCATAAATTAAAGATCGACTTTTTCATTGATTCTGATGTTTTGCATCAACACAAATGTCTACAAAACATTTTAGTATCTTTCGACCAAAATTTGCAATTGTATTAGCAAAAAATAAAAGGCCCTAATTACAAAAGATTATATGGTAAACACTAAAAAGCCTAACTAACAGTTTCCATAATGTGCAACATTGTCAATTGTCGAAGCAACTGGTAGGTTTTACAAGAAAAAAAAGACAAATAAATTATAAATAGTTTAAGGCAATACTTATCCTGTAAAATTTAAAATGTTAGATAGGGCTTTTTGCATTTAAGGTGACGATATTTGTAATTATAATTAGAATATAAAAATTTATTTATTTATTTCTATAAAATATGTAAATTATAACCATATAGAACACAATAATTTACGAACGACGTTATGTCAAATGACTAAACAAGAAGAACACATAATACAAACAGTCTACATAAAACAATAACAGCCTGTTGGCTAATTTGTGTGGAATGCGCAATGTGTCTTTTAAGATACAACCACTATATACGATTTTTTGACGAAAGCTTCTGTATATTTTAAGAACACTATTTCAATCAACATATATTTTTCTGGAGTAAATTCCTGAACAAAATAATGCAAATAAAATTGGGTAAAACTTAGCTTCATTTATAAAAGTACGAATTTTGAAATTTTGAATCTACGGCTCTGTATTTTTCAGAAACGATCCATTTTTGAAAAAAAAAATTAATCCAGCATAAAAGAAAAAAGTGTTGTTAGTGATAATCAGCAAATTTTTTTTAGTTTTTTTAATAATTGTGCAAATAGCAGCAGTTTTATTGGTTGTATCTTTAGAGATACAATGCGCATTTAAGGGTTAAATTGGAGATATTCGTATAAAACAGATTTTTTGGCTTGATTTTATAACGATTTTTCTTTTCTTATGTTTTATGTAAAACTTTTATCAATAGTGGGTCCAACATTTTTTATATTGGTAGTAAAGCAGTCTTTAAACAATGTAATGTTGTATTACTGTACCGATTATACCTGCTGTGTTAAGGAGCGTATAGACGACATGTTTTTGTCATCTGACATGTCAAATTTCCCACTGCAAAACACATACATGTCGTGTGTTACCTTTTTAACTTTGCGTCTGACTTTTACAGAACTGACAAAACTTCAGTTAGAGCGTGCTCTATTTTCTTCTGACAAACCATCTGACATCAGAAATCTATGCCGGGAAGAAACTGGCAGCGGCGTCAACTATTGACGGAATCATTAGCCGGCTGAAGTTAATATTTTACAATACCAAGATATGTATGCTCATCTCACCATTGAATATAATTTATGTAAATATATACATAAAAACCGTTTCATTATAAAATTCTAAATTGGCATCTTTAAAATAAAAGAAAAAAATGTTAAGATGGCTAAATTATTTTACGGCGCAAATAAATATTTTCGTGGCGGCAGCAAGCTATTTTGAAACCGAGAACTACTTTGGTTTCTGCAATAACAATGCAAAAAAAAACAGAGACAATGTCAGAAGCAAATTACATGTACGTTTGTGACCGAATATTATAAACCTTATGTAAAACAGCAATTTTGACATGTACGGGCGCCTTTATTAAATATTTTTTCAGGTTCTATATTTTAGTCAAATTGAAGTTCAGAAGAATAGAATTTTTGAGGGGCATAAGGGGTTAGAGAGATTTTAGTATCCACTTTAAACCCAAATGCACTTTTGTACCTGTTTGGACAAGCCTATAGAACAATTTTTTAGTGTGTGTAAAATTATTCGCAACATTTCTTTTGCTCTTTTTATTTTACCTATTCATATGACTGAAATATAAGTGTACCAAGCCAAGTTGTGCTATGTATTTTATATTATATAATTACCAATACCTGTGGGATTTTAAGCGTATCCTACTTTAGCCCATTTTAGTTTTTTATTCTACCATTAGAATTAGAAATATATGGCCATATAATTGAAGTTAACTATCAATTAGTGCTTAAGATGATAGATGGAAAAGTAGGCCAGGCTTTGACTGACACAAAGGCTTCATCCAGCTGCATTATATGCCAAACCACATCAAGCAAATTAAAACAAGTCCCGGAAAAATCATTAGTTAATACTAATGCATATGAATTTGGATTATCGCCGCTACATACAAGAATACAAATTATAGAGTACATACTAAAAATCAGTTATGATTTGGGCTTTGGACCTACAGGATCAGTAAGAAACAATGACACCAACAAGGATTTAAGAAGTATAAAAAAAACATGTTCAGGATGAATTTCGCAAATGTGGGTTGATTATAGACCAACCAAAACAAGGATCAGGCAATACGAATGATGGGAATACAGAAAGTTATTTTCTGATCCCAAAAAAGCATCTTATATCAAGATTTAAAACAATCATTGATGTACTTGCATGCAATGAACGAATTGGTTATAGAAAATTTGGGGATTATGCCAAAGAAACAGCACGAATATATACTACCAAATATCCATGGAGAAATATGTCTGCAACAGTTCATAAAATCCTTAATCATGGAGAGGATGTCATTAGGCATCATTTAGTACCACTAGGAGATCTGTGAGAGGAAGGAATGAAGATAAGAGATTTTATAGGGAGCCCAATACCAGAAAAATGGCACTAGATTTTACAAACGAAGATCTGTTTAATAAATTGTTGGCAACGTCAGATCCGCTCGTCTCTAGCACTTCAAGTCAATGGAAAATAGAAAATAGAAGTTAATAATAACTTTTATTGTTATTTAGGCAAAAAATATATTTTAAAAATTTTAAAATTTACACTTATTTATTTTTTTAATCTAAAAAGTATTCTAGTGGAACTGGTTCCAGTTAAACCTGTTGTAGAGTTCATAATGTAGAAACCTATTTACATAATTATCATAGGTACTATTTAGTGATGGGAAACTATCGATAGAGTATCGATATTATCGATAGTCTTAAAATATCGAGAATATCGATAGGAAAAATATAAATATCGATATTTTGATTTTTTAAAGTAAAGCTATGAAGACATCCAACAGCAGCTATACACACACAGTTTTTTGCCGCAAATTTTTACTTGCTACTATTAATTCGTGCTGAATTACAGCAATGAATACAAACAACAAGAATGGCAAGTGGTATGGATTGCTTAGCAGTGCTTGTTTACTACTAACTTAAATGTCAGATAGTTTATGATGTTTAAAAAAAAAAATAAAATAAAAATGCAATTGCGAGCATAGGATAAAACAATGAACGACCATTAGAAGAAAAGTCCGCTATAGTGATTACCTTTTTTGTTGAGAATCAAATCCAATTACATTATCTAAAAAAAATATCTAATAGTCAGTGTTACATTGGTTCCTTCGGAAAGGTGCTTATCAGCATCACAACTTTTAAAAACTGTCATCTTAAATAACGAACGTACATACAATACGTCTCTTACGTTCAATAAAGTGATAAAAGCAACGAACTGTAGCCTGATAAAAAACTAGTTCAAGTTTTCCTACTTAAGTGAACAAATTCAGTCGATAGTAATATCGATATATCGATAGTGAAATCTGAACTATCGATAAATATCGATAATAGAAAATGTATCCCAGCACTAGTACTATTACATGCCTATTAGTCTTGTGCTATGTTCATACGACTAGATTGCCAAACATGCTGTTCATACGATTCGTTCTTGTTTCATTTTGACATTTTTTTTGTGTTGTTAGTGTGATTCTTTTTAAAATAGATAAAAAAGTAAATAAAACTTAAAAATATAATATTTAATAGTTTTATTAATATTATTATGTTATTATTATCACTTTATTTTATTAAACATCAATTTTTATTTTGTTTTTTTCTTTGTTTTGATTTTTTTTGAGAGCTAGTTCAGATAAACTAACGATAACTGTTATCAAAATTGGAGATGATAGTAGATTTTATCTGTTTCGCAGCCTGTTTCAAAATGAAACGACCTGTTTCGCTCTCAAAATTTTGTATGGGGAAACAAGTCGTTTCAATCATGTTTGGAGCGCGAAACAGGAATAAGAGAGCGAAACACGAATATTGGTGTCCGTGTGAACATGGTATTGGGCTTAATCGTTCATTTAGGTGACCGGTCATTATCGTTCAGTTAAAACAAATGAACTAGTTCGTTCTTTTCGTTCACTCGGTCTTTATGTCAGCGGTATTTTGTGTCAGTCGGTCTTTTGTGTCACTTGGGCTTTTGTGGCCTTCGTTTAGTCATTCACAATTGATTGAATACGGCAATGTGTTAAAAGAAACAAGCATACTTGTGTGATGTTACACTCAAAATATTATGTAGGTAAATTCAAAAGAATATTAAGTTTGAATAACTGAAAATTTAATTAGAAAACGGAAAATCATTTAAAATAAAGGAATTTTACGGCTTTTTTCAAAGTTAATTTTAAAACGTAGAAATTCTTTAAAAAATTAATAAATTTTTCTATTATTTAAAATAAAAATATACAAACTACAAAAAATACATTCAAAGGTTTTTTCAGTAAATTCTAACTTAATTTAAATTACATACTAAGATAGCTTTAACAGTATACCTGTCATTATTATCTACCAAATCAGCGAAAAATTTTTGTTTATGTTATTTATGTGCAAATAATAAAATAATATGTAAATAATAAAATAATTTAAAATAACTTTGCATTTAAGTATTTCAGTTTTATTTTATGCATACAAAATATCTGAACATATTTATTTTTTGAACAACATGTAAAATATTTAGTTAAAGAATTAGTTTTAACTTTACGGAAAATGATTTTAGTAAATGACATTCAGTTACTGTAAAACTTTTTGAGTGTACACAAAAATAGAAAACAATAAATGCAAAATTCTCAGTTGTTTTTTCGTTTACCAAACAACTGATTGAAAAGAAACAATACTATTAAAATGTTTTACCAGTATACTATATTTGTTTCTTTTAACACATTGCCAGTGGAAATTTGGCACATTGTTTAGAAAATTTCATAGTACAATCTGGGCTGCCATATGTAGTGATTTCTCGCTGAACGTGGCGGTTTTAATACTTGTTTGGTGTTCTCATATTATAAATGCTTATGTGTAGTTTATAAAGGGTGGTTAAATTTCAAGGGCCGATGTTGATTTTGAATAAAACACAAACTATTTAGGAAATTATTGTAATTTTATTTTATTATGATATATTGGTATTATTCAATTATGTATGGAACAAAATATCGGCCAAATGGGCGGCACACCTCCATCCGATGGTCCAAATTTTCGATGAACCTGAGGCAAAATGGAGGTTCTATGCCGTTAATATGCCGAATTATCTCATCCTTTAGCTCTTGAATTGTTGCTGGCTTATCGACGTACACCTTTTCTTTCAAATAACCCCAAAGAAAAAAGTCCAACGGTGTCAAATCACATGATCTTGGCGGCCAATTGACATCGCCATTACGTGAGATAACACGGCCATTGAATTTGTTGCGCAAAAGAGCCATTGTTTCGTTAGCTGTGTGGCAAGTGGCACCGTCCTGCTGAAACCACATATCGTCCACATCCATATCTTCCAATTCGGGCCATAAAAAGTTCGTTATCATCTCACGATAGCGAACACCATTCACAGTAACTGCCTGACCGGCCTCATTTTGGAAAAAATATGGCCCGATGATGCCGCCAGCCCATAAACCGCACCAAACAGTCACTCTTTGTGGGTGCATTGGTTTTTCGACAATCACTCTTGGATTCTCATTCGCCCGATGATGCCGCCAGCCCATAAACCGCACCAAACAGTCACTCTTTGTGGGTGCATTGGTTTCTCGACAATCACTCTTGGATTCTCATTCGCCCAAATGCGGCAATTCTGTTTATTGACGATCCACTGAGGTGAAAATGTGCCTACTCACTGCATCTCGTTGCGAACGACATGCATTTTGATTTGAACGCCCATTTTCATAATAAGTCTGGATAACTTTAACACGTTGTTGGATTGTGTATCTCTCCATGGTTCAAATTGAGTAAGTCTGAATTAGAGAAATGTCAAATAAAATTCGGAAAAAAACTTGGCGCTTAGGTGTGGTTCACATTCAACATCGGCCCTTACAATTTAACCACCCTTTAGAACACGAGCGCCTTACTCGTCCGTTCAACTAACATTTAAAACAAAAACAAATTTCGAAATTTTGTTTTTGTTTTAAATGTAAGTTGAACGGACGAGTAAGGCGCTCGTGTTCTATAAACACCACATTAAGCTTCGTACAGACGATGGTCAGATCTTACAATGTTGTCATAAAAATTGCCTAAAAATGTATTGAAACTGTGTGAACATTGTAAGATGTGTAAAATTAATGCATTTGACAATGGCATCATTGTCAGAAAAATTACAACATTGTAAGATCTGACCATCGTCTGTACGAAGCTTTAGGTAACTTTATTTAAAGAGAAAAAATTACTTAAAAACTTTTCTTCCTGTTTTTCGAACTTATTATGTCATTAATCAATTTATATGATATAAAAGCATGTTAATTGTCAATACACAATTTTTTTTTAGATATAAAAGCTTGTCGCAAGATTTAAGTACTCGTATTTACTTCGTTTGAGAATTTTAGTAGTTAATATCAATCACATCAACGGTCAATTTCAGCAAGTTCAGTTATAATTAACTATCCGCTATAACTGACAAAAACATATTGTTAACTAGAAGTTAAATTGGTCGCAAGTTATTTAATTTACATGTTTTTCTACACAAGTAAATCTCGCGACAAGCTTTCAATCGTATAATTTATGTAACGACGTTTTAAGTTGATAGTAAAAGTTTTTAAGTTACAATATATTTTTTCTTTTCAGAGCATTTAAATAAAAGATGTTTTTTTTAAATAATTTTTTTACTTTTAACTCGCATTCGTATTCTCAGGAGGTAATTTCAGTTGATACCCATATTGAAGATTTAGAGTCACTCAGGAAGCCCTCCCACTTGATACTCATATTGTTGGAATGCATTTAAAATAATAAGTACGTATAATAACTTTACACAGTTAACCATGCATTTTTATCCAAACTGAACATATGTTACAAAATGTCAGCTAAATCGGTTCGAGTAATCTGCTTTAAATTTGAGTTGCAAGATTTTACCCACAAACATACATTGCAAGTTAAACAAAAGCTTTTAAAATTAATTTTTTTTTATATTAGCAGTCTTATGCCCGTAATTTCTACAAAAAGAAATCTTAAATAAAAACTGAAGCATAAAACATCAACGCTAAATAAATGTTGAAATAGGTAAAAATAACTGTTAGGTACGAATACGACCAGCTTTCTTTTTTAGAAATTACGGGCATCATTCATAAACGAACGCTTAAGTAATATCTACATTAAAAATGGGGGTTCCATAATAATTTCGTGCTCTAAAACTTGACTAAGCTTTAATAAATAAATCTGTTGACTATTGAATTTGGTTATTTATTTAAAGGTCTAATTTAAAAAATAAATGATATAAATATGTATACAATTTTCTGCTCAAATAAAAAATTTCTATTTGACGGGTTTTATATTAAGAACAACTGGCAACGCTCATGTACATTGTAGAAAAATTGTAAATAGCAGCCAGGGTTGTCGGATTTATTTTGATCTTTTTTGCCAAATTAATTGTCCAAAATCGCCAAAGACTTTTTTATAAATCCTAAAAAATAAATGTCTTCCTAATTGCTAAAATTTGCCAAAAATGGGGAAAAGTCGCCTTGATATATAGTATATTGTTTAATTAAAGTAAAATGATTGGTGAACACACAAAAGGTATAGTTTACAATAGTCTAATTGAAGCAGCAAAACGTTTTTTTGTGGTTGGTATTAAATAGATATTGGATATATAATAAAACGCTATGCACTTCACCAGCAGGGCAATTCTGGGGTCTAATCACCGCACTTAATACTATCGCTTCGAATGAACTATCGAATTTTTTTGCATACGATAGCCACTGACGTATCGAATGAGAACTCGATAAATGTATTATCGAGTTACTCAATATCAAATGCTGTTATTTCAAATTCACTACATTTCATTCGATATCGAGTTTCATGATACCAAAATAAATAATTTCGATCAATTTTGCTCGATATCGAATGCGGTGATTAGACCCCTGCTATTAACATTCATATAATTTATAACTCGTAATAACGTGCCAAGAAGTTTATATTGCACTTTATTTTGAAAGCGAGTTTTAGTGGAGTTAATTATTAAAAATAACTCTTTCAACACAGACATTAACAGTTTAAATAACATGCACATAAAGAGTTCTTTAAAATGGTACGTACCGGACGTATCTTATAGCTATAAACTTGTTTCAAAAACTAATTTAAATTAGATGTAATACAGTAGAATCCCGATAATTCGTAATAGCAAGGGACCGGCCATTTCTTACGAATTATAGGGGGTTTCGATTTAACGGGGTTAAAATAAAATAAATACGAATAATCGGGGTTTTTCAATTTATTTACTAAAATGATAAAAAAAACATAAAAAAACAATTGTTAAAAATAAAATATATAAAAATTATTCATGTAATAAACTGATCAAACTGATCTTAAGAAAATAAACCCCATACACAAGCAAAAACCCACGCAAAAATAAAATAGTGGTAAACAAAAAATCATTCTTTCCATGTTTCTGTTGTTTTTATTACGAATTATAAGTGGTTGTTAGCAAGCAATTACGATTTATAAGAGGTAAAGAAGATTTTATTTGAAAAAAAAATTACGAATAAGCGAGGGGACCAAAATATATGGAAGTTTTACGAATTAACGAGATTTTTTCAAGGGACCGACAGCTTATTACGAATTATCGGGAATTACGATTTAACGGGGTACGAATTATCGGGATTTGACTGTACCACCATTGAAATAGTCTTTCCAAATAACAAACGGTAAATTTGTATACGAGTCTCAAAACAAATTCATGGCTTATACTATGCTCACACTTGGGTTCTTTAACTCTGCTTAACGTTTTATTTTTTTTTTTTTTCTTAAATAATTCATAAATTTGTACAATTTTATCATTAATATGTTTAAAATAATCTTCTGATAACTTTAATACTTAAAAGAAATATAAGTTTGTTTGTTGGGGGTTTTTCTTAATAATCTGTCATCTTAATCATCTCAATTGTAATAACATTTTGCTTAAATACGTTTAAAAACCCAAGTGTGAACATAGCATTATCAAATTTCCAACAAATGATCTGGCCTAAGCAACCAGTGAAATGCGCATAGAGGCTAGCTTTCCCTCAACAATAAATTTCAGTGTATTTATCAAATATGAAAAAATTGGGAATTTAGCACGTCATACGAAAATCTTAAAATCGCCATATATTTTAAAATCCACCAAAAATAAATCGCCATGACGCCAAATTGAAAATTAAGTCGCCAAGAAACTTGACAGCCCTGATCGTATTATGAAAATGTGTAAAGCAATGAGTAAATGAAATTAGTATATTATATGGCATCACATATACACCACAATAGTATTGTTGTTTCTTTTCAACCAGTTGTTTGGTAAACAAGTGACCGACTGACTAAAAAGACCCAAGTGAACCATGCAAGTGACCGATTGAACGGAATTGAACGATGAAACTGAACGGCCGTTCATCGTTCATCTGACTGACCCGTTCAATTGAACTAGTTCGTTCATGACCGACACAACTCTAATGCCTATGCATTTTTTTAAGGTATAGTGGCATATACGAGGCGAATGTATTTGCATATACTTATGTAAAGGTAATACGAATACGAATTTCTCCAGAAATATATAAATATGTTTATATTTTTCGAAAGAAAACATTAAGTGTATGCTTGTAGAAGCAATTTATAGTCAGTTTGACATTTTTACTCCCATATGCCCTATTCCAAATCAAATTTTTCAAACAAAAAAAAATTATTTGAGTAAAAAATTCTTATAATTCAACACACCGATTTTTATACAATTAGAACAGTAATGTTTTCTAATATGCCCATTATTTTCTAGATAATTCTGATCAATATCGAGTGGTAAATCGTATTGCCTTTATTGAACAAAAAAAAAAAAAATTAAAGCCTTTTTCCGGGAAAATCGGTTCGTTAGGAAAAGAGCTATGAATCAAAATGTGGAACCACCACCTAAAAAAATTTATAATTTTGTTACAAAAAGTAACATTAATGGCGGAAAAATGCACGGAATGATATAAGATTTAGCAAAAATTCGTTTCATTCGACTAGAAATCACGCTGTAAAATTTCGCGAAGATCAGTTCATAATTTACCCTACGCCTAAAAGCCTAATTAATAATGCTATGATAACCAATTTTGGTACATCATAGTTGTATACGACTAGAAATAAGACAGTAAAATTTTGTGAAGATCGGCCCATTATTTACCATAGGCCTCACATAAACCCTACTACCGGAAAAGAGTTTAGTACGCCTAAAATCATAATTTATAATGCTATCATAACAAAATTTGGTACATCACAGTTTTATATGACTAGAAATAAGGCTGTAAAATTTCGTAAAGATCGGTCCATAATTTAGTCAAGTCCCCATATAAACCCTACTCCCGGAAAACAGGTAATTAGGCCTAAAATCATAATAATGGTATCATAACAAAATTTGGTACAACACAGTTTTATAGAACAAGAAATTATACTATGAAATTTGGTGAAGATCGGTCCATTATTTATCATAGGCTTCATATAAACCCTACTCCCGAAAAACAGTTTAGTACGCCTAAAATTTCGTAAATCACAGTTCTATAGGACAAGAAACAATACTGTAAAATTTTGTGAAGATCGGACCATAATTTACCCTAGGCCTAAAATCGTAGTAAAAAATGCTATCACAACAAAATTTGGTACATCATAGTTTTATAGGACTAGAAACAAGACTATAGAATTTCGTGAAGATCGGTTCATAATTTACCCTAGGCCCCATATAAGCCCTAATACCGGAAAACAGGTAAGGATGCCTAAAATCATAATTAATAATGCTATCATAACAAAATTTGGTACATCAAATTTAAAGGACTGGAAATAATAATTTAGAATTTTGTGAAGATTGGTCCATTATTTACCATAGGCCTCATATAAACCCTAATACCGGAAAACAGTTTAGTACGCCTAAAATCGTAATTAATAATGCTATCATAACAAAATTTGGTACATCACAGTTTTATAGGACTACAAACTAGACTGTAATTTCGTGAAGATCGGTCCATTATTTACCATAGGCCTCATATAAACCGTACTATCGGAAAACAGTTTAGTACGCCTAAAATCATAATTAATAATGCTATCATAACAAAATTTGGTACATCACAGTTTTATAGGACTACAATCTAGACTGTAAAATTTCGTGACCATTGTTTACCATAGGCCTCATATAAACAATTGTAGTGTATGCATAGACTGGTCGCAATTTTTTTTTTTAAATTTAATTGTTTGCGCTGCTTAAAATATGAGGTTTGGTGTAAGAAATCATGACCTAATTTTTCAGGTCAATCCGACGGTGCCTAGCCGTGCCGGGTGGGGCCCAAAGTTCCCCATTTTATAAAAAAAAACATCTTTTCTATCAGATCTTTATAGTTATACTAGTTGGAAAGCCGAAAATCAAAAATATGACTACGCTACGATCTTCGGCAGAGAAAGTACTTCAAGTGTGCCAAATTTCAGCTTCATATATCATCAGATGGCTTCAGAAAGTTGCGGAAAGAATAGGACATACATGCAAACATCCTGACATACTAAGAAATTATATATTGTATAGATAGATTAAAGTATTTGCAGTTTAATATTTTAGTATGATACGAACGGAAGATTTTTAACTAATTTTAACTAATTTGGGGTCGCTGAATCCAGTGGTGCTAGCCGTTTTTTTAGGTTAGCTTTAGTTTTCGAGATATACCGTTATTTCGAAAATTAAGGATGTTGCACAACATATGTTCGCGCAACTCAAAAACTCTTTGGCTTATTTAAAAACTAAAAAAAAACCGAAATTCGGCAATAAAATTTACTTTAAGAAAGTTAAAACTTTTTTCTTCATATTGGCTTTGGTTTTCGAGATATACCGTTATTTCGAAAATTAGGGACGTTGCACAACATATATTCGCGTAACTCAAAAACGCTTTAGTTTATTGAAAAACAAAAAAAAAAAACCAAAATTCCGCAATAACATTTAATTTAAGAAAGTTAAAACTTTTTTCTTCATATTGGCTTTGGTTTTCGAGATATACCGTTATTTCGAAAATTAGGGAGGTTGCACAACATATATTCGCGTAACTCAAAAACGCTTTAGTTTATTTAAAAACAAAAAAAAAAAACAGAAATTTCGCAATAAAATTTACTTTAAGAAAGTTAAAACTTTTTTCTTCATATTGGCTTTGGCTTTCGAGATATACCGTATACACTATAGTCAAGCAGACATCTGGACCGAAAACTAATCCCTCTCCAATGCAGGTAACAAATCAAGTAAACACTAATGGCATTCAGGTTCCGCAGCCTAGTAATAACAGAATCTCTTACGCTAACGTCCTAAAATCAAACCACGTACCTATGCAAGGTGCTGCGCCAAGTAATGATGAAACTCCAGTTTCAAATTTAATTCGTCTAGAAAAAACCATGGAAACATTAGTGCAAACAGTGACTAATTTTACGAACACAATGGGTAATATGATGCAGGAAATTCTTAGAATGCAATCGATGTTATTGCAAGCTGTACTTAACAAGCCATGAACCTTTGCCATTCGTACTCATTTGAATGCAGACCAAGCGTATCCGATGTCGGTGCTATGAGGCAAAATATGAATGATACGCTTGGCCGAGACCTTGACATAGTCTCGCAATGGGGTCGTGCGAATAGGGTCGATTTTAGTGCCCAAAAAACCCAATGTTGCGTTCTGACGCATAAACGCGCGACAAACCCGGGTGTCTTATCTGTATATATGGGTGGTGTAATTATTGAGGAATCAGAATCTCTTGATGTTCTGGGCATGAGGATACAATTTGATGTCCGATGGACAGAACATATTTTCAAGGTGTCTAAAGAAGCATTCAAGTGCCTCGGTTTTCTACGACGGTGTAGGATTTACTTCACTCCATCTGATCTCCTTACTATTTATACCACCTATATCAGAACACGTATGGAATACAACTCTCATGTGTGGGCCGGTGCTTCAAAGTCTATTTTGGAGCTTCTCGACCGCGTGCAGGAGAGGGCGAAGGTTCTCATTGGTGACAGTAGGGGATCCAATTATATTGACTCCCTTGAGCACCGTCGCAATGTGGGTTGTATTTGCCTGTTTTATCGTTACTACAATGGGATGTGTTCCGACGAAATAAGAGATCTAGTTCCCGAAACCCGTACGTGACAGTAGGGGATCCAATTATATTGACTCCCTTGAGCACCGTCGCAATGTGGGTTGTATTTGCCTGTTTTTCGTTACTACAATGGGATGTGTTCCGACGAAATAAGAGATCTGGTTCCCGAAACCCGTACGTTTGTTCGTAATACACGGTTTTCCTCGAGAGCCCATCCTTATGTGATCGATTGGCAGGTGAATCGTACAACGCATTACAGAGAGAATTCGTTTTTTTCCCGGACTGTTCGTATGTGGAATAACCTTCCTGCAGAAGTCTTCCCTCCCACTTACAACATGATTAAGTTCAAATCGAATGTTCACAAACACTACTCCCTCTATCCTCCTTCCCACAACCTATTTTCCTAGTTCCAACACAATGCAACGCATAAGTAGGGGTAATGCCCTGAGTGCTGGTCCTAACAGTAAAAAAAAAATCAAATTGATATCATGATAGTTTCTGAAACTCATTTGACCTCAAGAAATACGTTTAAAATCAATATACTTTATGATACCAAGGACCCTCGAGATAGAGCTTGTAGAGGTTCTGCCATTTTGATAAAAAATCGAATCAAACACTTCCTAATGTGTGATCATCGTGGAAATTATCTGCAAGCAACGAACATTTGTGTTGAAGAGCTAAATCGAAACATCTTTATACTCTCCACCTAGATTTTCAATATCAGAAAGCCAATATTGTGAATATAATAAATCACTAGGACCCTGTTTCTCGCCGCTGGCGATTATAACGCTAAACATATTTCGGGGGGTTACGACTTATAACACCAAAGGGTCGTGTTCTCTTTAATACAATCTCCAAAATGGATTTAAATGTGGTCGCGAGTGGACAACTGACATATTGGCCTACTGATCAGCAAAAATTCCAGATGTCATCGATTTCGGCGTGGTTAAAAACACCCCCACAGAAACTATTCATGTTGAATCTTCCTTAGAATTATCTTCCAACCACACACCTACAATTGTTTCTATAATGAAACCCAATAGAATTGTATCTCCGACTGGTTACTTAGCGACGTCAGCCACACAAATAAATTGGTTAAAATATAAAAAATATCTCAGTACCCATTGCTCAGAAAATATTCCGCTTAGTACACCGGAGAATGTAGGTCGCTCTATTGATAATTTTGACAGTTTTCTGAAACTAGCTGTTCAACATTCCAGTATTGCCCCCAAAAAAACTAAAAATATTAAAATATATTCCACACATGTCGACTGCCTCTTGTCTGAAAAAAGGAGAGCTGTGCAAGTGCACAGATCCCCTCAACTTAAGAACTTACTAAAAGAGTGTACAAAAAAGCTAAGAAAGTTACTGCAGACTCAGAAAATGGCTTCTCTGGAAAAATATCTTAAGGAACTTGATGCAACTCCACAATCCGATTACTCATTATGGCGTGCAGCTAGAAATATCAAAAGGCCAGTTGTCTCTATACCACCGTTAAGAAACTTCAATGGAAGTGGGGCAAGAAATTATGTTGAAAAAGGAAATCTGTTTGTTAATCATTTAAAAAAAGTATTTACCCCAAATATATCTCACGATATTGCGGTCGAGTTGCCACCTGTTGCTGCTAGAGCAGCTATTCCCCTTAGATTTGGGATAAGAGAAATCGAAAAAGCTATTTGTGACTTAAACACTAAGAAGGCACCTGGTTTTGATAAGATCAGTAATAAAATGCTTTTAGAGCTACCTCGCATAGCAAAAAAAATTATTGTTTTTATTTTTAGTGCTATTTTACGCCTTGAATACTATCCACAAAAATGGAAGGTTTCCTTAGTTACCATGATACCAAAGTCAGGCAAAGATCATACAAAAGTTGAGTCATATAGGCCTATTAGCTTATTATCAAATATGTGAAAGGGGTTTGAGAAATTATTAGTTTCAAAATTAACTCCTATTTCAATTGAAAATAGATGTATTCCAAACCATCAATTCGGATTTAGAAGAAAACACAGCACAATTGAACAGACTAATCGAATAGTTAATGTCATAAGAAAAACATTTGAAGAAAAAAATATTGCTCAGCACTCTTCATCGATGTTTCGCAAGCTTTTGATAAAGGCACGCATGATGGCTTATTACACAAATTGAAGCAAAATTTTCCAGCAAACACACACAAGCTGCTAGAAAGCTACTTAGTCGGTCGTCAATTTATTATTAAAGAAGCAAATTTCTTAAGTTCACCACAGCCAATTGGTGCTGGAGTGCCACTAGGCAGCATCCTTGGCCCTCTATTATACTTGATTTATACTTCGGACATGCCAACAAACAACTACACCCAAACTTCAACATTTGCAGACGATACAGCTTTTCTAAATATCCACGAAAACCGTTATGACGCATCTCGTTACTTACAGCATCATATATTTCAACTGGAAATGTGGTTAAGACAATGGAGGATAATGGTCAATGAGCAAAAATGCGTACATATTACATTCACCTTGCGCCGGGAATCTTGCCCCCCTATTACAATTAATAATCAAATAATTCCTCAACATTCGCATGTTTAATATCGCGGTATGCATCTGGATCGGCGATTAGGTGTAAGGTCAAAACGCCCAAGGTCGTAACGCCAAAAACCATAATTGTTATAACGCCCAAAAATTTTATAGTTTTGCCGTTTGGGCTATATGACATTGAATTTGGGCGATATGTTTTTTCAAATTATTGTCTAGGTCATAACGCCCAAAACAAAAACTGTCATACACTGTCGACAATATGGGGAGGTTTATCCAGCTCGAAAAGCCGGTCAGGGCAACCTCCAGAAACAACACAACAATTCAGGGTCATTATGAGTGCAACAATGGGCGTTCCGAATCATCCACCGTGCCAATTCCAAAGATAACAATCCCCAAATTTGAAGGAGACTACATGAAGTGGAAGGAATTTCGTGATATGTTCTCGTCCCTAATCATTCATCAACCAATTCCAAACGTGCAAAAAATGTGGTACCTAAAAACCCATTTAGGGGGGGAAGCAGCAAACTTAATCAAACATTTCGCCACCACAGGAGAAAACTGTGAAGCTGCATGGTCCGTCGTGGTAGAGCGCTACAACAACAGAAGATTACTGGTTAGCAAACTCATCCAGGAGCTAGTCAGTACTCCAACCAAGACATCAAGCGATAATTACAAGTCGCTCCATGATAAAACTCAAGAGTGTCTTTTATCACTTCGAAATCTTGACATTGACACCTCATCATGGGACCCATTGCTGATCCATTTGCTGCTTAAAGGGCTGGATCAGGCCACACGTCTTCGATACGAACAGTCTCTCCTACAGCCACGAGAAGTGCCAACCATCAAAGATTTTCTGAACTTCTTGGAAAGGAATTTTCAGGCGGTAGAAGCAATGTCAGTGCCCCGGGAGCCTAGCTAGTAGTGAGCTAGTCTATCAACCCCGGGGATGCGGGTTCGATTCCCGCCAGAGACTCTGGTTTCTTTCCTGCAGACAAGCGTATAGCTTCGCGGGGACTAGCATAGGGAATTTAAAAAAAAAAGACAAACGGAACCATGACCTCTGTAACATGTGCAAATCAGGAAAACGACCACTATTTGCATGCGCAGAATTTCTGAAACTACCACCATCAGCGCGACTTCAATTTGTTCAAAACCAACGGTACTGTGTGAACTGTCTGAAACCTGTACATATCGCTAAAAATTGTAGACTAAGATATTGCATGGGGTGTGCCAACAAACACAATACCCTGTTGAATTTGAAGGACTCGGATAAAAACACAAGCCAACAACCCTCAACCTCAAGGGTAACAGGCACTTATTCAGCTGAGACGACAAGGCCCACGCAAAACAGCCAAACAGCCGCATCACTAAGCGCAGCCAAACACACCACATCAAACTGCTATGTTCTACTTAGCACAGCCGCTGTCCACATTAGAGCCGGCGGAAAGGAGACACAATGTAGAGCACTGCTGGACTCGGGATCTCAACTCAATTTCGTTAGTGAACGCCTTGTTAAACGTCTTGGCATTACAACAAAACCACCCCACCTGGATAACAATCTTGTCGTGATGTGGTGGCTTAAGCGTAGGCTATGGTTACTGGTTTGTGCCTTGATACAGTGGATGACTGGTCAACACTGCATCTGGTCATAAACTGGAAAACCCAAAGGCCCCATCCCTTCTCCCCCACTTGTAAGGTTAAGGTGGTTGGTAGCAGTGCCGAGAACCTGAATGACTAGTTAGTGGTTAAAGAAGACTAGTCGCTAACAGCTCCCCTCCGGTGCTAGGACACGGGCCGGTTGTAAGTTGTAGTCTAGTCCATGTACGCCGTCACTGCATGGATGGTCCATCCCCTTACGTGCCTACTCGTGGGAACAAAAGAAGAAAACTCAATTAAATAAAGAAAAATTTTTAAAAAAACAAGATGAGAGAAACCTCTCATCTGAGGACGATCTCCTGGCCTCTAGTCAAGAGACCTTGATCGGACTCTCCGGCAGTGTGGGTGATAGCCAGAGCACGCCACTGCCCACGCAAAACAAATCGAAGCTCACCCAACCGACCGTCAAGTCTGATGGACAACCGGGTGAGAAAACAAATACAAAAAAGAGGAGAAGTCCTGGTGACATCCTCAGGCAAAAATATAACAAGGCGCAATTCATTCTCGGCAAGATTGCTAAGAACGCTGCGAATGGTACCCCACACGAGCGCGATGAGGAAGATCGTGTTAAATATCAGGCTGTGGTAGAAGAGTACCTTAAGTTTAAGGACAACATGCCCAGCTCATCTAATGTTACTCAAGAAGGGTCCAAACGGAATCGCTCTCAGGCAGAGAGTGAAAAGCCGCCAAAACGGAGGAAGATCCGAGATAACACGATCACTCCGGGACCATCGAGCTCTGCAACCACCAGGAGACCCTTTAATGAGGTTGTAAAGGATCACCTATTGATGGCCTTGGCGAACGACAAGAGTGGTCATCTTACCCCTGTGGTAACAGAATGGGGTACAATCGAATCCAGATTGGCTGAGCTCGTCATGGAGCACGTCCTTACCAATGTGGATAGTCCTGCACCTCGTTTTGACTCCGGTGAGATTCACCGGGGCTACAGGGTAATCAAATGTCTGGACGTCTTCTCAAAGGACTTCTTAGGCAAGTGTATCGCTAAGATAAGCGATGCATGGGATGGCTTAAGTCTTAAGCTAATCCCCGCCGTGGAAATTCCAATGAGACCAAGGGCAAAGATTTGGTTACCGAAGGTAGGTTCTGACGGTCAGAAAATACTGGGATGTCTGAAGAGACAGAACCCCAGTATCCCGATGGAAGAGTGGACTATTATCCGGGCCGAAGATCACGGGGATAACAGTACGTGCCTTACGCTTGCCATCACGGAGGAAGGCTCAACGGAGCTCGAGAAGGCAGGCCTGAAGCTTTTCTTTGGTGTGCGGGACGCTAAGGTAAAAGTGTTCCGCCCAACAAGCTCGGCGAGTGGTGAAAAGGATGAGGTCGAGGTCGCCCACAACCTGCTCACCGATATGCAGCTCTCCGAGTCGGAGGAGAAGCCACCCGATGGCATTGAGAGCCGTGCAGATTAATCTGCAGCACTCGAGATGTGCTTCCGACAACCTCGGGGTCCTCCTAGCCGAGAAGGACCTCGACATAGCGCTGGTTCAGGAACCCTGGACGGTAAACGGAGTGGTGAAAGGGTTTCCGGCGAAAACATATAATATACTGTACGCAAAGGACAGGGGTAGGCCAAGAGCATGTCTTGTTGCGAAAAAACACATTAATATCTTCTTCTGTTCACAGCTTAGCTCAGCGGACCTTTCAGTTGCAAGGGTCGAGATGGCGGACAAAAGAAGCTTTCTGATTGCCTCATGCTATATGGCACATGACAAAGACGCCCCTCCAGACGAGGTACGGGCGCTCCTATCCTCTTCAGGCGCCAAAGAGGACTTCATTCTTGGATGTGATGCCAACGCCAGGCACACCATCTGGGGAAGCAGTGAAATCAACAATAGAGGTGAGTGTCTATTAGATTTCATAAATACTAACAAAATTACCATTTGTAACTCTGGCTCTAGGCCAACATTTAGATTTCCTAGTTCGGGTAATTTCAATGGTTGGGAAGAGGTTCTAGATTTGACGCTTATGAACGACAGGTCTAATTTATCAGTTGATAGGTGGGGGGTATCGAGTAGTAGGTCCTTCTCGGACCACAACTGGATACTCTTCGACATTGGACACATGGGTAATACCGGGAAACTAAGCTTTAGAAATCCGAGACGAACGGACTGGGCTAAGTTTAACGGAATTCTTGAACGTAGACTCAGGAGAATGCCGGTGATTCGGGATTCAATTTCTGCACTCGAGGGGGTGGAGGAGACCTTCAGTGGCGCCGTGACTAGGGCGTTTGAAATCTCCTCCCCCATTACAAGGGCCGGAAAGAGCTTCCCTCCCTGGTGGAACTCGGAACTCTCGGTTCTAAGAAGGGAGGCCCGTAGGGCTTTCAACACGGGCTATGCCAGTAATTCGTGGCAGGAATACCGCGAAAAACAGAGGGCATATAAAAAGGCAATAACAGTCGCAAAAATAAGATCATGGAGGAACTTCTGCGAATCAATAGATAATACCAAAGAATCTGCCAGACTTAGCAGAGTTTTGGCCAAGGGCCACTCGAACCCAACTTATGTCAAGAGAACGGATGACACCTGGTCGGAATCATCGGAGGAAACACTTGACATTCTAATTAATACTCATTTCCCTGGTTGCTTGGACGCTACTGATGGGGAACCAGTATACGAGTATTCGTTCTCCGAGATTGATGAAAATATCATTTCGGAGGAAAGAATTCAATGGGCGATCGGTAGTTTTGCCCCATATAAATCCCCAGGACCTGATGGCATTTTTCCTAGGATGCTGCAGAGCGCACGGAGATATGTCACTCCCTGGTTAAGGTTAATGTATAGACTCTGCCTATCCCTCAATTATGTTCCGGCTAATTGGAGGAGGGTAAAGGTTGTTTTTATACCCAAAATCGGAAAGAGTAGTCATGACGACTCTCATGTAGCCAACATGCCTACCTTAAGGGTCGGTCTACGGAGACGGCGCTTCACGAGGTAGTAGGGGCCATAGAACGATCGCTGGAATATAAACAATTTACCATGGCTGCCTTCCTGGATATTGAGGGCGCTTTTAACAACGTCACGATCACTGCGATCGAACGGGCTCTAACTGATCTGGATGTCCAGGAGTACATCATTAGATGGTTAGTGAACATGTTGAGGTCAAGGATCGTTACATCATGACTTGGCAACAGCGTGAGGTCAAAGAAAGTTAGTAGGGGTACACCCCAAGGTGGGGTGATCTCTCCTCTGCTCTGGCTCATCGTTGTTAACTCGATACTTACTGGTCTGGATAACAGGGGCATCAAGACGGTGGCCTATGCGGATGACGTGGTGTTACTAGTATCTGGTGCGTTTCTGGATGTGATGAGTGACATTATGTCCGGTGCGTTGGGGGCGCTCAGCAACTGGGCCGCTGAGTGCGGACTGGGAGTGAACCCAAGCAAAACGGAACTGGTACTGTTCACCAGAAGGACGAAGATTCCGGCTTTCAGACTGCCACGGCTGAGGGGTTGCGAACTTCCCCTGTCGAATCACGCTAAATATCTGGGAATTATCCTGGACTCGAAACTATCATGGAAATTGAATACTCAGCACAGGGTCAGGAAGGCTACGGTGGCTTATTACGCCTGCCGTAGAATGTTTGGCACCAGGTGGGGCCTTAATCCTAGACTGGTCAAATGGCTATACACGGCAATAGTACGGCCCATTCTTACAAATGGATCTCTGGTATGGTGGACCGCGACGGGCAAGAAGTACATCGTGGTTCAGCTGGGCAGAGTACAAAGATCAGCCTGCATTGGAGTAACAGGCGCTCTACGCACTAGTCCTTCAGAGGCTCTGAACACTATGCTGCACCTTGTTCCAATTGAAATACACCTTATGGCCACATCCGCAAATAGCGCGGTCAGGCTCTCTGCATCGGGATGTTGGAAGGCGAGGACGTACGGTCATGCAGGGATCTTACATAGGCAACCAACATCTCTGAAACGACCAACGGACTATATGATACCCCGCATGGACTTTGATAGGAAATTCAGGGTCATTTTTCCGTCAAGACGGGAATGGAGTGGGGGAATCCTGGCCGATGAATACAGCAAGAGGGTTTACACAGATGGGTCAAAGATAACTTGTGGTGTCGGCTCCGGGGTCTTCTCGGAGGAACTACATGTGAACCTCTCTTTTCGTCTGCCAGATTGGGCCAGCGTATTTCAGGCTGAAATACTGGCGATCAGAGAGGCATACAGAACACTATACGGCAGGAACATCAGCGGCAAAATTGGCATCTTCGTCGATAGCCAGGCGGCTCTGATGTCACTGAGCTCGCATAAGACAACATCCATCCTCGTCAACCAGTGCAAGGAAGAACTGTCCATATTGGGCAGCCTATCTGACATTACCTTAATTTGGATCCCTGCGCATAGGGACCATTACGGCAATGAACAGGCGGATGGGCTGGCCAAAACTGGAGCAGCTCTTGATATTTCACAGGTGGTGTCAGTCGCAACACCCCTGGGAACTATCAGGAGCGAAATCTTCAGGCACTATCTGGATATGGCTGACAATAAATGGAGGAAACTAGATGGCTGCAGGGCTACCAGGGAAACGTGGCCCACATATGACATAGGTCGCTCTGAGCGACTTCTCAACTTCAGTCGGAAGGACGTGTCGCGACTCACATACGTGCTTACTGGTCACTGGACGATTGGCAGGCACGCTATGAGACTCGGCCTCCCTTTCAATGAATGCTGCCGCAGCTGCAGGGAACCTGGAACTGAGGAGACAGTATTTCATCTTCTATGTGATTGCCCGGCGTTTAACTCAACGCGACATAGACTATTTGGGGATTACCTTATACGGGGACTCTCGGAGATATCGCGGGTGGGACTCAACAGCCTGCTGAAATATCTCAACGCAACGGGCTGGCTCTAGCCACTTCGGCATTGCCCCCCTGGTTCAAGTCTGATCGGGGGGTTCCAATTTCTTGACGAGTTGTGTGGTGTCAAAACGGGGCCACTGTCGGCTCTACTTGCTGCACGCCTGGACCTTTGCGTGCTACCACGATAACCAACCAACCAACCAACAACAAAACTAACTTCAATTTCTATAAGTGGAATTGCATCCACCAACACCAAGGTGCATCATCGGGTCAACGTCGAGCTATGTTCAAGAGTTAATAACTACTCTAAAAAAAATATAGAATATTCGTCAACATTTTTATTTTACTTCTATATGTACATATAGCAAACAATTATATTGTATAGCGTTGGATAGGTAGCGGTGTGGTGGATAGCGCGCCGCATCGCGCCGGGTAATATTCTAAATCGACTTACCTGTCGCAAACTCGTTTAAAAACTTTTCTTATACCACTCGAGGCATTGGCGTCACTCAAAAGAACAGAAGGATTGCTGCATTGTTTTTTAATGTCCTCAACTGCTTTCAACTCTTTGTAAATCTCTTCCTGTTGGAGGTGATTAGTATACTCTATTTTCTGTGATTTAACACACGTTCCATCCTCTAAAATATCAGCACGTGCCTTACAATTGGATGCATAACATGTATAAAATGTTTTGCCTTTATAAAAAGATTTTTTTTTGTATAATTGTTTTTCACTTGTTAAATAAATTAATTTGGAATTACACCGCTTCCCACTCACGAACTCAAAACTGTCCGATTGCATTATGTTTAATTTTTTACTAACGACCGCACTTTGTGAAGGCTAAGTAATTGTGATTGTTTTGTTAAAGAAGTTCCAAAATCTTCAAGTAAACTAACTGTTTTTATTATACAGTTTCACTAAAATTGATAGAATTACTTAAAAAATTCATTTTTAAGAAAATGTCACAACGCCCAAATAAATCTGTCTATTTTTTCGAAAAGATGTCGTAACACTTACAACGCAAAATGTCACAACACCCAAACTTTTTCATTTGGGCGATATAACAAAGCATTTCGGCATTTTGTCATTATTATTTTTGGGTTTTGGGCAATATAACAAGATTTGGGCGTTATGACTTTTTTTGTTTTGGGCGTTACGACCTTGGGCGTTTTGACCTAACGCCCGGCGATTAACGTGTAAATGCCATACAGAGGCAAAATTGACTCAAATGAAACTAAAAGCCATTCAAATTCATTGGCTTATTGGAAGAAATTCTGTCCTAAGTCTCGATTGCAAGCTTCTACTTTACAACTCTATCTTAAAGCCTATCTGGTGCTACGGTAATCAGCTATGGGGCACTGCCTTGGCCTCTAATATCGAAAAAATTCAAAGTCGCTAAAATAAACTTCTTCGAATAATTAAAGCCGCTCCCTGGTATGTTAAAAACTCAACCATTCATAAGGATCTCAATGTGCCATTAGTTAAAACTATGATTACAAAATATGTAATAAAATATTTAAAAAGGCTTGAACAACACCCAAATCCACTAGCTCGAAATATTTTAAATCATGGCGGCCACAATCGCTTAAGAAGAAGAGACACTGCAGCACTTACCCAATTAGATGAGCGGTAAACACCTATATATGTAAACAGAACCCGTGATGAAGAACATTTTTGTCCAGCACTGGCAGGACATAAAATAACGTATTAGGTTAAGATTTGATTAATTATTGTTAGTTCATATTTAATATATGAAGATTCAATAAATAAATAATGAGAAAAAAAAATTTCTTCTTAAAACTATTATAATAAATGCACATATGTCAATAAGGATCCTTCACCTTTTTTTTAAACCTTTTCTTTAGCTTCACTTCGGAAAACCAAACTTGTAACGTTAATTTAACCGCCTTATACTCAATGCAAAAATGTTTTTTTTTTTTGGTAAAATGCTTTTTTTACCGCCTTTTACTCAATGCAAATGGATGAAACTTTACAGGCATGCATTTTCCCGATGACAATACACGAATATATGGGCGTAGCCAGGATAAAATCTAGGGGGAGGGCAAACTTTTTTTAAACCCTTTTCTTTAGCTTCACTTCTTAAAATCAAATCTTGTAACGTTAATATAACCGCCTTATACTCAATGCAAATGGATGAAACTTTGCAGGCATACATATTCCCGATGACAATTCACGAATACACGGGCGTAGCCGGGATAAAGTCTAGGGGAGGTGGGGGTCAAAATTTTTTTTTGGTAAAAGGCTTTTTGACCGCCTTTTACTCAATGCAAGTGGATGAAACTTTGCAGGCATGCATATTCCCGATGACAATATACGAATACATGGGCGTAGCTAGGATAAAATCTAGGGGGAGGGCAAATTTTTTTTTTAAATGTTCATTTTTAAGAAAAGCGTTTCTTTAAAAAATTTTTTTTAAATGTTCTTATTTTATAAATGTTGTTATTTGTTTGTTTTTTTATGCATCTTGCTTCGTTCATTTGCAGTAATATATTTAATTATGCATATTTACATACTTATTTATGTTTGCAATTCTGTCGCTCTCAATTATTAACTTCATGACCATATATGGTAATTAAATTCGGCGTTTACAGGTCAAATAAGTTGATCTCTTTTAGATCACCTTATGCTGTTATTGGTAATATTGTCTTTTTCTAACTTCCAATTTTTTAATTTATCATTAACTGTTGAACCCGCAACTATTCCATTTTTAATATGCACTTTATTGTTTAATTTTTACCTCAATCAAGTCATTGCCTTTTAAACTGTTGAACAACGAACAAATGCATAAGTGAAACAAACCCGAAAAGAATTTAATAAAATCAAGAAGTGTAAAAATCAAAGTTGAAGTGAAATTATTGAATATAATAAGTTTAAATAATATTAAATATATTGGTGACTTAAAGTCAAAAGTATTTTAAAGAAAAATAATTATTGGATGACTGTATCATCAAGTTTATGGAAAAAACTTGTGGGAGGATACAAAAATTAGAACCAAGGTAATATTAAATTCAATTAGACGTGTCAAAATCCTACAGAAATTCTTCCTAATTATTAGAATAAAGTGTCCATCTGGTACCTGGGTTTTCAATCTTCCTTCGGAACAGGGATTTCCAATAGCGTGGAAAAAGAATCGGGTACAAAACAGAACTCCAGTTTGCCAAAAAGACTTAAGCTTTATTGCCAATTGCATTCAACCCCACGTGGCATGTGGTCTCCATTTAGAACTTTTCCACTTACATAATACCAGTTGTCTACAAGAAAACATTGATAATCTGAAACTGAAATATGTTACACAACCAAATAGTTTAAAAAAATTTCATGCATTTTCTCATAAAATTTCGGATTACTTTATACAAAATTTAATAAGTTAAACTAATTTTTTTTATCAAATTATTCCATATACCGATTTAAATAATACTTACGTTCTACAATTTTCTACTATTTAATTTAAAACTAATTACTTAATTTGGATTTTTTTTTATTTTCAAATGCAATCTATAAAAATAAAAAATTTACCTTGTCCTAAAAATTGTAGAACTTAACTAATTTACTCTTCAATTTAAACTACTTTAAATACTCAGTTGAAGGAAATAATAATAGGTCTGTCTGCGTACACATATTTTGCGCAAAATGTTGCAAAATCTTGCAAAATGTTGTCTGCGTACTCCAAATCTCTTGCAGCGAGAGAGCCAAAAAGAGAATTTTTTGACAGTTGGAAGTTAGAGAACATGCAAATTGTTACTGGAGAAATTTCCGCTTGCAAGATTTTGCAAATAGTTTGAACAGCTGTTTGAATCAAATAGTTTTTGTGAAATGAATATAAAAATTTAAATTTAACAATGGCAGAGGTAAGTAGTTAGAATTGTGTTGATTTTTAACGTTTATAATAAATTATAATAAACAAAACATTTTACTTCATGCTAGAAAAATCCAAATATACAGTGCGACCGTGGCGTAAGTGGAGTGGAGATGGCAGAACCGATAGAACCAGCAGAACTTTGTGGGACAAACTTTGCAATTGAAGAGGAGAGTATTTGGAATTGTGTTCCTGGCGAGCACTTCACATCCAAATTATTTTTCTCCGTTGTCAAGCTGTCGGAGGGCACTGTATTGGGTATTTCATTCTTTTTTTCCATTGTAAGCCGGCAATATGTTGGGCAATGTAAGCAAAAGAAGTTTTATAAAAAACCCGACAACAAAAAAAACTAAAAACTAAGAAGAAATTAAATTTACCAAACTAATAACAGTGTAATAAACAAGTTTTTTAATTTACAAAACTTTTTAAGCTTCTCTTTAATTAATAATTTTTAATTTACCCCGAGTAAACATATGCTAAAATTCTTTTGCTTTGTTATTTCAATTGTTTACACACCGATCAGCTGTTTTCTTGCAAAATTTCACTGGATACTGTCTGCGTACGTTTTGAGATTTTTTCAGCCGATAGAGTAATATTGGTCTTACTCTCCCAAAAAAATTTACTGAGTATTTGCTACTGGAAAAGTACCCAGACAGACCTATTATATTTAACCTAACTTTAATAAATTTATTTTTAACAATATGTACAAATGATTCTGATTAAAACTCTTGAATGTTAAACCAGTTGAAAGAAATAATAATATATTTAACTTAACTTTAATAAATTTATTTATAACAATATGTACAAATGATTCTAATTAAAATTCTGAAATTTTAAACCAATTTCTAAAATAAATTAGATCTCATGACCTTATATAATTTTTAAATGAATTAAAAATAATTATAATCATTTGGACTTATAATTTTGATAATCACTGTAACTTAAAAATTAAAAGTATCTTTCTTAATAACTTCTCATTTACATATACATAACTAAATGTAAATACATTTAGTTTTCATTTATTATTTTTTATTTCACAATAAGGTTCATTGAACATTAACCCAAATTAATTTTATCGTTTGTTTATTTTAATTTTGTAATAATAGCATTTCACAATCAAGTTCATTTTGCTTATGCATCATCATACACAATTCATAAGTCAATGACCACTAGGCAAAACTTTAGTTATTAAGTAGGTCAAGTTTTGTGCTATATAGATTTCTGTTTATTTCTGTTTATTATTTTGTGTCGTTGCACTTTTTAGCATTAAGCCACTATTAAATAAATGTAATTATTCATTTCTTATATGTAAGCATAATTTTAATATAAATTAGCGTAAATAAACTTTATGAAATCAGTGTGCGTTAAGAAACTCATTTTTGCGTTTTATTTGGTACACTGTCCTGCAGGTTAAAGTGCTTGTCAGGAACATCAACAAAAAATAAAATTCCTTCAGGTTTATGTGCTTGAAAGGAACAATAGGACAAAACAGAACAAACTCTTTCAGGTTGAAGTACTTGAAAGGAAATTTTCAGATCTTGTATCCATTTAAGAGATCGTTCTCTTAACATTTTTGGTGACCCCGACGTGATCCTGTATCAGGCACAGGATTTTCATTTAATTTGAACAAGCAAGGAGAAAGGATACACCATGACCTCGTTCGAAGAGCTTGTCATCAGCCAGCAACAGACTGGACAGCGGATTGAAGCCATCATCCGAAATTACAAAAAGGACCCAGCTTCAAGGAAAACATCAATTAGCTACTTCCAGGAACGATTGAGACGGCTTGACGAGGAGTGGGCAAGTTTTGAAGGTACCGATAATCAGATTCGGTTACTGGAAAAGATCCCGTTGAATCATGATTACTTTATAAAGGATTACTACAGCTCAATCATGGGCATCGTGCAGCAATATAAGGAAGAATTCGAATCTTCAATGCTAAAGGTCGGTCCTCCTGAAGCCACGAAGCGGCTCATGAACAACAGCCCAGACGACAAATGTCAGGCAACTACTGCTGAGGAATCCACGGCGGCAACTGGTGAGCTAGTGAGACTCATGCGAAGGCAAGCAGCCATGATGTCAGCCGTAGACAGATTATTAGAACCCAACTACACAATTGAAGACTCCGTAGCTGCAACAAAGCGATGGCAAGATATCGAGAGACTACATTACCAAATAGCAGAACTATGCGGTGAAGCCACTCAACACGGGTACGACATGTCAAGATTTATTCAGCTCGAAAAGCAGGTCCGGGCAGCCTCCAGAACCTTCAGAAATAACTCATCAACTCAGGGTAACAATGGCCATTCAGAAGTGTCCACAGTGCCTATTCCCAAAATAGTAATACCTAAATTCGAAGGCGACTACATGCAGTGGAAGGAATTTCACGACATATTCTCTTCCCTAATTGTTCAGCAGCCAATTCCAACAGTCCAGCAAATGTGGTACTTAAAGACACATTTAGTAGGGGAAGCAGCAAACCTAGTCAAGCATTTCACCACCACAGGAGAAAACTTTGAAGCTGCTTGGTCGGTTGTAGTAGAGCAATACAACAACAAAAGATTACTGGTGAGCAAACTCATCCAGGAGCTTGTCGATGCTCCAACCAAAACATCAAGCGACAATTACAAGTCGCTGCATGATAAAACCCAAGAGTGTCTTTTGTCACTTAGAAATCTCGACATTGACACCTCATCATGGGATCCGCTGTTGCTTCATTTGCTACTGAAAAGATTGGATCAGACCACACGATTACAGTACGAGCAATCCCTTCTTCAACCAAGAGAAGTGCCAACCGTACAAGAATTTCTAAAATTTCTAGAAAAACACTTCCAATCTATGGAATCCATTGCCGAAAAAGGAAAATCGCCACACTCCAAATCGCGAGTGTGTACCTCGATTACATCCAAGTGCCAAGGCAACCCATGCTGCATTCTGTGCAAAAATGGAAATCACCCATTATTTGCATGCAACACTTTTCTTCAGCAGTCACCGGTATCAAGGCTTCAATTTGTTCAAAAGCAAAAGCGCTGTGTGAACTGCTTAAAACCTGGTCATAACGCTAAAAACTGCCTTAGCAAAAATTGCATGAAGTGCAACAAAAAACACAATACTCTGTTGCATCTAGAAGGCACAAACCAGAACCAAGTCGCACCAGCAGCAAATAACCTGGTTTCTAACGAACGCACAACATCCGTCGCCAGAACAACGCAAATTCAGCAAAACGCAACTTCACTCGCTGCTTCAAACCACGCTCAAACAATTAACTACGTCCTTCTGCGCACAGCAACGATCAAGGTTCAATCAAACAACAAGGAGATACAATGTAGGGCAATCCTTGATTCCGGGTCACAGCTAAACCTTGTCAGCGAAAGGTTAGTTAAACGCCTTGGAATCTCACTAAAACCAACCTCAATATGCATCAGCGGTATAGGCTCACGCAACACTAGAGTGCAGCATCGCGTAAATATAGCCTTACACTCACGCATAAACAACTTTAATACAAGACTTGAAGCTGCAGTTCTTCCACAAATAATTCCGCCTCAACCATCGCAAACGATCAAAATTGACCACTGGCAAATTCCTAAAGACCTAGTGCTAGCCGATCCAAATTTCAACAGCCCTGACAGAATAGACGTTTTACTAGGGGCAGAATTTTACCATCAACTAATGACAATAGGACAGGTAAAACTTGGTAACGATTTGCCGATTTTACAAAATACATTATTGGGTTGGGTCGTTGCTGGTAAGATAGGAGGACACGAAGCAAGAGCTGCAGTATGTGGAATGTGCACTGAAGACGATACAAATTTAGAAAATGCCATTGCTCAACTTTGGGAGCTCGAAACGCTAAATCAAGTCGACACAAGACTATCAACTTCAGACAAACAGTGCGAAGATAATTTTGCACAAACTCACACAATCGATAGGAATGGAAGATTTACAATAAAAATTCCATTCTGCAACAACCCTGATACATTGGGAGAATCACATAATACAGCATTCAACCGATTTATGTCACTAGAAATAAGGTTAGCGAAGTCCCCCGAAATAAAGGCACAATATGTCAAGTTCATGAAAGAGTACGAAGCATTATGCCACATGTCACAAATTGACCTAAATTCCACGCCAAGACCAATGTATATCATTCCTCATCACTGCATACTTCGCCCTGAAAGCAGCACAACTAAGCTACAAGTAGTCTTTGATGCCTCTTCTAAGACTTCAGACGGTGTATCATTGAATGATATAATGCACACAGGACCCACGGTGCAAAGCGATCTATTCTCAATTCTTCTTCGGTTCCGCTTACCACGTTTCGTATTCACAACTGACATCAAAAAGATGTATCGGCAATTCCTCATGCAGCCAGAAGACAGAAAATTTTAAACAATTATCTGGAGGGAAGAACCGACGATGCCAATAAAGTACTACCAGCTGAACACAATCACCTACGGAACCCGATCCGCACCATACTTAGCAACAAAATGTCTTCAAAAAATTGATGAATCAAATAAAAAAAAGTATCCGCATGGAGCCCAATTCCTGCTAGACAACTTTTACGTGGATGATGGAATCGGGGGAGATGATAGCTTGCATACAGTTTTAATGATTCAGACAGAATTAAAACACATCCTAAGCAAACATGGTCTGAAATTACAAAAATGGACCGCCAATCACCAGAAGTTGCTACAAAACACAACAGAAGAACAAAAAGAAGTAAATTTCGACTTTACTAATGATAATAACCAAACGGTCAAAACCCTAGGATTAACATGGATGCCAACCTCTGACCAGTTCTGTGTTAAAGTATGCTTAAGGGAAATCCATCAGATTACTAAACGAACAGTCTGCTCAGATCTAGCTAGACTATTTGATCCCTTGGGGCTATTATCACCAATTGTAGTCACGGCAAAAATCTTTATTCAACAGTTGTGGCAACTAAAACTAGGATGGGACGATGAGCTACCAGAAAACCTTTGCTCAAAATGGATGACCTTCCGCGATGATTTAAAACATATCAACAATCTAAAGATATCTCGACATATGTTTGCAGGACAAATAGCATCGAATATACAACTTCATGCCTTTGCCGACGCATCAGAAAAGGCGTATGGTGCAGCAATCTATATAAGATCAGTCATCACGAACAATCAAGTGATAGTACGACTACTATGTGCAAAATCTCGGGTAGCACCTTTGAAGAACCAAACTCTTCCCCGCCTCGAACTCTGCGCAGCACTGCTAGCAGCTCAGTTAACATCAAGGGTTAAACGGGACTTAAAACTTGAAAGTAGCCCTACTTATCTATGGACAGATTCTGGAATCGTGTTGGCCTGGATCCATTCGCCATCGTCATCATACCAAACGTTCGTGGCTAACCGAATAGCTGCAATACAAGAAATATCTATTGTCGAACAATGGCGACATGTAAGATCAAAGGATAATCCCGCAGATGTTCTGTCACGTGGTCTTTCGCCAAGAAAATTATCAGAACACCCCTTATGGTTCTACGGACCCATGTTTCTTTGTGAACCTGATGGAATTTGGCCACAAAACTTCTCAAAACATAAGACCATCAGTGACGACAGTAACATGGAACTAAAGAAAGTCACTGCCATCACAACCACAGGTGAAAATTCAACCAGTCTAATCTACCCAATAAATCATAAAGGGTCTTTCAGAACACTGCAAAGAGTGACAGGATATATCCTCAGATTCATCAATAATAGCAGAAAACAGAAGCAGCAGCGCGAACTAGAGTTATCAACCCACGAGTTGGAGCAAGCTCTCATAGTTATCATTAGGGCAATGCAGCAGGCAGACTTTAGTGACGAGTTAAAACATTTGCTGAAACATATGGAAGTGACCAAAGCCAGCCCATACAACAATCTTACACCATTTTTAGACTCTAATGGCCTTATCAGAGTGGGAGGACGCTTAGAATCTTCAACGTTACCTTACGACGCAAGGCACCCAATGTTAATCCCATATAATGATCCAATATCAAAACTACTAATGCAGATGGTGCATGTACAAAATCGACACAGTGGACCACAAGCACTTTTATCTCACCTACGGCAAAGGTATTGGCCAGTCAAAGGAAAGTCGGCAGTAAGATCAACTGTTCAACACTGCATAAAATGCACTAGAGCAAAGCCAAAATTGCTTAACCAAATTATGGGAAACTTGCCACCAGCACGAATAACACCAGCTCGACCATTTATCAACTCTGGCGTTGACTTTTGTGGACCATTTTGGATTCACTATAAAGTAAGAGGAAAAAGGCCTCACAAGGCCTACATCGCTGTATTTTGCTGTTTCGCTACTAAAGCTGTGCACTTAGAATTAGTAAGTGAGTTAACCACTGAAGCCTTCATAGGCGCATTAAAGCGATTTACAAGCCGCAGAGGACGCTGCAAAAACCTATATTGTGACAACGCAACAAATTTCGTTGGTACAAAAAATAAACTTGAGGAGCTGTCAGACTCACTGTATGAAAGTTCCGCTCATGCAAAAATCCATAACGAATGTACGTCCAGAGGGATTGCATTTCACTTCATACCACCAAGGGCGCCCCACTTTGGAGGCTTATGGGAAGCGGCAGTTAAGTCCGCAAAACATCTGCTAGTAAGGAGTGTATCAACAGCAACATTGACGTACGAAGAACTTGATACTGTGGTAATAGAGATAGAAGGTATTCTCAACTCTCGCCCAATAAGTCCCATGTCAGACAATCCAAATGATTTGGCGGCACTCACTCCGGGTCATTTTCTCATCGGGGAACCTATAAATGCACAAGCCAACATTGGAGACACACAGCCAAACACCATTCTGTTGACTAGATGGAAGTTGGTCACTCATGTCAAAGAGGAATTCTGGAGAAGATGGTCACGCGAGTATCTTTGTGAACTGCAGTATCGCCATAAGTGGCAAACACAAAAAAATAACATAAGACCTGGTGATATGGTAATCATAAAAGAAGATAACACAACACCTTTGCAATGGCCTTTAGGAAGGATTGTTAAGGTACACTATGGAGATGATGGCTTTGCACGGGTAGCGGACGTCAAAACAGCAAAGGGCATTTCCAGAAGGCCAATTGCTCGACTAGCACCACTACCAATTAACACTACAGTCTCGGGTGGAACCAACAACCAAGATGATTCAGAAGAACCAACCACGTCACAAACCAATGACAATGAAATTCCTAAAAAGAGAAGACGTGCCTCTCTTAATCACACTATAGTCACCGTGATGATAGCAATTATGCTACTTCCATTGATAGCAGGTGCACAAGTACACAATAAAAAATTCGGAAGAAAATTAGGCATACATTTCGAAGGAATCGGATCAGCCGTAATATCACCGACAGAATGGCAACTCTTGATATACTATGACTTAAAGGAATTTTGGTCTGAGTTAACCATTTTCTCGGAAGGGACAAAAACACTTAACCATGTATGTAAGGAAATACAAGAAAAGACAACATGTACTAACCTGGTAAAATATTTTGAACATACTGAAGATGAACTCACCATGGACAGTATGTTGCTTTCCGGGAAAAGGAAAAAAAAAGAGCAGCAATAGATTTAGTTGGGAACATCGCCCATTCTCTATTTGGTGTACTGGATTCCGAATATGCGACGAACATGGCACAAACAATTTCAAAGGTCAAGGAAAACGAAGCACATCTACTTAATCTCCTAAAGAATCAGACTTCAATTATTGACTCAACCATAAACATCATGAAGGCAGACCAAGGAGCTGTAAAGAAAAAATTTGATCAAATTGACTTCCAAATCACCGAAATACATAACATGATACTCGCTGGCAAAGACGAACACCATCAGGTCAGGCTCTACCGATTGTTTTCATCACTGTGCATTCAATTAACAATTACAGCAGCTAATCTACAACGCACTCAATTATCAATTCTTGATGTGCTCACCAATACTCACCATGGCATCATCAGTCCATTACTCCTGACTCCACGCCAATTGCAAAAAGAAGTGGAAAAAATAAGATTCCATCTCCCTGAAGCACTAGACCTACCTGTTAACCAAGAAGACACACTACAGTTGTACAAGCTAATGAAGGTTAAGGGAGGCCTCACCGAAAACACAGTAATGTTTAGCATTACATTACCATTAATTGAACGTGATAGTTTTGATGTCTTCAACAGAGTCCCAATACCAAATTGGGTTAATAACACGTTAATCTCAATTCAGCCATGCTCTACGTTTCTGGTCATCAACACTGATCGCAACCAGTATTACGCTCTCAGTAATCTCGAATTCAACTCATGTTTACTTCTCACAAAACAGCGATATCTCTGTTCGAAGATTCAACTAAAGTATGACCATGGTTCATCAGCATGTAGTTGTGGAATAAATTTGTTTCACAACAGAACTCAGCTAGACTGCCCAGTGCAGCATGTCAAAAAACCCGCATCATGGGTACCGCTACGACACCCAAATAAATGGATATATTCCCTTCCATCTCAATCCCAAGCAACAGTGGTATGCAACCAACAGATCACCCAATTAACCCTCGAAGGATCAGGTTTGCTTGAACTGGAACCAATATGCACCCTGAAACATAAATTCATGACACTAAAAGGGCAGCAAGTAATATCCAGCTCCAGTAAAACATCATACACTTATCTTTGGGAAACCACCAAACAAAGCCATGAAGAACGTATAAACACATTACTAAATAAAATCCATACGAATGAATATATATCACAAGTTAAAAATCTAACAAAACTACAGACCTCTTTGAACACACAAAAAATTCTTCAGCTTCCGAACAAAATTGACACCAACAACTACCATCACATCACCATCGGCTACTCGTCTCTAATAATCACGCTTGGCATCTTAGTTTACCTCACAAGAAGACAAAATTCTAAAAAGGCTGCTACTCCAGTTCCCACACCCCGTCAACAACAAGCCTCGTCAGAATTCACCGTCCACATTTAACAAACATCAACAACTAACTAACAAAAAGCAAAAGATATACACAGCTTCAATAAGACGAGAAGGAATGCCAGCTCAGCACAACGCGGACACATAATCTTCAAAGTATAGTAGTAATTTTTCCATTTGTTTACTTATTTAATTTTTTTTTTTTTTTTTTTGAGCTACACTCAACGGGGGGAGCAATGTTAATACATTTAGTTTTCATTTATTATTTTTTATTTCACAATAAGGTTCATTGAACATTAACCCAAATTAATTTTATCGTTTGTTTATTTTAATTTTGTAATAATAGCATTTCACAATCAAGTTCATTTTGCTTATGCATCATCATACACAATTCATAAGTCAATGACCACTAGGCAAAACTTTATTTATTAAGTAGGTCAAGTTTTGTGCTATATAGATTTCTGTTTATTTCTGTTTATTATTTTGTGTCGTTGCACTTTTTAGCATTAAGCCACTATTAAATAAATGTAATTATTCATTTCTTATATGTAAGCATAATTTTAATATAAATTAGCGTAAATAAACTTTATGAAATCAGTGTGCGTTAAGAAACTCATTTTTGCGTTTTATTTGGTACACTGTCCTGCATGTTAAAGTGCTTGTCAGGAACATCAACAAAAATAAAATTCCTTCAGGTTTATGTGCTTGAAAGGAACAATAGGACAAAACAGAACAAACTCTTTCAGGTTGAAGTACTTGAAAGGAAATTTTCAGATCTTGTATTACAATTTGAGAATTCGTTTAAAGACAACAACAACAGAAAAGAAGAGAAACTTCATTATCATTTCGTTTTGCTGGGCCCTTCAATCGAGACACTATGAATTGGAACACTAACAATAAAAACAAATGTTGTGAGTAATATTGATATTTATATTTTTTGTAATTGTTTGTATAGAGTATTCCTCAGTAGTCGGTCCGTTTCCAAATTATTTTCTTTTTTTATTATTTTCTTTCGACATTAAATTATTCTTATAAATTTTAAAAAACATCATAATTAGTATGATATTGTCATTATTGATGATATGGACTTTTTTTATATACACGCATAGTTATATTTTATTAACATTATTATGATTTTTCTTATTATTTAATAAAATGTGTATTTCTTAGTTAAAATTAAATTCTAAATATCTTTTAATGGGAAGGATTTCTAAGGGAAATTTAAACGAAATGTAATTAGGTACTTACATAAGGCTTCATTAGGGATAGATTTTAGTCAATGTTAGGGTAAGATTCTGTCAAGGCGTTTGGCTAATTGTCAATTGGGGTGGGAGCAAATTTACCCTACGTGGCACTACACCATGCCATGGGGTTTTTTTATTGTGTCGTTAAATCCTTTTTTTTTTATTTTTATAAAAATTATACTCTTGGGTTAATAGGCATAAAGAGTATTTATATGTTAATGCGCTAAAATACGGGCTTAGAACCAACATACCACATATATGCTAGCTGGCTGGGAAATCTTTTTATATGCCACCTAAACTTTGTGTTTTGAATTTACATACAACTGATACGGGAAATAAGTGTCGATTTTTGTTATTCACATAACAAGTTAGTAGCGCGTTACAATAGATATTAATGTTTTCGATGTTCTCATTTAATTGACAACGTTATTTCCCATGCCTTTTTCATTAGATTTTTGCGAATACCTATCAGAAATGCCGGCAAAAAAAAAACAAGAATTTCCCAAGTCATATCTGCCAGAATTCATGTCAACTACTTTATACATCTTTGGGTCAGAAATTTGACAGAATTCTTATACGATTCCGATTTTTGTCGACGTTTCTCTCAGATGTCTGGAAGACATCGGACTATTTTGCTGGCTGGGTACTTATTTAAAATACATATGTATGCACTTCCAAAAGTTATTTATGTATTATTGTATATAGGCATTGCTTTAGTAATTATTGTGTTTCGTTTAAGAAGCTTTTGGCAAGCCTGATGCTACTTTTGATTTCTTCTTGCATTTTTTTTTTGGTTGTGGGTTTTTGTTGTTTTTTTATACCCTTCACCGCAAGTGGTTGATTTTATTTTAATGTGTTTAATTTTACGCATACACATTCACATTTATGTATATACATGATATGCCGCTGAAATAAAGAAACAAACTCGTATATATTTTAGTTTAACGCTCCTTCAGTAAAAATATTGTCGCCTGAGACTCATGAAGCTGCCAGTTCGAGTCTCAAAAAGAAATATTTTTTTCTTTTTATGCCCTTCACCTCAGGTGGAAAAGGGTATATATAAAGGCCCAACCATATTATGAATGACGTAGCTTAAGATACTGTCAAAAATTAACGAAAAGTCTGTCAAATGCATAAGCAAATTAAAAAATACTTTTAGCTGGCCAGAATGTACTTATACGAATTTAAATTTTTTCAACACAGTGTTGCACATTTACGTACTACTTTTATTTTTTTTAAGTAGTTTATATAAAAAGTACCAAAAATACCAGCAAAGTATTTACTGATTTGTAAACAATAATTTTAGACCAAAAAAAAAAAAAAAATAAAAATTTTGTGCTTTAGTGATTTTTAAATAAAAATGAATAAAAAATTAAAATATTTGAAAGTAATGGCGCATGGACTTGAAGCATTGTGTGTTCTGAATACAATTGCCAAAATAAAAGACAAAAGAAGACGTTCCTGTTCAGTTCGAGAAATAAATCGAGACAGGCGGAAAAATGGATTTTTCGTTTTAACCTTTTTGAGGATGAAAGGGGTAGACCATCAACAGTTTTTCATTTATACCAGGATAACACCTCAAGTATATGAAGTGTTATTAAGCCTCATTAAACCGTTTCTTCAAAAAGAATCTGTAAGGGAGCCTGTACCTTTGGAATGTCGATTGGCGGTAACATTGATGTAAGTATGTTTATTAGTATCCAGTTCATATTTATTTACAAGTTTTTCCCTTGTTTTATATAAAAAAAGATACTTAACGCATGGAACTTCATTCCAATTGCTAGCTTGTTCTTTTAAGTTGGGAAAAGAAACTGTTCGGTGCATCATTCTCGAGACCACAGAGATTATTTGGTGCAAATTAGGAAATCTTTATATGGCTGAGCCCAACGAAGAGGACTATCAAACAATTGCTCAAGATTTTTGGGAGTTGTGGAATATGCCCAACTGTATCGGCTCCATCGATGGCAAACATATCGCCATCAAATGTCCTCCAAATAGCGGCAGTCAATTCTTCTGCTACAACAAGTTTTTTTCAATCGTTTTGTTAGCAGCATGTGACGCACGGTATAGGTTTACATACATTGATATAGGTGCCTATGGAAGCCAAAGTGATGGAGGTGAGAACCTTTTCGTGAAATTACTAAATGAATGTTTTAGTGATTTAAATTTATTTCTTGTGCATTAACATAAGTGCAAATCTATCTATTTCCAAATGCACTTACTTAAAACACAATAAATAAATTCATATTGTAATTTTATTAAGTAGGTTGAATCAACAAAAAGTAATAATGTTTTTTCTGCTTATTTTAAAAATGAATTTTTCAAATTAGTAAATTGGGAAAGAGATTACTCAATAATAATCTTCCCATTCCTCCACCAACAAAGTTACCAAATAGTAACACAAAACTTCCGCATTTCTTTGTTGGTGATGCTGCCTTTCCTTTATGTGCAAACTTGATGCGCCCTTACCCCGGTGTGTTGTTGCCTAATAATAAAGATGTTTTTAACAAAAGGTTGTCAAGAGCCCGGCGTACAATTGAAAACGCGTTCGGGATATTGGTGTGTCGCTGGCGAGTTCTACATTGCACTTACTTCCAGAAAATGCGGAGAAAAAAGTTTTATCGTGTGTCACTTTGCATAACTTCATAATGCTTACCAACACTGCTACATCTTCGTACATTCCTAACAACTACACTGATTGGGAAGATTCAGATGGTGTCATACAAGATGGATTATGGCGAAGTGAAGTTGAAAGTAATATTCCATCAATTTCGGGCTCTTCAAACTCCCACCATTACGGAGGCAGAACTTCGAAAGAGATGAAAGATAATTTATGCAATTTCTTTTTTAATTCTTAATGTACATACATATGGAATTAAATGTACATACATATCGTTACTTTAATATAGAAAAGACCTAACTAATGTTGTTTTTAATTTACAGGAGAAGAAAAAAAACTTAATAAAAATTATAGTCTTGAAGTCCAGATTTTTTTAAACGCATTATTTTATTAAATTGCTTAGAGAATTTAATAAAAAAATGAGTTTAAAAAAAATCGTAACTACAAGACTATAATTTTTATTAAGTTTTTTCCTTCTTCTGTAAAGTAAGTAAAACGTTACTTAGGGCTTTTCTATATTAAAGTAACGATATGTATGTACATAATTACTTGGATTTTTTTTTTTATTTTGTATTATGCATATAGAAAATGAGAATTAATTAATTTTATAAGTAATTGTTTTTGACATTAACAATTTTTATTTTTCGAAAGTGTAATGAATGAAATTTAAATGTATAAAGCTTTCTTTCAATAGACCTATTCTCTTAATAGCTCACATACATTTTGCTTAAGCCAACCTTTGGTTATAGATATTTGTTGCATTTTGTCAAAACATCTTAAGTTAAATTTAAAAACCATTATTACAATTTGCCAATAGTTAAAAGTCGGATTTTGTCGGACCGATAAAGAACTTTGCAGTATAAAACCTTCACTTATTATGTTTTTATCTATTAAATATTGTTATTATTAATAGTAATAACAATAAAAAATTGAAGTTGTAATATTGCAAAGCTATTTATCGGTCCCACAAAATCCGACTTTTAACTTTTGGCAAATTTTAATAATGGCCTTTAATCATACGAATTTTCTTTCAAAAACATTTTTGTTTGCGTTTTTGTATTATAAACGAAATTTTTCTTTACTTGTGGTTTATTTTATTATTTGATAAAAATGATTTTTTCACCTAGTTTTTCTTAAAAACTTTTTTAATATCTTATCTCGACTTAAGATGTTTTGTCAAAATGCCACGGATATGTACTTATAATTAGAAATTATTTGATACCAGTGACCATAATAGTTATTCTTTTTTTCATAAAAGTCAGATGTTAACAGTTATTTTTGATTTTTTCGAGCAAAAATAAAAGTTATTCTCTAAAGAAATGTGCGTGTTATAATAATTTAGTTAACTTTTAATATTTATTTAAATGAGTGATAATCGTTAGGATTTCTTATGCACATTGAATTAATATTTAAAGTCAACTAAATTATTTTCACACGTACATTTCTTTAGAGAATAACTTTTATTTTTGCTCGAAAAAATCAAAAATAACTGTTATTCTTGTTCAAAACAATAAAAATCAAAAAATAAAAATCTTAATTTTAAAAATCAATATATTTTAACATAGTTCATAAGTTTTCCGACATGTACTCTAAAGCTTTTTTTGGTTTTAAAATTTCAAAATAACTGTTATTTTCGGTGCCTGTTTTATACTCTAGTAGGATATCTTGTGCATATCCTGTTTCACTTTAGCTATTATTTGGTTAGCAATAAAATAATCAAAGAATAGCTAGTCTTGTATTAGTTATATTTACTTACTTAATTAGACTTAAAATTCATGTATTTTAAATGAAAATAAAAACCACAAAATTTAGTTTTTTTTTATTAAAGTATAATTTTCTTTTTATTTAATACAAAAGGAAAACTAGAGATCATTGAAAAATAAAATCTTATAAAAGGCATTAGTATCACATTTCATTTCATACGATTAATTAAACTAATGTGCTGTTTTCATAATAGAAGTGATGGAACGTGACGTAAAATATATATGAAAAGCACTCAAAAAACTTTGTGTAAAAATTTTACCACACGTTCAATCACTTGCATTTTGAAAACCGCTCATAAAACAAAAAATAAGTTGTCTTCAGTGAAGTTAACAGAACATTGTTTACATACAAATGTAATTAAATAAAGTTAAAAAAAAGGTTAAATTAAAGTTCAAACGCAACCAACAAAATTTAATTGAACCGGCGTTTTCTATAAAACGAAAAGAAGTGGATTTAACATCGAACAAATTTTGAAAACGAGGCTGTAAAGAAAGTTCATATAAATATCCCTTTTTCTATACTTCATACTTTGAGTTCCAATTATCTTTACAAGAAAAACTCTTAAAAACTGGAAAAGCAACCGTAATATTGTACAAAATTTAAATCAAAATCTCGTTCGATTTCAATTCCACTTCAATTCGATTTCTAGAACATACCCCACATTTTTACATTAAGGAAAATTTTTAATGACAAAAATAACAATTTGTGTATTTACTTTCCCGTTTGTTTTAGTTAAGTTAAGACTTTTTCAATTAATAACTTTTTCCTTATTAAAATGTAACAAACATTTCAACAAACCAACAGCTAAAGCAAGGAAGTAAACAAACAAAGTGTTTTCTAAAAATTGTAAGTTCAAAATTAATTGTTATTTTTGTCACTAAAAAACTAACGTAGTCTTAAGATTTTAATTCCTAAATGTTTGACGTAGACGATACAGTTCCTGCATTATGCCCGCTTGAAAATCATCCTTTGCTTTTATAGGCAGGTCCTTCATTAGTAGTACCATTGTTTTAGCAAATGCCTCGACTGCGGTTTCTTCAAGAGGTGCTGAAAATTTTTTTTCCATATTTTCTATAGCCTCGCCAAATGTTTGGCAGAGGCTATCAATAGTTGTTTTCGGTTTTTTCCGGGGAACTGGTGTTGCTGTTGGTGAATCAGTAAAAACATCTTCACTCAATGACACTTCCAAGATTTGTGCTTCAGTTTCTACGACATTATCCCGAGTACTACCAAATAAAAATGTTAATTATAGTAAAAATTTTGGAAAAACAAAAATTAGTACCGGCGCGGAGCGAGAGACCCTTTCAAAAACAGCATCGACTGGAAAAATGTCCACTCCTGCAGATAACACATTCCACTGCCCGATGGAGCTTCTAATCTTTTTAACTCCTTGCAGAACCATTCCCGATTTACACCAACAACGATTTTTAGTAAAACAAAAATAAAAGAATCAAATATTTTAATTACCACTTTTTTTACATGCTTCTGCAACTTCAGCCCACGATTTTTCTTTTACATTTTTATTGTAATAAAAAGCGTCCGATTTTTCATACAAACACTTTCTTTTTTCAACGTTTTCTATTAACTTTAAAATAAACTCGTTCTCTTCTGTGCCTTCCATTTTGTTTAAATAAATTTAAAATTTTTAATTAATTTAAATGTACTGAATATAAAACATTTAAACAAACATGCTAAAAACAGCTGATTCCGTACAGAATGTGCGTTCAGTTTGGCACTTTGCTTAAGCAAATGACATTTGACGAAAAGTTTGATTAAGTACAATATAGTTGGCCACATATGTTTTATATGTATGCGAACTGTTGCTTAAGTCGGCATAAACTACGTCATACATAATATGGTTGGGCCTTTAGTTTGTCATTCCGTTTATTATTTCTGCAATATTGATCTAAGACCCTGTAAAGTATATACATGCTGGGTCCTTATGAGGAGAGAACTTGATTTAACCATGTATGTCCGTCTGTCTGTCTTACTTTTGATATGTGTTTTCCGGAGACTCCAGACTAGGTTGTTTTACATTTATGTCACATATAGTCCACCATTTCGTGGTATTGAAATTCAGCAAGATCGGTCCACAAATGGCTGAGATATGATCAAAAAACCACGACTGCCTCTAATTTTTTCCAAAAATCCCTTGTTGTTGTATTTTTATTGCTTTTTTCTGTATATCTGGGAAACGGCAACAGCCAAAGTTTCCAAATTAGGTACACACATTTAGGTTGTCAATACACAACATCCTGCAAAATGTGGGCGGGATTGGAGAAGTGGGCGTGGTACCTCCCGTACAAAAATAATTAAACATTTTATAAAAACCTAAATTTTAGGGCTGCCATATGTCTTATGGATATGACTTATATACCAAAATATCGGAAAAATATAGAACATATTTTATAAAAACTCGTAAAAATCGGTTCAGATACAAAAAAATTATGACCAATATTAATTTTTTTTTTTAATACCCACTTTCGGGAACCATAGGTCTCCCCGAGTCCAAGCTTTATAACTCAAGTAAATGGTAAATTTCTTCTTAAACACGTCGGTATATAAATCTGTCAAATCGGTTAAAAATGGCTGAGTTATAATCAAAATACTGAAATCCCAAAAATTACCCTTTTTATACCCTTCACCTCAGGTGGAAAATGGTATATATAAGTTTGTCATTCCGTTTGTAATTTCTGCAATATTGATCTAAGACCCTATAAAGTATATACATTCTGGGTCCTTATGAGGAGAGAACTTGATTTAACCATGTGATGTCCCTCTACCCACCCCCTTCAATGGTTTACATATACTAGCAAAATGTGATTTTCGTTATCACCCTTCTTTATTATTTCATCTATTTAACGAAATAATTTTTACAAATAGAAACTAGGAATTTTTGTGTTTTTTGCTACTTTAAAACTCGCCAAAAAAGATAAAAGAAAACAAACAAACAAACCAGCGTTGCCATTTTGGTGCCTTTCGGGTATTTTTTGGTGTTTTTTTGCTCATGCAATACCCGAAATTTTGTTAAACACCCGTTTTTGAAAAGCGGGTATTTATAGTGCTTTTAACAATTTCTCACAGTGCTTTTTAGTGCCTTTTACAATATTTATTTTTTTTTGTACCATTTTTTAAAACTTCGATTATATTGAGGATGATTAAAATGAGATTTGCTATTTGGGGTACAATTTTGGCAAGGCCTGTAAAGATTTTAAGGTTTCAAATGATAAAAAAACTGATAAAAGAAAGTTGCATTCGTTTTACCAAAAACTTTATTTACGAGGTTAGAGCTAGGCTTCCTAGCAATTTGGAAATTTTACAAAACGTTTACTTTTTTGCGTTGACAACATATTTTGTTTATTCAAATTTGGGATGTCATTAAGTTTAATAAGGAATGGTCGGTCACTGCAAATTTTCGGTAATTGCAACAGGACAGATTTTTTCTAACTACGAAAATCTAACTCGCACTTTATTACTGTTTTACGACCAATTCAAACCCAGCTGATGATGATCCAAATGATTTGGTTGATATAATTTTTATTGAAGGTAATCTATGTATGTATGTATATATAAATCGGCTAAGGCAAAACAGTTAAGAACACTTTCTCCTCCGTATGTCAACCGTTTTGAACAAAATATACACCATTTAAGAGGTAGAAGTGCACAATGTATATTTTATTAAAATCTGTTCAATAATTTCAGAGTTATAAGCGTTCAAAATTGTAACTAACAAAAATGCAAAATAAATAAATAAAAATTTATTTTCAATTATAAAATAATAAAAATTAGGGTGATCGATTATTCGACATTTTTCAGAAACCGGTTTTCGAATATTTCGACTATAAAAATCAAACCAGGCAAAACAGTTAAGAACGCTTTCTTCCTTTGTTTGTCAACCGAACCTCTATGGGGAGAAAAAAGGGGAAATATGGGAAACTAAATTTCTTTTTTTTTACTTTTCTGTGCTTCATTTGATAATTGTTAAATTTTCTGTAATATAGAACTTAGAAACATAATAGCCCAATTCACAATCTTGTGCAAATGGTCTTGCATCGTAGCATTTGCAAAATGGTATAGTAAATACTGTAGTATACTTTTGATTGGCTTGGTTCACAGAGTGTTAGCTGTCGATTTACAATCAAGTGTTGCAAAAGTCGAGTAAATATAAACTATTGGTTTAAGGCGTTGCATATTTGCAAAAGAGTAGCAAGTGCATTGCTGTATATTTTGTTGGTGTAGAGTAAAAATATACTATACCATTTTGCAAATGCTCCCAAAAGTATGCTACAGTATTTACTATACCATTTTGCAAATGCTACTATGCAAGACCATTTGCACAAGATTGTGAATTGAGCTATTATCATAGGTGTAGATCCTGAGTGAGTGATAACCTATAAGATAAAAAATGCTGGTATTTTTTGTTTTTCATCTGGAACTTTTTGAAAATTCGTTAACATTCGACTAAGAACATGTTAGGGGAGCTTTTTGGTACTTTTCGTTGTACATCTGGTACTTTGATTAATTTTCGTTAATATTAGACATAGAAACATAAAATTAAACGTGCAACGTCCTGAGTGGATGACAATACATATATATAATCGAGACTTTTTGATACTTTTTTGTTTTTCAATTGATATTTTTTATACGGAACTTACAAAATTAAATTAAGTCACGTAGAAGATAATATATGAACCGGAGGTTCGTCCCTCGCCAAATCGATCCTCTTTGAAGGAAAAAATAAATGCTCGAAACAAATAAATTCATATATCGTCATCTTAAAGGCCTAATAACCTATCTGCAAAAATTTCAAAATTGAGTTTTTTATGGATTTTTATTCCCTATATCATAACGCATATGTGTGCAAAATTTTGAACACGTAATATTACAAATGACACCACTCTGAGACCCACCTAAAGTTAATATCTTTGCGAATCACAATATTTCCAGTAAAATGGCATCAATTTGTTAGTGCATATTTTTGCATATTTTGCTTTAAATGCATGTTTTTGCATATTTTGATATAAATGCATATTTTTCGTCATATTTCGTTATAAATTCACATTTTTCGTCATATTTTGTTATATTTATAAAAAAAAAAATATGCTCTTTTCTTAGTTTTTTGTTTAGAAATATCTTTCTGTTCAAGGCGAATTCATTATAAGGTGTAGTCAGTGAATCAGCTGGCTATAGTTGTTTCAGCCCTGAAACAGTTAAAATAGTATGGGAAAATCTGCTAACTTCGATATTTTCAAGGAGCAAAAACAACATGTTGGTGTTTGGTACTGAACTACCTACATTTTATTATAAATTCACCTTGTTTCTTTTACTTTTTTTACTTTAAAGTAGCACATACAAAAATTTTACAATTTGTATAAATGTGCACATAATTGTAGAAGTAACAATAAAACAGTTTTTGACATTTCATTTTGTTCGCGGTTTTTTTTACTTGAAGAAGCAGCATATAAAAATAATGTTCGGAGAAGAAAAAATAGAACTCAACATAATATTTTTGATTTACGGTTAAAGAAGTATGACCTAAAATCTAAAAAGTATTAAAAAAAAAAATAAATTGTTTTTAAGGAAAAAAATGCCAAAAGAAAAAATATCAAAAAATAATCTTTTAAATAAGTGTTTTTTTGAGTCTTCAAAATAGAGGGAAAAGTACTTTTTTGCAAAGTTTACAAAAAGGTGTTTCATTTAAAAATTTCAAGTAAATCAGCACCTTCAAAGCCAGAAACGCAAAGAAAATCAACTTTTGGGGATAAGACTAGCAAATTTAGTTTTGAATTGTATAATGCTCTGGTGTCTGCAGGTATAACAATGAAACCATCCCTACGGAAACAACCCTCTTGAATGCAGAAGACGATCTTGAATGCAGAAGAAGAACAGAGTAAACACAAATTTTTGTTAAATATTGTAAAGTTGGAAAAGGTGGATTATGCTTCAATAGCTCGAACTTTCAAAGATTCAATTTCTCTTTTAGAATCCTTTAATAAAAATAAAATTTTGCTCTACTTGCCCTTTTTTTTAAATATATCTTACTCAAAAATGTTACATGTCACATGCTAAGCTCATGCCATGCATGAAAGTTTTTAAAGTCACCTTTGCGTTTCAACCATGTATAACAAGATGGGGTACCTGGTTGCAGGCAGTTGAGTATTATGCCAAAAATTTTGAAGAATTTAAAGATGTGGTAAATAATTTTAATGAAAATAATGCAGTCGCGATAAAAAAGGAAACAATATTTTAAATGTACCTAATATAAAGGCTCAATTAGAATTTATACACTCAAACAATGGGTTTCTAGTCGAGACAATAACCCAACTTCAGGGGTTTAAATCATTGAACATCTCGGTTAAACTCGTTGATGACGCTGTCATTAAAATAAGAAAAGTAGAAGGTCACATCGGCGAAAAAATAAAAGCCAAAATTTATGCAGTTTTAAAAAAGAATATTTTTAATTTACCTTCCAGTAAAGAAAAACTTGTAGTCAATATTTAAAATGACCACTTTTAAATATCCACCTATTACATCCGTTGATGTCGAACGAACACTTTCAATGCTTAAAACTGTTTGAAGACCAAATAGAATGAGTTTTACATTTGATAACTTAAAAAAAAACTTATTTATTTATATATGTAAATATATCTTGACCTACTACTACTTTTTAAACTATGTTTTAAGTTTTTAAAACTGAATGAAATGTATTTAGGTTTTTTTTTGTTAAATATGGTTAAATAAATATATTTTTAATGCATATTTTTTACTTTTATTTTTGCATATTTTACGATTTTTAGTGCATGTTTTATTCGCATATTTTGCGATTTTAAGTGCATGAACTTCCTTGCCCTGGTCATAACATAAGCTGTGATTAGAAAAGCAAAATTTTCCCAACCGATATATATTACTGGTCTCATTTTAATCAAAATGTGTAATTTTCGTTTCAATATCGTTAATAGTTCCAATTTTATTACGTTTTTTCCCTCTCCTGTAAACTTTTGAAAACTGCAGATAGGTTATTTCGTCTTTTAGGTGACGATATACTTAGATGAATTATGTTTTCTTCATATTTACAAAAAAAAGTTATGGTCGAATTTTGACCATAAGGCGAACACTAGTAATAATAAATTTAAAAATGTTTATATACAAATGTAAATATATTTATTATTTAATCTTAAAAGAAAATGGTCCCCATCAACGCCATCGCCTTTTTTTAAATTTTGGAGGTATATAATATTCGGCAACGAGTTTTGTGTTAAATTAAATTTAAAAAATGGCTTAGTGCTTTTTTACGCTTTTTTTTGTTCAAAATAGTGCTTTTTAGTGCGTTTTTTAAATTTTAAAGTGCTTTTTGCTCTCAAAAAGTTGGCATCACTGAAACAAACACATATACATGGCATAAACTGTTTTGGTGAATATATTTCCCAACTTTGCTATTGTGGTGAACAAAAACATCAGAAGTAATTACAACTCAACTTTGTTGAATTTTGTGAACAGTAAACGTGCCATATTTCATTTTAATGATATTCGATTAACGTTTCTTCATGGTTCAGTTGTCTAGGGGGTGTGTTAGAGTTTCCTGGTTCGAATCTTGGTTTTTTAAAAAGAAAATTTTTTTTTAAATATTTTTATTTTTTTTTTTATGTTCTAAAAACGATTTAAAAAAATGTTTACCAGTTTTCGCTTTTTAAATTTTATTTATAATGAAGTTTTAAGTATTGTTAATATAGGCATGTAAAAATTATTTAGTTTTTGTCTAGTTGCTCTGTATTCTGCTCGCACAATGGTGAAGGGTATATAAGATTCGGCACAGCCGAATATAGCACTCTTACTTGTTTTTATTTAATTTTTTTATGCGCTAAAAACGTTTTAAAATTATACAACGAATTTCAAACATAAACTTTGGCAAAAGAGGAAACGGACTTAGATACATATATAAATTTTTTGATTTTATCATATTCTTCGACATGACGAAATGAAAAGTTGGCGTGGCCCAATTAATATTTATTTATATCTAAAGAACATTATTAATATAACTTTTTGTTCTTATCTCACCATGGTGAAGGGTATTTAGGATTCGGCATAGCCGAATATAGCACTCTTACGTGTTTTAAATTTAAACTTTTTTTATTTTTTGTTGCTCAAAAGAAAGCTTATGTCTTTTTCTATAAGGTATTTGTTCAGTTTTATAAACTGTACTTTTTTTTGAACATGTGTTAGGTACTTGAATTTACTAGAAAGCATGGAATATCTTAAGCGAGTATTATTCCAATAACAGAGCGACAACATCGATATAATTTAAATCTATTCTGGACGCTCCGTTTGTACAATATAATTTGCGAAGTGTTAAGAAGTTTCTGGAAACCGTAAATGAAAGTTTTCAGGCTTTAAATGCCATAAAAATTGATGCAGAAGAGATGTCAATCATTTATGTGTTTTATATTGCAACGGAAATTGGATGATGAAATGAGAATTCAATTTGAGCAATATCTAGGTAAATCGCGTGAATTACCTAAAGTAGAGAAACTGATTGAATTTCTTAATCATATGCAATATTCTTTAGAGGCTAGTCAACAGTTTACCGGGTGTAACAATCAGATATTTAATAATACAAATTCTTTAACCGAGAACATTAAGTGCATGTTAGGATGTTCAATAGGGCATAAACTTTTTAAATGCTCCAAATTTAGAGGATTTCCAGTAAAGGAAAGACTAGAGACGCTAAATAAATTTAAATTGTGTAGAAATTGTTTAGATGTAGGACATATTTCCGACAATTGTAAATTCACATTTAGATGTCGGACATGTAAAAGTTTTTTTTTTTTTTTTTTTTTTTTTTTTTTTTGTCATTATTTTTTATTGAATCTTCATATATTAAATATGAACTAAAAATAATTAATCAATTCAAATTTAGACGTCGGACATGTAAAAGTGATCACAATACTCTGCTTCACGAGGAAAAATCTAAACAGAAAGCTGTTCTAGTAAATAGTGAGGATAAGGATGAATGTGTGATGCTGTCTACAGCAGTTATAGAGGTTAAAACGAGGCAAAACAAATGGATTGACTGCAGAGTTTTATTAGATGGTGGTTTACGATTATTATGACAAAAGAATTTTAAAAGAAATTAAATTTAAATTGTATTAAAATTAACAAGCAAATTGAAGGGATTCAAATGAAAAAATCAGCAGTCAATGAAAAAATTAATATTAATATCAGGCCAAAAACCACAAAGTACAAAACAGCTCTAAATGCTGTTGTTATGAATAAATTTGTTTCAAATGTACCAAGTACCAAGATGTTAGCTGGCTCGTTTCCTCACAATGTTAAACCAGCAGATCCTGGTTATAATATTCCAAAGGGAATTGATTTGCTGTTGTCCAACAAATTTCTCATTGACCTTATAATTGAGGGAAAATTGATTGATGAAAAAACTAAAACTAAACTGCAGAATACAAAGTTAGGTTGGGTGGCTTATAGCATGACAAAACCTCAGGAGTCAGGACCTGAAAATAATATTATAGCCATAACAGCCTCTACAGATGAAAATGTATTAGAAAAGTTTTGGGAAATGGAAGAAATTCCACAGATCAATAAGTGGACAGTTCCAGAAAAGGAATGTGAAAAAATATTTAAAGAAAATGTTCAACGATGGGCGGATGGAAAATTTGAGGTAGTATTAACTTTTAGTAATAAAGTAAAAAATTTGGGAAATTCTAGATTCATAGAAAAGAAGATTTTTCAATCTTGAACGGAAATTAGAAAAGAATCCTAATTTGGGAATTCAATATTGTGAATTTTTGAGGCAAAATTTAGACATGGGTTACATGGAATTAGTTACAAGTAGTAAGATAATCGATAATGGATATTATCTTCCACATCATTGTATACTGCGACCAGAGAGTACAACAACGAAATTGAGAGTTGTGTTTGATGCGTCATATAAAACAACAACAAATAAATCGTTAAACGATATTTTACATACGGGTCCGAACATTTATTTAATATTCTTCTTAGATTTAGGAAAAATAGGTAAGTTTTTTCTGAAATGTATAGATTTGGGTTGCAGAAAATGACAGGAAATATCAATTAATATTTTGGCGCTGGAATCAAGAAGAACAGATAAAGGCATATGCTCTTAAAACTGTTACTTATGGTACAGCGTCTGCCCCATATTAAGCTGTAAAATGCTTACAAAAGATCTCTGACTGGAAAACAAATCAATTTCCAAAGGAATCAGAAATAATTAAAAACGACTTTTATATGGATGACTTTATGACAGGTGGGGACTGTCTCCAGTCAGTGCTTGAATTCGGTATGCCCTTAAGAAAGTGGTGCACATAGAGGCTATTCTGCGCTTCCATCATATTCATCACGACTTGCTTTGATTCGACTGCCAACATTAAAAAGCTGAAAAATTATGCTTAACGTTTCATTTCTTGTAAATCTTTTAAACGGAAATGTTTTATCAGATTTTCTTTTAAGTAAAATATCATTGAATGTTCCTCAACGCACATTAAGATTTAATCAACCACTATATGTTAAAACTTTTAGAACAAACTACGAGATGGCAGACCCGTTTAGGAAATTATGTTGTTGTTTTAATGAAATGTTTAATTTTGTAGATTTTTCTTTAAATGTTGATATTATTAAACGTAATATTATTCTAAGTTTAAACATGTAACTGCAGTTATATTGAGAAAAATTGTTAAATTTAATATTTAGTCTGTAAGGATTGTATCAATAGACTTAATTTTATAAATAAATGAGAAATCTATATTAAAAGAAATTGATGAAGCAAATATAGAATCAAATCTTAATATCGATTCGAATAGTTCAAATCCTATAAAGACTCTTGGTGTTATTTGGGATCCATTAGCCGATACATTAGGTATAAAGTGTAACTGGGAAATATCTTCAACGTTCTTGAGGGAATAAGCATAAGGAATAGCATAAGGGATAGTTTTGTATATCTTAATCAAGTATCAGTGCCAAGACATGTAATTTGTGACAAACCAACACAAATAGAACTACATGGGTTTAGTGATGCATCAATGAAAGCATATGGGGCTGCTGTATACTTATGCTGTGACATTCATAGTAAGGTACATCTACATTTAGCAGCATCGAAGTCAAGAATTGCTCCTGTTAAAATTATAACATTACCGCGATTATAACTTTGCGCAGCTGTGTTATTAGTCGAGTTAATAGAAGTAGTAATCGAAAGTCTGCGGATGAAGCTAGATAATGTATATTTTTATACATATTCTTCTATTGTGCTCAATTGGATCCTGCACGATTGCACGTATTTGTATCCAGCAGAGTCAGTTTTATAAAGGAAAACAGTAAAATTGAAAATTGGAGGCATGTTAGATCAGAAAATAGTCCAGCCGATCTTATATCTAGAGGATTATTGGCAAAGGAAATGATAGATAATATTTCTACGATTGTTGAAAATTATGAAATACCAGAAGTTAAAAACACTGCAAGAGTTCTGATAATTACAAATAGTGAGCCAATTTTTGAAACAGTTAATCATAGAAATAGGTTTGACACTTTTCAGAATATTGTTGCCTATGTTCACAAATTGATTCATTTGACTAGAAAAAGAGATTTAAATTCATTTATTTACTTCAAAAAGTTGGCTTTTACCCTGCAGTACTAATGTTATTCATTTTGACTAACACTGTTTTTATTTTTGCGTGAAACTTTTTTTTGCGGCTATGAAAAGATCTAATTTTTTTTGTAATCTCAGTTGATGGTATGCTCTTGCTTATAACGGTCAATTTGCTGCAGTAAGTAATGCTATTTTTGAGTTTTTGAAGTCATGTTAGTCAAAATGACTAACAATTAGCATCTGTGTAACTTTTACCCCTACATATTAAGTACATATTTTTTGTTTTTTACGTTTATTGCAGAGTATAAAATGAGTTTCAAAAATGGATTAAGTGATAATTTTATCGCGAAATTTTTAGAAAATTGCGACTATAAGGCTTTAATGAAGTTTTGTTATTGTTTTTTTTTTTTTTTTTGTTTACCTCATACTATGCATGTACGTATCTCATATAACATATTCTGGACACTGTAATATTGGAGCATTTCACAAATGTAAATAAAACTCTAAAAAATATTTTTTTTTGCCTTTTCAGTATTATTTGACATGTTTTCTTAAATTACCAATGAATTTAAAATTTTTAATTTTTTATTTTTTTACTTTTATTTTTCATTAAAAAATTTGTGTTTGCGAAAGTGTTCCTAGAAGAGCACCTTTAATGAGATAAATGCAAAAATTAAATTATTTTGGAAAACTTTCATATTATTGTTTTTTTAGACACTTGACAAAATAAGTTATCAAATGAAAAAAAATATTAAAATTATTTCATGTGAAGCTAACAAAAAAAATCGGAGTTATATTCATGTTAGCCGATTTGACTAACAATTAGTATTAATGTAGAAAAAAATCATGTTAGTACTCTAGGGTTAAATACAATTATGAAAAAGATCAAAGAAACCAGCTTTTCAGAAGAAATAAAATACTTAAAGTTGGGAAAACAATTACCTAAAGGTTCCAATCTGACTACACTATCACCATTTATGGATACAGAAAGTATTATTAGAGTTGGTGGTAGATTAGAGAATAGCAATTTATCATTTGAAGCAAAGCACCCTATTCTTCTTCCATTTAAAAATAAAATTGTTGACTTATTCATAGAGCTTTTACATAAACAACATTTACATATAACCCGACAGCAATTTTGGCCACTTAGAAGATGCCAATTAGTTAAAAAAATAGTCAACAAATGTTTAAGATGTTTTAGGTTACAACCCCGACAATTACATCAGATAATGGGTAAGTTACCTGAAGATCGTGTTATTAAAACACGGCCATTTCTGAAGGTTGGAATAGATTTTCTTGGTATTATAACAATCCATTATAAGATCAGAGGGAAGAAAACTGACAAGAAGTGTTATAGCGGATTGCGCGAACATTGGAAAACTGTTCAATTTAACGCTGAAACGTTTTAGAAACGATGGTCGTCAGAGTATTTGTCTGAGTTACAAAAAAGGTTTAAATGGAAGAAATCATACGAAAACATTAAAACGGGCACCTTAGGTCTTCTTAAAGACGATAATACTCCTCAATTATGCTGGAGGCGGGAGGTTCAGATGGTTTATGTAGAATAGTGGACGTAAGATCAAGCAATGGGGAGACGAAAAGATCGATTCACAATGTTTGTCCTTTTCCAACGGATGATGAAAGTTTATATGTTACAAAATTAACAACAGATCAACAAAATATCGGCAATTCATATTTAAATAACAGTAATCATCGTATAAATAAGTCTGGAAAAAATTGTTAAAATAAATTTAAAAATAAAAACATGTTTGTTACGCTATTATCGTTATTAACTATAATAAGTCCGGTCAGGTCCCAATTTAACATTTCTTACTTTAAGCATAACCCAGGGATATTTTTTGAAAAGGTAGCAACAGTCGGATTATCTACAAGTGCTTGGAACCTGGTGGTTCACATAAACGTTTCGGAATACTGCACTGCAAAGAATGCGCTTGATGAAGCTATGAAATCGCTTACAAAAATTAGAGGAAAAGAGGAAATGTTTTCGTCATCAGCTGGCCTAAACCTAAATAACTTATATTCGAAGATAATAAACAGGCATGAGTTAATAATGCAGTCAGCGGTTAATCGGAAAAAACGTTCTTTGTTGCCATTTATTGGGAAAATTCAAAATTCACTATTTGGCCTAATGGACGAAGATCACGCTCAGAAAATGGCAGAATAGATAAAAGGGAACTCCTTAAATAAACAGCAGATAGCAAAGAGTATTAAGGATATTTCATCTGCTCAAGATATAACAGTCGATGCTATAAAAAAGGAAAACAAAGCAGTTTTTAAATATTGTATTGAAAATGTTCACGACACAAAAGATGAAACAGAGAGAATAAGTGCTATAACAAATATTCTAATGTCAGTAGAAGTAAGAAGCAAGAAGACATAATTAGAATTTTGCTCAATTCAAAAGGAAACTTCATGCATCACATTCTGGCAGGTGAAAAATTTAAGCAGCAAATTGATGTTATCAAAGGAAATATTCCTCAACGGTTACGTCTGCCAACTGAAAATCAAATTGAATTTACAAAGATATCTTCAATAACAACAAGAACTACAACCGATTTCATTTTATTTAACATCCAATCCCTTTAATAAACAATGAGATTCTCCAAGCATACGAAGTCAATACATATCCAGTTGTTCATGACCGGCTATCCGTAAAATTAAATAGACAACATCGATACTTCCTAATTGATGAGCGGAAAACGTTATTTTATAATTTGCATGAAGAAGATTTTGAACATTGTATCAGAACTAAAGAGTTGACAACTTGTCATCAAATCTACCCAATGTACAACCCGAGAATTGTGACAAGTTGCGAAGTTCAACTAGTCTTAAACGAAGAGATATTCCAACCAAATAGAATTAAAAAAATTTCACAACTATTGGCACCAGACGCATGCAACCAATACATGGATTTTCTCATTACTGGAAGATACATTAGCTGAAGTAACCTGTAGTCAGAAATCATATAAGAAATCCATAACGTTTCGTGATTCCGGTATTTTAAATTTGCAACCTGACTGTCATCTAAAAACAGCGAAGGTCCACCTGTGGCCATATGATACCTATTAGTCTGCAGTCGACTATATTTTTCCAATGATAAATATTACAACCTCATTGCCATCTATCAGTCACCTAAAGATAAATGGTAAAATTGAATTTTATAAAATCCCAGACATTCCTACTGTGAGAAGCTTATTTGGGTTTCAAACTTCTTTAGATGTTCACTACCTCACACACTACAGTATTAGTGTTACAACATTCATCATCATGGTGCTCATCAAAGTTTTATGCATTATGAAGAAGTTATGTCAAATGTCCAGGCGCGGATTCAGGGGGGGGGAATAAGGAAATTTCCCCCCCGTAAATTTTAAAAATATGTTTTGTTTTAATTTTGATAATACAAGAATTCCCAATAATAATATTTTATTTAATGTACAAAATTTTTGGAAATCCCAGCGAGGTTTTTTTTGTTTTTTTTTATGGAATCTCTAACGAAATTTTCAATAAGTATTTTTGGGTGTCATCTGATGTCAGCAGAAAATGGAGTTGTTAAAAAATCCTGGAAACCGCGACAAATGCGAAACAAACGCCTTGCTATTCCCATAAATCGAACAACTCAATTTCTAATTTGTTAAAGAAACGACAAATTTTTTTAAATATAATAATCCCAAGCAAAAACAGTATTTGGGAGCCAAACTCTCTTCATTATGCGTCGTTGCAACAAGTGTACATCATTTAGTAGAAGCTTTGGAAAAAATATCTGAGTGGGAAGGTAGTAAATCTACCTTTAGGAACTCACTTAGTACTTTTGAATTTATTTGCGGAATATACATATAAAGTGCGATACCTATTGTAACACAGCCGCTTAGTATCATTTTACAAGAGCACGATATAGATTTTCAAAAAGGATCAATCAAGCCTTATCAAAATTTTTATCATGTGCCTTGAAGAAAAAGAAATAAAGCCGAAGAACAATTTAAAGGGATTTTTAAAAAAGTTAAAGTTATTTGCGTTCAAATCGAGGTTCCTATCGAAAAGACAAGATTTGAACGAAATAATCATATCCAAAATGTTGAAGATTACTACCGAGTTGTAGGTAACATTCCTCTTATTGAATTTATTTTAGAATATCTCATAACAACTTTCCCAATAGATATCCCAAATGTATTGAACATACCTACACTTCTACCTCAAAGAGTAATCAAGTCGTATACAGATACAAAACTGTTAAAACCACAACTAGCTGATGAGCTGATTATATTTGATAAAAGAGATAAACACCTACTAAGATCTAAACTTGAGCCTGATCTATCAGATAACTTTGTAGATGCTTTAATAAACTGTGATGAAGATATCTACCCAAATCTAAGAAAAATATTTAAAATTTTCGTTTCAATGCTCGTCAGTAAAGCTACGTGTGGGAGGTCAATTCCTACCCTTCGTCGGATAAAAACATGGCTCAGATCAACAATTACAGAAGATAGACTGTACTGTCTAAATTTGCCTCACAAGGAAATCATAAATTGCTTTTTAAAAATATTAATGTATATTGAACTGATCTTATATTTTATTTAACCTTTTTGTTGAGTTTTTTTAATTAGAAAATGACTTTTTTTAGACAAAATTTCTTCATCCCACCACGCGATGGGCAATTTAGTAGTGATAATGCAAAAAAAAATAATTTTTTTTGGCCATTTTGGCCAAAAAAGTTTCCGCAATTTCTAAAGCTCCTCAAACAATTTTTTTTTTTTAATTTCCATACACATTATATATGGTACATTTATTGTTTACATATGCTATATATTTTAGCTCCCATATTCATAAATGATTATAAAATTTAATAAAATTTTATTAAGGAAAATTTTCATAAAAAATTTGGTTTTCAAGCATTTATTTAATTTAAAATATTTTTATGAATACAGGCGTAAATACATAAAATAAGCAACTGTATAACAAAAATTTAAAGCTATTTTTTGTGTTTAATGAAATAAATTTTAAGTTTATAATGCGAGTTGATTTACATAATGGAAAAATATCTTGTGCAACTTTCATAGCTCGTTCCGCGCTGAAAATTATCACTGTTTTATATATCCGCCAAACAACTCATCTATCAAAATATCTATCATTTGCCATTAACATTTAGTTTATTAAAAAAACCGCAAAATAGAGTCGCGAGTTTTTTGCGCCCTTCTTCCGTACAAATGGTAAGATCTTGTTATATTCATGAAATTATTAGAAAATTTTTAATTAGGCTTAAGTTCATCAAATTTAATTTTCATTAAATTATTTTTATGAAGAAAGGAATTTTACAACATGAAAATTAATTAAAATTTACTGATAATTTTTTCATTCTTGACTCAATCTGGGCTCGAACCCAGGCGTTTTTACGGACAGGTTACCGTGACATGTTTCGATTGCAACCACTCAATCTCCTCAGAGGGCTTGCCGTTTAATACTCGCAGCCATCGACGACTGCTGACGTCATTAGTCAAACATCAATCCTTAAACCAAATTGTATTTAACCTTTGGTAGATCGAAATTTGCTTTTGAATGATTACACGGTGCTACAGTGAAAATATACTTGGAAAGTGACCTAGTGTAAGTTGTAGGCATTATTGAGTAGATCATAAATCAATTTTTAAAAGTTCGGAAACACCCCCAAATTTCGGAGTTATTCCGAAAGAACCATTTTTGGGTAGGTTCGAGTACTTATGAACACGTAACTCAGTTGATTATTATCCGATTTTTTAAACGGTTTCAGTAAGAAGAGACACGTGCCTTTCTAAATGTATACACTTTGTGGTATGTGTATACAATTTTTGTAGTGATATTCTTAATTATATCTGATTTTAATTTGATTTTTTCTCGATTTTTCAAAATTGGTGCCATTTTTTTAAATTAGTTTGTTTAGAAACATACCAATATGTATAAACACTATTAAAGCTTATTTAGTTTTGAGTTAAACCAGCTTTCATTTAATAAAATCGAACAAAAAATAAAAAAGTTATTAAGGTTTTTCAAAAGTGAAAAATTTAGTTTTTTCAAATATTGATCAATAGCTACTACATTTTCTTTATTTTTTTAATCTTATAGTGGCATGATTATATAAATATTTTAAAATAACAGTATTCAAATTATTTTATTAAGAAATTAAGAATATATGATTAAAAATGCTTGCTAGGCCTCTTTCGCTTGTACATCAAATCGTCTGTTTCTCGCTTAAGTGACCAGCAGTAATTTGAAATCATTCTTACTTGGCTTTTTCCTTCGAAGCGTCTTTCGATATCCAAAATGTCCTGGTGAAACCGTTCGCCTTGCTCACCACTGAATTGTCCTAGGTTTTCTGGGAAAAAATCTAAATGTGCGTGTAGAAAATGAACTTTAATGGACATTCTGCATCCCATTTCTGCATAAGCCTCAAGAAATTCTTTTACTACATCAATATAATTTTCACTTTTTTTATTTCCCAAAAAATTTTCACATAAACTAATAAAGCTTCTCCATGCTCTTTTTTCCACAACATTTAGTTTCATTGTGAATTCTTCGTCAAACATGATTTTGCGGATTTGAGGTCCAACAAAAATACCTAAAAATAAAAAAAATAGTACAATTATGTTTAGAAATCAATAAACATTTGTACCTTCTTTTATTTTTGCTTCACTTATTCTTGGGAAAACTGATTTTAAGTGTAAAAAGGCATCGCTTTCCCTATCCAGGCGTTTCACGAACTGCTTCATGTATCCCAATTTGAGATGTAATGGTGGCAAAATTATTTTTTCGGTACTCACCAGTGGAATTTTTAAGACGTTTTTCTTGCCAATTTGAAAAATTGTTCTTGATGGCCAGTTTTTTTGCTTGAATTGGTCTTTCCCACGACTGTCCCATTCACAAATATAGCAAGGAAATTTAGTATAGCCTCCTTGCATTCCGAATAAAATTGTCAGAACTTTTAGATCTGAAACTATTTGCCATTGATACTTTTTATAACATATTAAATCCAGTATATTTTCCATTGTTGCATACGACTCTTTCATGTTAGTAGCGTATGCTATAGGCACTGAGGGCAACTGATTCTCGTTGTGTAATAAAACTGCTTTTAAACCTAAAAAATATGTTAATGGTTTTTGAATAACAAAAAAAAATATTACTTACTTTTACACGAGCCGTCCAAAAATAATCTCCAGTCGTTCGGTTGATGTTGGTAATTCAGACAATGAAATAATTCTTCTACATCTGAGCAATATACAAGGTTCTTATTATCATTGTCAGCTTTAAAAATTTGCTCAAACTGTATTTGGGGATTGTCTCTTGCAAATGTTACTTTAAAGTCACTTTTAGTGATATTCCACTGTTTTAGTCGAGACGCTAACATCTCTGTTTGTCTCCATGATAGTTTCAAATCTCGAACAAGATCATGATAATCTTCATTTGTCACTAACAAATGTGCAACAAATGTCTGGTCACATTCCATGTCTGTAGACTTTTCTTCCTCGGATTCATGTTCTTCTTCAGGCGTACTTGCTTTATGTTTGATTATTTTTGGCTTGGATACAGTTAACACATTGGCATAATTAATACGATTACGGTTTTTGTACTTATAACCAACAATGTTTGTTTGACAGAAGTAACAATCTTCAGGTTTATGAAAAACTTGACGATGCCAAACCATTGGAGCAGAGAATGGTAAAGGTTGGCTTATAAAATTTTTAGACTTACATTGTTTAAGTGCAATTGAGCAGGTTATGCAAACACATTCGGGTTCATACCATTTGCTAAAAACATACGAGCACTTAAAAAAGGCATTAAAAGAAGTAAGTAAGGCTTTATTATTTTTGAAATCTAATCGATGTTTTTTGTCAGAGAATAAGCCACAGATAAAACAAAAATGATTACGCTTATCACACACTGAAATAGAAGTTAAAATCCACATTATATTTTTTTATTAAAGATAAAAAAATAACACAAACTTACTTTTTTAATTTAAATATTTAAGTAACACTAATCTTTTCACAAATTCAAAATAGTACCACTTTATTTTTAAAATAATAAACAATTACGGATTCATTTATTACAGTTTGTGTGTTTATCACAAAAGTTACAATTAACATAAAATGCTTGGGGGTATCAAGTGCTATTTAAATTTAAATAAAGTTTAATAACTTTCACAAATATTGTCCGATTTAAAAAAACCAAAGTTCATGTCCGTGTGACTGTCCGTCCATCCATCTGTCATATCATCATATATTCTTAATTTCTTAATAAAATAATTTGAATACTGTTATTTTAAAATATTTACATAATCATGCCATTATAAGATTAAAAAAATAAAGAAAATGTAGTAGCTATTGATCAATATTTGAAAAAACTAAATTTTTCACTTTTGAAAAACCTTAATAACTTTTTTATTTTTTGTTCGATTTTATTAAATGAAAGCTGGTTTAACTCAAAACTAAATAACCTTTAATAGTGTGTATACATATTGGTATGTTTCTAAGCAAACTAATTTAAAAAAATGGCACCGAAGTTGAAAATCCTTGAAAAAATAAAATTACTATCAGGGATAATTAAGAATATCAATGCAAAAATTTTATGCACATACCAAAGGGTGTATATATTTAGAAAGGCACATTTCTCTTCTTTCTGAAACCGTTTAAAAAATAGAAATCGGATTAAAATCAACAGAGTTACGTGTTCATAAGTACTCGAACCTACCGGGAAATGGTTTTTTCGGAATAACTCCAAAATTTGAGGGTGTTTCCGAACTTTTTAAAATTGATTTATGATCTACTCAATAAGGTCTATAACCTACACTAGGTCGCTTTTCAAGTATAAAAAAAAATTGCTCATTTGTAGCAGCGTGTTATCTATTTTTAATTCATTTTACATGTTCTTCCTTTACTTTTGTTTTTTCGTACTTTTATCAAGAATTCTTCTTGAAGTTCAAAGTACATATTTTGTTTTTGTTTTTTAATTTTTTTTTTGTGTCTTTCTTTTTCTTGCTGACCTTTTCAGCACAACTTGAAGGACAAATGCAAACATAGAGCTCGTGCCTTAGCTTTAACAATAATTAGTATTGTGGTTATTTTGTTGAACTATTTATGGTTTTTAATCCAAATTTTTAATATTTTTAATTAGGCTTAAGGTCATCAAATTTAATTTTCATTAAATTATTTTTTATGAAGAAAGGAATTTTACAACATGAAAATTAATTAAAATTTACTGATAATTTTTTCATTCTTGACTCAATCTGGGCTCGAACCCAGGCGTTTTTACGGACAGGTTACCCTGACATGTTTCGATTGCAACCACTCAATCTCCTCAGAGGGCTTGCCGTTTAACACTCCTTTCCTTTCTTCATAAAAATAATTTAATGAAAATTAAATTTGATGAACTTAAGCCTTATTAAAAATATTAAAAATTTGGATTAAAAACCATAAAAAGTTCAACAAAATAACCACAATACTAATTATTGTTAAAGCTAAGGCACGAGCTCTATGTTTGCATTTGTCCTTCAAGTTGTGCTGAAAAGGTCAGAAACAAAAACAAAATATGTACTTTGAACTTCAAGAAGAATTCTTGACAAAAGTACGAAAAAACAAAAGTAAAGGAAGAACATGTAAAATGAATTAAAAATAGATAATCATTCAAAAGCAAATTTCGATCTACCAAAGGTTAAATACAATTTGGTTTAAGGATTGATGTTTGACTAATGACGTCAGCAATCGTCGGTGGCTGCGAGTGTTAAACGGCAAGCCCTCTGAGGAGATTGAGTGGTTGCAATCGAAACATGTCAGGGTAACCTGTCCGTAAAAACGCCTGGGTTCGAGCCCAGATTGAGTCAAGAATGAAAAAATTATCAGTAAATTTTAATTAATTTTCATGTTGTAAAATTCCTTTCTTCATAAAAATAATTTAATGAAAATTAAATTTGATGAACTTAAGCCTAATTAAAAATATTAAAAATTTGGATTAAAAACCATAAATAGTTCAACAAAATAACCACAATACTAATTATTATTAGAAAATACTTAAAATTTTGTAATTAAATGTTAATTTTGTATAGTAAGGCGAAAAACTGAAATTCAAAACTTTATTGCGTTTGATGCTGAAACTTTCTGCACGATCGCGAAAAAGTAATACATAATTTCATAATATTTTTTCACGGTCTGTACGACTATGCGATGAATAATTTGATATTCGCAAAAGTTGCAAAAAGTACTAACCCTAATACACATATTGTTTTTAACAAACTTTCAAAATACAAAATCCCCCCCCCCCCCCCCCCCCCCTAAGGCTCAAGCTGGATCCGCGCCTGCAAATGTTATATACCTTTCTACGTGTTACTGTTGGCCTACCTCGTTTAGAATAAGGTATTTCGAATTATAAGAATTGTATATGTACATTTTCTATTGTCAATCAAATCATAATTTAAGATTTTGTTGAAAGACAAAGGTCTTTCAAGGCCGGCAAAATGTTCAGTTTTATAAACTGTACTTTTTTTTGAACATGTGTTAGGTACTAGAATTTTTTTTATTTATTTATTTATTTATTTATTTATGATTTCCTGCACAACAGAACTAAGTCTTATAATTACAGTGCAGGAATTTGTATGTGTACAAATTAGTTTCCAAATTACATATAATAAAATTTTAACATAAAAAAATTTTGACATAAAAAATTATAGCATTAAAAATTTAGACAAAATATTTAAAAAGGAATACCCTAAAAGAAATTACGTTGCTGTTTATTTGTTGGTGATAAGGAACAGAATTCCAAAGACGAATTGCGTTAATGAAAAATTGCCATTCGGAAACTAGGCATCGAAATTTCGGAAATATTATGCTTTTACCCCTTGGTGATCTAGCAAATCTTATTTTTTCAAAAAGGTATGGCGGCTTTTCAGTGTAAATCACTTTATGCAAAAACAAAAGAACCCTTATCTTAAGAAGGCTTTCGAAAGAAATTCCATAGAGAGTTTTCGAGTATGCCGAAACTTGATCACGCCTTTTAAGTCCATATATAAATCTAATGATGTTGTTATACAATACCTCAAGGTTTTTTGTACTAGTAGAATCACAATGAGAAAACAACTCGCATCCGTATGTAAGGCTTGGAACCAAATAAGCTTTTGCAAGTAGGATTCTGACATTCAGCGGTGTAAAGTGTTGTACGGACCACAGGGTTCTTAGTTTGACATAAATTTGTCCCACCAGTGTATTTACATGGCCAGACCACGTTAAGTTGCTCTTAAACACTAATTCCAGATTTTTTGCCGTTTTTACGATGTCAGTTTTCTCATTGTTTATTAATATATCATTTTCGATTAAAGGTGTGACGGTTTTTTTGTGAATAACCAGACATTTTGATTTTCTTGGATTTAAGCACAGACCATTTTGAGATGCCCAATGATATATGTTGTTTAGGTCGTAATTGAGTTTTTCAATGCTTTCCTTAATTGATGCTACTGGACTACTCAAGTATAATTGTACATCATCTGCATACATGTGCACACTACAATGAGTTAATTGCTGCGGTAGATCTTTAGCGTGAATTTAAAATAATATTGGGCCTAAAATCGATCCTTGAGGTACACCTCTAGACAATAATATGGGATTAGATACTTTGTTGTTTATGAACACCGATTGAAAACGATTAGTGAGGTACGATAAAATTAGTTTTGTTGATGAAGATGAAAAGTTAAAAAGAGTCCTTAGCTTTGTGCATAAAATTTGGTGGTCTACCGTATAAAAAGCTTTAGAGTGATCAATTAGAACTAAAAAGTTAATATTACCATCATCAAGTTTTCGCCGTATATTCTCCGAGACTTCAACTAAAGCAGTTATGTAGTTGTGGTTAGGACGAAAACCTGACTGTTTATCAGATAGCAAATGATTATCATAAACGTAGGAACTTATTTGGCGGTGCAAAACCTTTTCCAATACTTTCGACAGGAAGCTAAGAATAGCAATTGGTCGATATTCGGTGTTCGTTTTTGGAATTGGAATTATTTTTGCATGTTTCCACTTAACAGGAAAATTACTTGTAGTGATAATGTTGTTAAATAAATAGGTGATATATGGCAGGAGAACAGGTAAGATGACTTTAATAAATTTTGGATGAAGATTATCATATCCTACAGAATTAGATTTTATTTGAATGCAACTGGTAAAAACATCAAGCTGGCTAACGCATGAGAACTCAAACATGTTTTGTTCAGACATTGTTGACCAATGCTGTGTTGCTTGGTGTTACCATTGGGGTATTAGCAAAAATATTGTTGAAGTCATCAGCGTCGATAGAGGAGGTTACATTTTTAACTGGATCACCAATTCCAATATCCTTAATTTTTCCAGTACTTTTGGATTCAAGAGCAGAACCAAATCGCTTGGAATAATACTCGGACTTTGCGATTCTTATTTGGTTATTGACTTCCTTTCTTGCAGAACGAAAATCAGCCTTTAGATCTAACATTTCCACCGTGAGTAAGCTAAGTCCCTACGTTTAATTGCATGTTGAATAGTAGCATTGAACCAAGGGTTGTTTTTTGGTTTAATAATTTTTATTTTCAAAGGTACTGTTTCATCATACAGTTGTAAGATATTATCCTCAAGAAAGGACAGTTGCTCATCTACAGATGTCATATGGTAAATATTACTCCAGTGTATTTGTAAAACGTTTTCATTTGAAATGTTGTGGTTTAAGTTTCTAAAGTTACGATATGAATAGGATTGTTCTTTTTGTTCTACCATGAAGTCATACGCTGCAAATAACAAGTCATGTTTGGAAAAACATGAAGCTGAAACTTGATCGTTAAGCAGAACTTTCGATGTATCTCCCACGAAAATAAGATCTAAAAGCGTGCTGTTGGTTCTTGTAAAATGAGTAGCTGTAGATGTGTTAGTAGGTGTGCGTCCTATCGATTCCATACTGTTTCCAAACGAGGTTTCCGTTAAGAGGTTAGAATTAAAGTCTCCTGCTATCAATATATCGTTGTATGGCATAATTAAGGTTTCGGTTTTTAAAATAAAATTTGAATAAATAATAGAACTATTCGGTCTATAAACACAACCAACTAACATTTTTCTTCCAAAAGATGAGATTTCAAGAAAGATATATTCGATTACCTCATTTTTTCCGTTTTACTGCAGAGTTTACAATTAATATTGTCTTTGACATATATGGCAATACCACCACCGCCTCCAACCAGTCTATCAGATCTAAATACTTTATATCTATGTAAAGATATGAGACCATCTAAGGTTGACTTATTAAACCATGTCTCAGAAACGCATATAACATCCACGTTCGAATTTTCGAAAATCCGTCTAAATTCATCAATTTTGGGCTTTAAACTTTGTGCATTTATGTGGCAAATTTGTAAACCTTGTTTCTGTTTAGCAAGAATTTTCACCATACAACATGTGACATCTTTGGAATTTAATTTAAAACTATTACGATGGGTCATTTTAATAGAAAAATAAATAAATACCAGCGAAATCCCCAACACTAAACCCAACGCTATTTGTGTTAAAATAAGTAAAAAAATGCAAAAAAAAAAAATCAAATTTAGTGTAAATTTTAACATACATATAAATTTTTAAGAAAAAATTATAAATAATGTAGTTGAAAATAAAGATTTTAACATAAAACAGCGACATGAAGTTACATAGTACCGGACGGCTGGATAAACTCATCTTCATTGGAACGAAAAAAACTATTAAGTGCATCTAAGTTTTCAACACAGAACGGGAATTCTATTAATACGCAAATCACACGCAACGATGGAATTTGAGTGCTTTGACGATTGAATTTTACTAGAAATTTCCGTCTTAAGTACGAATATACCTACACACTCATCTTGTGTTTATCTTGAAATGGAAAAACCCAAATTGTATATTAACTGACGTAGGTATACCAGTACCATATTACCAGATGTGGTTTTTTCATTTCATGTAAGCAGGGATTAAAATAAGTGTAAATAGAATTACAAATATCTCCACACATGTGGTGTGTCTAATTGTGTAAATAAATATATAAGTTAATAGTATATAAGGGAGTAAGTACATAGATAAGAAAATAATTGTTAGTTTGTACGAAAATAATTTTAATAAATTAGTTCACCTTAGAAACCTAAAGAGTCGAGTTCATATTTTTATTTAAATCTAGGTCTACCTTTTACAGTATTTTTAGTCGCTTTTTGGGCCGCGAATGGCATATGTATAAAAAAAATAATTTCTAACTCAAGACGAGGGTTTTTTCAATTTTTAGGTCATGCATTATTTTGAACTTTTTCCTATTTTTGTTTAAGTGTTTCTAAAGCCTTAAAAATAAAACTTATGCTCAGAAACTAGACAAAATAACCTTTCCGACGGTATGTTACATACCAAACTAGCATTTTAAACCTTCGATACTGTAATACATACAACTTATTTATCCCTGGAATAAAATAACTTTTTTTCTATAGATATGTTGACAAATTAAATTATTTTTATTAATTTGTAAAAATAACTTAATTAATATATATGTAATTATAATTAGAATATCTAAAAATAATAATAAAAATAACAAGTATGAGTGTTATATTCGGCTACGCCGAATCTTTGATACCCTCCACCGACAGTTCGAATGTTTTAAGAGTAATATCTATATGATGTCTTCGCTAACTAAAGCTTCTCTGCAATGCCGGCCTTCGGCCGGGCGCAAGGATTTCCTCCTCTATGGTATAACAAATACCGGCTTCGCTAACTAAAGCTTCTCTGCGTAGACGGCCTTTGTTAGAAAACAAGGCAGATTTTAGAACCTTTACTTAGTGAAACCGGTACATGTTATACCATAAAGTAGAAAATTCTTGCGCCCGGCCCAAGACCGGCTATGCAGAGAAGCTTTAGTTAGCGAATTTTTTAATTTGCTATACCATGTATGGCTGTATTTCACTCCTTACAGGGAAATAAAGTCATATGGCCTTATTGCTCAATGGATTGAGAAATAAGGCCATATGGCTTTATTTCCTATGGCTTTATTGCACGGCACCGAGTAAAATATCATGATTCGTAATAGTTTAAGCCAACCTTAAATGATTTTCAGGAGGGGAATTTATATTGAAGCCATGGTAAGCTATGAACCAATCATCCCAAAATTCTGCAGAGTGATTTCTGGTATTAAAAGACATAAACTGCAATACAGCGGATAAATTTTAGCGTTTGCAGTGAATTTCATCAGGCAGCTTTAAATGGAAATTAGGGTTATTATGGATCGTATATCACAAAATTGTATAACATATTATCTGGCCATATGAAACTAAGTTGGAAGAAAGTTTACCGCAATAGCTATATCTGCTACGGTTTTAGGCGTATTTAATTATTTTACCAGAGTGGGCTTTATATGAGGTCTATAGTAAATTATGGATCGATCATTACGAAATTTATTATTGTGATTTTTTTGTTTGTTTTTTTTTCTCATTATTTTTTTAATGAATCTTCATATTTAAATATGAACTAACAATAATTAATCAAATCTTATCCTAATACTTTAATTATGTCCTGCCAGTGCCAGACAAAAATTTTCTTCATCACGGGTTCTGTTCACATATATAGGTGTTTATCGCTCATCTAATTGGGTAAGTACTGCAGTGTCTCTTCTTCTTAAGCGAGTGTGGCCGCCATGATTTAAAATATTTCGATCAAGTGGATTTGGGTGTTGTTTAAGCCTTTTTAAATATTTAACTGCATATTTTGTAGTCATAGTTTTTACTAATGGCACATTGAGATCCTTATGCATGTTTGAGTTTTTAACCTACCAGGGAGCGGTTGTGATTATTCGAAGAAGTTTATTTTGGCGCCTTTGAATTTTGTCGATATTAGTGGCCGAGGCAGTGCCCCATAGTTGAATACCGTAGCACCAGATAGGCTTTAAGATAGAGTTGTAAATTATATGCTTGCAATCGAGACTAAGGACAGAATTTCTACCAATAAGCCAATGAATTTGAATAGCTTATAGTTTCATTTGAGTTAATTTTGCCTCTATATGGCATTTCCACGTTAATCGCCGATCCAGATGTATACCGAGATATTTTACATGCGAATGTTGAGGAATTATTTGATTATTGGTTGTAATAGTGGGGCAAGATTCCCGGCGCAGGGTGAATGTTATATGTACGCATTTTTGCTCATTGACCATTTTCCTCCATTGTCCTAACCATATTTTTAGTTGAAATATATGATGCTGTAAGTAACGAGATGCTTCATTACGGTTTTCGTGGACGCATAGAAAAGCTGTATCGTCAGCGGAAAATTTTACATACAGATTAGGTGTCAAATTCATTAGTTCAAAAAACTGTCACGTAGTGTAATTTAATAAAGGCCAGTTTACGCGGTAATACAATGTATTACGATATGTCGAAAAATTATGTAGAATGAGAAAAATCTTATCATGTAAAAGGAAAATGTATTGAGTACACAGAAAAAATTATTTTTTCAATTCAAACAAAAAATTTGTAGAATCAAACAATTTTTTGTCTGAAATCGGTCCTACAAACAAATTCGCATATTCAAACAATTTATTTGCATTTTGTTTATTGAAAAAAAACGCCGATTTTTTCAAACAAATAATTTTACAGAATCAAACAAAATGTTTACTGAAATTCATATAAATTTTAAACAAATAATTTTGCTGAATCAAACAAAAAAGTTTTGGCACAAGCAATGACGCGCACACAAGCAAGCACTGTTGGTGAAGATGAAGCAGAGCTGAGCGGCCGGCTGGCTTTGAGACACATTTTTTTGTTGGAATAATTTTTGAACGAAGTCTTATTTATACACACAATGTTTTTCTTCGTCACTCACTTTTGCTGCATCCTTTCCTTTGCTAAAAAAAAATGTAACCAAAAACGGCGGCAGACCGACTCGATATGTTTTTCGTCATCATTCTATTTTTGTATTTGATGTATTTAAACAAACTGTTTAAAAAAATTTAATACGGGATTTTTTTTTTTTTACCAACTTTGAAACCAACCAAAAATTTATTTTGTTTCTTATAATGTTTTCATTTCTGTTGTTTAAAAAAAATGAAACGTTTTTTTACCTGCTATTGTTTTTGTTGTTTTTTTACTACAAACCTCGTCACGCTATTTTATCATTTTTCTTATTGCTGTACTTTTTTAAAGCGTCCAAAAATAGACTGCATGTGTTTTTTGTTGTAGTTCTTATATTTATCATAAAGAAGTGTTGCTTACAATCAATAAAAAAAATGCAAAAGGACGTCAACATTAAAGAGCATTAAATACTTCATACAAAATTATGAAAACTTGAAACCAATAGCGCGTTTATTATATTTTTGAAGAGTTGTCCACATCTTTGTTGGTTAAATAAAAATCAAACAAAAATATTGATTGAATCAGTAAAAAAATTTGTAGAAATCAAAAAAAATTCAAACAAGCGTTTGTTTGAAAATAATTCGGCAATAATTTTTTCTGTGTAAGAAAGAATACGGATACAAAATCTGACAAGCAGTCGGTAAATGCTTTTTTTCTAAACCATTTTAGAAATTTAAGGTAGAAGTACATAACACGCGTTAGTGCGCGCGCGCTCTGTCGTCTTCTGTCAAAAACAAGTAAGAGTGCTATATTCGGCTATGCCGAATCTTATATACCCTTCACCATGGTTTGGAAAGAACAGAAGTTTATATATATATTTAAATATATGTATATATACATGTTATAAAATATATATCGTTTAGTTTTATTTAATTATTTGCACATGATTGCATGCTATTAAATATATTAAAAGTTTAATTAATATATAGCACGTTAAGTTTTGAACGAATTTCAGTATTTGGTCATACCGACATCTAAGTATAAAATTACCATTTACTTTGGTGATAAAACTTGTAGTCGGGAAGTTCTATGGTTCACGAAAATAGGTATTAAAAAAAAACTATATTTTTGACATTACTTTTTTTTTACCGATATTCCGAGTTTTTCTAAAGATTTCCGATATGTTTAATGTTTTTAGTCCTTTTTTGGAGTATTTTGCACATAACTTAACCATTTTTAACCGATTTGGCAGATTTATATACCAACGTGCTTAAAAATAAAATTTCCATTAAATTGGCTTATAGGCATATATGTTTATATACCTCCATATATGTACATATATTTAAGCAAACTTAACTATAAAAAAACAAACTTAATTATAAAAAAACAAACTTAATTATAAAAAGAGTAACTTTTGGGATTTCAGTATTTTGATTATAACTCAGCCATTATTTAACCGATATGACAGATTTATATACCGACGTGTTAAGCAAGAAATTTACCATTTATTTGTGTTATAAAACTTGGACTCGGGAAGATCCATGGTTACCGAAAATGGGTATTTAAAAAAAAAAATTAATTTAATTTAATTAATTTTGGTCATAACTTTTTTGTGTCTGAACCGATTTTCCCGAGTTTTATGTAAAATATGTTCTACTAAAAATTTCCGATATTTTGGTATATAAGCCATATCCATGGCAGCCTTAAAATTTAGGTTTTTATATAATTTTTAATTTTTTTTGTACGGGAGGTACCACGCCCACTTCTCCAATCCCGCCCACATTTTGTAGGATGGTGTATATTGGCAACCTTAATGTGTGTACCTAATTTGGTGACTTTGGCTTTTGTCATTCCCCAGATATACAGCAAAAAGTAAATAAAATACAACAAACACAAGGGATTTTTGGGAAAAATTAGAGGTAGTCGTGGTTTTTTGCTCATATCTCAGCCATTTGTGGACCGATCTGGCTGAATTTCAATAGCAAAATTATAATAAGAATACCTGACATAAAGATACCCCAACCAAGTCCCCATCATTTCTGGGGGCTTCGGAAAACCCATTTCAACAGACAGACGGACAGACGGACAACCGGTTTTGAACTTCGCTTTTCATAAGAACCCAGTATATATATTTTATAGGGTGTAGGATCAATATTGTAGAAATTACAAACGGAATGACAAAGTTATATATACCCTTTCTACCTTCGGTGAAGGGTATAAAAAAGAGTAACTTTTGGGATTTCAGTATTTTGATTATAACTCAGCCATTATTTAACCGATATGACAGATTTATATACCGACGTGTTAAGCAAGAAATTTACCATTTATTTGTGTTATAAAACTTGGACTCGGGAAGATCCATGGTTACCGAAAATGGGTATTTAAAAAAAATCATTTTGGTCATAACTTTTTTGTATCTGAACCGATTTTCCCGAGTTTTTTATAAAATATGTTCTACTAAAATTTCCGATATTTTGGTATATAAGTCATATCCATAGGACATATGACAGCCCTAAAATTTAGGTTTTTATACAATTTTTAATTTTTTTTGTACGGGAGGTACCACGCCCACTTCTCCAATCCCGCCCACATTTTGTAGGGTGGTGTGTTTTGACAACCTTAATGTGTGTACCTAATTTGGAAACTTTGGCTCTTACCGTTCTCCAGATATACAGAAAGAAGCAATAAAAATACAACAACAACAAGGGATTTTTTAAAAAAAAATAGAGGTAGTCGTTGTTTTTTGCTCATAACTCAGCCATTTTTTAACCGATTTGACAGATTTGTATACCGACGTGTTTAGCAAATTTATCATTTATTTGTGTTATAAAACTTGGACTCGGGAAGATCCATGGTTACCGAAAATGGGTATTTAAAAAAAAAAAAATTTAATTTTGGTCATAACTTTTTTGTGTCTGAACCGATTTTCCCGAGTTTTATGTAAAATATGTTCTACTAAAAATTTCCGATATTTTGGTATATAAGTCATATCCATAGGACATATGGCAGCCTTAAAATTTAGGTTTTTATACAATTTTTAATTTTTTTTGTACGGGAGGTACCACGCCCACTTCTCCAATCCCGCCCACATTTTGTAGGATGGTGTGTATTGGCAACCTTAATGTGTGTACCTAATTTGGTGACTTTGGCTTTTGTCATTCCCCAGATATACAGCAAAAAGTAATAAAAATACAACAAACACAAGGGATTTTTGGGAAAAATTAGAGGTAGTCGTGGTTTTTTGCTCATATCTCAGCCATTTGAGGACCGATCTGGATGAATTTCAATAGCAAAATTATAATAAGAATACCTGACATAAAGATACCCCAACCAAGTCCCCATCGTTTCTGGGGGCTTCGGAAAACCCATTTCAACAGACAGACGGACAGACGGACAGACGGACAACCGGTTTTGAACTTCGCTTTTCATAAGAACCCAGAATATATATACTTTATAGGGTGTAGGATCAATATTGTAGAAATTACAAACGGAATGACAAAGCTATATATACCCTTTCTACCTTCGGTGAAGGGTATAAAAATAAAGCTAGTGTATTTTCATAGAACAAGCTACATGCAAAATATTTTGACGCGTTTGCGCCAGAAAGTTGGTTAATTTTGAACTTTTTAACGCGTTGTGTATTTTTGACAAGTAATCAGCTGACAATAAAAAGAATAATTTAACAAATTTGTGAATCATGAAAAAAAACTTATTGAAGAGCTTAAAAAACATACAATATTTATAAAAAAGGAATAAATTCAATAAAATAACAAAATCTTGATAATCTTTCGAACCCGTTTTTAATGCACAAATAAGTAAAACAAATACAAACAGCTGACAGGAATGGCTTTTGTAACGCGTGTTGTGTAACTTGCAATTTTTTACGCGCTAAAGTTTTTAAACGCAGGATACTCGTCGACGAACTAACGCGTGTTATGTACTTCACCCTTTATGTATTCTCATCACACCAGAGGTGTATTTTAACGGAGTACATTAAAGGTGATAGCATTTTTATACAATTACAAAAACAACTAAAATCAACTCAAGAAATTTTCATGCTGTTTTTGTAAATATTTAAAACTGCAACCATCGGCTTCTTTGTTATTATTTTTGATTTTACTTTTACCATCCGTGTAAACATGAATTATACTTACAAAAGATTTTTATTTTTTTCTTTTAAACACGGAGAGAATTTCATAATGTTTTGATTCTACAAAGTCGTAATACATTGTATTACCGTGTAAACTGGCCTTACATAATAATTTAATTTAATAAAATTAAATGCAATAAAAGAGGTGAGTTTTTACTAGAATATCTGGTAGGTTCAAACTTGGACAAAGCTAACGTCGGCTCACTTTTGTGATACTTTTTACGTTAGGAAAATATACTTTTTTTTCTTTCTGTTTTATTATAACTCCCAGCTTTAATATATGCTAAGAAATAAGCGTCCTTGGTGGGTTCAAGTCTTTTCCAACCGCCACAAAATGCTTTAGAAAAGACACTTTTATAAGAATTTTTTTCTTGTCATGCGTGGTTAGCTGAAAATCGGTTGAATAAACTTTCTATTAACCTGTTTTATTTATTATGAATAAAGGGGTAAAGATATCTCGCATATATGGAGGGCTCAGAGCTGAAGCGAACCAAGTCAAAAAAGAAAATTCGAAAATATATTGAGTTTGAGTAATTACTGGAGCCACTGACTTGGGTTTATGACCGTTACCTTAGTAATGAAACTGTTTTTGATTTACCCCATTACAGAACTGGATTGAGTTAAATTTTGCGGAGATTTTCGCACCAGATTTGAAATACATATACGTGATATATTTTATGACTTGGTTCGGTTCAGCTCTGAACCCTCCATATATATTGGTCGTGAAGCAGAAACCGAACTGTTGTGTACCGAAAACATTTCTAAAATTTGTGTAATTGACATTAAAAACCAAAAATTGTGTAAAGAATTGATAACAAGAATTGATATAAAAAACAAAAAGCTCAATGTATTGAAGTATTTAGACCCATTATATATAGTGTCTAATGAAGATATAAACTACTTCCAATTAGTTTCTGAGGTTAAACATATTATAACTGACCCAGATGCATTTATACATGAATTTAAACTTCAAGAGAGTTAAGTATATGACACGAATTATGAACATATATTTAAAATTTCGAATGCTGAAGATTTTTGGCGTGAAATTGGAACATGTATTCAGAAGGAAAAGGACAAGAAATATATTAATAAATGTATTTCTAAAACACCTTACGTAAATATCTTCTATTCGCTGCAATAATGTCATAATCCAAAAAACATGTTTTGGCAGAAAACAAGTTTAACGTTTTTGAATTACCAAAACATTAAAGTAAATATTTTATAAAAATTACTTCTACAGAGAAATATTTACAAAATATTTACTTTAGTTTTTACAACAAATGAGATATTTGTTAGTAAAAATGTATGTCTATTGTAATACGATCAATTGTTTTTTAGTGTATTTAATTACTATATAATGTTTTTTGTTATGTTTTTATACCATTTAAAATTATAATAAATAGAAAAAAACGTAAAAAATTCATAATGTGGTGTACTTATTTTAATTTTAAAAGATGTGGCCATTTTTTTTAAATCCTCTTTTTGGTGCCACTTTTTTGTAGATATCCCCTTTTTTTGGTACTTTTATAAAATATCCGACGGTAACACTGGCTGCAAGCCAACCTTTATTAATGCGCTCAGAGAGTAGGTTTGTACTAGACCTCACACTGGTTAGCGGCGCTTCGCGCAATTCAGTTCGTAACTGGAGGCTTACGGATGAGGCCTCGCTGTCAGACCATCAACATATAAGGTTTGAGATACCGGGAACGGCGGATCTGCGCAGAGTCGCATACGATCCCAGACGAACAGACTGGAATGAATTCAAGTCCCTTGTCAACCGAAAAGCAGGGCTCTTAATGATAGAAATCGAGGCTGTCGATGAGATTGAGCCAGCGGCCAACCTTATTGAAAAAAAATTTACGATTTTCTGGTACCAATAAAACACAATAAATATTTACAATTATATTGGGAACAGTCCAAAACGTAACAATCAATTTTTCGATATACAAAAATTATTGGAAATTAAACAAAAATAGTTTCTTGCCCCTTCACAAACCAGGTGGCTTTCATTAGTAATTCGATTTCTACGAGTGCAAAGAAAAACAAGTAGGAAAGTATAGTCGGTCAAGCCCGACCATATGATACCCTACACCACAGTATTTAAAAACACTTCATGCTTATGTGTCCATGTAAATATGGATTCATCTATGTTTTTAAACTTCATGAAAATCGGTTTGAAAGTTTGTGAGAGGCAGAAATTGCCCCCTGCCTCCCCTTGTGGTCCTATTTTTTAAAACTGTATAGCTAATGTGTCCCTATAGATATGGATCTATCTATGTTTTAAATTTCATTAAAATCGGTATGAGAGGCAGAAATTGCCCCTATCTCCCTCGTGGTCCGATTTTTTTTAAAAATGTATACATTTTGTGTCCATATAGATATGGTTCTATCTATGATTTAAATTTTATTAAAATCAGTTTGATAGTTTCTGATAGGAAGAAATTTCCCCCTATCTTCCCTCGTGGTCCTACGATTCGGCCCATTTTCAATAGGCTTGGTCCTTGTGCCAATAATAACCTATGACCCAAATTTTAACTAATTATCTTCAAAATTGCGACCTGTACTTTGCGCACAAGGTTACATGGACAGCCAGCCAGTCAGCCGGACGGACATCGTTAGTTCGACTCAGAAAGTCATTTTGAGTAGATCGGTATACTTTAAGGTGGGTCTAGGACCACTATTTTAAGGCGTTACACACATCAGCACAAATGTATAACACCCTCTCCACTATTGTGGTGTGGGTATAAAAATGCGTTAACTTGGAACTAAAATTGGATTTAATAACACGTTTCAAGTCGGGTGAAAAGGCTGTTGATATAGACAGAACCCTTGGCTTAGGACCTTTAACAGTAAAATCAATTTGAAACAGAGATATCGCTAAAAATTAATCATTTAAAAATAGCTCGAGTTAATAGCAAATAAGATTCTTTTTTAATGCTTTTGTGAATATGGATAAATGAAATAAATAAATTTTTGTTAAGGTTTTGTGAAATTATAATTTTCCTTATATTTCCTTATTTATTTCTTTTTCAAATCACAAATATATATATGTGGTCACAAGTTATAACAGTCTTAGAGGGAGTTTACACGGTGTCTATTCAGACATGTCTAAAGGTACGGTCACATATGGCAAACAGTTGTCAAATTTTGTTTGTCGGCATTTTTAAAAAATTTGTAAAAAAAAAAATAAAAATTTTATTTGCTGGTCACACTACGCACATTTATTTGCCCATTTTTGTTTGTTTAAACAGATATTAAATAGCTTCAAATAAAAATTGGGAAAACATGTTTGCCCTGTGTTCACATATAAAAATATTTGCCTAAAAAAAAATATTTGAACAAATTGTCAAAAATAAAAATTAAATAAATAAAATTACGTTTTATTAAAACTAAATATTATCATTTTGATGCAAAATATTGAAACTTTTATGGTTTTATGGTATAGAAGAGCGAGAACAGCAGTTTTAAAAGTAAAAAAGGATTTACATGACAAATAAAGGGATAAATGCAATTTGGCGAAGTAATTGCCAGTCTAATACAACTAAATTAAACTATATTACGAACTAAAGCAATATTCGTTACGGTTTAGTTACGCAAGCAATAAAGTGTTTTTAGACAGTGGATCTATTGTAAATTATATACCGATCTTCACGAAATTTAGTTGTATGATTTCTAGGCATATAAATTGAGTTTGTGCAAAATTTAACGATAAAAGGTGTATTCCCCCACCAATTTACGTTAGTTTTTGTTACAGAAATATCGATTTTTCGGGAGGTTGTTTCACATTTTAGTCCATAACGCTTTTCCTACTGAACCAAAAGTGCTAAATTTCAATCCAAACTGCTTAAAAGAACTTGAGTGAACTTGCCACCAAAATTTTTATGTTTCGTCAGCATCCTTTTCTTAATCGATATAACAATGTTCATACGTCCGGTTAGCTGTTCATGTTAATCTTATTCGCAAAGTACATGTCGCAATTTTTGAGATAATCGGGTGTGTTCTAAAATCCGAATTCACTCGAAAGTGCATTAATTCAGCATTTTTTGTGTCCTGCAATTCACCACCACATGTTTTAATTCGTTTTCAATTAGGGTAGTAAGGGGTTAGTGAAAGTAAAACAAATCGACTTTTATTCTTATATTTGAGAACATTTTAAGCAAAAACCGAATTTTGCAAACATCGTAAATTTTTGCAAATTTCGCAATTTTTACAGAATTTTTGCCATTGCTTGTAGTATTAGGGACTTTTAATCAACTTAAGGCTTATTCCAAACATATTAAATATTTTCGAGCATTTTCGCTATTATTAAAATTTTTTGTTTTTGCAACATTTTGTTTTTAAACCGATACATTTTTGGGTTTGCTTCCAATTTTGCAATTTTTCGTGATTTTCTGCTAATTTAGCAATTTTTATCAAATTTTTGCCATTCCTTATAATTTTAGGGACTTTTAATCAATTTTATGGCTTGTTTGAAATATTAAAATTTATCGCTATTTTTGCAAATTTTTTGCAATTTTCGCATATCTTTGTTGCGTTTTTTGGCAATCGTCGCCATTATTAAGATAGCCCCATACATATATAAACCGTAGTCACCTATTTTACAGGGCACTATCAAAGAAAACATCATCAATTTTTTTTCCTGCACAAGAACTTCGAATACACAAAAACATGCGGATTTCAGAACACCAATTTCTGAATTATGCGGATTCCAAAAACACACCTGATAGTAATGAAATGTTGTTTACGTTTTTATCGTCATAAGAGGTGGAAAGAATCGGTCAATAATTTCACATAGCCCCCATAAAAACTTATTTCTGGAGAAGAGTCCTTGTGCCCATAGACAATCTATTATCACCTTACCAAATGTTATTGTAATCGATCCATATTTAACCATAGCTTTTATACAAATACCACTTCTGTAAATAGCTTTTAATATCATAATAATCTTATAAATGTCGGTTTTGGCAATAATTTCTATAATAGCTTGTATGTCGTGTCAAAATTTCGTCTTGTTAGGCCGAGAATTGGTTCTAGGTCACTTGATATAATCAGTTCAAGACGAAAAAGGTGTCTATGTCGGTATATTATTTGGCGCTAATATGTTTTATATAAAACTAAAATTCGTTATACAATTTTGTTTTGGCGGGTCTCTGATTGTCCAATGACCCCAAACTGGTACACTCTCAAAAATGTATCTATTTATATAGATACGCCATGCTTGCAATTCATAATTCGTAACATAGGCTCATAGAAATTACCCATTTACTTAAGAAAAATGTATTTTGTAAAATCTTGAATCCTATTTACCGCGCAACTCTTTGCTAAAAAGAGAACACAGGAAAAAATTTTTACATAAATAAGTTTTTTCGTCATTAAAAACTTATTTAATTTTGGTAATTTTTTTAAATTTTATTCAATAATTTTTATTTTAAAGCTTATTATTTGCCGCTGTTTGTTCTTACAAAATTTTTGTAAGAACAAATATTTATTTGCCTAAAAACAAGGAAAATATTTGACGTTAAATGGTCACATTAGGAGCATTTTTGTTTGCCAGCAAATAATTTTGTTTGCCCAAAATCAGCTGTGTTTCTGTTTGCCCCTCAATAATATTTTGTGGTCAGAAATGTTTGCCATATGTGACCGTACCTTAACAAACACGTATGTTGTATGTATATGTATATTAGACTATTATACATGAAAACAGACAAGTTTGGAAAGACATCGTAAAAAGACAATAGGTTTTTGGAAGCATGTTCAAAAGAGAATGTCAAAAGCAGACATGTCTGAAAAGACTCCGTGTAAACTCCCTATTAGTCAGTTTAAAATATTTTCAGTACAGCAGTTTAAAGTTTGGAATCTTCACTATAAATAAGAAGATGATTTTTTGATAAACAAAAACAAGCTGAAAAAAACATACATAAGCATTTGATCACAACACAATTCTCTATTTTAAACCCACATTTTTTAAGTTAAAAAGCAGTATTGTTTAGTTTCATATTTCTTTATTTTCCTTTTTTCATAATATTTAAATAAAAGCACTGAACTTATTTAACAAGTTCTTTCACCCATATGTTTGTTTACATATTTAGTTTCATTATTTAACCAAAAACGCTGAATCCTCTTTAATAAGTTCTTTCACCTTTATGTTTGTTTACCTGAACAAGCATAAATGATTAATTAATGATCATTAAACCGGCAAAGAAACAAAATGCAAACTTTTCAATTATTTAATTTTTCTTTATTTTTAATTTTGTTGTTTTGCTTAGCAATTAAATTCTACTTGTTAATATTTTGTATATAAGTCATTTATTTTCAATAAATTATTATTAGTCTTTGGATAATCAACAATTGGCGTGTTCAATTTATTACTGCTTGTGAACAATCAGTTAATGTGCTGTTTTGTTCATCCTTCAAGAAATTGTGATAGTCGGTTGCAAGTGCCGTTCTATCAGTTCAACAAGTCCTTGTTGTGAATCCCAACAAGGAAACTATACAATTATACATAAAATTTGGTGACCCCGACGTGATCCTGTTCCAGGTGCAGGACTATTATTTGCAAATACAAGTACATGTATATTCAACCATTCATTCGTAGTACATAGTCTACCATGGCAAATCTACAAGAGCTAATAAGCTTACAAGAACAAAAGGCAGTAGAGCTTGAGAATGCTATTGCCAACGTAAAAAAAGCCCCACTGGACCGGAGAAGCCTAGACTTCTGCCAAAAGAGGTCCGAAGAACTATCCAATCTATGGTTAGAATTTGAAAGAGTGGAGAATGTGATCCGTAGAGATCAAACACTCGGCTACAATGACCCATACATTGTCAACAATTTTCACCAACTACTCGGAGCAAAGTACCGGGAAGCATTGGATAACATCAATTCTCAAATCAAGAGAATAAAGGAAGCAACCATGCAGCCACCAGAAGTAAGTGAAGCATCAGAACCTTTACCTTCAATGCAAAGGTCCGTAGAAGGTGCTACGGTGCATCACAGCGGTCTTGTGAAACTCATGCGCAGACAATCTGCCATGATGTCATCTTTAAAAGGGATGTTAGAGGACGAATCCGCTCATACAGATGCATAGGAAAAATATAAATCTCGATAGGAAAAATATAAATCTCGATATTTTTATTATATAAAATACAGATATGAAGGCATCTAACAGCAGCTATGCACACACAGTATTTTGCCGCAAATTTTTACTTGCTATTATTATTTCGCGCTGAATTACAGCAATGAATACAAATAACAAGAATGGCAAATGGTATGGATTGCTTAGCAGTGCTTCTTACTGCTAATTAAAGGCCTTTAAGTTGAAATTTGTTCATGTTTATATAGGGACTGAAAGGTCAAATATTTTTGTAATGTTGTAAAAAAAATGCAAATAAAAATTCAATTGCAATTCCGAACATAGGAAAAAACAATAAACGACCATTAGAGGATAAGTCCGCTAGATTGATTGCCTTTTTTGGATTAGAATTTAGAAAATTTTTTTAAGTTGCAATGGAATATCTTATAGTCCCTGTTACATCGGTTCTTTCAGAAAGGTACTTATCAATTTTTAAAAAAACTGCCATCTAAAATAACGTGCGTATATACATACATACGTCTCATACACTCAATAAAGTGATGAAAACAACGGACCTTAGCCTTAAAAAAAAATAATTAAAGTTTTCCTGCACAAGAACAAACATTCAGTCGATAGTAATATCGATAAATCGATAGTGAAATCTGAACTATCGATAAATATCGATAGTAGAAAATATCGATAGTATCCCAGCACTAACAGATGCTATAGCCGCCACAAGGTTATGGTAACCAATTGAAGACATACATTTCCAGATTTCAGAAATGTCTGAGAGCCTTACAACACAAGGCTATGTAATAACAAGGTATATTCAGCTGGAAGGGAGGGTCAAAAAGTTGGCGAAGGCAACAGACAATATGCCAGCCACACCCACCAACATTTCCCTACCGAAAGTAATCATACCAAAATTTGCGGGTGACTACGAAAAATGGCCAACATTCTCAGATCTGTTTCAAAAGGTTGTACACGAGCAAGTACATAAAATGTGGTATCTAAAAACCCATTTAACGGGAGAAGCCGAAAGCCTCATCCGACATTTAGCTCTTACCGAATACAACTACACGACAGCCTGGCACACATTGAAAGAGCGATTCAACAACAAACGGGTGCTTACTTCAACAATAATTGAGCAAATTTTGGGCCATCAATGTATCACATTGAAGCGAACTTGATCAAAGGCCTCCATGACGTCATCCAAGAAAGTCTGGCTGTTCTCACCAACTTAAACGTAAGAGTGCAGAATTGGGATCCCCTCTTACTACAAATACTAATAAAAAAAACTTGATCGAAATACTCACATCCTTTATGAATCATCAATAAAAACTCCAACAGAAGGACAAACAATTGACCATTTTTAAAGGTTTTTGGAACAATGGTTCCAAGCATTGGAGTCGTAAGGCCAAAAGGAGAGGCCCAAAAAAGCTGAAAATCAAAATTCGCCAAAGATGACAACAACTGCATCACTACTATCAACTGCCTGCAAAGGATGTGATGCCAAGGATCATGCGATATACTATTGCAAAAATTTCATTCAAATGACACCAAAGGAGCGGTACCAATGGGTGTAAGACAAGAAATTATGCATAAACTGTCTAAAACCCGGGCATAAGGCTGAAACTCTCTTGAACTTGGACTGCAAACCGAAGCCTCAAATCCAAAAGAAAGGTGTAACTCAGACGTCATCAACTTCAGCACCAGCCATTGCTACAAATAATGCACAACCAGCATCGTCCTCTACCGATTCCGTAGTAGCAACCACAAACCAAGGAGTAGAAAATAATCAAACACATCAAAACTACGTACTCCTTGCAACAGCAAAGGTCAGAATCGTTGCAAACAATGGCCAAGCATGCGAAGGACGAGCGTTTTAGATGCCGGCTCACAAGTGAGTTTAATCTCGCAACGACTTATTAGTACATCCAGCTCAAGAGTAAATGTGGACCTCCAGTCTTGTGCAGAAAGGTTTTCAACAAGACTTGAAGCATTTGCTTTACCGAAAATCATCTGACCACAACCATCTAGGTATATCGACGTATCAACTTGGAACATTCGAAACGACGTACAATTGGCAGATCCCTTCTTCTACAGACCAGGAAAAATTGATATTCTCATTGGAGCAGAACACTATCACCATTTCTTAAAACCAGAACAAATAACATTGGGAAACCGTTTACCATTGCTCCAAAATACAGTATTAGGATGGATTGCAATTGGGAAAACAGAAATACAAAGTGGAAAAGCAGTCACATGTGCTATATACGGTGCTGAGGAAGAAAAGGTTTCCAATCTGTTGGAAAAGTTCTGGAAACTCGAAGAGATAGACAACCACACCGAATGCGTAATTCCGAAGGGTAAGCTCTGTGAAACACACTTTGATAACAATGTCCCAAGAAATCCAGATGGACGATTCGTAGTAAGGCTTCCATTCGCTGCCAATCCATCAGTATTGGGTAACTCACAAGCTCAAGCTGAAAAACGTTTTCAATCGATTAAAAGATAACTGAAATTAAATCCCAACCTTCACGCTGAATACCGGAAATTTATGGAAGAAGGATGTTCCAGCCTCAAACTACTTTATACCACATCACTGTGTGCTAAAGCCCGACAGCAGTACAACAAAGTTACGGGATGTCTTCAACGCATCGGCAAAAACATCAACCGGTATTTCACTTAATGACATGTTACATAAGGGACCTGTCGTACAGAGTGATCTGTTTTCAATTTTATTGCGTTTTCGCCTTCATAAGTGTTCACAGCTGACATTGAAAAAATGTATAGGCAAATTCTTATACACAATGAGGATTCTGCATATCAACTAATTGTCTGGAGAGCCAACGAATCTGAAGATTACAGTTACTACAAACTCAACACTGTAACTTACGGGACAACATCCGCTCCTTGCAACAAAATGTCTTCAATATCTGAGCACAAGAAATAAAAGTAAATACTCCCTTTGAGCTGCCGTCGTACATGATGACTTCTATGTTGATGATTGTTTAAGCGGCGCAAATAACATCACCACTGCTCAACACATACAAAAGCAGACTGCAGAACTCTTGATGAATGCATGATTCAAATTACGAAAATGGAGTGCTAACTGTAAACATTTACTATCGGTGATACCCTTGGAAGATCAAGAAATAAACTTAGATCTAGATCAGTCATCAAAACAAACCATAAAAACCTTAGGTTTATTCTGGCTACCCAAATCAGATGAATTGTGTGGGCGAGCACATACTTCGACGCACTCTAAAATCACAAAACGCACTGTTTCATCAGACTTAGCGCGCATTTTTGATCCACTTGGACTGTTTGAACCAGTCACTGTACAGGCAAAATTATTTATGCAACAACTCTGGGAGTTGAAGGTAGACTGGGACGAAGAACTTCCACCAAGTTTAAGACGTCAATGTACTCAATTTCGCAACGATTTGCAGGCACTCAACAATTTAAAAACATGCAGGCATGTATTCCGTGGTCAAGTACCTAATCAAGTTCAGTTACACACCTTTGTGGATGCTTCAGAGAAAGCCTTCGGTGCAGCAGTATATATCAGATCCATCAATGAGGATAAAACGATATCTGTCCAGCTTTTATGTGCCAAATTCAGAGTTGCTCCAATGAAAAAACTTACGATTCCTCGACTGGAATAATGTGCAGCACTTTTGGGGGCGGAACTCACAAATCGAGTGCAAACGGACATAAAACTCGCAAACATACAAAAGTTTCTATGGTCAGACTCCACAATAGTACTGTCATGGATCCAGTCACCATCATCAACTCTACATTCCTTTCTGTTAAATAGAATCAGCACAATTCAACAATTGACGAACGCAGAACAATGGCATCATGTGTCGTCCAATAACAACCCCGCCGATGGCCTGTCTAGAGGAATCAGTCCTAAAAAGCTCAAAACTAATTCCGCATGGTTTAACGGTCCCATATTGCTATATGAAAGACAAGACTTTTGGGTTCAACCACTAGCTAAAATCGCTGGAATACCTAACGACATTGAAAGGAAAACAAGGAGAATCGTGGCAATAAGTCATCAGCCTAATGATTTAGAAACAATAATTTATAGCATTTATCATAAAAACTCATTCACATTACTACAAAATTCTGTAGCGTATCTACGACGTTCTTTAATCCACCCAAAACCACAGCATCTGGCATTGTCACCCTTGGAAATCCAAAATTCGTTACTGTTGATTGTTCGGACAATTCAAGTATCCGAATTAAAGCAAGAAATGAGAAATTAAGCACAGTGGCCCCGTTCATCGATACTGATGGCGTTATCAGAGTCGGAGGCCGTTTGGAACATTCAACATTACCATATGACTCAAAACTTTCTATGGTATTACCGTATAATGATCCCATTGTTAAATTGCTATTTAAACAAAAGCATGAAGAAAATAAACATTGTGGAACGCAATCACTTTTAACTATCAGCAATAAGACAACGTTTTTGCCCTATCAAAGGTAAAATTATGGCACGCAATACAGTCCATAACTGTATCCAATGTACAAAAGCCAAACCTAAATTAATGGGTCAAATCATGGGAAATCTTCCATCTGCTCGAGTAATGATGACAAGGCCATTCCTTAATACTGGAGTTGATTATTGCGGCCCAATTTGGGTTCATTACAAAATTCGTGGGAAAAAACCAACAAAAGCCTACGTGGCAGTTTTTTGCTGTTTTTCAACAAAGGCAGTTCATCTTGAATTGGTGACCGATCTAACAACCAACGCATTTTTGGGAGCACTCAACCGATTTACTGGCAGACGAGGTCGTTGCCAGACAATTTATTGTGACAACGCAACAAATTTTGTGGGTGCAAAAAATCAGTTAGAAGAACTTAATAACAGCATATTTTTAAAAGACGCACAAGAAAAAATCATTCGAAATAGCAGCAATAAAGAAATTCACTTCCAATTCATCCCTCCTAGAGCACCACATTTTGGCGGGTTGTGGGAGGCAGCGGTAAAATCAGCTAAATATTTGCTAGTGAGAAGCATGTCTACAGTATCACTAACGTATGAGGAGATAGAAACTGTCATCGTGGAAATAGAGGCAATATTAAACTCTCGACCACTGACGTCTATGTCAACAGACCCCAATGATTTGACAGCCATTACTCCAGGGCATTTTCTCATTGGAGAACCACTCACTGCTATTCCAGACCCACATCGTCGTAATGATACAAAAAATATAGTACAACGTTGGGAATTAGTATCAAAAATAAAACATGACTTTTGGACAAGATGGTCGAATGAATACCTAAATGAGCTTCAATAGCGACATAAATGGAAAACCGAATAGGAAAATCTTAACGAACACGAAATGGTCATTGTTAAAGACGATAACCTACCCACTATGAATTGGCCGATTGGAAGAGTTCACAAGGTTTACAGAGGTAATAATGGACGAATGGAATCTAGGGGAATTTGTAAGCGCCCCGTGCATTCACTAGCTCCATTGCCAACAGCAGGATCAATCAACTGTATTGAACAAAAACAGGACACAACAACAGGAACAAACGTTACAGACTCAGAACCACGAAAAGACGTTATAGTGCCAAACAAAAGTCAGAAAATGTCATTAGCATCATCACTTCTATCAATAGCAACAATATTACTGGTTTTATTTCCTTTAATCTTGGCAACACCAATAACCCTTCAACAGTTTCCAAATAAACCGGGAATTTATTTCGAAGGCATTGGTACGGTGAATCGTGTGGTTGGAGAATGGAAAATCATTACGCTTTTCAACTTATCACCAATTCAAACCGAATTACAAATATTTCAAAATGGAACAAGACTTCTCGAAAAACTCTGCCCACTTCTTCAACAATCAAATATGTGCACAGAACTGGTCAAGCATTTCACAAATATTAACTTTGAACTACAAGTGGCAAAGTTAATAAAAAGACGAAAAACTAGAGGAGCATTTAATGTAGTTGGAAATATTGCAAATAAATTATTCGGTGTTCTAGATAGTGATTACGCTAACGACGTCTCATAGGTAATTAAGCAACTCAACAACAACGATATTGCTTTGTCAGAAATGATTAAACAAATTGATACTACTATCAACATCCTCAAGAAAGAAACACAAACAATAGTAATAAAATTCAACGAGCTTCAAGCTGAAGCTAATATGATATCAAAGGAAATAACGAATGTTGAAAAACAAATCAATTTACTAGAAACCTACACATCGCTGTCAACCCAGCTAGCCTTGCTATCATCAGACTTAGAAAGGTTAGGAGCCGACATATTTGATACATTAACTGGTGCAAGGCATGGCCAAATCAGCCCTTTACTGATTTCCCCATTACAATTGCAGCAAGAAATAGCAAAAATTAAAGAAAATTTAACCAAAATTACGTCATTCATATGTATAAGTTTATGAACTTACAAACTGGAATCTCACCAGAGCATATTATGTTCATCATACGCATTCCGTTAACTATAAACGAAGCATTTAATCTATTCAACATCATACCGATTCCAGCCGTGATCAACGACACTATGCTTATTATTCAGCCTGAATCAAATTTTCTTGCGGTGACACCACATCATGATCAATATTTCGCGCTATCAAAGGAAGATTTGAAGGCGTGCAAAGCTATCAAAGAAACTGCAAACCAACTGCTGTGTACAAATAAACAAACAAATTTTCACCAAGGTGCTCAAGAATATATATGTGAAATTAGCTTGCTTAAGAACTTAACCAATACAAAATGCATGTGACAGGAAACTAAATCTAATTCAATATGGAGTCCTTTACAACAAAGCATGCAATTAAAATCAGTGCTTTGTGCAATGGGACAGCCCAACTTCTTGAATTACAAGACTCAAGTCTTCTCACTTTACAGAATGATTGCACCATTACACACAAAACTACCACGATTCAAGCGCATCAAGTATATACCACAACCATGTATACGTCACACGTGGAATTTGGAGATCTATACACAATAAATAAGCCAAACATGCAACCCATGTTCAACGGAACACCGCTAGACTTCAACAACGAATTGACACAGCTGAAGCACCTACAAAAGGCCATTAACGAAGACAAATTGGTAAAATTGCCGCAACTAGTTGAAGAACGCAATATTCATCACCACATAACAACTTATGCAGCACTATTGTTAATCGTTAGTACGATTATATAGCTATCATGGAAATTGAAGTCAACAAGGCAGAGCAACACACTTAAAGATCCAACAAATCCTATCCCAACAGCAAGACTATCCATAAACCCTGAAGTACACCTTTAGCTTAATTTTATTAAACATTTATTTTATAAATTCCCTTTAACCTAAATTTTATTACACATTTTTTTTATATTTTTTATAAATTCAAATTTTAATTTTGTTCACATAACTTGCTCAATTTTCTTTTCAATTTAATAAATTCAAGGCCGGCAGAATGTTTAGTTTCATATTTCTTTATTTTCATTTTTTCATAATATTTAAAGAAAAGCACTGAACTTATTTAACAAGTTCTTTCACCCATATGTTTGTTTACATATTTAGTTTCATTATTTAACCAAAAACGCTGAATCTTCTTTAATAAGTTCTTTCACCTTTATGTTTGTTCACCTGAACAAGCCTAAATGATTAATTAATGATCATTAAACCAGCAAAGAAATAAAATGCAAACTTTTCAATTATTTAATTTTACTTTATTTTTAATTTTGTTGTTTTGCTTAGCAATTAAATTGTACTTGTTAATATTTTGTATATAAGTCATTTATTTTCAATAAATTATTATTAGCCTTTGGATAATCAACAATTGGCATGTTCAATTTATTACTGCTTGTGAACCATCAGTTTATGTACTGTTTTGTTCATCCTTCAAGAAATTGTGATAGTCGGTTACAAGTGCCGTTCTATCAGGAAACTATACAATTATACAAGTATAATAAAACATGTGTATGGTATGTTTTGGGGATTTTAAGGAATTCCTTAGTAGGGCAATTTTTGCATTTTTAGCAGCTCTGGTAAAAAAAACACGATGAGTAAATGTAAAAACCCGACAAACTTCGTAATCCAGGCAAACCAGCGCCCACCGCTGATATAAATCATACCACAGTTTTGCTCTATATTTCCTTTGCATTTTACTTCGTATACGATATTATTATTATTCAATGGTCTGTTTGAATTTTGTATTAACATTTTTATTATTTTGTTGGGAAAACTGTTTTCCAAAAATATTTTTTCTATGTTTCTGGTGTGAAATTGCTTGTCACTTATTTTTAAAATTCTGTTAATAAAGTTTTGGGCTGTGTCTAAAATTTGACTTATGGGTTGTGTAGAATTAAAGTTCATAATTCTTCCAGAAGCAGTTTCCTTTGTGTACCAATCGAAATTTATTTTGTTGGTATTTCTTTTCAATTTTGTGTCCAAGTATGCAATCTCACGAGTTTTTTTCCAATTCAATAGTAAATTGTATATTTTGGTGTTAATTATTTAGCGTTTTTAGGATTTCATCCTGGTCGTCTATTTTAATCACAGCTAAACTGTCATCTACATTTTTTGTTCTGTACCTTTTCTAATTCAGTTAATACGTCGTCTAGTAAGGTATCGAGGACTATATCCGCTATTACAGGTAATATGGGTTTCCCAATGGCATCCCGAAAATTTGATTATAAACTTTTATGTCAGAAATAAAATTATTATTTTCTATAAGGCAGAATTTGAGAATTTCCAGAAATTTTGATTTAGGAATCTTAGTGAATTCTTTGATTTTGCTCCATTTTTCTATTATGTTTTTAATTGCAGTATGTATTGGGATATTAGTGAACAATGAAATCACATCAAATGAAACTAATATTTCATTATTGTCTAATTCAATTTCCCGCATTTGATTTTTTAATTCAGTTGAATTTTTAATATTATATTTTTCGGATATAATGCCTTTTAAAACTTCTCCTATATATTTCAAAAGTTTGTAGCATGCGACTTGCACTGACGAAACGATAGGTCTAAGGGAAATTCCTGTTTTGTGGATTTTGGTTAATCCATATATCCTAGGGGCTGTTGCAGCAGGACAAGTTAATCGTATTTTTTGCCATACATCAATGTATTCATTTTTGTGTTATTATAATACCATGATGTCGTTCTTCTTTTGTAATTTAAGAGTTGGATCCTCTCTTACTATGCGGTAAGTATTTCTTTCTTCTAATAAGTTTTCCATCTTTTCCTTATACTCCTTTTTATATAAAGCTACAGTCTTATTGCCCTTTCCTGCCTTTGTGATAATGATGTCATTATGTTTTATCCAGAATTGTCTTGTTTCATCAAACACCGTCAGGATAAATTTTTCCTTTGGTGTATTTCTGATTTTTCTCTTAAATGTGGTGATTCTGGTTGTTTATTTTGTTCGAACAATGTCCTTCTCCTTATCTTCATGTCCGCCCATATCTTAAATGCAATATTCAATGTCTGCTATTTCGTTAATTGGTGAAAAACTATTTATATCTACAGGTAATGCAATTTTTTCCCCCAAAGACAGTATCCATCTACATTCTAGCGGAAAAAAAACTCAGTTTTGTTTTCAAACCAATGATTGTTGACAGCAATGTCAAATTATTTAAAAATATTTTCTTTCAGTGTGTTTAATTTTTATACCCTTCACCAAAGGTAAAAGGGTATATATAACTTTATCATTCCGTTTGTAATTTCTACAATATTGTTCCTACACCCTATAAAGTATATATATTCTGGGTCCTTATAAAAAGCGAAGTCCAAATCCGGTTGTCCGTCTGTCTGTTGAAATGGGTTTTCCGAAGCCCCCAGATATGATGGGGGCTTCGTTGGGGTATCTTTCTGTCAGGTATTCTTATTATAATTCAGCCAGATCGGTCCACAAATGGCTGAGATATGAGCAAAAAACCACGACTACCTCTAATTTTTTTCCAAAAATCCCTTGTGGTTGTTGTATTTTTATTACTTTTTGCTGTATATCTGGGGAACGGCAAAAGCCAAAGTTTCCAAATTAGGTACACACATTTAGGTTGCCAATACACACCATCCTACAAAATGTGGGCGAGATTGGAGAAGTGGGCGTGGTACCTCCCATACAAAAAATATCAAAAACTTCATAAAAACCTGAATTTGTGCACTGTTATATGACCGATGTTTACACCTTATATATCAGAAGACCGGAAATCTTTAGTAGAAAATATTTACTGAAAATTTCGGAAAAATCGGTTCAGATGCAAAAAAGTAATGGCCAAAATAAATTTTTTTTTATTAAAATACCCATTTTCGGGAATCATGGATCTTCCCGAGTCCAAACTTTACAACTCAAGTAAATGGTTAATTTCTTTCTTAACACGTCGGTATTTAAATCTTTCAAATCGGTTTAAAAATGGCTAAGTTATGATCAAAATACTGCAATCCCAAAAATAATTTTTTTTATACCCTTCACCGAAGGTAAAAGGGTATATATCACTTTGTCATTCCGTTTGTAATTTCTACAATATTGTTCCTACACCCTATAAAGTATATATATTCTGGGTCCTTATGAAAAGCGAAGTTCAAATCCGGTTGTCCGTTTCTCCCCCCTTCACATTTGTTTACATATACTAGCATAATGCTCAATATGATTTTCGTTATCATCCTTCTTTATTATTTCATCTATTTAACGAAACTATTTTAACAAATCGAAACTAGGAATTTTTGTGTTTTTTTGCTACTTAGAAACTCCCCAAAACGATAAAAGAAATCAAGCACGCATACTTACATGCCACAAACTATTTTTGTGAATATATTTCTATATTTCAGTTCACAACTGAAATAAGTTTTATGGTTTACAACTTTGCTATTGTGGTGAATAAAAACATCAAAAGTAATTACAACTCAACACAGTGAAAATTAAACGGGCCATATTTCATTTTAATGATATTCAAACAACGTTCCTTCATGGTTTAGTTGTCTAGCGGGTGTGTTAAGTTAGAAACTGTGAGTTCTCTGGTTCGAATCTTGTTTTTTTAAAAAGAAAATTTTTTGTTAAAATTTTTATTTTTTTTTATGTTCTAAAAACGATTTAAAAAAATATTTACCAGTTTTCGCTTTTTAAATTTAATTTATAATGAAGTTTAAAGTATTGTAAATATGTATGTATACATATGTAAAAACTATTTAGTTTTTGTCTAGTTGCTCTGTATTCTGCTCCCGCAATGGTGAAGGGTATATAAGATTCGGCACAGCCGAATATAGCACTCTAACTTGTTTAATTTGTTTCTGTTTTACTTCTTTTCTTATTCTGTTTGTTTTGTTATGAATTTTTTGTGGTCATCTGTTAAAAGCATTTTTTCTATCCCTATATCCAAATGATACAGTTTTCGTTTTATTAATTATACCCTTCACCTCAGGTGGAAAAGGGTATATATAAGTTTGTCATTCCGTTTGTAATTTCTACAATATTGATCTAAGACCCTATAAAGTATATATATTCTGGGTCCTTATGAGGAGAGAACTTGATTTAACCATGTGCGTCTGTCCGTTGAAATGGATTTTTCGAAGACCCCATATATGATGGGGCCCAGTACCTCGTTTCTGTATTTCTCGCTTCGTAAAATATTCCGCATGAAACGTGGGAACTGCAACAAAAATAGTGTGAAAGGAAACAAAAAATGGTTTTTCTCACGCAAGTGTTTCCGTATCTTTTCTTGGCGAGAATTATCTGTCATTTTAATAATTTTCCAGCAATTATTGGAAGGATGCGAGAAAAAGTGTCTCTATAACAATGTTTTGCGAAAAGTTTCTTTCAAGAACTGTCAAAATAAGTCGCATTTGAAATTGGTGGCGAGAAAAACAAAATGTAGATATTTTGAATTTAAAATATGTTTATATACTATTTTTTTTAAATAAATAAAAAAATAGAAGGAATATAAATGATGAATGCGTAATTTATATGATGAAAATAAACAAAAAACCATTGTTATATTTTGTTATTTTAAATTTTTTTTTAGCCTTTTCTTGTTTTGGTTTTAATCAGCGCTGCCAGATAAATTTGTGTCAAAATCGTCAATTTTCTGAGAAAAAAATATAAAAGATCCTCCTTTTTCGTGTAATTTAAAATAAATTTTAAACAAAATAATGGTTTTGGCCCAAAAATGTCCATATAAGATAAGAATATCAAAAGGATGTTTCCACAGAAATTGACCCCTTATAGCTCAAAAATTAAATTTTTATTTTGAATTAATTTTTCCGCTATTATACAAAATAAATGTATCGTGTCATATTCCTAAAGATTAACTTTAATTTTATTTATACTAACAAAAATATATTTTTTTTTTTGTCACCGATAATAAATTAATTCACATGCAAAAAACTTGTAATTTTTATAATGTATTATTTAAACAAAACATTTCAAAGAATTAAATCAGATATTTAACTTGACATATCCTGTGCAAAATTTTACAAAACATGATGTTTGTTTCAGACATTTAAAAACAGCACATTTATAAAGTAACGGCCGTTACTTTGGATACACCCAAATATCAACCATATTTTGTTAATGTATATAAGAAGTATTAAATGTTCAAAATAAGCCAAATCGCTCCATTTCTTTTCCTCGAAATTTTGCTTTTGCCGATACATTTTTCAGGGAAGAGGCAAACAACTTCGAGGACAATTTTCATAAAAGGGATAAATAAAAAAATTTAAGCTGTCTTGTTTTTAAAGATATTTTTTTTACTAATAAGCAAACATATTAAAATATTTAAAACTATCTTATTTCGAAGACTAAGGGGCAACGCCAACAATTTCAAAACAAAAAAAAAAAATCAAAAGTATTTTATAAATTTGTTGGTACTTTCTACAGAAATTCATTTTGTTTTTTAAATTTTCAACGCCACAAAATATGAAGTGTTTGAAATTTAAAAATTCAATATGAATTTCTATAGAAAGTAACAACAAAATTATAAAATATTTTTGATTTTGTTTTGGCTTTCGTCACTTTTTTAGAAAAATCATTAAATCGTCACGTTGCTAATTTCGGAACAAAAAAAAGTTGTCAAAATGACAATAACTCGTCAAATCTGGCAGCCCCGTTTTTATTATATTTATTTCTTTTGTTGACGTTTCGCTTTTATTTGACTGTTAATTACTGGAAATATTCCAGTATAAACAGAATTTGTTGTGTCTGTTTTCGCATTCAAATACAGAAACACTTTTATCTCACAAATCGAGAAACGATGGAATTTTTTGTTTCACACTTCATGTAAGAAATTTTACGATGCGAGAAATACAGAAACGAGGTACAGGTTAATATACATTTATGTCACATATGATCCGGAATTGTTTGCTATTGAAATTCAGAAAGATCGGTCCACAAATGGCTGAGAAAAACACCACGAATACCTCTAATTTTTCCCAAAAATCTCTTTTTGTGGTATTTTTATTACTTTTTATACCCTCGACCACAATTAGTTGTGAAGAGGGTTTATTAAGTTTGTCATTCCGTGTGAAACTTATTTATTATCCATCTCAGACCCCATAAAGTATATATATTCTGGGTCCTGGAGTAATTCTAAATCGATTTAGCTATGTCCGTCTGTTAAAAACACGCTCACTTTCGAACAACTCAACTAGTAGGACCAGAGCTATGAATCAAAATGTGGAACCACTACCTAAAAAAATTTATAATTTTGTTACAAAAAATAACATAAATGCTGGAACAAGGCACGGAATGAAATAAGATTTTGCAAAAATTTGTTTTATTTGATTGGAAATCACGCTGTTAAATTTCGTGAAGATCCGTCCATAATTTACCCTAAGCCCCATATAAATACTACTCCCGAAAAACAGTTTAGTACGCCTTAAACCGTAAAAAATATCGCTAGCGTAACAAAATTTGGTACGTCACAGTTTTTTAGGGCTAGAAATGACACTGTGAAATTTCGTGACGATCGGTACATAATTTACCCTAGGCCCCATAGAAACCCTACTCCCGGAAAACAGGTTAGTACACCTAAAACCATAATTAATAACAAATCGTCACAGTTTAAGATAATAGTAACAGATATTACTCCTTAAACATTCGAACTGTCGGTGGAGGGTATCAAAGATTCGGCACAGCCGAATATAGCACTCTAACTTGTTTCTGTATATCTTAAGAACGGCAAGAACCAAAGCTTTCAAATTAGGTACACACATTTATGTTATCAATACACAGCATCCCACAAAATGTGGGCGGGATCGGAGAAGTGGGCGTGGTATCTCCCGTACAAAAAATATCAAAAATTTTATAAAAACCTGATTTTTTGGACAGTTATATGACCTTTGGATATCCCTGGCATATCAAAAGATCGGAAATCTTTATTAAAAAATATTTTCTGAAAAACTCGGAAAATCGGTTCAGATACGAAAAAGTTATGGCCAAAATAATAATTTTTTTTTTTAATTCCCACTTTCGGGAACAAAAAGATCTTCCCGAGTCCAAGATTTATAACTCAACTAACTGGCAAATTTCTTCTTAAACACGTCGGTATATAAATCAGTCAAATCGGTTAAAAAATGGCTGAGTTGTAATCAAAATACTGAAATCTCAAAAATTACTCTTTTTATACCCTTCACCTCAGGTGGAAAAGGGTATATATAAGTTTGTCATTCCGTTTGTAATTTCTACAATATTGATCTGAGACCCTATAAAGTATATATATTCTTGGTCCTTATGAGGAGAGAACTTGATTTAACCATGTGATGTCCCCCCCCCCCCCTTCCAATTGTTTACATGTACTAGCATAATGCCCAGTATGATTTTCGTTATCACCCTTCTTTATTATTTTATCTATTTAACGAAATAATTTAAACAAATAGAAACTAGGAATTTTTGTGTTTTTTGCTACTTAAAAACTCGCCAAAAAAGATAAAAGAAAACAAACAAACACACATACATACAAACATCAAAAGTAATTAGAACTCAACTGTGTTGAATTTTGTGATATTCAATTAACGTTACTTCATGGTTCAGTTGTCTAGGGGGTGTGTTAGAAACTGAGAGTTTCCTGGTTCGAATCTTGGTTTTTTAAAAAGAAAATTTTTTTTTAAATATTTTTATTTTTTTTTTTTTTGTTCTAAAAACGATTTAAAAAAATATTTACCAGTTTTCGCTTTTTAAATTTTATTTCTAATGAAGTTTTAAGTATTGTAAATATGTATGTATAGGTATGTAAAAATTATTTAGTTTTTGTCTAGTTGCTCTTATTCTGCTCGCACAATGGTGAAGAGTATTTAAGATTCGGCACAGCCGAATATAGCACTCTTACTTGTTTAATATTTGTGTTAGTTTGAGATATTTCCAAATTAAGAATTTTCTTATGAAAGTCATGTTCTATTTTCGTCAATTTTTCTTTTATTGTGTTACACAAGAACATGTGTTTTACCTGTATTGTGTGATTCGGTATTAGACCATAACTCCTACATGATAATAGAAACAAAAGTCTCTCTTGTTGTTGTGCTTATTTTTTAACTTCGTTGCATATTCCTTCATTGTTTTGCATGTTTCTGTGTTATACTTTAGTTCTATATGTTAAAAAAATCCCTTCATTATTCTGCTTTTGGTGGTTTCTATTGTTTTAAAATTTAATATAGAATAAATAAATGTTAATTCGGCAAGCTTTCCGATTTCTTGTAATTGTTGAATTTCGTTTGTTTGGCCAAGTGAATTGATATTATAAATTTTGTTGTTTTTAAGCTAAGAAGGCCTAGAATATCTTTGCAATTAAAACAAAATTTTTTTAATTACAATTTTCCCAACGTTTCGTCGGTATATGCCGACAGCTTGAGGGGTAATATATTTATTATATATAAATAATAATAAAACAGAAAACATTTTCAAAAAGGATTCTTTTAAATAAAAATTAAACTTTTTTAAATTAAATTTCACTAATTTCTTAATTTTTGGCAACTATGTAACTGGCATTAATATTGGTGTCTTCCTTTACGTTCATTGTTTTCGTTATGTTTTTTTGAATATGCAAGCTTTCTTTTATATATCTTTTTCTTTCTAACTTTTCAAAGTCTAAGATTTTAACATTCTCGAAGTCAGCTGTATGTGTGTTTGTGATTAAATGTTGCGCTAAACCTGTTGCTTCTTTCCGCCGCATAATATTCATTTTATGTTCTCCCATTCTTGTTGATAATGCTCTCTTGGTTGTACCTATATAAATCATATCACAGTTTTGCTCTATATTTCCTTTGCATTTTACTTCGTATACGATATTATTATATTGGTCCTTTCTTATTGGTGCTTTTACCTTGGTGAAAATTGTATTAAGTGTTTTGTTAGGTGTGTCGGCTAAGTTTATTTTGTTGTTTATTGGTTGTTTTATGCTTCTATCGTCCGTAAGCCCAGGTATGTATTTTACACTATAAAATTTCCTTTATTCCTCTGTGTTTTCAGTTTTGTCACCTTGGTTGTTATAATTCAATAGTCTGTTTGAATTTTTTTATTAAAATTTTGTTGGGGAAACTGTTTTCCAACAATATTTTAAATATTTCTCCTTTGTTTCTGGTGTGAAATTGCTTGCCACTTATTTTTAAAATTCTGTTAATGAAGTTTTGGGCTGTGTTTAAAATTTAACTTTTGGGTTATGTAGAATTAAAGTTCATAATTCTTCCGGAAGTAGTTTTCTTTGTGTACCAATCGAAATTTTTTTTGTTAGTATTTCTTTTCAATTTTATGTCCAAGTATGCAAACTCACTATTTTTTCCACTTCAATAGTAAATTGTATTTTTTGGTGTTAACTATTTAGCGTTTTTAGGATTTCTTCCTGGTCGTCTATTTTAATCACAGCTAAAATGTCATCTACATATATTGTTATGTACCTTTTGTTAATTTTCCTATTTTCTAATTCAGTTAATACGTCTTCTAGTAAAAAATATCGAGGACTATATCCGCTATTACAGGTGATAATGGGTTTCCCATTGGCATCCCGAAAATTTGGTTTTAAACTTTTATGTCATAAATAAAATAATTATTTTCCATAAGGCAGAATTTAGGCCTTATTAGCTTAAAAACAACAAAATCTTGAATATCAATTCACTTGGCCAAACAAAAGAAATTCAACAATTACAAGAAATCGGAAAGCTTGCCGAATTAAAATTTATTGAATCAATATTAACATTTAAAACAATAGAAACCACCAAAAGCAAAAACATGAAGGGATTTTTTAAACATATAGAACTTTAGTATAACACAGAAACATGCAAAACAATGAAGGAATATTGCAACGAAGTTAAAAAATTAGCACAACAACAACAGAGACTTTTGTTTCTATTATCATGTGGGAGTTATGTATGGTATAATACCGAATCACACAAAACACACCACAATACAGGCAAAACATATGTTCCAATGTAACACAATAAAAGGAAAACTGACGAAAATAGAACATAACTTTCATAAGAAAATTCTTTATTTGGAAAAATCTTAAACTAACACAAATATTAAATTAATAAAACGAAAACTGTATCATTTGGATATAGGGATAGAAAAAATACTTATAACAGAAGACCACAAAAAATTCATAACAAAACAAACAGAACGTTCAAATCAAATAAGAAAAGAAGTAAAACAGAAACAAATTAAAAAATTAAACACACTGAAAGAAAATGTTTTTAAATCATTTGACATTGCTGTCAACAATCATTAGTTTGAAAACAAAACTGAGGTTTTTTCCCCGCTAGAATGTAGATGGATACTGTCTTTGGAAAAAAATTTTGCATTACCTGTAGATATAAATAGTTTTTCACCAATTTACGTAATATCAGACGTAGAATATTGCACTCAAGATATGAGCGGACATGAGGATAGGGAGAAGGACATTGTTCGAACGAAATTAGCAAACAGTAGCCATGTTCCGTAACTTTAGTGAGAACTTCTTGCATCGAAAAATGTAAAACAAAATATTCCATCGTTTCTCGATAAGTGAGAAAAATGTGTGTCTGTAACTCATGTCGAAAACTTTCAAAAGAGATTACGTCGTTACTTTATAAATGTCATAATATTGCACTCGAAGCCGATGTGGCATTGCAGACGTTCAGAACGCCAGTAACACATATCGTTGACGGCGACCAAAATTTATTAAAATTTAAAATTTTTCAACGACGGCGGCGAAAACACAACCGTCGGCTATACCAAATTGTGTAAAAAGCGACTTTAATGTTTGTTGTTTGCAAACGAGCTTTGAAAACATTCGTATACATATTTTATAAAAATGTTAAAAGCAAAATAATAAAACAATGAAAAATGTGCCACGAATAAAATATTATTATTCTTTGCATTTTGCATTTTTAATTGTTTTTTAGTGTTAAAATTTTTTCTCGCCCCATTTTTATTCTTGAGTTTATTTGACAGCTCAAAGCGGGAACTTTCCTCACCAAAATGTTACAGACACACTTTTTCTGTAAGTTGGCGAGTAATTTCCTTACGTGATAGCTTGTTCTCGCCAAAAAAGTTACAGACACAGTTAAGTGAGAAAAACAGCTGTTTGTTTCAATTTATTGCATTTTTGTTTCATTTCACACATTTCAATCGAAAACTTTCTCGCCACGAGAGTTACAGAACATGGGCACAGAATCACCACATTTAAGAGAAAAATCAGAAATACACCAGAGGAAAAATTTATACTGACGGTGTTTGATAAAACAAGACAATTCTTGATAAAAACATAATGACATCATTATCACAAAGGCAGGAAAGGGCAATAAAGGAAAAGATGGAAAACTTATTACAAGATGGAAATACTTACCGCATACTAAGAGAGGATCCAACTCTTTAATTACAAAAGAAGAACGACAACATAGTATTAGAATAACAGAAAAATGAATACATTGATGTTTGGCAAGAAGACGATTAATTTGTCCTAGGATATATGGATTAGCCAAAATCCACATAACAGGAATTCCCCTTAGACCTATCCTTTCGTCAGTACAAGTCGCATGCTACCAACTTTTAAAATATATAGGACAAGTTTTAAAACGCATTATATCCGAAAAATATAATATTAAAAATTCAACTGAATTAAAAATTCAAATGCGGGAAATTGAATTAGACAATAATGAAATATTAGTTTCATTTGATGTGACATATACCAACGAAACGTTTAGCTGAAACACAACAAAATCTATAATATCAATTCACGAGGCCAAACAAAAGGAATTTAATAGTTTCATTTGATGTGATTTCATTGTTCACTAATATCCCAATACATACTGCAATTAAAAATATAATGGAAAAATGGAGGAAAATCAAAGAATTCACTAAGTTTCTTAAATCAAAATTTCTGGAAATTCTCAAATGCTGCCTTATGGAAAATAATTATTTTATTTATGACATAAAAGTTTATAATCAAATTTTCGGGATGCCATTGGGAAACCCATTATTACCTGTAATAGCGGATATAGTGCTCGATACCTTACTAGACGACGTATTAACTGAATTAGAAAAGGTACAGAACAAAATATGTAGATTACATTTTAGCTGTGATTAAACTAGACGACCAGGATGAAATCCTAAAAACGCTAAATAGTGACCACAAAAAAATACAATCTACTATTGAAATAGAAAAAAATCATAAGATTGCATGCTTGGACACAAAATTAAAAATAAATACCAACAAAATAAATTTCGATTAGTACACAAAGGAAACTGCATCTGAAATAATTATGATTAATTCTACACAACCCAGAAGTCAAATTTTAAACACAGCCCAAAACTTTATTAACAGAATTTTAGAAATAAGTGACAAGCTATTTCACACCAGAAACATAGGAAACATTTTTAAAATATTATTGGAAAACAGTTTCCCCAACAAAATAATAACAATGTTAATACATTTAAAAAAAAAAGGTGACAACACTGAAAACACTAAGGAAAAAAGGATATTTTACTGTGTAAAATACATACCTGGGCTTACGGACAATAGAAGCTTAAAATAAACAACAAAGTAAACTTAGCCTACAAACCTAACAAAACACGTAATACAATTTTCCCCAAGGTAAAAGCACCAATAAGAAAGGACCAACATAATAATATCGTATACGAAGTAAAATGCAAAGGAAATATAGAGCAAAACTGTGATATGATTTATATAGGTACAACAAAGAGAGCATTATCAACAAGAATGGGAAAACATAAAATGAGTTATTATGCGGGGGATAGAAGCAACAGGTTTAGCGCAACATTTAATCACAAACACACATACAGCTGACTTCGAGAATGTTAAAATCTTAGACTTTGAAAAGTTAGAAAGAAACAGATATATAAAAGAAAGCTTGCATATTCAAAAAAACATTACGAAAACAATGAACGTAAAGGAAGACACCAATAATATTAATGCCAGTTACATAGTTGCCATAAATTAAGAAATTAGTGAAATTAAATTTAAAAAAGTTTAATTTTTATTAAAAAAAAAATTTAAAAAAATCCTTTTAATGTAAATAACATAAAATATTGTAAGCTTTTGAAATGTTTTCTGTTTTATTCATGGTTATATTTAATAAATAGACTACCCCTGAAGATGTCGGCATATGCCGACGAAACGTTGGGAAAGTTGTAATTAAAAAAATGTTGTTTTAATTGCAAAGACATTTTAGGCCTTATTAGCTTAAAAACAATAAAATCTATAATATCAATTCACTTGGCCAAACAAAAGAAATTCAACAGTAACCATATCATTTTTTTATTATAAATAATATTTCTTGCTAAAAATTTATATTTTTGAACCAATCAATAAAAAATGGTGCAATATTGCCTATAATTTGTAACATTTAAATTCTTGACGATTTTGTTAAATGTTCTTGACGATTTTGCGAATTTTGTTATTTTTTTAAGAAAAAAGCATAACAACCCTGCTTGTAATTGATGATCTGCTTGTGTTCTGCGGGCCATTGGATATGCAGATTACCTAGCCATAGTGGTGACCGGGAAGTTTGATGCAGGGTGCTCTCGATAGGGTTCTCGGGTGGTGCCATTAAAGGGGGTTGAACATCAACCCAAACAAGGCGGTCGTGATACCGTTCACGAGAAGGTATAACGTCAGGCTAGATAGGCTGGTGGTTGACGGAATTGAAATTGAGTACTCTAATGAGGTCAAGAATCTGGGAATCGCTCTGGACAAACGGCTTAATTGAAATTTGCACTTTGATCAGACCCTTAAGCAGGCGGTAACGGTCTTCTGGGCCTGCAAGAGCTTCTTTAGAAGAACTTGGGGCTTAAGTCCCAGTGTGCTAAAGTGGCTATACCTTACGATGTTCAGACCGATAATCCCCTACGGATCCTTGGTATGGTGGCCAAAGATTCAATGGATGTCCGCAATCGAAAAGTGCAACAGGCTGCAGAGGATGGGGTGTCTGGCCCTGGCGGGGGATGATGCGCACGTGTCCTACGGCGGCACTTAGGGTTATAGTGCGTATATTACTACTACACATCCTGTGAGGGTGACTGCTTCGCTGGTATTCTGTTATGGTCCTTAAATTTTTTAAACTGGTATTACTTTTCACTAATTTTTTTTGTGGGGGTGTAGTGAGAGTGTACTTTAAATAGAAATATTGATATTTGTTTATTTTTGATTTATTCAATTTATTTTCGTAGTTAGCCAAGAATTTATGATTTCTAAAATTATATAGAAATTGAAAAAATTTTCCTCATTTGGAAATAAATATTGTGAAGATAAGATTAAAAATTATTGAACATCTGATTTGGGGGAGTAAAGAAAAGAAAACAATTGAGGGAATTGAAATAAAAAGGAAGGAAATAATTGATACGGTAAGATTTTTTTTGAACGGAAATTAAATAGTAAATTTATTTAATAAACATAAGGTGATAAACGCTTAATGATCAATATATGATAGAGTTTTTAGTTTTTATATCTAAACGTATTTCAATTTTTATAAGATTTATAATACACTTTTGTTTTGATTCTTGAAGATGAAATCTTAAATTATATTGTTTTCATTTACGAAAAGTGCAGTTAATAGTAATGGGGTTAGGTGGATTTGTTTAATTTCTTGATTTGTTGTTTGTTTCGTTATTCGGGCTGACAGACAACTTTAATTTTTCGTCAGCATGGAGGATGGGCTTCGGAACAGTGTAGCAATTTACATCCAAGCTATACTAATTTCTTCTACCGCTATTTCTTTGTCTTCTAAATTATGGACATCATTAAGTTCATTAGCTACCTAAAGTTAAGTCTCTGCAACTTTTTATAATATATTCTCATATGGGAACACACCTCACTCCCCACCGACGAGCACGGCCGTAATATTAGGTAGCGCCGTTCCCAGAGTTAAAACATTACAGTTTAGAATCGTTACAGAGATTTTTGGCGCCCAACGTGGGGCCTCAGTAGACGTTGTTTTTAAGTTTCTTGTGCAAATATCATCTAGATGCTGAGGACTCTGAATCTGTTGTGGGTAATGATTTACATAATGAACTCTTTTACTAAAATATTTTAAAGTTTCGTTTAACTCTTGATTTCATTATTTTTCTACTGTGGACTTAATTTTTTATTGTAGCTATGATAAACAATTCCTGGTCTGATATTTAATGCATCAGAAGTTAAACAGGGCTTGGGTTCGAACTTGAGAAGTTGATCTGGTGGTTATCGGATTCAATTCTCGTTTGACTCTTTCCCTTCTAAATCTGTCTTCTATTTCTATTTATTTATTCCTTTTCTTCAAAATTTACTTTTCCAAGTTTGTATTTTCTGTTTATTTGGACTTAAGGTAACTGAATTTGTAACCGGTTATTTTCCTATAACGGAGAATCAATCTCTAACTCTTCCTTTCTAGAACTTATTGTTGTCTTGGATATGATTCTTTTGACATTTGTCGAAAGGTTCCAGCAGTTATAAGTGATCCTACTCTTCTTCGCTTTCTTTTCCTTTATTCTTCTTTGCGGTAACTGATGATTATTTTATATTATTTATTTATTTAGTTTTGATTTTTAGTTTTAAACTTTTCGCTATATACCCCTACCTATAGACTTCACTGAGTAGTAATATATATTGACATTGTTGATACCCTTTTTGATATATTGGTGTGATTTTATTCATAAATACTTAAATATATATATATATATATATATATATATATATATATATATATATATATAATTTCACTTTTTATAATAGTTTTTTTTTTTTTTAACCGGATACACATCAACGATTTTAGACAGAAAGAATTTCTTTTAATTTTTTTTAATATCATTAGAATTTTGAGATTATTGTTCTTTGATCAGTTATTTATAAAAATGCCTGTAGTTCGTAGTACCGGGGATATACCATCAGAAGTAGAGCGGGATTCATTAGATCAGGAAGTCGGTGGTGATGCCAGAACACCTGTTTATACGGTTCGAAGACCAATGACTCGTTTGCAAGCTCGTAGGGAAGCCAATGAAAGAGAGGATGATAAAATTCGACGTATATTTGATAATTCATTACAAGGGCTTAGGAACGAAATATCATACATGATAGCTGACAGTTTGCGGAACTTTACTTTGGCCAATCGGGAACCAAAAGGACAGGACAGATTAGCTCGGACTGAGAGAATAGATCCGGACAGAACTGGACGCGGCATGCAGGATAATGGGAGTGAAGATTATGAAAACCATCGTAGTGGATAAGGAAATCGCGAAAATCGGTTTTTGGACAATCGATCCGATAGAAATTCAGAAAAGGGTTTGAACATAATTCGTAATTGGAAGGTTCGTTTTACTGGCAATATATCGGAAGTTACCGTGGACGAATTCATTTATAGAATAAATTCTTTAACGAATGCAAATCTTAGCGGCGATTTCGACCTTCTTTGTGAACACGCCCATATTCTTTTTGAAGACAAAGCACTTAAATGGTTTTGGCGATTCCACCGCAGTGGTGTTCACATGTTTTGGGACAAATTATGTGATGCACTGAAGCGACAATATGGAGATGACAAAACAGATTTTGACATTAGGGATGACATACTACAGAGGCAACAAAGACTTAATGAGACATTTGACGAATTTCATGAGGCAATCATGGTTTTGTGTGACAAACTGCATACCCCTTTATCAGAATACGAGTTGTGTGAAACTTTACAAAGAAATTTAAAACCGGAGATAAGGCATGATATACTTCATTTGAAAATAACTCGTGTATCCCATTCACGCCGTACAGTACGAAGGCTTGAGAAGTTTGTTAGGGACATGACATCGACAAGTGTAAACAAACGTGGTTTCCACAAGATGCAGGTATCTGAGGTTATTGGTAAAGACGAACAGTTTGTGGAGGACAAAAATTTAGATGATGATGATACCGAAATTTGTATGTTAGTAAAATCGGGAAAATGTTGGAATTGCGATAAAATTGGCCACAGTTTTATAGACTGCTTAGAGCCTAGGACTATTTTTTGTTACGGTTGTGGGACGAAAAATATTTTTAAGCCAAAGTGTCCTAATTGTTGTTTGAAACGTAACTCGGGATGTCCGTGCATCAAAAGCCGGGCATCCGAGGATAAACTAAACGGGATTATAATAAATTCTAAATCTGATGAGACAAATTATTTTTATGAGCATTAAATTCCGGCTAAGACAATTTTCACTGAAATTTCAAAAACTCATCCGTTAAAACGACCTTATCATAATCGTTTGGAGGAATATAAACTTGCTAGGGCTAGGATTTTTGATGAATCCAATAGTAAACGGAAACATAACAGATCTACGAGATGGCTACGTGAGTTTTATAAGAAAAGGAAACAATTTCGCAAACACGTTATATCATCATTGGTTAATAGGGAAAATGACAATCTTTTATATGTTAGGTTGAACTTGTGCAAGGGAAATTATTTTGCATTATTAGATAGTGGGGCGAACGTTAACGTTATTGGAGGTCAATTATTTTTTTTTTTTTTGTCATTATTTTTTTATTGAATCTTCATATATTAAATATGAACTAACAATAATTAATCAAATCTTAACCTAATACGTTATTTTATGTCCTGCCAGTGCCAGACAAAGTTTTTTTCATCACGGGTTCAGTTCGGTTTGTGCTTTGTTGTGATACAGACGTGTATTTAAGCCCCGCATACGATTTGAACTATTAATTAATCACATTTGATTTTGTAATATAAGCAGCGAATGGACGCTTAAAAAAATAATATACATATTTTGTTATTTAAATTATTTAACATAATAGTGAACAATTTAAAACGATAAAATTAAATTAAATAAAACAATAGAAATATATACGTATGTATGAATGTTCATACATGTTTATACATATTCTGAACAAAAACATTTAAACTTCTTGTTTTTTTTTTTTGTTGTTGTAAAATACAATAAATAATAAAAATATTAAAGCAAAGCAAAACGGTGAAAAACAACTCTTTGCATGAGTACGAACAGTGAAACAACACTAAGACAAAATGAAAGAAACGTTTACGTTTAAGTTCAAGCAAACGAAAATAATGCAGAAATAAATAAAACTAAACAAAATAATATAAACTATTTAACGGCTAAGCCAATTACTCGAACACGTTCCCTATCACCCTCGGTGTTTACAAAAACAGTGGATAGTGACTCATTAAAAAAAACTACAACTAGATTTGGTGACAAGTGTTGTCAGGCCAGCAAGTATTGCCGTGACGTCAAAAACAAATTTAGTGGGAAATGATACCATGAACTTAAACACAAATGCAATGGAAAACCCCCCTGTAAAAAGCTGTCAAAAGCCTACAGTACAAGTTGGTATGGACAGGTACATAACAGTGCTTAAATGGGGACGTAGCCCTCCCTCTGCAGCAGTTGCTTCAGCCTCAAAAGTACCATCTTTTGATAAAATAAATACACAAAATCGTTTTGCGATTCTGGAGGATGAATCCTCTGAAGCACCAAACGTCATTAAATCGTCTAAGCCACCCCCGATATACCTTAGAGAGCAAAACTCTAATGAGTTAATAAAAAGTTTAATTTCGGTGATAGGTGAAAATTCCTTTTATGTAGCTGCAATAAAGCGTGGTATCATTAACGAGACTTAAATGCAGGTGAATCACGAGGATGATTTTCGAAAAATAATTACAAGATTTGAGACTCTGAATAAAAACTTTTATACTTATCAACTGAAGAGCAGTAAAGGTCTTCAGGTAGTAATCAAGGGTATAGACTCATGCGTAGACCCAGGGGAAATTAAAGCTTTTTTAGAAGAGAAGGGCTTTAAAATCAAAAACGTAACAAATATCAAAAATAGGGAAAAAAATCCCCAACCACTATTTCGAGTGTAGCTAGAACCCGGCGACGTTAAGCTCAAAAAAAAATGAAACGCATCCAATTTATAATTTAAAATATATTCTGTACAGAAGGGTAACTGTTGAGGAGCCGCACAAAAAAATGGACCTGTTCAGTGCTTAAACTGCCAAGAATTTGGCCATAACAAGGCATACTGCTACTTACCCCCTGTCTGCGTAGTATGTGGTGAACTACACGGTACAGTTTCTTGCGATAAATCTAAAACCGACCCCAACGTAAAAAAAATGTAGCAACTGTGGCGGTAATCACACTGCCCTGTATATAATATCGTCAAGCAGTCGGTTGGACCGAAAACATATACCCCTCAAATGCAGGTCGCAAATCAAGTAAACACAACTGCAATTCAAGCCCCCCAGCCTAGTAAAAACAGAACCTCTTACGCTAACGTCCTAAAATCAAACCATGAGCCAATGCAAGGTGCCTCGCCAAGTAATGATGAAACTCCAGTTTCTAATTTAAGTCGTTTAGAAAAAACCATGGAAACATTAGTGCAAACGGTAAATAATTTTACTAACACAATGGGTAATATGATGCAGGAAATGCTTAGAATGCAGTCGATGTTATTGCAAGCTGTACTTAACAAACCATGAACTGTTTAAAAATTTGTTTTTGGAACGCAAACGGCATCCGCCAACATAAAAATGAATTAGAACACTTTCTTAAAAATAAACAAATTGATGTCATGATGATTTCTGAAACTCATTTGACCTCAAGAAATACGTTTAATATAAATGGTAATATACTATATGATACCAAGGACCCTCGAGATAGAGCTTGTGGAGGTTCTGCTATTTTAATAAAAACCCGAGTCAAACACTACCTAATGTGTGATCATCGTGAAGATTATCTCCAAGCAACGAACATTTGCGTTGAGGAATTAAATAGAAACCTAGTAATTTCATCGTTATACTCCCCGCCTAGATTTTCAATATCGGAGGACCAATATTATAAATATTTTAAGTCATTAGGACCGTGTTTCCTAGCCGCTGGCGATTATAACGCTAAACATACCTTCTGGGGGTCGCGACTTATAACACCAAAGGGTCGTGTTTTATTGAACACAATTTCTAAAATGGATTTAAATGTGGTAGCGAGCGGACAACCAACATATTGGCCCACTGATCATCAAAAAATTCCAGATGTCATCGATTTCGGCGTGGTAAAAAATATTCCCATAGAAACGATTCATGTTGAAGCCTCCCTAGATTTATCTTCCGACCACACACCTACAATTGTTACTATAATGAACCCCAATAGAATTGTACCTCCGACGACAGCTACGCAAATTAATTGGTTAAAATATAAAAAATATCTCAGTACCCATTGCACAAAAAATATTGCGCTCAGTACACCGGATTATGTAGATCGCTCTATTGACAATTTTGACAGTTTTCTGAAACTAGCTGTTCAACATTCCAATATTGCCCCCCAAAAACCAAAAACTATTAAAATATATTCCACAGATGTCGAGCATCTTTTGTCTGAAAAAAGGAGGGCTCGAAGAGAGTGGCAATTGCACAGATCACCTCAACTTAAGAACTCACTTAAAGAGTGTACAAAAAGACTAAGAAAGTTACTGCAGACTAAGAAAACGGCTTCTCTGGAAAAATATCTTGAGGAACTTGATGCAACCCCACAATCAAACTACTCATTATGGCGTGCAGCTAGAAATCTCAAAAGGCCAGTTGTCTCTAAACCACCATTAAGAAACTTGAATGGAAGTTGGGCAAGAAATGATGTTGAAAAAGGAAATCTGTTTGTCAATCATTTAAAAAACGTATTTACCCCAAATATATCTCACGATATTGCGGTCGAGTTACCACCTGTTGCTGCTAGAGCAGCTGTTCCGCTAAGATTTGAGATAAGTGATATCGAAAAGGCTATTTGTGATTTAAACCCCAAGAAGGCTCCTGGTTTTGATAAGATCAGCAACAAAATGCTTTTGGAGCTACCCAGCATAGCAAAGAAAATTATTCTTTTAATTTTTAATGCTATTTTACGCCTTGAATACTATTCTCAAAAGTGGAAGGTCTCCTTAGTCACCATGATACCTAAACCTGGAAAGGATCACAAAAGTTGAGTCATATAGGCCTATAAGCTTACTTTCTAATATATCAAAGTGGTTTGAGAAGCTGTTAGCGTCAAAATTAACCCCAATTTTAAATGAAAACAGATGTATTCCTAACCACCAATTCGGCTTTAGAAGAGAACACAGCACAATTGAGCAAACCCAATAAGAAAAGCCTTTGAAGAAAAAAAATATTGTTCCGCTCTCTTCATCGATGTTTCTCAAGCTTTTGATAAAGTCTGGCATGAAGGCTTATTACATAAATTGAAGCTCAACTTACCAGTAAACACACACAAGCTGTTAGAAAGCTACTTAGTCGGTCGAAAATTTATTATTAAAGAAGGTGATTATTTAAGCTCTCCTCAGCAAATTGACGCTGGAGTCCCTCAGGGAAGCATCCTGGGCCCACTTTTATACTTAATATATACCTCGGATATGCCAACAAACAAATACACACAAACTTCAACATTTGCTGATGATACAGCTTTTTTGAGCGTGCACGAAAACCGTCAAGAAGCATCTCGATACCTACAGGATCATATATTTCAACTCGAACTATGGGTTAAGCAATCGAGGATAGAGGTCAATGAGCAAAAATGCGTACATATAACATTCACCTTGCGTCGGGAATCATGCCCCCCTATTAAAATCAATAATCAAATAATACCTCAAAATTCACATGTAAAATACCTCGGTATTCATCTAGATCGCCGTTTAACGTGGAAAAGCCATATAGAGGCAAAATTAACTCAAATGAAACTAAAAGCCATCCAAATTCATTGGCTTATTGGAAGAAACTCTGTCCTTAGTCTCGACTGCAAACTTCTTCTTTACAACTCCATCTTAAAGCCAATCTGGTGCTATGGTATTCAGTTATGGGGCACTGCCTCGGCCTCTAATATCGAAAAAATTCAAAGGCGCCAAAATAAAATACTTCGAATAATCACAGCTGCCCCTTGATATGTTAAAAACTCAAATATTCACAAGGATCTTAATGGTCCATTAGTTAAAACTATGATTACGAAATATGCAGTAAAATACTTAAAAAGGCTCGAATTGCACCCGAACCTACTAGCGCGAAATATTTTAAATGATAGCGGCCCCACTCGATTAAGAAGAAGAGACACTGCAGCACTTATCCAATTAGATGACCGATAAACACCTATAAAAGTGAACAGAACCCGCGATGAAGAAAATTTTTGTCTGGCACTGGCAGGACAAAAAATAACGTATTAGGTTAAGATTTGATTAATTATTGTTAGTTCATATTTAATATATGAAGATTCAATAAATAAATAATGAAGAAAAAAAAACGGGTTCTGTTCACTTAGATATTTCGCTCATAAATAAACTTATGTTTATCGCTCATTTAATTGGGTAAGTGCTGCAGTGTCTCTTCTTCTTAAGCGAGTGTGGCTGCCATGATTTAAAATATTTCGAGCTAGTGGATTTGGGTGTTGTTCAAGCCTTTTTAAATATTTTATTGCATATTTTGTAATCATAGTTTTAACTAATGGCACATTGAGATCCTTATGAATGTTTGAGTTTTTAACATTCCAGGGAGCTGCTGTGATTAATTGAAGAAGTTTATTTTGGCGCCTTTGAATTTTGTCGATATTAGAGGCCGAGGCAGTGCCCCATAGTTGAATACCGTAGCACCAGATAGGCTTTAAGATAGAGTTGTAAAGCTTCTACTTGCAATCGAGACTAAGGACAGAATTTCTTCCAATAAGCCAATGAATTTCAATGGCTTTTAGTTTCATTTGAGTTAATTTTGCATCTATATGGCATTTCCACGTTAATCGCCGATCCAGATGTATACCGAGATATTTTACATGCGAATGTTGAGGAATTATTTGATTATTGATTGTAATAGGGGGGCAAGATTCCCGGCGCAAAGTTAATGTTATATGTACGCATTTTTGCTCATTGACCATTATCCTCCATTGTCTTAACCATATTTCTAGTTGAAATATATGATGCTGTAAGTAACGCAATGCTTCATAACGATTTTCGTGGACGCTTAGAAAAGCTGTATCGTCTGCAAATGTTGAAGTTTGTGTGTAGTTGCTTGTTGGCATGGCCGAAGTATATATTAAGTATAATAGGGGGCCCAGGATGCTGCCTTGTGGGACTCCAGCGGCAATGGGCTGAGGTGAACTTAAGAAATTTCCTTCTTTAATAATAAATTGACGACCGACTAAGTAGTTTTTAGCAGCTTGTGTGTGTTTGCTGGTAAATTTTGCTTCAATTTATGTAATAAGCCTTCATGCCAGACTTTATCAAAAGCTTGCGAAACATCGATGAAGAGTGCTGAGCAATATTTCTTTTCTTCAAATGCTTTTCTTATGACATTTACTATTCGATGAGTCTGTTCGATTGTGCTGTGTTTTCTTCTAAATCCGAACTGATGGTTTGAAATACATCTATTTTCACTTAATATCGGTGTTAATTTTGAAACTAATAATTTCTCAAACAGCTTTGACATATTTGATAAGAAGCTAATAGGCCTATATGACTCAACTTTTGTATGATCTTTACCTGGCTTTGGTATCATGGTAACTAAGGAAACCTTCCATTTTTGAGGATAGTATTCAAGGTATAAAATAGCATTAAAAATAAAAAGAATAATTTTCTTTGCTATGCGAGGTAGCTCCAAAAGCATTTTATTACTGATTTTATCAATACCAGGTGCCTTCTTAGTGTTTAAGTCACAAATAGCCTTTGCGATTTCTCTTATCTCAAATCTGAGGGGAATAGCTGCTCTAGCAGCAATAGGTGGTAACTCGACCGCAATATTGTGAGATATATTTGGTGTAAATACGTTTTTCAAGTGACTAACAAACAGATTTCCTTTTTTATATCGTTTCTTGCCCAACTACCATTCAAGTTTCTTAATGGTGGCTTAGATATAACTGGCTTTTTTAGATTTCTAGCTGCACGCCATAATGAGTAATCGGATTGTGGAGTTGCATCAAGTTCCTTAAGATATTTTTCTAGAGAAGCCGTTTTCTGATTCTGCAGTAAGTTTCTTAGCCTTTTTGTGCACTCTTTTAATAAAATCTTAAGTTGCGGGGATCTGTAAAGTTGCCACTCTCTTCGAACTCTCCTTTTTTCAGTCAAGAGCCGCTCGGCATCTGAAGAATATATTTTATTATTTCTTTTTTTTATTTTATTATTTTTAAACGCTGGAATGTTGAACAGCTAGTTTAAGATAACTGTCAAAGTTAACAATAGAGAGATCCACATTCTCCGGTGTACTAAGCAGAATATTTTCTGTGCAATGGGCACTGAGAAATTTTTTATATTTTAACCAATTTATTTGTGTGGCTGGCGTCGCTATGTAACCTGACGGAAATACAATTCTATTTGGATTCGATATAGTAACAATTGTAGGTGTGTGGTCGGATGATAAGTCTAAGGAAGCTTCAACATGAATCGTTTCTGTGGGGATGTTTTTAACCACGCCGAAATCGATGACATCTGGAATTTTTTGATGATCTGTGGGCCAATATGTTGGTTGTCCGCTCGCTACCACATTTAAATCCATTTTAGAAATTGTGTTAAATAAAACACGACCCTTTGGTGTTATAAGTCGCGACCCCCAGAAGGTATGTTTAGCGTTATAATCGCCAGCGGCTAGGAAACACGGTCCTAACGATTTAAAATATTTATAATATTGGTCCTCCGATATTGAAAATCTAGGCGGGGAGTATAACGAAGAAATTACTAGGTTTCTATTTAATTCCTCAACGCAAATGTTCGTTGCTTGGAGATATTCTTCACGATGATCACTCATTAGGTAGTGTTTGACTCGGGTTTTTATTAAAATGGCAGAACCTCCACAAGCTCTATCTCGAGGATCCTTGGTATCATATAGTATATAACCATTTATTTTAAACGTATTTCTTGAGGTCAAATGAGTTTCAGAAATCATCATGACATCAATTTGTTTATTTTTAAGAAAGTATTCTAGTTCATTTTTATGTTGGCGGATGCCGTTTGCGTTCCAAAAATAAATTTTTAAATAGTTCATGGTTTGTTAAGTACAGCTTGCAATAACATCGATTGCATTCTAAGCATTTCCTGCATCATATTACCCATTGTGTTCGTAAAATTATTTACTATTTCCACTAATGTTTCCATGGTTTTTTCTAAACGACTTAAATTAGAAACCGGAGTTTCATCATTACCTGGCAAGGCACCTTGTATTGGCTGATGGTTTGGTTTTAGGACGTTAGCGTAAGAGGTTCTGTTATTACTAGGCTGGGGGCTTGAATTGCATTTGTGTTTACTTGATTTGCAACCTGCATTTGAGGGGTATTTGTTTTCGGTCCAACCGTCTGCTTGACGATATTATATACAGGGCATCCTCTATAATTGGCAGTGTGATAACCGCCACAGTTGCTACATTTTTTACGTTGGGGTCGGTTTTAGACTTATCGCAAGAAACTGTACCGTGTAGTTCACCACATACTACGCAGACAGGGCGTAAGTAGCAGTAAGCCTTGGTATGGCCAAATTCTTGGCAGTTTAAGCACTGAACAGGTCCATTTTTTTTGAGCGGCTCTTCTATAGTTATTCTTCTGTAGAGAATATATTTTAAATTGTAAATAGGATGTGTTTCGTTTTTTTTAAGTTTTACGTCGCCGGGTTCAAACTCCACTCGAAAAAGTGGTTGGGGAATTTTTTCTCTATTTTTAATATTTACTACATGTTTTACCTTGAAGCCTTTTTCTTCTAGGAATGTTTTAACCTCTTCTGGATCCACACATGAGTCAATACCCTTAATCACTACCTGTAGACCTTTACTGCTTTTCAGTTGGTAGGTATAAAAGTTTTTTTTAAGTGTTTCAAAGTTGTTTACTATTTTGCGAAAATCATTCTCATGATTGACTTGTATTTTTGTCTCGTTTATACTTCCACGCTTGATAGCCGCTACGTAAAACGAATATTCACCTATCACCTATATCAAACTCTTTATGAGCTCATTTGAATTTTCCTCCCTAAGATATATCGGGGGAGGCTTGGATGATTTAATGACGTTTGGTGCTTCAGAGGATTCATCCTCCAGAATTGCAAAACGATTTTGAGAATTTATTTTATCAAAAGATGGTACTTTTGAGGCCGAAGCAACTGCTGCAGAGGTAGGGCTGCGTCCCCGTTTAAGCACTGTTATGTACCTGTCCATACCAACTTGTACTGTAGGCTTTTGACAACTTTTTACAGGAGGGTTTTCCATTGCATTTGTGTTTGAGTTCATGGTACCATTTTCCACTAAATTTGTTTTTGACGTCACGGCAATACTTGCTGGTCTGGCAACACTTGTCACCAAATCTAGTTGTAGTTTGTTTAATGAGTCACTATCCACTGATTTTGTAAACACCGAGGGTGATAGAGAACGTGTTCGAGTAATTGGCTTAGCCGTTAAATAGTTTATATTGTTTTGTTTTGTTTTATTTATTTCTGCATTATTTTCATTTGCATTAACTAAAACGTAAACGTTTCTTTCATTTTGTCTTAGTGTTGTTTCACTGTTCGTACTCATGCAGAGTTGTTTTTGTTTTTCATCGTTTTGCTTTGCTTTTAATATTTTTATTATTTATTGTATTACAACAACACGAAAAATAAGAAATTTAAACTTAAATGTTTTTGTTCAGAATATGTATACCTACATACATACATGTATGAACATTCATACATACGAGTTAGGAATATTAATTCCTTTACACTAAAAAAATATATTACGCAGACCTCAACGGCGGTCTGCTAATAAAAACTCTTTAAATTAATTGATTTTCCTTTTTTTGAAACACAATTTTATTAATTAAAATTTTCTAGAATAAAAATAAATTGACTTAAAAATTATTTAATCAAATTCAAATTAATTGTAAGGATTAAAAAGTTTTAATTCATCAAGCACAATTCACAGATTTAACTATCAAACACAATTCAAGATTAAATTATTAAACACAATTCAAGGATTTAATTATTAAACAAAATTTAAAGATTAAAATTATTTTACGACTAAGCGCGACGGCTCCGTGGCTAAGACTGTCCATTTGGTAAACAGCTTGTTGCCTGCCAACCTCTGCCTTCCACCTCAGTCACGTCATGTTCATGTGCATACCTGCTTGGTTGGCATAATTGCATTCTTGGTGTGAATTAGCTGACTGAGCAAGAATACACCGTCTGGTAACCTGAGCTTTTTAATAAGCCGGACGCGCGTGTGGAAATTGGCAAACAAAATTAAAAGCTGATTAAGCTAAATTAATTTTGTTGGCAATGTTGACCGTAGCGTTAACTCCTCCCCCCTTAAATATCTGCGTCCCGCAGATTCATCATCGACACGGAATTGATGTTGGTAGTGGACCGATTCTCTAGAGACTGTTTGCTGTCCCCACTAAAGGTAGGTCTGATGGAGGGTAGAGTCGTCCGAGAAAAGATTTTCCGGCCAAGGACGATGACGGCGGCGATTAGGATGACAATGACAACCATTCCAGTAAGCATCGAAATATGAAGGTTTGTATTAAGATGGACGAGTGTCTTAATATTTCGTAGGCTAAGTTAATGAACGTATTCCAGGTTAACCTTATGGTTGGCACTTGTTATATTTGACAGGACTGCGGGCAGGGCTTCCAAATGTGTGCGTAAGGTTACACTTGTGTAGGTACGGTTGTTCAGTGTACAGTTTCGTTGTTAACTGTATCACGTAAGTCCCGGTTAGGTATTCTTTTCCACCAGCCCATGTAAGACTACCATTGAAGTTTGTGACGAATATCGTACTTTCCTCTAAAAGTTCAACCAGGTTTCCTGTTTTTGTCTCGTAGATGCATTCAGCTTGTCCGCCTCTCAACAGCTTTGGGATACATTCCTCCCTTTCTAGCCCTACTAAGGTTTCTTGTTGGCAGACTGTTAAATTGCTAAACGTACTGCAACCGCCCGTGATACCATATGTTTCGGCTTCATTTACCAGCAGCTTTTTAAATGGCAGTTCGATTCTCTTGCCATCCTGAATAGATGGCCTCACGATTAGAATGTTGTAGATTTCGTCTCTAATTTTCGGTACGGATATGACGTACAGCAGCATGGATCCATTTGTATAAACAGAAGGCATGCTGTATTCCAAAGCCTCGATGTCGTTGGCGTATGGTAAGGTTGCAACCTCTGATATTGCTCGCCTTAATTCTTCACTGTCAAGAAGGTTGGTATTAATTATGCCGGCCTTAGCCATCTGACATGCTCTCGTTAACTCGTGGACTTCTTCCTGTAGCACTAGCACCTTGCTCAGCAGGTTTGAGCTTAACCTCTCATCTCCGACTTCATTAGATTCGTTTGCCATTCTTCGCACAATCTGGTTCATGCGGTTAGCTATGGTGTCTGTTAAGCTGATAATTTTTTTGTTCACGTAGTGTTGTTGGTTGTTGTTGTCGACGATCGAACTCCAGTCAGAAGCATCAGGGCTCCCGGCCAGCCATTTCCAGGCAGAGCCTAGCCATTCGATAGCTCGCCTTTCCCGTAGGGTGTTACCCTTCAGAATGCGGATTTGCACTGTCACTTGTTGTAGATGAAATTTTATCATTTGGAGCCTATCCGCGTCTTTGAGCATTGCTGCGGCTGTAAGTGCTTCATCCAGTACCAACTCATACTCCGTCAAGTTTGCCGCATGCATCATCTTGAAGTGGCCGTCTACTATGGAGCCTCTACCCTCCTTAATGGATATAATAGGAGCTGTATATTTAAAAAGGCGCATGGCGTCTGTTGCTGATAGCAGCGTTAATCTGGAATTAGTCCGTTAATACATGCTTTTTTTATTTTCTAGGGGTTAGTTAGTTAGTAGTATTATTTTGATAGAATCATTGTGTTAGCAGTGTTAGTTTTTTTATATAAAAAAAAAAATTTTATTAGCAGATAGAACGCAGCCTGTTGGCTGAACGTTTTAATTATAAATTAATATCTTTTTTATTTTATATTCTTTTATTTGTAGTTAATATGATAATTTTTTTGTTTGTTAGTAATTTTGAGATGAAACGCCGCCACTGGCTAAACGCTTTTACTTTCATTAATTCTAAGTGTTAGTATTTTATTCACTTTATATTTAAAAAAAAAATTCTTCATCTTTTTCTCATATGAAAAAGGAAATTTTTAATTGGTTATTTAGATTTTTTTATGATTCTTTGAGTAATGCCACCGTACTTCCAACAAAGCTTGTCTAAAATGTGCAATGTCACTACTGATGCCTCTCAACCTTATGCCATTGCTGAGCTGCCCGAGCATTGACATTGTCATTATTTGCAGAGGCTTTTAGTTCACTTTCGGGCGCATTTCCCATTTCTAGTTGTTAGGTCCAGTGAAAGAAGAGAGAAAACAAGAATTTGTTCTATTGAAAATTTTTTGTTTTGTCCTAGCTAGAAGAGCTTGGCAAAATTTCATTTCTAATATGATTTTTATGGATTCTTCGGCCACTTTCGGTTGACACAGTGACCTTGTTATCTCTTAAAATCCTTTCTTTTACGTAAAGAGGCTTCTGTTTACCCTTCCTCTGCTTGCAAGCTACATAAACCGTTTGCCCTTTTTTGAATTTTTTTGGGCTTTTGCGGTTAGCATTATGTCGCTCTAGTTGGAGTTTTTGTATCCTTTTTAACTCCGAGGAGAGGTCGTTATTGATCTTTTGTTTGAAGTTTAAGAGTTTCTAAAAAATTAATCCTTTCGGATCTATTAAAAAATACGTCATTCGGTTTTTTTTTTGTGGTTGTATGTATTGTGTCATTGTAACAATCCACTGCAATATTTAACAGCTCTCTTAACTTGAGGTCTTTATACTCAGCTTTTAAACAACGATAAATTTCCAAGACTGTTGAATGGAATCTTTCTACCTGACCGTTCACCTCGCTGCGTTGCGATGGTGTGCGGTACAGCTGGATTCCCAAAATTTTAATGAAATTTTGAATTATTGGACTCAGAAAAGCACTTTCATTATCTGTAACTATAACCTTTGGAGCTGTGGAATAATGCAGCAGTTTTATAATTTTTTCGCGCAGATGCAGCGTCGACCGATTTTTTATAGGGAAAAGTTTGGCGAATTTTGAAAATTTGTCTAAACATGAAATAAATTTTTCGCCCTGAATTTCAAAAATGTCGATATGAAGGATTTCGCAGGGGTACGACGGTATCGGGGTGGCTTGTAAAAGAGGCACGGATAGATGCCTGTCGTATTTATTTAGCTTGCAAATGTCACATGTTGCCACGAATTTCCGGATCAGGCTGCTCATTCTGGGAAAATAATATTTTTCCAAAATTTGCTGCCTGTTTTCAGCGATATTTCGGTGAGCTCTTTTATGTTCTTTGGCTATTATCTCAAGAATATTGTCAACGTTCCTGAGATCCTCAACAGTTCTTTGTGTAATTCTAGCTTTGTACTTTGAAAAATGATCGCGAAACACATCTTGAAGAAGTGCGACTTTTTCCTCGGGCATTTTAATCCCGTTAAGTATGTTTGGTCTGAGTTTCTCCTTAAGTATTTCTGTCAACTGCTCCCTGGAAAGGCTACTGACGGGGATATAGTGGCGTGTGTATCCAGGATGCGGTTCTTCATAGGCGTGTGTGCTTCCGCTAAAGACCAGCTGGTTTCGAAAGACGTTAATGGGGGCTTCTACGTGTGGTATAAATTCTGAACTATCTTCTTCCGCGCTATGCATTGTTGCTACAGTATCGCTGTCCCTTGGTTCGTTATCAATTGCTCGATCCTCATCGCGACCCTCGAATGCCGATTCTGTTGTCGAATCGCTCGCTACTCCTTCCGATGCGGTTTCGGTTTTTGAGTCGGCACCCTCGCTAGCAGTATCTGTGCCTGAAGTTGGATGGTTGATTTGGGTCTTCAGACGTGATAATGCATCAGCCACGTAATTTGATTTATCTGGCTTGTAAATCAATTCGTGGCTATATTCTTCAATGCGAGCCTTCCATCTTTTCAATTTCGCGTTGAAATTCCGATTACCCAAAGCATAGGTAAGCGGTTGATGGTCTGTATAAATTTTAATCTTCTTTGCGACGTAAATATAATTTCGGATGGCCAACATTTCTTTTTCGTTGGTAGCGTAGTTCTCCTCGGTTTTGCTCAACGACCTAGAAATGAAGGCAATGGGTCTGTCTTTCCCAATCTCCCCTTGCGATAGCACAGCACCAATGGCGTAGTTTGAGGCATCAGTGGTTAGATTGAAGGGTTTTTCGAAGTCAGGGAAACATAAAATTTCAGCAGTGGTCAGCATCATTTTTAAATCTTCAAATGCTTTTAAGGCTTCTTCATCAAGTGTTACTGCCACCTTCCTGGATTGGCTAGCCTTGATCTGCGCATTTTCCCCGCGAGTGAGGTTGGTTAGAGGTTTTGCTACCTTAGCATAGTCTCTGATGAACCTGCGGTAATATGAGGTCATACCCAAGAAGCTCTTCAATTCCTTTAGATTGGTGGGCGGCATGAGTCCTTTAATCGCGTCCACTTTTTTCGGATCGGGCTTTATTCCTTCCGTTCCTACAATATACCCTAAGAATTCCACTTCGGTCCTCATAAAATGTGTTTTTTCTAGATTTACCCTGACATTTGCATCCATGAGTGTTTGGAAAATAATTTCTATATTTTTCAAATGGTCGGCTTCATCTTTGCCGAAAATGATGATGTCGTCGATGTACACATAGCACCTTTTACCTATGTGTTCTCTTAATACGTCGTCAATCATTCGCTGGAATACAGCTGGTGCATTTTTAAGACCGAATGGGAGTCTCAAAAATTCGAAATTACCATTCATCGTAGAAAAAGCTGTTTTCGGAATGTCACTTTGCTTCATGGCAATTTGGTGGAATCCAGAAGTAAGGTCTAGTAATGTAAAAAAGCGGCGTTCCCGAGGCTGGCTAGGGTTGAAGAAATATCGGGTATGGGATAAGTGTCTGCTATGGTGACCGCATTCAGCCTTTTGTAGTCGATCACCACTCGATATTGTCTTTCCCCATTTGCTTTTGCCTTTTTGGGGACGATCCATATGGGTGAGTTATAGAGGCTCTTCGATGGCCTGATTATGCCGTTGTCTAGGAGCTCCTGTATCTGCTTGTTCACCTCATCACGCATGTTGACTGGGTAGGGATAGCTCTTGGTGTAAATTGGCTCATCCGTCGTTGTTCTAATCTCCCCTCTAATGCTGCTTCTCGCCATTTCATTTCCGACGACATCTCCAAACAAAGGCTTATATTTCTTCAGGATTAACTCTAGGTTTTTCTTTGTGCGATCTGAAATTGTTTTGCCAACCGTGTGACTTACTACTTCCATCGGCCAAGTGTAAAGGGGTATGCGGGTATTGTTGCCCAAAATAAGCATATTATTTCGTCTGTCTACCACCGCTCCAATCTGGCGAAGGGTATCGTCTCCTATGATGCCGTCGAAGTCGAAGAGTTTTGGCAGTACATAGAAGGTTATGTTGCTATCAATTTTGCATTCTTTAAAAAATTTTCCAGAAATTTGTTTATCTATTGAAAGGTTACCACCAGGGGATTGGACAATAAGAGTGTTTCTAAGTTTTGATGCTTGATCTATATATTGTGGAGAAATGAAATTTTTGTTGGCCCCCGTGTCCACGAGGAACCGTAGGCATTTGCCCTCCTTCGTTATGTATTTTATATAAGGAACGCCGGAGAGGCATCTGCCATAAAATTTGGAGATATATGTGTTTCTTCCAGTTCCGCCACTTCACTAGACAAGTTCGGTTGGATTTCCTCCGGAAATGGTTGCTCGTCTTCACCGGTAACTTCGGGAAGCTGCATGTGATATAGACGCTGCTGTTTCCTTGGCAGGTTCTCCGAAGTCGCATGCCTCTTGAAGTTATTATTCCGCTGCGGTTGCCTGTTCATGTAATTCACTTGCCTCGATTGATCAGATGGATCAACTTCCATCCTTTCCTGAGGCTTTGGAGCAGTTGGGCGCGGTGGTGGCATATTTTGGCGGAATTGATGGCTACCGCCCCTTACAAGATTTTGTCCACCCCTAGGTGCGAATGTTTCCCTAATGGGATGCGGGTAATTTATATAATTATTTGCCGGGTATGTAGGCCTCGCTGTTGTGTACACTTTCGGCATATGATTTATAGGAACAGGAATCATATTTGGTGCGCTTACCGTATGGATAGACTGTGATCTGACAGTCATATTCTGAAGAGTTAAGCAAGCTTTGTATGCTTCCGGTAAGGTATTTGGTTTTTGGACCAGCAACAGAGTGGAAAGTCCTCCATCCAGTCCCCGGATGAACACATCCCGCGCCTTGTTCCTATAGGTTTCTATTAGGGCCTCCACAGTTTCGGTCGAGTAAGTTTCTGTTTGTAATTTATTTACAATCAGGGCAAACTGGTGATTAACCGCTGCGTAAAATGCGTCCACGGTGCGGCTCCTCTGTGTTAGCTGTCCTAGCTGGTGGTCGAGTGTCCTTACGTCACGCTTATCAGCGTAGTGCAATGATAGACACCTCTTTATCCCTGGCCAATCATAGGTAGATACGTTGTAAGAAACTAGTGCCGCGTTTGCACCCCCTCGCACCTTGTTACGAATGCTTTTTAAAATTGCGCGATACAGCGGTTTACCCTCTATAATTTGATAATCCGCTAATATATCCTGGACGTTTTGGATCCAGGATACGTATTCAGTAGGGTCACCTTCGAAAACCTGGAGCTCTTTTACAGTGTCTGGCAATCGGGTGATTGCTGTTAATTCTTCTTCAGAGGATGGAGCCCTTGTCCTTACTGGAGGGGATGTTCTCTAATGCGACGATCCTTCCTTCTATTCCCTCCACTCGCTGTGACATACTGGCGACTCAACTATTGAGCGTATTCAAGGCTTGAGTGTTTTGCCCATTCGATTGTTCAATACTACCCAGGCGTACCTCTACGCTCCTGATATTATTTATCAGAGCATTTACAGCACCCGACAATTCCGTCACCGATTTTTTCAAATCCTCCATTTCGAACAAATATTTTATGTTTATATATATATAAAAAAAAGAAAAGTTGTCTACTTAGAGAAAAAATACGCTAAGCATAATCCGTTCGAGGCTGCAGAAAACACACACACACAACCAGAGGTTAAAGTTTTCACAAACCGTACACCGAACTATATTCAAAAAAAGTTTTACTTCCTTTCTTCACTGAACCTTTTTCTCTCTCTTTTTTATTCTTAGTAAAGAAAATTTTCTTTCTATATTTTTTTTATTCTCTTTTTTATATTTGGAATTTTTCAATTTTTATTTTATTTATTTTTAGGATTTATCCTTTTACAGGGGTGAAAAAATGTATTCTATCTTTTTCAACTTTTTTTTTTTTTTTTAACTGGAATTTTTTCCTTTTTAATTCCTCATCGAATTTTTTATTTTTTTGGATTTTCTTTTTTATTTTAATTAATTTTTTTAGAATTCTTTATTTTTCAACTTTTTCTTTAAATGGAATTTTTTCTTTTTCAATTCTTAATCGAATTTTTTATTTTTAGATTTTCTTTTTTATTTTAATTAATTTTTTTAAGGCTAGTTTTGAGCCTCAGCACACGGAACGTTCGCGACGACCGGTACCGGAAGAATCCTGTTAGTCCTTTTTAGAAGCAACACTGGTAGTTGTCAAATTCGCTACCGCTGCTTTCTACTGCGGCAAGATTTTCTTCACTGTTTTTATACCGGTCCCTGCTCGGGCGCCAGTTAAGAATATTAATTCCTTTACACTAAAAAAAATATATTACGCAGTCCTCAACGGCGGTTTGCTAATAAAAACTCTTTAAATTAATTGATTTTCATTTTTTTTGAAACACAATTTTATTAATTAAAATTTTCTAGAATAAAAATAAATTGACTTAAAAAATATTTAATCAAATTCAAATTAATTGTAAGGATTAACAAGTTTTAATTCATCAAGCACAATTCACAGATTTAACTATCAAACACAATTCAAGATTTAATTATTAAACACAATTCAAGGATTTAATTATAAAACAAAATTTAAAGTTTAAAATTATTTTACGACTAAACGCGACGGCTCCGTGGCTAAGTCCATTTGGTAAACAGCTTGTTTCCTGCCAACCTCTGCCTTCCACCTCAGTCACGTCATGTTCATGTGCATACCTGCTTGGTTGGCATAATTGCATTCTTGGTGTGAATTAGCTGACTGAGCAAGAATACACCGTCTGGTAACCTGAGCTTTTTAATAAACCGGACGCGGGTGTGGAAATTGGCAAACAAAATTAAAAGCTGATTAAGCTAAATTAATTTTGTTGGCAATGTTGACCGTAGCGTTAACTTACGTATGTATATATTTTTACTTTTTTTTTATTTAATTTTATCGTTTTAATTGTTCACTATTATGTTAAATAATTTAAATAACAAAATATATTATTTATTTTAAGCGTCCATTCGCTGCTGATATATATCAAAATCAATATGATTAATTAATAGTTCTAATCGTATGCGGGGTTAAAAATACACGTCTGTATCACAACAAAGCACAAACCGGTCAATTATGTTCCGAATTAATTGAATCAGGTGACTATAATCAAAGTATTGGTAGTGTAAGGACAGCTGATGGGCAACGTCAGCGTTGTTGTGGGACGGTTATTCTTGAAATCGGGTATAATAGTCAGAGGAAACCGATTGAATTTTTGTTAATACCTTCAATCACTCAGGATATAATATGTGGCATTGATTTTTGGGAAAAATTTGACATCAAAATTATCACATTGAACGCAATCGACGAAATTATTTCTGAGGAAAAGCCGGATAAAATTCCATTAACAGTATCTCAGGGAAAACAATTACAAAGCATTATGGACTATTTTCCTAATTCCTACCGAGACAGACTGGGATGTACCACACTGTTGGAACATTACATTGATTCTGGTGAATCAACCCCGATCAAACAGCGATATTACCCGATATCACCAGAAGGGGAAAAGTTGTTATGTGGGGAGATTGATCGAATGTTAAAGTTAGGCGTTATCGAAGAATGCCCGTTATCTCCGTGGTCATCGCCTGGTGTTTTAATTGTTAAACCTGGAAAAGTACGTTTTTGCCTGGACAGTAGAAAATTAAATTCCCTTACTAAGAAATACGCATATCCCATTCCCAACATAGATGGACTTATTTCGAGACTTCCTCCAATTTATTTCATTTCTAAGATGGATGTAAAAGATGCATTTTGTCAAATCAAATTGGACGAACCCTCAAGACCGAAGACAGTGTTCACAATCCCTAACCGGCCCTTGTACAAATTTACAAGAATGCCGTTTGGATTGTGCAATGCACCACAGACAATGTGTAGACTAATGGACCAAGTCATTCCGTATTATTTAATTTCAAAAGAGTTTGACGAACATTTAAAACACTTAAAGGAGGTGGCGACTCAACTTCGGAAGGCTAACTTAACAATAAATGTGAAGAAGAGTAGTTTCTGTCTTCGTCAAGTACAGTATTTGGGATATATCGTTGGTGAAGGTTCATTAAAAGTTGACCTGGGGAAAGTAAGATCAGTTTCTCAGATTCCGGCTCCTAAAACAGTCCGACAACTTAGACAATTTCCTGGTATGGCCGGGTGGTACCGTCGATTTATCGATGATTATGCGACTATTTCATTTCCGATGACAGAATTATTGTCGAAAAGGAAAACATTTGTTTGGACAGATGTGGCACAAAGATCATTTGAAGCAATTAAAAATAAATTGACATCCGCACCCATTTTGGTATATGCGGACTTTTGTAAACCCTTTATAATTCAATGTGATGTCAGTATGTTTGGAATCGGTGCTGTACTAGTTCAACTGGACGGAAATGGCCAGGTGGGCTTTGAAACTGCAAGGCTTCGACTTTACAATAGAACACCGTAAAGGTAAAGAAAATATAGTTCCGGATGCTTTGTCGCGTGCCTTTGATGAGGATACTACATTAGCTGAATTAGCGATACAAACATTAGCTTCGATTAATTTGAACTCAACAGCATTTGAATCACTTGATTATGCCGAATTGCGAAACGAATTTTCAAAATCAAATTTACCCGATTATCGGGTAATTAACAAATATATTTACAAAAGAACAAATTTTACAGCTGGAAATATCGACGAATCCGAAAATTGGAAATTAATGTTCCTTTGGAGTTACGTAAGGATGTTATTTTTGCAGCGCATGATGTATCAAATGCAGCACATGGTGGTATTGCAAAAACTGTGCATCGTGTTAGACAATACTTCTATTGGCCTAGATTAGTTATTGATATTAAAGAATATGTTGGCAATTGTTTATCCTGCAAAACCTCAAAAACACCCACAACATCACTAAGAACATCTATGGGACAAATGGTGGAAACTGTAAGACCTCTACAACGTTTATATATTTATATAATTGGTCCTTTTCCACGTACTAAGAATGGAAACATAGGAATTTTAATAATTTTAGACCATTTTACGAAATTTTCATTTTTAAAACCATTAAAGAAATACATAACCAAGACAATAATCGGTTACCTCAGGGACGAAATATTTTGTTGTTATGGTGTCCCGGAAATAATAATTTCAGATAACGGAAGCCAATTCAAATCCGCGGAATTTAGAAAACTTGTTGACAAATATGGAATTAAACATCAGTTTACTGCAATCCATAGTCCCCAATCAAACGCGAGTGAGAGAGTTAACAGATCGATAAATGAAGCTCTGCGTTCTTATTGTTGTAATGATCAACGCCAGTGGGATGAGTTCTTACCAAGTGTAAATTGTGCCATACGCAGTAGCATTCATCAAACGACGGGATGTACCCCTTACAAACTTTTATTTGGGCAAACGATGATTACACATGGGCAAGAGTACCAAATTTTACGGAACTTAAAACTGTTAGAGTAAGCAGACACCGACCTTAAAAGACAGGACAATTTTACATTGTTGCGTGACTCTATTCGGACACAGATTAAGGAAGCTTATGATAGAAACGTAAAGTCTTACAATTTAAGATCACGTAACCGGGAGTTTAATATTGGACAAATGGTAATACGTCGCAATTTCGTGCAGAGCTCTTTGGTTGGTAATTTCAGTGCCAAGTTAGCACCTACAGGTGTTAAGGCTATTGTTAGGAAACGAATTGGGAACGTGAATTATGAGCTTGAAGACGTTCATGGCGGATATAAAGCAGTTTACCATATCAAAGATATATGGGTATGATTTCTGATTATATTTACTAATATATGATATCTAGATCACCTTTTTCAGATAAAAATTTGCACCAAGGTGTACTTTTCATCTGTTTTGTGAGGGTGACTGATTCGCTGGTATTCTGTTATGGTCCTTAAATTTTCCAAACTGGTGTTACTTTTTACTCATTTTTTTGTGGGGGTGTAGTGAGAGTGTACTTTAAATAGAAATATTGATATTTGTTTATTTTTGATTTATTCAATTTATTTTCGTAGTTAGCCAAGAATTCATGATTTCTAAAATTGTATAGAAATTGAAAAATTTTTCTCATTTAGAAATAAATATTGTTAAGATAAGATAAAAAAATTATTGAATATCTGATTTGGGGGAATAAAGAAAAGAAAACAATTGAGGGAATTAAAATAAAAAGGAAGGAAATAATTGATACGGTAAGATTTTTTTTCTAAATTTTAACTAGTAAATTTGTTTATTGGAGGATTAAAATTAATTACTTATTATAGGAAGGGCATTATAAGCATAATTTTATTAAACATATTGAGTGGAGTGCATACGTTTGAATATCTCGCGTAAAAGGCCTGCAAGACTAAACACCTAAAAAGGGAAGAGAAATCGGTTTTAGCTTCAAGAATCCTTGTATTGGTTACGGCTGGATAATAGTTTTGTTGCTATTAAAATCCGGAAATTTTTATTTACGTCTTCCAATTTTTTTTTTTTAAATTTAATTGTTTGCGCTGCTTAAAATATAAGGTTTGGTGTAAGAAATCATGATCTAATTTTTCAGGTCAATCCGAGGTGCCTAGCCGTGCCGGATGGGGCCCAAAGTTCCCCATATTATAAAAAAAACATCTTTTCTTTCAGATCTCTATAGTAATACTAGTTGAAAAGCCGAAAATCAAAAATATGGCTTAGTTACGATCTTCCGCAGAGAAAGTACTTCAAGTGTGCCAAATTTCAGCTTCCTATGTTATCAGATGGCTTCAGAAAGTTGCGGAAAGAATAGGACATACATGCAAACATCCTGACATACTAAGAAATAATATATTGTATAGATAGATTAACATTTGTTCGCGCAACTCAAAAACGCTTTAGCTTATTGAAAAACTAAAAAAAACGAAATTCCACAATAAAATTTACTTTAAGAAAGTTACAACTTTTTTCTTTATGTTGGCTTTGGTTTTCGAGATATACCGTTATTTCGAAAATTAAGGATGTTGCACAACATATGTTCGCGTAACTCAAAAACGCTTTAGTTTATTGAAAAACTAAAAAAGCCGAAATTCCGCAATGAAATTTACTTTAAGAAAGTTAAAACTTTTTTCTTTATGTTGGCTTTGGTTTTCGAGATATACCGTTATTTCGAAAATTAAGGAGGTTGCACAACATATGTTCGCGTAACTCAAAAACGCTTTAGTTTATTGAAAAACTAAAAAAAACCGTAATTCCGCAATAAAATTTACTTTAAGAAAGTTTAAACTTTTTTCTTTATGTTGCCTTTGGTTTTCGAGATATACCGTTATTTCGAAAATTAAGGAATTTGCACAACATATGTTCGCGTAACCGCTTTAGTTTATTGAAAAACTAAAAAAATATAAAATAGCTTGTTTTGTTTGCAATGTTTTTTTTATATGTCTGCATAAAATTAGAAGCATAGCTGCATTTTTCAATTTTTTATGAATTTTTAAAAACAAAAATTCCGAAATTTTAATAAAAAAATTATTTTTTTTTCCAGAAAAAAAATTATGTTTCTAAAACGACTGCGCATATAAGAAAAACGTTTTACCTTTCTTAAAGTAAATTTTATTGCGTAATTTCGGTTTTTTTAGTTTTTCAATAAGCTAAAGCGTTTTTGAGTTGCGCGAACATATGTTAATCTATCTATACAATATATAATTTCTTAGTATGTCAGGATGTTTGAATGTATGTCCTATTCTTTCCGCAACTTTCTGAAGCCATCTGATGACATAGGAAGCTGAAATTTGGCACACTTGAAGTACTTTCTCTGCGGAAGATCGTAACGAAGCCATATTTTTGATTTTCGGCTTTTCAACTAGTATAACTATAAAGTCTGGTAGAAAATAGGTTTTTTTTTATAATATGGGGAACTTTGGGCCCCACCCGGCACGGCTAGGCACCGTCGGATTGACCTTAAAAATTAGATCATGATTTCTTACACCAAACCTCATATTTTAAGCAGCGCAAACAATTAAATTTAAAAAAAATAAAAAATCCCATACAAGATGCGACCAGTCTAATATACACAGATAGTGGAAAACGTAACACCAAAAAAAAAAAAAATTAAATTTATGCGGATTATTTTAGAATAGCAACATTTTTGATTTGTTTTAAAAATTCTAAAATCTGGTTTTGAGTTTTAGAAAAATTTATTTTTCTCTTCCTAAATATTGTTCTTAAATTCTTAATTTATAGATTGTTGAAAAATCTTAATTTTCTTTTCTTGATTTTTTTTTTTTTTATTGTAAATCATTGTAAATTACAATTTATTTTTTTTAGTTATATTACAAAGTCACAACGGTCACCTTTATGCTAATATAAATTAATTCCAACGCACCCTAACATATGCTATACTAAAATTTTAATTTTAATACTTATTCAAGTACAATCTTACAATACTAATTGCTTTTCGTTAAAATGTGGATGGTATCATACCGGATATAATTTTGTTTATTGAGTTTAATACTATCCACATTCATTCAAACATAAAAATAACTTCTTGAACATTGGTTTGTGAAATATTAAAGGTAAATCCCAACCGTCTACTGTCATCTGGCGCCTGCTGACATCGATGGACCTAAAACGAACGTAAGTTTTCCTTTGTGTATTTCCTATGACCAGTCATGTTGGTTCTTCTCCCACATTAAATTAAAAATTACACAATTAAATAAAAATGTCATATGAACAACATTAAATTCCATTAATTGATTGCAACACAAGTTGCCATTGTGGTTTAATTGGATTCTGATTAATTTATTTACTTATTTTTTGTTTGGTTGTTCATATTACATTGGCTACAGCCGCTACTTTCTAAAAATTCAATTTATACTTGTTTTTGTATACATATTATAACTTTATTGCAAAATTACTTTAAGTTCTTTTTGAACGGAAATTAAATAGTAAATTAATTTAATAAACATAAGGTGATAAACGCTTAATGATTAATATATGTTAGAGTTTTTAGTTTTTATATCTAAAAGTATTTCAATTTTTATAAGATTTACAATATACTTTTGTTTTGATTCTTGAAGATGAAATCTTAAATTATATTGTTTTTATTTACGAAAAGTGAAGTTAATAGTAATGGGGTTAGGTGGATTTGTTTAATTTCTTAATTTTGTTTTGTTTCGTTATTCGGGCTGACAGATAACTTTAATTTTTCGTCAGCATGGAGGGTGGGCTTCGGAACAGTGTAGCAATTTACATCTCAAGCTATACTATTTTCTTCTACCGCTATTTCTTCGTCTTTTAAATTATGTAGATCATTAAGGCCCGTTTTCACAACTTACCGATAGCTAAAGGTAGGATTTTATCGGCCGTATAAAGAGTGTTCCATTATTACAACTTTACTTTAACCTACCAGGTAGGATGAACCTAAATGTTCTTTATCGCGCACCTTAGGTTAAAGCTAAGTTTTAATAATGGAACAATTTTTATAAGGCCGTTTAAAGTCTACTTTAAGCTATCGGTAAGTTGTGAAAACGGGCCTAAGCTCATTAGCTACCTAAAGTTAAGTCTCTGCAACTTTTTATAATATATTCTCATATGGGAACACACCTCACTCCCCACCGACGAGCACGGCCGTAATAGTAGGTAGCGCCGTTCCCAGTTTAGAGTCGTTACAATCCATAAAAGGAGGATTGCTTTGTCGAGTTTCGTTAGGATCAAGCTGACATCTGGACTTGCAGAGGAGCTCTCTGGACATGCTGGCTTGCTGAAATAGGCTCCTGGACTATCGGTCTGAGCAATGTCGGACATGATGACCACGGAGCTAGGCCTTAACAGGAGGTTCAGGACGATCAATCCTGAATCCAGGAGCAGGATGATGCTTTGCTCGGTGCCGGGGCACTCAGGGTCCCGGGTAATGTTAGGGCTGATGAACTGGCCAGGGCTGGTTCGAACACTAGGATGATGGGTCCCGAGCCCTTATTTGGGCCACGGAGCAATCTCTTCTGGGGGACTGCGCTCTTAGGGAGCATAGGGGATACTGGGTATCATTTTCGGATATGCGTCAGGCGAGAGAATTGATCTCTCCCGGGAATAAAATGATGACAAAAGGTCTCGGCAGACGGGATCTGCGACTTTTGGCGGCACAATAGGTGCGTCCCGAATTGGTGCGTCCGCAAAAGACCTGGTGAAGCTCTTTTGGGAACCAAAGGGTCTTTTGGGTCTAATGGGGAGTGGGAACAAAAGACCTAACTTGGTCGCGGTACCATCGCTATTGGGGGAAAAACTCTCCGCTTTCTTTGGAAAACTAATCTTAATCACAATAGTTGCTTTTATATCATAACAAGTTTTATACTTAATTTATTGCAATGAAAACAAAACAAAAAAATGTACCCTGGACTCCAAGAGAATTGTTGACAAAAGTACGAATAAACAGAAGTAAGGAAAAGCATGTAAAATCAATTAAAATAGATACAATACAATTTGGTTAAAGGATTGATGTTTGACTATTGACGTCAGCAGTCGTCGATGTCTGTGAGTGTTAAACGACAAACTCCTCTGAGGAGATTGAGTGGTTGCCATCGAAACATGTAAGGGTAACCTGTTCGTAAAAGCCTGGGTTCGAGCCCCAGCTGCAGTCAGGAATGAGAAATTATCAATAACAATTTTGATTAATTTTCATATTGTAAAATTCCTTTCTTCATAAAAATAATTTAATGAAAATTAAATTTTTTGAACTTAAGCCTAATTAAAATAATTAAAATTTGGATTAAAAACCATAAATAGTTCAACAAAATAACCACAATACTAATTATTAATTTATTGTAGCTAATGAAGTGTTTAGGTTTTGCAAATTTATAAATACAAAGTCTTTCATCCTCCCTCTTTGTTGCCTTTATTTTCTGTTTTTGCCAATCCTTCGATTGTAACCGCAGCATCGCATCTGCTCTTCAGTGTTTCCTCATGATCCTATTACAGTTTCATTACAATAATTCTTTGCCCAATGGGATAAAGCATTCGCATCTAAGATGCAATCTTGATGAGAGCACTCCTCTGCATTTCTTTTGAGCTCTGCTCCAACACCATCACATGCTTCTTAACCATGAAAATCTTTTTCATGAGCTATAAGATTTGCGAAGCTACTTATACTTATAGTTCTCTGCGAAATCCAAGGCGAATTGACTAGAAGGTGAGGTCAACTCTACAACAACACTGCTTCTGTGGTCGGGCTGCCAAAAAAATTGCTAGTAAAAAAAATATGTTTGTTTACATAAAAAACTAGTTTGTATACAAACTTTGACAATTCGACCACCGAAAAAAGCACCATATGTTGACTTGACCCCACCTTCTAGTGAATTCGCCTTGGCGAAATCTAACGAAATAACGGAATCACCAGACTCCAAATGTATCTTCAAGTCCTTGAAGAATGACCACTGCTCCTTGATGTAAAAGTCATGTGTTCTCAAATTTAGCACTACACATTTCTTCCACAAATTCATGTACATTTGAAATTATTGTTTTCAATGTGAATCTTTCAGCCTGAAGCCAAGATTAAAATTCTAAACTTTAACACTGTTTCTAAAAAAATGATTTCCGAATATCTTCAGAATGACAATAAATAGTTTTTTAGGATCATATAGGTAGTACATCTTACTAATAACACTGATCAAAAAGGTTTTGCCACACGGATTCTGTATTCTTATTATTACTTTACAATATACCCTCATTGCAAAACACAAACTAATTTGTTTCTGTCACGCACATATTTGTTGTGAAACCCACTTATAATTTTACTTTATTTTCCGTTAATACTACTGTAGTTGCATCAAGTTTACATTTAAAAAGTGTTATATTTTGAGTGGCCAGCCCACCAGAGTACTTTTACCTACATATTAAACTAGGGGTGCGTTCGTTAATGCATCACTGCGCTGCATCAGTGATTTGAAGTGGTTATATATTTATCAGTGAAGTAAATGTGGACCAAGAAATTGTGAAATACACCACAAAAATAATAGTCACACAACAATAAAAGTTATAATTATTCTTTTATCGCCATTAAATAAAGTTTGCTTTTCTGATGCAGCGCAGTGATGCATTTACGAACGTACCCTATGTTTTGTCAAAGCCATGGATCGCAGCGGCTCAGGTTTTACGTACTTGAGAGAAAAGTTTCCTAAAGTTAGTGAAAAATACAGGAAGCAATTTTCGTCGGACCTCAGTTCAAGGAATTGTTGAAGGATAACATATTCGAAGAAAAGTTAAGTTTGTTGGAGAAATCTGCTGTAATTAGTTTTAAAAATGTTGTACAAATTTTTTTGGTATCCACAATGCAATTAACTACAGAGATCTGATAGGAGAACTACTTTCGACGTATCAAGCATTGGGTTGTAATATGCCACTCAAAATTCACTTTCTACACTCCCACCTCGATTTCTTTTCTTAGAACCTTGGAGCTGTTAGCGACAAACACAGCGAAAGGTTCCATCAGGATATTTTCAGCATGGAAAAACGATACCAGGGCAAATAGAGTCCTCGAATGTTGGCAGATTATTGTTGGACACTTGCAAGAGACCAGCCTCAGGTCAAATAAAATCATAACTTTTAATTAAAAAAAAACATATTCGGATGTGTTCTAAAATCCGAACCCACTCGAAAGTGGATTATTTTAGCATTTTTGGTGTTCTGCATTTCACATCCACAAGTTTTTATTCGTTTTCAGTTAGAGTAGTAATGGGTTGGTGAAAGTAAAACGAATCGACTTTTATTCTAATATTTGATAACATTTTTAACAAAAAAATTAATTTTGTTTTTAGCTTAAAATCTTCTTTATCCAATTTAATCAAAAATATATCGTTATCTAAAATGCAAAAGTCCCTAACTTAACCTAAATTTAAAATCGACTTTTTCATTATTTTGATGTAATTACAGCTTATTTTTTTTAACGATTTTTATGTTGTTTTCAGACAATTTGTTTTTTTAATCGATTTAGCGATCTCAAATAAGTTTTTTTGTTTGTTTGAAATTTTGCGATTTTTCGCGAAATTTAGCCATGTTCGCGATAGAAGCGATTTGTTGTCATTAAGTTTTCTGATTCTTTACAACTTTAACGATTTATAAGAAATAGTAGACTTTGCTGTCATGCCGATGTTAGCAAATTTTTACGAATTTCTGCGAATTTAGCAATTTTTACCTAATTTTTGCCAAGCCCTATAGTTTTCGGGACTTTTAATCAATAATATGGCTGGTTTGAAATATTAAAAATTTTCGCGATTTTTCGCTATTTTTGCAATTTTTTTGTTATTTTCCGACATTTAGTTTTTTTTTTACCGATTTAGCGATTTCAAATAAATTTTAGTGTTTGTTTAAAAGATTGCAATTTTCGCGAATTTTAGCCATGTTCACGATAGAAGCTATTTTTTCCTGTGATTCTTTACAGCTTTCACGATTTTAACAAAATATTAAACATTGCTATCATGCTGCGGTTAGCAAATTAGCGATCTTTAGTCCAAAAAAAGTTTATTCGAACAAAAACTTCGAATACACAAAAACATGCGGATTTGATAACACCAATTTATGAATTATGCGGATTAAAATAATTTTTCGTTTTCAATTCGAGTCGATACCTAGAACATACCTGATTATCAGGTATAATTGTATGTAAAGTATCAGTATTTTTTATAAATAAACTAGTATTTCGGAGAATGGCCATTCAATATTTCAACCTGATTCCAAAACCTTCCTGGGGCACCGGATATTTTGAGAAAAAAATCACATTAAGTATTACGTATGTTCAAAACTACTTTAAGAATTGACAAAAAAAAAGCCCCATTGAAAGGCAGATAAAAGAGTTAAGAAAAAAGTTTGGGTTGGAAAATTAATATCGGTTTGCCTCGCAGTGCACAATTCTAAAAACCAGCAGCAAAATCAACAGCTGCACATAGTCACCACATATACAAATTTCAGAATTTTTTATTTACATGGATTTTAAACACGTATCATAAATTCCCTGTGAATAAAATAACATACCTGATTTTAAAAACATGTGTCATTATATTCGGAGTTGTAAACAAAAAACAATTAATGTATTTCAGAAATCGCGAACATTGCTTAAAGTCGTGAAAAATTGCAAACTTGTAAAAAAAACGTAAAATTTATTAGAAATCACTAAACAGTGTCAGAAAATAACAATAAATTTAATTTGTGCACTTAAAACTTTTTTATTTAATTCTTAATAAAAACTTAAATTTTCTTCCTTTTCCGACAGAATTATTAAGTGAAACTATATCACATGTGAGCTATTTACAATCGTGTGAAAAATACAATATAATATTGGACTTTCAACGTTATCTAAAATAGCGAAAAACTCAAAAGACATAGATAATAATTATTTAAAAGTTAGAAACGTTAACATGGGGTCTTCACCTGACAATTTTTTGTCATACCAAACGTCAAAGTCCATATAAAAAAAACTTTAAAATTTTTGTTAGCGTTTTTTTTTATATGAAGTTTGACGTTTATTATAACAAAAAATTGTCAGGTGATGACACTATGTAACAAAAAGAGAGACAGAAAACCAAAATATGAAAGTCTTATGGCCATAGCTACTTATGTAAGAAATAAGTTTCTTATATAAAATAGTTGTATATAAGAAAGAAACGCTTAAAAGAAACTTTATACCTGGATTTTTTAAGTTTCTTATATCCGATAAATACTGTATATATATTCTGGGTCCTTATGAAAAGAGAAGTTGATTTAACGATATCCGTACGTCCGACTGTCTTGTGTTTTCCAGAGACTCCAGACATGATAGCGGCTAGGTTGTTTTATATTTATGTCACATATAGTCCACCATTTCTTGGTATTGAAATTCAGCCAGATCGGTTTAACAATGGCTGAGATATGACCAAAAAACCACGACTGCCACTAATTTTTCCAAAAAAATTTCCAAAAAAACGGCAAGAGCTAAAGTTTTCAACATAGGTACAAACTTTTAGGTTATAAATACACACCATCCCACAAAATGTCGGCGGGATTGGGGAAGTGGGCGTGGTACCTCCAATACAAAAAGTATTAAAAATTGTATAAAAACCTGAATTTTTTGACTGTAATATGACCTATGGTTACGCCTTATATATCAAAATATCGGAACTTTTTAATAGAAAATATTTTCTGAAAAACTCGGGAAAATCGGTTCAGATACGAAAAAGTTATGACCATAGATCTTCCCGAGTACAAGTTTTATAACTAAAATAACTGGCAAGTTTCTTCTTTAACACGTCGGTACATAAATTTATCAAATCGGTTAAGAAATAGCAGAGTTATGACCAAAATACTGAAATCCCAAAAATTACTCTTCTTTTTGTTTTTTATACCCTTCATCGAAGGTCCTACACCCTATAAAGTATTTATATATTCTGGGTCCTTACGAAAACCGAAGTTCAAATCCGGTTATCGTCTCTTCTTCCCCCCTTCGCATTTGTTTACATATACTAGCATAATGCCCAATATGATTTTCGTTATCACCCTTCTTTATTATACCCTTCACCTCAGGTGGAAAAGGGTATATATAAGTTTGTCATTCCGTTTGTAATTTCTACAATATTGATCTAAGACCCTATAAAGTATATATATTCTGGGTCCTTATGAGGAGAGAACTTGATTTAACCATGTCCGTCTGCCCGTTGAAATGGATTTTCCGAAGACCCCATATATGATGGGGCCAGGTTGTTACACATTTATGTCACATATGGTCGGGAATTGTTTGCTATTGAAATTCAGAAAGAAAGGTCTACAAATGGATGAGTTATGAGCAAAAAACCACGACTACCTCTAGTTTTTCCCAAAAATCCCTTGTTGTTGTGGTATTTTTATTACTTTTTATACCATTCACCTCAGGTGGAAAAGGGTATATATAACTTTGTCATTCCGTTTGTAATTTCTACAATATTGATCTAAGACCCTATAAAGTATATATATTCTGGGTCCTTATGAGGAGAGAACTTGATTTAACGATGTCCGTCCGTCTGTCCGTCTTACGTTTGATATGTGTTTTCCGGAGACTCCAGACATGATACCGGCTAGGTTGTTTTACATTTATGTCACATATAATCCACCATTTCGTGCTGTTGAAATTCAGCAAGATCGGTCCACAAATGGCTGAGATATGACAAAAACCACGACTTCCTCTAATTTTTTCCAAAAATCCCTTGTTGTTGTTGTATTTTTATTGCTTTTTTCTGTATATCTGGAGAACGGCAAGTGCCAAAGTTTCCAAATTAGTTGCAAACAGTCAAGTTATAAATACACACCAACACACAAAATGTGGGTGGGGTTGGAGAAGTGGGCGTGCTACCCCCCATACAAAAAATTTCAAAAATTGTATAATAACCTGCATTTTTTGACTGTAATATGACCTATGGTTACGCCTTATATATCAAAAGATCGGAAATTTTTCAGAAAATATTTTCTGAAAAACTCGAGAAAATCGGTTCAGATACGAAAAAGTTATGACCAAAATATTAATTTTTTTTTGAAAAATACCCATTTTCGGGAACCATAGATCTTGCCGAGTCCAAGTTGTATAGCCCAACTAACTGGCAAATTTCTTCTTAAACACTTCGGTATATAAATCTGTCAAATCGGTTATAAAATGGCTGAGTTATAATCAAAATATTGAAATCCCAAAAATTACTCTTTTTATACCCTTCACCTCAGGTGGAAAAGGGTATATATAAGTTTGTCATTCCGTTTGTAATTTCTACAATATTGATCTAAGACCCTAGAAAGTATATATATTCTGGGTCCTTATGAGGAGAGGACTTGATGTAACCATGTGATGTCCCTCTACCCCCCCTCATTGGCTTACATATACTAGCATAATGCCCAATATGATTTTCGTTATCACCCTTCTTTATTATTTCATCTATTTAACGAAATAGTTTTTACAAATAGAAACTAGGAATTTTTGTGTTTTTTTGCTACTTAAAAACTCGCCAAAAGAGATAAATCTACGGTGTGACAACAGTGCCTTTACAAAAAGAAAACAAACAAAAAACTGTGTTAAGTTGTAAACAGTAAACGGTCCATATTTCATTTTAATGATATTTAAACAGCGTTCCTTCATGGTTCAGTTGTCTAGGGGGTGTGTTAAGTTAGCAACTCACAGTTCTCACTGGTTCGAGTCTTGGTTTTTGAAAAAGAAATTTTTTTTTAATATTTTTAAGTTCTAAAAACAATTTTAAAAAAACATTTACCAGTTTTCGCTATTTAAATTTCATTTATAATGAAGTTTTAAGTATTGTAAATATGTATGTAATTGTAACAATTATTTAGTTTTTGTCTAGTTGCTCTGTATTCTGCTCGCACAATGGTGAAGGGTATATAAGATTCGGCACAGCCGAATATAGCACTCTTACTTGTTTTTAATAGTGTTTGCCTAATCCTACATTTTAATTGAAATATGAAGAAAACATAGTTCATCTTAGTTATATAGTATATATAATTAAATATTTCGAGCATTTTTTCCTGTTTTATTGGATCGATTTGTCGAGGGACCAACCTCCGGATCATCAGGAGTGTGATGGAAATCGAAAACGCAAAACGCAAGAATTTTACAAGTCGTTTTTTAACAAGATTTCTGTAATAAAAGAGTTTTATGGCAAATATTTTACAAATATTTATCTATTAAACAGAATTTTATAAAAAAAATTATAAAAATTTGATTAAAAGTGTATTAAAAACAACTTCCAAATTCTTGCGTTTAGCGTTTTCGATTTCCAGCACACCCCTGCATATTTGATTTTCTATGTGAGTTAATTTAATTTTGTAAGTTCAAAATAAAAAATATCAGAAAATATCAATTGAACAACAAAGAATTATCAAAAAGTTTCCCCTATGCATTGTCATCCACTCAGGAGATTGCATGCTTAATTTTTTTATTTTTCTATGGGTAATATTAACGAAAATAATCAAAGTAATCTTGTAGAACGAAAAAGTATCAAAAAGCTCCATCTTATACATTCTTACTCAGGACCATGCATGTTTCTCTTTATCTTTGTAGGTCGAACATTAACAAAAATTTAAAAAGTACCAGATAATAAACAAATAATACCAACATTTTTCGTCTTATAGGTTTTCATTTTTATAAGCTCAATGGTATGGAAAATTTAAAAATTATTACATGATGCAACGAAAAGTAAAAGAAAGAAATTTAATTTTCCGTATTTCCCCTTTTTCATAATTTTTTCATCCCATAGATATTCGGTTGACAAACAAATTAAGAAAACGTTGTTAACTGTTTGCCTGTGCCAATTTATACATAAGATTTATATAGTCGAAATATTCGAAAACCGGTTTCTGAATTTTTTTTTGTGGAATAAAAGCCAAACCAAACCAGCACTCTGTTCTTTTTGCGAAAAACATGTAAACATTATTTTTCAACGGCAACAAGTTTCTTGCAACATTTCTTTTTCGTACGAAATAATATGATCATCACTTCTTTCGCACGAAAATCAAAACAACAGTTTTCTCATGTCAAATTTTTCACCCGAAAAATAAATGTAACTCAACATACTTGGCAAATACGAACAGAGTACTAGCCTTCATATATATTAAGTTCAAATTAAAATATTAAAAAAATTTTTATTTATATACAAAAAAGGTTTATTTAGAAAAGTGCATATTGTTGGTTTGTCGTTTATGTAGACCAGTAGTATCACTACAAATTGACCAACAGTATTCGGCCAGCATATGGGCGGTATTTTTTCCACGGTACCGATTCTCAATTACAGCGAGATCTTGATGGAATCTCTCCCCGTGTTCATCACTAAAGTCTCCTAAATTAATGGGGGAAAAATCCAGGTGGCTATCCAAAAAATGAATTTTAAGTGACATGTTGACTCCCATTATTCCATAACTATTCACTAGTTTCTTAACAATAGCTTCATAATCTACAGATTTATTATTGCCCAAAAATTTATTTATTACATCTTCCAAACTATTCCACGCTGCCTTTTCCACCGTCGCACAGTAGCGCCCGTAGAGCAAACGAGGTTGCAAAAATCAAAATTTTCATGAGCACCGACGAAGTTTTGAATAAACTCATGTTATAGGAAACTTTTCAACGATTTCAAATCTGCCACTCTTAATAATATCACATTTTTAGTTTAGAAGATATAGCCGTTCAAAGTTGACCGACTTTCGGTTTTCAAAAAAACACACAATTTTTAGTAAATTTGTTGCGATTTCAGGTGTAATATCACGAAAAATAGGTAACGAATCGCCTTATTTTTTGTTTGTATTGATTGATGCATTTATTAAATGTGTAATGATAAAAAAAAAATGAACTGTTTGCTTTGTGTTTCTCCTGGTAAATCACTATTTAAAAACTATCCGTTTTTTCACTATTTTTCAACTTTGACGGAAAATAACAAAAATCTATATTTTTCTATATTTGCCATATTTGCAAAATCTGTTCTTTGATTATTTCTTTACATAATTCAAAAATTTTATCTGCCCGTACGTGCCCGTTTGGCTTCTAGAGGTAAAAAAGGTTAAAAAGACATGGTTGCCATACTAATATTGCGGTTTAATAAAATTCTTTAATTTGGCCCCTACAGCGCGTAGGATGCTCCTAGATGGGTCAAATGTATGACCAACCCCACTTTATTATTTATTGCCGAATTTCGGTTTTTTTAGTTATTTCAATAAACTAAACCATTTTTGAGTTACGCGAATATATGTGTGACATGGAATTACCCATATACCGAAAATACAGAAAATTGAAAAAATAAATTTAAAAAAAAAAAATTTTTTTTTTTAATTTGTTGGGTAATAATTTAGAACCCTAAAGAAAAAAAAAATAAAAACAATCTAAAAATGTAAAAATAATTTTTTTTTAGGTACCATAAAATTGATTTTTCTACTAATTTTAACTTTGATAACCCATAAGTAGGCCCCTACACAGCGTAGCACCCTTTTCAAATGCACATTTCATAGGCTGAACAGTTATCTATCATATGCTGTTTAAACTGTTCAATTACCTTATTCGGTTCAAAAGATATGATTTTTGCAACGAAAAAACTCAAATGGCGCCACTGTGCGTCGTTAATAAATCGGGAAACTCATTCGATTTCATTAATTTTTTTAACTGTGGTCCATTAAATACACCTTAAAATATAAAACTTTAATAAAAATAGCCTCAATTTTCGCAGTACTTAGCTTTGGAAAAATTTTTTTCAAATATTCCATTGCTGAATCATCACTATCAAGTGCCCGAACAAATTTACGTATCAAACCCAATTTAATGTGCAGGGGAGGGAGAAGTATCTTAGATGATGAAATAAGTGGCATTTGATTAACGCTATTGATCCCAAGCTGATGACTTAGGCGATACGGCCATTTATGGTCGGTATAATGCAAATCACGTCGTCGACCTTCCCAAAGACATAAAAAGCACTGATGTTTAGAAAATCCATTTTTTATTCCCATGAGAATAGCCACAACTTTAAGGTCACAACAAATCAACCAACGATGTGCATCGTACTTTATTAACTTAAGAATGACTTTCATATTTTCATAAGTTTCTTTAATATCTGTACCATAAATAATGGGCACTGACGGGTACACGTTGCCATTATGTAATAATACTCCTTTAAGACTTTTAACGGAGCCATCTATAAAAAGTCTCCATTCGACAGGATCGTAATTCTTTCCAATTGTATCAAAGAGCTTCTGTATGTCAGTTGCATATGTAATACCAGTTTCGTCGTCTATCTTAAAACGTTGATCGAATGAGCTAACTTTTAAACGCTTTCGCGAAGATGTGACATAGAAATCAGAACAAACTAGTTTCCACTGCTGCAAGCGTGATGCCAAAAGTTCGGCCTTTTCTTTAGATACATTCATATCTCTGACAAGATCGTCAAAGTCGGTCTGAGTTACAAAATGTGGTTCAGCATACCCCAACTCGCTTTCTGCTGGTTGATATATAGAACATTCCTCAACATGTGTATCGTAACAATGTGATTCTTCTTCAATGATTTCTGAAGCTTGTACAAGTTCTTCAGACGGTGAGTTGAGGTTTATTGCTGAACGTAATACTGCAGGTTTCATAGACTCGGAACTATAGTAGTTTATACCTTCTCGCTTATTATATTTAACCTTCATAATACGCGGATACGACTGACAAAAATAACAACATTCTGCTGAATGTTCACTGCGGCGTAACCATACCACTGGATACACGTATTTCATTGCATTGCGAGTTTTACCTATGTCCTTTGATCGTAGTACACCAGCGTAGCAATAGTTACATACAATTTCAGGCACATACCACAATCTTGGAGCTAAGTTTATTAAAAAGTATTCTTCGTACCTTTTTTCAAAGGTTTTTGTAATATTTCGCGATTTATTAAATGGTACAAATAATCCACACACAACACAAAACTTATTACGGTTTGGGCACTTCATATTTAAACGCGTTTGCAAAAACTATTACGTTGACGAAAAATTATAATTTATTTAAACAATTCTAGTTGAATTTTTTTTTATAAAGTGGCAACTATTTCAGAACCCACGAAAAAATATGTTAGGTACCAAATAATCTAAGTACTAGCTATTTTTTGTTTCGAATGAAATTTTAAAATAAAATAATGCAAATTTAAAGTATTAATTTACACTTAAGTAGTAAAGCTAGAAGGTTGAAATTTTGGCATGTGGTATTCAATATTTGGTCCTTTAACGCACTATTTGTTTTAAAAAAAATTATTGGAAATCTAAAAGGACATTAAAGGATAAAAATTTGAAAGGACATTTTTGACATCTTCTAATCCTAAAAGAATAATAACAAAATAATGCAAACTATTTTACAACTCTTCTTGATCATTTGACACCAAATTTGGCATAGTAGGATGAGCAGAAGTATTTTAAAACATTTTTTTAAAAATGTAGTCCTTTGAAATTTTGAAGACCTTTTAAAAGGAAACAGGATCAGAAAATAAAAAACTGTGAACGCAGTTTTGCTCCATTTAATCTCTAGTTTCAGGCTTATGTCATCCGGTTCGTGTCTAATATTGAGTGTCGGACGGTGTTTTATTTACAAAAGATGACAAATTTAAGAATTTCATAAAACGAATATACGGGGCTATCAATCGCCAAATCTATTTACGACTTTTTTAAATCTATTGAGAATAATTCTGTCGCGTATTGTACTGACATCCGCGGCTTGGTTTGCAGCTTTGACATCTAATGCCACCATGCCAGTTGATTTTTGGTGGCTAAAGTTTGTGTTTACCAAATTTCTGATTCTTACTGTTATGGTATTGAAACCACAATGTTTACTTAAATGTCAATACTATTAACTACCTTATGGTAACCCTTAAGTAATTGGTATTAGTCTTAAGTAGCCTGATTTAGTAATAAACAACACTAATATGTAAATTGGAAACACACTTAATAAATGGACTTTATGCAAACAACATGGTGTCAGGTGAAAAATTAAGTTTGAAAAATAAACTAAAGAAAGTGAAAAAAAAAATAGAAACTGAACAGTAGTAAAAAAAAACCAAAAGACTTTATTATAAATAAAAAGTTTGGTAACAAAGTTGAAAAAAAAAACGAAAATCCAAATTAAATTAAAAAAAAAAACAAAATGGCGTTCTCAGAAGAAAATAAGATTAACGTCAAAGAATTAAGTTCTTCAATAGACACTATGTCGCCTTTCAACACAAAAGCCTTCAACATTGCGGAAGAGTGGAAGAATTGGAGTAAACAATTCCAAATATTTTTCTTGGCTTCCAATTTGGATGGACAGCCAGACAAATGGAAGGTTGCTCTTTTATTACATCACATGGGCCCTACAACGCTACAAATATTCAATTCGTTCAACGAAAGTATTGATACGGTAAAGTTTGCTGACTTATTAACCCTAGAACAGTGATGTCAATTATGATTGTGTTAGTGAGATTACTCTTATCTCTTACATGCCCAGCGGGCGAAATATGCGGTTGCGAGGCCTTATTAAAGACCTTTTCTAAGGGTCATCTATGTTCGATTAAATTGTTGGGAATCAGGTAAGGTATTAAAACTTACAAAACATTTTCATGAAAGGGCGATGCAAACACCAGGGCCAGCATTATGCGAGGAAATATAGTTCATGCTTTCCATTCATTTTTATCAGACCATTTAAAGTTAACTTACATTTATTGATATGAAGACTTAAAAGCAATAAATAATAATACAATTATCGAAAAATGTTGAGTTATGGACAGACACAATCAGTTATTATTTAAATAAATTTAATTTGGAACCTCAGAAACTTTGCTTATTTTTTGGAAAAATTGCGCAGTTCACAATATTTGAAGTCTTTTTACAACCTAATACAATTCTTTCCAATATTTTTCGTTTTTTGCTCAACATACCTTTGCGAATTCTAACAATGAAAATTCATTTGCTCATACTAATGCAAATATTAAGTTTAAAAATATTCTGTAAGTATTTACCACCATTATAAAAAGAGAAGATTTTACTAGCCTATAATAAATACTTTTATTTACCAATAATATCTTCTAAATTTATATTGAGGTTTCGTAACAACAAAACATTTTTTAGGTTTGCGGATGTTAATTTATTGCGTTGTTTTGAGCAAATGTATTTCAAATCGGAAAATATTTGTTCGCAAAGATATGTTGGTCATATAATTGTAGCATAAAAAAGTAAGCAATAAAAATAGTGCGAAACAATAAAGTTTCATTAATACATCAATAAAACACATCTTCTTACCCAAAAATTTTACCTGCTGTCACATTTGCTTTTATGTGTATAGGTTTACACATAAATTGTAGCAAAACAAGACTTTTTTAACTTGTTTTTTAAATATTTTTACCTACTTAAGAAAAGAGTTTTCAAAAAAAAAAAAAACCCACCGACGCGATTGGTACAGAAACAAAAATATTTTTACAATCACAAAATAACAACAAATTCTTGTGGCTTTTTCTTTTCTTAATAATTTCTGCATTTAGGTACGTCTTTTTAACGAAAGAAAAAGGGACCCTGTTACAGGCATCAACGAATTTTTTTCACGAACAAAACACATATCGTTAGCTTAAATGCAAAACAATTATTTTGAAAATTTGAAATTTTTGTTGATTAGAATTCACTTTACATATATCTATATATATAAAATTGTAACGTTACTGACTCACTGACTGACTGACTCACTGATTCATCATCGCACAGCCTAAACGCCTGAAGCTAGACACTTGAAATTTGGACCAGAGATTGGTCACTCCCCAAATCGATCCACTAAGACGGGATTTTTGGAAATTCGAATGTTTAGGGGGTAAAAAAGGGTAAAAACGGGAAAATTCGGTAACCTTATATCTCCAAAACTAAAAGAGATACAAAAAAAATTTAATACCTATCGTTGTTCTTTAGAAAAATAAGCGGACAGGTGTCTGGTACTTTTTTGAAATTCGGACCTATTTGGGAGTAAACGGGTAATATCTGAATTTTAGTACTTTTTTGACACCCCATCTTTCTTTTGAACCAATAAACATAGAAACAAAGTTAATACCGCATTCGAAACTTATCAAAAAAATACGAATATGAATTTGGTACTTTTTCGAAATTCGAACATTTGAGGGGTAAAAATCGTAATTATTTTTGGTACTTTTTTTAAAAAACATTTTTCTCCATTTTTTGATATATTCGTACTAAATAATGGGCTGCCACTATAATACTGAAATTTTTTATACTTTTATGGGGTGAAAAATAGTACCAAAAAGGGGGAATACAGGAAATTTGATATTTTACTTAACTTTTTGGTATTTTTTAAATTATCGTTATGTTGGACCTAAAAACATAAGATTCAACATGCAATGTCGTGAGTGGATAAGAATCTATGACGGAACTTTTTGGTACTTTTTTGTTCTTTAACTGGTACTTTTTGAATTTCCTTTAGTATTGGACCTAGAAACATAAAATTCAATAAGTCCTGGATGGATGAGAATCTATAAGAATGAACTTTTTGGTACTTTTTTATTCTTTGATTGGTACTTTTTGAATTTCAGTTGGTATTGGACCTAGAAAGATAAAATTAAAAATGCAAGGTCCTGAGTGGATAAGAATCCATAAGAGGGAAGTTGTTGGTACTTTTTTTGTTCATTTACTGGTACTTTTTGAATTTCCGTCAGTATTGGACCTAGAAACATAAAATTAAACATGCACGATCCTGTGTAAATGAGAATCTTTAAGTGGGATCTTATTGGTACTTTTTTATTCGTTAGCTGGTACTTTTTGAATTTCCGTTAGTATTGGACCCAGAAACATGCAATTAAGCATGGAAGGTCTTGAGTGAATGACAATCTGTTAGAGAGATATTTTTGGTACTTTTTCGTTTTTTAACTGGTCCTTTTTTTGAATTTTCGCTAATGTTGGTCTACTGAAAATAAAATTAAACCTGCATGGTCCTGAGTGAATGAGAATCTTTAAAATCGCTTATAGGTACTTTTTAGTTATTAAACTGGTACTTTTTGAATATCCGTTATTATTGGACTTAGAAACATTAAATTCAAGATGCAATGCCCTAAGTGGATAAGAATATATAAGAGGGAAGTTTTTGGTACTTCTTTGTTCTTTAACTGGTACTTTTTGAATTTCCGTTAGTATTGGACCTAGAAACATAAAATTAAACATGCAAGGTCCTGAGTGAATGAAAATCTGTAAGAGGGCTTTTGGTACTATTTTGTTCTTTAACTGGTACCTTTTATATATCCGTATTTATTGGATCTAGAAATATAAAATTAAACATGCAAGCTCCTGAGTGAATGAGAATCTGTAAGAGGGCTTTTTTGCTACTTTTTCGTTCTCTAACTGGTATTTTTTTAAAATAAACTGGTAATTTTTTTAATATAATATTTATTTTTGTGCATTTAATAAAAAAGCAAATTGGTGTCTGGTACTTTAACGAAATTCGGTCGTTTTAGGTAGTAAATCTAGCTTTTAAGCCAATACGTATAGAAATAAAAATTAAATAACATTTGTTACTTATCTAAAAAATACAAATGCGAATTTGGTACTTTTTCGAAATTCGAACGTTTCAGGGGAGAACATTGTACCTATGTATATCGATCCCGCGAACCTCATACCCCCTAAACTAAAAGAGATAAAAAACATCAGCACTTATTCTTGTTTATTAGAAAAATTCGCTAACCGTATATTTCCTAAACAAAAAGAAATACAAAAAATTGAATACTAATTATTGTTCATTAAAAAAAATAAACGGAGAGGTGTCTGGTACTTTTTTGAAGGAAGGCCTTTTTGGGGTGCAAAAGGGTAAATAAATATTGTATCACATTTTTAGCTTATCTAAAAAATACAAAACAGGTTTGGACCTTTTTTGAAATTCAAAAGTTTAAGGTGTGAAAATCGTTCCTAATTTTGTTACTGTTTTCTCAACATTTTTCTCCATCTCTATATAATACTAGCATTTAACCCGCTACTTCGTTAGCGTCTCCTTTTTCTTCGTGGACATATTTTTATGCCAAAGTTTATTTTCAAAAAAGTACCAGGCACCTGTCCCCTTATTTTTTTTAACGAGCAACAATAAGTGTTAAATTTTTTGGATCTCTTTAATTTTGGATTTTTTTGGTTAGCGGAATCGATTTGGCGAGAGGACAACCTTCGGTCCAAAAGTCAGCTTTTTAGCTTCAAGAGTTTAGGATGTGCGATGATGAATCCGTCAGTTACTTTACAAATTTATATTATATAGAGATGGAGAAAAATGTTGAGAAAACAGTAACAAAATTAGGAACGATTTTCACACCTTAAACGTTTGAATTTCAAAAAAGGGGCAAACCTGTTTTGTATTTTTTAGATCAGCTAAAAATGTGATACAATATTTATTTACCCTTTTACACCCCAAAAAGGTCTTCCTTCAAAAAAGTACCAGACACCTCTCCGTTTATTTTTTTTAAAGAACAATAATTAGTATTAAATTTTTTGTAACTCTTTTTGTTTAGGAAATATACGGTTAGCGAATTGCTGATGTTTTTTATCTCTTTTAGTTTAGGAGGTATGAGGTTCGCGGGATCGATATACATAGGTACAATTTTCACCCCTGAAACGTTCGAATTTCGAAAAAGTACCAAATTCGCATTTGTATTTTTTAGATAAGTAACAAATGTTATTTAATTTTTATTTCTATACGTATTGGCTTAAAAGCTAGACTTACTACCTAAAACGACCGAATTTCGTTAAAGTACCAGGCACCAATTTGCTTTTTTATTTAATGCACAAAAATAAATATTAAATTAAAAAAATTACCAGTTTATTTAAAAAAAATCCCTCTTACAGATTCTCATTCACTCAGGAGCTTGCATGTTTAATTTTATGTTTCTAGATCCAATAAATACGGATATATAAAAGGTACCAGTTAAAGAACAAAATAGTACCAAAAGCCCTCTTACAGATTTTCATTCACTCAGGACCTTGCATGTTTAATTTTATGTTTCTAGGTCCAATACTAACGGAAATTCAAAAAGTACCAGTTAAAGAACAAAGATGTACCAAAAACTTCCCTCTTATATATTCTTATCCACTTAGAGCATTGCATCTTGAATTTTATGTTTCTAAGTCCAATAATAACGGATATTCAAAAAGTACCAGTTTAATAACTAAAAAGTACCTATAAGCGCTTTTAGAGATTCTCATTCACTCAGGACCATGCACGTTTAATTTTATTTTCATTAGACCAACATTAGCGAAAATTTAAAAAAAGGACCAGTTAAAAAACGTAAAAGCACCAAAAAGATCTCTCTAACAGATTGTCATTCACTCAAGACCTTCCATGTTTAATTGCATGTTTCTGGGTCCAATACTAACGGAAATTCAAAAAGTACCAGCTAACGAATAAAAAAGTACCAATAAGATCCCACTTAAAGATTCTCATTTACACAGTATCGTGCATGTTTAATTTTATGTTTCTAGGTCCAATACTGACGGAAATTCAAAAAGTACCAGTAAATGAACAAAAAAGTACCAAAAACTTTCCTCTTAGATTCTTATCCACCCAGGACCTTGCATGTTTAATTTTATCTGTCTATGTCCAATACCAACGGAAATTCAAAAAGTACCAGTCCAAGATTAAAAAAGTACCAAAAAGTTCACTCTTATAGATTCTCATCCATCCAGGGCATTGCATATTGAATTGTATGTTTCTAGGTCCAATACTAACAGAAATTCAAAAAGTACCAGTTAATGAACAAAAAAGTACCAAAAAGTTCCCTCTTATAGATTTTCATCCATTCAGGACATTGCATGTTTAATTTTATTTTTATAGGTCCAATACTAACGGAAATTCAAAAAGTACCATTTTAGGAACAGAAAAGTACCAAAAACTTCCCCTTATGGATACTTAACCACTCAGGACATTTCATTTTGAATTTTATGTTTCTAAGTCCAATATTAACGTAAATTCAAAAAGTACCAGTTAATGAACAAAAAAGTACCAAAAAGTTCCCTCTTATAGATTCTCATCCATTCGGGACATTGCATGTTTAATTTTATTTTTATAGGTCCAATACTAACGGAAATTCAAAAAGTACCAGTTAATTAACAGAAAAGTACCAAAAACTGCCCCTTATGGATTCTTATCCATTCCGGACATTGCATGATGAATCTTATGTTTTTAGGTCCAACATAAACGATAATTTAAAAAATACCAGTTGTAGAACCAAAAAGTTAAGTAAAATATCAAACTTCTCGTATTTCCCCTTTTTGGTACTATTTTCCCCCCATTAAAGTATAAAAAATTTCAGTATAATAGTGGCAGCCCATAATTTAGTACAAATATTTCAATAAATGGAGAAAAATGTTTTTTAAAAAAAGTACCAAAAATAGTTACGATTTTTACCCCTTAAATGTTCGAATTTCGAAAAAGTACCAAATTTAAATTCGTATATTTTTGTTAGGTTTCGAATGTGGTATTAACTTTGTTTCTATGTTTATTGGTTCAAAAGATAGATGGGGTGTCAAAAAAGTACTAAAATTCAGATATTACCCGTTTACTCCCAAATAGGGCCGAATTTCAAAAAAGTACCAGACACCTGTCCGCTTATTTTTCTAAAGAACAACGATAGGTATTAAATTTTTTTTGCATCTCTTTTAGTTTTGGAGATATAAGGTTACCGAATTTTCCCGTTTTTACCCTTTTTTACCCCCTAAACATTCGAATTTCCAAAAATCCCGTCTTAGTGGAGTGACCAATCTCTGGTCCAAATTTCAAGTGTCTAGCTTCAGGCGTTTAGGCTGTGCGATGATGAATCAGTGAGTCAGTAACGTTACAATTTTATATATATAGATAAATTTGTAAAGTAACTGACGGATTCATATAATATAAATTTGTAAAGTAACTGACGGATTCATCATCGCACATCCTAAACTCTTGAAGCTAAAAAGCTGACTTTTGGACCGAAGGTTGACCGCTCGCCAAATCGATTCCGCTAACCAAAAAAATCCAAAATTAAAGAGATCCAAAAAATTTAACACTTATTGTTGTTCGTTAAAAAAAAATAAGGGGACAGGTGCCTGGTACTTTTTTGAAAATAAACTTTGGCATAAAAATATGTCCACGAAGAAAAAGGAGACGCTAACGAAGAAGCGGGTTAAATGCTAGTATTTTTATAAAATTTTAAAATTCTATCTTAAAAAATAACCACAATTGCACAATTGTGCAAAGAAATGGAAATCCCTGTTTTAAAATCATTGTACAATGTCAAAAACAGAAATAAAACAAAACAAAAACATAGATAATAAATAAAATAAAAAGATAATAAAACAAAAAAAAAGATGTACCTACATACAGTTATTGTATATTTATTTATATACATAAATATATTTAGAGGCCTCAAAACAGGCCTTGCAATATTTGCGATATTTCCCGCTGAATGAGAGTGTTTCTCAGTAAACAATTATATTTTACGCTCGCAAAATAAAAGAGCGTCGCTGCGGTAGGTATTTCTAATTTTAAAATATAACGGGTATGGGAGTCAAAATAACGCATGATTATCTTTAGAGTGACTTTCAGGATTTTTATTTTTATGAACATTTGTGTTGTTTGTTTTTTTTTTACAACCACTTATTGTGCATATATTGCAAAATTTTATATTGTAGCTTTTGATTTGTCGCTATCCTGACTGGAAAAAATGGCACGTCGGAATTTAGATGAAGATGCTATCCTAGCCGCCCTTTTAGAGACTGATGACGAGATTACTTGTGAACAAACGGATAGCGAGATAGAAAACAACGAGAGCGAAGATGATGTACAGAGCGACGTTGAAGATGCTTTCGAAGATGTAGAGACCGAAGAACAGCCGACGCCTATCGCAGGCGAGTACATAGACGAAGTTAATGTAGAGCAGCCAGCTTCTTCGTCAGCATCTCGGCGAATAATAACCTTGTCACAGAGAGCTATAAGAGGAAAGAATAGACATTGTTGGTCGACATCGAAATCAAGTAGAAGCGGATGTGTCGCAATCTGCATGATCACCTTTCATGCTTCAACAAGTTTTTAGTTGATGAGATAATTACGGAAGTCGTTAAATGGACTAATGCCGAGATATCTCTGAAAAGAAGTAAATCTATGACCAGCGCTACATTTCGGGATACGTGCGAAGTTGAAATTCGCGCTTTGATTGGGATTTTGGTAATGACAGCAGCGAGAAAGGACAACCACATGACTACAGATGAGCTATTTGATCGATCATTGTCAATGGTGTATGTGTCAGTGATGAGTCGTGATAGATTTGATTTTTTATTACGATGTCTTCGAACGGATGATAAAAGCATTCGCCTCGCACTTCGAGCAAGCGATGTATTTACTCCTATCAGAAAAATATTTGACATTTTTGTACAACAATGTATAAGTAATTACACTCCCGGAGCTCATGTCACTATAGATGAGCAATTACTTGGGTTTCGTGGACGGTGTCCATTTAGGATGTATATTCCTAATAAGCAAGGTAAATATGGAGTAAAAATAGTTATGATGTGTGACAGTAGTACAAAGTACATGATAAATGACATGCCTTATTTGGGGAAAGGAACCCAGACGAACGGCTTGCCGCTTGGAGAATATTACGTAAAACAATTATCACAGCCTTTACATGGCAGTTGTCGTAATATTACGTGCTACAATTGGTTCACGTCAATTCCCTTAGCAAAAAGTTTACTCAAGGAACCGTATAAACTTACTCTTGTAGGAACAGTGCGATCTAACAAACGAGAAATACCGCAAGAGATGAATAACTATCGATCTAGGCCCGTGGGAACATCAATATTTTGTTTTGATGGACCTCTTACACTTGTCTCTTATAAGCCAAAGCCATCTAAAATGGTTTACGTGTTATCATCTTGTGACGAAGATGCTTCTGTCAATGAAACTAGCGGAAAACCTGAAATGTTTATGTATTATAATCAAACTAAAGGTGGAGTATACACTTTAGATCAAATGTGTTCTCTAATGTCATGTAGTAGAAAGACGAATGGCCATCTATTCGTGTTTTTTATGGTATAATAAACATTGCATGCATTAATGCTTATATAATATATAGCTATAATGTCAACAGCAAAGGTGATAAAACTCTAATTCGCAAAAATTTTATGAAAACTCTTAGTATGGCACTAACATCACCCTTCATGAATATGCGACTAGAAGCACCTACTTTAAAGAGGTATTTGCGAGACAATATATCCACACTATTGTCAAAAGATACTGCACACTCATCAAAAGATAACACTGACGAATTTACTGTAGAGCCAGTAGCAAAAAAACGTATTTACTGCACATACTGCCCATCAAAATTAAGGCGAAAAGCAAATACATCGTGCAATAAATGCAGAAAAGTTATTTGTCGTGAGCATAATATTGACATCTGCCAAAGTTGTATCTGACTTATTTTTAAAAACTTTTATATATGTACTTTATGAAAAATACTTTGTTTATTTAGTATATCCACTAAAATTACTGATTATAAGCCCAAAAACGGGTGATAAGTATTCAAAGAAATATTATCTTTAAGTTTTGTTAATTATTGAAGTTGTTTTTTTGATTTAGTTTTTTCTGATAATTAATATATATAAACATATTTAAAACTCGGGTCTTTTTACTTTAGCTGTATTGAAAAAAGTAATCAACATTAGTTTATTTTAAATTAATCAACAAAATGCCACAATTTAGCTTTCCAAAAAGCATGCGTAAATTTCACGCATGATTATCTTTAACGTATATCAGAATATGATTATCTTTCTAGGGTTAAAGAAGTTTGAAGCGCACTTTATACCAAAAGTAAATGTGTCCATGGAAAGGCATTTGTTTTTTACAAGGCATCAAAAGGTGGATGAAACCATCGTGCAGTATGCAACCGCTCTAAAAAATCTAAGCAACACTTGTGAGTTTGGTACCTTGCGAGAGAGTCTTATTAAAGACATATTCGTATGTGGGCTGTCAGATAACTATAAAAACGTAAAGGAGCGTTTGTTGAGTGAAGGGGACATAAGTTTGACAAGGACACTTCAAATTGCCAAAACCATTGAAATGGCAAAAGAAAGTTTAGCCAACATTCAAAATGGCGGTCAACACGAGCCGTTAGTAGCAGCATTGCAACATGTCAAAAAGCAAAAAAAAGATAATCATCAGCAACAAAAGCAACAAAATCATCATCAAAAACAACAACAGCAATTTACAGTTGACTGTAAGAAGTGTGGTCAAAGGCATAAAACAAAATGTCCGGCAGAAGGAGCAAAATGCAATGCATGCGGTAAATTAAACCATTATGCAAGAATGTTTTTTACAAAATCGTTTGAGAGGAGAAACAACAACAAGAAGTTCGTAAAAGTAGTGGACGAAAGTGAAGAGGATGCTCTATTTGTTGGTACAATAAGCAAAATGTGCACGAAGTCTAATATATAGAACGTGGCCGTAGAAGTAGAGGGAAGACGAATGGTTTGCCAAGTGGACACTGGAGCCCAAATTAACCTCATGTCGATAAGTACTTTTGAAACTTTAGGTATTAATAATATAGATTATAATATTTCAAGTAATGTAGTCACATTTAGTGGTGAAAAATTGCCAGTGGTTGGAAAAACTTTTATAAGATTATTTTATGAAAATGTAGTTTATAATGCATTTTTCTACATTCTTAACATGACGTGTAATAACATAATCGGTTTAGAATTGGCGTCGAAAATGAATTTAATTAAATCGGTAAATACGGTAAATTGTGATACAATTTTAGATAATTATGAGGATATGTTTCATGGGTTAGGTGAACTGCAGGGAAGGTGTCATTTACAGATTAGGGAAGACTGTAAGCCGGTAATCGACCCACCTCGTCGTGTACCATTCGGTCTTCATGAGCTTTTGAAGAAGGAAATTGAGAGGATGGTAAAGCTAAAAGTTATCGTTGAAGTGAAGGAGCCTACGGAATGGGTGAATTCGATTGTGCTTGTTACGAAATCAAATGGGAATTTGAGATTATGTTTGGATCCGCGAAATCTTAATAAAGTAATCGTGAGACCCAGATATTATTTTCCTACAATTGACGAATGTAAATCTCGTATAAATGGTTCAAGATTTTTTAGTTTACTGGATGTAACTTCTGGCTTTTGGATGGTTACGCTCGATGATGAGTCATCAAGATTATGTACATTTAATACTCCTTTTGGGAGGTATCGTTTTTTACGTTTGCCTTTCAGCATCAGTTCAGCCCCTGAAATTTTTCATGCTGATATGATAACTTTTTGGGGATATACACGGTCTGGTTATATATATGGATGATTTTTTGATCCATGCACCAAACGTTGAAAAACACAATGAAATTTTACGGCAAGTCCTTGAGAGGGGCAGGAAAGTGGGTTAAAAATTTAATCGCACGAAATCTGTAATTCTTAAAACGGAAATAAAATTTATTGGACACATTTTTAGTGAGGGTGATGTAAAACCAGATGGGAAAGAATTGAGTCCATAGTGGCAATGCCTGTCCCGACTAATAAACAGGAATTGCAGCGTTTTTTAGGCATGATCACCTATTTAGGGTCGTTTATTGACAATTTGTCAAGCAAGAATAGGAATTTGAGGGATCTGCTAAGAAATGATTCGGTTTGGAGTTGGAATCAGGAACAACAGTTGGAATTTGAGAATTTGAAGAAGGAAATTACTAGGGCACCCGTTTTATCGGTTGATGCGTCAAAATACGCGGTAGGGGCAGTCATAATGCATGGGGAAAATCCAATTGCATATGCATCTGCGTCTTTGACAGAAACCCAGATTAATTACGCTCAAATAGAGAAGGAACTTTTTGCGAATCTTTTTGGGTGTACGCGTTTTCACCAATATATATATATATATATATATGGTAGAAGTGTTACTGTGGAAACAGACCATAAACCACTCGTTCCGTTATTCAATAAACCTCTATATAATATACCTACACGTCTTAAAGTATTTATGCTTAGATTGCTATCATACAATCTAACAGTTGTCTACAAACCGGGCAAGGATTTGTTCATCGCTGATGCTTTGTCTAGGGCCCCACTCAAAGAAAAAATTTTTTCTGATCTGGATAAAAATATTGATTTGCAATGTAATGCAGTTATAAATCACACAGAGTTACCATCTGATGAGATGCAAAATGTTAAAGAGGAAGTTCAAAGGGATCAAGTTTTTCAGAAAATTTTTAATTATATAAAACAAGGGTGGCCGGATCGAAATAAATGGTGTTTTGTTTAAAAACAAACGGATTATAATCCCAAGGTCTTTAAGATCGAAAATGTTAAAGTATATCCACGAGGGGCATATGGGTATCCAGGGTTGTCAAAGTTTGGCAAGAGGTTCAATTTATTGGCCAAATATAAACGGTGATATCTACAATATGGTATCAGGTTGTGAAACATGTCTGAAGTACATGAATGCCAATCCTAAAGAGGATCTTAGAAGTCAAGAAATAATAGACATACCTTGGTACAAGGTCGGTTGTGACTTGTTTGAGTTTGACGGAAATATGTATTGAATAATCGTAGATTATTATTCGAAATACTTTGAAGTAGAACTTTTAAGTTCTGGGTACTCTTCAGCACAAGTTATAACAAAATTTAAATCAGTTATGCAAGGCATGGTATTCCAAGTATTTTAATCTCCGATAACGGACCTCCATTTAACTCAACGCACTTTAAACAATTTTGTATTGATTGGGGTATTGAGTTTACCATATCAAGTCCTTATTAAGCTTGATCTAATGGTCTTGCAGAAAGGTCTATTCAGACAATTAAAAACATTTTACTCAAATGCAAGGATGATGGTTCAGATCCATATATGGCGTTTTTGCAGTATCGTACTACACCTAAAAATAATTTCCCGAGTCCTTCAGAATTATTAACGAGCAGAAGACTTCGTACGAAATTGCCCTCTGTGGTAAATAGCTTGAAACCAAAAGTGGTTAATTCGGGGAATCTGAGGAGACAGTTTGAACAGGCGCAATTAAAATCATCGCGAATTTACAATAGAGGTTCGGTTAATCTAAAACCTGTTGCTGTAGGTGAGAGAATTTTTTTAAAAAAAATCCGGCGTCGTTGTGGTTTAGGGGCGAAATCGTTGAGGAATGTAAAGAACCGAGGTCATTTTTGGTAAGGGATGAAAATGGAGTAGTATACAGGAGGAATAGGCAGCATATAATGAAACGTATCGCTCAGAAATCTAATTCTCGTAGTAATGAAAAAATGGAAAAAGAAAATTAGAATTTTAACGATAATGTAAATTTTTACAATGATTTTGAAGTGAATCGTGAAAATATTAACAAAGATGTTAATATAAGCAATGAAAATGTTAACAAGGCTCATGAGAATGTTAACTTGAATGTAGGTAGTAATGAAAACGTTAATTACGAAATTATTATGAATGATAATAACAAAAATAAGTATTCGACTTTTGGAAGAAAAATAATACCTCCTAACAGACTTAATTTGTAAATAAAATATTTCAAAATATTATGCGAACATTAATCTTTATATCGAATACATATCTAAAATTATTAAAATGTTAAGCAAATAAAAAAAAAATAATAATAATAATAATTGTTATATTTTGATCTAGAAACAATTATAATTTTTTTTAATATAAATAATTATTTTCATAACAAAATGTAAATAGTTTTTATAAATTATTTATTTTATTATTATATAATTGCATTTATGAATTTTATGTATCTTGAAAAAAAGAGGATGTTATGGTATTGAAACCACAATGTTTACTTAAATGTCAATACTATTAACTACCTTATGGTAACCCTTAAGTAATTGGTATTAGTCTTAAGTAACCTGATTTAGCAATTAGCAACACTAATATGTAAATTGGATACACACCTAATAAATGGACTTTATGCAAACAACACTTACCAACGGATGAGCTGTTTTATGTTCTCTGCGGAAACTAAATTGTTGGGGTGGGATAATGTTATTGACTTCTATAAAACAGTCAATTTAATTTTAATGACTATTTCTAGAATTTTATTTACACTAGATAATTTGAATTTAAATCAGCTGATATAAAGCATATATAAAAAAATAAACATTTATCTTAAATAAAAATATTTCTTAGTTCTAATCCATGAATTAATAAATTAAATTAGATCTTGCCTGACATTATAGCATCAACGGCGTCAGCTACAAAAACAAACGCGGCACGCCTCAGCCGCTCAGCACTGGTCTATTCTGATTAATTACGACAGCACAATAAACATAGCAAGCAAAGTTCTATTAATTTAAGACACTTTTTGTTTACAAAGCAACGACAATATTTTTAAACCATTGTAAAATGTTAGAACATTATGACAATATAACATGACCCACCTTGTGAATACCCCAATTGTAAAAATATTATATCAAGAAAGCATACATATGTAAGTATATTAGAGTATACTTTTTTTTTTTGAGTGCAAAATACCAATCAATATGGTAATGTTGTTCTGATAATAAAAAACTGTTTTTTAGGTTGATTCGGTGAAAAAAGTTTCCGTACCAAAAGCGATGACTAAAGTGCCTTAAATTTGTATATTATATTATCGTATATTACAAATTAGAAAAAAAATAGATACGACTGTTTCCTGTGGTAAATTCAACAGGTCTATCGATCTGCGCAATCCTCAGGTCCCTATCTCTTATGGGTTATGAGATATTGCGAAGCCATTATGTTGATTATCTAGTTTTGCGAAAAATTTAATGCGTTATAATATCGTATATAACATAATTGTGGATATTAAAAAAAAAATTTGCGTTATCTTGTTGTATGTGAACAAAGTATATCAGGCATGTTACAAAAAGAGACTTTTTTATTAATGTTACTGTTATTTTACCATTTTTCGTTTTATATGTAAAGAGTTTTTTCGGATGTAGTACATAACGGTTATTCATATTTGTTTAAATGTAATATAAATTGCGGCTATAATATAATTCAGTTCAAACACATAAATTTGAACTCATATATTATTTGCCTTAGGCCGAGGCCACGCAATGAGCGGCTAAGCGTCAAGCGGCTGAGCGTCAAAGCGTCAAGTTTGAGCGGTTAGTTGTTAAAATGAAATGCTTTGATTTGCTGTTGCTAAAAGTTAACACCAAATTGACAAAACAAAAAACTTATTTCTCGGTCATATTTTTATTTTTAAAATTTGATAATCTGTCTTGCCATAATTCGATCGGCTTTGTACGGATGAAATCATAAGCTCCATATTAACTTTTGCCATGTTTATTTTTTGATGCTCAGAAAACAACTAAAAATTAGAACAAGTTTTATTTCTGAGCGACGCCGCTTAGCCGCTCAAAAATTTCGCTCGCATGCCGCTCATTTAGTGGCCACTTCAATAGTATTTCATATGTTTTAATTTTTTGACGCTCATCGCTCAGCCGCTTGACGCTTAGCCGCTCATTGCATGGCCTCGGCCTAAGGCTAAGCGGCGTCGCTCAGAAATAAAACTATTCTAATTTTTAGTTGTTTTCTGAGCATCAAAAAATAAACATGGCAAAAGTTAATATGGAGCTTATGATTTCATCCGTACAAAGCCGACCGAATTATGGCAATACAGATTATCAAATTTTAAAAATAAAAATATGACCGAGAAATTATTTTTTTTTTTTTGTCAATTTGGTGTTAACTTTTAGCAACAGCAAATCAAAGCATTTCACAGACATACGGCAGTATTGTATTGGGTAGATTTGTATATAAATGGTTTAATTCCCCTTGCTTGATAAATATGGACACATTAGCAAGATGTATTTATTAACCTTTAATTAGGCGCATGGGGTCAGGAGAAATTAAAATTGAAAAATGTATACGTTAAAATGTTCGGAGCGAACTTGTTTTTTCTATAGCTTTATTCATTTAAAAAGAGAACAAAAATAAGTTGCGATTATATCGTTAAAGCGTACACACGTGTCGCTTGACTAATTCTTGTTGACCCCATGCGACTAATAGTGTAACTTTTTTTTTATATGAAGATGAGTCAACTTGTAAAATAGTTGAAAGAAACCAGTACTGAATTTTATTTATATTTTATGTTTTTAAATGAAAAAAATGCTGTTTTTGTTTTTTTTTATACATAACTAGCTGTTTGGTCCCGGTGCTGCTCGGGATTTTCTAAATAATCAGGTGAGACCCCATGCGATTAATTGTGTGATTTTCTTAATGCGCCTAATTAAAGGTTAATACTGTGTTGTAGGGTGCCATATGGTCGGGCTTGACCGACTATACTTTCTTACTTGTTTATAATTTGTTTTTGTTTTAAATGTAAGTTAAGCGAACGAAGTCTTCGCTCGAAATCGACGAACAGGCTGCAATTTTTTGTACCCACACCACAATAGTGGAGAGGGTATTATGCATTTGTGCTGATGTGTGTAACGCCTTAAAATATTGGACGATGTCCGTCCGGCTGGCTGGCAGGCTGGCTTGCTGTCCATGTAACTTTGTGCGGAAAGTACAGGTCGCAATTTTGTAGATAATTTGATCAAATTTGGGACATAGGTTTTATTGGCACAAGGACCAAGCCTATTGAAAATGGGCCAAATCGTAGGACTGCGAGGAAAGATAGGGGGACATTTATTCCTCTCAGAAACTATTAAACCGATTTTAATGCAATTTAAAATATATATAGAACCATATCTTTATGGACACAAAAGGGATGCATTTAAAAAAAAATAGGACCACGAGGGGAGATTGGGGCAATTTCTGCCTCTCAGACCGATTTTAATGAAATTTAAAACATAGATATTTCCATATCTATATGGACACATAAGCTATATAGTTTTTCAAAAATAGGACCACAAGGGGAGGAAGGGGGCAATTTCTGCCTCTCACAAACTTTCAAACCGATTTTAATGAAGTTTGTAAACATAGATAAATCCATATTTATATGGACTTATAGGCATGATGTGTTTTTTAATACTGTGGTGTAGGGTATCATATGGTCGGGCTTGGCCGACTTTACTCTCTTACTTTTTTTTTTTTTAATTTATTTTTTTTATTATTGAATCTTTTTTATCGAAATTTACAATATGTATTCAAATCTTGATTCTACTTGTTGTTTATTAGTTGTAACCAGTGTAACCACTAACTGCTGTATTCAAATTTTAAAAATGTCTTCTAGTTAGGCTCAAAGTATCGTTTCGTTTTAGCCTCTGGTGACCTTCGAACTGAAGCAGACCCCGAGCGAGGTAGTTAGGGTGGGCCATTTGTTTATCGATGTAACTTATTTAATATTTTTTAATTTCCTCCTGGATAGTGGGGACGTTGAGATCTCTGTGGATAATATCATTACGTATATACCATGGGGCGCAGACAATTTGTCGTAATATTCTAGACTGTCTTCTTTGAAGCTTTTGGATGTTAGATGCACATGCAGTACCCCATAATTGGATGCCATATGTCCATATTGGTTTTATGATGGACTTGTATAAAATAATTTTGTTGTCTAAAGACAAGTTTGAGTTTCCACCGAGAAGCCAATGTAGTTGAGCTGCTTTAAGTTTCATAGCCGTTATTTTCGCTTCAATATGACGAGACCAGGTCAAGCGTCTATCTATATGAATTCCCAAGTACTTAACATGGTTTTCTATCGGAACAGTGATGTTATTTATTTTTACAACTGGGCACGTTTGTCTTCTGAGCGTGAAAGTTAAGGAGCTCACTTAGCCGGGTTAACCTTTATTCTCCATTTTTCTAGCCAGGCCTCTAGTTCATTGATGTGGGACTGCAGATTTTGCGATGCGACTTTTGGATCATGGTTAACACTAATAAATGCTGTGTCGTCTGCAAATGTTTTTCTTAAAAAACGCATACATTTTTACAAACATTTTCGCGTAATAACATTGAACAAGCCACTCTTTACAATGGCATTTTAACAACTAACTGCTCAGAAGTGACGCTCAGTAATAAGCCACTTGCCGCTCAAACTTGACGCTCATCGCTCATACCTAAATTTAAAAATAAAAATATGACCGAGAAATTATTTTTTTGTTTTGTCAATTTGGTGTTTATGTTTTGCAACAGCAAATCAAAGGAGTTCACAGACATACGGCAGTATTGTATTGGGTAGATTTGTATATATATGGTTTAATTCCCCTTGCTTGATTAATAGGATGAACACCACGGCCTGTTCGTCGATTTCGATATATATGTATAAACATATATATATTTATACCCACACCACAATAGTGGAGTGGGTATTATGCATTTGTGCTGATGTCTGTAACACCTTAAAGTATACCGATCGGATTAGAATCACTTTCTGAAGGGAACTAACGATGCCCGTCGGGCAGGCTGGCTGGCTGTCCATGTAACCTTGTGCGCAAAGTATGGGTCGCAATTTTGGAGATAATTTGATAAACATACATAGGACATAGGTTCTTATCGTAGGACCACGAGGGAAGATAGGGGGAAATTTCTTCCTCTCAAAAACTATCAAGCCGATTTTAATGAAATTTAAAACATAGATAGAAAAAATCTATATGGACACAAAAGGTGTGCATTTTTTAAAAAATGGGACCACGAGGGGAGATAGGGGCAATTTCTGCCTCTCAAATCGATTTTAATAAAATCTTAAACATAGATAGCTATACAGCTTTTAAAAAATAGGACCACAAGGGGAGTTAAAGGGTAATTTTTGCCTCTCACAAACTTTCAAACCGATTTTAATGAAGTTTGGATAAATCCATATTAATATGGACACATTTGTTATATTTATTAATACTGTGGTGTAGGGTATCATATGGTCGGGATTGACCGACTATACTTTCTTACTTGTTTATAATTTGTTTTTGTTTTAAATTAAATCGACGAGCAGACTTAAATTTTTTTTCTTTAAAAACGCATTAAATTTTTATGAATACGATTTTCGCTCAAACTTGACGCTTTGACGCTCATCGCTCAGCCGCTTGACGCTTAGCCGCTCATTGCGTGGCCTCGGCCTTAATCGTCCTTCCAGCACTTTTACTTGTAGAACGCTAACAGATTCAATCAATAAAACACTTTAAATGCCTTACAGTAATTGAACTTGAACAAGTAAACAATTAAAATACAATAATGCTATGTCAACAATCTATATATATAAAAGTGAATGTATGTATATTTGTATATATATATATATATATATATATATATATATATATATATATATATATTTGTGCCTTATAGGAGGCCAAACCACTTGACCGATGGCCTTGAAATTTTCACAGTCTGTAACTGTGACCCTGGAAGAGACATTAGGCTATATAAAATTGTGACTGGGCAAAGAGGCGATGCCACGCCCATATAACCCAAAATTTAAAATCGTGTTATCTATGACATTTTTTGACCTACGGCGATAATATTTGGTATATATGTTGTTGCCATGAATAGAAATACGTTTAATTAAAACAGTGGTAAAAAGGTGTATTGGACAAAGGGGCGGTGCCATATTTTTTCGTGGATGCCAATATTAAATATCGCATATTTTAAGAGCCGCTGCAAGCATTTTGTTGAACTTTTGGTAGTAGGGTCTTCTGAGCCCCAAAATTGAAACAAAATAGCAGCGGGGGAAGTGGTTCCCCCCATATAACGCCAATGTTTAATATCGCATATCTTGAGAACTGTTATAGTGAGAATGTTCAAACTTTGTAGAAGTCACACTTATGGTATACTACACTACTGAAAATAAAAACAAAGCGGGCATGCGCAGGGGTGGAAATACCTCCCATACGATGCATATATTAAATATCGCTCAACTGAAGAACTATTAAAGGGAGAGTCTTCAAACGTGGTTAAAGCTACTATTATAGCAAACTTTAAATTTCAATATAGTAATGGGCGGGGTGGACAGAGGAGGAGCAGTTCCCCTCATAGATAGAAATATTAATAAGAGCCGCTGCAAGCAATTTGTTGAACTTTTGGTAGTAGGATCTTCTGAGCCCCAAAATTGAAACAAAATAGCAGCGGGGGAAGTGTTACCCCCCATAGGACGCCAATGTTTAATATCGGATATCTTAAAAACTGTTATAGTGAGAATGTTCAAACTTTGTAGAAGTCACACTTTTGAAAATAAAAATAAGGCGGGTAGACGCAGAGGGGAATACCTTCCATAGGATGCATATATTAAATATCGCTCAGCTGAAGAACTATTAAAGGCGTAGTCTTCAAACGTGGTTAAAGCTACTATTATGGTAAACTATATAGAAATAGTCGGGGTAGACAGAGGAGGAGCAGTACCCCTCATAGATAGAAATATAATTTAGAGCCGCTGCACTCATTTTGTTTAACTTTTTGTAGTATGATCTTCTGAACCCCAAAATTGAAATAAAATAGCAGCGGGGAAACGTTACCCCCATAGGACGCCAATGTTTAATATCGCATATCTTAAGAACTGTTATAGTAAGCATGTTCAAACTTTGTAGAAGTCACTCTTATGGTATACTACACTTTTGAAAATAGAAAAAAGCGGGTAGGCGCGGGAGGGAAACACCTCCCATAGGATTCATATATTAAATAGCTCTCAACTGAAAAAGTGGTTAAAGCAGTGTAGCGAAGCGCACCGGGTTAAGCTAGTTATTTATAAACAAAAGTAAAAATAAAATTAAAATAAAGCAATTAACTTATGTATTTCATTAACATTAAGTAAAATGGAAATAAAATTAAAATTAAATGTATGTTGATGTAACTGTCAACATTCTCCCCCACGTTGACCACAGGTCGATGATAACCTATGTGGGTTAGGTGTCTATAATGTCAATGGTGGCAGGTCGGGGTAATGGGACTGGATCCGGTGTTGTTTGGTTGGAGTTGTGGCCTGTTCCTTCTTGATTAGTTGAGCTTCTTTTAATTAGTGTAATGGTTACCGCGATTAGCAAGGGAATTATAAGTGCGGAATAGCTTACTATATGATGATGTTGGCTATTAGACTTGATAAGCTCTGGTAGACGTGTAATTGTTGACTCAGTAAGTTGTTTTTGCAGGTTATTGAGTTGAATAAGGTGAGTCTCAAACTGGCAATCTGTAGTGTTAAGAATCTGTTGGATTTCCTGTGGTCAGCTTATACGGTCGATGTGTTTAAGTTGGACGTATGATGTGTGCAAACTGTTTGACGCACTAAAGTGACCTTGAATCGTGATGAAGTTGTTTTTAATTATACAAGTTTGTTCTATTTGCATTATGCCAGTGGCTCTAATGAGGTGTTGTGAAATTTCTATGCCGCAGACTGCTAAGATTTCTACTTCTGTGGTGGAAACAAAAACCCAGTTGTTAGGATTTTTTAATTGTGTCCATGTTGTGTTGGATGGAATTCGGATAAGTTTGCAGTTGGCTGTGTTCCGGTTGTTAAAATGTTTATTTCAAAGGAATTGGAAAGTGTGTCCCCCTTGAGCTTGACTTGCTTGTTTTGACATATGTATTCATCGTGTTTAGACATTCAGTTGAAAAGGGGATATATTCATCTCTATGTGAATTAATTGCTTGAAAAGATTCTTTTGAGTTGATAGATATTATAAGGTTATTTCTTATTATTGGAACCGGAATTACATTGAAGAGTTCTAGGAATTGCTGGTCGACAAGTGGCAACATATTTTAAAAATAAATTTGCTCTTTGCTATCGCTCCACTGGCCTTCATTAGCTTATAAAATTGTATCAGACTATCGTCTTCTACAGGAGGTGATTTTTCCATGATGAGCATCGGTTAACACTTCTATTACTTCCCTTTCTATCCTCTGCAGGTTTAAGGCGGTTAAGGTCAATTGGTTGGCGAGTAGCAACATTTGTTGTGTTTGACTGATTTGTTCGGATTCCTTTGCTATTTCGTTTGTTGCTTCGTTAAGATTTTTGACAATTTCTCTTAATTGGTTATGTGCATTAAGTTCATCTTGTTTAATGATGTTTACCGTAGAATCAACGATGAACGCTTGGTTTTTAAGTAACTGGAAAAGATAGTCTGTTTCGATCTTGGACCCTCTAAAGGTATCTGACATTTCATTTGCATAGTCTGAGTCCAAAACACCAACAGTGATCTCGTTACATTTCCTACAATGTTAAATGCGCCTCTTTTTGTTCTACTTGTAACGAAAAGTGCCTTCTCCTTTAGTAAATCTTCCTTAATTTGAATAAAGTTGTTTACGAATGTGTTGCATGTTGACAGGTGTTTAATGGATGGGCATTACTGCTGTCAAGTGGATATTTCAGACTGAAAAACCCTTAGCTCAGACTAAAAGGGTGTTAAGTCGTAGTACACTATGAGCTTCTATTCAGCCGTGACGTGTTTTACAGTTCCAATTCCTTCAAAATATAGTCCTGGATCAGAGCGAAAGTTGGTGATATTGATGTTACCGCTTATGACTGCTAGGATGAGAAGGATCGCTATAATCGTTGTGAAAAGGATTGGGTTAATGTTAGTCCTGGCTCTTTTGATTGGTGGAATATCTGCTTCATCAGATGTAAATTGTGGCGTAGATTGGGATGCTTCATTTTCTTTTAATTCGCCTTCAGGAATAGTGTGGATTGGGTTTCTTTTTATTCCTGATGCTGTTTTTACGTCTGCCACTCGAACCTTGCCATCGATTCCCTCATAAATTGTAAGAATCCTGCCGACGGGTCATTGCATGACCGGTAGATTATCCTCCTTTATTATGACTAATTTACCTTCCCTTGCATTTTCGGATGACGTTTTCCATTTTCGTTTCTCTTGGAGATGGTGCAGGTATTCCAATGATCAGCGTTTCCAAAATTCATGTTTCAGTTGTGAGAAAAGATTCCACCTTTTTGACAGTGATGGTTTGGTAGGGTGGGTGCTCTTGGATCTATTCGTGCCGTAAGTGGTTCTCCGATCAAAAAATTATTGGGAGTTAGGGCTGCATAATCGTTTGGATTACTTGATAGAGTCGTTAATGGTCGCGAGTTTAGTATTGCCTCAATTGACAGTTTCGAGTTCTTTGTACGCAAGTGACGCTGTTGCCATGCTCCTAAGCAGCAAATGTTTAGCGGATTTCACTGCTGCTTCCCATAATCCACCGAAATGTGGTGCTCTTGTGCGTATAAGCTTGAATTCGGTACCACTGTTGCTACAAGTTCTTTTGATTGTTTTCTTTTGATGACGTCATTCAATTCTTTAAATTGGTTTCGTGCTCCTACAAAATTTGTAGCGTTGTCTGCGTATATGGTTTAGCAGCGTCCTCGGCGGGCAATAAATCGTTTGAGAGCCCCAATAAATGCTTTTGTTGTAAGGTCGCTTACTACCTCTAAGTGTATTGCTTTCGTTGAAAAACAAATAAAGGCTGCTATGTATGCCTTTTGGGGCCTCTTGCCTCTTAACTTGTAGTGCACCCGGAGTGGGCACAGTAGTCTACACCTGATATCATGAAAAATCCATGTTGGAGTCACTCTAGTGGCGGGTAAGTCTCCCATAACTTGCTGCATTACTATTGGTCTTGATTTTGTACATCGGACCAGTTTTGGACGATGCTTCTGGCTACCGACTTACCCTTGATGATCCAAAACTGCTGTCTTGAGATGGCTAACAGCGTTTGTGGACCGCAGCGGTGGTTGTCGATGTGTAGCATCTTCATTATAAGCCTTGAGATCGGGTCATTGTATGGAAGGAGTATTGGGTGTGTTGAGTTGTATGAGAGCCAGGAGGCCTCCAGCCTTCTCCCTACCCCTATAATACCATTCTCGTCCTGATAGGGAGATAAACCACTTAATTGACTTGATTTTTCGATTTCACACCCTTTCCTTAACTTGTTGAGCTCAATTTTGAATTCTGACGCCTGAATGCCTTTAGTGATTAGGTTAGTTGCTGAAGTGAGTTCGTGAAGGGATGTACTGGATGTCTTAGCATTTTGGATGAAACGAAGTGTATATGCTACCACTCTTGAAGAGTCTTGAATGAGTCGTGATTATTAATTTTGTAGATTATCTCTTACAATCTAGGTGAAGTTGTAGATAGAGCCATCACAGGGTTTAGTTTGAATTCTTCGGAATGAGGAGGTGATTGAGATTTATTAAATTCTTTAGGCCACACCTTTTCACTGCCATATAGGAATATTGGTCCGACGAACCACAGGTTGCATTGAGACAGTTTATCTGGAATTATACCTCGAGAAATTAGATCAGCTGGATTTTGTTTCGAGCCAACATGTCTCCACTGGCTGTTTGTTGGTTGCTCTTGAATCTTGCCTACCCGATTGGCAATGAATGTACGAAGTGACGATGTTGACAATGTAATCCAGTGAAGAACTATTTCTGAATCCGACCATAAGTATGTTGGGGTATTTTCAGCTCGTATTTCCTTTTTTTACTCTCCTGATAAGTTCGGTCTCAAGGAGAGCTGCGCATAGTTCTAATCTTGGTAAGGTTACCTTCTTTAAGGGTGTGATTCATAATTTGGAACATAACAATCTGACTATGATTCGATTATCCTTCAATTTGGGACATATGTAGACTCTCTAAGCTCTTTCTGATGCATCTACAAAAGTGTGTATTTGCGTGTCTTTTGAGACTTGGCCATCAAAAATATGTCTCTTAGTAGATTAATTTTTTATATGTTTTAAGTTTTGCCGGAACGACCACCAATAGTTATAAAGATCTTCTGGAAGAACGTCATCCCATGATAGTTCTAGCTGCCATATCTGTTGGATAAAAATTTTTGCGGCAAATACAACGGGACCAGCGATGCCCAATTCTATGGGTTTCTTGGATATCTGCCTTGAGGCAGAAGGCGTCTGCCTTGTGATTCCATGTTAATCCCAAAATTTTTGTGCTTTGATCGTCGAAGTCTAGGTTTAGCTCCACGTCTTCAGGGTGTATTCCAGACAGTAGCTGAGGATGGTTTGCGCACCATTTCCTCAGTTTAAGCCCAGCCTCTTGTAACAAACTACTTAATTGTTTTTTCATATTGACTGCTGTTATTAAACTGTCTGAGCCACTCACGCCATCGTCGACATAGAAATCGTATCTTAGACTTTTAGCGCTCAGATGATATTTCTCCATATTTTTGTCTGCGAGCTAATGTAGGCATTTTGTGGCTAAGTATGGGGCTTCAGACGTTTCATAAGTTACCGTATTAAGCTTGTATGTTTGCATTGTATCAGTCGGATCCCTTCTCCAATATATGAGTTGCATATTTCGACCAGCCGGATCAACCAGAATTTGCCTGTACATTTTGTCGATGTGGGTGCAGAACACAAATCTGGGCAATCGAAATCGTAACAGCATGACAAAATGATCTCCTTGAGTTGGAGGGCCAATGCTTAGTAATCGTTGAGGGAGAGACCTGTCAACGATTTTGCTGACGCACCAAATACAACGCGAAACTTCTTGTTCTTACTTTCTGGTTTCAGCCGACAGCGATGGGGAGTGTAGCAATGGGGGTTATTCACTTCAGATATCTAAGCGAGTCATGTGGCCTAGCTTTTCATATTGGACCATAAAATCAACATATTGAGCCTTGATGTCTTGGTTTCTTACTAATCGTTGTTCCAGGGCTGTAAATCTCGAAAATGCAAGCTTCCTTGTGCTTCCTAAACTACTTGGGTGTTCACGAAATGGTAGTCGTACTACGAATCGACCTTCAGAGTTTTTTTTTGTGGTTTGAATAAAGTGTGCTTCGCATCGCCTTTCTCCTTCCGTGAGAGTGTCATTTGACTCAAAACCATCTATTTTCCAAAAACTCTCGCTGAGTTCGTTTGTGTCTGGGCTGCCTTTAGTATTTATTGCACAAGTTGCTGATACAGTGGAGCCTTGTCCTAGCCTTCCGCTACTGACCCAACCGAGTCTTGTATTTATTAAACTTGGGCGCTCCGGTGATAAATTAATTTTACCGGAAGTTATCAGATAATTGTAGTATTCGGCGCCTAAGAGAACATCAATGTTGTGGGGTTTGTTAAACTCAGGCTCAGCTAATTGTATATTTCCAGGAATTGGCCAGGATGTGCAACTGAATTCCTCGGAAGGTTGAGCTTGAATAATGTTGGGGAGTACAAACGCTTCTAGTCTTGTGCTGAAGTTGGTTGAGGTGGAATCAAGTCCTTTGTTAATGTGCTGATACCTTCGATGCATAGAGATGTTTCTGTGGGCTTGATGGACATTTGATTTACTAGTCAGTTTGTCAGAATGTTGATTTGTGAGCCTAAATAATCATTTTTTTTCGCCCACGTTGACTCCTTTTCCAGAAATCTGGATTCATCCCCTAAAGAATTCAAAGGAGTAAATTGGCCATAAGTCGGTCCAACTTGCTCTGTTAAAATTTCTGCGGATGGAAAACGATGGAGAATAGTATTGTCCACAAATCCCAATCATTTTTTTCCCCACGTTGACTCCTATTCCAGAAATCTGGATTCATCCCCTAGAGAATTCAAAAGAGTAAATTGGCCATAAGTCGGTCCAACTTGCTCTGTTAAAATTTCTGGGGATGGAACACGATGGACAATAGTATTGTCCACAAATCCTAACTATTTTTTTGCCCACGTTGACTCCTTTTCCAGAAATCTGGATTCATCCCCTAGAGAATTCAAAAGAGTAAATTGGACATAAGTCGGTCCAACTCGCTCTGTTAAAAATTCTGGGGATGGAAAACGATGGAGAATAGTATTGTCCACAAATCCCAATCATTTTTTTTTCGCCCACGTTGACTCCTTTTCCAGAAATCTGGATTCATTCCGTAGAGAATTCAAAAGAGTAAATTGGCCATAAGTCGGTCCAACTCGCTCTGTTAAAAATTCTGGGGATAGAAAACGATGGAGAAAAGTATTGTCCACAAATCCTAATCATTTTTGTTCGCCCACGTTGACTCCTTTTCCAGAAATCTGGATTCATCCCCTAGAGTATTCAAAAGAGTAAATTGGCCATAAGTCGGTCCAACTTGCTCTGTTAAAAAATCTGGAGATGGAAAACGATGAAGAATAGTATTGTCCAAAAATCCTAATCATTTTTTTTCGCCCACGTTGACTACTTTTCCAGAAGTCTGGATTCATCCCCTAGAGAATTCAAAGGAGTAAATTGGCCATAAGTCGAACCAACTTGCTCTAATCAAATTTCTGGGGATGAAAAACGATGGAGAATAGTATTGTCCAACGTTGACTCCTTTTCCAGAAATCTGGATTCATCCCCTAGAGAATTCAAAAGAGTAAATTGGCCATAAGTCGGTCCAACTCGCTCTGTTAAAAATTCTGGGGATAGAAAACGATGGAGAATAGAATTGTCCACAAATCCTAATCATTTTTTTTCGCCCATTGACTCCTTTTCCAGAAATCTGGATTCATCCCCTAGAGAATTCAAAAGAGTAAATTGGCCATAAGTCGGGCCAGCTAGCTCTGTTAAAAATTCTGGAGATGGAAAACGATGGAGAATAGTATTGTCCACAAATCCTAATCATTTTTTTTCGCCCACGTTGACTCCTTTTCCAGAAATCTGGATTCATCCCCTAGAGAATTCAAAGGAGTAAATTGGCCATAAGTCGGTCCAACTTGCTCTGTTAAAATTTCTGGGGATGGAAAACGATGGAGAATATTATTGTCCACAAATCCTAACTATTTTTTTTCGCCCACGTTGACTCCTTTTCCAGAAATCTGGATTCATCCCCTAGAGAATTCAAAAGAGTAAATTGGCCATAAGTCGGTCCAACTCGCTCTGTTAAAAATTCTAGGGATGGAAAACGATGGAGAATAGTATTGTCCACAAATCCTAACAATTTTGTTTCGCCCACGTTGACTCCTTTTCCAGAAATCTGGATTCATCCCCTAGAGAATTCAAAAGAGTATATTGGCCATAAGTCGGTCCAACTCCCTCTTTTAAATATTCTGGGGATGGAAAACGATGGAGAAAAGTATTGTTCACAAATCCTAATCATTTTTTTTGCCCACGTTGACTCCTTTTCCAGAAATCTGGATTCATCCCCTAGAGAATTCAAAAGAGTAAATTGGCCATAAGTCGGTCCAACTTGCTCTGTTAAAATTTCTGGGGATAGAAAACGATGGAGAATAGTATTGTCCACAAATCCTAACTATTTTTTTTCGCCCACGTTGACTCCTTTTCCAGAAATCTGGATTCATCCCCTAGAGAATTCAAAGAGTAAATTGGCCATAAATCGGTCCAACTCGCTCTGTTAAAAATTCTAGGGATGGAAAACGATGGAGAATAGTATTTTCCACAAATCCTAACTATTTTTTTTCGCCCACGTTGACTCCTTTTCCAGAAATCTGGATTCATCCCCTAGAGAATTCAAAAGAGTATATTGGCCATAAGTCGGTCCAACTCGCTCTTTTAAATATTCTGGGGATGGAAAACGATAGAGAATAGTATTGTTCACAAATCCTAATCATATTTTTTTTGCCCACATTGACTCCTTTTCCAGAAATCTGGATTCATCCCCTAGAGATTTCAAAAGAGTAAATTGGCCATAAGTCGGTCCAACTCGCTCTGTTAAAAATTCTGGGGATGGAAAACGACGGAGAAAAGTATTGTCCACAAATCCTAATCATTTTTTTTCTGCCCACGTTGACTCCTTTTCCAGAAATCTGGATTCATCCCCTAGAGAATTCAAAAGAGTAAATTGGCTATAAGTCGGTCCAACTCGCTCTGTTGAAAATTCTGGGGATGGAAGATGATGGAGAATAGTATTGTCCACAAATCCCAATCATTTTTTTTCGCCCACGTTGACTCCTTTTCCAGAAATCTGGATTCATCCCCTAGAGAATTCAAAAGAGTAAATTGGCCATAAGTCGGTCCAACTCGCTCTGTTAAAAATTCTGGGGATGGAAAATGATGGAGAATGGTATTGTCCACAAATCCCAATCATTTTTTTTCGCCCACGTTCACTCCTTTTCCAGAAATCTGGACTCATCCCCTAGAGAATTCAAAAGAGTAAATTGGCCATAAGTCGGTCCAACTTGCTCTGTTAAAATTTCTGGGGATGGAAAACGACGGAGAAAAGTATTGTCCACAAATCCTAATCATTTTCTTTTCTGCCCACGTTGACTCCTTTTCCAGAAATCTGGATTCATCCCCTAGAGAATTCAAAAGAGTAAATTGGCTATAAGTCGGTCCAACTCGCTCTGTTGAAAATTCTGGGGATGGAAGACGATGGAGAATAGTATTGTCCACAAATCCCAATCATTTTTTTTCGCCCACGTTGACTCCTTTTCCAGAAATCTGGATTCATCCCCTAGAGAATTCAAAAGAGTAAATTGGCCATTAGTCGGTCCAACTTGCTCTGTTAAAAATTCTGGAGATGGAAAACGATGGAGAATAGTATTGTCCACAAATCCTAATCATTTTTTTTCCCACGTTGACTCCTTTTCCAGAAATCTGGACTCAGCCCCTAGAGAATTCAAAAGAGTAAATTGGCCATAAGTCGGTCCAACTTTCTCTGTTAAAATTTCTGGGGATGGAAAACGATGGAGAATAGTATTGTCCACAAATCCTAACTATTTTTTTTCGCCCACGTTGACTCCTTTTCCAGAAATCTGGATTCATCCCCTAGAGAATTCAAAAGAGTAAATTGGCCATAAGTCGTTCCAACTCGCTCTGTTAAAAATTCTAGAGATGGAAAACGATGGAGAAAAGTATTGTCCACAAATCCTAACTATTTTTTTCGCCCACGTTGACTCCTTTTCCAGAAATCTGGATTCATCCCCTAGAGAATTCAAAAGAGTATATTGGCCATAAGTCGGTCCAACTCGCTCTTTTAAATATTCTTGGGATGGAAAACGATGGAGAAAAGTATTGTCCACAAATCCTAATCATTTTTTTTGCCCACGTTGACTCCTTTTCCAGAAATCTGGATTCTCATTCAAAAGAGTAAATTGGCGATAAGTCGGTCCAACTTGCTCTGTTAAAATTTCTGGGGATGGAAAAAGACGGAGAAAAGTATTGTCCACAAATCCTAATCATTTTTTTTCTGCCCACGTTGACTCCTTTTCCAGAAATCTGGATTCATCCCCTTGAGAATTCAAAAGAGTAAATTGGCTATAAGTCGGTCCAACTCGCTCTGTTGTAAATTCTGGGGATGGAAGACGACGGAGAATAGTATTGTCCACAAATCCCAATCATTTTTTTTCGCCCACGTTGACTCCTTTTCCAGAAATCTGGATTCATCCCCTAGAGAATTCAAAAGAGTAAATTGGCCATAAGTCGGTCCAACTCGCTCTGTTAAAAATTCTGGGGATGGAAAATGATGGAGAATAGTATTGTCCACAAATCCCAATCATTTTTTTTCGCCCACGTTCACTCCTTTTCCAGAAATCTGGACTCATCCCCTAGAGAATTCAAAAGAGTAAATTGGCCATAAGTCGGTCCAACTTGCTCTGTTAAAATTTCTGGGGATGGAAAACGACGGAGAAAAGTATTGTCCACAAATCCTAATCATTTTCTTTTCTGCCCACGTTGACTCCTTTTCCAGAAATCTGGATTCATCCCCTAGAGAATTCAAAAGGGTAAATTGGCTATAAGTCGGTCCAACTCGCTCTGTTGAAAATTCTGGGGATGGAAGACGATGGAGAATAGTATTGTCCACAAATCCCAATCATTTTTTTTCGCCCACGTTGACTCCTTTTCCAGAAATCTGGATTCATCCCCTAGAGAATTTAAAAGAGTAAATTGGCCATTAGTCGGTCCAACTTGCTCTGTTAAAAATTCTGGAGATGGAAAACGATGGAGAATAGTATTGTCCACAAATCCTAATCATTTTTTTTTCCCACGTTGACTCCTTTTCCAGAAATCTGGACTCAGCCCCTAGAGAATTCAAAAGAGTAAATTGGCCATAAGTCGGTCCAACTTTCTCTGTTAAAATTTCTGGGGACGGAAAACGATGGAGAATAGTATTGTCCACAAATCCTAACTATTTTTTTTCGCCCACGTTGACTCCTTTTCCAGAAATCTGGATTCATCCCCTAGAGAATTCAAAAGAGTAAATTGGCCATAAGTCGGTCCAACTCGCTCTGTTAAAAATTCTAGAGATGGAAAACGATGGAGAAAAGTATTGTCCACAAATCCTAACTATTTTTTTCGCCCACGTTGACTCCTTTTCCAGAAATCTGGATTCATCCCCTAGAGAATTCAAAAGAGTATATTGGCCATAAGTCGGTCCAACTCGCTCTTTTAAATATTCTGGGGATGGAAAACGATGGAGAAAAGTATTGTCCACAAATCCTAATCATTTTTTTGCCCACGTTGACTCCTTTTCCAGAAATCTGGATTCATCCCCTAGAGAATTCAAAAGAGTAAATTGGCTATAAGTCGGTCCAACTCGCTCTGTTGAAAATTCTGGGGATGGAAAACGATGGAGAATAGTATTGTCCACAAATCCTAACTATTTTTTTTCTCCCACGTTGACTCCTTTTCCAGAAATCTGGATTCATCCCCTAGAGAATTCAAAAGAGTAAATTGGCCATAAGTCGGTCCAACTTTGCTCTGTTAAAAATTCTAGGGATGGAAAACGATGGAGAATAGTATTGTCCACACATCCTAACTATCTTTTTTCGCCCACGTTGACTCCTTTTCCAGAAATCTGGATTCATCCCCTAGAGAATTCAAAAGAGTATATTGGCCATAAGTCGGTCCAACTCGCTCTTTTAAATATTCTTGGGATGGAAAACGATGGAGAAAAGTATTGTCCACAAATCCTAATCATTTTTTTTGCCCACGTTGACTCCTTTTCCAGAAATCTGGATTCATCCCCTAGAGAATTCAAAAGAGTAAATTGGCTATAAGTCGGTCCAACTCGCTCTGTTGAAAATTCTGGGGATGGAAAACGATGGAGAATAGTATTGTCCACAAATCCTAACTATTTTTTTCTCCCACGTTGACTCCTTTTCCAGAAATCTGGATTCATCCCCTTGAGAATTCAAAAGAGTATATTGCCCATAAGTCGGTCCAACTCGCTCTTTTAAATATTCTGGGGATGGAAAACGATGGAGAATAGTATTGTCCACAAATCCTAATCATATTTTTTTTGCCCACATTGACTCCTTTTCCAGAAATCTGGATTCATCCCCTAGAGAATTCAAAAGAGTAAATTGGCCATAAGTTGGTCCAACTCGCTCTGTTAAAAATTCTGGGAAAAATTCGTAGTAAGACACAGCACCTTTAAGCTTCTGATAATTAATTTTCATAAAAGACCGCTTTTCAACAAAGTCCATCGAATTTCCTCCGCCCATCTCCTCACGTTTTCCTGGAATTCATCTAACAGTGAATTTCAAAATTTGAAATTATGGACAAATTAAAAAATTGGTATAAAGACGCAACACCTTTAAGCTTCTGATAATTAATTTTCCTAAAAGACCACATCTCCTCCCCATTTCCTGGAATTCACCTAACAATGAAATTCAAAATTTGAAAATACGGACAAATTGAAAAAAGCAACACCTTTAAGCTTCTGATAACTAATTTTCATAAAAGTCCACTTTGTCCACAAATTCCATCAAATTTCATCCGCCCATCTCCTCCCGTTTTCCTGGAATTCATCTAGCAGTGAATTTCAAAATATTGACAAATTGAAAAATTCGTTAAAGACGCAACACCTTTAAACTTCTGACAATAACTTTTCATAAAAGTCCAATTTTTTGCATAGAAACAATTATATGAAATTGAAAACGACGTGTGCAAGGTGATTTTATGTACATGGTGGCGGGAAATACTACAACAAAAACCATAGTTTTTTGTATTAGATTGTTAGTGCTTACAGTTTGAAATGTCATCCATTTGTAATAAAACATTGTAAAGCTAAAAACAATCAGTTTAAACTGTCAAAATTGCTGCCACCTCATATAAATTTGCCCTAGACATGTATAATAATGTTTATGTGCTATTTATTTGTTTCTTTCACTCTTGCAAGTAGTATAGGGCTGACTTCAACCTCACATATATACAAATATTTAAATGGCGTTAAAAATAAAAAAATCCGTAAAAAATGTCTTCAATCTACATATTACACGTAAACTTTATTTTTCTTTTTGTTTTAAATCATATGTAATTAGGTTTGTATATAGTTGGTCACTCTGACTAATGCTTTTTGATATTATGACTTTTTTAAGATATTATTTAAGTGTTGTAGTATTTTACTATGTAGAATTCTTTTCGCGGGTTTTCTTGCAAAAAATCACTATAATGCTCAATGTTAGCGTTTCAATAAGTAATTTTTTGTGTTGGCAACACTAACAAACTAAAACGCAAATTTTCTGAAATATATGTCAAAGTATGGCAACATTAATTTTCTCATACGCAGCATGTTCTTTGAGTGCATGGTCTCACACATTACGCTACGAATATATATGTCCTTAATTGTTGCGATACATACTTAATTCGATATTTGGGGCTTTTTAACCGGCCATTAAATAAACTATGCTTATAAACAGTTAAAGTAATCCAGAATTTATCCAAAAATGGTATAAAACAATCGATTTTTTTGTGTCCTCATCCTATCGTTTTATCGATTGTACATATTTTGTTATTTAAATTATTTAACATAATAGTGAACAATTTAAAACGATAAAATTAAATAAAATAAAACAGTAGAAATATATACGTATGTATGAATGTTCATACATCTGTATACACATTCTGAACAAAAACATTTAAATTTCTTGTTTTTTTTTTTTGTTGTTGTAAAATACAATAAATAATAAAAATATTAAAGCAAAGCAAAACGGTGAAAAACAAAAACAATTCTTTGCATGAGTACGAACAGTGAAACAACACTAAGACAAAATGAAAGAAACGTTTACGTTTTAGTTCAAGCAAACGAAAATAATGCAGAAATAAATAAAACTAAACAAAATAATATAAACTATTTAACAGCTAAGCCAATTACTCGAACACGTTCCCTATCACCCTCGGTGTTTACAAAAACAGTGGATAGTGACTCATTAAAAAAACTACAACTAGATTTGGTGACAAGTGTTGCCAGGCCAGCAAGTATTGCCGTGACGTCAAAAACAAATTTAGTGGGAAATGATACCATGAACTTAAACACAAATGCAATGGAAAATCCCCCTGTAAAAAGCTGTCAAAAGCCTACAGTACAAGTTGGTATGGACAGGTACATAACAGTGCTTAAACGGGGACGCAGCCCTACCTCTGCAGCAGTTGCTTCGGCCTCAATAGTACCATCTTTTGATAAAATAAATACACAAAATCGTTTTGCGATTCTGGAGGATGAATCCTCTGAAGCACCAAACGTCATTAAATCGTCTAAGCCACCCCCGATATACCTTAGAGAGCAAAACTCTAATGTGTTAATAAAAAGTTTAATTTCGGTGATAGGTGAAAATTCCTTTTATGTAGCTGCAATAAAGCGTGGTATCATTAACGAGACTTAAATGCAGGTGAATCACGAGGATGATTTTCGAAAAATTATTACAAGATTTGAGACTCTAAATAAAAACTTTTATACTTATCAACTGAAGAGCAGTAAAGGTATTCAGGTAGTAATCAAGGGTATAGACTCATGCGTAGACCCAGGGGAAATTAAAGCTTTTTTAGAAGAGAAGGGCTTTAAAATCAAAAACGTAACAAATATCAAAAATAGGGGAAAAAAATCCCCAACCACTATTTCGAGTGGAGCTAGAACCCGGCGACGTTAAGCTCAAAAAAAATGAAACGCATCCAATTTATAATTTAAAATATATTCTGTACAGAAGGGTAACTGTTGAGGAGCCGCACAAAAGAAATGGTCCTGTTCAGTGTCTAAACTTCCAGGAATTTGGCCATACTAAGGCATACTGCTACTTAACCCCTGTTTGCGTAGTATGTGGTGAATTACATGGAACAGTTCTTTGCGACAAATCTAAAACCGACCCCAACGTAAAAAAATGTAGCAACTGTGGCGGTAATCACACTGCCAATTATAGAGGATGCCCTGTATATACTATCGTCAAGCAGTCGGTCGGACCGAAAACTAATCCCCCTCAAATGCAGGTAACAAATCAGGTAAACGCAAATGCAATTCAAGCCCCCCATCCTAGTAATAACAGAACCTCTTACGCTTACGTCCTAAAATCAAACCATGAGCCAATGCAAGTTGCCTCGCCAAGTAATGATGAAACTCCAGTTTCTAATTTAAGTCGTTTAGAAAAAACCAAATAAAAATTTGTTTTTGGAACGCAAACGGCATCCGCCAACATAAAAATGAATTAGAATACTTTCTTAAAAATAAACAAATTGATGTCATGATGATTTCTGAAACTCATTTGACCTCAAGAAATACGTTTAATATAAATGGTTATATACTATATGATACCAAGGACCCTCGAGATAGAGCTTGTGGAGGTTCTGCCATTTTAATAAAAACCCGAGTCAAACACTGCCTAATGTGTGATCATCGTGCAGATTATCTCCAAGCAACGAACATTTGCGTTGAGGAATTAAATAGAAACCTAGTAATTTCATCGTTAACTCCCCGCCTAAATTTTCAATATCGGAGGACCAATATTATAAATATTTTAAATCATTAGGGCCGTGTTTCCTAGCCGCTGGCGATTATAACGCTAAACATACCTTCTGGGGGTCGCGACTTATAACACCAAAGGGTCGTGTTTTATTTAACACAATTTCTAAAGTGGATTTAAATGTGGTAGCGAGCGGACAACCAACATATTGGCCCACTGATCATCAAAAAATTCCAGATGTCATCGATTTCGGCGTGGTTAAAAACATTCCCATAGAAACGATTTATGTTGAAGCCTCCCTAGATTTATCTTCCGACCACACACCTACAATTGTTACTATAATGAACCCCAATAGAATTGTACCTCCGACGACAGCTTCGCAAATTAATTGGTTAAAATATAAAAAATATCTCAGTACCCATTGCACAGAAAATATTGCGCTCAGTACACCGGATTATGTAGATCGCTCTATTGACAATTTTGACAGTTTTCTGAAACTAGCTGTTCAACATTCCAATATTGCCCCCAAAAAAACAAAAACTATTAAAATATATTCCACAGATGTCGAGCATCTTTTGTCTGAAAAAAGGAGGGCTCGAAGAGAGTGGCAATTGCACAGATCCCCTCAACTTAAGAACTTACTTAAAGAGTGTACAAAAAGACTAAGAAAGTTACTGCAGACTAAGAAAATGGCTTCTCTGGAAAAATATCTTGAGGAACTTGATGCAACCCCACAATCAAACTACTCATTATGGCGTGCAGCTAGAAATCTCAAAAGGCCAGTTGTCTCTAAACCACCATTAAGAAACTTGAATGGAAGTTGGGCAAGAAATGATGTTGAAAAAGGAAATCTGTTTGTCAATCATTTAAAAAACGTATTTACCCCAAATATATCTCACGATATTGCGGTCGAGTTACCACCTGTTGCTGCTAGAGCAGCTGTTCCGCTAAGATTTGAGATAAGAGAAATCGAAAATGCTATTTGTGATTTTAACCCCAAGAAGGCTCCTGGTTTTGATAAGATCAGCAACAAAATGCTTTTGGAGCTACCCAGCATAGCAAAGAAAATTATTCTTTTAATTTTTAATGCTATTTTACGCCTTGAATACTATCCTCAAAAGTGGAAGGTCTCCTTAGTCACCATGATACCTAAACCTGGAAAGGATCACACAAAAGTTGAGTCATATAGGCCTTTAAGCTTACTTTCTAATGTATCAAAGCTATTTGAGAAGCTGTTAGCGTCAAAATTAACCCCAATTTTATATGAAAATAGCTGTATTCCTAACCACCAATTCGGCTTTAGAAGAGAATACAGCACAATTGAGCAAACTCATCGTATAGTAAACGCAATAAGAAAAGCCTTTGAAGAAAAAAATATTGTTTCGCTCTCTTCATCGATGTTTCTCAAGCTTTTGATAAAGTCTGGCATGAAGGCTTATTACATAAATTGAAGCTCAACTTACCAGTAAACACACACAAGCTGTTAGAAAGCTACTTAGTCGGTCGAAAATTTATTATTAAAGAAGGTGATTATTTAAGCTCTCCTCAGCAAATTGACGCTGGAGTCCCTCAGGGAAGCATCCTGGGCCCACTTTTATACTTAATATATACCTTGGATATGCCAACAAACAACTACACACAAACTTCAACATTTGCTGATGATACAGCTTTTTTGAGCGTGCACGAAAACCGTCAAGAGGCATCTCGATACCTACAGGATCATATATTTCAACTCGAACTATGGTTAAAGCAATGGAGGATAGAGGTCAATGAGCAAAAATGCGTACATATAACATTCACCTTGCGTCGGGAATCATGCCCCCCTATTAAAATCAATAATCAAATAATACCTCAAAATTCGCATGTAAAATACCTCGGTATTCATCTAGATCGCCGTTTAACGTGGAAAAGGCATATAGAGGCAAAATTAACTCAAATGAAACTTAGCGCTTTTTTTTTAAAGAGCGCTAAATTAGCGCTTTTATTGATACCCGACATTTTTGAACTTTTATTTGCATACATTAAAATCAAGACACATTAAACCAAAATTTGTTTCCGTTTTGAAAATACTTTACTCTGAAAGTTTATTTTCTAAAGAAATCCATTTCGTTTCTTAAAACAAGAAAATTCAAAACTAAATAACTGATTTTAACTTATTTTGTTCGTATTAAGTAAAAGTTTCTTAAATAAAGAAACATTTTCTCATGATTAAAAAATTCACGTTTTTGGTATATGATCAAAAATTTCAAGAAGCATTTATTTAATATTAGTCTGATTTTAAAATAGAATCAAGAAACAAAGTTTTTTTTTATAAACTAACTAGTGCTATACGTTTTTATGGAAAAATTTTAGGCTTTTCTTCTGATTTTGTAAAATAAAGAGCAAAGAAAACTTGGTTTAAGCAACTATAGAATTAAAATTAATTTTTTAGCAGTATTTTATTAAATTTTAGTTCGCTTTGAGTCACAACTTTTTGCTTATGTTTATATACAATAAGAAATTTTTGACTTGGACGAGAAAAGTGCAAAATTTTCGTGGTTCAAGACATATTTTTTGTTGAATTAGTAAATAATTCTTTCCGTGTATAGTTGAAATTATATTACTTTAAGCTTCCTTAAATATCAGAAAAGGCTTTTTAAAAATATTAAAGTTTTATTAACACTGCTCGGCAAAAAACTAAAAAAAGTCGATCTAGAGAACTTGATTATGTGATTTTGATTCACTTTAGCTTGCTAAATGCAAATAGTTTATTCAATCACGTCTAGTCAACATTTTGTTTACTGATTTCTTGCTTTTTTTACTCATAATATACCTGGATTTCTGATAAATGATAAAAATACTAATTTGCATGGAAAAATATAATATAAAATATAAAATAATTATTTGTAAAATATAAATATCGTTCTCAAGTTATGATAAAATATATGTAGCACATAAATGCCTTATTTCGGTCAAAATATAAGACTAGCCCATAAAAGAACAAGACATGATAGAAACAACTGGAAACGGATTTGAATTTAGCGCAGTAGTATCTTTGTTTTTCATAAATTTTTATTTAAAACGATTTTTTTTGACGGCCAGTGTTACTAATAAAACTTGGATCTTAAACATGTCATTAAGTTTTTTATTTAAATTTTATTTAGCGCTTTTTAGCGCTTTTTGATTGGAGACACGGCGCTTTTTGATTAGAAATAGTTCACAACCCCTGTTGACTGCAAACTTCTTCTTTACAACTCCATCTTAAAGCCAATCTGGTGCTATGGTTTTCCGTTATGGGGCACTGCCTCGGCCTCTAATATCGAAAAAATTCAAAGGCGACAAAATAAACTACTTCGAATAATCACAGCTGCCCCTTGGTATGTTAAAAACTCAAATATACAAAAGGATCTTAATGTTCCATTAGTTAAAACTATGATTACGAAATATGCAGTAAAATACTTAAAAAGGCTCGAATTGCACCCGAACCCACTAGCACGAAATATTTTAAATGATAGCGGCCACACTCGCTTAAGAAGAAGAGACACTGCAGCACTTAACCAATTATATGAGCGATAAACACCTATAAAAGTGAACAGAACCCGCGATGAAGAAAATTTTTGTCTGGCACTGGCAGGACAAAAAATAACGTATTAGGTTAAGATTTGATTAATTACACAGTACAACAGCCATTCTGGGGGGTGAGAAATTCCAAGTCAGGGTGATGGTACTAGGTCAGTATAGTAAAACCCTCAAAGGGTTTGGCGTTCGTATGTGTCAGTTTTTTTTTATGACATTTTAAATTTTTTCCTTATCTTGATGTTTTTTCGCTTAGTTGTAACCTTTTGGCAAAAACGTAGTTTAACATAACTCGAGAACCACTTGTCCGATTTTGATAAAACAAATTTAGAAAAATTAGGAATTACAATTTCTCTAATCTGTTTCTACACCGTTTTCCTATATGTGCAACACTTTCGAAGTTAAAAATGAATGTATGAAGAAAAAAAATATTTTTTGCCCAAAAAATTTAAATTTTTTATTTTTAATTCATAAAAAATCCAAAACAGTAAAAAAAAGTTTCAAGTCCTATTACTTTCACGTGAAGTCGCATAACCTATGAAATAAATGAGACATAAATCATGAAAATCGATGAACGCGTTTCGCTTTTATTAACAATTAAGTGAAGGTATGCATTTCAAAAATTTGCTCGAGATATGCACAAAATTCTTTGCAAAAACATTTATGACTTTTTTTATGATTCTTAGAATTCAAAAAAAAAAAAAGTAATAAACAAAAGGTAATTTGATTTTTATGATTGCGGTAGCAAAGTAATAAGCGGTAATAAATGTGCGTGGACAATTGAAAGGAAAAAAGGAAAGTGCACTTTTTTAATTATTTGGGGTTTTCCGTTGGCTACCTGTATGATTTTTTTACAGAAATTCCACCCACATCTATTAGTGCTCATGTTTTGGAACGTACCTGTCAGTAAAATATTGAAAAATACGTAGTATTTATACGTGTTCATTTATCGATTTTTGTCATTCAACAAGTGCCGACGAACGCGAACAGTAAAAGTGATTTTTCTCCAGTTTTTTAAAAGTGAACAAAAGAGAACAGAATATGGAACTGTGCAAGCCAGATATAAATAGTTTTTGCTACTGCTGTGGTCAATATGTCTCAACACATAAAAAAAGGGGAAATTTCAGTACTGATTTTGTTCAAACATACGAGATGTACTTCAACCAAAATGTTATAGTGAACGAAAATTGGGTACGAAATATAGTGTGTAAAAGCTGCTACAACCGTCTAATGGATTGGGAAAATAGGAGACGTGAAAGTATGCCATTCGGTATCCCAATGACTTGGACTAATCCTGGCGAAGGTCACAATCCATTGAATTGCTATGCATGTGCGAATAAAGGAGCCGCAAAAAGGATAAGAAAATCGTATAATTATGTTGGTGTTGCAAGTGCCGCAACACCATTGCCTCATTCGGACCACATTCCTGTGCCAAAAGCTTCTAGCCCAGATATTTTCTCTTCTACGACTGCTCCGACATATCGTGCACGTGATGATCCCCCATATGAGCCATCAGTATCCAATGAGCCAATTTTAATAAATCAAAATAAGCTTGATTCAATTGTTGCCAAGTTGGAATTAACAAAGCATAAATCGGAAGAGCTGGCTTCCATTTTGAAATCAAACAATTTGTTGGCACCCGGTGTGAAAGTCACAGCTTATCGAAGTCGTCAGGCAACACTCCAAAGTTTATTCCTTGTGAATGATGAAAAAACTTCTGCATATTGCCCGGATGTAGGAAAATTGATGGACGCAATGGAAATAAAATATGAAGCAGATGACTGGAGATTATTTATTGACAGTTCAAAACTCAGCTTGAAGGCGGTTTTACTGCATAAGACCAATAAAAAACCTTCAGTTCCAATCGCCTATAGTACAGAAACGAAAGAAACATATGATGCACTGGAAAATATTTTAAAAATGATTAAATACGCCAAACATATGTGGCGCATATGCTGCGATTTAAAAGTTGTAGCAATGCTTTGCGGTCTTCAAAGCGGCTATATAAAATATATGTGCTTTTTGTGCGATTGGGACACACGATTTTCCGGTGACCAATATGCATGCCACGGATGGAAACTCAGAGAGCACAGCAGGTTACAAACGGCCAATATTATTCGTGAGCCTCTAGTGTCGAAGGAGAAGATATTGCTGCCTCCACTGCATATTAAACTTGGAATTGTTAAGAATTTTATCAAAACTGTCGCCAAAAGAGATGAAGTTTTTTTGTGTTTGAAACTAATTTACCCGAGACTCAGCGAAAGTAAAATTAAAGAAGGTAAGTTATAATATCACATTCATTTCCCATGATTTTCCATCTTAACAAATTAATTTTTTCCAATCAGGCGTACTAAATGGTCCAGATATACGAAAGCTGATTAAAAGTGACGCATTCAACAATATTTTGATTGACGCTGAATTGAATGCATGACAGGCAATCAAAGAAGTAATAGAAGGCTTGTTGGGAAAGCATCGTTCTAACAACTACGATGTTTCTGTCGCAAGGATGTTAAGAGCATTCTCGGAAATTGGTGTCCACATGTCCTTGAAAATCCATTATTTACATCATCATCTGGAATACTTCAGCAAACAATTGGCTACCGAATCTGATGAACAAGGTGAACGCTATCATCAAGTTGCTATGCCATTTGAAATGAGGTAATACTGATTTTTTATTTTTTCGAACTCATTTTAATAAAACAAAAACTTACAGATATAGAGGCAAAAAGTCGCCGAGTGCAATAATTGAGGAAATTTGCTGGTGGAGTAAGCTTGTGTGGCAAGACAAGGATGATCTTGATGATAAAGAATTTTCAGGAGATGCAGAAGGGCCAACAGTGGCGTCACACATTGACATTATGTGTGGTTCAGAAACTGATGATAGCGATGAATGCGATGCCACTAGTCCCGAACAACCACCATCGAAAAAGTCTAGGCAATATTTATTAAAATAAAAAAAAAAATAAATAAATAAAACAAAAATAAAAAATTATAAAAATGTTTACTTAATTTTTTTAGTAGTTTATGGCCAGAAGACTGGAGTTATTGGGGAAAATTTATAAAAAAGGCGATAAATTACACTTTTTTGAATAAAAACAAATATCAATATTCTTGTCAAAATGGGATACCTTCACTTAATTGTAAATAAAAGCAGAAAGCGTTAACCGATTTCTATGATCTATGTCGCATTTTGTTTATAGGTTATGTGACTTTACATGAAATTAATAACACTGGATCCTTTTTTCCGTTTTGGATTTTTTATGAATTTAAAAAAAAAAAAATTTTAATTTTTATGCAAAAAAATATTTTTTTTTTCTCCACAAATTTATTTTTACCGGCAAAACTGTTGATTATAAAGAAAACCGTTATATGAACGGATTAAAGAAATTGTAATTCTAAATTTTTTTGAGTTTGTTTTAGTAAAATTGGACAAGTGGTTCTCGAGTTATGTTAAACTACGTTTTTGCCAAAATGTTACAACTAAGCGAAAAAACATCAAGATAAGGAGAAAATTTAAAATGTCATAAAAAACTGACACATACGAACGCCAAACCCTTTGAGGGTTTTACTATACTGACCTAGTACCATCACCCTGACTTGGAATTTCTCACCCCCCAGACAATAATCCCAAAAATGTTCCATAGTGTTATTGTTAGTTCATATTTAATATATGAAGATTCAATAAATAAATAATGAAGAAAAAAAATTGCTTTCGAATCGAGAAAGGACTCGATCACGACTGCCAGAATCAGGCCCCTGATTTGGATTCACCGTCCTAAATAACCTTTAGCAAAACGTGCAGTTTTTAATAAACAAATACCTTGTTCACTTGTGTAGTCAATCAAGCTAACTTTAAATGATTCAAGACGTTTTCCTTATATTATCTTAAGAAAACATTTTTTTCTGTTATTTAAGAATTACAGATATATCCCAGTAAAAACTTCGATTACTTTTTAAAATTAAAGCTTCTTTCACTCATTATTTAGTTGCTTTCTTTTATAACAACATGTATACGTATAGGTACAAAATGACTTCCTTTTGAATGCGTTTATTTTGGGACATCCCTACCCATAGAATTGTAGGAAGAGCTTTTATTTTTTTCTGATTACTCAACACATTATTTTGTAGGTGAAGTTTATACTGAGATATAAAGCTAAAATTTGTAAAAAAAAAAATCGATAATCGCGATTTACGAATTTTTTTAATCGTAATCGCAGTTGCGAAATACCAGAAGCTTCTAGTAAACTACATATTGTTTAACCTTACCTATTGTTTTGAAAACGATTTTCCTTTATTAATTGTTTACTTGAGAAATAAAACATTCCGGTTTCATCAAGCTCTCCTTCCCAATCCTGACGTCTGGGCCTTTCAATAGGATTAAAGTTTAAAGGCACGATTAAATTATGTCCTAGCTGCCCCCACCTTAACTTATGTGACCTGCAAATATTCGATAAATTGTTTAATATTTAAGGATCTTATAAAATAATATTACTTAAATATTAACACTGTGCTAGAATCTCACACATTTTTTGTTACAAGCGTTTTAACCTTATATACGCTAATTCCGGTGGAGTTAACGACTTTTTTTTAGGTTAGCTCTTGTTTTCGAGATACAGGTATTTCGAAAATGGAGGAGGTAGCACAAAATATATTCGCGGATCTCAAAAACGGTTTAGTTAAGTAAATAAACTTAAGGAAATTCCCTAGAAACATAATTTTTTTCTGAATATTTGTTTTTTAAAAATTCATAAAAATTGGAAAATTAAACTTTGCCTCTAAAGCTGGGATCACAGGATTGCCACAAATTGCCAAATACGACATAATTTTGATTGTGCTTTATTGGCGCACGATAATGAAATTGCACCAATAAGATATTCTGAAATCACATGATTGCCCTGTTTTAAACAAATTTAATTGCCGCTAGTTGGAAAAAAGCGAAACGGGTACTGTTCTTACTTGTGTTAACTGCGAAAACAGCTATTCTGTTTTTTTAAGCTAACAAATATTTCTTTTACAAATAAATGTACATATAAAGAAAAACATATCTTGAATAAAAATATTAGCACTGAACAGCTAAATATGCTTGTGAACATAGATATTTCGTTAATAGCAGTAATTAAAAAAAATTAAATGCATAATAAATAAATACATATTTATCTTCTTTGCCTACTAAAAGAAACACAAAAAAGTAAATTTATTTTAAAAAAATTGGAACATTGCGGCAATCGAATTTCCAAACAAAACAAGCTATAAATGATTAAAATGTATACAACTTTTGATTTTATTCAAGCAAGGCGAAAAATGTTAATTAAATATAGGTGTGTTAGATGTAAACGATGAATATGAAAAATAAAGTGGTGCTGGTCAAACATTTGACCCGTCTAGGAGCATCCTGCGTGCTACAGACGCGAAGTTTAAGAATTTCATTAAACCGCCATATTTGTATGGTTGAAGATCTTAAAGCTAATTTTATTGCGGAATTCAATTTATTTGGTTTATTCAATAAACTAAACCGTACGCGAATATGTATATGTTGTGCAACTTTCTACATTTATATAACGGTTTATCTCGAAAAAAAAGCTAACCTAAAAAAACTGGATTCAGCGTACCAGAATAAGTTTAAAATGCCAGGTGCCACGCTTGTATGTTTTATAAGCTAGCAAAGTGTAAAAAATCTATATATATATATATATATATATATTAATATTTCATTCAAAACCTCTGTTTTAGAAAAAACACTACATTCAGAAGTAAAGCTTCGTACAGACGATGGTTCGATGGTCAGATCTTACAATGTTGTCATTAAAATTGCCTAAAAATGTCTAGCAACTGTGTGAACATTGTCAGCTCATTTTCATTTGGAAGATGTGTAAAATTAATGCATCTGACAATGACACCATTGTCAGAAAAATTACAACATTGTAAGATCTGACCATCGTCTGTACGAAGCTTAACTTTTTTCCGAATATATAAATTTAAAATGAAAAACCATTAAATATCAGCGTATAATCAAATTATTTAATATAAACCCAAATATATTTTTAAGTTTATGGACAATTTTTTAATATAGTAGACAAGTGAAAATCAAACTATGTTTTTAAAGGAGGTGTGAAAAACTGTATATAATAAATATGAGTGATAAATGGTTAAGATTGTATATAAAACAGAGAACGGCTTTGTGCAATTGCAAAAAAATCACATTAAATGAACAGCAACAAATACACACGCTTGCGGTCATACAATCAAACTTGCGCAACCGCAAACATTCGCTGCTGGTTTGCAGTCATTCAAATAATGCACATCGTGCTTTGTTATTTATACCATCGTTAGCTTCGTTTTTTAATAAAGATGTTTGTGTGTTCGGTGCGACAATTATTGTTTTGGTAAAGAAAAAAAAAAAATACAAACCAAAAAGCCAGAAATCAAGCAATCATTAATCATGTATTCATTCAGCAGTTGCTATGTAGTACAAGAAAAAAAATTTAAATTAAACTAAACGCACATATGTAGGTACAAACAATTTCCATAGAAACAGTAGACTTTGGGAACGTTCGTAAATGCATCAAAACTGCTGCAGTGATGCAAAATTTTGATGCTGATGCGTAGTTACCAGTTGCACTTGTGATGCTGATTCTTTTTTAATGCACAACAACTGTGCAAAGTTTGAATTTTTGAACACGAGCTAAATTTTAAGTTTTATGAGCGAACAAAAAATAATACAAAAAATATGTTAACAATAGCGATGGCAAATTTTATTGAAAATATTTAGAAAAAACACTAGTTTTCTTATAAATTTTCGATATATTTTATGTTAAAAGTGATTGCATCAGAAAATTAACTGATGCAATAATTGCCAATATTTGCAGCAGAGCTGCGGCATCACTGCATAAAAAAACTTTTGACATATGAAAGTAATGCCAAGTTTCTTACAAGTGATGCATTTACGAGCATTCAACTTTACTTATGCGCAACAACTGCATTTACGAACGTACCCTTTTTTATCATCTTAAAAAGTACAGTAGTTCTGTATGTAAAATGTATTCTTGTTATTGTTGTTTTTATTGTTGTTAATTTTAACAAAGCGTCTCATCGAGTCGTTTATTGTTGTTAATCTTAACAAAGCGTCTTATCGAGTGGACAATGACTACTTGAATGCAAAAGTATAAGAATGTGTTCCTTTTGAATTTACACAGTTGTGTTATATTGCGTCCGCAGCAAAAATGCAAACAAAGCAATTTCAATAAAAAACGAATACATACAATAATCAAATGTGTACGAAACGATGTAAAAATTACCAACGTTGAACTTTGTTTTGCAAGCAAAGAGTGAATGTTAATTTGAGCGTATGAATAAATCAAGAAAAATAGTGATTTTGCAGTTCTCTGAAATAGAATGAATAAAATTATGTGATAACTGAATATATTTTTTATAGAATTTGTTTAAATTAAAAAAAAAAAAATAATATAATGGATAGAGTTGATAAAATGCAACCCCAATCAAGCGGACAATTAAACGTGCTCCTTACAATACATCGACGGATATAGAGACCCTTATCAGAGAAAAAAGGAAGTTAAGAAGACAATGGCAAAACAATCGTTCCCTAACCACTAAGGCCCAACTACAATTATGCCTGACCACTCTTCGCAACAAATTGAGACAGAATCACGAGTCTGCAATAGAAGGCTATCTAAACAGCCTAGACGCCACAAAAAAACTCCAATTATAGCTTATGGAAGGCTGTACGGCATATGAAATGCCCTATAACCCAAGAATCTCCATTAAGACTGGAAAACCGCACTTGGGCCAAAAACACACATGAAAAATTGAACGCTTTCGCGGGCCACCTTGAAAAAGTTTTCACGCCACATGATGCACATACTTGTTCCTGTCGTCCAATCATTCCTGATAAGGTAAACCATCCATTAAAATTTAACATAACTCAAGTAAAATCTGCAATAGAAAAAGTGAATATTAGAAAATCTCCCGGACCTGACCGCATCACAGGGTCCATGATAAGAAACCTACCATCGTCTGCTTCTAGAATCTTGCTGCTCATTTTTAACGCTATATTAAGAGTCGGGTACTTCCCATCCTCATGGAAGAGGTCTATAATTGTGATGATTCCCAAGCCAGGAAAAGATGCTAGCCAGGTTGCGTCGTACAGACCGATAAGCTTATTGTCAATCCTATCGAAGCTTTTCGAAAAAATATTCGTTTTAAGTATAACTCCTCATCTAAATGAACACGACATCATCCCGGATTACCAGTTCGGTTTCAGAGCGAAACATGGTACAATAGAACAAGTGCATAGAATTGTCACCCTTATTAGATCGGCATTTGAGAAAAAGCAATACTGCTCAGCACTGTTTATAGACATTTCCCAAGCTTTTGACAAAGTTTGGCATGATGGGCTACTCATCAAAATAACACGAATGCTTCCTCAAAACACTTACAAGCTTCTGGAGAGCTATCTAACAGGCAGAAAATTGATAGTAAGGTCGCAAGATAAATACTCCCCCCTCAAGAAAATTACTGCTGGTGTCCCCCAAGGCAGCATATTAGGACCGCTTCTATATATAATATACACAGCGGATATGCCAACAAACCTACATTTGCAGACGACACAGCATTTATTAGCGTTAACCATGACCCAAAAGTCGCATCGCAAAATCTGCAGTCCCACATCAATGAACTAGAGGCCTGGCTAGAAAAATGGAGAATAAACATCACATGTAACATCTACCATCAAACAAAAATGTCACCATTTTTGAAAAAAAAAATTTTTAAATTACAAAGGTTTTTTTTTCTCACAAAAGTGCCAAAATTTAAAAAGAAAACTCATAAATGTATTTTAAGTTCAATTTGTTTAAAAATATAAAAAATACTTAACAAAAAAACATTGCAATAAAAGATAAAACTTGACAAATGGTCACGCTGCTTTCAAAACAAACTTCTTTTTGTCAGTGATGCCACAATAACAATAGAACTTATTGCCACTTTTCTAGTGATGACACTAAAATAATCGAAAGATGTAGAATGGAATAAAATGAGATAGGAACATCTTTTAAAGATGTTGGTTTTTAGCTCTATGTATTTCTTATGGAAAGATGTTAACATCTTCGCAAATGGTGGCAAATTGATGGTAGATGTTAGATGTTGATCAGTGTAAAAAGGCTATAAGATACAAATATGTACTATATCATAAGAATTGATTGAACTAAATTCTTAACTAAATTGTCATTATAGAGTATCAAACTACACAAAAAACATTAAAGGTAATAAACATTGAGTAACAGATAAACTACCTTTAAATGCTTTTAGAAAATGTTTATTAAAAGTTAGCAATACAAATTATATTCAAACCTAAGTAACCGATCAATAGTAACTGAGACCATTAGTCTGTGTTTTACTACACACACTATAGTCTCTGGTGATAATCAAATCTATAAACTTCATATTAATAGAAAATGTGTGATAGCAGGTATCATGTATAAGGTATAAATATATAATTTAATGAGTATGGTTTTATATAAATAAGTATAGTTTGCGATTTTTTGTGGTTTTAACAGTATAAATAGTAGGGTATTCATTTAATCGACCTTTTGCTTTAATCGGTTAATCGCTCGATTTTGTTTTTGATCGGTTAACCGATTAATTAAGTTTTTCTTATAAATTAAGTAATTTCAATATATATAAAAATGCATTAATTGTTAATTATTTGGAGTTTATTAGTAGAAAGAAACAACATGCCAAACATAACAATTCTTGAACTAAAACGAGCAAACAAAAAAACAATTCAAAAATATGTAATACATATGCATTTTTTCAATTAATACACAAGGTGTCATATCGTCATAATATCCTAAATAATATTTTACAATTGTTTAAAATGAATAAAAATAAAAATTTTAATACTCTGTTCATTGATTCTTCATAACTGTACAGTAGAAATCTAAATTATAAGCGATAGCTCACACCAGTCATATCGTCGGCTTAATATGCAAACCTGCTTACTCACTTTCAGCATATTTTACATATTTCTCTATTTGCTGCTTGATAGAAAATTGAAAATACAGTTAGTTTTACACACTTCAAGACTTAAATAGAAGAAAAACTACATGCTTGTCGACGAGGTATATCTTTCTCTACCACACGGCATCAACATCTCAATTTACATAAATAGTGGATTAAGCCTGTTTGCATATTAAACCGACGGTATATATGTATTTCTTTTAATTTTCATTTCTTGTAATTATTTTAAGATATAAGACTTTATGACTTCCTTGTGAATCCCCCAAATATGTGTTTATAAAAAATAAACTGAGATCATTTTATTAGTTATTTCAATAGTTAAAGGAGAACTAATAAAATAATCTTTTAGAAAAGTAATTTGGTTTAAATGTTTAGGATTAAACCGATTCTTTTTTTTAATTTTTACAAAACTTTTACTTATCGAAGATTTAATTTCTCAGCCCTTTTCCAGGATTTCTCTAAACATATAAAATACTCCATTATGCCATTAGATTTTTTTAAAATTTTTAACACTTCTAATTGTTTCGGTTAATTTTGTTAAAAGACTGATATGTGAAGATATGTATGAGAAACGTGAAACAAAAAAAAGGTGTTGACAATCAAACATTTAACCCATTGTCGCCACATTCCTGCTGATCGATGATGAAGATAAAAAAACATTGTAATTTTAGTCACCGGTCGGCAGAAAATGGGTTAAAATGAAGATCACTGAACACCTCCTTTGTTTGTATAAAAAAATATTTTCTAAACACATACATTTTGTATATAAGACGAAACAAATACTTAAAAACACAAAAAAAATATGTTATAATACGACAAAATATTGAAATTTTTGTAACATCGGTTAATCGAATGAAATTAACCGGTGTAATCGTTAATCGAAAAAAACCAATTTGAAATTAACCGATCAGTTAATCGGGTAGTAATTAATCGGTTAACCGATTGACGGTTAACCGAATGAATACCCTAACAAATAGTATGGTATTGTATGATATTCTATAGGTTGTTATGGAATGGTATTATAATGAATGATATAGCATTGTATGATATGTATAGTTATTAAACCATAAAAAAAAAATATATAAAGCGGTAATAATGAGAAAAAAATCTATTATCTTTAAATTCATCATTGATACTTATGAGTATATGGACTGGTAATTTCATCATTAAGTATTCAAACACCATTTGTATTCCTCTTTTAAGATCATCTTAATTGATTTGTAATATGTATGATTTAATTTTTCAATATCACTTAATATTTAATTGGTATAGACGACTTTAAGTTTATACTATATATTAATTTTTATCAAAACATTAAATAAACCATATAATATGATTATTAAAACAGAAATTTTATTGTATCAGCATGTATAAGGTATATATACTAAATTAACTGTATCATAAGCATTGTAGAGTATCTAACTATAGAAAAGTTCTTCATTAAACTGAAATTGTAGAGCATCAAACTGGTATTGTATAGTATAAACCTTCAGCAAAATTCTTCATTAAACTGACAATATAGAGTATCAAACTAGAAAAATAAACATTAAAGGTGATAAACAGTGAGTAATAGTTTAACTATCTGAAAATGTTTTTAGAAAATGCTTATTAAGTGTTATCAACAAAATTATATGCTAACTTTATTAACCGATCGATAGTTACTTAGACCTTTAGTCCGTTGCAGTGAAACAGACCAGAGTCTCTTGTGATAACCAAATCTGCAATTTTTTTTTTTTTTTTTTTTTTTTTTTTTATTTCTAGAACATGACCGATTATATTCATATTGATAGACTAGCTCACTGCCCACAAACCTAACGAGGCATCCAAAGCAAACAATTTAAAGTTCTATTTAAGATTAACAAAAACCAAAAAAGACAACTCCTTCTATTTGTTAAATGTAATAAAAACTAATGTGCAGCTGGTTGCTGTTGATACAAAAAAAAAGTGGTTGTAATCTCACTCTTTATATGAATAATAGGTAGCATTCACGCGCACACCCACATACACACACACATATACACACACACCCACTCACACAACCAATCAATAGTTACTTAGCCCATAAGTCCGTTGCAGTGAAACAGACCAGAGTCTTTGGTGATAATCAAATATACTACCTTTATGCTGATAGACTAGCTCACTGCCCACAAACCTACCGAGGCATGTATACAAAAAAGCAAAAGCATAAATGATAAAGCTACTATCCTAAACATACAAAAACTAAAAAATAATTATTCCACGTTCAGTTCCATATTCAACCATTTGTTGATTGTACGTACATACATACATATGACTACAAAAAGTTCTAAGTAAATCGTCAATACGAATACTTACAAGCAAAAAAAAAATTGTCATCCCTCACAAAATTTTAAAGATCCTAAATCAATAATCAGTATTGTGGTTATTTTGTTGAACTATATATGGTTTTTAATCCAAATTTTAAGTATTTTTATAATTAGGCTTAAGTTTATCAAATTTAATTTTCATTAAATTATTTTTATAAAGAAAGGAATTTTACAACACGAAAATTAGTTAAAATTGTTATTGATAATTTTTCATTCTTGACGTGGCTGGGGCTCAAACCCCGGACCTAAATAAATATTCAAGGCGGACACGTAAAAGTAAAATTATCACAGCTTACGAAATTTCGTGCCTTCCGCTAAATAAAAACAATTTACCCACAAATTTGTACGCACAAGTAAAATTATCAAATCTCACAACATTTTTAAGATCCTGTAGCAGCCTTAACCCAACTTTAGCTTACGATTATCAAACAGAGACAAGAAAATCACATGCAACTTCGATGATTCCAAAATACAGAGTAAAAAACTTTATTTCATTCTTCTTATTATTCAACTTAAGATGATTACATATTATTACAAAGTGTTGCCAGTTAAGCATTTCTTATTATATAGATTTCAAACTTCAATATATTACAATACCCCCTTCTTAATTCATTTTCCCCACTTAGTTCTTATTTCTAGGTCTTAAATTATACCGTTTAGAGTGTGTTAAAGATTCTTTGTTTATGATTGCATTTTGCTGTAAGTCATTATTCTGAAGCACATTTGTGGTGTTGCTATTTATTAAATTATTATTAGTTGAAATACTCTCAGAAATATTCAATCTCTGCAAAGGATCTGTTAACACACTTGAAGCTACAGTATCCTTAAATTCTTTTAAGCTTAAAATTATTTGATTAGCGTGCCTTTTCCAGACACTGCCACTTATGGTTTCCACAATATATAATTGTCTACCAATCTTTTTAATTACCCTTCCTTTGACCCATGATCGTTTTCCTGGCTTAGAGTAATCTCTGACCACAACATTATCATCAACCTTAAATGTATTTTTCCCTGATCCTTTATAATATTTTTTCTGATTTTCCTGCTGTTTTCGCACATTTTGACTGATCTCAGAGTTACTTTGACCTACAACATTTCGTCTTTCATTTAACAAATCTAGTCTACATCTTAGTTTTCTCCTATTGAACATAATATATGCTGGAGAAACCCCCGTGCTTGCATGAATAGTATTTCGGTAGTCTAATAAAAATCTATTTAAAACGTTGTCAAATTCGGATAATGGTGCATTATGTAAACATTTTTTCAGAGCCAATTTAATTGTTTTTACAGAGATTTCAGCTTGTCCGTTAGTTGAGGGATGTCCGACAGCAGAAGTTATGTGTTTTATGCCATTTAAATCTGTAAACAATTTAAATTCTTTTGATACAAATGCAGTACCATTATCTGATACGATTATTTTTGGTATGCCATAACGGGCAAACATATCACGCAACACTGACACCACTGCTCGACTTGTCGTATTAACGCCCATATCTACACATTCTAGCCACTTGCTTGTGCTATCCACAATTACCAAGCACCATCGTTTTAAAAAAGGACCAAAAAAATCTATATGTATGCGTGACCAAACCCCATTTGACCTCTTCCATGGAATAAGCTCCTGCTTTGGTGGATTCGGACGAGAGTGCAAACACGAGTCGCAATTCTTAACAGCAGATTCCAAATCTTTGCTTTGATTTGGCCACCAGCAACATTCTCTACTCATAGCCTTCATTTTAACAATACCCATGTGAGAAACATGCAAAAAATTTACTGCCATTGCTTGCAGACTTGAAGGAACTATGATTCTGTAACCCCAAAATAAACAACCGTTCTCTTCGGAAAGCTCTAACCGTCTACGGAAATATGGCAATAATTCGGCATTCCCACAGGCCCTTGGCCAACCATCAACTATAAATTTCCTAACTTTTTGCAATAAAGGATAATTTCCTGTTTCATCCCTAATGGCCTCAAGGTTCAAAATTCTGCTCCTTTCATTGCATTTTTCAAAATAGTTTAAATAAATATGTGAAACCGCTTCAGATTCAAAATTTTGTGTGATCAAGTTATTTGGTTTTCGTGACAGAAAATCCGCAACATTATCTTTCGAACTAACGCTTTCAACATCAAACTGATAGCCTGTCAAAGTTAACGCAATGCGTTGTACTCTGTTTGACGTCAAAGCCGGAATTCCCTTTTTAGGGCCAAAAATATACTTTAGTGGTTTATTATCCGTCACTAACAAAAATTTTCGCCCAAACAGATATTGATGGAACTTAGTCACACCGAACTGAATAGCAACCGCCTCACGATCAATCTGAGCATATTTGCGCTCCGTAATACTTAACGATCTCGATGCAAATTCAATAGGCCTTTCTAATCCCCTTTCATCTACCTGAGATAACACAGCGCCGACACCTATAGGACTAGCATCTACCGTCAACTTGGTTTTTAAATTTTGATTAAAATGTGTCAAACAAACCTTGGAAGCTAGTCTTTCCTTCACCTGTTTCCAAGCTCTAGAACAATCTTGGGACCATACAAAGTCCGCATTATTTTTTAATAATTCATATAAAGGACCAAGAACTGTAGACAACTCCGGTAAAAACCTTCTATAAAAATTTATCATTCCTAAAAACGATTGTAATTCCCTGATGTTCGTAGGTTGCCTAAGATCACTTATTTCCCTTATCTTCGCTGGATCCATATGTAATCCATTCTCATCAATAACATGTCCTAGATACTTAACCTGTTTGCACAAAAACTCACATTTAAGTTTCGATAATTTGAAACCCGAATTACACAAAACGGAAAAAACTTTTTCCAATGTTTTCAAATGCGATTTTCTATCCGGTGCAGTGATTAAATTGTCATCTAGGAATACTACAACTCCTTTAATTTTCATCAAAAGGGAATCCATAATTTTTTGAAAAATGGCTGGTGCTGAAGCCAAACCATAAATTAAACGAGTATACCGAAATAAACCTTTTGAAGTTGAAATCGTTGTAAGTTTACGCGAAGCTTCATCCAATTCAATTTGTTGGTAAGCTGTGCTTAAATCTAACTTTGTAAATTCTTTACCCCCTTGCAGTTTTGCGAACATTTCCTCTATTCGGGGTAGAGGATATTTTTCAATTTGCAATTGCGGATTTAGAGTTACCTTAAAATCGCCGCAAATGCGTACGCTGCCATCTTTTTTCATTATTGGCACTATAGGAGTACCCCAATCGCTGACGTCAACGGGTTCTAAAACATTAAGTGCAACTAACTTCTCGATTTCTTTTTCCACAGAATCCTTTACAGCGAAAGGAAGTGGCCTTGGGCGGAAAAACTTAGGACATGGATCCTCTTTTAAACGCAATGTAGCTTGATAGTTTTTAAATAAACCGAGGGAACCATCGAAAAGTTCCTTATATCTTGACAAAATCGTGGTCAAGTTTTGGCAAGTTGAGTTTAGTGTCGTATAGTTTAAATTTGTCAGTTTTATATCAAAAGACTTTAAAAAGTTTCTACCAAGAAGTGGTGGACCACCAGATTTAATGACCAAAAATGAAATCATTTTAGTTTTATCTTTAAAACGCATATTAACCTCACATGTACCGATGTGATGTATTGTTGCACCATTATAAGCTTTTAACAAAGTTGTATCTTTACGCAATTTGCAATTAAAGAAAAAGTTTTTGTAAGTGTTCTCGGAAATGACGTTGTTCTCCGAACCTGTATCCAATTCCATATAAAACGGGTCTTCATTTATAAAAACTTTAACTTTAATCGGTTCATCTTTATAACTACTTATCGCAAATAAACTAACCTCACTATTGTCACAATAATTAATAGTTTGTACATTACACATCTTCTTTAAATGACCTCGCTGCTTGCATTTATTGCATCTGTAATTCTTAAACTTACAGTTTTCTGCTTTGTGATTTGTATAACCACAAACTTTACATTGCTGCAGTTGTTGTTCTGCTTTGCCCTTTTGCTGCTTACGATGACTGCTCTGCTTTTGTTCCAACGATCGCATACAATTTCCACGTTGCTTTTTATTAATGTAATTTAAAGGTTCGTCCTTAACCTCACTTACCACATGCTGCTCTTGAATATATGCTGCAATGTTTGCGATTTCCACAACCCGTTGGAAAGTGGTTGTACTAGGCTCCAAAAAAATCTTGTCACGGCTTGGACCCTTTTCCAGTCCCATAACAAATTTATCCCGGATCGCCGTTTCTAGGTGTTGGCCAAACTCACAGTTTGTTGCCAGCGCCCGAACACGCACCGCCCAATCGTTAATTGATTCTGTTGGTAACTTTGTTGCATTATAAAATTTAAACCGCTCAGCAAATGCTGATGATGGTGGCTTAAAATGACTTTTCATTGCTCCTATGCACGCTTCTAACGTTGTTGTATTTGCATCAATTTGGGCTGGACTTAGCAGATTCTCCAGTAATGTATAGGCACTTTGTGACATTGACGTCAGCATTATTGCTTTTCTTCTAATGCTATTTGTTACGCCATTCGCAATGAAAAACTGGGACAATTGTTTTTCGAACACCGCCCATTGATTCTTTTCAGGGTCGAAAAACGGCACGTTAATTTGGGCACCCCAACTTGTCGGTGCATCCGCATTTACATTTTGGGTTTCCAGCGACATTATATTTTTTTTTTTTTTGTTTAATATTCTAAACGAAATTTAAGTTCAAATACTTGTTTATTAAGTATTGTATATTAAAAACACGTTTTTTTTTTGCTCGTCGCCAATTTGTAGCAGCCTTAACCCAACTTTAGCTTACGATTATCAAACAGAGACAAGAAAATCACATGCAACTTCGATGATTCCAAAATACAGAGTAAAAAACTTTATTTCATTCTTCTTATTATTCAACTTAAGATGATTACATATTATTACAAAGTGTTGCCAGTTAAGCATTTCTTATTATATAGATTTCAAACTTCAATATATTACAGATCCTAAATAAATATTCAAGACGGACACGCACACGAAGCAATTTCACACCTTCTCCTAAATAAACAACTTGTAAATCGTCAATACGAATCCGCACAAGTAAAACTATCATCCCTCACAAAATTTTTAAAATCTTAAATAAATATTCAAGTCGAACACGCAAAGTCGAACCCAGCAAACAATTGTTTGCTTGGTTTGCATTCCCCTAAATTTGTATTGGAGGCGATAGGTAGGGGATAGTTTTAACATGAACTGGGTTATGGCATGCTCCCAAATTTGTATGGAAAAGTTGATCGTGGACCGGCATAAACACACTACTAGCATTGCATGTATTTTGTCGTCAAAGTAGTTTGAAACACATCAAAATGCATGCAGTGATCACTTACGTTGTCCTCCAAAACAGACGTAAATATGATTTTAAACAAGACATGTTTGTTACTTAAGGTGAAGTTAAAAAATGCCCTGAAGACTTCGTTGGCGACATTTGCGTCTATGGCCATTTTTTAAAATAACAACTATTCAGAATACTGGAAGTCGAATAATCGATCCCCCTTATTTATATAATTTACATACCAAATTTTATTACGATCGGACAATTTTTGTAGGTGTTATAGCTTTTTTAAGAAACGTTATATGTAGCAGGACTTTGAGTGCTTAGTCCGATTTAAATTAAAATTTACATACACGTTGCATGACCACTTTTTGTAATTTTATGGGCATTATTGAAGCTAATATTTCAATTTCAGGCACAAGGGAGGAAGGCATGTCCTTGGACGGATTTTTCCATTAATTCATATTTTGCTTAACTAAGCTAGCCCTGCAAATAATAGGACCAGTCCAAACACGCGTGTAAAGAGTAGTCCACAAGGGACCAGGACTAGTCCAAAAGTAACCCAAACGTATGGAAAAAACCTGGTCTATTTAAAATTACGATTTCCTAGGAGAGGACCATATAACCCACCTTTGGACCACTAATGAGTAGTTTTAAAACTACTCCATGGTATACTCAAGAGGATTAGTTTTGAAGTCGTTTAAAACGAAAGCATGCCGTTAAAAAAAGAAGACATGTCGTCTCACTACAAACAGTTTTTAACAATGACATTGTCCATGCTTGTCCATTTTATCAAAATGGATCAGGTGGTCCAATTTTATTTGCAGGGAGTTTATGCTTGTGTACCAAGATCTGCAAAGATCTGACCACTCCTTCTATATGGGAAGGAAGCACAGTGGGTCGGGACGATATTGCTTAACCCAGGGGGAGTTGCGGTCAGTCGCAAGGACAACACGAATTTTAAAATACTAATCCGTTGTTTATTCTTAACAACAAATAATTATATTAACTATTAACAGACGCACTTGTTAACTCATGATTAGGACACATACATGAAAATGGAGATTAAGATATTTAAAAGGAAAATATAGATTAAGTCATTAATGAAAACGAAAACATATAAACAACAATAAATCATAAACAACCAAACATGGAATTAATGTTTAACCATATATTTTTTTTCTTTCTTCATTATTTATTTATTGAATCTTCATACATTAAATACTAGCTGACTCGGCAAACGTTGTTTTGTCTAGAAAAGTATTGTTTTGTTGAATATTTTAAATACAGATACAGAATCAAGTACAGGTAATATTCGGTGCAGATAATTTATCTTTATTTACAAAAAAAAAGAATATGAAAATGTGAATTATAAGTAAACTATTGAATAAGTTAAGAGAATATCATTGAAGCACTTTGTGATAAACAATATTTTTCGTTTTGTTGTCAGGTGCGAAAATGAACAAAGAGGATGTCTTTCCGACACGGCAACATGCGACATAGAGTTGACCGTGTGAAAAACAGTCATTCCCCAAATTTAGGCCACAAACACTCAATAATTGGGATTTCTTGATTGTCATGGCGAATGCGAGACGAATTGGAAATTGGATTCGTTTAAACTCGTATGGCATATCGGTAAGGATCATTGGAATTCTCGGAATGAGAACTTCCTCTCCTGTAAACTTTCCTTTTAGCACTCCATACAAAATTTATGAGAAAATGAATTTTCTTTATAATTTCTTTTTTTTGGAATATTTTTGAGATTTTTTTGCTAACAGATCAAAGCATGATCAATTGCATAGCTAATGATTTGATTCATTTTCAATGGCAGTTCTTGTCGAAAATTGTTCATACCAACCCAAAAACCTTTGCCGGCTCATGCGCAACAACTTTACTAAAGACCATAGCATGATCAAATGATATAATTTAGGAGTAATTTTCAATGGTGCCGCCTATCGGAAATTGGTCATACCAACCTAGAAACCTTTGTATGGTAATGCTCAACAGCTGTGCTAAAGATCATAGCATCGTCAAATGCAGAGTTTACGATTTAATTCATACTGAGTAATTTTCAATGGCACCACCTCTTTTAGTTTTTTTTTTTTGCTATTCTTCTTACTTGATCAGAGACCATTCCGAATTGGTACGAATCATCGAAATCGGTCCAGCCGTTCTTTAGTTATAAACGTAGTAACTAACGCCACTTTTTTTTATATATATAGATGAACTTACAATAATTAATAAAATTTTAACCTAATACGTTATTTTATGTCCTGCCAGTGCCAGACAAAAATTTTCTTCATCACGGGTTCTGTTCACTTATATAGGTGTTTATCGCTCATCTAACTGGATAAGTGCTGCAGTGTCTCTTCTTCTTAAGCGAGTGAGGCCGCTATCATTTCAAATATTTCGTGCTAGTGGGTTCGGGTGCAATTCGAGCCTTTTTAAGTATTTTACTGCATATTTCGTTATCATAGTTTTAACTAATGGAACATTGAGATCCTGGTGAATATTTGAGTTTTTAACATACCAAGGGGCAGCTGTGATTATTCGAAGTAAGTAATTTATTTTGGCGCCTTTGAATTTTTTCGATATTACAGGCCGAGGCTGTGCCCCAAAACTGAATACCATAGCACCAGATTGGCTTTAAGATGGAGTTGTAAAGAAGAGGTTTGCAGTCGAGATTAAGGACAGAGTTTCTTCCAATAAGCCAATGAATTTGGATGGCTTTTAGTTTTATTTGAGTTAATTTTGCCTCAATACGGCTTTTCCACGTTAAACGGCGATCCAGATGAATACCGAGGTATTTAACATGCGAATTTTGAGGTTTTATTTTAATAGGGGGGCATGATTCCCGACGCAAGGTGAATGTTATATGTACGCATTTATGCTCATTGACCTTTATCCTCCATTGCTTTAACCATAGTTCGAGTTGAAATATATGATCCTGTTGGTATCGCGATGCTTCTTGACTGTTTTCGTGCACGCTTAGAAAAGCTGTATCATCAGCAAATGTTGAAGTTTGGGTGTAGTTGTTTGTTGGCATATCCGAGGTATATATTAAGTATATTAAATTGGGCCCAGAATGCTTCCCTGAGGGACTCCATCGTCAATTTGCTGAGGAGCGCTTAAATAATTACCTTCTTTAATAGTAAACTTTCGACTGACTAAGTAGCTTTCTAACAGCTTGTGTGTGTTTACTGGTAAGTTTAGCTTCAATTTATGTAATAAGCCTTCATGCCAGACTTTATCAAAAGCTTGAGAAACACCGATGAAGAGAGCGGAACAATATTTTCTTTCTTCAAAGGCTTTTCTTATTACGTTTACTTTACGATGGGTTTGCTCAATTGCGCTGTGTTCTCTTCTAAAGCCTAATTGGTGGTTAAGAATACATCTATTTTCATTTAAAATCGGGGTCAATTTTGACGCTAACAGCTTCTCAAACAGCTTTGATTTATTATAAAATAAGTTTTTTGGCCTATATGACTCAACTTTTGTGGGTCCTTTCCTGGTTTAGGTATTATGGTGACTAAGGAAACCTTCCACTTTTGAGGATAGTATTCAAGGCGTAAAATAGCATTAAAAATTAAAAGAATAATTTTCTTTGCTATGCTGGGTAGCTTCAAAAGCATTTTGTTGCTGATCTTATCAAAACCAGGAGCCTTCTTGGGGTTTAAATCGCAAATAGCCTTTTCGATTTCTCTTATTTCATATCTGAACGGAACAGCTGCTCTAGCAGCAACGACCGCAATATCGTGAGATATATTTGGGGTAAATTTTTAAATGATTGGCAAACCGATTTCCTTTTTCAACATCATTTCTTGCCCAACTTCCATTCAAGTTTCTTAATGGTGGTTTAGAGACAATTGGCCTTTTGAGATTTCTAGCTGCACGCCATAATGAGTAGTCTGATTGTGGGGTTGCATCAAGTTCCTTAAGATATTTTTCCAGAGAAGCCGTTTTCTGAGTATGCAATAACTTTTTGTGCACTCCCTTTTTCAGACATCTGTGAAATATATTTTAATAGTTTTTGTTTTTTTGGGGCACTATTGGAATGTTGAACAGCTAGTTTCAGAAAACTGTCAAAATTGTCAATAGAGCGATCTACATATACCGGTGTACTGAGCGGAATATTTTGTGTGCAATAGGTACTGAGATATTTTTTATATTTTAACCAATTATTCTACGTAGCTGTTATCGCTAAGTAACCAGTCGGAGCTATAATTCTATTGGGGTTCATTATGGTAACAATTGTAGGTGTGTGGTCGGAAGATAATTTTAGGGAAGCTTCAACATGAATCGTTTCTATGGGGATGTTTTTAACGACGCCGAAATCGATGACATCTGGAATTTTTTGATGATCAGTAGGCCAATATGTTGGTTTTCCGCTCGCTACCACGTTTAAATCCATTTTAGAAATTGTGTTAAACAAAACACGACCCTTTCGTGTTATAAGTCGTGACCCCCAGAAGGTATGTTTAGCGTTATAATCGCCAGCGGCTAGGAAACACGGTCCTAATGATTTAAAATACTTATAATATTTGCTTTCTGATATTGAAAATCTAGGCGGAGAGTATAACGATGATATTACTAGCAGCGTTACCATTGTGATACTAAGGTATCAATTTGATTCTTTTTCAACGCTCTTGATACGTTTTGTGACCCTTTTTTTAAATTATACTTTTGTATCAATTTCACCTATTAGGTGACACTTATTGACCTTTTTGGGAATAGCACTCACATTTTGTTTTTTGTCAACACTGCTGAACGTTAGTGCTTAAAAAATGTTTTCGAAATATGCGGAGATGGAGAAATGGACTTCAAGTGAAGATTTAATACCAAAATATAGAACGCACATTCCTAAAAACTTGTAAGTATTCGTAAAAAGTTTTGTGTTATAAGATTTTTTATGTCTTCTAAATTAGATTTTCGATAGTTAAGTACAAATTAAAGTACAATTTCCCTAATAACAAACATCACTCCTATACATATTTGTTATATTTTATTTATTTAATAACTTATGCTGTGGTGCAATTCACTAACTTTTAACGAATCGACAATCGTTATATTTTTCGACATATATATTCGCTCACAGTAACGACAGTGTAGTTCTGAAACTTGTTTTTAACTATAGTAAACAGCTGTATTTTTGTAACATCTCTGGATTAAAAAGGTTAAAAAAACGAAAAGCACAAAAGAGAATAAAATAAAAACAAATGAAGTTGTTCTTAACCCCCTATGTTACACATGTTTTTGCATTCAAACTGCATTGAAAAAGGAATGGCCAGACTCATGAGTATGACGAAGGGTTAATTTATGGTTTTTATATTTTTTTTTGTGAATTTTCGATTTTGAAGTTTGTTTTTGTTCATACATTTACATATGAATATATCTTTGTATGAATGTAAGCTTTTTTTAACATAAAATACATTTTATCTATTTAATAAACACAACCTAAATTATTGTCGCTAAAATAACGACAAAAAAATTGCTTAAAGTAACAGCTGATTTTAAACGACAGCGAGTATCGTTAAAAATTTTACTGAATAGCATATTCGATAAATTTTCGTTATATTTATTTTAACGATTCTATTATCGTCATAAAAGTTAGTGAAACTTGACCCTTTTTTGACCCCTTTTTCTGTAAAATCCCGTTTTTGTGACCCTTTTCTAAAATTTCTAACGGTAACCCTGATTACTAGGTTTCTATTTAATTCCTTAACGCAAATGTTCGTTGCTTGGAGATAATCTTCACGATGATCAAACATTAGGTAGTGTTTGACTCGGGTTTTTATTAAAATGACAGAACCTCCACAAGCTTGGTATCATATAGTATATAAACATTGATTTTAAACCTATTTCTTGGGGTTAAACCATATATTGGTAACAATAATCCTACAAAGACGACCGTAGTATTTGAGAAAAGAAATTATATTTTGTATTTAGTTAAGAAAATATGATGCATAATAAAAAAAAAAATTTAATATAAAGAACGGCATGAGCACGAACTTCTCAACAACGAAACATTAGGGAAGAGTCTCGATTTAAATGCTTATTAGCAGGAAACCCATAAATATGCAATTGCGCGTTTTTCCTTGTACGACCAATGGAGGCAAACAAAATATTTATTTATTCGTTTATTTATAAACTATTAACGTAATTTACTAAATAATATATCGTAAACAAATTTATAATTTGAATAAATCTTCAATTTTTACCTGTTTGAACATAAATTATCGAAAACAGAATGAACAACCAAAAAAGAAAAATGCATGATCACGATTTATTATACCCACAACACAATAGTGGTGTAGGGCATGTAGTATGAACACACCTAATGAAGAAATACAATCAGAAATGCAAGCAAGCAAAATTCCAAGCAATGAAAAATTATAAAAATAAACAAAGAAATAATGACCTAAATTTTATTATGCAATTGCAAAGTTTATTGAAATGGGTCATTAGAATTGCAGGTTGAAAAATGATAGTTTTAATGAATGAATGAATATTGAAAAGATTAACAAAAATAAATTAATATGATAATTATTAAACATAGAATAAGAAATAGTATATAAGCTGAAGAAATTTGTAAATAAAATTAGAAATAAATCTGACTTCAAAGTTGTTTTATTTTTCCTAAAACTTCGGCAATTAACTTTGCCATAAGATAGAGCCGTCTGCTACTCTAAGGCTCTCTAATAAATCAAGAGTACTATAGAGTCAAACCATTAGTAAAAAGATCATTACATGGCGATCCTGCCAAACCAATGGATACAGAAGAATTAGAGGCAACCAAACAGGAGATCGACAAGTTATTTAGGAAATGGGAGCATTTACTAGAGAATGAGTATGTACCTCAGCCTGTAGTTTCTGTTCCAGAGACCCCCAAGTATAGTGCCTGCAAAAATAAGATACCTATCAAAGAGTATCTTAAACGCCTGCAGAAGTCCAAAGCGCAGGTACCAAGATCCGAGACTCCGAAGAAGGAAGAGAAGCAGAAGAAAAGAGGTGGTAAAGCGGTTAAGAGGCGGAAGCTCGTTGCAGAGGCCTACCGAAAGTTCCATTTGACCGGCAACAAAGCCGAGAAGTCCAAACTTTTAAATGAAATCCGGACCATAAGAAAAACAATTAAATAAATTTAATTTAGAAAAATATATGTATGTAATAACCATATTTCAAAATGGGTGGATGGTTTTCAAAAGAAGCCATCATTGTAAATGAAAACAACAGTGGAGTGCTGACAGTAACTCAGGATCATATGCAGCTGGTAATTCTAATCCTTTTAGTTGTGTTAGAAAAATTATAAAAGTAAACAAAGAAATAATGACCTAAATTTTATTATGCAATTGCAAAGTTTATTGAATTGGGTCATTAGAATTGCAGGTTGAAAAATGATAGTTTTAATGAATGAATGAATATTGAAAAGATTAACAAAAATAAATTAATATGATAATTATTAAACATAGAATAAGAAATAGTATATAAGCTGAAGAAATTTGTAAATAAAATTAGAAATAAATCTGACTTTAAAGTTGTTTTACTTTTCCTAAAACTTCGGCAATTAACTTTGCCATAAGATAGAGCCGTCTGCTACTCTAAGGCTCTCTAATAAATCAAGAGTACTATAGAGTCAAACCATTAGTAAAAAGATCATTACAGTGGAGAGGGTATTATGCACTTGTGCTGATGTGTGTAACGCCTTAAAATATTGGTCCTAGACCCACCTTAAAGTAAACCGATCGTCTTAGAATCACTTTCTGAGTCGAACTGGCAGGCTGGCTGGCTGGCTGTCCATGTAAGCTTGTGCGCAAAGAATTAATAAATTAAAATAGACTATTTTCCATTTTTCAAAAGCAAATCACAAATAAATTTTATATTGTTTGCTTACAGTGCAGCCACACGATCAAGATTTTCTTGATAGTCTTTTACATATACTGATTGTCAAAATATGCAAAAGTTGACAGCTGTGAAGTAGGCTGCACGCAAGTTGAAAGCAATTTACTTTTTCAAGATGTCGTCGCCGAGAAAACAACTCAAAATGTTTTGCTATTTTCCACTTTTGATTTTTCTGCACTGTAGGCTGTTCGAAGGGACTTTATTTTTTTCTTTACTTCTTCCACTGGCATTTTTGTTTCAGAAGCTAAAGACGCGTAGGCTTTTATTTTTAAATCATTTCGCCTATATGATGAAAGATTCATAAAATTTCATGGCTTCTGTACAGCTCTATGAATCGCAGAACATCATTTTGCTTATTAATTTTATAAATAAATTTTATTAATAAACATATCTCACTATTTTTTTAGGTTTTTAGTTAAAATTTTAAAATTCCCGCAACAATTTGTAAAAAAAAAGAGCTTCAGCTTTTGCCGGCAAAATATTTGTGAAAAAAAAAAAACAAAAACAACTTCAAAAGATTTGTAATAAGATGTTTTCTTGAAATTGATACACTCACTGGCAAGAGAATTTTAGAGGCAAGTTCGTATCAATTTTTAAAAGTATGAGTGTATTGGTAAAAAAGTGTGAGTGTATTAAAACTTGATAGCCAAAACTTGATCGTGTAACCCTCAAGTTACCAAACATCAGAGAACAAAGCTGATGTAATTTGACGGCGCAAGTGTTTTGTTGCAAAAATTGCTAGCCGCAGGTTTAATTCGGATGTTAGCCGGATAAAATTATACCAACAACGGCGAAGGCTTACAAAAACTAAAACGGTTCGGCGTAGCCGCTCAGCGCATGTCTCTTCTGATTAGTTACGACAGGACAATAAACATAGCAAGCAAAGTTCTATTTATATAAGACACTTTTTGTTAACAAAGCAACAACAATATTTTTAAAACATTTTAAATGTTAGAACATTATGACAAAATAACATGACAGCACACCTTGAGAATGCCCCATATGTATATTTTGACGGACCATACTGCCCCATTGAACGACACTTTCAATCAGCTTCGGTAGGTAGAGGTGCAATTTTGTGAATTGGTTGTCGAAGAACCCCTTTTAATGTTTCAGGTCAACTACTCTCACCTTTCCATCACGGAAAGCCTTTATTATACTGGCAAGGAGCCACTGCTGAGGAGGAATGTTGTCTTCATGAATGATGACAAGCGTACCTTCTTTCAAGTTTTCGGAACCCTTGAACCATTTGGATCGTTGTTGTAAATTTAAAACGTAGTCCTGGACCCATTGTAGCCAAAATTGTTGCTTAAGATATGTAACAAGTTGCCATCGCTTCAAATAGTTGATATTTTTGTAGCCTTCTATGTTTTCGTCTGGTAGCGTCATTAAAGAAGATCCAATCAAAGGGTCGAGAACTTAAAATAGATTCAACTTCGATGAGTTTTGTTTGAAACTTTTCATATGTTAAGTTTGCTTGAGCCATATTTTTAACGAGAAGTGTTTTTGTTGATTTTATGGCGGACTCCCACAAGCCACCAAAATGGGGAGCGATGAGGAATGAACGAGAATTTAAAGCCAGTAACTGCGCTGTAGTGCATGAGCTCTTTCACGTGAGCATCGTCGAAAAAGTGTTGTTTGTACTCTTGAAGTTTAGAGCTAGCGCCAACAAAATTGTTGCGTTAACACAGTGCAGCTTTTGAGGTATGTCACGACGACCTATAAACCTATTAAGACATAAAAGAAATGTATAAGCTGAAAGATCTGAAACTAATTCAATATGAACAGTAGGGTGGGTCACTGATGTATGAGAAAAATTAAAAGTTCTCGAATCATGTTCTAATAGCAATATTTTTTTGTCTTACGTCAAAACAAATAAAAACTGCAAAAAAAAAGTCACATCTTCAGCCCGCGCAAGAGCTCCTAAGAAAAGTAAATTTTTTAAATTTAATTATATTTTATTTACTATCAATTATTATTAATTAAAACTGAAAACATTTTGAATTTACCTTAAAAAAAACAAACTTTGGTTCTTATACAACAGAAAACAATTAAATATTTTTTGGTCACAAAATCTTGTTTACTGTAAAATCTGGCCATCTCTCGTCTTGATTCAAGTTTCGTCTATGTTAAACCTTCTCTTAATTTTTTATTGCTTAGAGTCATGGATGCTTCTGATACTATTTTTACGAACTTACAAGTCGATAAAATACAGTAATATGGTTTTTTGCAATACAATGCTATTGTTGTTATATTCAAAATTAAACAAAATCGAAGGTCAAAGCGCGGGCTGTTACACTAAAAATAAATTAATAATATTTTACTGGGGTCTAATGCAGACAAAAATACAACATATTTACGCTATTAGAAGTCGATAAGAGAAAAAAAAATTTTCGACCCACCCTAATGAACAGCTTTAGATGAGAAGCAAACAACAATAGCGACATAAGTTTTATAGGGAGCTTTTCCTCTGATACGATAAGATGTGTAGAAGGGGCCGCAAAACGAGAAAAGGTCGTTGAGCCTTAAAATGATCGCCCACTTAATGTCGTGCTAATGGAGGATTGTATTTAAAGCAGTGTACACAATTTCGGACAACTTTTCTTAAGACTTCCCTGGCGTTGATTACCCAGACTTGTTGACGAAGAATCCCAAGTAGGTCCTTGGAACCAGCATGTTAGTGTTTTCGATGAAAAGTTTTGTGAAAGGATGCTCCATTGGCAGAAGTGCAGGAAATTTTGTTTCATAGCTGACTGCCCACACGAACGATGACTAATGTGGAATTGCAGAACTGTATTTCGTCTAGGAACGGGGCCAGCATTTGTATGCTGGGTTTTTAGCTTTCCCGCTTCCTTAAATATTGACTGTTGAATACGATTCGAAAAAAAAACGCGGATTTTAGTTCTTCAGCGGTCACAAAGAGATTTCGCTTTTGTTTGTCGGGAAGACGATGAATATAGACGACGGTGCGAAGAATACGATGATACGATGAATGACGAGAAATTAGATGATCAATGACTGATTTAAGAACTGTTTTTCTCATTTCTTGCTGCGGTAGCTCTATATTTTCAATATTGCCCTTTGGCCAACCCGTTTCTGGTTCTGATAGAAATTTTGGACGAGGAAACCATAATGTATTACTAAGCTCGCTTGCAAGACAACCCCTTGATTCCACATCGGCAGGGTTTTGTTTTGAGGTCACATCTTCCAAGAAATAGTGTGAGTTAAGTTTTTTTATTTCTGATAGAATCCATTCGCGACAAAGCAAACATAAGACGATGAGTGATAAGTGAGCCAATTTAAAACAATTTTAAAGCCTAACCAAAAGAAAATTCTGTAGGTAAAGCGATCGAATTTTGATTTGATGGGGTAAAATCAAAATTGAATCGCTTGATCGACTGAGCAACAAGGCGGCGCACGGTGTTCGATCCTTTAATCTGGCTGGCCAAAAACCCAAAAATGAGTTATAAAAAGGAACAAATTGGACCACAATATTTAAATAAGAACATACCAACTAAGATATTTCTCATGAATTTTTGCTGGAATTTAAATATGTACGACTATAACGGTACTACGAATATCATGTAAAATGAAGAAAAAAATTTGGTTTATTTCGCTTGAAAAATTGCTTATGTTTGGAGGTCAATTACAAGTTGTCTGTGCAATTTAGTTAATTAGTTCTTTTTTTACTGAGACTGGTATTATCATTAGAGTAAACGCGGTGTATTTTTCAGTTATCAGAATAAAGGATGTAGTTTTTATTAGTAATTATATCAGGAAGGTTGTAAGTAACATTTTTTAAAACGAAAATAAAACTTTGTAGACAAATATATTTTTGTTCTATATACTTCCATGATCTTTTTACTTGTTTAGTAAAATTTGGACTAATAGAAAATAAAAAAAATTTTTGCCCGAAAGTGCCCATGCTGAACAAAATGGAGTCTAATACAATTTCTCGCAAAGATATTTTTCAAATATTGTTATCCACTGTCAAAAAAGACAAAGTTGATCGAATGGTTGACTTCATTTCAGGGTTTAAAATGCTATCGCCATATTAGCAAAAGCAGCCAAATTTGGCCTTTTTCCTATTAAAAACAAAAATCAAAAATAAAAAGCCGACAAATTCCACTGCTAAAAAAGCCTACACTTTTTAAAAGCAGCAGCAAAATAAACACACTTTTTTTGAAAAGTAACCTTTCAATGTACACTGGCTTTTTCCAACTATTGCTTTTTTAACAATAGCAAAAATTTCTTATTTGATGGTACTCAAAAAGCAACGGCAATAACTTTTATGTTGTAGGAAAGAGAATGAAACAAAAAAGATTCTGTCAAACAGCCGCCAAAACAAAAACCAAAAGGAAAAACTTAGCGGCATTGTCTGTAATGAATATATCACGAAGTGAGCGCTGCAGGACTTTGTCTGCTACATGTCTCCGTCAATGAATAAATCAGAAAATAACGGACCGTTTCTTTTTTCTGTTTGTTCTGTTCCATTTATTACTTGAGTTTATTCTTTGTTTTCCTTGCCACTCTACCTGAAAAGATTGACTAATGAAAGTTGATGATATTGTCTGTTAGGGCTCACAAACATATTGACGCCTACAAGACAGTTTGGACAAATACTTTAAAAATTCATATATGACACCAAAGTAAAATCAACACTTGTCATCGATGATTTAATATTGTCAGCATTTGTCACGCTGAACCACTATGACGTTCGCCACTGGGTGGTTGCCTTTACTAAAAATATTTAAAAAAACCAAAATACACACACACACATTTCGTGCTATAGTCATGCAAACTGTCGAGCAACAACAACATTACTAAAGAAAGGCAAACATTTATTTTTCCTCACCACCATGAAAAAAACCATGTTGCTTGTACACTGATCAGTATTTTCTCGTTGTAAACTGCCTTTTTGCAGAGCTAAGAGCTCTGCTCAGACTACTTTTAGCACACACTTCAGCTGCTTTTCATTTTATTGAATCGACTTTTTGTTATTACCAGCCAGAGAAGAAATTTTGTTCTTTGAATTTTAGATTTTTTTTTGGTTTGTCTTTTTTAACTAGCTCTTCTTTCAGGAAAAAGTAAAAAAGCAAAAGGCGAAATAATTTTTTTTAGCTTTTGCTTTTTATGTGGTTGTCCATTTTTGTTGCTGGCTGGTAAAAAAGCAATTGTCAGAAAATAAAAATATACAAAATAGGAGATTTGCTTTTTTGCACAAACGAAAAACAAAACATTAGCTTTTGGAAAAAAAATTAAAAAGTTCAATAGCAGTGGCAAAAGCAAAAAAAAAAAAGCAGCCAGCTGATGGGTGCTTTTAAACCCTGCTTCATTTCACAAAATTTTGTCAGCAGTTCATTAACAACAATCGAATTTAGTAAACTGAAAAGTTTTTGTTTTACTATATATAATAAATTTCGGGACAGATGGAAAAAGGCTCGTAGAACAAAGTTGCGTTTTCTGCACGATAATAACGACTGGCTAGCCGTTTCAATAGATCTTTCGCATTTTACAAAAAATTCTACGGAACAAAACTCTACTAGAGGCAGACCAACGAAAAGTTTTGAAAATTGTAGTCGAAGAAGCAAAAGAAGGAAAATTAAACAGTTGACTAATGGCGTAAGTGATAATTAATTAATAATGGCAGTTGAAACACAGATGCGATCGTCCGGAAAACGCGATTCAGCCAGACTGGTAAAGGAATTGACGCTAGCTTCACCATTCATCATTTAAAAAAGATTAGGTCAAAAATCGATCTGGAAATCGGTCTCTCAGCAGATAAGGCCCTTGCTATGATTTTGGATTTAGAGCTGTCAATTAATAAATGAGGAGGTCCATAACAAAACGCAATAATTAAATTTTTCAAGTTTTTTGATTTTTTGATTGAATCCTATTCTACCCATTGAAATCTATATTACCTTTATTATAAAGCATTCCAAAACTCAATGACTACACTCCCAGTGGTATGGCGTACTAGCTCTGAACGTGTTTATTCGCTTGCTCATTAAAAACTACCGCTAGTCCCGCTACAATCTACCACACATGCTTTTGAGCGGCGAATGTCCTACGAGGTGGCGATGGACCCCTCTCTGCATAATCTCTACCTACCATAAGGGTTAGCTACTTATATCTTCAAAGCGTGCTAGCAAGAAGCAAGGATTTTGTTGTTGTTCTAATAACGGGATCTATTTCGGATACACATTTTTTGTGTTGTCGTTGAAAAAAAAATTGTTTTCTGCATTACTTGGAGCTATAGAATTAGCTAGCGAAAAGTGGGTACCTATTTTCAAATGTTAACACTAGATATTCATGTCTAGGGAAAGATTAAGGTATGATTTGAATGCCACATCACTAGACCCTGGTACAAATTGAGTGAAAGTGCTAACTATTTCGCCTGTCATTGGTGGCGATTGCTACTTTTTATACCACTGGGCTGCAATTCAATATTAAATAGGTATAATGGTGTAGAGCAAAATGCAATAATTAAAACGTAAGGAATTTTTGTTTAGTTAATACCTTTTGCTTTTGTTTAGTTGATTGTGAATAATATTTTCATACATTTTAAAGTAAAATTAAATAAATACTATGGATTCGGACCAAAACGCAATAATTCCAAATTTGCTATCTAAATAACTTTAATAAACAAACTATCAGATAAAATAATTAATTTGTGATTAATATTATTTTTTGTAGACACCACAAATATTGGTGTGTCTGTAGGCAGAGTAATTAATATTAATGCAATAGTTTTAAGTAATATGCTTCCAGTCCCCATTCAAGAAATTTGCGTTATATGCCTCTTATATACAAAGATACCAACAAAAAAATGCTTTAAAAATATCGTATTTTACATAAGAAAAGTGGGCGTGTCTGTAGGCGGATTAATCCATATTTTTGCAGTTGTTTTAAATAGAAACTTAAAAGTTTTTGTGCAAAATATCAACTTTCTACACGTTTTATTACAAAAGTTATTAATTTTGGCCAGCTAAATTCAAGAATCGAACACTGTGCGGCGCAAAGTTCTAAACAAGGCAATGATTGTTGAACAACTGGAGCTACCTTCGATTTTGCGATAAGCAAAGTGGATTTAAATTCGCTTTTTTCAGCAACACCTATATAAATACAGCAACCATATGCCAATTAAGAGGCATCTGCAAAGCCATGAACATCAAATCTTGCTTGCGAAAAGGTTCCTACAAATCTTGGTATTTCGAAATTGTTTATGTGTGAAAGATTTTTCTCAATTTCTTTCCAACGATTTGACAGGCGTGAGTTAAGTGGTGCATCCCAATCCAAATTTTTCTTCCACATTTCTTGAATTAAAATCTTGCAAGAAGCAACAATTGGGCTAAATAAACCGAGAATATCAAAGATTTTTGCCACAGTTGACAAAACCGATCTTTTTGTTTGTACTTCGAGAACTGCTGCGACAAAATTAAAACAAAAAACGTCATCCTTGGGCTTCCCTGACATCCCAAGTGCTTTAGTGATATACTCGTCACTTGGTTTTGAATGCATTTTACCATTACAAGAAGCAATATTTGGGCAATTTGAATTCCATTTTGACAACTGAAGACCTGCGTTTTGTAAAAGTTCTATGGTTTCAAATTTTTTTTTGCTGATGGCTCGAAAATATCATCTGCCCCAGTGAGTATTTAGATCATCGACACACAAATCTTGCTTAACGGTTTCAGAGCCGATAGGAAACTCATTGTTATAAGATTCGGCAATAAAAAACAAGCTTCGTATAGCGAGAAAAGGAGCAGCTGATGAGTCATAAGTCACAGTATTTAACCGGTATAATATTATTGGATCATTAACATTTTTTCTCCATAAAATTAGCTGAAAATTGCGATCACGTTTGTCTACCAAAAACTGTCGATACATTTTACAGATGTCAGCAGATAGAGCTAATTTGTTTAATCGAAATGATAAAATTGTTATTATGAGCTCCTGTTGAATTGTTGCCTCTACACGAGGCATCAAAAACCACTCTTATGGCGATTTCTTTTCTGAGAAAAATATGTTACAGTATATACATGTAGCATTTTCTAATGTTACCTATAATCACTGGAAGTGTAACATGATGTGCAATTTCAATAGAACACAATTAGCTGCTTTTATTAACAACTATTATAGGCCCATACACAACACCATCATGACTGTGCAATCAAGTGATTGTGCCAGCTGATTGACCGTGTATGAGCTTGTGGTGTGATTGTACCAGCTGCTGGTGCTTTATCAGAAATAGTTTGATATTTTTTTGATTGCACCAGCATGATTGAATCGTGTGTAAGCTCATAAAAGTTAAATCGTCAAGGCATAAACATCAAAAAATAAAAAATTTTAATTATGAATGCCAGAAAAAAATGTTTTGAGGAGAAATTCTCGAACTTTATAAAACAATGCCTTGCCTATGGAAAGTTAAAAGTACGGAATACGGCAAATGTGGATTAAAAACCAATGCTACAATAAAATGATAGAACATTTTGTCGTCGTTCATTACGACCTTTTCCACACATGTTTTGGTAAAAAATGAATTTTGCACCAGCATGCTGGTGTATTGTGTGCTTCAACCTTAATTGCACAATCACTTGATTGCACAATTATAATGGTATTGTGTATGGGCCCTATTACACTTACATCATTAATGTACTTCATGAGCGATTTTTAAAGCTATTTGAGCGGTTTATGCACGCTATTATGGCTTGGAAATATTGACATCACTAATGGCTAAGTAAAATAAAAACGATTATAAAATAAATAGAATTTTTTGATTTTAATGTGTAAATATATTTATATTTTGTTTTAAAGCAATTTTTTTTACAAAATTATGAGCGGTATGAATTATGACAAACAAAATAAAACATTGGTTTTACAATAAAGAATTAAGTACCAAAGTTGTAAAACAGGGCAGTTTGAACACCTTAAGTTAAAGTAAGGGTAAAATGTGCAACATGTCTTGCATGTTTTTCATCAACATATTCACAAAAGAACTTGAAAATTTTTCCCACAGTTGTATTTTTTGTACAAACGAACACAAAATTGTAGAACATGTAACATTAATGCAACATATTTCTCAGAAAAGAAATCGCCATTAGTTTTGTTGTGGTACTTTGAGGCCGCAAAACAGGATGATGAGGAATTACATAATGCAAAGAATTAAAGCAATCGAAACTTAAAGGAGACATATGACCAAGTTGAATGTATTCGTCCATAAAATCGGAATACATTTGTCGTAAAGTTTGATCTTTTGAGAGCCGTTTTTTTTCTTAATATAAAAATCTTCGACGAGCTATATCAAATGAACTACCAAGTTTTTCCTTAGAAGCTTTAAATGGCAAACGAACCTGAACTTTTCCATTTGGATCAAAAATAGTATTTTGAACAAAATGCTCCTCACAGAGTTGTTCTTCTTGTGAAGAATTCGGTGTGCGTTGATGAAATTCTTCAATTTCCCAAAAGGCTTTCGGTAATGCGTCCGAATTCTCATTTTTTGTCGATACCTTCAGGATTGCTCCAGTTTTCTGTTTCAATCCGTTCAGCCGGGTGATGAAACGAAATCGAATTTGTGACCAAAAAACTTGTAGTCTACTCAAATACAGAAAAAAAACAACAGCAATTGCACATAAATGAAACAAGACACTAAGGCATTTGTTTACATATAACAAAACCAAACTGGACATATCGCACCTGTTCATCAAAAGTAACACAACTCAAAATTTACAAGTTTTCAGTAGAGGCAAAAAACTAATTCCGCCAATATAATGTAATTATTGTTATAAACAAATATACCGTTGTAAAGGAAACTCAATAATATTTCAATAAAATCACAAAATTTATTTCTCTTCTTCCTTTTTCGAAAATTATTCCGGTTTTTTGATTTAATACAGTTTTCATGAAATTTTTTGATCTACATGTCAATATTATTTCAAGTTATGCTTATTACAACCCAAAATCAACAGCTATTGATAAACAGATTTTTAACATGAAAACAATCACAACTCGAATTAATACAGTTTCGCTGATTCATTTGAGCACCATAACCCTTGAACACTTCAACGCAACTAAAATTACAACTCTTTAATTGAATAAAAACAAACAATATGAGTACGCAAAGAAAGACATAAAGGCATTTCTCTCATGAAATATTACAAATAGAATACCAAAATTTTTACAGTCGTTAGATATGGTAATCATACACTGTTTCCTTCAAAAAAGTGGAAAATAGAATTTTTTGAGTTGTGTTACTTTTGATGAACAGGTGCGATATGTAAACTAGATAATGTAGTTTATGAAATAAAATGTGACGGAAACGAAAGGGAAAGGTGTAATAGGGTTTACATTGGAACAACAAAAAGAAGGTTAGAGAAGAGAATTCATGAACACAAAACATACGTCAAAAAGGGCAAAATAGCGACGGCACTATCTCTGCATGTAAAAGAGTGAAATCACAACATGAACTTCGACAATATAAAAATATTAGACAGAGAGCGGAGAGAGAACAAACACTCTCGAGAGCTTACGAATCCAAGAGAAAATCAAAAATACAATGAATACGAAAGAAGACAAGGACAATACAAAACTGCAATACTCCGCTGCAATAGTTAATGATTATAATTAGTTATAGTTCTGTGATATTTACATTAAGTTTGACTTTTATTCGGTGTTTGTGTTGTATTTTACTTATTAATTATTTATTTATTTCTGTGTCGTGCAGTCCAGTTTTTAATATAAAATGGTTAAAAAGTGCAATACAAATGTAAACCCTAATTTGTAAGTTAAGCTGTGATATTATTAAAGTTCAAAAATTTATTATAATTATTATCTAATTGTCTAGATTTTTATGGAATAAAAATAACCCCTGATGAAGTTCGAAAAAGCGAACGAAACGTTAGGAAAATAAAATAAATTAACCATAAATGTTTTTTAATTACATTTGGGGGAAAAAAAAACGATTGATCATATTAGCCCGTGAGGAAAACAAAAAACCTCAATAATAATATTAAATAAAACATTGATCATAAAACAAAAATATAAATATAAACTATCGGAGGGCCCGCAGAAGTGAGGAAGACAGTGAAGAAAAGGGAGAGTAAGAATCTAGCAAAAACAATAACATCGACATGGAAACAATTTTTTTGAAAACGTAAGGGTAAAATACAGCATCTATACATGCAGCTTATTGATAAAATACAGAAGGGAGGTGGAGAGATTGGCAAAGCTAAAGGAGAGAGCCACATATATACAAAAATGCAGACAATTTAGTTTCACAATTATTCAAAACAAAAACAGCACAAACAAAAGCAGAAATTATAGAAACAAACCTACATTCAAAACTACTAAATTTGGAAATAAAAGAAACACATACTAATATTACATACACAAAAACCAACATTAATAACATTCAAAAGGAACTTTAAAATACACTTGACGAAACGGAACTAACAAAAATCATGAAGGAACAGTGGGGTAAATTTTACAATATTAGGACAAAGGTCAAAAACACACACTTACTTAAGATGAATAAATTGAAACTTATAAAATTTAACGAACTAAACATCACATACAACGAAAACTGGTTTGTAAACTACACCAATGTTAAATTCGAGCAGGAACATAAGTGGATATTATCGCTAGGGAATAAATTTGCGATACCAGTAGAAAGAAGGAATTTCAAACCAATTCCTCTAATAGCTGACATTGAACAATGGGTTCAAAATATAACGGACAACACCGAGAAAGACATAACAAGATCGAAGATTGCAAATAGGATAGCTAATTTTAAGAGGATTTAAAAAACACGGAAAAGGAAAAATTTAATTTAAGCATATATGAGGACACAAAGAAATTTATACGAAAACAAAAAAATAATATAATTATAACAAATGCAGACAAAGGAAACAAGACAGTGGTAATATATATAAAAGGGATTATATGGAAAAAATGTATAATTTACTTGAGGACAAAAATACGTACAAAAAAATCGAAACAGACCCAACAGAAACCTTACAGAGGAAAAACAATAATCTAGTTATACAACTTTTTAAGGAAGGTTTATTAACAAAATTTGAAAAATTTAAATTGACAACACACGCTGCAGCGGCACCTGGACTATATGGTTTACCTAAAATCCATAAGGAAAATGTATCACTGAGGCCAATATCCTCATCAATGGGAGTGCCTTGCTACAATTTAGCAAAATATGTATGTAGGAAATATAATAAAGAACACCATTTCAAAAACTTACAATATACAAAACTCATTGGAACTTAAATAAAAACTAAAAGCAATAACATTGGAAAATGACGATGTCATGGTTTCCTTCGACGTGGTATCATTATTCACCAACATTCCGGTTCACCTGGCAATAAAAAACATATTGGGAAAATAGGAAACCCTAAAGGGACATACTACAATACCAAAAAGAAAATTCTTAACGATTCTACAATTCTGTTTAACTGACAACAATTATCTCACATTTGACAACAAATTTTACCATCAATTATATGGTATGCCAATGGAAAACCCTCTATCGCAAACAATTGCTGATATAGTACTGAACGCACTACTCGACGATGCAATAGACGAACTCAGATCGAAGAATATAGAAATCAAGTTTATAACAAAATATATAGATGACCTTTTTGCAATCATAAGAAAATCTGACGAGGAAATAATTCTAAAAACGCTTAATTCTTACCACAATAAGATCCGTTTTACTATCGAACGTGAAAAGAACATGACAATACCATATTTGGACATCAACATTATCCGAGAAAACGGTAGAATAACAACTGACTGGTACACCAAACCAACGTCATCAGGAAGAATGATCAATTTCAATTCCACACAACCATTGAAAATGAAAACGGACACAGCGACAAATCTAATAAAGAAAGTACTGCATATCAGCGACGAAAAATTTAAAAAGAAAAATATATGCAAAATAAAAAATATCTTGACTATGAACAATTATCCAACACACTTAACAAATTCATTAATAAATAAAATTCTAAAAAGCAAAAATCTTGAGAAAAAGAAAGAATCGGAAATAGAAAAATATTTTTACAGTGTACCATACATCCCAAAGTTAACGGAGACAAAAACACTAAAGAACTTGATCACAGAAAAAAAACAACAATTGCACATAAATAAAACAAGACACTAAGGTAATTGTTTACATATAACAAAACCAAACTGGACATATGTAAAATAGATAATGTAGTTTATGAAATAAAATGTGACGGAAACGAAAGGTGTAATAAGGTTTACATTGGAACAACAAAAAGAAGGTTAAAGAAGAGAATTCATGAACACAAAACAGACGTCAAAAAGGGCAAAATAGCGACGGCACTATCTCTGCATGTAAAAGAGTGCAATCACAACATGAACTTCGACAATATAAAAATATTAGACAGAGAGCGGAGAGAGAACAAACGTTACACTCTCGAAAGCTTACGAATCCAAGAGAAAATCAAAAATACAATGAACACGAAAGAAGACAAGGACAATACAAAACTGCAATACTCCGCTGCAATAATTAATGATTATAATTAGTTATAGTTCTGTGATATTTACATTAAGTTTGACTTTTACTCGGTGTTTGTTTTGTATTTTACTTATTAATTATTTATTTATTTTTGTGTCGTGTAGTCCAGTTTTTAACATAAAATGGTTAAAAAGTGCAATACAAATGTAAACCCTAATTTGTAAGTTAAGCTGTGATATTATTAAAGTTCAAAAATTTATTATAATTATTATCTTATTGTCTAGATTTTTATGGAATAAAAATAACCCCTGATGAAGTTCGAAAAAAGCGAACGAAAAATAAATGTTTTTTAATTACATTTGGTAAAAAAAAAAAAAAACGATATATCATATTAGCCCGTGAGGAAAACAAAAAACCTCAATAGTAATACAGTATTTATCGGATATAAGAAACTTTAAAAATCCACGAAAAAAGTTTCTAATAAGCGTTTCTTTCTTATATACAATTATTTTATATAAGAAACTTATTTCTTATATAAGTAGTTATGGCCTTAAGACTTTCATATTTTGTTTTCCAGTCTCTTTTTTTGTTAACATTTCTAACTTTTGAATAATTATTTTCTATGTCTTTTGAGTTTTTCACTATTTTAGATAACGTTGAAAGCACAAAGCGTACAAAAATGAAAAAAGTGACGTATGAAAAGTGCCTAAATCATTTGCAAAGGCAGCTTTCGGAAAAAGAGAAAGAAAAGTTTTTTTGGTAGTGAAGTGGCAATGTGTAAAAACAGTCCGCTACTATCAACACAAATTGTGTAATCAAAACAAAAAATGCAAAAAGGGCAGCTTTCGAAGAAAAAGACAGCAAAAATACAATATTTTCTGTCTCGTGACGCCTCTGTGACAGAGCAAGTCCAATATTATATTTTTTTGCAATTTCGCTTCTTTTTATACCGTTTTGTATTTCTTTTAAAATTTTAACTGTTGTTTTTATTGGCAAAAAACACAAAGCTTCTCATGAGTACCAGCTCGCTCATCTAAAACTAAAAGTAAAAAAACTTTGTTCTTGTTGTAAAAATGTCAGAAAACAGCGTTGTCCATGCAAACTACATAAATTCTGTGTTGCCGTTGGAAGTTTTTTATATAAATTCTTTTTCTTTACATTTTGTGGTTTTGGTGTTTAAGAAAAATGTTCTTTAATCAGTTTTTTTCTTATAAGCGTTTTTCTTATATGAAACCTTTTTTGTTAGAAAAATCACTTAAAAGACATGGTGTTTTTGAAAATGTTTCTTAAAAGCGTTTTGTTCTTATATGAGATGTTCTTATATCCGATAAATACTGTATTAAATAAAACATTGATCATAAAACAAAAATATAAATATAAACAGAAATACGAGATTTAATGTTCGCTGTGACCATGTATTTTAATTCAGTTCGAACATCAGAACTGCCAGATATTTCTTGAACCGATTTATTTTGTTTTAGTCGTAGACTATTTGCTGCTTCTTGCGTAATAAGGTTGACTTCTGAGCAAGAATAGAGCAAAGCTCGAAGTGTTTGCAGGCTACCAAACCAATCTTTAACGAAAACGACAGCTGTTGAAAGCATATTTACACGACGACTACGTGTGATAAATTTGGTAAGATGAATTGATGTTGAATTAGGCAGCGCTGGCAACACGCATTTCTGCGACGAAGACGACGATGGTTGAAACGACAAAGAATGCGGTTGTTGAAACGACGAATTGAGCGAAGAACTATATTGAAGCGACGAATTCGAAGGCAAATGTTGCTGGTGCGATGACAGCGATGACAGCGAAGACGTGCTAGTATTGCTTGTTGATTGAAGGTCTGGGTTATGTAGCGATGTGTGTTGCGAAACCCGACAAGTGCGACAACGAGATTTGGATGGACATTGCGAATCTAAGTGACTTTTTCTAAGGCAATTTATACAAAGCCTTGAGCTTTTAACATAGTCGAAACGACGAGATATGAGTATTGATAAATAGCTAGAACAGCTTCCAATAAAGAGTTCTTTAGACTTGCAGTATTCACAAAGTGTACTTGAAACGACAAAGAATGACCCTGGACGTTTTGGGTTTTGTTTGGATTTACTGTAACGAGATTGTAATGAATCCACTTATTCAGAAAGACTCTCAAGGAACTGACAACGAAGACTTTAAATGGAATAACACTGATCCCATGAAGGCAAGTACTTAAAATCTAGGTTTTCATCATAAGCCGTTTTCGATTACTCATCAATTTTCGACAAAATGATATGTATGATGATAGCATCCATCACGTCTAGTTTATAACCTAACGAGAGCAAAGAACTTCGTAGAGCCGAAACCTTATCGAGAATTGAGCGTAGTGATATAGCGCTTGAGCTGGTCATAAACTTCAACGAAAACAATGAATTGATATGATCTAGAAATATTAATGATTTATTATCATTGTTGCGACAGCAACTAAATTTTTTGTTCCAAAGTTAACGGCTTGGAATAGCAATAAAACAATTCTTTTATGTTAATAACTTGGCGTGTTTTATTATCTAAAATCAATCAAACGAACATTTACAGAGATATAAAGATGAGATTCTAAATTAATTAAAAATAAGTATAACTTACTCTATTCCCTTGGTACGATAAAATTAATATTACTTATTGAACTGTGTCCAATTAGAAAATGGAGATCATTCTAGTTAGAATAACCAAGCGATTACCGCCAAAATATAAATGAGAACTTATTACTGGCTAATCAGATCAGTATTTGGTATTAAAAAACACATTTGTCAACTCTGACATATAAATACTGTTAAATTCAAATATAATTAATTATTTCATAGCATCCCGGCCTCCGTGAGTCGTTCTGGAAGACTCACCACCAACGTCAAGTATCGCCAACTTCGATGCAGGACGCCTTAGTTTGCCAGTTGTTGTCCTCACTACCGCCGAACGAACCTGCTCATCTGCCGCAATACGTACCTCCTCAACAACACCTCGCTTCCATTGCCCACGTGTTTCATTGTCATCACAGATTATAACCACGTCGCCAATCTGGATAGGTTTAACTGGCACATGCCACTTTGTACGACGGGTCAACTCCGGCAGATATTCTTGTATCCATCTCTTCCAAAATGTTTGTTTTAACTGCTGTAATATTTGCCACTGCTTTTTCAAACAAACTTTATCGGGAACAGCAGGTGTTTGCAATATATTTGGACATCCAATCAAAAAATGGTTGGGTGTTAAGGGTTCGGCTTCAGAATTCTCGATTGGAAGATGCGTCAATGGTCGCGAATTTATTAAATTTTCCGCTTCTATTAGTAGGCTGCAGAAGGTCTCAACCTGGGGTGCCTTTTCGTTCAATGTGAAAACTAACACATTTTTTACTGAGCGCACCATTCTTTCCCACGCACCGCATGCCGATGGATTTGCTGGAGTGTTAAACAGCTATTCTATACCACGCTGTGCGCATTCATTTAACAATTTTGATTTTTCAAAAATAAACTTCTCCTTGCTCGCCCCTACAAAATTGATACCCCTGTCGCTCCTTATTCGTACGGGCAACCCTCTTCTGTTTATAAAATTTCGTAAGCACAATATCACTGCATCCGTCGACAAATCTTTGGCAATCTCAAGGTGAATTGCCCTTGTTGTTAGCAACTAAAAATAGACACCCATCACTTTTCATGTCGCCGGCCTATTGAAACAAAAAATGGACCAATATAGTCGATACCAGTATAAGAGAATGCTCTAACATAAGGGGTAACCCTGTCCTCAGGATGTTGGCCCATTAAAGGTGTTTTTGGAACAGAATACGTATTTTTGCAAACTTGGCAATTTCTTTTCACAGACCTTACTAATTGCCGTAGACATGGGATCCAGTACTTTACTCTTACTGTGGCACATATCGATTCCTGATTTTGGTGTCTGAAATTGTCATGGTATTGTTTGACTATGAGCATTGTAAGGATGTGGTTTTTAGGCAATATGATTGGTTCCTTTGTACAACGAACAACGCAAGTGGCCAGATAACGTATTAAACCCTCTTTGTCCAAGAATGGAGTAAGTTTAAAAATCGGGCTGGATTTGGACACAGGTTTATTGGGTTTAAGCTGGTTATACTCCTCAGAGAAAACGTCCCGTTGAGCAATTTTACACAAATATTCTGCTGTATCGTCAATTTCTTTTGAACTTAGCTGGGAGCCAGACTTCGCTTCTGATTCCCCTCGTACTACGCCATAAGATTTAAAAATGTTAACAGCTCGTCGAAACCAACACATAACTCTAACCAACCTTCTAAAGCTTGAATACTTTTGAAATGGAATTATTGAATCCTCATTTATAACGAATACAAATTTTGGTCTTTTCTCAACGTGACACTCATGCTAATCAATATCATTTGGGAGCTTCGGCCAACTTTCCTCTTCATCCTTCAAAAATACTGGACCATTCAACCAACTGCAAGTCAAATATGACTTTGAAAAATTCTGAGGCCTTGTTGCTTCGTCTGCGGGATTAAGTGCACCAGGTGTCCATCGCCATTGTTCCATCTCAGATAATTCAATTATCTCCGCAATACGGTGGGCAACAAATTGTTTATAAATTCTACAATCAGAACGAATCCATTTTATAACCGTTTTTGAGTCTGACCAAAATGTTATGGCCTTGGGCCTTACATGACAGGATATTATAGTCTCTTTCAATCTTACGCCAAGCACTGCCGCCTGTAGATCCAGACGCGGAATGGAAAGTGGCTTCAAGGGAGCGCATCTTGACTTGCCGGCAATAAAAACGATATTAACATCATCACCGTAACATATCTTCCAATAAGCTACAGCAGCAAAGGCAACCTCACTTGCATCCGCAAAGATATGCAGTTCAACTTCTGCTTCATTACTAAAAAAATATTGTCCATAACACCTGGGTACTTTTACCTCACATACTTCATATAGACTTCTGTACCATGCGTACCATTTTGTATAAATTTCATCTGGAATCGGCGAATCCCAACCAATTTTAACTCTCCACAATTCTTGTAGTAAAATTTTCGATTTAATAATCACGTTTGCAAGAAAACCAATGGGGTCAAAAATTGACATTGTCAGGCTTAAGAGCTCACTTATTGTTGGCTTTCGATCACCCTTTAAAACGGCTTCTGGAACCTTTGTAAACTTTAAAACGAAACAAAAACTATCATTTGTCTGCCTCCAGCGCATTCCCAAAATTTTTTCCGCTGTAGCCTCGTGTTCGCATAGCTTAGCTAAAACTAAATCATCACTTACAGATTCGTTATTGTTTATTGCAGCCAAAACTTTTTTGAATTTGATAGAAAAGCTCTTAGCTCAAAACCGGCTTGACAATGGATTTCAATTACGTCTTTTGTAACGCTGATGGCTTCGTTCTCATCGTTGAAACTGTCCACATAATCATAGACGTAGTGGCTGTCAACAATCGCTTTATATGCCTTGGGGTTGGTATCTTTGTATATTGCGGCGTTAAGATTCTTGACATATTGTGCAGAGCAGGGAGAGCTGACAGAACCGAATATCATTACTTGCATAATCGGGTGGTCTATTAGACTGGCCATTTCGCCACAAAAACCGTTGAGCCGTCTGATCTTCTTCTCGAATTCTGACGCGATGGAACATCTCTTTAATGTCGGCACATACTCCTATTTTCCCTTGACGAAAACGAAACAATATCGACAACAGTGATTTGGGTTGGTATTTATCAGGACCTTTCATTAACCTGGAATTAAACGATTCACCATCTACACATGCAGCAGCATCAAATACCAGACGTCTTTTGTTTTCCTTGTTTGCATTCGTAACAACGAAATGGGGTAAATACCAAGTACGGCTATTTTTAACTGCAGCTTCTTCTGGGGATAGCTTCCTAGCATACGATTTATTAACGTAATCATTTATTTTTTCCATATACCATTCAGAAAAAGGTTTATCCTTACGCATTTTGACTTCCATATTGTTTAAACGTTTAAGCGCCATAGGATAGCTATCTTTTGCTTCAAAAACATCACATTTCCACAAAAGGCCAGTTTCAAATCGTGATCCTTTTTTTATTGTAGTATTAAAAAGTATTTCATCAGCTCGTCTATCATCGTTTGATATCACTGGTGTCAATAATTTAATTCCTAAGTTTTCAATAGTAAAATATTCTAAAACTTGTTTATGGATATTATTTAAAATATCTACATCAATAATTAGTATTGTGGTTATTTTGTTGAACTATTTATGGTTTTTAATCCCAATTTTTAATACTTTTAATTTGGCTTAAGTTCATGAAATTTAATTTTCATTAAATTATTTTTATGAAGAAAGGAATTTTACAACATGAAAATTAATTAAAATTGTTATTGATAATCTTTCATTCTTGACGTGGCTCGGGCTCGAACCCTGGCCGGCAGGTTACCATGACATGTTTCGATCGCAACCACTCGATCTCCTCAGATGGATTTGCCGTCTTACACTCGCAGCCATCGACGACTGCTGACGTCAATAGTCAAACATCAATCCTTAAACCAAATTGTATTTTTAAACTTTGGTAGATCGAAATTTGCTTTCCTGAATGATTATCCATTTTAATTGATTTTACATGTTTTTTCCTTACTTCTGTTTTTTCGTACTTTTGTCAAGAATTTTTCTTGAAGTCCAAGTACATTTTTTGTTTTTTCATTTTGTCTTTCTCTTTTCTGTTGACCTTTTTTCAGCACAACTTGAAGGACAAATGTACACATAGAGCTCGTGCCTTAGCTTTAACAATAATTAGTATTGTGGTTATTTTGTTGAACTATTTATGGTTTTTAATCCCAATTTTTAATACTTTTCTTTTCTTGACACGTCAAGAATGAAAGATTATCAATAACAATTTTAATTAATTTTCATGTTGTAAAATTCCTTTCTTCATAAAAATAATTTAATGAAAATTAAATTTCATGAACTTAAGCCAAATTAAAAGTATTAAAAATATCTACATCAATTTTAAATACTGTGGCCTCAGTCGAGTCTTCATTGGATCCAAATATTATGTTACCCAAACTCGTTTGATGTAAGGCAAAACATCCATCTAAATTCAAAACTTTAGATGGGCGAACGAGACTTATGTGGGGAAGACCAATTAATAATTTTGGCCGAGAATCATGATAATCTTCAATATCAATTTCATTAATAATAGGAAATTTAGTTTTAAATTTCTTGAACTGCAGATTTTGTGGAGGTAATCTTAAATTTCTTGTGGTAAAGACATTTTTAATTTGGAAACTGGAATTATTTTTATTTATACCATTAATTTTAATATTCACTTTTCTTGACATTTCGTTACTTGTTTTTCCTCCTATCCAACTAAGGCATAAGTTATGTGTCATACCCTGTAGTCCAATTTTATTTGCAATCTCATCCTCTAAAAGCGTTATTTTAGAACCTTCGTCTATAAAAGCCACAACTTGTATGGTACCTTTTGGTCCCGTCAACTCCACTGGTAAATATTTAAATAAAGTTTTTTTATCTAAAGAATCCTCAACTATCGTATTTACAGATCCGTTAATGTTTTCCCCGTTTATTTTTGCTATGCTCATTGTGTTGTTAACTTCACGTTCAACTGTATTACCTTTGTTTACATTTGTTTTGATATCTTCATGTAACAATCTATTACATAGCGTCTTCACCTGACAATTTTTTGTCATACCAAACGTCAAACTTCATATTAAAAAAACGCTGACAAAAATGTTCAAGTTTTTTTTTTTATAGACTTTGACGTTTGGTATGACAAAAAATTGCCAGGTGAAGACGCTATGTTATGATGTTTAGTACATTGAAATAACCCACATTGACGTCTGTTTTTGCATTTCAATGAACTGTGGCCAGCTCGAAAACATCCAAAACAAAGGTGATTATTCTTTACAAATTGCCACTTTTCATTTGTTGGGATTCCTCTAAATTTTTCGCAATTATACAACGGATGACTCTGTGGGCAAATAGGACACTTGGTAAGTCGATTTTCTTCAGCTAAGATCGGAAATGCCGGATTAATTTGATCTTTTTTATTGACTATTACTTCATTTTTACTGACGTCTTCTTCAAGTGAAAGAGAAACATATGTTGTAACCTCCTGCAGCCATAAACTAAAATCATGTACACTTGGGTACGGGCCAACATTATTTACAGAGTGTTTCATCCATTCCTCTCGTTTCTGAAACGGCAGCTTATTGATTAACTCGTCCAGCAACGTTGGATTACTAAGATGAGTTGTTGCATTTGCATTTATTAAAAAAGCGGCCAAATTTGACACCATGGTATTAAAATTCAAAATATCATATATTTTCTTTTCAGATATTGGTGGAAAAGCGCGCACCTTAGCAATCTGGCTGCGGATTAATACTTGAGGACGACCATAGTGAAATTCGAGTGCACTGATCACATGACTAACAGTATCAGGGTGAATCAAAAATGACTCAACCTTGGCTTTGGCATCCCCCTTTAAAAATTTTTGCAATCGAATTAAATTTTCTAAATTAGAATAATTATAATTTAACGTAGTTTCTCTATATGCAACTATGAACATAGGCCACTGTTCGGGCTGACCAGAAAAATGAGGCAGGTCGTGGAGCTTACGAAGTTGGCGACATTCGTCAGGTTGTAAACCGGGCACATGTGGAGGGGCAGATGTCACATATGGTGGCAAGTTTGTTGTTACTGGCGTTGTTCCCGTTTGTGCTGATGTGTTACCTTGTGTAAAACGTAAGTTTTCTACCGAAGTAGGGAAAAAAAGGCACGGTGGTTGTTTTAGGCACATATGAATGTGTTGCAATAAAGGGCATAGAGGTTGGCACGATTTGTTGTGAGGCAGAATAGGGCATAGAGGTTGGCACGATTTGTTGTGCGGCAGAATAGGGCACACATGTTGTAGTAGGCGCAAACGAACACGCGGAAGTAAAGGGCTTGGACAAATTATATTGAAAAGGCATTGAATACTCACATGCATCTAATTTTTGTTGCATCGAGGCCGTTGCTGCTGGCTCGGTGGTTACATTTGACGTTGATGTACCTGGCAACGCATCGGCGATAGTCGTCACAACGGGCATTTTCTTCTCCGTAGTCATTTCGGCTGATGAAGAAGTACTGGATACATATTCTCTCAAGGTGCGCTTTAAAGCTAAAATTTCATCCTTCAACTGGGCAATAGAGGGTTCTTTCGATTCAATCATTGTCTTCTCACTGTCACTTTCAACCGGAGAAGCTTTTGGGCTATTTTCTTCCTCTGCAGACATATCTCTTTCAGATAAGCGTTTGGTTCGGCGTGGCATTTTTTTTTTTTTTTTTTTTTTTTTCATTATTTATTTATTGAATCTTCATATATTAAATATGAACTAACAATAATTAATCAAATCTTAACCTAATACGTTATTTTATGTCCTGCCAGTGCCAGACAAAATTTTCTTCATCACGGTTTTAATTCACTTATGTAGGTGTTTATCGCTCATCTAATTGGGTAAGTGCTGCAGTGTCTCTTCTTCTTAAGCATGTGTGGCCGCCATGATTTAAAATATTTCGAGCTAGTGGATTTGGGTGTTGTTCAAGCCTTTTTAAATACTTTTTTGCATAATTTGTAATCATAGTTTTAACTAATGGCACATTGAGATCCTTATGAATGTTTGATGCAGTGCCCCATAGTTGAATACCGTAGCACCAGATAGGCTTTAAGATAGAGTTGTAAAGTAGAAGCTTGCAATCGATACTAAGGACAGAATTTCTTCCAATAAGCCAGTGAATTTGAATGGCTTTTAGTTTCATTTGAGTTAATTTTGCCTCTATATGGCATTTCCACGTTAATCGCCGATCCAATGTATACCGAGATATTTTACATGCGAATGTTGAGGAATTATTTGATTATTGATTGTAATAGGGGGGCAAGATTCCCGGCGCAAAGTGAATGTTATATGTACGCATTTTTGCTCATTGACCATTATCCTCCATTGTCTTAACCATATTTCTAGTTGAAATATATGATGCTGTAAGTAACGTGATGCTTCATAACGATTTTCGTGGACGCTTAGAAAAGCTGTATCATCTGCAAATGTTGAAGTTTGTGTATAGTTGCTTGTTGGCATGTCCGATGTATAAATTAAGTATAATAGGGGTCCCAGGATGCTGCCTTGTGGGACTCCAGCGGCAATGGGCTGAGGTGAATTTAAGAAATTTCCTTCTTTAATAATAAATTGGCGACCGACTAAGTAACTTTCTAGCAGCCTGTGTGTGTTTGCTGGTAAATTTTGCTTCAATTCATGTAATAAGCCTTCATGCCAGACTTTATCAAAAGCTTTCGAAACATCGATGAAGAGTGCTGAGCAATATTTCTTTTCTTCAAATGCTTTTCTTATGACATTTACTATTCGATGAGTCTGTTCGATTGTGCTGTGTTTTCTTCTTAATCCGAACTGATGGTTTGGAATACATCTATTTTCACTTAAAATTTACATATTTGATAATAAGCTAATAGGCCTATAAGGCTCAACTTTTGTATGATCTTTACCTGGCTTTGGTATCATGGTAACTAAGGAAACCTTCCATTTTTGAGGATAGTATTCAAGGCGTAAAATAGCATTAAAAATAAAAAGAATAATTTTCTTTGCTATGCGAGGTAGCTCCAAAAGCATTTTATTACTGATTTTATCAATACCAGGTGCCTTCTTAGTGTTTAAGTCACAAATAGCCTTTTCGATTTCTCTTATCTCAAATCTGAGGGGAAAAGCTGTTCTAGCAGCAACAGGTGGTAACTCGACCGCAATATTGTGAGATATATTTGTGGTAAATACGTTTTTTAAATGATTGACAAACAGATTTCCTTTTTCAACATCATTTCTTGCCCAACTTCCATTCAAGTTTCTTAATGGTGGTTTAGAGACAACTGGCCTCTTGAGGTTTCTAGCTGCACGCCATAATGAGTAGTCTGATTGTGGGGTTGCATCAAGTTCCTTCAGATATTTTTCCAGAGAAGCCGTTTTCTGAGCTTGCAGTAACTTTCTTAGTCTTTTTGTACACTCTTTAAGTAAGTTCTTAAGTTGAGGGGATCTGTGCAATTGCCACTCTCTTCGAGCCCTGCTTTTTTCAGACAAAAGATGCTCGACATCTGTGGAATATATTTTAATAGTTTTTGTTTTTTTGGGGGCAATATTGGAATGCTGAACAGCTAGTTTCAGAAAACTGTCAAAATTGTCAATAGAGTGATCTACATAATCCGGTGTACTGAGCGGAATATTTTCTGTGCAATGGGTACTGAGATATTTTTTATATTTTTACCAATTAATTTGCGCAGCTGTCGTCGCTAAGTAACCAGTCGGAGGTACAATTCTATTGGGGTTCATTATAGTAACAATTGAAGGTGTGTGGTCGGAAGATAATTCTAAGGAAGCTTCAACCTGAATCGTTTCTATGGGAATGTTTTTAACCACGCCGAAATCGATGTCATCTGGAATTTTTTGATGATCAGTGGGCCAATATGTTGGTTGTCCGCTTGCTACCACATTTAAAGCCATTTTAGAAATTGTGTTAAATAAAACACGACCCTTTGGTGTTATAAGTCGCGATCCCCAGAAGGTATGTTTAGCGTTATAATCGCCAGCGGCAAGGAAACACGGTCCTAATGATTTAAAATATTTATAATATTGGTCCTCCGGTATTGAAAATCTAGTCGGGGAGTATAACGATGAAATTACTAGGTTTCTATTTAATTCCTCTACGCAAATGTTCGTTGCTTGGAGATAATCTTCACGATGATCACACATTAGATAGTGTTTGACTAGGGTTTTTATTAATATGGCAGAACCTCCACAAGCTCTATCTCGAGGGTCCTTGGTATCATATAGTGTATAACCATTGATTTTAAACGTATTTCTTGAGGTCAAATGAGTTTCAGAAACCATCATGACATCAATTTGTTTATTTTTAAGAAAGTATTCTAATTAATTTTTATGTTGGCGGATGCCGTTTGCGTTCCAAAAACAAAATTTTAAACAGTTCATGGATTGTTAAGTACAGCTTGCAATAACATCGATTGCATTCTAAGCATTTCCTGCATCATATTACCCATTGTGTTCGTAAAATAATTTACTGTTTGCACTAATGTTCCCATGGTTTTTTCTAAACGACTTAAATTAGAAACCGGAGTTTCTTCATTACTTGGCGAGGCACCTTGCATTGGCTGATGGTTTGATTTTAGGACGTTAGCGTAAGAGGTTCTGTTATTACTAGGCTGGGGGGCTTGATTTGCATTTGTGTTTACTTGATTTGCGACCTGCATTTGAGGGGCATTTGTTTTCGGTCCAACCGTCTGCTTGACGATATTATATACAGGGCATCCTCTATAATTGGCAGTGTGATTACCGCCACAGTTGCTACATTTTTTACGTTGGGGTCAGTTTTAGACTTATCGTAAGAAACTGTAACGTGTAGTTCACCACATACTACGCAGACAGGGGGTAAGTAGCAGTATGCCTTGGTATGGCCAAATTCTTGGCAGTTTAAGCACTGAACAGGTCCATTTTTTTTGTGCGGCTCCTCAATTGTGACCCTTTTGTATAGAATATATTTCACACTATAAATGGGATGTGTTTCGTTTTTTTTTAACTTAATGTCGCCGGGCTCTAATTCCACTCGAAAAAGTGGTTGTGGATTTTTGTCCCTATTTCTAATATTTACCACATGTTTTATCTTGAAGCCTTTTTCTTCCAAGAAAGTTTTAATTTCCTCTGGGTCTACGCATGAATCAATTCCCTTAATCACCACCTGGAGACCTTTACTGCTCTTGAGTTGGTATGTGGAAAAATTTTTTTTAAGTGCCTCAAATTTGCTTATTATTTTGCGAAAGTCATTTTCATGATTTACTTGAATTTTAGTTTCATTTATACTACCTCGCTTTATTGCAGCAACATAAAAAGAATGTTCACCAATCAACGAAATTAAACTCTTTATTAGATCATTTGAGTTATGCTCCCTAAGATATATCGGGGGAGGCTTGGACGATTTTATGACGTTTGGTGCTTCAGAGGATTCATCCTCCAGAATAGCAAAGCGATTTTGGGAATTTATTTTATCAAAAGATGGCACTTTTGATGCCGAAGCAACAGCTGAAGAAGTAGGGCTGCGACCCCGTTTAAGGACTGTTATATACCTGTCCATACCAACTTGGACTGGAGGCTTTTGACAACTTTTTACAGGGGGGTTTTCCATTGCATTTGTATTTAAGTTCATGGTATCATTTCCCACTAAATTTGTTTTTGACGTCACTGCAATACTTGCTGGCCTGGCAACATTTGTCACCAAATCTAGTTGTAGTTTTTTAATGAGTCACTATCCACCGTTTGTGTAAATACCGTGGGTGAGAGGGAACGTGTTCGAATAATTGGCTTAGCCGTTAAATAGTTTATATTGTTTTGTTTTGTTTTATTTATTTCTGCATTATTTTCATTTGCATTAACTAAAACGTAAACGTTTCTTTCATTTTGTCTTAGTGTTGTTTCACTGTTCGTACTCATGCAAAGAGTTGTTTTTGTTTTTCACCGTTTTTCGTTTTAATTGTTCACTATTATGTTAAATAATTTAAATAACAAAATATATCATTTATTTTAAGCGTCCATTCGCTGCTGATATATGTCAAAATCAAATGTGATTAATTAATAGTTCAAATCGTATGCGGGGTTAAAAATACACGTCTGTATCACAACAAAGCACAAACCGAACCGGCGTAGCATTTGATTTGCGAATATAATAATAAAAAATGTTGCGACAGCAACTAAATTTTGTGTTCCAAAGTTAACGGCTTGGAATAGCAATAAAACAATTCTTTTATGTTAATAACTTGGCGTGTTTTATTATCTAAAATCAATGAAACGAACATTTACAGAGATATAAAGATGAGATACTAAATTAATTAAGAATAAGTACAACTTACTCTATTCCCTTGGTACGATAACATTAATATTACTTATTGAACTGTGTCCAATTAGAAAATGGAGATCATTCTAGTTAGAACAACCAAGCGATTACCGCCAAAATATAAATGAGAACGGATTACTGGTTAATCAGATCAGTATTTGGTATTAAAAAACACATTTGTCAACTCTGACATAAAAATACTTTAAAATACTGTTAAATTTAAATATAATTAATTAGTTCATAACAATCATATCGTTCGATTAATTATCTAGAGCTTTTTGGTAATTGGACTCAATAACTTGAAAAGGTTCTATAACTGCTACTGCTTGACCAGATAAACAATTAAGTAAATAATTTAATTTGTCTATTATAGGGATGCCTTGTTTGTTATGGACTAATGTATTGTAGGTACTCATAAAACGAGAAAATTCTGAATATTTTCCATCAAATTTGGGTAATTTAATTTGTGGCAAACGATTCTGATGTAGTATTGTTGGTTGGGTCATGTTCAAAAAACTCTGTTCAAAATCACTAGAGGTACGTTTTTTATTCATAAAACTTACCAACTGAGCCCTGGCAGAGATAAAAAGTTGCTTAAGATCTGACCGATTAGTATTATTCTCATCCAGTTTTTCAATTTGTGCTTGAATATGGCTTATTTATTTGAAATATGATTCGAGGATTTGATGTCGGCATTCAAGAATGGCATAATCCGAACAACCACCTTTTTTTCGTTTTTTTTTTATTGTTGTTCGTTGTTGCTTTAAAGAAGCAAGCGAATTGGATACAGCATAGTTTTATTATTGCCCATGTTGTCAATTTTATCAGTTCTCATTCTGCGATTAAAATTTTCAACAATATCAGCAAAACGTCTGTAAAATTATTTAAAGTTGTACTAAAGTTGATAAAATCCGATGAAAAATCCAATAGATTACAAAAACAAATGTACACTTGTATGAATGTATGTATATGTGATGTGCATATAAATAAAAGAAATTATATTTCAGCGTAGAACTTGAAAAATAATTTTACTTGTCTCACTTACTTGCTCAGAATTTGATTTTATGTACCACAATATATGACGAGTAACGTAGCGAAACAAATATGTTGTTGTTGTTAAATGACGATGAATTTATTTATTTATTTATTTCGAATATGGGTTTCTAATACAACAACACATAATATCTTATAACTTAGAGTATTAGAATCAGACTTGTTACATAATGTGATTACAAATTGGACAATGATTATCAAAAATTTAAACAATTTAAATAAATTTAAATAATAAAAAAAAAAATAAAATAATTATAAAAGAGTAAATAAAAATATTAATAAAAAATAAAATAGAAATAAAAATATAAGTTAAAAGATTGAAAAAGTTACAGTTACAAATTTAATTGCGTTGCTAGTATTTTGAATATAAGCAGGGAGTTGGTTCCAGAGAGGAATTGTTAAAATAAAAAACTGCCTTTCAGATGCCGTATCATTATGCCGAAATTGGATGATGCCATTACCCCCCGATGATCTAGTGAACTGTAGGCGGACAAAAAGGTATCTCGGCATTGTTCTGTACAAAAGCAAAACTGCAGCAGAGGACAACGGCTAGTATATGTAACGATGACGACGAAGATAATGATGTTGTGTTGATAGAGCGATAAGTTGTAGAAGCACTGCAGCTGGTTGATAACTGCACAAGCAATAACGATAATGATGAAGATGATGACTAGCACTATGTTACGTTTAATTTATTATTTCGATAAATAAAATAAACTTCATTTTGACCAAAAAATTTTCTTAGTTAATTATAGTTATGTATAGTTGATAAATAACACTTTAACTTTTATCGCCTCTAATTTGCAAGCTTTTTATAATTTATTAAGGTTTATTTGAACCTTATAAATAGTTTTTTTTTTAAATTTATTATTTGATAAGTGTCCTGTCACGGTCGCCAATTTATGTCTGAACATAAGTTATCGAAAACAAAATGAACAACCAAAAAAGAAAAATGCTTGGTGATGAAGATGGTTTTTATTCAAGTAACCTTGTGACAATGATTTCATTTTAAATTGTAAAACTTGTTCTAAGCGACAAAAGTTGAAGGAATGCAATCCCGTTAGGATTGTATGTAAGTTATCGTTCTCTTGTATAGAAAGCCAAATAATTTAAATTAAATAACAAACACGAAACACGTTCTTGGTCACAACATCAACTAACTGTTTATTTCCATATTTTTATAATTTTTATTTATTTATTTTTTATAATTTACTGGATTTAACCTAATTTAAATATTTGCTTATTTTAGCGGAAGTAATTTTTACAATTATTGCAAACTTATTTTAACCTAATTTAAATATTTTGTTTATTATAGTTTATTTTGTGTTATTGCGGAAGTTACAATTATTGAAAAACTTATTTTTTTAATATTTTGTTTATTACAGCTTATTTTAATAATATTTGTGTTATGATTGTTGTGGTAGTGTTATTAGTAGTGTTCACTGAATGTGCTGACTGTTATGTGTGTTGTTGAAGTGTCATTAGAATTGTTCACAGAATGATCTAAGTCCCTCCTTCTGAAGTGTCGGTGTCCCACTGACAAAATTTTATGGGTACAGTAGTTTTGACTTAGCTGCACAATCTCCTTTGCACGATTTTTTGTGCAGGTACACAATTGTGGTTACCTGCACAAAAGTGCAGCTAAAGTAAAATGTTTGATTCTGGGAATCTCACAAAGAGTGTTTTTGATCGTCGACGAGCTCATTTTTTAGTTGAAGATAATTCCTCGCACGGGAAAAACTGTTACACATGCTGATTCGTATGAGAGATTCTTCCATAACGCAGCGAAAAACATTTATATTTATCGTAAAGGGATTTTGATGTATGTAGATATTATGTAGCTCAGTAATTGTTATACGATTCATACAGAGAGACCTGCTTTTTGTAAAAGTTCTATGGTTTCAAATTTTTTAGCTGATGGGTCGAAAATATCATCTACCCCCGTGAGCAGATCATCGACATACAGATCTTGCTTAACGGTTTCAAAGCCGATACACTGAAAGAATTTTCATCGCAATACCAATGAATTTTGACATTAATCCCATGAAAAATTGCATTAAAAAGAAACCTGTTTCATTGAAAGGATTTAATGAAACATTACATTAGATCTATAAATATTATTTATTGAATGAAGACTTTCAATAAAGTAAAACAGTTTTTTATTTTATTTTTTTTAATTATTTTTTTTTATTTTTTCTTATTTTATTTTACTTTATTTTTTTCTGTCTTTGGCGGGATTCGATCGCGCAACCTCGGTGCTGATAGACTAGCTCACTACCAGCTAGTCTACCGGGGCATTGTCGTTTTTGGATAAAAAAACTATGTTTTTTACTCAATTAAGAGCGTAAATATGATATTAAATTGTCCATAATAACAATAACAACGTTGATTGAAAGTGGATTGAAAGTTTTTGTTTCATTACTATAATGACATTTTTATTGTCATAATGAAAATTTAAATTTATGAAGGCAATTATTGAAATATGTATGTTGCTTTTATAAAAAAAAATTTTGATTTCATAAAGTTAATGGCATACATGTAACATTAGATGTATGAAATTATTAAATCTTAAATTTTTTAATTAACAGTTAAACATTTTTTTTTAAGAAACTATAATGTTATGTTCCCAATTAAAATTTTTTGTTTAACTTGGACAAACTTAAGTTTTCATATATCCAATGAAAATTTTTAACGTAATTACGAAATCCAATGAAGCGATTTTAACGAAAATATTTCATTATAACTATGAAATTCCGTTTAAACAATGAAAATTTTCATTTACCCAAAGAAATTTTTTTATGAAAATGATTCATTAAAAATATGAAGCATTTTTCTTTCAGTGTAGGAAACTCATTCTTATAAGATTCGGCAATAAAAAACAAGCGAGAAAAGGAGCACTGATGTGGCATAAGTTACAGTATTTAACCGGTATAATATTGTTGGGTCATTTAGATTTTTTCACCATAAAATTATCTGCAATTGCGATCACGTTTGTCTACCAAAAACTGTCGATACATTTTACAGATGTCAGCAGATAGAGCGTATTTGTTAAATCGAAACGATAAAATTGTTATAATGAGCTCCTGTTGAGTTGTTGGACCAATCGTTAGAGTTTCGTTTAACGAAATGTTAGAAGATGTTCTACACGAGGCATCAAAAACCACTCTAGACCATAAGGTCCACACCATGCGTAGATGCGTATGATACTTTTTGTGCATTTTATGCGTTTCTAAATTCAAGTTATATGCAATGCGTTTTATGCGCCAAATTTGTTTTTTTTATTAGCTGTCATGCTAGTATGTTAAACAATTAAAAACAATTTTGCAAAAAATGGAGAGTGTAATTGATATTTTAATATAATTTATTTAAAAGAATTCATAGAGGAGTAAGGTTTTATTATAAAAATATTTGTGATTTTTCTCGGTATCAATAAGTTTCCAATTCATGGTATTTGTTAAAAAAAAAAATAATAAACACAACAAAGATGACACTCAGAAGATAAAAGCAATCGATAACTAGAATTGCAAATTTTGTTCGTAGTAAAATTGTGCTAAAAATTAATTTCAATGTATTTTATTCTTTAAAGTTTATACAATCTTTATTACGAAAGCTTTTTCTCTTATTAAAAACCTTTTTAAATGCAAAAAAATATTCAAAAGTAATCCACCACACAAACATATTTGTCGATAACATTGAAAATAAAATATGATTTGTCATCCATGGCCATCAATAACAGCTGACTTTTTTTCACTACACTTGATGCGTGTATGCATTCTTTGCATTTTGGTGTGTAACTTGTCATATACAATTACACTGATTCAACTTATTTGTCAAATGCATAAAAAGCACAATCGCATAAACGCATGGTGTGGACCTTCAGCTTAAGTTTTGTTGTGGTACTTTGAGGGCGCAAAACAGGATGATGAAGAATTACATAATGCAAAGAATTTAAGCAATCGAAACTAACGGGAGACATATGACCAAGTTGAATGTATTCGTCCATAAAATCGGAATACATTTGTCTTAAAGTTCTTTCTTTTGAGAGCCGTTTCTCCAAATATAAAAATCTTCGACGAGCTATATCAACTGAACTACCAAGTTTTGAATGGCAAACGAACCTGAACTTTTCCATTTGGATCAAAAATATTATTTTGAACAAAATGCTCTTACAGAGTTGTTCTTCTTGTGTAGAATTCGGTGTGCGTTGATGAAATTCTTCAATTTCCCAAAAGGCTTTCAGTAATGAGTCCGAATTCTCATATTTTGTCGATACCTTCAGGATTGCTCCAGTTTTCTGTTTCAATCCGTTCAACCGGGTGATGAAACGAAATCGAATTTGTGACCAAAAAACTTGTTGTCTACTCAAATACAGAAATACGAGATTTATTGGTCGCTGTGTATTTTAATTGAGTTCCAACATCAGAAATGCCACAATTTTCTTGAACCGATTTATTTTGTTTTAGTCGTAGACTATTTGCTGCTTCTTGCGTAATAAGGTTGACTTCTGAGCAAGAATAGAGCAAAGCTCGAAGTGTTTGCAGGCTACCAAACGAATCTTTAACGAAAACGACAGGTGTTGAAAGCATATTTACACGACGACTACGTGTGATAAATGACGAAAATTTGGTAAGATGAATTGAAGTTGAATTAGGCAGCGCTGGCAACACGCATTTCTGCGACGAAGACGACGATGGTTGAAACGACAAAGAATGCGGTTGTTGAAACGACGAATTGAGCGAAGAACTATATTGAAGCGACGAATTCGAAGGCAAATGTTGCTGGTGCGTTGACAGCGAAGACGTGCTAGTATTGCTTGTTGATTGAAGGTCTGGGTTATGTAGCGATGTGTGTTGCGAAACCCGACAAGTGCGACAACGAGATTTGGATGGACATTGCGAATCTAAGTGACTTTTTCTAAGGCAATTTATACAAAGCCTTGAGCTTTTAACATAGTCGAAACGACGAGATATGAGTATTGATAAATAGCTAGAACAGCTTCCAAAAAGAGTTATTTAGACTTGCAGTATTCACAAAGTGTACTTGAAACGACAAAGAATGACCCTGGACGTTTTGGGTTTTGTTTGGATTTACTGTAACGAGATTGTAATGAATCCACTTATTCAGAAAGACTCTCAAGGAACTGACAACGAAGACTTTAAATGGAATAACACTGATCCCATGAAGGCAAGGATTTAAAATCTTGGTTTTTATCATAAGCCCTTTTGTTTCCTCATCAATTTTCGACAAAATGATATGTATAATGATATCATCCATCACATCTTGTGTAGAACCTAACGAGAGCAAAGAACTACGTAGAGCCGAAACCTTATCGAGAATTGAGCGTAGTGATATAGCGCTTGAGCTGGTCATAAACTCCAACGAAAACAATAAATTGATATGATCCAGAAATATTAATGATTTATTATCATATCGTTCGATTAAGCTATCTAGAGCTTTTTGGTAATAGGACTCAACAACTTGAAAAGGTTATATAACTGCTAATGCTTGACCAGATAAACAATTTTTTTTTTCTTCATTATTTATTTATTGAATCTTCATATATTAAATATGAACTAACAATAATTAATCAAATCTTAACCTAATGCTTTATTTTATGTCCTGCCAGTGCCAGACAAAAATTTTCTTCATCACGGGTTCTGTTCACTTATGTAGGTGTTTATCGCTCATCTTAGTGGATATTTGAGTTTTTAACATATGTACCAAGGGGCAGCTGTTATTATTCGAAGAAGTTTATTTTGGCGCCTTTGAATTTTTTCGATATTTGAGGCCGAGGCAGTGCCCCATAGTTGAATACCGTAGCACCATATTGGCCTTAAAATAGCGTTGCAAAGTAGTAGTTTGCAATCGAGACTAAGAACAGAATTTCTTCCAATAAGCCAGTTAATTTGAATTGCTTTTAGTTTCATTTGGGTTAATTTTGCTTCTATATGGCATTTCCATGTTAAACGCCGATCTAGATGAATACCGAGATATTTGACATGCGATTGTTGAGGCACTAGTTGATTATTGATTTTAATAGCGGGGCATGTTTCCCGACGCAAGGTGAATGTTATATGTACGCATTTTTGCTCATTGACCTTTATTCTCCATTTTTTTAACCACAGTTCTAGTTCAAATATATGATCCTGCAGGTATCGAGATGCTTCACGACTGTTGTGTACGCTTAGAAAAGCTGTATCATCAGCAAAAGTTGAGGTTAGGGTGAAATTGTTCGTTGGCATGTCCGAGGTATATAGAAGGTAAAAAAGAGGGCCCATGATGCTTCCCTGAGGGACTCCAGCTTCAATTGGCTGAGGAGAACTTAAAAAATTACCTTCTTTAATAATATATTTTCGACCGACCAGGTAGCTTTCTAACAGCTTCTGTGTATTAACCGGTAGGTTTAGCTTCAATTTATGTAACAAGCCTACATGCCAGACTTTGTCAAAAGCTTGAGAAACATCAATGAAAAGAGCGGAGCATTATTTTCTTTCTTCAAAGGCTTTTCTTATGGCGTTTACTATCCGATGGGTTTGTTCAATTGTGCTATGCTCTCTTCTGAAGCCGAATTGATGATTAGGTATACACCCATTGTCCTTTAAAATTGGGGTTAATTTTGATGCTAAGAGCTTCTCGAACAGCTTTGATATATTAGATAATAAGCTAATAGGCCTATGTATATGACTCAACTTTTGTGTGATCTTTTCCTGTCTTTGTTATCATCGTTATTAAGGAGAGCTACCATTCTTGAGGGTAGTATTCAACGCGTAAAATAGCATTAAAAATATAAAGAATAATTTTCTTTGCTATGCGAGGTAGTTCCAAAAGCATTTTGTTACTGATCTTATCAAAATCAGGTGCCTTCTTGGTGTTTAATTCACAAATAGCCCTTTCTATTTCCCTTATCTCAAATCTTAGGGGGATAGCTGCTCTAACATAAACAGGCGACAACTCGTCCGCTATATCGTCAGGTATATTTGGGGTAAATACGTTTTTCAAATGATTTACAAACAGGTTCCCTTTTTCATTATCATTTCTTGCCCAACTTCCATTCGGGTTTCTTAATGGTGGTTTCGAGATAACTGGTCTTTTGAGTTTTCTAGCTGCACGCCATAATGAGTAGCCTGATTGTGGAGTTGCATCCAAGTCCTTAAGATATTTTTCTACGAAAGCCGTTTCTCTGAGTCTGCAGTAATTTTCTTAGCCTTTTTGTACACTCTTATAATTAATTTTTAAGTTGAGGGGATTTGTGCAATTGCCATTCTCTTCGCACTCTCCTTTTTTCATTCAAGAGGCGCTCGACATCTGTAAAATATATTTTATTATAATTGGTTTTTTTGACGGGTTTGCTGAACAGCTAGTTTAAGATAACTGTCAAAATTAACAATAGAGAGATCCACATTTTCCGGTGTGCTAAGCGGAATACTTTCTGTGCAATGGGTACTGAGATATTTTTTATATTTTAACCAATTTATTTGTGAAGCTGACGTCGCTATGTAGCCAGAGGGAGATACAATTCTATTGGTGTTTGTTATAGTAACTATTGTAGGTGTGTGATCAGAGGATAATTCTAACGAAGCTTCAACGTGAATCGTTTCTGTGGGTATGTTTTTAACCACGCCGAAATCGATGACATCTGGAATTTTTTGCGGATCAGCAGGCCAATATGTTGGTTGTCCGCTTGCGACAACATTAAAATTCATTTTAGAGATTGTATTATACAATACAATACCCTTTGGTATTATTAGTCGTGACCCCCAAAAGGTATGTTTAGCGTTATAATCGCCAGCAGCCCGGAAACAGGGCCCCAATGACTTATAATATTTATAATATTGGCTTTCTGATATTGCAAATCTAGGTGGTGAGTATAAGGATGATGTTTCGATTCAGCTCTTCAACACAAATGTTCGTTGCTTGGAGATAATCTTGATGATGATCACACATTAGGTAGTGTTTGATTCGGGTTTTTATCAAAATGGCAGAACCTCCACAAGCTCTATCTCGAGGGTCCTTGGTATCATATAGTGTATAACCATTGATTTTAAACGTATTTCTTGAGGTCAAATGAGTTTCAGAAACCATCATGACATCAATTTGTTTATTTTTAAGAAAGTATTCTAATTCATTTTTATGTTGGCGGATGCCGTTTGCGTTCCAAAAACAAATTTTTAAACAGTTCATGGTTTGTTAAGTACAGCTTGCAATAACATCGATTGCATTCTAAGCATTTCCTGCATCATATTACCCATTGTGTTCGTAAAATAATTTACTGTTTGCACTAATGTTTCCATGGTTTTTTCTAAACGACTTAAATTAGAAACCGGAGTTTCTGCATTACTTGGCGAGGCACCTTGCATTGGCTGATGGTTTGATTTTAGGACGTTAGCGTAAGAGGTTCTGTTATTACTAGGCTGGGGGCTTGAATTGCATTTGTGTTTACTTGATTTGCGACCTGCATTTGAGGGGTATTTGTTTTCGGTCCAACCGTCTGCTTGACAATATTATATACAGGGCATCCTCTATAATTGGCAGTGTGATTACCGCCACAGTTGCTACATTTTTTTAGGTTGGGGTCGGTTTTAGACTTATCACAAGAAACTGTACCGTGTAGTTCACCACATACTACGCAGACAGGGGGTAAGTAGCAGTATGCCTTGGTATGGCCAAATTCTTGTCAGTTTAAGCACTGAACAGGTCCATTTTTTTTATGCGGCTCATCAATTGTGATTTTTCTGTATAGAATATATTTCACACTATAAATGGGATGCGTTTCGTTTTTTTTTCAACTTAATGTCGCCGGGCTCTAATTCCACTGGAAAAAGTGGTTGTGGATTTTTGTCCCTATTTCTAATATTTACCACATGTTTTATCTTGAAGCCTTTTTCTTCCAAGAAAGTTTTAATTTCCTCTGGGTCTACGCATGAATCAATTCCCTTAATCACCACCTGGAGACCTTTACTGCTCTTGAGTTGGTATGTGTAAAAACTTTTTTTAAGTGCCTCAATATTGCTTATTATTTTGCGAAAGTCATTTTCATGATTTACTTGAATTTTAGTTTCATTTATACTACCTCGCTTTATTGCAGCAACATAAAAAGAATTTTCACCAATCAACGAAATTAAACTCTTTATTAGACCATTTGAGTTATGCTCCCTAAGATATATCGGGGGAGGCTTGGACGATTTGACGACGTTTGGTGCTTCAGAGGATTCATCCTCCAGAATTGCAAAGCGATTTTGGGAATTTATTTTATCAAAAGATGGCACTTTTGATGCCGAAGCAACAGCTGAAGAGGTAGGGCTGCGACCCCGTTTAAGGACTGTTATATACCTGTCCATACCAACTTGGACTTGAGGCTTTTGACAACTTTTTACAGGGGGGTTTCCATTGCATTTTTGTTTAAGTTCATGGTATCATTTCCCACTAAATTTGTTTTTGACGTCACGGCAATACTTGCTGGCCTGGCAGCACTTGTCACCAAATCTAGTTGTAGTTTTTTTAATGAGTCACTATCACCGTTTGTGTAAATACCGAGGGTGAGAGGGAACGTGTTCGAGTAATTGGCTTAGCCGTTAGGTAGTTAATATTGCTTTGTTTTATTTATTTCTGCATTATTTTCATTTGCATTAACTAAAACGTAAACGTTTCTTTCATTTTGTCTTAGTGTTGTTTCACTGTTCGTACTCATGCAAAGAGTTGTTTTTGTTTTTCACCGTTTGCTGTGCTTTATATATTTTTATTATTTATTGTATTTTACAACAACAACAAAAATTTAAACTGAAATGTTTTTGTTGAGAATATGTATACATACACATGTATGAACATTCATACGTATATATTTTTACTATTTTTCTTTATTTAATTTTATCGTTTTAATTGTTCACTATTATGTTAAATAATTTAAATAACAAAATATCTCATTTATGTTTAAGCGTCCATTCGCTGCGTATATTACAAAATCAAATATGATTAAATAATAGTTCAAAACGTATGCGGGGTTAAAAATACACGTCTGTATCGCAACAAAGCACAAACCGAACTCGAATATAAACAATTAAGTAAATAATTAAATTTGTCTATTATAGGGATGCATTGTTTGTTATGGACTAATGTATTGAAGGTACTCATAAAACGAGAAAATTCTGAATATTTTCCATCAAATTTGGGTCATGTTCAAGGAACTCAGTTCAAAACCACAAGATGTACGTTTTTTATTCATAAAACTTACCAACTGAGCCCTGGCAGAGATAAAAAGTTCCTTAATATCTGACCGATTATTATTATTCCAGTATTTTAATTTGTGCTTGAATTTGGCTTATTTATTTGAAATATAATTCGAGGATTTGATGTCGGCACTCAAAAATGGCATAATCCGAACAAACACCATTTTTTCGTTATTTTTTATTGTTGTTCGTTGTTGCTTTAAAGAAGCAAGAGAATTGGATACAGCATCAGTTTTATCATTGCCCATGTTGTCAATTTTATCAGTTCTCATTCTGCGAATAAAATGTTCAACAATATCAGCAAAACGTCTGTAATATTATTTAAAGTTGTACTAAAGTTGATAAAATCCAATGAAAAATCCAATAGAATACAAAACGTTAAAAAAAACAAGAAAAGTGCCACTCGATGCTAAAAAGTACCACTCGATGCTAAAAAGTACCACTCGTATACTTGAAGTGCCAACACTGATTACAAGTTACACCAATAACAATTATTGTTTCTACTATTGGTTTCAATATCCAAAACAAATGTACACTTGTATGAATGTATGTATATGTGATGTGCAAATAAATAAAAGAAATTATATTTCAGCGTAGACCTTGAAAAATAATTTTACTTGTCTCACTTACTTGCTCAGAATTTGATTTCATGCATGGTGGAATAAACAGGTGGCAGCAGTACGACAGATGACGATTTTTTACTCTTGCATTGTTTGTCTAGGTTTTGTTTATGTTAACAAAAAGTCCACGTTAGGTGCTGTGATTATTGTATATTATAAAAGTTTTTGATAATTTTAAATTAAAACAAATAAGATATTGATAAAAATTGACTAAAAATTTATTTATTTCATCACGTTCAGCGGTACTCTTTGATTTTTGTTTAAAGTATTTTACGACTTAAACGGTGATTTAATTTCCATTTTTGTTGTAATGTTGTATTTGTTGCCGTAACGATGCCACCTGCTTATTCCACCATGATTTCATGTACCACAATATATGACGAGTAACGTAGCGAAACAAATATGTTGTTGTTAAATGACGATGAATTGTTCTGTACAAAAGCAAAACTGCAGCAGAGGACAACGGCTAGCAAATGTAACGATGACGACGAAGATGATGATGTTGATAGAGCGATAAGTTGTAGAAACACTGCAGCTGGTTGATAACTGCACAAGCGATAACGATAATGATGATTAGCACTATGTTGCGTTTATTTTATTATTTCGATAAATAAAATAAACTTCATTTTGACCAAAAATTTTTCTTAGTTAATTATAGTAATGTATAGTTGATCAATAACACTTTAACTTTTATCGTCTTTAATTTTCAAGCTTTTTATATTTTAGTAAGGTTTATTTGAACCTTATAAATAGTTTTTTTTTTAATTTATTATTTTATAAGTGTCCTGTCACGGTCGCCAATTTAAGTCTGAACATAAGTTATCGAAAACAGAATGAACAACCAAAGAAGAAAAATGCTTGATGATGAAGATGGTTTTTATTCAAGTAACCTTGTGACAATGATTTCATTTTAAATTGTAAAACTTGTTCTAAGCGACAAAAGTTGAAGGAATGCAAAAGAATGCAATCCCGTTAGGATTGTATGTAAGTTATCGTTCTCTTGTATAGAAAGCCAAATAATTTAAATTAAATAACAAACACGAAACACGTTCTTGGTCACAACATCAACTAACTGTTTATTTCCATATTTTTATAATTTTTATTTATTTATTTTTTATAATTTACTGGATTTAACCTAATTTAAATACTTATTTTAACCTAATTTAAATATTTTGTTTATTATAGTTTATTTTGTGTTATTGCGGAAGTTACAATTATTGAAAAAATATTTTAACCTACTTTAAATATTTTGTTTATTACAGCTTATTTTAATAATATTTGTGTTATGATTGTTGTGGTAGTGTTATTAGAAGTGTTCACAGAATGTGCTAACTGTTATGTGTGTTGTTGAAATGTCATTAGTATTGTTCACAGAATGTGCTAAGTCCGTTCATTCTAAGATTTAAAGACGAGCGCACGTAAGGGTTTTTTGCCAATCTAGCCGGACATTAAGCAAAAAATTAAATTTAAGATATGGACAAATTTAAGTACGTAGCTCGACAGACAACAAAGTTCTGCATCGTATAGTGAATTTTGAAGTCTTTTGCTGGAGATTTGTGGTTTTGGGACACTGTTAAAACCAGGAAAGTTGATTAAACTGCATGCGTGTTCATTGACTTTTTACGGTTTTGGGAGGTTTACAATATATTTTTTTTGTAGATAAACGAATAAAGATTTTACATTGATTTTTTTTTCTGTGAAAGACTATATAAAAAGCTAATTATGAAAATTTTTAGAAAAATTTTATTAGAATTTTTTATGATAAAAAAATTAGTTCGAAATGAAAAAAAACGATTTTTTTGTTCAGTTTTTTGTAAAAAAAAAAATTTAAAAGGTTTTTGAAGGTGAAGCCCGCTGAGTTCTTAAAAATGTTATACATCACGATAAAATTTGAAATCTCTACTTTTAAATTAAAAAAAAAAAACGTTGCGCGTTGTTGCGCCATTTTTTTATGATTTTTTGAAAATTTCACCTTTTTCTGTTTTTGCTCATCTTGCATAGGTACATATGATAGAAACCCTTTCGTCAGTCATAAAATGTTTTGGTTGTACGTAGATGTTTTTTATTTAAATTATTACATCTAAGACTAATATTACCTGTGTAAAAAAGGGATCTGCGAAACAGTAAGTAACGGGTTTTAACCACCTGTGCGGCCGCTAAATGACGTTATTTTGTGGAGCAAAATAAATGTACCTGTTTTGCATAACTTTTAAAATCATTAAGAACAAAAATAATATATAATAAAAAATCTAGGTACTTAGTTTTTTTTAATTGATATTGTGTTTATAGCATTAAATTGTTATCAGAACCATTTTGAAGCTTTGAGAGTAAAATGGAAAAAGTGTATAATACATGGCGCAACTGTAATGAGTGAGGCATCGTTGCCTATCGGGCTATTATCAGAAGAAGCGTCTGAGGCTCGAAATAAACATTTTCGGCTTTACAGGCAGAATTTTGCTAGAAAGTGTTCGAAGGTTCAGTGTAACAAAGATATTATAAATAGACTTTTGCTCAGTTCTGACCCACTGATTACTAGTATAAGACCAACTCCAAAAAAAAGTCATTACCTTTTACGAAAGAAGCAATTTCTTTTATGCTTCCAACTGTACTTGGCTCTGAAGGGAATTCAGATTCAAAAGAGGATTTTGAAGAAGCAGACGAAAAAGAACCATGGCACTCATCATCATCTTAGTCCAAAAGAGAAGTTATTTTAAATAAAATTTGCTGTTAATATTATAAATAAGTTATAATTAAGAATATATCAATTATTTTCTGATAAATAAAATACTATAAAATACATAAAATCTTAAAAATTAATATGTTTTGGAAATTAGCCAAAAAAAATTTTTTTTACAGGGTCGTTCCGGGGGAGGGGGGTGGGGTTTGGAGGTATACCTCCCCCTGCCCATAAAAGTTCAAAAATTTAATTTTTATAGTATAAAGGCGTAAGTAATATATATCTTTTAATATTTACATTTTTTTTTTAAATATTATTTTATGTAACCGCCCTCAAAAAGGGGCGGGGCGCAAAGTGTAATTTTACGATCTCATGGGTCTAATTTTAGGTTTTTTAACTTTTGCCGACGTTAAAAGTTGCATTTGCCAAACAAAAGTATGGGAAAACTTTAAAAAAAAATTGCATTTTTCAGAGGTTGGATTAGTTCTTCTAGGAGGAACCTTTTCCTCCTTGGTCCGATTTTATTTATTTTTGAGGTTTACCTGCCTATGACAATATCACATATTTCTGCCAAGTTTCTTCGATCTAGGGGCCCTCAATAACTTTTAAGAAGCAATATAAGCTAAAACAAAAAGTAATGTCCGGCTAGATTGGCAAAAAACCTCTATGTGGAGCGTGTCAAAAAATAAATTAAAAAAAGATTTAGATGTTACTCGTCAGATATTCATCAGAAGATTATTATAGGAGTTGTATATTAAACATAATCGTCTAACAAACAGCCTATGATAGCTGGGAAATAACAGATGATTTTATATATTTAATATAAAAGAAACACATTTTTCATATTTTTGGGCAGTTTTAAAATATTTTAATACAAAACATCAAAGTTAGCTGCACACATAAAAATATATGGTGGCCACTTTTATACATAAATATCCAATTTAATCTGTTGTTAAAAATATATATCGCAATTATTTTGTTTTGCGAATTCTCATTGTTTTTGTTAATATTTCTTTTATATTAAATAAACATACGTACATGTATGTTATTTCCCAGCTTGCACAGGCTGTTTGTTAGATGATTATGTTTAATATGAATCTCCTAAAAGAATCTCTGATGATTATCTGACGAGTAACAAACACTGTTAACGCCACTTGTTATACAGCTGTGTTAATCCTAAGTATATTTAATACCAATTATTTTTCTTGTGTATTTATCGATAGTAATTGGCTATAGGAGTGAGCTTTATGCTAATGTCAGTCTGACTTTATTTACTTACTTGAAATAAAACCTAAAGTTATATTTTCCAGGCGGGTTTTAAGAAAGAGAGAAATAAAAAACTTGTGCGTGGATAGTCACTGAAGCTTGCTCCCATTCCAAACTAAAAAAGTTTGTATTCATTTTAACAAAAGAAAGAAATTATTTATGTAAACCCTAATTTTGTAGGAATTTAAACATCATCAACAACTACATATGTATATCAATAAAATTTTGTAAATTCAAAACTATTAATTGATGTTAAAAATCTATTGGAACAGGGTGCTTGGGGCTGCTTCACCCAATAACATTTAAATTCTTTTTTATGGTTTTAAGTTTGTTCTTTGAACAAAACGCTCAACTCAGAAAACTTTGATCGAGTTCCTACCCCATACGTAAGTACGCTAATATGGATTCTTCAATTTCACAGGGTCAACCACCACAGACTAACGACAATAACACTGCTGCTGTAAGCAATTCTGAAATTTGCCAAATTTGTCACCAGCATGCATCTAACCATATCGTCAAATGCAGAAACTGCCACTCACCATTCCATCTTGAATGCGCAAAAATAACACGCGACAGGGAAATTTGGTATTGCAGAGACTGTACAATAAATGCCCCACAAATATCACCTGTTTCAGACTGCAGTCGAGACAGCCATTCTTCAGATTCTTCAGCAATTGTAAACGCTAAGAAACGTTTAAAATTACGGCAACTAGAAGAAGAAAGGCTTCTTGAAAGGGAATATTTGCGCAGGAAATACGAAATATTAGAGCAATCGCAAGATGATGAGTACATTACAACTGCACTAGATAAATCTGTACACCAGCCATTAACAGAACAAAATGTACCTAACGCAATAGTAACAGCGCCAAACACTACCCTAACTAACAACATTGAAAGCGTAAGTGCAACAACATTTGCCTTACCGGAACAATCAAATCAATGTATGCCAGTCACTGCCGTCAACGATAACATAACCTCAACAATAGTTTATTCAACATTAACACAACCAATAGTAGCAACAAGTTCTTCATCTTGTAACAACAACAACACTTTTCATCAACCACCGAACTATTTGCCAACAGAAAATCCCACATCTAGCAACTATACTTTCAATAATCCATCCACTTGTCCTACTGGTTGCACCACCGGCCCTCAAATCGCAAGTTGTTCAAATGCAAACCAGTATTCCCAGAGTTTACTTAATCAACAGGCATTTAACTCAACACCAACATTTATTAACGGCCATTTCGCCAATAGCACCCAAATAAATCTTACGTCACAACAAATTAATGCCAGACAAACTGTGCCAAAGGAGCTTCCTAAGTTTTCAGGCAATCCGGAAGAATGGCCTCTGTTTATATCCACGTACGACTGGTCTACTTCTGTATGCGGTTTGACAGACGCAGAAAACTTAGTTAGACTTCAAAGAGCTCTATGTGGAGAAGCATTGAGATCCGTTCAACATATTCTGATCCATCCCACCTGTGTGCCTGAAGCGATTTCAACTCTCAAACTTCTATTTGGACAGCCGGAAAAAATATTGAATGCTATAAGAAACAAAATAAAATTAATTTCTCCTGCCTTTAGTAACAGATTGGAATCAATTACCTGTTTTGCCGTGGAGGTAAAAGGCTTCAAAACAATAATAGAGGCCTGTGGTTTATATGAAGAATTAAATAATTCATCTCTCTTACAAGATTTAATAGGTAAAATGTCACCAGATTTACAATTAATGTGGGGTACGTTTAAAATGCAGTTGTTAAAAGAAAACAAGAAAACAAATCTTTCTGCTTTTGCTGATTGGCTTTTTAACGTCGGCGTTAAAAACATAACCGAAAGCAGCGCAGCATCCACATCAACACAACCGTTCTCACGAGGTAAAGCAAGAAATGCATACATACATACACATTCGGATCAAAATCAAAGCAAATGTTTAGTATGTGACGGCGACTGTAAATCTGTTTCTAATTGTGAGAGATTTCTGTCAGAAGATCGAAATGGGAGATGGAACATGGTAAGAGAATTGAACCTCTGTAAATTATGTTTGCGAAAACACTATGGGCTTTGCAAAAGCAATATTATATGTGGCATCAATAATTGTCGTATAAAACACAATTCTCTTTTACATAAAATTGAAGAAATGTTAACAGATGTAGATACATCAAATAATAACACAAGCACAGTCAGTCAAACTCACAATGTTAATGCACATCGTAGTATGTTCAGTCAAGTACTTTTTAAAATTTTACCAGTCACAATATTTGGGCAGAACAATAAATGTATTAAAACTTTTGCTTTCATAGATGAAGGTTCTTCTGTGAGCCTTATTAATGAAAAGATAATAAACGAATTAAACTTAGATAGTGAAACAGAACCCCTTTGTTTGAAATGGACTAACAATATGCAAAGAAATGAAAATTCTTCCAAAAAATTTTCGATTAAGTTGTCGGGGCCAAACAAAAAGAATCATTTTGTAGAAGTTCGTTCTGTAAAATATTTATCTTTACCATCCCAAAGTATACATTACAAAAATATAAGTCAAATGTTTCCACATTTAAAGGGCTTACCCATTGAAAATTATACAAATGCTGTACCTGAAGTTTTAATTGGACTAAATAACATAAATGTATGTACTCCCAACCGTGTTAAAGAAGGGTGTAAAGGAGAACCTTTAGCCATTCGTACCCGCTTAGGATGGGTTTTATGTGGAAGTATGAGCGGAGAACAAAGTGGTAAACATGTTACCTGCTGTCATGTATGCGACTGTAATGATTCGAATTTAAATAACCTAATTAAACAATTTTATGCATTAGAAACTAATGGTATAACCGAGACACGTCAAGTTCTTAGTGCTGAGGATCAACGAGCCATGGACATATTAAAAAAACATACGATTCAAAGGCCTGACGGGCGATATGAGACCGCTCTGTTATGGCGTTGTGATGATTTACATCTTCCTGAAAGTTATACCATGGCTATGAAAAGGTTAATATCGTTGGAAAAAACTCTACAAAGAAATCCAGAACTTTTTAAAATTTTTGAGAAAACTATTGAAGCTTATCTTGAAAAAGATTACGTTACCAGAATTAATAATTTTTGTGAAGATGGAAAACCTGTTTGGTATTTGCCGGTCTTTCCAGTGTTCAATAAAAATAAGCCAGCCAAGACGCGTATAGTTTGGGATGCCGCTGCCCGGTCCCATGGTGTATCTTTGAACTCAACTCTTTTAAAAGGCCCCGATTTACTAAGTTCACTTCCAGGTATACTTTTTAAATTTCGGCAAAGGCAAGTTGCTTTCTCCGCAGATATAGAACAAATGTTTCACAGAATTTACATCAGGGAGGAAGATCGCCATGCACATAGATTTTTATGGCGTGGTTGTGATACAACAAAGGATCCCGACGTCTATGTCATGAATGTAATGACTTTTGGTGCTACATGCTCCCCTTGTACCTCCCAGTTTGTTAAAAACTTAAATGCTGCTAAATATAAAAACTCATATCCAGAGGCTGCAGATGCTATAGAAAGAAATCATTATGTTGATGACTTTCTGTATTCTACAGATACCATAGAACAAGCACGTAAGTTGGCCAGGGAAGTTTACCACATTCATAGCTTAGCGGGATTCAATCTGAGAAACTGGGCTTCTAATAACAATAATCTTTTAGAAAGCATGAACACGTATCAATCCTCAGGGAAATGCCTCAGCATCGGGAATGAAGACTCCGAAAAGATACTTGGCATAATCTGGCAAACCAGTAATGACTACATAACTTTTAAAATTTCACCATCAATTTTAGAAAGCGATATTTTCAATGGCAAAAAACATCCTACGAAAAGGCAAATTTTAAAAATACTAATGAGTGTTTATGATCCCTTAGGACTGGTAGGTCATTTTTTAATGTCCTTAAAAATAACATTGCAAGATATATGGCGAAGTGGCGTAGGATGGGATGAGCCAATTTTGGACCCACAAGCAAAAAACTGGGAAAGGTGGCTGTCGTTCCTACCTCAGATAAAAGAGTTAAAAATACCCAGATGTTATTTAAAACATATACCTCATTATTCTCATACAGTTGTAGAAATCCACACCTTCGTTGACGCAAGCGAAAACGCTTACTCAACTGTATCATATCTAAGAATAAAATCTGGTGAAAGTATAGTCATATCGTTGGTTGGATCGAAAACTCGCGTGTCGCCGTTGAAATTAGCTACAATACCTAGACTGGAACTGATGGCAGCCCTCATTGGATCACGTTTTGTAAAACACATAATAGAAAACCACACTATAACAATAAACAAAAGGATATTCTGGTCAGATTCAAGAACCGTACTTAGCTGGCTACGTTCTGATCACAGGAGATATCATCAATTCGTTGCAGTACGTGTGAGTGAAATTTTAGATCTCACTGAGATAGAAGAATGGCGATGGATCCCAGGAAAACTGAATGTAGCTGATGACGCCACGAAGTGGACCACTAATCCCAATTTATCTGAATCTAGTAGATGGTTTAAAGGACCAGATTTCCTAAGATTGCCCACAGACTCATGGCCTACTGATAAGAAAGATGAAGTATGTACTGATATAGAAATTAAGCACATATGTTTAACCATGGAAGTTGTGCCAATAATTATAAATTTTAAACGTTTTTCCAAGTGGTCAAGATTATTAAGAACTGTTGCATACGTTGTGAAATTTTATGATATTTTGAAAAATAAACTTAAAAAATGCCAAATAGAAAAAGAACTTACTCAAAATGAATTTATAATGGCTGAGAATTTAATTCTAAGGCAAGCTCAATCGGAATATTTTGCAGATGAAATAAAAGCCTTAAAACAAGAAAAAGGAATGTCTAAATCAAGTTCGCTTTATAAGCTCTCTCCTTTTCTAGATGAAAACATGGTTTTACGGATAAGTGGACGTATCGATAATGCCAATACAATACAATATGAAACGAAGCACCCAGCGATACTTCCAAAATATAGCCTTTTAACTGAACTTCTAATTCTATATTACCACAGTAAATTTCATCACGCAAACAATGAAACGTTCGTAAATGAAATACGTCAGAAGTATTATATACCACAACTTAGAACGATCTTTAAATCAGTTTTGAAACGCTGCCAAATGTGTAAGATACGAAATGCTGCACCTCAAACACCCCAAATGGCTAAACTGCCCCGAGCTAGACTCTCTGCTTATACAGCCCCATTTACGTTTACAGGGTTAGATTATTTCGGTCCAATTTCTGTCGTAGTTAATAGACATACAGAAAAAAGATATGGTGCCCTTTTCACTTGCCTCACGATCAGAGCTATTCATATTGAAATCGTGCACTCCTTAAATACCAGTTCGTGCATAATGGCCATCAGAAATTTTACCGCTAGAAGGGGAACCCCTAGGGAGTTCTTCAGTGATAATGGCACAAATTTCGTGGGTGCTGATCGTGAACTGAAACAATCTTTAAAAGAAGTTGACTCCAATGAACTGGTGCGAAACTTTACAACATCTACAACAACGTGGAATTTCAACCCACCGGCTGCTCCACATATGGGGGGTGCGTGGGAGCGAATGGTGCGAACCGTAAAAAATGTGTTATATAAAATTTCTGAAGGAAGGTGCCCAAATGACGAAGTTTTAAGAAGTATGATGTCTGAGATAGAAAATATTATCAACTCTCGTCCGCTAACATATATTCCTATCGACAGTGAAAAAGAGGAAGCCCTTACTCCAAATCATTTCTTGGTTGGCAGCTCCAATGGTTTGTATGACGACACAGGAGTAGTGTTACGGCAAAATTATTCATCTTCCCAGTTATTTGCTGAAAAATTTTGGAAGCGGTGGGTAGCAGAGTTTCTGCCAACGTTAACATGCCGATCTAAATGGCATGAAAAGGTGAAACCATTAGAAGTTGGGGATCTGGGGATTGTGGTTGACCCTATGAGCCCAAGAAAAGTGTGGCCCCGTGGAAAAGTTATTGAAGTCTTCCGTGCTGATGATGGTCAAGTGAGAAGAGCCAAAGTGATGGTAAAATCTGGTGTTCTAGAAAGGCCTGCTGCAAAGTTAGCGCTATTAGACGTGGCTCATAAGCTAGAGTAAGCCTCGAAGATTTCTCATCTTACTGAGGGGGAGTGTTATCGCCACTTGTTATACAGCTTTGTTAATCCTAAGTATATTTAATACCAATTATTTTTCTTTGTGTATTTATCGATAGTAATTGGCTATAGGAGTGAGCTTTATGCTAATGTCAGTCTGACTTTATTTACTTACTTGAAATAAAACCTAAAGTTATATTTTCCAGGCGGGTTTTAAGAAAGAGAGAAATAAAAAACTTGTGCGTGGATAGTCACTGAAGCTTGCTCCCATTCCAAACTAAAAAAGTTTGTATTCATTTTAACAAAAGAAAGAAATTATTTATGTAAACCCTAATTTTGTAGGAATTTAAACATCATCAACAACTACATATGTATATCAATAAAATTTTGTAAATTCAAAACTATTAATTGATGTTAAAAATCTATTGGAACAGGGTGCTTGGGGCTGCTTCACCCAATAACAAACACATCTAAATCTTTTTTTTAATTTATTATTTTTTATTTATTTTTTGACACGCTCGTCTTTAAATCTTGGAATGAACCTTTAGGGACTCTCTGTATGAGTCGTATATCAATTACTGAGCTACCTAAATAAGACGATTTTTGAAGTGTGAAAATGCTGTTGCCAATACAATTTTATTAAAATAAACCGGCCTAAGGATCTGTAAAAAAAGATTTTCCGATGGTGTTGATTTCGCGACCTCAAGGCTTGTTTTATAGAAATTGTATGAAAATTAGAAGTTTTGCCATGAAAAATACACTTGATACCCTTATTTAGGTAGCTCAGTCATACGGCTGAGCATTTCACGAGTTGTAAAATAATACCTACATGAATCTCTACATACATCATAAACTATTCCCTTTACGATTAATATAAGCGTTTTTCGCTGCGTCATGGAAGAATTTCTCTTAGGAATCAGCACATGTAATAGTTTCTACCGTGCGAGGAATTGTCTACAATTAAAAAATGAGCTCTTCGACGATCAAAAGCACTCTTTGTGAGATTCCGAGTAGACTCCTAGACGATTGAAAATGCTAGCTGGGTTGAAATAAAATTTTAATAAAATATAAATTTATGTTTTAATAAAATAACTTTTTTATTCTACTTTTAAATCAAACACTTTACTTTAGCTGCACTTTTGTGCAGGTAACCACAATTGTGTACCTGCACATTAAGGCAGGTAAATGCATTTAAGATAACTGCATTTTTGATTTACCTGCACAAAAAATCGTGCAAAGGAGATTTTGCAGCTAAGTCAAAACTACTGTATACAAAATGCACGTAAACAAGGATTTTGAAGAATAATTCCAGAAAATATTTTTTTTGGGCAGTTAAGTCAAAGTGCAGCTAACTTTGATTTTTTGTATGAAAATAATTTTAAAATGCCAAAAATTTTGTGCATTTATCTTAAATGTGCAGGTAAAGAAAGTGCACTTAAAAAAGTAATTTGTATGGAATTTTAAAGAATAATTCCAAAACTTATCAATTTTATGCAGTTAAGTCAAATGTGCACGTAAACAAAAGGCAGTTAAGTCAAAACTACTGTAATTAATTTTTAGCTCAGGAAACTGTGGTGGAATTTGTAAAGTGGCTTGGCGACCTTTGCATTTGGAAAATAATTGAACAAGGATTATTATTGAAAAACCAATAAGAAGTAGGCAAAAATTAGAGCTTATTGAAATTAAGCCCTTGTATGAAATGTTATCTAAATTTTTGATGTTTTCTGTTAGGTTGTCCTGTAGTATTGATGGGAGGATTTGGGAAGAAGTTGTTTGCCAATTTGAATATTTTGTATGGTCAAGGATTATTGTTTCATTAAAAAAGTTGATGATAAAGGTACCATTTAGAATTTGTGAGGTGTTCCCGTACGTAAAGTTTCCGATATAATTTGTTAGAAATATTGTACCATCCGATATAAGTTCCATTATCGGCTTTTTGGTTATTTGGTATTCGCAGGTTGCGCTGCCCCCATTTAGTATGTTTACAATGCAATGATTCGAGTCTAGAATTTCTACCTGGTCCTTTTTGCATATAGTTACTTCTTTGATTACTGAGCAGTCACCTTTAATTCCAAAATTTTCCGTGTGAGATACGAGTGGGTTAGTGAAACTGAGATATATTCTTTTGCCATCTTTAATTGTTGAGCGAAGAATTATTTTGTTAAACAGTGTATCCTCTTTTTGTGGTAAGGAAATTATATATAAGAGAAGGGAATCTTTTATAACCATTGAAGGTTCGGCAAATTGAAGGACTTGTAATTCATTTTTATATGGCAGTGTTTCGATTTGGGAGTGTATGTTTGCGATATCTCCTTTATTTAATATTTGTGAAAGTACTATACCTTTTTTCGCTAACTGGCCAGCCATTACAATTTGGGTTATTTCATCCTTTATAAGGCTTAGTTTATTAAAGAGGGGTTGATCGTGTCGTCTGTGTCGACTTCTTTTATTATTCTATTGTAGTCATCTACTAAATTATAAGTTGTCTTTATCAAATATTTGTTGATGGTGTATTGTTTATTGTTGTTTTTTATAATGGTATCTGTTTGGTTGATAATGTTGTCCCAATCAGTAGCATCAGGGTTACCTGCTATCCACTTCCAGACGGATCCAATCCAGTTTATTGATCTCTTGTTTTTGGTGATGTGTAATTGACCTAATTAACTATCTATTTTGGCGAGTTGATGGTCTATATGTAGGCTCAATATTCCGGTGTTTTTTGTTCTATAGTGCATCGTGGATTTGATATCTGCGACAGCTTGTTCATATTCTCTTAGGTCAATTGTGTGGGTTATCCTGTAGTTTCCCTTGCTTATTTTTCAGTACCCTGCTTAATCGTTACAAGTGGACTGTTGTATTCGTAAATGTCAACTGTTGCGTCTATCCAGTCGATCAGTAGCCTGTTAAAAAATTATTGGGTTTTTAGATGGGACTTGTGAATTTTTTTATTATCGGTTGTTGTAATTGTGACGGTATTGTCCTTCCCTACACCACCACCTGGATAACTATCTTGCCGCAATGTGGTGGCTTAAATGCTGGCTGTAGTGAATGTCTTGTAACTTAAGTCGGCAAATTCTAGCCGGGACAAGTTGGAAGGTATATGCTTTAAGGCCAGCACGACTAAGGGTTATCCATCCTCCCATCCCATTACCTATGATCCTATCTACCCCCCTTTATTTCCCATTTCTCCCACTTTTAAGGTCAAGGTGGTTGATAGCAGTGCCGAGGACCTGAATGGCTGGTTAGTGGTTAAAGAAACTGGTCGCGAACAGCTTCCCTCTGGCGCCGATGGCAAGGGTCTGTTGTAACTTTAGCCTAGCCCGTGCAAGCCGTCACTGCGCGAGACGGTCCTTTTCTTTACGGCTTACTCGTGGGACCAAAAAACTGGACAAATTTTATGAAAAAACCAAGGACGCGACTCTAAGAGTCGAAGCAGGGAATATCTCTGACAACTCGGCAGTTTCGGTGTCAGATCCAGACGCCGATTGGCTGAGTATCTACAGAGATATTCTTGAGCAAGAAGGTCAGTTATTGACAGAAGTGACAGAGACAAGCGGAACGAACGACCCCCCAGTCGGTTCCCCGTCTCGAACAGGGGTCTCGGAAAGACTCGATGATCTAGATCTGGAATCTGATGATGAGCATGAAATTACAATGATTTCAGCTCATGATCAGGACCATAGGGCCGGACCACCGGCTCCTGAGGTCACACTCGAGATAGGGAGCGGAGTAGTGGGTGGATCAAAACCCATTGTTCGGCAGGATGCGACAGAACAGGTCACATCAGAAGGCCAAACGAGTCTTGAAAAAGCCAAGAGTGGTGTAAGGGCCTCCTTAGCCTTTCTAGAAAAGATAGCTAAGAAAGACTCCTCACTACACGATGGGCGGGATAGGCACCTGCTGAGGAAGCACCGAAAGAACGTTGCCAGATTCGAACGAATCCACGGATCTGTTGGTGATATCCTAGGCATTCCCTATCCTGCGGGATACACAGCAAGGGCTGCTGAGGGCTCAAATATTGTCAGTATAGACAACGAACCCTCAGTAACCCCTGCTGATGAATCCTCCAATAATGGAACGGGAAGTAAGAAAAGGGGTACAGAATCAACACCTGGTTCTCTAAACCGTGACAGTATGGTGACGGATAAGGGAACCAAGCCTGATGATGTACCACCCTCTACTAGCTGCGCGATGAGGACTGGTAAAGTCTTGATAATCTCCGACAGTCCCCCCCAAAGGGAGGTCACAAAGGGGATTACTGAGAAATACCAGCCAACATCTGCAGGGAAATCGGGTGATCACCGACAGAGCTCTGCTAAGGCCCCCAATAAGGGGGTATTTAAGAGAGTTAGGTCTGGTGATGACCAGAAATACCCAGCGGCCAAAAGGAAGGATCCCCGAAAGGAGATCACTAAGAGGGCTGGCTCCAGAGAGGAACAACCCTCTACGTCAAAGAAGCTATGGGAGTCGTCAGGAAGGACGGTATTCTAGCAGCTGTCATCAGGGCTGCCAGCTTTGGGGTTTTGACCCCAAATTAGGGGTTTTCTCGTTGCTAAAAGGGACAAAAAATTCGATTTGGGGTTTTCATTGGATATTTAAAAAAAAAAGTTGGGATTTTTTGGGGAAATACACGGAAAGAATTATTTAATAAAGCACCACAAAATATGGCTTGAACTAAAAATATTTTGCACCATTCTCGTTCAAGCCAAAATTTTCTTATTTTAAAGTTTAAGCAAAAAGTTATGACTCAAAGCGAACTTCATATATTTAAATACAGCTAAAACAATTAAGTATTCCTTGCTTATGGCTAATTTCAACAATTCAATTTAAATATCAATTCATATTTAAATACAGTTGTTCGTATAATTTTATTATATTTGACATGAAAAACTAATTTTAAACATAAATTGGTATTTAAATATGTAAATAAGTGAAATCGGCTATTAATATTTTACAAAATACGAAGAAAAGCCTTAATTTTTAACATAAAAACGTATAGCATTAGTCTATAGTTTAAGGAAAACTTAATAAAAAAAAGAAACTTTTTATTGATTTGCTTAAGATGTCGATTCAAATAAAAATTAACTGAATTAAACCAAGTTTTCTTGAACATTTTCTGAAAAATTAAAAAAAAAATCCCTAGTATTTGTTTCTAGATAACCAGATAACCAGATTAATATTAAATTAATGCAGCTTGATTTAAGCCAAATCTTTCTTATTTTTAATAAAAACAATCGAGTGGTTGCGATCGAAACATGTCATGGTAACCTGCCGGCCGGCGTTCGAGCCCCAGCCACGTCAAGAATGAAAGATTATCAATAACAATTTTAATTAATTTTCATGTTGTAAAATTCCTTTCTTCATAAAAATAATTTAATGAAAAATTAAATTTCATGAACTTAAGCCTAATTAAAAATATTAAAAATTTGGATTAAAAACCATAAATAGTTCAACAGAATAACCACAATACTAATTATTGTTAAAGCTAAGGCACGAGCTCTATGTGTATATTTGTCCTTCAAGTTGTTCTGAAAAAGGCCAACAGAAAAGAGAAAGACAAAATGAAAAAACAAAAAATGTACTTGGACTTCAAGTAAAATTCTTGACAAAAGTACGAAAAAACAGGAGTAAGGAAAAAACATGTAAAATAAATTAAAATTGATAATCATTCAGGATAGCAAATTTTGATCTACCAAATGTTAGAATACAATTTGGTTTAAGGATTGATGTTTGACTATTGACGTCAGCAGTCGTCGATGGCTGCGAGTGTAAGACGGCAAATCCATCTGAGGAGATCGAGTGGTTGCGATCGAAACATGTCATGGTAACCTGCCAGCCGGGGTTCGAGCCCCAGGCACGTCAAGAATGAAAGATTATCAATAACAATTTTAATTAATTTTCATGTTGTAAAATTCCTTTCTTCATAAAAATAATTTAATGAACAATTAAATTTCATGAACTTAAGCCTAATTAAAAATATTAAAAATTTGGATTAAAAACAATAAATAGTTCAACAAAATAACCACAATACTAATTATTAAAAACAAGCTTCTTTTGTATATCTTGTCTTAAGAAATTTTTGATCATATACAAAAAACATGATTTTTTTTGTTTATTCAAGAAAATTTTACTAAATACGAACAAAATATGTTAAAATCATTAAACTATTATTGGATTTTCTGTGTTAAGAAAGGAAATTGGCTACTTTAGAAAATAAACTTATTTCCGTGTAAAAAATATGAGTTTAATTTTTCTATAGGAGATAACTAAGTTTTATGCACACATAAACATTAGGGTGGCTGTTTTTGCAATATTTCTTAATATCAATAAACACCGGGTAAAAAAAGTTGTTTGTTTTTAAAAAAAAAAATATCTGGGCTAATTTTGTTTTCTTGTATATAAAAACAAAAATTATGAAGTTTGGTGACGATTGGGTAAAGAAAAGTCGATTGATAAGTTGAAAAGTGAATACAAGGCCAAAAATCTCTTATTATAGTTTTTCTCAATTTTTTAAATGTCGTAAACTGTTCTTCTAGATGATTAAGTAATCAAAGTGTATATACAATTATGTTTTCAATTCAGATTCATAGGGAAGTTCGACTGTATACATATATACATATATATAAACTATATATGTGACAGCGCATAGAGAAAGGCAAAGGGAACATTAAAAAGCAATTACACAAAACAAGAGGTTGGGACGACTTTCGCGCGTTTTCAAGGTTGCCCAACAAGGTTGAGATGTGTCGCTTTCAAATGAGACCAATAGCAACACGCTCAGTGATGGTACACCAATGATACATGTATTTAAATCTTTAAAATGGCAAAACCCTTAGGTCCCTTTCTATTTTTCGCGTCACATATGTTTTTAATACAACTACATATTTCAATACAATAAAAATGATCTCTTGTAGAACATAGTACAAGTAAAACTCAAATAAATATTTAAATTATCCGTTAAAAATTGTGTATTTTTTACAGGGGGTTATTTTTGGGGATTTTCTCTTTTATTGGGGGGATTTTTGGGGAAATTTTTTTTTAAGTTTGGGGAGGACGAAAAAAAGTACCTGGCAGCCCTGGCTGTCATTGATCGTATGGATCCCGATGGAAGGATCAGTGTCGAGAAATGGCAGGTGCTAGAAAACAAACTACTCGACGAAATCTTTAGCGTCAAAGGAAAGCCGGACGAAGTATCGTTCAAAGGGGCTGACGGGATAAGAGGTGTCAAAACTGTCAGTTGCGGCAGTCTAAAAACCCTTGAGTTTTTAAAGGCTGCAATCGGCAGGTGTGGCAGCGCTTATCCTGAAGCCAGATTGAACGTCATACTCGCGTCTGAGTTGCCATTAAGGCCGGTGGTCACTGTATGGATTCCTCCACCTATAAAACCGGTGGAGGTCATACTGGGGTTACTGGCCAATCAGAACAAAGGGCTCTTTACCAGTGGAAGATGATAGCTTCACTTGGTTGTAAAGAGAACCAAGAAAGAGATTTCAGGTTCGCAGTAGACCGGGAATCTCTGAGAAAACTGAAATCAATGGGAGGGGTTGATATATTCGGGTTAGGGTCTATCAGATTTAGGTTTCCTAAAAATGATAAACCCTAAGAGGCTGAGAGTGGTGCAGACTTGCACCACTGTGAAGCGGCCTCAACCGAATAAGTAACCCACCTCAGAGCTAACAATGTGGACGTGGCTTTAATCCAAGAGCCCTTGGATTAAAGATCACGGGGTATACCTTGTTCGTATCCCGCTCTGATGAGAAGGTACGGACTTGTATACTGGCGAGAACTGAACATAAATTTATGATTTCTCATTCTTTCAGTAATGGAGACCTCACGGTTGTGACAGCGGAAGCCAAGGACAAAACGGTCCTGGCACTAGCATCGGCATACTTGCCATATGAAGCTGCCGATCAACCTGGTGAAAAAGTGCGAGAGTTGGTGGAGCACTCGGGCAGAATCAGCTCGATGCTGGTACTGGGATGTGACGCCAACACATGGGGTAGTGCCGACATCAACAAAAGAGGTGAGTCTATGTTTGATTTTATTATTGCCAGCAATCTTTTTATCTGTAACAGGGGGAATACGCCAACGTTCAGAACTAGGGATAGAGAGGCAGTGATAGATATAACATTGACGAACTGTAGGGAATTAGTAGAGGACTTGAGGGTGGCTTTGGATTTTTCTTTCTGACCATTGTCGTCTGTCCTTTAGTCTAATGTTTGAGAGGTCGAAAAGGTGTCCATATAGGAATCCGAGAAGGACGGATTGGGATTCGTTTTCGGGACTAGTGCAACGGAACCTTAGGGTTACACGGAACTGGGGGTCGACTCCGACCGATGTGGAGCAACTGGTAAACACCTTCACGGGGGTATTGACCAGTAGCTATGAGGGATCCTGTCCGTTAAATTTTCCGGGCAGGCGTACACAGCCAAGATGGTGGACAGACGAGTTGAAAACTCAAAGGTCCACCGTCAGAAGGCTGTTCAATAGGGCGAAGTATACGCGCAGGGATGAGGATTGGAGTAACTTCAGGTTGAGTTATGGGAGGTATAAGGGAGATATTAGAAGGGCGAAAAGGGACTCGTGGATTAAGTTTAGCGAGTCAGTTGAATCCGTGAATGAGATGTCTAGGTTCAGAAGAATTTTATCTAAGGACCCTGTAGTCCCTGGATTTATTCAGAGATCGGAAGGCTCATGGGCGGAATCTGGCTCTGAATCTCTCTGTCTGCTTATGGAGACTCACTTTCCGGGGTGTGTGGCTCCTGGGTCGGGGGAACAGGCTGTATGTGGTGACCCCTTCTCTGGTTCGGGCTCAGGCGGTGAGGAAAGGGAGACGGTGGGGGATATGATTACCTTGGATAAGGTAACATGGGCGGTAAATACCTTTGGGTCCTACAAATCGGCGGGGTCAGATGGTATATTTCCGGCGATGTTACAGAATATCGGGAAATCATCACTCCTGTTGCTGGTGGAACTGTTTAGGGTATGTGTGCTGAACGGGTACATTCCTAGGAGGTCGAGGGAGGTTGGGGTAGTTTTTATTCCCAAGGCGGGTAGAACCGGTCACTCTAAACCCAAGGATTTTAGACCAATCAGCTTGTCGTCTTTTCTCTTGAAGACGTTGGAAAGACTGATTGATCTACATCTGAGGACGAAGATTGACGCCGGCATCGTCAGCGGCGCTCAACACGCCTACCTTAAAGGTAGATCTGTTGAGAGTGCGTTGCATGATGTGGTTGTTTATGTGGAGCGGGGTTTGCGAACCAGGGAATACACCCTGGCTGCATTCCTTAACATAGAGGGCGCCTTTAACAATTTGAGGATAGGGGCCATAAGGCAGGCACTGGTTGACACGAGGGTTCCGTTGTTCTTGGTCGAATGGATAACCATGATGCTTAGCGGCAGAGTTATTCACTCGGACTGGGGAAACGAACGCTTAAGGAAATCGGAGTTCTCTCTCCCTTATTGTGGCTCTTGGCCGTCAATGTCGTTCTGAGACGTTTTGACAGAATGGGTTAGAAGGTCGTGGCCTACGCGGATGATGTGGTGATATTGGTGTCGGGCAAGTTTCTGCCGACAATTAGCGACATCATGCAAGGGGCGCTGGGTGAACTGGCGGCATGGGCAAGTGACAAGGGACTGGGAGTTAATCCGGAGAAGACGGAGTTGGTTCTTTTCACTAGGAGGTACAAGGTGGAGGAGTTTAGACTGCCGGTACTGGGAGGAGTGGAGCTTGGACTATCTGATAGTGCTAAGTGGGTTTTTTTTTTGAACAGCAAGCTGTCATGGGGTAGGAATACTCAGGAGAGACTCAAAAGGGGTCTCAATGCCTACTATGCTTGCAGATCATCGATAGGTAGGAGCTGGGGACTCCGGCCGTCAGTGGTGGGATGGCTGTACACTTCGGTGGTTAGACCCATTCTTACGTATGGATGTTGTGTTTGGTGGGAGTCATTGAGATTGGCAAGTCGTAGGAACCTTCTTTCTAAGGCTCAGAGGTGTACTTCAATGCCATGAGAAGTACTCCTCAGACTGCCCTGGATGTCATTCTACATCTTCTGCCTATTGAGCAGTATGTGATGGGAATGGCGGCCAGGAGCATTCTTAGACTGAGGGAGTTAGGACTAACGAGGAATGACACTCAGGGTCACTCACGGATCCTGGGAGAGATTGAGGCTGGTGGCTATTGCCTGGGACCGTCGGGATCCACTGATTATGTTAGCACCAGAGTGGATTTTGGTCGGTTGCCAGAGGTAATAATGCCCTCTAGGGAGAGCTGGTCGGGCAGGAGCAGATTATTTGGTGGATTTGCTATTTTTACTGATGGCTCCAGGATGAGGGGCACGGGTCTACATTGAGGATCTGAACATAAGAAGGTCATATAGGCTTCCTGACGACTGCAGTGTTTTTCAGGCGGAGGTTCTGGGGGTCTGGAGGGCCGTGGAACTGATGAGGGACAACATTGATAGGGGCTCGGAGGTCACTATATATGTGGACAGCCAGGCGGCTCTTATGGCCGTAAGGGGCTGTTATGTGAACTCCAGGCTGGTTCATGATTGTAGGAGGGCTCTGAGGGGAGCCTTAGGGGAGTATTTGCTAAGGTTGTGCTGGGTGCCGGGTCTTTGCGACATAGGCGGCAATGAGATTGCTGATGAGTTGGCAAGACAGGGATCAGAGATGGAGGATCCTGACTGTGTGGAGGCGGTTAGGCCTCCATTGGGCTTCTATTTTGGTAGAATTAGGGAATGGATACTGAGCGTGACCAATCGGGCCTGGGTGAGCCGAACGGACTGTCGGGTATCACGGACACTGTGGTCGGTGCTTAGGAAGTCCGATTCGGTGTCGCTGTTGGGCAGGAGCAGGGTCTGCGTTAGGACCATGATAGGAATTATCACGGGCCACTGTATGATAGGCAGGATGGCGGTGAGGATCGGATCCGACTTGTCGGATATATGCAGGTTGTGCGAGGACCCTGAGGAGTTGGAGTCAGTTGAGCACTTTCTGTGCCACTGTCCCAGGTTGCAGGGTAGCAGGTTGAGGTGGCTAGGCAGTAGATTCCTAGGCGAATTAGGGGATGTCTCGGGTTGCGGACTCGAGAATCTGATAGGATTCGTAATGGGGAAGGCCTGGCTGCGCGAGGGGAGACTAGATGCTAACCGCACGTAGGGCGGATTTGGTTTTAGTGGGATTTCTCTCGGGGTTGGTCCTTTACCTTCTTTTCTTTCCTTTCTTTTCTACCTATCTTTCGGATCTGTCTTATGCTTTCGCTGCTTATTTCACCTACTTTATACCTTCTTAGCTATCTCTAATTAAGGCGTCACAATGGACCATATTGGTCTCTGGGTGAAGGTGTGAAGGAGACTTCACACTGGCCTTTCTACCTACCTACCTACCTTCCCTACAATTTGCTTTATAAAAATGGGTTTATCTTTGCCTTTTATTTCTTCATTTTTCTTAAAGACAATTGCGTTTTCCCTATACAGTTTAATTTTTTGGTTCCTAGCAATTTCATTGCGTAAGTCATTATTTACTACTGCTTTCAAATCGCTTAATTTTTGGTCGTTAATTCTTTCAAAAATATGTCCGCTGGTTTCCTCTTAGTGACAGAATGAATCGTAGTGTTGTACCTGTCGACTGTTATGTTTATTTATTCTTTGAGTGTAAAATCCGGAAATTCTTCTTTTAGACATCTGAGCATTTCAACAATTGTTGAATGGACTCTTTCAATGGCTCATTTACTTCGCTCTTTTGAAGTGGTGCAAAGTATGTCTTGATTCCTAGACCTTCGATGTAATTTAAAACTATTGGGCTTATGAATCTGCTTTCGTTGTCCATTACTATTGTGTTTGGTGCGGAAAAAAATGTAGCAATTTAATAATCTTATCTCTTATGTGTAGAACCGATTTATTTTCTATATGTAAAAATTTCGTAAATTTTGAAAATTTGTCCACGCAGGTTATAAACTTTTCGCCCTTGATTTTCAATATGTCGAGATGTAGAATATCTGTAGGGTATGAAGGAATTGGAGTTGGTTGCACTTCTGGATTTGGGGGTGCCGGTCGTATTTATTTTTATTACAAACTTCGCAAGACTTTGTAAAGTCTTTAACTAACTTGGTCATTTTTGGAAAATAGTATTTTTCACAATGGTGTATTAGCAGTGCACCATCCTCTTCAGCGCTTTTTAGAGAGCAATCGTCAGCTGATTAAAGTGTATTTACTTCTGTTGGCAAACGTAATAGAGCGTCAGCAACAACATTTGTTTTACCTGGCTTATATATCAGCTTATAATTATATTCTTCTATCCTGGCCTTCCACCTTTTGAGTTTTGCATTACTGTTGGCATTGCTTAATGCAAAAGTGAGCGGCTGATGATCGGAGAGAATCTTTACTTCCATAGCTCCATATAAGTAAGAACGAAGTTTGTCAAGAGACGAAACTATAGCCAGGATTTCCTTTTCTATAGTAGAGTAGTTTTCTTCGGTTTTATTCAAGGATCTTGATAGATATATAATCGGTCGATCTTTTCCAAGTTCTCCTTGCGAGAGAACAGATCCTATTACATAATTTGAGGCGTCCGTAGTCAAAATAAAGGTCTTCTCAAAGTTAGGATATGTTAAAATTTCTGATGACATCAGTAGTTCTTTTAAATTCCTAAATGATTTTATGGCATTATCGTCCAAACTGATGTTCACACGTTTGGATTGGTTCGCCTTAATTTGAGCATTTACTCCACGGGTTAGATTTGTCAAAGGTTTTGCTACGGCTGCAAAATCTTTTAAAAATCGCCTGTAGTATGAGGCTAATACAAAAAAGCTTTTTCAATCTTTTAGATTTTTTGGAGCTGGAATATTTTGAATCGCCGTTATTTTTCGAGGTTTACTTTTAAGTTTGCTTTTTCCAATAAATTTTCAATGTGCTAATTCCTATTGCTTCCAAAAACGATAATATCATCTATGTGGACATAGCAAGCTTTTCCTAGTAATGGGTTTAGTACATCGTTTATCATCCTTTGGAATATTGAAAGGGCATTCTTAAGGCCGAAAGGTAACCTTAAAAACTCGAACTTCCCATTATTTGTAGAAAATGCCGTTTTTCTATGTCTTTGTCCTTCATTCTAATTTGGTGAAAACCAGAGGTCAAGTCTAGAGTAGTAAAAAACTTACATTCTCCGAGACTAGAAAGCGTGGTGTTAATATTCGGTATCGGATAGGCATCGGCAATAGTTACTGCATTAAGTCGTTTAAAATCGATCACAACTCTAAACTGTTTTTCGCCATTTGGTTAGGGTTTTTTTGCGATAGTACAAGGGGTGAGTTGTAGGGACTTTTGGAAGGTCTAATTATTCCATTTTCTAGCATTTGGTTGATTGGACTTTCCACTTCGGACTTTAAACGACTTGGATAAGGATATGATTTTGTGTACATTGGTTCCTCAGTTGAGGTCCTGATCTCTGCGCGAACGTTTGTTTCAATCACACCACTATCAGATACTGGACCAAATAGTGTGCGGTGTTCGTTTAATAAATTCTCTATTTCCTTATCTTCATGTTGTAAAGTGTTTATACAGTTAACTTGCTTAGAGAGTTTTGATTTAAGTTTAATAATAGAGCCATTATAAAGCTTCAGCGTGTTGTTTTTCCTGTCTATTACTGCCTCCAATTGTCTTAGTGTATCGTCACCAATGATCCCATCGAAGGATTTTAATCCTGGAAGGACAAAGAAAACTAAATTTTTGTTTACGCCAATTGTTTTAAAAAAGGTACTATAAATTTTGTGAGTAATTGGAATTTGACCTGTTGCTGACTGTACTTTAAAAATAGAATTTTCAGGTTTGGAATTTTGTAGAAATGCTTCTGAGATAAAATTTTTGTTGGCTCCTGTATCGATCAAAAATTTAAAAATTTTGTTGTTTTTAGAGCGCACTTCTAAGTAAGGAACGATGGATAGGCATCCATTGTAAAATTTTACTCATTTAGCCCAATTTCCGTATCCTCTTCGTAGCAGTTATCTTCTGAAGGGTCTTCATCATCCTGTTTCTTCACATGAAGGGTATTGCTCCTGGCTGCCTATGGTTTCAGTATTAAAAACTCGCTGTTGTTTTCGCGGTATATTTGATGAATTGTTACTAGAATATGGCAATGGCGATTTCTCGGGTCTGTTCATACAGTTTATTTGTCGAGATCTTATTGAAGGATCTATTGCCATTGGTACTGGTGGTTTTGGTTGAGTTGGCCTAGGAGGTGGTACGTTTTGTGAATGAGGCTGCATGGGTGTATTGCAGATTCGTACTTTTTCATGAACATTTAGTGTTCTTTGTGGTTCTTGTGTCTTACTGAAATTTGTGTTTCTAGACATTTGATTGATTGGCGTAGTGACCCTATTAAAATATCGTACGTGAATAGAGTTATTTCTAAAATTTTAATTTTGGAATTCAAGACAAGAAGTGTAAGCTCCAGGTAAGGTTCTAGGTTTTGGAATAGTTAACATTCGAGAAACATCCCCATTTATACCTCGTATAAAAAAATCTAAGGCCCTGTTCATATAACAAGATATTAAGGCTTCAACGGTTTCTGCTGAGTAATTATGGGTTTTCAATTTATTTTTAATGAGTGAAACTTAGTGATTTACCCTAGCATAAAATTCATCTATAGTGTTATTTTTTTGACGCATAATACTGTGCTCGTATTCTAATGTTTGAAGATCTCTTTTGTCTGCATAACGCAGAGACAAAAAATTTTTATTTTGTCCCAGCTCTCATCGAAAATTTTATAAGAAATGAGGGCTGTGTCAGCTGGTCCCCTAACCTTCTGCCTAATATGTTGTAATATTGCTCTGTATATTGGTCTTTCCTTTACAATTTCATAGTCTTTTAAGATAGATTCCACGCTATGGACCCAAGAAATAAAATGAACAGGATTACCTTCGAAAATTTGTAAATCTCTTACGCAGTCTGGGAGTTTACGTATATCATCTAAGTCTTTAACGGTTTTAGGTAAGGCAAGATTTGATTCTTTGGTGGTAGGACTACTTATCTTAATTTCTAAGTCTGTTATCTTTTTTTCCCAGTCAACCATCTTATTATTTGACTGTCTGACCTGCTTTTTTTGTGCGTTCAGTTCACTAGTTAATTGTGTAATTGCTTTTTTAATTTCATCCATTATGTGTGTGTGTGTATGCGCGTGTGTGTTTTTTTTTATCAAGGTGAGACTGTGTAGTATAATTCTTTTTTCCCAAAAATATTTTTATGTTGCAAGTTTCACAATAATTTGATATATTTTAATGCAATGTTAAAATGAAAATACATTTCACAGTTCAAGGATGAATTATATGGTTGTAAGAAAATGATAAATATAAAAAAGATTTTTTATTTTTCGTTTTAAATAAGACGAAGAGTTGGCAACCCTAAGTTTCAGACGGCAACAACAAAAGCTCTGTGAAGTGAAAATTAATTTTACTAAAAAACAACTATTTTGTCGTGTTTTATACACAAGTTTTATAAACAATAATATAATTAAGTGCTTAGCAATTGAAATTTATTAAAATATGGCTCCAAAAAGTCGTCGTAGTGTTGGAAATTTAAAAACAATTTGTGGCCAATGTAGAATGGTAGTGCAAGAGGACAAGGAAGAAAATATTGAGTATGACAAATGCGCCAAAATCTTTCACTCTCTGTGTACAAAACTTGATAAACGTCAGAATGAATATCTACTTGAAAATGGAACTGAGCAGTATGTTTGTCATCTGTGTGATGATAATAATGATGGATCAGTGAAGGGGGAGTTAAAAGAAATCAAAACAAAACTCAGCAAGCTAGATCAGCTGACTTCAATAACAGACGCAATTGAGTTTATGTCAAAACAATATGATGAATTGTTAAAAGGTATTGCCATAAACAACAAAAAGCTTGAGACAGTACAAAAACAAAATCGTGTTTTAAAAAATGAAATAACAACATTAAAAGCAACTGTTAAAATTTTAAATGATGAAAGAGTCAAAAATAACTGTATAATAAGAGGTGTTGAAGTGAAGAAAAACTTAACTGCTGTTGAAACTGTTATGGATATTTCTAACAAAGAATTAACATTTCAAGGATGATAATAAAAGAACAATGGTCGTGAAATTCAACAATAAACGTGCAAAAGATTCTCTTATGATGTCAAAAGCTAAGTTGAAAGAAAATTAAGCAACCAAAAATGTTTATGTAAACGACTATTTGAGCAGAGAAACTCTTAGCCTTTTTAATAATGCGAATGATTTAAAATCAATTGGATATGGTTCAGTTTATACAATTGGAACAAGGGTGTATGCGAAGAGGAGTGAGATTTCAAAACCGAGACTTATAAAAAATGAAGATGATGTGGACCAGATTATTACTGAAGCTGCAACTGTTAAATCAAATCGTAGATCGGTAATAAGAAATCCAAATGCCATAGAAGAATCGGATGATGATATCGTAAAAGAATTTTTGTCTCCAGCCTAAAAACTGAGTATTAAGTTATAAAATTTGTAGTAAAAATATGTATATATATTTGTTTTCTTTTCTTTAAATGAAGAATAATCTATATTTTTCTGATTTTTTAATTTTTGTCAATTATTTAAAAACAGTAAGATTTTCATATTTAAATATTTTATATTTTAACGTTAGAAGCATTTTTTCAATAGATAAGTTCAATCATTTTAAAACTCTTATTACTGGATTTCCACAACTACCCAATACAATTGCGATTCAAGAGACGTGGTTTGATTCAGATTTAGTTCAAATTTACCAAATTCCTGGTTATAAATGTGTACATCGCACACTGGGGATTTCGCGGAAAAAAGTCAAATTATCAACATAGTCTTCAAGCAATATGCAGTGATATGTTGCAATTTTAGACTAAATGGTACAATCAAATCAAACAGATTTACTCCGATCTGACTGCCAGTTTTTTTTTATATCCGTCTCAAACTCAGAACTTGTGTGTTTTACCGAACCAACTCAATTTAAACCTAAGAATTTAAATACGAATATTATTTTACTATGTGAGCTAACGTTTTTCTTTTTTTTTCTATTTAAAGTAGTATATACTAAAATTGAAAAAAAAAATCTGCAGATACTTAAGTTTTTTTTTTTTTTGTATTTTTATGGACATATAACAAAAATCCCATTTTTCTCCAAACATTTGGACCTGGAATTTTTTCTTTACTTTTCCTCAGTTTGAAATCACACCGAATACATTGTCTTATATCTGTTTTAACATTATTAATCAATTTCAAGTGCCACCAGGTGCCACCTCTCAAGTTTTGGCATTACACAGTACAACATTTTTCAGCTGATTGATTCGGGACTCAATTCTGATAAGGCTCTTTTGTTTAACATAACTCGAGAACCACTAGTCGGATTTTGCTGAAATTTAGAAAAATCAAGAATTACAATTACTTTCATCTGTTTATATAACATTTTGCTACATAAGCAACAGTTTCGCAGTTATAAATAAATGTATGAAGAAAAAAAATATTTTTTGCCCAAAAAATTTAAATTTTTTATTTTTAATTCATAAAAAATCCAAAACAGTAAAAAAAAGTTTCAAGTTTTATTACTTTCACGTAAAGTCGCATAACCTATGAAAAAAATGAGACATAAATCATGAAAATCGATGAACGCGTTTCGGTTTTATTCACAATTAAGTGAAGGTATGCATTTCAAAAATTTGCTCGAGATATGCACAAAATTCTTTGCAAAAACATTTATGACTTTTTTTATGATTCTCAGAATTAAAAAAAAAAAAGCAATAAACAAAACGTTATTTGATTTTTATGATTGCGGTAGCAAAGTAATAAGCGGTAATAAATGTGCGTGGAAAATTTAAAGGAAAAAAGGTAAGTGCACTTTTTTAATTATTTGGGTTTTTTTCGTTGGCTACCTGCATGATTTTTTTACACAAATTGCAACCACATTTATGAGTGGTCATGTTTTAGAACGTTTCGAAAAATTTTAAACGCACACGAAACAGGTATATAGACTCCCTTAAAAGATGCGCGAATTCATAAGTACCTTTCAGTAAAATGTTGAAACTTACGTAGTATTTATAGGTGTTCACTGATCGATTTTTGTCATTCAACAAGTGCTGGCGAACGCGAAATTATTTAATTATAACTGAAACTAAGGACCAAGAGTTTTACGGCAATGGAAAGTTTTTCTATTTCTCATGGGGTTTTATGCTCGAAGCTTCTGGAATTTGACAAAGACAGAACAAAATTAAAACAGTTTTTGCAACAATTGCACGTTGGCTTAAACGAAGATATTATGCACCGAATATATAGTGATATAAGCGACGAAGTTAAGGCTCTTTTAGAATAATAAATTAAAAAGTAGATTTAAAATAAATAATAAATTAAAAATTAAAAAAATCATTTAAATTTTTTGTTAGTTAGGGCTTTTTACATTGCAGGTAACGATATACATTTGTCTAGCTTTCTTTATTTTGATTACTTTTGTATATAACTATATAAATAAAACTAAGTTTGTGATGAAATTAAAAATAGATTTAAAATAAATAATGAATTAAAAAAATCATTTACATTTTTTTTGTTAGTTAGGGCTTTTTACATTGTAGGTAACGATATATATTTCTCTAACTTTCTTTATTTTGATTACTTTTGTGTATTACTATATAAATAAAACTAAATTTGTAATGAAATCATTATATTTTTTGAAAAATATACTTTTTTCCTCACCTCCATACAAAAATCGTGCATCGTTGCAGATCAGATGGTTATGGAGGCACTTCTGTGAAAGAATGTGAAAGTAATCAGTTTTGGGAAAGAATTGTACTATCATTGGATAATTGAAAAATGAATGGAAGGCCACTTAAAACAATATCGTTCTACAAATCTCAAAAATGTGATGTCAACAATTGTTTCAGTATTATAGAAAACTTAATAAGTGCATATGCTAGGAATTCCTGTATTATTGTGGGAGATTCCAATATTACCTTTTTAATGAATTCTTCATGTGGGTTTTCTAATTTACTTGAAACTTATGATTTTAAAAACTGTCATACACTTGTGACTCGACCAACGTCTGGCACGTCAATAGACAATATATTCAATAATATTTTAAATACACTTACTGTTGATGTTATAGAATCCGATTTATCGGATTATAATATGATTTCTTGCAGGATAAAAAATGATGTCCGAAACTATTGTTGAAAATAAAACAAACTAAGTTTCGTACAGCAGTTTGTCGCTTTAAAATTCTAAAAGCGAATAGTTTATTAATTATTTTGAACAATATATTTTAATTATTTTATCTACCTTAGTTTTTATTATATATTTTCAGTCTTCTCAGTAGCTTATTAAATCGTAAGAGAACTTTTGTGTGTATAACAAGAATTTTATCAAAAGGCAATTAAAATATCTAGTGTTGTAAGTTGTACACAAATAACAACGGTGTTAACAATAGTAGTAGAGTCGATAATTGTCGGTAACAATTCTCCACCCAGTAGGGCGAGCATCGAGAGTCTTACTCCTGTCTATTACCGACATCTAGTATAGCCAGTTTGACTGCAGGTCGCTCAATAATTCCACTCATTGTTTTTAACTTGGCTCGTCGTACTTGGCCATCCTTCGCTTTCGTGACTTCTACAACTTTGCCTCGTTGCCAAGTATTTCTATTGGTATTTTCATCTACCACAAGGACAAGATCACCCACTTCAATTGGTTTCGATCGCTGGGACCACTTCCCCCGTCGGGTCAATGTTGGCAGCATTTCCTTTACAAAGCGTCGCCAAAACATATTAGCAAACATTTCACTTTGCCGCAGGCACAATCTGTAGTCGATACTTTCCAATGAGCAAAATGGCTTGGCTCCATTCGAGCTCCCCAAAAGAAAATGGTTTGGTGTAATTGCTTCCTTGTCCTCGGTTTCAAGAGACACATAGGTAAGAGGTCTTGAGTTTACTATTAATTCCACCTCCATTAAAGCACTTCTAAGGCTTTCGTCAGTGAACTTTTGCGCTGGAGATATCTTATGTAAAATTGTTTTAATTGATCTCACCAACCTTTCCCAAGCTCCCCCCATATGAGGAGCTGCTGGCGGATTAAACTTCCATGAAATGCCCTTGTAAGCCATCTCTTTCTCCACTTTATTAAACTCAATGTTTTTTAACTCTTCTTTTAGAAAACGATCAGCACCACAGCTGGTGTACCGCGCCTTGCTATGAAATTTTTAAGAGTCATTAAAAATGAGTCCGTTGAGAGTGTATGGGCTATCTCAATATGAATGGCTCTAATAGTGAGGCATGTAAAAATAACACCCCATCGTTTAAGCGATTTTCTGCCAAAGGTCACTGTTATGGGTCCAAAATAGTCTACACCAATAAATGTAAAGGGTCGTTGAAAAGCACCCAAACGTGCCGGTGGTAAAGGAGCCATCTGAGGCATATTGGGTTTAGCACTAACAATTTTACAATGTTGGCAACTTCTCCGAACAGATTTGAAAACCGCTCTAAGATTTATTATAAAATACAATTGACGTATTTCATTTAAGACCGTCTCGTGATTTAAATGGTGATAAGCTCGATGGTATTCCATAATTATAAGTTTTGATACATGATGTTTTCCTGGCAATATAATTAAATCCCTTTGAGGGCCGCAAGCAGTTGTTGCATACTGCGCTCTATTTTTTACCTTGACTACGCCGTCATCATCTACATAAACATTAAGCCTGTCAAATGCACCTCCCCTAGCACTGGGTCGACCACACTGTATTGCAAAATATTCATCGGCAAAAGTGGTAACCTGGATCGTCTGCAATATGATCTTCTTGGCCCTTAGTAGATGTGATGCATTAAGCCTCTCAACAATCTTCTCCTGCTTTAATTTTTGCAGTTTACGCACCACATACAATACCCAATTTGCAACACCACGTTTGAGTCGGTACCAACTAGAAAAATATTCAAAATTAATTGAGAGCATTACTGACTTACGGCTGTGAATGTTTAGATAACGCGGACGCATTTCAGAAACCTCAGTATCAGGTAAATTTTGGTCGGGTGTAACTGATTTATTTGGCCACTGACTTTCAGGTAGCTTAAGCCAGGACGGTCCCTCAAACCATTCCTTGTAGTTATCAGTAGCTGGTCTAAACTTTGTGGCAAAATCTGCTACATTAAGTGCAGTTGGAACCCATCGCCACTCGGTAATATTTGTGAATTTTAAAATTGTAGCGATACGAAACATTACAAATTGTTTGTATTTTCTTGGATCACCGCCTAACCATGTGAGGACAGTATTTGAATCAGTCCACATAATTCTCCGCTGCAATCTTACGTTGTGGTATGTAATTGACTTCATCAGTCTAACACCAATTGTTGCTGCTTGTAACTCTAGACGAGGTATTGAGAGGGGTCGAAGAGGGGCCACTTTTGATTTTGCCGCGATGAGTCTTACTTCAACTTTCCCTTTGTATTCGATTCGAAAAATGAAACCGCTGCATAGGCGTCCTCACTCGCGTCAACGAATGTGTGTAATTCAGCAACATAATCATTGTGTAGTAATTCTAATGAATAGCACCGTGGTATGGATATTCTGGTAATTGTGGGCAAAAATGTGAGCCAATTCTTCCACTTTTTAAAGATGTCATTATTTATAGGCTGGTCCCAATTTATACCACTTCGCCAAATTTCTTGCAGAATAGACTTGAGGTACGACATGAAACATGCCACCAAACCTAAGGGATCAAAAACGGACATTAAAACTTGTAAAACTTCCCGCTTTGTAGGCACTAAGTCATCAGTCAAAATTGGTGGGCAGAGCCGCACGAATTTCAAGTTAATTTTGAATACATCATGCTTTGGGTCCCAGTAGAGTCCAAGAATTTTTTCAAAATGAGTCACGTTTTGATTATTTTCAAAGATTTTTTGTTCTGCGTGCTCTGTTTCTCCAAGGGCTTTTAAAACATCTGGGGAGTTTGAGGACCAATTTCGCATAATAAAGCCTCCCTTTGCATGAACATCGCGTACATTCTGCGCCAAGGCTATAGCCTCTTCGACAGTGTTTGTAGAGTCAATAAAATCATCCACATAATGCTGTTTTGTTATTGCCTCAATAGTCCTTTCATTACCAAATTGTCTTGCATTTTTGTCTCTAACATAATGTGCAATGCAAGGCGAGCAAGATGCGCCAAAGGTTAAAACATTAAGCTGATAAACCACCATAGAGTCGTTTTTGTCCCAACACAAAAAACGCTGTGCTCTAGCATCTTCTTTGCGAACTTTTAGGCGGTGAAACATTTCGGCTATGTCGCCGCATACTCCAATAGCGCCCATTCTGAATTTAAACAAAATATTAATAAGGGGTATTAGTAGATCGGGTCCCTTTAATAAAAAGTCGTTTAGAGCGAAACCACCAGATTTGGCGGCGGCATCCCAAACAAGTCGTATTTTGTTTGGTTTATGCGGGTTTTTGACTATGAAGGTGGGTAAGTACCAAGTAGTTTCCTCCTTCTGCTGTAAAGTCTCTATGGGCAACCTAGCAGCATAACCCTTTTTCTCTAAATTGACAATTTGTTGATGCAAAATTTCAGAAAGATTAGGGTCACGTTTTGCTTTTTGCTGGATACAACGTAAACGTTTCATTGCCATTGGCAAACTATTTGGCAACTCTGGCGGGTCAGTCTTCCATAAAAGTCCAACCTCATATTGGCCGTCTTTAAGTATGCAAGTCCCATTTAAAATTTGTATAGCTTGCTCATCATCTTTTGACATAATTGTTGGTTGCATAGATAATTCGTTAGAAACAATTTCATTAGAAAGAAATTGTTTCACAAGATCGTGAACTTCATCGCAGTTGCATCTATGAAAATTTAGTTTCCCGCTAGCTGTAGAGCCACCACCAAAGAGAGTCCATCCCAATCTCGTTTTCGTTGCCACTGGCTGATGCCAGCTACCCTCACGTACCTTTAAAGATGCAATTAAATTTGGATTATTTAAGCCAATAATCATGGATGGTACCACGTTGTTGTAACCTGCCAGAGGAATGTCTTTAAGGTAATGATATTTATTTTTTATTTTATCAACATCCATTGTTTCTTTTGATAAATTTAAGTTTTTTACAGTGTAGACGTCGCTGATGGGAAAGGTCTTTGAATTGTGTCTGACTGGAGAAATCCTTAAATTCAATTTTTTAGAGTTGCTTTCATATCGGGTGACGTCACCAGTCCAACGGATACAGAGTGGATCATTAACGCCTTTAACTCCTAACGAATTTGCTACTTCTTCTTCTAGTAGTGTCAGGGTCGATCCGTCATCCATAAGAGCATATATTTCAATTGATTTGTCTTTACCAAAGCGTGACTGGCAACACACGATAAAAAGATTCAGTTTCACTAGGGGACCTATGGTTATTTACCGTACCACCTGATGGCTGTTCATTGATGTGTAATAATGAATTGTGCTGAACAGGGCATTCATCTACACCACACGGTTTTTGAAACCAGCACTTGCGTGTGTGTTTTCCAAGGCAAATGCAGCATAAATTATTTGCCTTGACAATATCCCATATTTCAGCAACCGATAGCTCCTTAAATTTGTCGCACTGTCTTAGCTTATGTGAGTCCTTACATAATACACAATTTTGTTGCAGACTTTCGGTCTTATGTGTGTTTAAACGTCCCTCTTTTTTTGCAGGCCTCTTATCATTGTTTGTGTCAAATACTGGAACAGTCACTTTACAAGTTGCCTCTGCAATCATGTACAGCCAATCTGAAAAGTGCATCAAATTTGGATGGGGAATGTCTTTTGAATATAAAGCCCACTGTAGTACCGTGTCAACTGGTAATTGATCTACTAGCTCCTGCAAAAAAGTAGGATTAATTAAATATTCCTCTAAATGAGTTGCACGTATAGTGGCACAAAGATATTTCACCGCAAAGGAAAACTCAATTAAAGACTCTAATTTGCCCCAATGTATAGTGAATTTGCGAACTTCTTCAAGCAAATTTTTTATTATGCACTCGGGTCTACCGTAGTACATTTTAAGAGTCCTAATAACGTCGGGAACCATATCCGGGAGCATCAAATAATTTCTTACCGCATCCCGTGCCTTACCACGTAAGCTATTTTGCAGCCTGATGAGGTTTTCTTCATTAGTGTACCCGGCAGCCTGAGTGCTGTGTTCATAAGCACTTATAAATATTGGCCATTCTTTTGGGTCACCATTAAAATGCGGCAATTCCTTGCAAATATACTGCCGGGCCATTAATTGAGTCACGGTTGCATTAAGACAATTATTTCCCGAATTATTTGCATTATTATTCACGCGGTGCAATAAATTAGTTGCGTCAGCACTATTTGTAGTGTTTTTATTTTTGTTCAATCTCATATGTTCATGAACTGTCACATTATTGTTTTGTTGTGTGACGTCATCATAATTGTTTTGACAATTTGGTGGGGTGCTGCCAAGTCCTGTGCCAAATGGTACCGCGGTTTGAGTCTGTGCTAAATTATAATTACCACTTTGATCGGCCACTTGACACCAGGTGGAGCTGTTTAAAAATGTATTTGTATGGGGTCTGCTGACTTGTGAATCTCGTTGACAACTTTGTACAAACTGGGGGTCATTTTCTGTAACATTTATTTTGTTTTCGCCCACAGGCCGTACGTTGTCGATGTGTTGGCACTCATCAGCTTCTGCTCGTAATAATTGGTACTTACGGCGCAAAAACTCCTGTTTTAATGACATTTCTTCCTCTAGCTGCTGCAACTCCAGTTTTATCTTTGCACTGCTGGCGGTCTGGACGGCTTGCATGTGATTTATGGGTTGGCTGGTTGATGCTGGTGGATGGATGCTTATCGTTTCTATAATCTCAACACTGGGATCTTTTATTGGTCCTCGTGTTTTGAGGTTATGTGAGTCATTTTGAGGCTCTGCAGCTGCAACACAATCCTCGCATCTCCAACTAAATATTTCGACATCGTCGCCAATATCACCACAGCTGCTATGGAAACAGTGTAGACATTTGGAGCAGGTTACCATGTTTCCATCATCCGGGTCGCTGCATAAGATGCAATTTGCAGCAAGGGTAATGTTTTCGTCCATCTTATATTAATTGGTATAAGAATTTTAAAGAATTGTTGAAAATAAAACAAACTAAGTTTCGTACAGCAGTTTGTCGCTTTAAAATTCTAAAAGCGAATAGTTTATTAATTATTTTGAACAATATATTTTAATTATTTTATCTACCTTAGTTTTTATTATATATTTGCAGTCTTCTCAGTAGCTTATTAAATCGTAAGAGAACTTTTGTGTGTATAACAAGAATTTTATCAAAAGGCAATTAAAATATCTAGTGTTGTAAGTTGTACACAAATAACAACGGTGTTAACAATAGTAGCAGAGTCGATAATTGTCGGTAACAACTATAATTCTGTTGAAGTTATTCAAAAGTTTTGTGACTATGATAAATTTAAAGAATATCTTCAAAATGATGTTACAATTCAGAACACTGGTAATCCATCGAATGATACATCAAATTTAATAAAACACCTCTCAAATGCTAATATAAGTTATACGATTATAAAAACATCAAAAAAGTTATTAAACAAAGAAATAGCCCCTTGGATGAACGAGAATCTACAAAATCTGATTTTATTAAAAAGAAATATTTTGAAACAAAGAAGAAGACCTGGTAATGTTGATCTACAAAACAGATTAAAAAGAATAAGCAATGTAATTAAGAATGCATGCCGAGAGTCGATAAATAATTATAGTCATGATAGTATCTGTAGTTTTCAGCAAGACCCCAAAAAATTTTGGAGATTTTTGAACCAAAACTTTGAAAAATTCTTTTGGTGAACTAATAAATGATGATGAAATAAAATGTACACGTTTAAATGAATATTTTCTGCAAGTTCCTAAAACTATGAAAGAAAAAATTATATCTCATCCCAGAGACTCGTTTAACAGTCTTAGAACCATAAGACGTCAAAATTTAAGATTCCTGTTTGGTGTTATAACGATTGAAGAAATTTTACAAATTATTTTAAATCTATCCACCAAGAGTTTTGGACACGATAACTTGTCCCCCAGAATATTTCTAAAGTGTAGACAAGAAGTCGCACCGTACTTATTCAATATTTTTCAGAGCATTATAGAAACTTCAGAATATCCAAATATTTTAAAAATCTCAAAAATTGTTCCATTGCCCAAGGAAGTTAATGCTAATATCGAGGAAAAATATAGACCTATTGCGTTATTATCCATAATTGATAAAATTTTGAAAAAATAATTCACCAACAATTACTAATGTATTGTTGTAGTTGTTTCTTTGGCCAGAGTGATGAATTTATGAATATTATTTTTGTCAAGCTAATAGGGCCTTAATTTCTTCAATGTTAATAAAATTCAATTTTTAATTACAATATTTTGTTCCCGACGTTTCGTCGATTGTTTGTCGACTTTTTCAAGGGATTGTCTATTTAAAAATTATAAAAACAATAAAATAAATACAATAATGTACCACATAAACATTAAAGACTAACAATATGAAAATTTAATCACATTAAAAAGTTTTAGATGTACTCGGGATCATACAAATATAAAAATTAATTTTAATATTAAAAAAATACATATTACAAATTATGTATTTTATTCGACCTTTATTTTTTAAACTTTAATAAATTTTTGAGCCTAAGGTCTTTTTTTTATAAAAATTTTTAACTCTTATTTAAAAACCAATATTTCGGCACTTCCTTGAGTGCCTTCTTCAGGGTTATTTTTTCTTTAACAAATTATAACAAATTTAACAATAAGTGACAAATTAAAAAATTTTTCTAATTCAAAAACAAAATAAAATATTTTTCAAATCAAACTTGATCTATTACAATATAAATAAATTTTTAACTTCCGTTTCTGTGTCTGACTTGAAATTAATTCTAGAAATTGACGGAACCTTTATAATTTGTAACATTTCTAACATAAATCTACGTTTATAATTATTTTCTGTATTTAAAACAGTTGTATTTTCAAAATCTGGATAATGGTTTAGATTAGCACAATGAGTTGATAAAGCTGTTTTTTGTGATGAAATATTTCTATATTTTTGATCTGATTTATGTCCTGCTATCCTAGTTCTAAGTTTATTTTTTGTTGTACCTATATATACTTTATTACACTGTCCACTATCATTACCCTTACATGGTATTTTATAAACTATATTTGACATATCCATCTTCTTTACTTTGTCTTTCATTTTAGTAAATAGTTTACCTACTGTGTTAAAAGATTTATGAGCTATTTTGTATATTTTGCTATCATATATATTTGATTTTTCTAATCTTTCTGAAAATTTTGGTATGTATGTTACCGGCTTTAAAAATCCTCTGTTCTGTAATACTATTTCGGTTATTTAATCTACTATTTAATCTATTATGTTGAATTAATAAATCTTTTATTAATTGTTTAGGAAAGCTATTATCAGTTAAAATACCTGAAATCTTCCTTTTATTATCTCTATGAAATTCTGAATCACTTGTTTTTAGAACTCTTTCTATAAAATTTTTAGCTGTATTAATAATTATTCTCTTTGGATGTTTCGAGAAATAATTAATAATTCTGCCAGAAGATGTTGGTTTTTGATACCAATCTATTAATATCCTATTTCCTCTTCTAATTATCAAGGTGTCTAAATATGATATTCTTGAATTAGATTCCCTTTCAATTGTAAATTTAATGTTTGAATGAAAAGAGTTAAAAATATCTAACATTTGACCCATGCCTGATTCAGAAATTATACAAAATAAGTCATCAACATATTTAGTTAAGATCTTCGGTTTAATAATTAATTTTTCCACACATATATCTAATAACCTTTCCATAACTATATCTGCTACAATTGGAGAAGCTGGCGAACCCATGGGAAGTCCTTTCATTTGATTATATATATGATTATTTAATTGAAAATATCTACTATCTATTATACAAAATTTAAGAATACGTAAGAATAAGTCCTTCTCCATATTCGTATGTTCCCTTATTATATTCCATTTTTCCTCTATTATATTTATAGCTAAATCTATTGGAATGCTAGGAAACAATGAAACTACATCAAGAGAAATTAACCTCTCATTATTATCTAATGTAATATTCCTAATTCTGTCTTTAAATTGAAGAGAATCTTTAACATTATACTTTGAATTTTCAGTAATTTTATTGAGAATTCCTGTTATATATTTACATAGTTCATATGATGGAGAATTTATCATTGAACATATTGGCCTTAATGGAAAATTCATTTTATGAATTTTTGGAACACCGTATAGCCTAGGTGCTATTGCTGTATAAGTTTTAAGTTTATTCCTTTCTGCGATTGTAATTCCTGAACTAAACTATTATTTATCTTTTCTAGTTTGCTAGTAGGGTCCTTATCCAATCTCTTATAATTTGAGTCATCAATCACAATATCATTAATTCTTAACTCATAATCAACTCTATTCATTGCAACAGTTGTGTTCCCTTTGTCTGCATTTAAGATAAAAATGTCCCTATTAGATCTCAAAAATCTATCTGTTTCCTTTACTTTGTCCAATATAAACTTATCCCTATTCGTTAGTCTCATTTTATTAATGTGGTTGTCTATATTTGTAGTCAGTTGTGTTCTTGATATTTCCTGTTCCTCTTTTTCCCTAAGTGTCTGTACTAAATCCTCTCCTTCAGTTATAATTTTCAAAACTGGAAAATGTTTCCTTTCCGTCGGTAGCATGTGTTTATGACCTAATGAGAGAGAGCCCATTGTGCATCAATTGGTATATTTATGTTAGATTTGTTAACAAACCAATTATTATTAAATTTTATACCTAGTTTCCTTCTTTGTAAATTAACAAGATCTTGAAATTTCTGTCTATGTCTATACTTGATCTTCTCATTTAAATTGCTCGCTAATTTATCTTCATATTCTAAGAAACTTGCATATTCCACATCACCAAAACAATTCTGTAGCTGGTCTTCTATTATCCTACATTCCTTCTTTACTTCTTTTAGCTGCTCATGCTTATACCTTATTCTTATATTTAAAATCTTGTTTTGTAGTTCTTGAACATAATTTGATGTTTTTTGTCGCTATGGCGGCAAATTATCATTTTCATGAAAAAGAATAGAAACGTTTTTAGTAGCATTTTTAATAAATTTTGGAATAATACCTGCATTGCGACACCGAATTAAAAAAGTAATAGTTGCCTTTATTTTTATCAATTTATCCCTTATCGTTTTGTACCTATTCATGCATCTTCTGACTCTTTGGTTGTTCTTAAATGAATGGAAATTGATTGTAGACGTGCTCATCTTTATATGTATAAATTATGTATTTTATTCGACCTTTATTTTTTAAACTTTAATAAATTTTTGAGCCTAAGGTCTTTTTTTTATAAAAAAACTTTTAACTTTTATTTAAAAACCAATATTTCGGCACTTCCTTGAGTGCCTTCTTCAGGGTTATTTTTTCTTTAACAAATTATAACAAATTTAACAATAAGTGACAAATTAAAAAATTTTTCTAATTCAAAAACAAAATAAAATATTTTTCAAATCAAACTTGTTCTATTACAATATAAATAAATTTTTAACTTCCGTTTCTATTTTTATAAATTAAGTGTCTATAATTTTGTGCTACATTTTCAGTGTCTGACTTGAAATTAATTCTAAAAATTGACGGAACCTTTATAATTTGTATAATTGTGTACCTCTTTCATTCTTTATTTTCTTTATCTAGAATTTTTACATCATCGAACCTAATTGTGTGACCAGTATATAGGATGTGTTGTGATAGTGCTGTTGTCTCTTTTCTCCGCATTATGTCCATCTTGTGTTCTCCCATTCTTGTCTCCAGTGTACGTTTTGTTGTTCCTATATAAATTAGCTCGCATGGCTGTTTGTCATTTCCTTCACATTCTAATTCGTATACAATGTTACTTTGTTTTTGTTTATTAATTGGCGCCCTAACTCTAGAAAAATTGTACTTAATGTCAAATTGGGTTTGTATGCAAAACAGATGTTTTTTGTTTTTATTGACGACCGTATATTATTATTATCGGTTAACCCAGGTATGTATTTAACACTGTAAAATTTGTTCTCTTCTTTTTCTATGTTTGCAGATTTGTTGTGGTTATTTTTGTCCTTATCCAATTGTTTAATCGTATTGTTTATCAATGTAGATTTGAGTTTGGTGGGGAAGCTATTGTTTTTTAAAATGTTTGTTATAATGTGTTTGTTTTTATTATGAAATTGTGTATCACTTATGTTGTATACCCTTGAAATAAAATTTTTTGCTGTGTTTATAATTTGATTTTTGGGTTGTGTAGCAAGGGAATTCATTAACCTTCCTGAAGATGTTGCTTTAGTGTACCAATCAAACAGAATCTTATTATTTTTGCGTATAATTTTTGAGTCTAAGTATGCGATTTCTCCGTTTTTCTCAATCTCAGTAGTAAATTGTATTTTAGGGTGTTGTTTGTTAAGAATTGACAGAATTGTGTCCTTGTCTTCTATGCGAGTTATCGCCAAAATGGCGTCTACATATTTGGCGATATATTTAATGTAAATATTTTCATTTTCCAGTTCAGTAATTGCATCGTCAAGTAGGTTGTCAATTATGATATCCGCTATGGTAGGTTCCCCATTGGCATACCAAAAATTTGAGTATAAATATTTTCACCAAACATAAAATAATTATTGTCATTTAGACAAAATTTGAGTATTCTTAAAAATTGTGAGCTTAGTATGATTTTTAATAATACTCCATTTTTTCATAATTGTGTTTATTGCCGTCTGAATTGGGATGTTCGTGAATAGTGAAATCACGTCAAACGATATCATAGTTTCATTATTGTTAATTTTCACGCCGCACACTGGGGAAAAAAGTCAAATTGTCAACATAGTCTTCATGCAATATGCAGTGATATGTTGCAATTTTAGACTAAATGGTACAATCAAATCAAAAAGAATTACTCCGATCTGACTGCCAGTTTTTTTTTTATATCCGTCTCAAACTCAGAACTTGTGTGTTTTACCGAACCAACTTAATTTAAACCTAAGAATTTAAATACGAATATTATTTTACTATGTGAGCTAACGTTTTTCTTTTTTTTTTCTATTTAAAGTAGTATATTTCAGTATACTAAAATTGAGAAAAAAATCTGCAGAGTTTTTTTTTTTTGTGTATTTTTATGAACATATAACAAAAATCCCATTTTTCTCCAAACATTTGGACCTGCAATTTTATCTTTACTTTTCCTCAGTTTGAAATCACTACTAATACATTGTCTTATATCTGTTTTAACATTATTAAAAAATTTCAAGTGTCACCAGGTGCCACCTCTCAATTTGTTGCATTACACAGTACAACATTTTTCAGCTGATTGATTCGGGACTCAATTCTGATAAGGCTCTTTTGTTTAACATAACTCGAGAACCACTAGTCGGATTTTGCTGAAAAAAATTTACAAAAATCAAGAATTACAATTACTTTCATCTGTTTATATAACATTTATTTATATAACAGGATCATACAAATATAAAAATTAATTTTAATATTTAAAAAATACATATTACTTTAAACTTTAAATATATCACAGCTTAAGTAATGGCAACAATATAGCTCGCATTTATTTTGTTCGTGTCTTCCTTCAAATTCATTGTTCTATTAATTTGTTGTTGGATTCTTAGGCTTTCAATTGTGTACCTCTTTCTTTCTTTATTTTCTTTATCTAGAATTTTTACATCATCGAACCTAATTGTGTGACCAGTATATAGGATGTGTTGTGCTAGTGCTGTTGTCTCTTTTCTCCGCATTATGTCCATCTTGTGTTCTCCCATTCTAGTCTCGAGTGTACGTTTTGTTGTTCCTATATAAATTAGCTCGCATGGCTGTTTGTCATTTCCTTCACATTGTAATTCGTATACAATGTTACTTTGTTTTTGTTTAGTAATTGGCGCCTTAACTCTAGAAAAAATTGTACTTAATGTCAAATTGGGTTTGTATGCAAAACAGATGTTTTTTGTTTTTATTGACGACCGTATATTATTATTATCGGTTAACCCAGGTATGTATTTAATACTGTAAAATTTTTTCTCTTCTTTTTCTATGTTTGCAGATTTGTTGTGGTTATTTTTGTCCTGATCCAATTGTTTAATCGTATTGTCTATCAATGTAGATGTGAGTTTGGTGGGGAAGCTATTGTTTTTTAAAATGTTTGTTATAATGTGTTTGTTTTTATTATGAAATTGTGTATCACTTATGTTGTATACCCTTGAAATAAAATTGTTTGCTGTGTTTATAATTTGATTTTTGGGTTGTGTAGCGTGGGAATTCATTAACCTTCCTGAAGATGTTTCTTTAGTGTACCAATCAAACAGAATCTTATTATTTTTGCGTATAATTTTTGAGTCTAAGTATGCGATTTCTCCGTTTTTCTCAATCTCAGTAGTAAATTGTATTTTAGGGTGTGGTTTGTTAAGAATTGACAGAATTGTGTCCTTGTCTTCTATGCGAGTTATCGCCAAAATGGCGTCTACATATTTGGCGATATATTTTTTTTTTTTTTTTTTGTCATTATTTTTTATTGAATCTTCATATATTAAATATGAACGTACAATAATTAATCAAATCTTAACCTAATACGTTATTTTATGTCCTGCCAGTGCCAGACAAAATTTTCTTCATCACGGGTTCTGTGCACCTATATAGGTGATTATCGCTCATCTAATTGGGTAAGTGCTGCAGTGTCTCTTCTTCTTAAGCGAGTGTGGCCGCCATGATTAAAAATATTTCTAGCTAGTGGATTTGGGTGTTGTTCAAGCCTTTTTAAATATTTTATTGCATATTTTGTAATCATAGTTTTAACTAATGGCACATTGAGATCCTTATGAATGTTTGAGTTTTTAACATCCCAGGGAGCTGCTGTGATTATTCGAAGAAGTTTATTTTGGCGCCTTTGAATTTTGTCGATATTAGAGGCCGAGGCAGTGCCCCATAGTTGAATACCGTAGCACCAGATAGGCTTTAAGATAGAGTTGTAAAATAGAAGCTTGCAATCGAGACTAAGGACAGAACTTCTTCCAATAAGCCAATGAATTTGAATGGCTTTTAGTTTCATTTGAGTTAATTTTGCCTCTATATGGCATTTCCACGTTAATCGCCGATCCAGATGTATACCGAGATATTTTACATGCGAATGTTGAGGAATTATTTGATTATTGATTGTAATAGGGGAGCAAGATTCCCGGCGCAAAGTGAATGTTATATGTACGCATTTTTGCTCATTGACCATTATCCTCCATTGTCGTAACCATATTTCTAGTTGAAATATATGATGCTGTAAGTAACGTGATGCTTCATAACGATTTTCGTGGACGCTTAGAAAAGCTGTATCGTCTGCAAATGTTGAAGTTTGTGTGTAGTTGCTTGTTGGCATGTCCGAAGTATAAATTAAGTATAAAATGGGGCCCAGGATGCTGACTTGTGGGACTCCAGCGGCAATGGGCTGAGGTGAACATAAGAAATTTCCTTCTTTAATAATAAATTGACGACCGACTAAGTAGCTTTCTAGCAGCTTGTGTGTGTTTGCTGGTAAATTTTGCTTCAATTTATGTAATAAGCCTTCATGCCAGACTTTATCAAAAGCTTGCGAAACATCGATGAAGAGTGCTGAGCAATATTTTTTTTCTTCAAATGCTTTGCTTATGACATTTACTATTCGATGAGTCTGTTCGATTGTGCTGTGTTTTCGTATAAATCCGAACTGATGGTTTGGAATACATCTATTTACACTTAAAATCGTTGTTAATTTTGAAACTAATAATTTCTCAAACAACTTTGACATATTTGATAATAAGCTAATAGGCCTATACGACTCAACTTTTGTATGATCTTTACCTGGCTTTGGTATCATGGTAACTAAGGATAGATTTTTGAGGATAGTGTTCAAGGCGTAAAATAGCATTAAAAATAAAAAGAATAATTTTCTTTGCTATGCGAGGTAGCTCCAAAAGCATTTAATTACTGATTTTATCAATACTAGGTGCCTTCTTAGTGTTTAAGTCACAAATAGCCTTTTCGATTTCTCTTAACTCAAATCTGAGGGGAATAGCTGCTCTAGCAGCAACAGGTGGTAACTCGACCGCAATATTGTGAAATATATTTGGTGTAAATACGTTTTTCAAGTGACTAACAAACAGATTTCCTTTTTCAATATCGTTTCTTGCCCAATTACCATTCAAGTTTCTTAATGGTGGCTTAGATATAACTGGCCTTTTTAGATTTCTAGCTGCACGCCATAATGAGTAGTCAGATTGTGGAGTTGCATCAAGTTCCTTAAGATATTTTTCTAGAGAAGCCGTTTTCTGATTCTGCAGTAACTTTCTTAGCTTTTTTGTGCACTCTTTTAATAAAATCTTAAGTTGCGGGGATCTGTAAAGTTGCCACTCTCTTCGAACTCTCAATTTTTCAGTCAAGAGCCGCTCGACATCTGAAGAATATATTTTAGTATTTTTAATTTTTTTGCGGGTATCGCTGGAATGTTGAACAGCTAGTTTCAGAAAACTGTCAAAATTGTCAATAGAGCGATCTGCATAATCCGGTGTACTGAGCGGAATATTTTCTGTGCAATGGGTACTGAGATATTTTTTATATTTTAACCAATTAATTTGCGTAGCTGTCGTCGCTATGTATCCAGTCGGAGGTACAATTCTATTGGGGTTCATTATAGTAACAATTGTAGGTGTGTGGTCGGAAGATAATTCTAGGGAGGCTTCAACATAAATCGTTTCTATGGGAATGTTTTTAACCACGCCGAAATCGATGACATCTGGTATTTTTTGATGATCAGTGGGCCAATATGTTGGTTGTCCGCTCGCTACCACATTTAAATCCGTTTTTGAAATTGTGTTAAATAAAACACGACACTTTGGCGTTATAAGTCGCGACCCCCAGAAGGTATGTTTAGCGTTATAATCGCCAGCGGCTAGGAAACACGGTCCTAAGGATTTAAAATATTTATAATATTGGTCCTCCGATATTGAAAATCTAGGCGGAGAGTATAACGATGAAATTACTAGGTTTCTATTTAATTCCTCAACGCAAATGTTCGTTGCTTGGAGATAATCTTCACGATGATCACACATTAGGTAGTGTTTGACTCGGGTTTTTATTAAAATGGCAGAACCTCCACAAGCTCTATCTCGTGGGTCCTTGGTATCATATAGTATATAACCATTGATTTTAAACGTATTTCTTGAGGTCAAATGAGTTTCAGAAATCATCATGACATCAATTTGTTTATTTTTAAGAAAGTATTCTAATTCATTTTTATGTTGGCGGATGCCGTTTGCGTTCCAAAAACAAATTTTTAAACAGTTCATGGTTTGTTAAGTACAGCTTGCAATAACATCGATTGCATTCTAAGCATTTCCTGCATCATATTACCCATTGTGTTCGTAAAATTATTTACCGTTTGCACTAATGTTTCCATGGTTTTTTCTTAACGACTTAAATTAGAAACCGGAGTTTCATCATTACTTGGCGAGGCACCTTGCATTGGCTGATGGTTTGATTTTAGGACGTAAGCGTAAGAGGTTCTGTTATTACTAGGCTGGGGGGCTTGAATTGCATTTGTGTTTACTTGATTTGCAACCTGCATTTGAGGGTATTTGTTTTCGGTCCAACCGTTTGCTTGACGATATTATATACAGGGCATCCTCTATAATTCGCAGTGTGATTACCGCCACAGTTGCTACATTTTTTACGTTGGGGTCGGTTTTAGACTTATCGCAAGAAACAGTACCATGTAGTTCACCACATACTACGCAGACAGGGGGTAAGTAGCAGTATGCCATGGTATGGCCAAATTCTTGGCAGTTTGAGCACTGAACAGGTCCATTTTTTTTGTGCGGCTCTTCTATAGTTATTCTTCTGTAGAGAATATATTTTAAATTGTAAATAGGATGTGTTTCGTTTTTTTAAAGTTTTACGTCGTCGTGGTTGGGGAAATTTTTCTCTATTTTTAATATTTACTACATGTTTTACCTTGAAGCCTTTTTCTTCTAGGAATGTTTTAACCTCTTCTGGGTCCACACATGAGTCAATACCCTTAATCACTTCCTGTAGACCTTTACTGCTTTTCAGTTGGTAGGTATAAAAGTTTTTTTTAAGCGTTTCAAAGTTGTTTACTATTTTGCGAAAATCATTCTCATTATTGACTTGTATTTTTGTCTCGTTTATACTTCCACGCTTTATAGCCGCTACGTAAAACGAATTTTCACCTATCACCGATATCAAACTCTTTATGAGCTCATTTGAATTTTGCTCCCTTAGATATATCGGGGGAGGCTTGGATGGTTTAATGACGTTTGGTGCTTCAGAGGATTCATCCTCCAGAATTGCAAAACGATTTTGAGTATTTATTTTATCAAAAGATGGTACTATTGAGGCCGAAGCAACTGCTGCAGAGGTAGGGTGATAGGGAACGTGTTCGAGTAATTGGCTTAGCCGTTAAATAGTTTATATTGTTTTGTTTTATTTATTTCTGCATTATTTTCATTTGCATTAACTAAAACGTAAACGTTTCTTTCATTTTGTCTTAGTGTTGTTTCACTGTTCGTACTCATGCAAAGAGTTGTTTTTGTTTTTCACCGTTTTGCTTTGCTCTTAATATTTTTATTATTTATTGTATTTTACAACAACAAAAAAAAATGAGAAATTTAACTTAAATGTTTTTGTTCAAAATATGTATACACATGTATGAACATTAGAGTGGGTAAATTTTTTTGCCCACCAAGCGTATAGCAAAATCATAATCTACGCAAAATTCTAAGAACTTTTCCTAAAGAAACCATGGGTCTAAAACATTGGTGTCCAGCCCATACCACAATTGTGGAAATAAATTCACACACATTCTTCACACGCATTCTTACGCTCTTTCATTTAGTCCACGAGAGTACACAATTCAGTCGTCGATTACCAAGCGACGAGTGCACATGCGGCGGATGCTTACATATTTTTTGTATTTTTATTACGAATTTTTGTCTCTTTATTCACTAATACTAATAAAAAGCAATACAACCACAATTTAAATTTTGGACGTCACTGTTCTAAAATCAAAATCGAGCTTCCGGTTTTTGGCTTGAAAATTTGGTGCTCAGGAAATCTGAAAAAAATAATACTTTTTTGTAAATATTTATTGAAATTGGTGAATAGTTGGCCTGTATCGCTGAAAGAGGGCTTGTTTAAAAAAAAATTATCTCAGCTTTCTAAGTCTGTGCTCATTTTTAGAAAAATCAGTACATCAATAATTGGTTAAGAGGTTTTTGTCAAAATAATCATAGTCAAGCTGATAAGAAAGCTAGAACTGTTACAATTTTGATACACAAAAGTTAAATAAAATAATTTAACTAACTTTTAATTCAAAGTTCATTAAAATAAATTAATTCTGCGGCATTTTGACAAAACATCTTAAGTGGAGATAAGAGAGCAAAAAAGATTTTTAAAAAACTCGGTGAAAAAAGCATTTTTGTAAAAAAAATCAAATAAACCGAAATTATAGAAAAATTTTGTTCATAATACAAAATTTTGAAACGCAAGCAAAAATGTTTTTTAATGAAAATTCGTACGATTAACACCATTTTTTTCAACTTTTTAATTTTGACTTAAGATGTTTTGTCAAAATGCCATAGAATTGATTAATCAAAACTTAATTAAACGAAAATTTCTTTAAATAAAATTTAATCAAAAACTGAAAATAAAAAAATTAAAAAGTAAATATTTTTATTGTTATTCCATTTTTTTTTTAAAACGCAATTTTTTGGAAAATTCACAACTTAAAAAAAGGAGCCGATTAAAATAAAAATAAAAAATTTATAAAAAAATACTGGCCAAGCCGGGGGTAAATAAATTTAGTTTCGGCCTATATCTGTAATTTACATGCAATATATTTTTTGCTATCCATTCGTGGTATTCTGTTATGGCTTTTAATAGTAACTGCCAAAATATCATCTCGATTACATTCTATGGCACGTGGGAAACATTGGTAAGCAATTATACAAATCGCTCAGTTCCCTGAATATGTGCCGGTAACCCAAGATCAGTAAACGGTAGATGCTTGTAGTAAATGGCGGGTCAGACATTGCTACCGTCCATTTCCAATTTAAAAAAATTGTATTAGCTATAAAAACAGAAATTTCTGAAATACAATTGGACACTTTCAAAAGTTACAATTGGAAATTTTTTAAGTTAAATTTCTTAAATACAATTGGAAATTGTGTAGTAAGAAACATAGGCCCTAATTATATAATTCGCAACGTTACGCCAAAGAATAACATTGAAAGCAAAAACAAATTCACAAATATTTTGTAATTTTGTTGTTGCTTTCTACAGAAATTCTTTTTGCGTTTTAAAATTTCAAACACCTCATTACTTGTAGCGTTGAAAATTTGAAAACGGTACATGAATTTTTGTAGAAAGCAACAACAAAATTACAAAATATTTATGAATTTGTTTTGCTTTCAATGCTTTGGCGTTGCGTTTTACATAATAAGGGCCATAATTTAAAAACAAAAAATAAATAGGTAATGAGAAACTGAAAAGTTTGTTATTCCATCGTTCACACAATTTAAAGTAAAAATTCCCACGTTTATTCCATTTAAGAAATGTATGGTAAACAAAAATAATTTTTTTTAATAAAAATTTTCACTTTTTTGACGCGTTTTCAAGAATAGCCAGCAATATTTAAAAAATGTACAAAAACTCGTATTAAGCGCATAAGTTAATACGTGCTGTGATGGTTTAAAGGTTATGTTGGGCCTTGTGACCCAGGATGTAATGGTTTAATTTTGGCCCGTATTTTTTGTTTTAAATACAATTTTATTGAAGTTGTAACCCAATAAAAAATGGAGCTTGGAACGAAGCAGGTTGGTAAGGAAGACATGAATTTTATACGGCGAGTTCCCACTTTGAAGCAATACATTTATGACACATAAAGCATATAAAAATTGTTAGCTGTAACGATCAGCTTTACACACTGATACAGTTATTTTTTAGTATTCTCCCTTAAAAACCTGCTTCGTAGTAAGGGAATGCCGTAGCACTTGAAATGTTATTTTTTAAGTTGTTAAGAGCTCTTTCACTTAAATACTTTACTGCATTTCTGTATGTCTTATTGCGTAGCGCATAACATTGCGCTTATTTTTTTAAATGTACCTACCATTAGTGCTTCGCAAAATGAGAAAAATTTTTATGGGGTAATTTTATTTTATTTTTTTCATTTAGTTCATTTTTTAAAAGGTAGTGAATTTAAAATAGAAAATTGGGTTAAAAAAAAAATAAAATAAATTTTTTTTATTTTACCAGGTTGACTATGAACATTTTGACAAAAATCTCTTAACCAATTATTTATGTACAGAATTTTCTAAAAATGAGCACAGATATATAAAGCTGAGAAAATTTCCTTTTAAACAAGCCCTCTTCCAGCGATACAGGCCAACTATTCACCAATTGCAATAAATATTTCCAAAAAAGTATTATTTTTTTCAGATTTTCTGAGCACCAAACTTTCAAGTCAAAAACCGGGAGCTCGATTTTGATTATCGAACCATGGTTTCTTTAGGAAAAGTTCTTAGAATTTTCCGTAGATTACGATTTTGCTATACGCTTTGTCACTTTTTTTGTGCCCGAGCAAATTGACCCACTCTAATGAACATTCATACGTACATATATATTTTTACTATTTTGTTTTATTTAATTTTATCGTTTTAATTGTTCACTATAATGTTAAATAACAAAATATATTATTTATTTTTAAGCGTCCATTCGCTGCTTATATTAAAAAGTCAAATGTGATTAATTGATAGTTCAAATCGTATGCGGGTTTAAAAATACACGTCTGTATCACAACAAAGCTCAAACCGAACTGAAAATTGGCGATATATTTAATGTAAATATTTTCATTTTCCAGTTCAGTAATTGAATCGTCAAGTAGGTTGTCAAGTATGATATCCGCTATAGTGGGTGATAGTGGGTTCCCCTTTGGCATACCAAAGATTTGAGTATAAATATTTTCACCAAACATAAAATAATTATTGTCATTTAGACAAAATTTGAGTATTCTTAAAAATTGTGAGCTGGACATCTTAGTATGATTTTTAATAATACTCCATTTTTTCATAATTGTGTTTATTGCCGTCTGAATTGGGATGTTCGTGAAAAGTGAAATCACGTCAAACGATATCATAGTTTCATTATTGTTAATTTTCACGCCCCACACTGGGGAAAAAAGTCAAATTGTCAACATAGTCTTCATGCAATATGCAGTGATATGTTGCAATTTTAGACTTTATGGTACAATCAAATCAAAAAGAATTACTCCGATCTGACTGCCAGTTTTTTTTTATATCCGTCTCAAACTCAGAACTTGTGTGTTTTACCGAACCAACTTAATTTAAACCTAAGAATTTAAATACGAATATTATTTTACTATGTTTTAAAGTATTATAGTATTAAAGTAGTATATTTCAGTATACTAAAATTGAGAAAAAAATCTGCAGAGACTTAAGTTTTTTTTTTGTGTATTTTTATGAACATATAACAAAAATCCCATTTTTCTCCAAACATTCGGACCTGCAATTTTATCTTTACTTTTCCTCAGTTTGAAATCACTACTAATACATTGTCTTATATCTGTTTTAACATTATTAATCAATTTCAAGTGCCACCAGGTGCCACCTCTCAATTTGTTGCATTACACAGTTCAACATTTTTCAGCTGATTCATTCGGGACTCAATTCTGATAAGGCTCTTTTGTTTAACATAACTCGAGAACCACTAGTCGGATTTTGCTGAAAAAAATTTAGAAAAATCAAGAATTACAATTACTTTCATCTGTTTATATAACATTTATTTATATAACAGGATCATACAAATATAAAAATTAATTTTAATATTTAAAAAATACATATTACTTTAAACTTTAAATATATCACAGCTTAAGTAATGGCAACAATATAGCTCGCATTTATTTTGTTCGTGTCTTCCTTCAAATTCATTGTTCTATTAATTTGTTGTTGGATTCTTAGGCTTTCAATTGTGTACCTCTTTCATTCTTTATTTTCTTTATCTAGAATTTTACATCATCGAACCTAATTGTGTGACCAGTATATAGGATGTGTTGTGCTAGTGCTGTTGTCTCTTTTCTCCGCATTATGTCCATCTTGTATTCTCCCATTCTTGTCTCCAGTGTACGTTTTGTTGTTCCTATATAAATTAGCTCGCATGGCTGTTTATCATTTCCTTCACATTGTAATTCGTATACAATGTTACTTTGTTTTTGTTTATTAATTGGCGCCTTAACTCTAGAAAAATTGTACTTAATGTCAAATTGGGTTTGTATGCAAAACAGATGTTTTTTGTTTTTATTGACAACCGTATATTATTATTATCGGTTAACCCAGGTATGTATTTAACACTGTACAATTTGTTCTCTTCTTTTTCTATGTTTGCAGATTTGTTGTGGTTATTTTTGTCCTTATCCAATTGTTTAATCGTATTGTCTATCAATGTAGATGTGAGTTTGGTGGGGAAGCTATTGTTTTTTAAAATGTTTGTTATAATGTGTTTGTTTTTATTAAGAAATTGTGTATCACTTATGTTGTATACCCTTGAAATAAAATTTTTTGCTGTGTTTATAATTTGATTTTTGGGTTGTGTAGCAAGGGAATTCATTAACCTTCCTGAAGATGTTGCTTTAGTGTACCAATCAAACAGAATCTTATTATTTTTGCGTATAATTTTTGAGTCTAAGTATGCGATTTCTCCGTTTTTCTCAATCTCAGTAGTAAATTGTATTTTAGGGTGTTGTTTGTTAAGAATTGACAGAATTGTGTCCTTGTCTTCTATGCGAGTTATCGCCAAAATGGCGTCTACATATTTGGCGATATATTTAATGTAAATATTTTCATTTTCCAGTTCAGTAATTGCATCGTCAAGTAGGTTGTCAATTATGATATCCGCTATGGTAGGTTCCCCATTGGCATACCAAAAATTTGAGTATAAATATTTTCACCAAACATAAAATAATTATTGTCATTTAGACAAAATTTGAGTATTCTTAAAAATTGTGAGCTTAGTATGATTTTTAATAATACTCCATTTTTTCATAATTGTGTTTATTGCCGTCTGAATTGGGATGTTCGTGAATAGTGAAATCACGTCAAACGATATCATAGTTTCATTATTGTTAATTTTCACGCCGCACACTGGGGAAAAAAGTCAAATTGTCAACATAGTCTTCATGCAATATGCAGTGATATGTTGCAATTTTAGACTAAATGGTACAATCAAATCAAAAAGAATTACTCCGATCTGACTGCCAGTTTTTTTTTTATATCCGTCTCAAACTCAGAACTTGTGTGTTTTACCGAACCAACTTAATTTAAACCTAAGAATTTAAATACGAATATTATTTTACTATGTGAGCTAACGTTTTTCTTTTTTTTTCTATTTAAAGTAGTATATTTCAGTATACTAAAATTGAGAAAAAAATCTGCAGAGTTTTTTTTTTTTTGTGTATTTTTATGAACATATAACAAAAATCCCATTTTTCTCCAAACATTTGGACCTGCAATTTTATCTTTACTTTTCCTCAGTTTGAAATCACTACTAATACATTGTCTTATATCTGTTTTAACATTATTAAAAAATTTCAAGTGTCACCAGGTGCCACCTCTCAATTTGTTGCATTACACAGTACAACATTTTTCAGCTGATTGATTCGGGACTCAATTCTGATAAGGCTCTTTTGTTTAACATAACTCGAGAACCACTAGTCGGATTTTGCTGAAAAAAATTTACAAAAATCAAGAATTACAATTACTTTCATCTGTTTATATAACATTTATTTATATAACAGGATCATACAAATATAAAAATTAATTTTAATATTTAAAAAATACATATTACTTTAAACTTTAAATATATCACAGCTTAAGTAATGGCAACAATATAGCTCGCATTTATTTTGTTCGTGTCTTCCTTCAAATTCATTGTTCTATTAATTTGTTGTTGGATTCTTAGGCTTTCAATTGTGTACCTCTTTCTTTCTTTATTTTCTTTATCTAGAATTTTTACATCATCGAACCTAATTGTGTGACCAGTATATAGGATGTGTTGTGCTAGTGCTGTTGTCTCTTTTCTCCGCATTATGTCCATCTTGTGTTCTCCCATTCTAGTCTCGAGTGTACGTTTTGTTGTTCCTATATAAATTAGCTCGCATGGCTGTTTGTCATTTCCTTCACATTGTAATTCGTATACAATGTTACTTTGTTTTTGTTTAGTAATTGGCGCCTTAACTCTAGAAAAAATTGTACTTAATGTCAAATTGGGTTTGTATGCAAAACAGATGTTTTTTGTTTTTATTGACGACCGTATATTATTATTATCGGTTAACCCAGGTATGTATTTAATACTGTAAAATTTTTTCTCTTCTTTTTCTATGTTTGCAGATTTGTTGTGGTTATTTTTGTCCTGATCCAATTGTTTAATCGTATTGTCTATCAATGTAGATGTGAGTTTGGTGGGGAAGCTATTGTTTTTTAAAATGTTTGTTATAATGTGTTTGTTTTTATTATGAAATTGTGTATCACTTATGTTGTATACCCTTGAAATAAAATTGTTTGCTGTGTTTATAATTTGATTTTTGGGTTGTGTAGCGTGGGAATTCATTAACCTTCCTGAAGATGTTTCTTTAGTGTACCAATCAAACAGAATCTTATTATTTTTGCGTATAATTTTTGAGTCTAAGTATGCGATTTCTCCGTTTTTCTCAATCTCAGTAGTAAATTGTATTTTAGGGTGTGGTTTGTTAAGAATTGACAGAATTGTGTCCTTGTCTTCTATGCGAGTTATCGCCAAAATGGCGTCTACATATTTGGCGATATATTTTTTTTTTTTTTTTTTTGTCATTATTTTTTATTGAATCTTCATATATTAAATATGAACGTACAATAATTAATCAAATCTTAACCTAATACGTTATTTTATGTCCTGCCAGTGCCAGACAAAATTTTCTTCATCACGGGTTCTGTGCACCTATATAGGTGATTATCGCTCATCTAATTGGGTAAGTGCTGCAGTGTCTCTTCTTCTTAAGCGAGTGTGGCCGCCATGATTAAAAATATTTCTAGCTAGTGGATTTGGGTGTTGTTCAAGCCTTTTTAAATATTTTATTGCATATTTTGTAATCATAGTTTTAACTAATGGCACATTGAGATCCTTATGAATGTTTGAGTTTTTAACATCCCAGGGAGCTGCTGTGATTATTCGAAGAAGTTTATTTTGGCGCCTTTGAATTTTGTCGATATTAGAGGCCGAGGCAGTGCCCCATAGTTGAATACCGTAGCACCAGATAGGCTTTAAGATAGAGTTGTAAAATAGAAGCTTGCAATCGAGACTAAGGACAGAACTTCTTCCAATAAGCCAATGAATTTGAATGGCTTTTAGTTTCATTTGAGTTAATTTTGCCTCTATATGGCATTTCCACGTTAATCGCCGATCCAGATGTATACCGAGATATTTTACATGCGAATGTTGAGGAATTATTTGAATATTGATTGTAATAGGGGAGCAAGATTCCCGGCGCAAAGTGAATGTTATATGTACGCATTTTTGCTCATTGACCATTATCCTCCATTGTCGTAACCATATTTCTAGTTGAAATATATGATGCTGTAAGTAACGTGATGCTTCATAACGATTTTCGTGGACGCTTAGAAAAGCTGTATCGTCTGCAAATGTTGAAGTTTGTGTGTAGTTGCTTGTTGGCATGTCCGAAGTATAAATTAAGTATAAAATGGGGCCCAGGATGCTGACTTGTGGGACTCCAGCGGCAATGGGCTGAGGTGAACATAAGAAATTTCCTTCTTTAATAATAAATTGACGACCGACTAAGTAGCTTTCTAGCAGCTTGTGTGTGTTTGCTGGTAAATTTTGCTTCAATTTATGTAATAAGCCTTCATGCCAGACTTTATCAAAAGCTTGCGAAACATCGATGAAGAGTGCTGAGCAATATTTTTTTTCTTCAAATGCTTTGCTTATGACATTTACTATTCGATGAGTCTGTTCGATTGTGCTGTGTTTTCGTATAAATCCGAACTGATGGTTTGGAATACATCTATTTACACTTAAAATCGTTGTTAATTTTGAAACTAATAATTTCTCAAACAACTTTGACATATTTGATAATAAGCTAATAGGCCTATACGACTCAACTTTTGTATGATCTTTACCTGGCTTTGGTATCATGGTAACTAAGGATAGATTTTTGAGGATAGTGTTCAAGGCGTAAAATAGCATTAAAAATAAAAAGAATAATTTTCTTTGCTATGCGAGGTAGCTCCAAAAGCATTTAATTACTGATTTTATCAATACTAGGTGCCTTCTTAGTGTTTAAGTCACAAATAGCCTTTTCGATTTCTCTTAACTCAAATCTGAGGGGAATAGCTGCTCTAGCAGCAACAGGTGGTAACTCGACCGCAATATTGTGAAATATATTTGGTGTAAATACGTTTTTCAAGTGACTAACAAACAGATTTCCTTTTTCAATATCGTTTCTTGCCCAATTACCATTCAAGTTTCTTAATGGTGGCTTAGATATAACTGGCCTTTTTAGATTTCTAGCTGCACGCCATAATGAGTAGTCAGATTGTGGAGTTGCATCAAGTTCCTTAAGATATTTTTCTAGAGAAGCCGTTTTCTGATTCTGCAGTAACTTTCTTAGCTTTTTTGTGCACTCTTTTAATAAAATCTTAAGTTGCGGGGATCTGTAAAGTTGCCACTCTCTTCGAACTCTCAATTTTTCAGTCAAGAGCCGCTCGACATCTGAAGAATATATTTTAGTATTTTTAATTTTTTTGCGGGTATCGCTGGAATGTTGAACAGCTAGTTTCAGAAAACTGTCAAAATTGTCAATAGAGCGATCTGCATAATCCGGTGTACTGAGCGGAATATTTTCTGTGCAATGGGTACTGAGATATTTTTTATATTTTAACCAATTAATTTGCGTAGCTGTCGTCGCTATGTATCCAGTCGGAGGTACAATTCTATTGGGGTTCATTATAGTAACAATTGTAGGTGTGTGGTCGGAAGATAATTCTAGGGAGGCTTCAACATAAATCGTTTCTATGGGAATGTTTTTAACCACGCCGAAATCGATGACATCTGGTATTTTTTGATGATCAGTGGGCCAATATGTTGGTTGTCCGCTCGCTACCACATTTAAATCCGTTTTTGAAATTGTGTTAAATAAAACACGACACTTTGGCGTTATAAGTCGCGACCCCCAGAAGGTATGTTTAGCGTTATAATCGCCAGCGGCTAGGAAACACGGTCCTAAGGATTTAAAATATTTATAATATTGGTCCTCCGATATTGAAAATCTAGGCGGAGAGTATAACGATGAAATTACTAGGTTTCTATTTAATTCCTCAACGCAAATGTTCGTTGCTTGGAGATAATCTTCACGATGATCACACATTAGGTAGTGTTTGACTCGGGTTTTTATTAAAATGGCAGAACCTCCACAAGCTCTATCTCGTGGGTCCTTGGTATCATATAGTATATAACCATTGATTTTAAACGTATTTCTTGAGGTCAAATGAGTTTCAGAAATCATCATGACATCAATTTGTTTATTTTTAAGAAAGTATTCTAATTCATTTTTATGTTGGCGGATGCCGTTTGCGTTCCAAAAACAAATTTTTAAACAGTTCATGGTTTGTTAAGTACAGCTTGCAATAACATCGATTGCATTCTAAGCATTTCCTGCATCATATTACCCATTGTGTTCGTAAAATTATTTACCGTTTGCACTAATGTTTCCATGGTTTTTTCTTAACGACTTAAATTAGAAACCGGAGTTTCATCATTACTTGGCGAGGCACCTTGCATTGGCTGATGGTTTGATTTTAGGACGTAAGCGTAAGAGGTTCTGTTATTACTAGGCTGGGGGGCTTGAATTGCATTTGTGTTTACTTGATTTGCAACCTGCATTTGAGGGTATTTGTTTTCGGTCCAACCGTTTGCTTGACGATATTATATACAGGGCATCCTCTATAATTCGCAGTGTGATTACCGCCACAGTTGCTACATTTTTTACGTTGGGGTCGGTTTTAGACTTATCGCAAGAAACAGTACCATGTAGTTCACCACATACTACGCAGACAGGGGGTAAGTAGCAGTATGCCATGGTATGGCCAAATTCTTGGCAGTTTGAGCACTGAACAGGTCCATTTTTTTTGTGCGGCTCTTCTATAGTTATTCTTCTGTAGAGAATATATTTTAAATTGTAAATAGGATGTGTTTCGTTTTTTTAAAGTTTTACGTCGTCGTGGTTGGGGAAATTTTTCTCTATTTTTAATATTTACTACATGTTTTACCTTGAAGCCTTTTTCTTCTAGGAATGTTTTAACCTCTTCTGGGTCCACACATGAGTCAATACCCTTAATCACATCCTGTAGACCTTTACTGCTTTTCAGTTGGTAGGTATAAAAGTTTTTTTTAAGCGTTTCAAAGTTGTTTACTATTTTGCGAAAATCATTCTCATTATTGACTTGTATTTTTGTCTCGTTTATACTTCCACGCTTTATAGCCGCTACGTAAAACGAATTTTCACCTATCACCGATATCAAACTCTTTATGAGCTCATTTGAATTTTGCTCCCTTAGATATATCGGGGGAGGCTTGGATGGTTTAATGACGTTTGGTGCTTCAGAGGATTCATCCTCCAGAATTGCAAAACGATTTTGAGTATTTATTTTATCAAAAGATGGTACTATTGAGGCCGAAGCAACTGCTGCAGAGGTAGGGTGATAGGGAACGTGTTCGAGTAATTGGCTTAGCCGTTAAATAGTTTATATTGTTTTGTTTTATTTATTTCTGCATTATTTTCATTTGCATTAACTAAAACGTAAACGTTTCTTTCATTTTGTCTTAGTGTTGTTTCACTGTTCGTACTCATGCAAAGAGTTGTTTTTGTTTTTCACCGTTTTGCTTTGCTCTTAATATTTTTATTATTTATTGTATTTTACAACAACAAAAAAAAATGAGAAATTTAACTTAAATGTTTTTGTTCAAAATATGTATACACATGTATGAACATTAGAGTGGGTAAATTTTTTTGCCCACCAAGCGTATAGCAAAATCATAATCTACGCAAAATTCTAAGAACTTTTCCTAAAGAAACCATGGGTCTAAAACATTGGTGTCCAGCCCATACCACAATTGTGGAAATAAATTCACACACATTCTTCACACGCATTCTTACGCTCTTTCATTTAGTCCACGAGAGTACACAATTCAGTCGTCGATTACCAAGCGACGAGTGCACATGCGGCGGATGCTTACATATTTTTTGTATTTTTATTACGAATTTTTGTCTCTTTATTCACTAATACTAATAAAAAGCAATACAACCACAATTTAAATTTTGGACGTCACTGTTCTAAAATCAAAATCGAGCTTCCGGTTTTTGGCTTGAAAATTTGGTGCTCAGGAAATCTGAAAAAAATAATACTTTTTTGTAAATATTTATTGAAATTGGTGAATAGTTGGCCTGTATCGCTGAAAGAGGGCTTGTTTAAAAAAAAATTATCTCAGCTTTCTAAGTCTGTGCTCATTTTTAGAAAAATCAGTACATCAATAATTGGTTAAGAGGTTTTTGTCAAAATAATCATAGTCAAGCTGATAAGAAAGCTAGAACTGTTACAATTTTGATACACAAAAGTTAAATAAAATAATTTAACTAACTTTTAATTCAAAGTTCATTAAAATAAATTAATTCTGCGGCATTTTGACAAAACATCTTAAGTGGAGATAAGAGAGCAAAAAAGATTTTTAAAAAACTCGGTGAAAAAAGCATTTTTGTAAAAAAAATCAAATAAACCGAAATTATAGAAAAATTTTGTTCATAATACAAAATTTTGAAACGCAAGCAAAAATGTTTTTTAATGAAAATTCGTACGATTAACACCATTTTTTTCAACTTTTTAATTTTGACTTAAGATGTTTTGTCAAAATGCCATAGAATTGATTAATCAAAACTTAATTAAACGAAAATTTCTTTAAATAAAATTTAATCAAAAACTGAAAATAAAAAAATTAAAAAGTAAATATTTTTATTGTTATTCCATTTTTTTTTTAAAACGCAATTTTTTGGAAAATTCACAACTTAAAAAAAGGAGCCGATTAAAATAAAAAATTTATAAAAAAATACTGGCCAAGCCGGGGGTAAATAAATTTAGTTTCGGCCTATATCTGTAATTTACATGCAATATATTTTTTGCTATCCATTCGTGGTATTCTGTTGTGGCTTTTAATAGTAACTGCCAAAATATCATCTCGATTACATTCTATGGCACGTGGGAAACATTGGTAAGCAATTATACAAATCGCTCAGTTCCCTGAATATGTGCCGGTAACCCAAGATCAGTAAACGGTAGATGCTTGTAGTAAATGGCGGGTCAGACATTGCTACCGTCCATTTCCAATTTAAAAAAATTGTATTAGCTATAAAAACAGAAATTTCTGAAATACAATTGGACACTTTCAAAAGTTACAATTGGAAATTTTTTAAGTTAAATTTCTTAAATACAATTGGAAATTGTGTAGTAAGAAACATAGGCCCTAATTATATAATTCGCAACGTTACGCCAAAGAATAACATTGAAAGCAAAAACAAATTCACAAATATTTTGTAATTTTGTTGTTGCTTTCTACAGAAATTCTTTTTGCGTTTTAAAATTTCAAACACCTCATTACTTGTAGCGTTGAAAATTTGAAAACGGTACATGAATTTTTGTAGAAAGCAACAACAAAATTACAAAATATTTATGAATTTGTTTTGCTTTCAATGCTTTGGCGTTGCGTTTTACATAATAAGGGCCATAATTTAAAAACAAAAAATAAATAGGTAATGAGAAACTGAAAAGTTTGTTATTCCATCGTTCACACAATTTAAAGTAAAAATTCCCACGTTTATTCCATTTAAGAAATGTATGGTAAACAAAAATAATTTTTTTTAATAAAAATTTTCACTTTTTTGACGCGTTTTCAAGAATAGCCAGCAATATTTAAAAAATGTACAAAAACTCGTATTAAGCGCATAAGTTAATACGTGCTGTGATGGTTTAAAGGTTATGTTGGGCCTTGTGACCCAGGATGTAATGGTTTAATTTTGGCCCGTATTTTTTGTTTTAAATACAATTTTATTGAAGTTGTAACCCAATAAAAAATGGAGCTTGGAACGAAGCAGGTTGGTAAGGAAGACATGAATTTTATACGGCGAGTTCCCACTTTGAAGCAATACATTTATGACACATAAAGCATATAAAAATTGTTAGCTGTAACGATCAGCTTTACACACTGATACAGTTATTTTTTAGTATTCTCCCTTAAAAACCTGCTTCGTAGTAAGGGAATGCCGTAGCACTTGAAATGTTATTTTTTAAGTTGTTAAGAGCTCTTTCACTTAAATACTTTACTGCATTTCTGTATGTCTTATTGCGTAGCGCATAACATTGCGCTTATTTTTTTAAATGTACCTACCATTAGTGCTTCGCAAAATGAGAAAAATTTTTATGGGGTAATTTTATTTTATTTTTTTCATTTAGTTTCATTTTTTAAAAGGTAGTGAATTTAAAATAGAAAATTGGGTTAAAAAAAAAAATAAAATAAATTTTTTTTATTTTACCAGGTTGACTATGAACATTTTGACAAAAATCTCTTAACCAATTATTTATGTACAGAATTTTCTAAAAATGAGCACAGATATATAAAGCTGAGAAAATTTCCTTTTAAACAAGCCCTCTTCCAGCGATACAGGCCAACTATTCACCAATTGCAATAAATATTTCCAAAAAAGTATTATTTTTTTCAGATTTTCTGAGCACCAAACTTTCAAGTCAAAAACCGGGAGCTCGATTTTGATTATCGAACCATGGTTTCTTTAGGAAAAGTTCTTAGAATTTTCCGTAGATTACGATTTTGCTATACGCTTTGTCACTTTTTTTGTGCCCGAGCAAATTGACCCACTCTAATGAACATTCATACGTACATATATATTTTTACTATTTTGTTTTATTTAATTTTATCGTTTTAATTGTTCACTATAATGTTAAATAACAAAATATATTATTTATTTTTAAGCGTCCATTCGCTGCTTATATTAAAAAGTCAAATGTGATTAATTGATAGTTCAAATCGTATGCGGGTTTAAAAATACACGTCTGTATCACAACAAAGCTCAAACCGAACTGAAAATTGGCGATATATTTAATGTAAATATTTTCATTTTCCAGTTCAGTAATTGAATCGTCAAGTAGGTTGTCAAGTATGATATCCGCTATAGTGGGTGATAGTGGGTTCCCCTTTGGCATACCAAAGATTTGAGTATAAATATTTTCACCAAACATAAAATAATTATTGTCATTTAGACAAAATTTGAGTATTCTTAAAAATTGTGAGCTGGACATCTTAGTATGATTTTTAATAATACTCCATTTTTTCATAATTGTGTTTATTGCCGTCTGAATTGGGATGTTCGTGAAAAGTGAAATCACGTCAAACGATATCATAGTTTCATTATTGTTAATTTTCACGCCCCACACTGGGGAAAAAAGTCAAATTGTCAACATAGTCTTCATGCAATATGCAGTGATATGTTGCAATTTTAGACTTTATGGTACAATCAAATCAAAAAGAATTACTCCGATCTGACTGCCAGTTTTTTTTTATATCCGTCTCAAACTCAGAACTTGTGTGTTTTACCGAACCAACTTAATTTAAACCTAAGAATTTAAATACGAATATTATTTTACTATGTTTTAAAGTATTATAGTATTAAAGTAGTATATTTCAGTATACTAAAATTGAGAAAAAAATCTGCAGAGACTTAAGTTTTTTTTTTGTGTATTTTTATGAACATATAACAAAAATCCCATTTTTCTCCAAACATTCGGACCTGCAATTTTATCTTTACTTTTCCTCAGTTTGAAATCACTACTAATACATTGTCTTATATCTGTTTTAACATTATTAATCAATTTCAAGTGCCACCAGGTGCCACCTCTCAATTTGTTGCATTACACAGTTCAACATTTTTCAGCTGATTCATTCGGGACTCAATTCTGATAAGGCTCTTTTGTTTAACATAACTCGAGAACCACTAGTCGGATTTTGCTGAAAAAAATTTAGAAAAATCAAGAATTACAATTACTTTCATCTGTTTATATAACATTTATTTATATAACAGGATCATACAAATATAAAAATTAATTTTAATATTTAAAAAATACATATTACTTTAAACTTTAAATATATCACAGCTTAAGTAATGGCAACAATATAGCTCGCATTTATTTTGTTCGTGTCTTCCTTCAAATTCATTGTTCTATTAATTTGTTGTTGGATTCTTAGGCTTTCAATTGTGTACCTCTTTCATTCTTTATTTTCTTTATCTAGAATTTTACATCATCGAACCTAATTGTGTGACCAGTATATAGGATGTGTTGTGCTAGTGCTGTTGTCTCTTTTCTCCGCATTATGTCCATCTTGTATTCTCCCATTCTTGTCTCCAGTGTACGTTTTGTTGTTCCTATATAAATTAGCTCGCATGGCTGTTTATCATTTCCTTCACATTGTAATTCGTATACAATGTTACTTTGTTTTTGTTTATTAATTGGCGCCTTAACTCTAGAAAAATTGTACTTAATGTCAAATTGGGTTTGTATGCAAAACAGATGTTTTTTGTTTTTATTGACAACCGTATATTATTATTATCGGTTAACCCAGGTATGTATTTAACACTGTACAATTTGTTCTCTTCTTTTTCTATGTTTGCAGATTTGTTGTGGTTATTTTTGTCCTTATCCAATTGTTTAATCGTATTGTCTATCAATGTAGATGTGAGTTTGGTGGGGAAGCTATTGTTTTTTAAAATGTTTGTTATAATGTGTTTGTTTTTATTATGAAATTGTGTATCACTTATGTTGTATACCCTTGAAATAAAATTTTTTGCTGTGTTTATAATTTGATTTTTGGGTTGTGTAGCAAGGGAATTCATTAACCTTCCTGAAGATGTTTCTTTAGTGTACCAATCAAACAGAATCTTATTATTTTTGCGTATAATTTTTGAGTCTAAGTATGCGATTTCTCCGTTTTTCTCAATCTCAGTAGTAAATTGTATTTTAGGGTGTTGTTTGTTAAGAATTGACAGAATTGTGTCCTTGTCTTCTATGCGAGTTATCGCCAAAATGGCGTCTACATATTTGGCGATATATTTAATGTAAATATTTTCATTTTCCAGTTCAGTAATTACATCGTCAAGTAGGTTGTCAAGTATGATATCCGCTATAGTGGGTGATAGTGGGTTCCCCATTGGCATACCAAAGATTTGAGTATAAATATTTTCACCAAACATAAAATAATTATTGTCATTTAGACAAAATTTGAGTATTCTTAAAAATTGTGAGCTGGACATCTTAGTATGATTTTTAATAATACTCCATTTTTTCATAATTGTGTTTATTGCCGTCTGAATTTACGACCTATTGTGTCGTCAGTTCAAGTACCATGTTACCAATTATCAAAATACGTTGGTAATATTCTTAAAGCAGTGATAGCCACTCCGTAGGCTCGCGAGTCAGTCAATAATCGTATTTTTCACACAGACACGGTCGGCCATTCACATGTATACAACAAATTTTGTTCGTTTCAAGACATCAGACTATCATCAGTCTCTGCCACCGCACACAAGTACATAATATCTTTGTGTGCGTGCGTTCGGGGCTTGGTTATCACTGTCTTAAAGTCATAATTTCTGACAAATATAATGTTATAAATTCGCTACGGGTAAAGGAGCACACTGGGGATTTTTGTATGGAGGTGAGGAAAAAAATATATCTGTCAAAAAATATAATGAGTTCATCACAAATTTAGTTTTATTTATATAGTAATACACAAAAGTAATCAAAATAAAGAAAATTAGAGAAATGCATATCGTTACCTACAATGTAAAAAGCCCTAACTATAAAAAAAAATTTAAATGATTTTTTTAATTCATTATTTATTATAAATCTATTTTTTATTTCATTACAAACTTAGTTTTATTTATATAGTTATGCACAAAAGTAATCAAAATAAATAAAGCTAGAAAAATGTATATTTTTACCTACAATGTAAAAAGCCCTAACTAAAAAAAATTTTATGATTTTTTTAATTTATTATTTATTTTAAATCTACTTTTTAATTTATTATTCTAAAAGAGCCTTAGTTTCGTCGCTTATATCACTATGCTTTTTCTGGCTAAATGAAGGAGTCAAGTGTGAGATCATGGGATCTGATGTTACCATCATTCGGTGCATAATATCTTCGCTCGTGGCAATTCGACTGCATTTTCTGGAGTGTCTAAGGCAATATTTTTTATAGTCTTTGCTACGACTTTCCTGAGCCTCTTCGGATAATAAGCCTACAGGAAAAATACACTTTTCAATTATATATTTTCCATGAATCAGAATTTTGTGGAGTGTTGAGTTGTTTGTATGGTACGAGTATGTTATACCCTTCATTTTGTAACCAATGCATTAGATACTCGTATTTTTCTTTTGTAAGTTCAAGCTTTTTAAACATCCCCAAAATTTTAATGTACACATTTTGTGGTTGGTTTTTGAAATACTAGAAGAAAAATCAATTACTTCTTGAGGGAACATAGAACGAACTTCATCCATTTTGTATCGTTTGGTGCGATCACAGTTATAGTAAAAGCTTTTATATATTGTATCCAAAATTTCACATGCTCTAGTATCGGTTAAGCCAACGTGCAATTGTTGCAAAAACTGTTTTAATTTTGTTCTGTCTTTGTCAACCTTCAGAAGCTTCGAGCATAAAACCCCAGAGAAGTAGAAAAACTTTACTTTAGAAATAGAAAAACTTTACGTAAAACTCTTGGGCCTTAGTTTCAGTTATAATTAAAAAACCGGAGAAAAATTGGTTGTACTTTTCGCGTTTGTCAGCACTTGTTGAATGACAAAAATCGATTAATATTTTACTGACAGGTACGTTCCAAATATGAGCACTAATAGATGTGGGTGGAAGTTCTGTAAAAAAATCATACAGGTAGCCAACGGAAAACCCCAAATAATTAAAAAAGTGCACTTTCTTTTTTTTCCTTTCAATTGTCCACGCACATTTATTACCGCTTATTACTTTGCTACCGCAATCATAAAAATGAGAATCATAAAAAAAAAGTCATAAATGTTTTTGCAAAGAATTTTGTGCATATCTCGAGCAAATTTTTGAAATACATACCTTCACTTAATTGTGAATAAAAGCGAAACGCGTTCATCGATTTTCATGATTTATGTCTCATTTTTTTCAGAGGTTATGCGACTTTACGTGAAAGTAATAAGACTTGAAACTTTTTTTACTGTTTTGGATTTTTATGAATTAAAAATAAAAAATTTAAATTTTTTGGGCAAAAAATATTTTTTTTCTTCATACATTTATTTATAACTGCGAAGCTGTTGCTTATGTAGCAAAATGTTATATAAACAGATGAAAGTAAATGTAATTCTTGATTTTTCTAAATTTTTTTCAGCAAAATCCGACTAGTGGTTCTCGAGTTATGTAAAACAAAAGAGCCTTATCAGAATTGAGTCCCGAATCAATCAGCTGAAAAATGTTGTACTGTGTAATGCAACAAATTGAGAGGTGGCACCTGGTGACACTTGAAATTTTTTAATAATGTTAAAACAGATATAAGACAATGTATTAGTAGTGATTTCAAACTGAGGAAAAGTAAAGATAAAATTGCAGGTCCAAATGTTTGGAGAAAAATTGGATTTTTGTTATATGTTCATAAAAATACACAAAAAAAAAAATAACTTAAGTATCTGCAGATTTTTTTCTCAATTTTAGTATACTGAAATATACTACTTTAAATAGAAAAAAAAAGAAAAACGTTAGCTCACATTGTAAAATAATATTCGTATTTAAATTCTTAGGTTTAAATTAAGTTGGTTCGGTAAAACACACAAGTTCTGAGTTTGAGACGGATATAAAAAAAAAAAAACTGGCAGTCAGATCGGAGTAATTCTTTTTGATTTGATTGTACCATTTAGTCTAAAATTGCAACATATCACTGCATATTGCATGAAGACTATGTTGACAATTTGACTTTTTTCCCCAGTGTGCGGCGTGAAAATTAACAATAATGAAACTATGATATCGTTTGACGTGACTTCACTATTCACGAACATCCCAATTCAGACGGCAATAAACACAATTATGAAAAAATGGAGTATTATTAAAAATCATACTAAGATGTCCAGCTCACAATTTTTAAGAATACTCAAATTTTGTCTAAATGACAATAATTATTTTATGTTTGGTGAAAATATTTATACTCAAATCTTTGGTATGCCAATGGGGAACCCACTATAGCGGATATCATACTTGACAACCTACTTGACGATGCAATTACTGAACTGGAAAATGAAAATATTTACATTAAATATATCGCCAAATATGTAGACGCCATTTTGGCGATAACTCGCATAGAAGACAAGGACACAATTCTGTCAATTCTTAACAAACAACACCCTAAAATACAATTTACTACTGAGATTGAGAAAAACGGAGAAATCGCATACTTAGACTCAAAAATTATACGCAAAAATAATAAGATTCTGTTTGATTGGTACACTAAAGAAACATCTTCAGGAAGGTTAATGAATTCCTTTGCTACACAACCCAAAAATCAAATTATAAACACAGCAAAAAATTTTATTTCAAGGGTATACAACATAAGTGATACACAATTTCATAATAAAAACAAACACATTATAACAAACATTTTAAAAAACAATAGCTTCCCCACCAAACTCACATCTACATTGATAGACAATACGATTAAACAATTGGATAAGGACAAAAATAACCACAACAAATCTGCAAACATAGAAAAAGAAGAGAACAAATTTTACAGTGTTAAATACATACCTGGGTTAACCGATAATAATAATATACGGTTGTCAATAAAAACAAAAAACATCTGTTTTGCATACAAACCCAATTTGACATTAAGTACAATTTTTCTAGAGTTAAGGCGCCAATTAATAAACAAAAACAAAGTAACATTGTATACGAATTACAATGTGAAGGAAATGATAAACAGCCATGCGAGCTAATTTATATAGGAAAAACAAAACGTACACTGGAGACAAGAATGGGAGAATACAAGATGGACATAATGCGGAGAAAAGAGACAACAGCACTAGCACAACACATCCTATATACTGGTCACACAATTAGGTTCGATGATGTAAAATTCTAGATAAAGAAAATAAAGAATGAAAGAGGTACACAATTGAAAGCCTAAGAATCCAACAACAAATTAATAGAACAATGAATTTGAAGGAAGACACGAACAAAATAAATGCGAGCTATATTGTTGCCATTACTTAAGCTGTGATATATTTAAAGTTTAAAGTAATATGTATTTTTTAAATATTAAAATTAATTTTTATATTTGTATGATCCTGTTATATAAATAAATGTTATATAAACAGATGAAAGTAATTGTAATTCTTGATTTTTCTAAATTTTTTTCAGCAAAATCCGACTAGTGGTTCTCGAGTTATGTTAAACAAAAGAGCCTTATCAGAATTGAGTCCCGAATCAATCAGCTGAAAAATGTTGTACTGTGTAATGCAACAAAATGAGAGGTGGCACCTGGTGGCACTTGAAATTTATTAATAATGTTAAAACAGATATAAGACAATGTATTAGTAGTGATTTCAAACTGAGGAAAAGTAAAGATAAAATTGCAGGTCCAAATGTTTGGAGAAAAATGGGATTTTTGTTATATGTTCATAAAAATACACAAAAAAAAAAACTTAAGTCTCTGCAGATTTTTTTCTCAATTTTAGTATGCTGAAATATACTACTTTAAATAGAAAAAAAAGAAAAACGTTAGCTCACATAGTAAAATAACATGAAACAAAGAAAACAAGATAATGCATTGCGCAGGTCCGTTAACTTTGTATAAAAATCAGCTGATTCTGCGTGACGTCATCATAGTAAATAATTTTATTGTTTGAAAAATATATCGTGGCTTGATTGTAAATTTAAAACATTTAAAGTTAAAAAAAAGTTTAAATATTAAAAAAATAAAAATTTATTAAAAATGAAGTGCGCTGTAGTGAATTGCAATTTAAGTAATGAAGGAAAAGCTTCTATATGCAGTTTTTTTACATTTCCGGCAGATGGTACACTTCGAAAGAAATGGATTAGTTTCTGTGGTCGGAAGAAATTTAATCCAAATACTTCTTTTGTGTGCATGCATCATTTTAAAGCAGAAGATTTCGACAATAACCTGCAGTATGAAATGGGTAAATAAGTTATTTAGCACGTACATATATTAAATATTTTATAATTGCAATATAAAAATGCAGGTTTCGCTAAAAGAAGGTTACTTAAGGACGGCGTAGTTCCATCTATTAAAACTACCTACATAAAAAACCCAGAGTTGCATGAACAGCGTGCACGAAGAGTCAAACGCCGGGAAAATAAAAAAATTGTTAATTTGCTCATAAAAAATCTAAATTCCGGTTTAAAAAGTTCTCAAGAAAACGATGTTTTGCAGTCAATTGAAAATATTAATACTGCATCGGAAAATATTGATACTGCAAAAGAAAATATTGATGAAATTGAAATGCACCAGCCAGAAAAGCAAAGCGAGAAAATTCTTAATCTAAAAGTGTAAGTGTTATTTGCTATAGTCCACAAATAATTTACAAAAACGTTTTTTATTTGCAGGAAAACCTTAGAAAAGGAAATTCTCGTTCTGAGGAAAGAAAATAAAAAAAAAGACGGAGTATTAAAAGTGATGAAACATAAAATGGAAAAGATTGATCAAATTCACAAATATGAAAAGTGTTTAACTGAAGCAAAGTTCGAACTTGAATGTGTTGAAGAAAAGCTTCAAGTTATTTTTACAAAAGGCCAAATACGAAAACTTAAAAATGGTATCAAACGTCAAACCTGGTCAGAAAATGATATAGCTCACTCCATTACCTTATACGCTGTAAGCCCTAAGATGTATAGACTTTTATACAGAAATCAATTCCCGCTTCCAGCTGTTCGTACACTTCAAAGCTGGGCCCAAAAGTTGCAGCTTAATAGAGGGCTTATACAACCAGTGTTTAAAATTTTGCAAGCATCGCACCAAACAACCGAAACTGAAAAGCTTTGTGTGCTTAGCTTTGATGAAATGAAAATTAAGGCTTCGTACTGCTATGATAGAGAGACAGACACAACATTAGCACCTGTAAGCTACGTTCAAGTTTGCATGTTAAGGGGTATGATTTGTATGCTTGCTGAGTGTGGTATTTATATTTATTATTTCAAATTTGCTTTCAGGACTTATTAGTAAATGGAAGCAGCCAATATACTACGATTTTGATTGTCCGATGACAAACGAAATTATGCAGAGTATACTACACAAGGTGAATAATTGTGGCTACACTGTTGTCGCAATGGTTTCTGACTTAGGAGGCGCAAATAGATATCTGATAAAAGAATTAAATATAACGGAAGAAAAGCCATGGTATAATACAAAATATCATGCAGAAGAAACAACGAAAAAATTTTTTCTTTTGCGGACGTTCCGCACTTAATAAAGCTTTTGAGAAATCTTTTTATCGATGAAGGCTTCACTATTGATGGAAAGAATGTGCAAAAGGATATTATTTTAAAGTTGTTGGAAGAAACATCAGGTGATCTAAGTATAACACACAAAATTTCAAACGCTAATCTTACTGTCACCGGAGCAAAGCGACAGAAAGTAAAACTTGCTACTAAGCTCTTTTCCCACACAGTAGCTCAAGCAATCACGCGAGCAGCGAGTCTTGGTCGTTTAGACGGAAAAAATTGGATGGAATGCTACAAACTTTTTAAAATAGTTCAGTTAAAAGTCAAAAATGTATACACCACTTTTTAACTTTATGCCACATATTATTACAGACTAATGATTGGTTCGATGTGATGAATGTGAGAGTTCCAAAAGAGGATGCAATAACTAGACGTCATGGTTATGGCCTAAGCCTAGAAGAGCAAGACATAATTCTGGATAAAATGTCTACATTAATAAGGGGCATGAGGGCAGTAGGAAGAAAAAGTTTGTTGCCGTTTCAAAAAGGTAAGGTATTTAGAATACCAGACGAAACTATTAATATCATAAAACGCTTATATTTACAGCTATCTTGCAATCCAGTAATGCATTGAAAGGTCTTTTTACTGATTTAAACGCGCGATATAATCTCAAATACGTTCTTACATATCGTCTTAATCAAGACGTATTAGAAAATTTCTTTGGAGTTATTCGCGCTAAAGGTGGTCTTCATGACCACCCTGATCAGCAGGAGTTTAAGTACCGCCTTAGATCGTATTTACTTGGGCGCAATGATGGCGTATTATCCAATGCAGCAAATGTCGAGGTAGACGACACCCCTGATCTTGAAACACCCGGAAAACCTCTTACTGGTAATTTAAAATGCAAAAACAATTATATTTACCTAAATTGCAAAAGAACCTATCTAACATTTCAAAAATTTTGCAGGATAAGCAAAACCATTTAAAATGTTAAATAAATTTATAATTTATTTTTCTACCATAAATCTTTTGTAGATAGGGCCTTTTGTCTTTTGCCAACTAACTTGCTAATGTTGGTCGAAAGATTCCAAAATTTGTGTTGATGCAAAACATACATCAGATTTAATGAAAAAGTCGGTTAAAAATTGTTTGTTAGTTAGGGCCTTTTGCCTTTAAGGTGACGATATATTCTTTTGAACTTTTTCAGGCGTAATATTTACCAACATTAAAGTCAATGATGACATAGCACAATCAAACGAAGAAGAACTTAAAGACTTACCTTACGATGGTTTGGAGAACTTTGCTGGCTATATATGCCATAAATTAAAAGATGCGGTTCCAGATATTGCTTGGAACACAGAGCCTACTTCTTATACATGGGTGGACCATCTTAGCGAAGGCGGACTATCTAAGCCAACGCAGGCAATGATGACCTATATAAAAGCCTTAGACGCAATTTTTACAACAATTAATGAAGAAAACTTACTCATAACAAAAGATTTTTTAAAAATTCATCTTCAGCAATCAGAACACATAAATTGCAGTGAAAAAATTAAAAAATTATTCTTTCGTGCCAGAATGTACTTCAAAATTAGAAGTTTAAATCGAGAAATTATTGAAAGTACAACAAAACGAAAAAGGAAATGGAACAAAACTCTGAATTAAAATCGAGTACCTATATTATTTCTGTTATTTATTTATATTATTAAATAAATTCACTTGGTATAATATATAATTCAATTTGTGTTTATTTTAAATTTTAAAAAATGGCTTTGAAACAGAAATTTTTTGCACACTGCAAAATATTTTTGAAATAAATAGTTAATTTTAATCTATGCTATCTAATACTATCCTATATCTCTGTTCCACGAAACAGTTCGAACTTGCCCAAAGTCTTGTGGAACACACCTATTGTATCAGTTTTACATTTTATATATACAAAAAAAGCAATACCAAATAGTTTTTTATTTATTTAAAAAAAATTAAATAAAATAAACCAATTTTTACATTGAAATTTTTACATAAACAAACTTTCAGAATACCAAATACACGTGTTTGTGTGATAATGTTTCATGCTCATTTACTATTATGACGTACATGCGCAGTAACAACAATGTTTTTAAAATTTTAATGCGCTATCTTGTTTTCTTTGTTTCATGGTAAAATAATATTCGTATTTAAATTCTTAGGTTTAAATTAAGTTGGTTCGGTAAAACACACAAGTTCTGAGTTTGAGACGGATATAAAAAAAAAAACTGGCAGTCAGATCGGAGTAATTCTTTTTGATTTGATTGTACCATTTAGTCTAAAATTGCAACATATCACTGCATATTGCATGAAGACTATGTTGACAATTTGACTTTTTTCCCCAGTGTGCGGCGTGAAAATTAACAATAATGAAACTATGATATCGTTTGACGTGATTTCACTATTCACGAACATCCCAATTCAGACGGCAATAAACACAATTATGAAAAAATGGAGTATTATTAAAAATTATACTAAGATGTCCAGCTCACAATTTTTAAGAATACTCAAATTTTGTCTAAATGACAATAATTATTTTATGTTTGGTGAAAATATTTATACTCAAATCTTTGGTATGCCAATGAGGAACCCACTATCACCCACTATAGCGGATAGCATACTTGACAACCTACTTGACGATGCAATTACTGAACTGGAAAATGAAAATATTTACATTAAATATATCGCCAAATATGTAGACGACATTTTGGCGATAACTCGCATAGAAGACAAGGACACAATTCTGTCAATTCTTAACAAACAACACCCTAAAATACAATTTACTACTGAGATTGAGAAAAACGGAGAAATCGCATACTTAGACTCAAAAATTATACGCTAAAATAATAAGATTCTGTTTGATTGGTGCACTAAAGAAACATCTTTAGGAAGGTTAATCACGCTACACAACCCAAAAATCAAATTATAAACACAGCAAAAAATTTTATTTCTAGGGTATACAATATAAGTGATACACAATTTCATAATAAAAACAAACACATTATAACAAACATTTTAAAAAACAATAGCTTCCCCACCAAACTTAATTTTGATGGACAATACGATTAAACAATTGGATAAGGACAAAAATAAATAATACATACCTGGGTTAACCGATAATAATAATATACGGTCGTCAATAAAAACAAAAAACATCTGTTTTGTATACAAACCCAATTATTTTTACAAAAGGCCAAATACGAAAACTTAAAAATGGTATCAAACGTCAAACCTGGTCAGAAAATGATATAGCTCACTCCATTACCTTATACGCTGTAAGCCCTAAGATGTATAGACTTTTATACAGAAATCAATTCCCGCTTCCAGCTGTTCGTACACTTCAAAGCTGGGCCCAAAAGTTGCAGCTTAATAGAGGGCTTATACAACCAGTGTTTAAAATTTTGCAAGCATCGCACCAAACAACCGAAACTGAAAAGCTTTGTGTGCTTAGCTTTGATGAAATGAAAATTAAGGCTTCGTACTGCTATGATAGAGAGACAGACACAACATTAGCACCTGTAAGCTACGTTCAAGTTTGCATGTTAAGGGGTATGATTTGTATGCTTGCTGAGTGTGGTATTTATATTAATTATTTCAAATTTGCTTTCAGGACTTATTAGTAAATGGAAGCAGCCAATATACTACGATTTTGATTGTCCGATGACAAACGAAATTATGCAGAGTATACTACACAAGGTGAATAATTGTGGCTACACTGTTGTCGCAATGGTTTCTGACTTAGGAGGCGCAAATAGATCTCTGATAAAAGAATTAAATATAACGGAAGAAAAGCCATGGTATAATACAAAATATAATGCAGAAGAAACAACGAAACAATTTTTTCTTTTGCGGACGTTCCGCACTTAATAAAGCTTTTGAGAAATCATTTTATCGATGAAGGCTTCACTATTGATGGAAAGAATGTGCAAAAGGATATTATTTTAAAGTTGTTGGAAGAAACATCAGGTGATCTAAGTATAACACACAAAATTTCAAACGCTAATCTTACTGTCACCGGAGCAAAGCGACAGAAAGTAAAACTTGCTACTAAGCTCTTTTCCCACACAGTAGCTCAAGCAATCACGCGAGCAGCGAGTCTTGGTCGTTTAGACGGAAAAAATTGGATGGAATGCTACAAACTTTTTAAAATAGTTCAGTTAAAAGTCAAAAATGTATACACCACTTTTTAACTTTATGCCACATATTATTACAGACTAATGATTGGTTCGATGTGATGAATGTGAGAGTTCCAAAAGAGGATGCAATAACTAGACGTCATGGTTATGGCCTAAGCCTAGAAGAGCAAGACATAATTCTGGATAAAATGTCTACATTAATAAGGGGCATGAGGGCAGTAGGAAGAAAAAGTTTGTTGCCGTTTCAAAAAGGTAAGGTATTTAGAATACCAGACGAAACTATTAATATCATAAAACGCTTATATTTACAGCTATCTTGCAATCCAATAATGCATTGAAAGGTCTTTTTACTGATTTAAACGCGCGATATAATCTCAAATACGTTCTTACATATCGTCTTAATCAAGACGTATTAGAAAATTTCTTTGGAGTTATTCGCGCTAAAGGTGGTCTTCATGACCACCCTGATCAGCAGGAGTTTAAGTACCGCCTTAGATCGTATTTACTTGGGCGCAATGATGGCGTATTATCCAATGCAGCAAATGTCGAGGTAGACGACACCCCTGATCTTGAAACACCCGGAAAACCTCTTACTGGTAATTTAAAATGCAAAAACAATTATATTTACCTAAATTGCAAAAGAACCTATCTAACATTTCAACAATTTTGCAGGATAAGCAAAACCATTTAAAATGTTAAATAAATTTATAATTTATTTTTCTACCATAAATCTTTTGTAGATAGGGCCTTTTGTCTTTTGCCAACTAACTTGCTAATGTTGGTCGAAAGATTCCAAAATTTGTGTTGATGCAAAACATACATCAGATTTAATGAAAAAGTCGGTTTAAAATTGTTTGTTAGTTAGGGCCTTTTGCCTTTTAGGTGACGATATATTCTTTTGAACTTTTTCAGGCGTAATATTTACCAACATTAAAGTGAATGATGACATAGCACAATCAAACGAAGAAGAACTTAAAGACTTACCTTACGATGGTTTGGAGAACTTTGCTGGCTATATATGCCATAAATTAAAAGATGCGGTTCCAGATATTGCTTGGAACACAGAGCCTACTTCTTATACATGGGTGGACCATCTTAGCGAAGGCGGACTATCTAAGCCAACGCAGGCAATGATGACCTATATAAAAGCCTTAGACGCAATTTTTACAACAATTAATGAAGAAAACTTACTCATAACAAAAGATTTTTTAAAAATTCATCTTCAGCAATCAGAACACATAAATTGCAGTGAAAAAATTAAAAAATTATTCTTTCGTGCCAGAATGTACTTCAAAATTAGAAGTTTAAATCGAGAAATTATTGAAAGTACAACAAAACGAAAAAGGAAATGGAACAAAACTCTGAATTAAAATCGAGTACCTATATTATTTCTGTTATTTATTTATATTATTAAATAAATTCACTTGGTATATATAATTCAATTTGTGTTTATTTTAAATTTTAAAAAATGGCTTTGAAACAGAAATTTTTTGCACACTGCAAAATATTTTTGAAATAAATAGTTAATTTTAATCTATGCTATCTAATACTATCCTATATCTCTGTTCCACGAAACAGTTCGAACTTGCCCAAAGTCTTGTGGAACACACCTATTGTATCAATTTTACATTTTATATATACAAAAAAAGCAATACCAAATAGTTTTTTATTTATTTAAAAAAAATTAAATAAAATAAACCAATTTTTACATTGAAATTTTTACATAAACAAACTTTCAGAATACCAAATACACGTGTTTGTGTGATAATGTTTCATGCTCATTTATGCTATTATGACGTACATGCGCAGTAACAACAATGTTTTTAAAATTTTAATGCGCTATCTTGTTTTCTTTGTTTCATGGTAAAATAATATTCGTATTTAAATTCTTAGGTTTAAATTAAGTTGGTTCGGTAAAACACACAAGTTCTGAGTTTGAGACGGATATAAAAAAAAAAAAACTGGCAGTCAGATCGGAGTAATTCTTTTTGATTTGATTGTACCATTTAGTCTAAAATTGCAACATATCACTGCATATTGCATGAAGACTATGTTGACAATTTGACTTTTTTCCCCAGTGTGCGGCGTGAAAATTAACAATAATGAAACTATGATATCGTTTGACGTGATTTCACTATTCACGAACATCCCAATTCAGACGGCAATAAACACAATTATGAAAAAATGGAGTATTATTAAAAATCATACTAAGATGTCCAGCTCACAATTTTTAAGAATACTCAAATTTTGTCTAAATGACAATAATTATTTTATGTTTGGTGAAAATATTTATACTCAAATCTTTGGTATGCCAATGAGGAACCCACTATCACCCACTATAGCGGATAGCATACTTGACAACCTACTTGACGATGCAATTACTGAACTGGAAAATGAAAATATTTACATTAAATATATCGCCAAATATGTAGACGACATTTTGGCGATAACTCGCATAGAAGACAAGGACACAATTCTGTCAATTCTTAACAAACAACACCCTAAAATACAATTTACTACTGAGATTGAGAAAAACGGAGAAATCGCATACTTAGACTCAAAAATTATACGCTAAAATAATAAGATTCTGTTTGATTGGTGCACTAAAGAAACATCTTCAGGAAGGTTAATCACGCTACACAACCCAAAAATCAAATTATAAACACAGCAAAAAATTTTATTTCTAGGGTATACAATATAAGTGATACACAATTTCATAATAAAAACAAACACATTATAACAAACATTTTAAAAAACAATAGCTTCCCCACCAAACTTAATTTTGATAGACAATACGATTAAACAATTGGATAAGGACAAAAATAAATAATACATACCTGGGTTAACCGATAATAATAATATACGGTCGTCAATAAAAACAAAAAACATCTGTTTTGTATACAAACCCAATTTGACATTAAGTACAATTTTTTCTAGAGTTAAGGCGCCAATTAATAAACAAAAACAAAGTAACATTGTATACGAATTACAATGTAAAGGAAATGACAAACAGCCATGCGAGCTAATTTATATAGGAACAACAAAACGTACACTGGAGACAAGAATGAGAGAAGACAAGATGGACATAATGCGGAGAAAAGAGACAACAGCACTAGCACAACACATCCTATATACTGGTCACACAATTAGGTTCGATGATGTAAAAATTCTAGATAAAGCCTAAGAATCCAACAACAAATTAATAGAACAATGAATTTGAAGGAACACACGAACAAAATAAATGCGAGCTATATTGTTGCCATTACTTAAGCTGTGATATATTTAAAGTTTAAAGTAATATGTATTTTTTAAATATTAAAATTAATTTTTATATTTGTATGATCCTGAGTACATCTTAAACTTTTTAATGTGATTAAATTTTCATATTGTGTCTTTAATGTTTATGTGGTACATTATTGTATTTATTTTATTGTTTTTATAATTTTAAATAGACAATCCCTTGAAAAAGTCGACAAACAATCGACGAAACGTCGGGAACAAAATATTGTAATTAAAAATTGAATTTTATTTACATTGAAGAAATTTAGGCCCTATTAGCTTGACAAAAATAATATTCAATTACTAATGTACTTTGAAAATAACAAACTACTTTATGAATGTCAGGAAAGGAAGTGGAACTAAGAATGCTGCGGTGAATGTTGTTAACTACATATGTAAGGGGTTGGACCAAGGATTTTAAGATGTAGCAGGTATTTTCTATGACTTTTCAAAAGCCTTTGACCTCGTTGATCATAATATACTGCTACAAAAATTGGAATATTATGGAATCTTGGGTCGAGAACTAAATCTTTTTAAGGGCCATTATTATAACTTGGCGTTAGCTGTTATCCGACAATTAACAGACGCTTTTTGACAGATAACACATTATTATCTGTCAATTTAATCTTAACTTTAGCTAACTTCAAGTTGTAATAATGGCCCTAAGAGTTTTTTTTAGCAAATAGAAAGCAATACGTAGAAATAAACAACAGTCGCAGTTTTCTTGGTGATGTTGAACATGGTGTGCCGAAAGTCAAGGATAAATAAATTGGTTATAAATACAAAGAAAACCAAAGTTCTAAGGTTTAAACCCTACCTGAATAGAAACGCTGGAAATTTTAGTATATATGTGGATCGTGAAGAAGTGTTTGAAAGTCAATCGATAAGGTATTTAGGACAGGAATTACAAAGTAATTTGTCATGGTATAGGCACATTCAAAATTTAAAATCGAGTATATCTCCAGTCATTGGATTGTTGTACAAATTTAAAAATAAATTTAATGAAAAAACAAAACTTGTACTTTACCAAGCATTGATTCAAAGCCATCTAAATTACTTAGTGTTAGTATGTATACGGTTCTAAAAATAACACGAAACTTAAAGCATTGCAAAGGGTACAGAACAAAGCATTAACAACGGTTTATAATTTACCGATAACGTATTCCACACTTTCGTTATACAAAAATATTTCAAAGAATGTTTTACCTATATTCGGACTTTATAAAATGCAATTGCTAATGTTTATATTTAAAGCATTGCAGAATATTGGTCACAACACAATATCTTTTGGGATAAATCAAACAGCCATCAACACACGAAGTAGCTCAAATTTAAGAGTGGCAAGATGTAGACTCGAAGCCCAAAGCAAAGAATTGAATATATTGGGTGCTGGGAGTTCAACAGTCTACCACAAAATCTAAGAAATATTGAACGAATTTCAACTTTTAAATCCTCTTTAAAAGAGTATTAGTTAAACAATTTAGAACTGCTTTTAATGTAATAATAAAAAAAAAAAAAAAAAATTTGTCAATTTACATATGTATATGAAATTATAATTAATATCATAATTAATTTATTATTTGATTAAATTTAATGCCAACTCGCCTCAACAATGTCATATGACGCTGAGGCAAACTTAGTTTTGTAATTAAACTTTTTAATAATAAATTAATAAACTAAAAAAAAAGTTTTAAAGCAAAGGTGATTAGCTTTTTTTTATTAGGATTTTACTTTGTTTGCACTAAGACACTTTTAATATATCCGGGTATAGCTTTTACGTTGATCGGGCGCCAGTTATCGTTTTCTTGTATAGAGAGCCAAATAATTTAAATTAAATAACAAACACGCAACACGTTCTTGGTCACAACATCAACTAACTGTTTATTTATATATTTTTCTTTTTATAATTTACTTAATTTAACCTAATTTAAATATTTGCTTATTTTAGCGGAAGTTATTTTTACACTTATTTTAACCTACTTTAAATATTTTGTTTATTACAGCTTATTTTAATATTATTTGTGTTATGATTGTTGTTGTAGTGTTATTAGTAGTGTCTACAGAATGTGCTGACTGTTATGTGTGTTGTTGAGTTGTTATTAGTATTGTTCACAGAATGTGCTAAGTTGTATGAGAGTTACAAGAGCAAAAGTAAGCATATAAGAAAATAGATAATTGAAAAGAAGAACAAGATATTTAAAAAACTTAGATCATTTAAAATAAAATATAACACATAAATTTTATGATAAAGAATTTTCTATATATATTTTGAAGGACCAGTAGCTCGTTTCTGTATTTCTCGCATCGTAAAATTTCTTACATGAAGTGTGAAACAAAAAATTCCATCGTTTCTCGATTTATGAGATAAAAGTGTTTCTGTATTTGAATGCGAAAACAGACACAACAAATTCTGTTTATACTGGAATATTTCCAGTCAAATAAAAGCGAAACGTCAACAAAAGAAATAAATATAATAAAAACAGGGCTGCCAGATTTGACGAGTGATCGTCATCTTGACGATTTTTTGTTCCGATATGAAGTCTGGGTTCACACTATGAACGTTTTCTTTCAGAAAGTGTAAGCTTATTGGTGAGAGGGGAGAGAATAGCAGCATGGTCTCTTCCTCTCTCACCCATAAGCTCAGACTTTCTGAAAGAAAACTTTCATAGTGTGATCCCAAACTAACAAAGTGACGTTTCGATGATTTTTGCTAAAAAAAGTGACGAAAGCAAAAGCAAAAACAAAATCAAAAATATTTTATACAGCCATGTCACAGAGTACAATTCCGTTCGGAAACGGAATTCATTCCGTATTTTGGTGCTTCAGAAAATGACGAAAAAATTTTTCGGAATGAAACCATTTTTGTTTTCATGAACGGTATTGGAGTTGTCTGTATCTGAAAGGCCATAAAACTATCAAAATACACTTTCCATCAACAAACAAATATGTTTTCTTCAATTCCGAACGGAATTGTACTCTGTGACATGGCCCATAATTTTGTTGTTACTTTCTATAGAAATGCATCTTGAATTTTTAAATTTCAAACATTTCTATTTTGTGGCGTTGAAAATTGAAAAAAAATAATATGAATGTCTGTAGAAAGCAACAACAAATTTATAAAATATTTTTGATTTTGTTTTTGCTTTTAATGAAATTGTTGGCGTTGCGTTTTACACTTGGTCTTCGAAATAAGATAATTGTAAATATTTTTATAGTTTGTTTATTAGAAAAAAAGTTATCTTTAGAAACAAGGGTTAAATTTTTATATTTATCCCTATTGTGCAAATTGTCCTCGAAATTGTTTGTCTCTTCCCTAAAAAATGTATCGGCAAAAGCAAAATTTCGAGGGAAAGTAATGGACCGACTTGGCTTATTTTGAACATTCAATACTTCTTATATACATATACAAAATATGATTGATATTTGATATTCTTATCTTATATGTACACTTTTGTGCCAACACCATTATTCCGGCAAGAAAGAAATTTGTTTGTCTCCCAGTAAAAACTTTTTCAAAATGGACAGCTTCTTTCACTCGTTATTTAGTAGCTTTCTTCCATAAGAACTTCGATAACTACTTTTTTCTGGATGTATTTAGATAAAAAAAATTACTTACTTTTGAATTTGTTCATTTTGGCACAACCCTTGTAGTGCTTTTATGTGTTTCTGATTACTTAACATATTATTTTTGTCAAGAAGAATTGTCAAGAAGAATTCTTGACAAAAGTACGAAAAAAAACAGAAGTAAGGGAAAACATGTAAAATAAATTAAAATAGATAATCATTCAAAGCAAATTTCGATCTACGAAAGGTTAAATACAATTTGGTTTAAGGATTGATGTTTGACTATTGACGTCAGCAGTCGTCGATTGCGAGTGTTAAACGGCAAGCCCTCTGAAGAGATTGAGTGGTTGCAATCGAAACATGTAAGGGTAACCTGTCCGTAAAAACGCCTGGGTTCGAGCCCAGCTTCAGTCAAAAATGAAAAATTATCAATAATGCCCCTATTGCGGTTCTCCACTTTTGTAACAGTTTGGTTGTCTTTGATAAATTCACATTGCCATTCTCAACTAAACTGGCAGTTGGCTATTCAGTTTTGTATCTGTTTGTTTCGTGGTATTGCCGTTTTCAACTTTGTAAAAGTTTGGTCGACAAAAATGTTAAATACACACAACTGCTAAAAAGTAGTTGTGTTATTGGCAGTTAAAGTTTATTTTATTTAATTTCGGTGAAAATCGAAAACAAAATGAAGAAATCGTATGTATAAATTTTTGTAATAACTATTTCGGTTTTTTTAAAAACTTTTATTAGTTTGAAAATAAAAACGAAAGCTCAATTTGAGCGTCTCGTCAAGAGAAACTTAGAAATTGTTCGCGGAAAACACCAGTTTGGTATGATGAAAAATTCATGTAAGCAGTTATAGGAAGAGTTTATAGTGGAGTTTAATAGTTTGGGACCACGACAAAAACTTCTTTTAAACACTTATAATCTTCTTAATCTAATTATAATATTCTTGGCACAGGTTTGGATACACTACAAGGCAAGTATAAAGAAAAAACTTGCCAAAAATAAAAGAAACACTCAAGCGACGGGGGAGGGCTATCACAAGAAGTTTTATTAAAAAGCCTTAAGGATACTGTTTCGCAGCTCTTGTATTGCAAGTCCGGCCAAGTATTTGGTGTTGAAAATATTCCACCATCAAGTGACAATTTTACTGAGTCAGTTTAACCAATAATACAGCCAGAAGATTCGCCAACAGCTACCCCAACCAGAAGAGGAACTCATCCGACACAAGAAAGTTTCGTTACTTATTAGGAATTCTTACTTGGCACTGGAAGGTTCAAGAGGGTTGGACTAATCACGAATTTGTCTTCTTGTATGTAGGGCATTCATACAAAAGTTTTCTTTTTCATCAACATAAATTGACACTAATATCAATTATAAATACTTTTTATTCAACACAACAATTAGAAATACTTTTAGTTTAAAAAATTATTTAATTTTATAAAATTTTCACTTGTCAAACGTTATCTTTAAAGTTGGCAAACCGATATTTTAAGTTGGCAACTTTAAAGCAAACTCAACTAAAAACAGTTGAGTATCACAATACCTAAAATGAGTTTGGTTGTGCATAAGTTGGGTTGACTCCAACACGACCAAACTGAGTTGAGTGGAGAACCGCAATAGGGGCATACATTTTAATTAATTTCATGTTGTAAAATTCCTTTCTTCATAAAAATAATTTAATGAAAATTAAATTTGATGAACTTTAGCCTTATTAAAAATATTAAAAAATTTGGATAAAAACCATAAATAGTTCAACAAAATAACCACAATACTGATTAAAATAAATAATTTTTTAAAAAATTATCCTCCAGCTTAACAAAATAAATATATAAATTTACAGCCAATCCCACGATGTCACACGTTAACGTTCGCATAGAAAATTACATTTAAAACAAAAACAATTTCTTAAATTTGTTTTTGTTTTAAATGTTACTTTCTATGCGAACGTTAACGTGTGACATCGTGGGACTGGCTGTTAATGAAATTATTAAATACCCATGAACTTTAATTATGTTTTTGTTTGATTATTTTATAATAAAAGTCGAAACAAATTTGTTTAAAATTGGTTTTACATTGCACGATTCTTAAAACAAAAAAGACGATCTTTTTTATTTTTTTCTCAGGAAATTGACGATTTTGAAACAAATTTATCTGGCAACACTGATTAAAACCAAAACAAGAAAAGGCTAAAAAAAATTTAATATAACAAAATATAACAATTGTTTTTTGTTTATTTTCATCATATAAATTATGCATTCATCATTTATATTCCTTCTATTTTTTTATTTATTTTAAAAAAATAGTATATAAACATATTTTAAATTCAAAATATCTACATTTTGTATTTCTCGCCACCAATTTCAAATGTGACTTATTTTGACAGTTGTTGAAAGAAACTTTTCGCAAAATATTGTTATAGAAACACTTTTTCTCGCATCCTTCCAATAATTGCTGGAAATTATTTAAATGACAGGTAATTCTCGCAAAAAAAAGATACAGAAATACTTGTGTTTGAAAAACCATTTTTTGTTTCATTTCACACTATTTTTGTTGCAATTCACACGTTTCATGCGAAAAGTTTTACGTTGTGAAAAATACAGAAACAGGCTACAGTAGCTTTTAAACAAAAAAAATTGTATAGTTATAAATAAATTTTGTACCTTTGAAACAAAAAAAAAAACTAAAAAATGTTTTTAGTTTGATAACGGTATTGTTAGTAAAACACATAATAAACCCCATTATGTAAGCCGATGTCGATGTCAGTTTTATGTTGTTGTCACATCAAGTCAACGATTACATACATTTAAACGCATTGAATAAATTTGTCTACTGAAACTGTAGAAAATACAAAGTGACTGTTAATATAATTTCTCTATGGAAATACAATTATTGCCTATTGCTGTCGCCTTTCATAATAGGGGTGAAAGTTTAATTACAAAATTTGATTTACCTTGAAGCTGCGAACACACATGGATGGAATTTAAATTTATGAAACGCTTCTCTAATATATTTTTCCTTTAAAAAAACGGAAGTGCATTGAAATAAGGCAAATCTTCTAACGAATGTGTGTTTATGTAAAAATTCTCTGACTGCATCCAATGATGAAGAATGATCTTGAGCAAATACATGAAGTCGTCTATAAACCAGTGCATCATCTAAAATAAAAATTTTAACACGAATTTGTTAGGAATACATTAAAAAAACAAGTAAGTGTGCTAAATCCGGATTTGCCATATCCATTGCAGCTCATCCGAAATCTTGTTGTAAATTTTTAGGCGAAAATGTTTTGCAATTCATATTTGAAGTTTAAAACTATGATCAATGAATAGCAAAGTGGGTCGGAAAAAAGTTGCTCCAGTCACCCCCTAGAATGAAGTAACTAAAATTGGGAAAAAATTTTGTTCCACGCCTCCAAATACAGCGCTTTTTATTTTTTATGCATAGCGCTGCCATTGCTCATCATATCGTTGTTCACGGCTTCATTTTGGCCTCTGGTGGCTTTTTAATCCGGCATCAAATTCATGGCGCCACTTATGTCATGTCGGAGCCTTCCCCAAATGTCATAATTCACGGAAAGAATTATTTACTAAATCACCAGATAATATGGCTTGAACCAAGAAAATTTTGCACCGTTCTCGGTTAAGCCTAAATTTCATATTGTAAACATATGTTTGGCTTGATTTAAGCAAAAATTTATGACTCAAAGCGAGATATCACGACGGAGTTGGTAGAAATTCAAAATTAACTAGAAATAATCACAAAAATTTGAGTGCACAGGTACGTTAACGTAAACATTTGTACTAATGAGCGATAAACACCTACATATGTGAACAGAACCCGTGATGAAGAAAATTTTTGTCTGGCACTGGCAGGACACAAAATAAAGCATTAGGTTAAGATTTGATTAATTATTGTTAGTTCATATTTAATATATAAAGATTCAATAAATAAATAATGAAGAAAAAAAAAAAAAAAAAATTTGTACTAATATTCACGCATTTGCAGATGCTTATCCAACGGATTCTGGTGCAAGCATATATGCCGTCACAAATGTCTCAGACGAAAAACTTTTGTCGCTATTGTGCTCCAAGTCGAGAGTTGCTCCTCTTAAGCCTCTAAGACTTCCCAGATTAGAGTTGTGAGCTGATTTGCTACTTACTCAACTTTTACAATCCATGTTGAAGATTTTACCGTATTGTATTCTGGTCAGATTCAACAATAACTTTGTGTTTGATAACCGGAGACTCCGGAAGATGGAAACCATTTGTCAAACATCTAGTCGAGCAAATACAACAAGATGCACCATAATCCAATTGGAATTATAGTCTCTCACAATTAAACGGAGATCGATTACTCGACTTTTTTCAAATATTCCGAATAGTTGTTATTTTAACCCCTTTACTGTCCCCAAACAAAAAAATTTTTATAGCGTACGTCCACGTACATAATCTTGTAAAAATGACATGCATCACATATGACTTCGGCCTATTTATTATTTATTTATTATTGAAGCGTTCTATGCACCGCATACGATTCATGCCATTTTTAATAAAATTCATAAAAATTAAGGTAGAATTAGTCTTTACTTTCTGTTTCTGTTCTGTTCCGTGCCGTTCTGTTACGGAAATGTAATAGTTACTTTTTCTGTAGGAACTTATCAGCCATTTATGACAAATTTATTAGTTTTGCACCGTCCAATGTTTTATATCAATAATTTTAATGCAAATAAATTTGAAGAAATTAAATTTTATGAATTCTTAAAATAAAAAAAATAGTTTATTTCAACATAAATATGTATTTTATATTATTTATTTTGCTGTCACTTACAATAACTTAACAAGTTTTTGATTTTAAAAAACTGAAGCGCAACAGAACAGAAAAACTAATCAATTTCACAGGTTTTTTAATAACAAAATCAAATCAGCTGATTCGTAACAGAACAGAACGTAAAGACTAACTGAGCCTTAAACCTTCCTAAGTTCTTTTATAACTATATAATAAAATTATCTTAAGTTTTATTTTTATTATTTTCTTTTTGTTATATTGTTAACGATTTTCAACATGAATAAAGTTTATTTTCTTTGCAAAAAAAAAAAAAATATTTTTATCCTGGAAATTTGAAGTGTTCTCCCATACAAATATTCAGGTCTTATAGAAAAAAAACATTGTCTACACGCCCAGAGCGTTAAATAATTTTTCTCTTCATTAGTTCATTCATTACGAAACCAGCTCTTGACGAGTACGGACGTGTATCAGTGAGTTAAAAAAAAAAACAATAACTAAGGTGCCCGAAGAGATTTATGAATGAGCCTCACAAATACTCCCAACAAGGAGAGTAAGCCCAGCACAAATAGCAGAAATGCTTACATTGTGGTAAGCTCTCCGAGCGTGAGCAATGAAAACATTCGATACCCAGAATTAAATAAAAATTATTTAAGTGCGCAAGTTGCCAGCGCAACTGGATTTCTATACAGCAATTTAAGTGCAAGTGTGCCCAACCTGAGCAAGTATGTTGATCCGACCGTAAATGTGGTTCAAAGTGTGAAGTCGTCTGACCAGAGGAATATTAACGAAAAACCTGGAACATCACGATTAGGATTAATAAATACAGGAGGACAGATACATAACAATAACCAAGAGAAAGGCTAGTCCTAGGTCCACCCAACAGGAACTCATGGCCAAACAATACCAAAGCTCTAACGTAGTCTCTTTGCAAACAAAAGGATCAGCCAATGGAACAGCCACTAAAGAAGTTAAACCGCCATCTATCTATCTATAATTTCTATGTCCTTTCTATACGACTTGGGCAAATTCAAGTAACCAAAATTCAAGCCAGTACAGATATCAATTAAAAAGTGCTTAGGGTTTGATTATTGTCATAAAAGGCATAGATAGTTCTGTTCCTACAGAGGAAATAAAATCTGCCGTAGAGCTAGAGGGGTATTAGGTAAAATCTGTTCCTTAAATTTTGAACAGGAATAAAGTTCCTCAATCAATATACCGCATTGAGATATTATTTGATTCATCGGTTCTCAAAACCAAAAATTTAGTTCATCCCAAATCAGTGTTACCACCAGCAAAATTCAAAATTACACTTGAGATTAAGCAAAATTACCCGATTCAAATGAAATTACACCTGATATAAAATTGAATAAATATTTAATAAAAAGACATTTACAAAGAAGCAAAAATACAACAAACTCATTGAAAGAAGATCAAACCAGTGTTCGAAAATAAACAGTACATTATTTAACGTTCGGTTCACACCAGAGAATAGCTTTTTGCAATTGAAAAAAAATCGCATTTAATTAACGACAACAAATACACACGCTTACGGTCATACAGTCAAACTCGCGCAACCGCAAATATTCGCTGCTGGTTTGCAGTCATTCAAATAACGCACATCGTGCTTTGTTATCTATACAATCGTTGCCTTCGTTTTTTTTTATAAAGATTCTAAGTGTTCTGAGCGCAAATGATTGTTTGGTAAAGAAACAAAAAATACAAACGAAAGAGCCAGAAATCAAACAATCATTACTCATGTATTTATGCAGCATTAACTATGTAGTACAAGAAAAAAAAAATTTAAATGAAACTAAACACACATACTTATGTAGGTACACACAATTTCCATAGAAACAAAAAGTACAGTAGTAGTAGTAGTAGGTACAATGTATTTTTGTTATTGTTGTTTTTATTGTTGTTAATTTTGAAAAAGCGTCTCATCGTTGTTTATTGTTGTTGTTGTTAATGTAAACAAAAGAATAGAGAATGTGCTCTTTTGAATTTACTCAGTTGTGTTATATTGCGTGAGCAACAAAAATGCAAATAAAGCACTTTCAATAAAAAACGAATAAATGAAAATATCAAATGTGTACGAAAGGAAAAAAAAATTACCAACGTTGAACTTTGTTTTGCATGTATAGAGTTATTGTAAATTTTAGCGTATGAATAAATGCACAAAAATAGTGAGATTTGAGGTTCTCTGGTTCACACACACAGGAACGATATCTATTTTTTTAGTGATTGTGTAGACATACATAACCCTTAATAACGTTCGTAACTATTTTCAAGAAAGAACCGAACATTATATAATGTTCGGTTCTTCGTTAAAAAACAGAACAATTGTAGTGATACTGTAGACAAACATTATGTTTTAATGTTCTATAATGTTTTTATCGTGGGTGTATTTTGTTTTTGTAAAAAATGTTTCGTTTTTTTTTATCAGTCAAAAGCGACAAACATTAACGAGCCGAACAGAACACATTGAAGTTTGTGGTTTAAAAAAAAAACGAACAGAATTAAATGTTCATTTCTTTTGTTGAGTTTGATAAAAACAGTAATTTTTTGGGTTCGAAAGATGTCTAACAGGGAAACGTTATTTTTTTAATGATTTTCTACACAAACACTATTACCGTTTGTGTTTTCCACAAATCTACCGAACCGAACATTAAGAAACGATATTTAGTGTTTATTTTCGAACACTGGATCAAACTGTTAAGATTCTTATTGTTGTTTAAAATAAATTAACAAAAATAAAATAACAAAAAAAAAAAAAAAACAACAATTAAAAACACATAAAATAAAACTCCTAAAATGATGAGTTTAACTCCCACATTGGGTTAGGGAAGGTTAAAAATTCGCATTGCCATTCCTTTAAAATGGGTGTTTTTTAAGCCCGATAGAGCTTACGAAGGATAGCAGTCAAACGAACTGTCAGCTGCTCTCACTTTTTGCTAAGGCACATCATCATAAATATATTCATGCCTGAACAACGCCACCAAATTATTCACATTGACTTTGAAAATCAGCCATCGATTTTCGCAACGTATAGGCGACTTCATGATTTAAATGACGCAACTTATTTTTTCACAAATTAAGGCGATGTTTTGATTTAGAGAAAATAAACTGTCATTTAGACTTCAAGGCCGCGCGATGTGACACCTCTTGATTGTTTTCCGTAGGGCTGTGAAGTCACTGGTTTGTGCTGATAAACCAGCAAAAATTGACGTCCTGGATGTTAACATTGTTCATTTTATCCGTGACATGCAGCCAGCAATGTTCGAAAAAGAAGAACAAAATTGGACGTCTGCAATGCATTTCGTCAAGGACAGGCGCGGTGCCTGTTTGTTTGAAATCAGTTTCAATTGGTAATGCCTTGTATTAATTTGCGATTAAAATTAATTTTTTGTATTGTCTACCATTTTAAGTTTCATGGTTTTAAAATAATACTGTTTATAACTGTAATTCAGTTTAACAATAGTTAAGGGCGTTTAATATTTTTTAAACTAAACGTTGCCAGATAAAAATAAAATTAGTTATATGTTTGAATATTGGAAACATTTCTTCCCCCAGGCTAGTTTTTAATTTGAATAACTTTTTTTCAATAGACTTTAGGTTCTAAATCATTATGTAAGTCATCTTTATCCAAATCTAAGAGTCCATCTTGCGACATTCATTATCGAACTTTGGAAAATATATATATTTAATGATGGAAGAGTTTTCTTAAAAAGCCACCGATACTTTGGTTCCGAAGACTGTGCATTTTTTATCAACAATATTTAAAAAGAAATAAATGTTATCACTGATATCGAATCTTGATTTTATTTGGGTATCTGAAGTAAATTACACTTGAATTACACCTAATAGAAATTACCCACGCTCTACCCACGACAGTAAAAATTATACCAAATTCGGGTTATTACCCACAAAGTGGCAACACTGTCCCAAATACAACTTGCGTTACCTACTCAACAGAAGAATAACTGTTGAGGAGCCATTAAAACGAAAGGATCCCTCCCAATGCACAAACTGTCAGTAATATGGGCATACAAAATCATATTGTAAATTGCCTCACGTATGTGTGGCTTGTGGCGACGCTCATAAAACCGCCGAATGTAATCGTTCTAAAGCTGACCCGTATGTTAAGAAATGCAGCAACTGTGGCGAAAATCACACGGCAAACTATAGGGGTTGTAAAGTCTTCTTGCATTTAAAAAAACCTGCTTTAGTTCCAAAATAAACTCACTCTAGCAAGTACTACACAAACAAACAAACAAAACCACTCATATGCCCAAGTCTTAAGAGGAAACCCTAATGGGAGAAATCCCCCGAGTACTTCCAACGCAAAGCAACCTCCATACGCTAATGTTCCTAGGGAAGGTCTACAATTGCCTTCTGGAAATATGCCTACCTAGTTACAGACAGACTTTTAAGAAAATAACTACATTTTTAATTTCATTATATTTTATTTATCAATTCATAATATGTAACAATTAATTTAATGATCTACTGACACTTTTATATTAATTTTAACCTGTGAGCCCATGACTGCCCATAGTTTCCAAATAGGGTAAAATCTGGAACATTTTTGCCTCTTCATTTGCAAGGAATTTGTGTGAAATACTTATTGTAGCTTGAGATGCGAATAATTAGGATTACATTAATAAGGATTAAAACTAATTTTGTCTTTGAAATCCATATTGATCCAGCATCGTGTCGTCCAAATTAATTATCTTCAATAAAAGTAATAAATAGTTATTGGTTTTATTGTTAATATTATTCTGTCTTATTTTTAAAAAGTTCAGCGGAGTTCCTAATCTTATGTTAATAATACTTACTTCCATACGTTGTATTTTTATCCTTGGTTGAATAATTTTTAATTTAATTTTTTCCAAATTCAAATTTATATTTGAATGTTTATTTTCACATCTGAAAATTCTAATTAAAAAATAAAATAAACATACATATAATAAAAAAATTCGAAGAAGATACCTAACCCAATTAGTAATATTAACAAAAATTTTAGGCAATACTTATTGTATAAATTACCAATTATTTAAGACAATAATACTTAGTTTTTTCTTTTTATATAATAATAAATTACCTATGCACGCCTTGGTAAAATTACCTTAATTATTTTTTTGTGTGTAGGTGTTTATCTCTCATCTAATTGGGTAAGTGCTGCAGTGTATCTTCTTCTTAAGCGACTGTGGCCGCCATGATTTAAAATATTTCGAGCTAGTGGATTTGGGTGTTTTACTGCATATTTTGTAATCAATGTTTTTACTAATGGCACATTTAAAGTAGAAGTTTACAATCGAGACTAAGGACAGAATTTCTTCCGATAAGCCAATAAATTTGAATGGCTTTTAGTTTCGTTTGAGTTAATTTTGCCTCTATATGGCAATTCCACGTTAATCGCCGATCCAGATGTATACCGAGATATTTTACATGCGAATGTTGAGGAATTATTTGATTATTGATTGTAATAGGGGGCAAGATTCCCGGCGCAAGGTGAATGTTATATGTACGCATTTTTGCTCATTGACCATTATCCTCCATTGTCTTAACCATATTTCAAGTTGAAATATATGATGCTATAAGTAACACGATGCTTCATAACGATTTTCGTGGACGTGGAAGTTTGTGTGTAGTTGCTTGTTGGCATGTCCGAAGTATAAATTAAGTATAATAGGGGGCCCAGGATGCTGCCTTGTGGGACTCCAGCGTCAATGGGCTGAGGTGAACTTAAGAAATTTCCTTCTTTAATAATAAATTGACGACCGAGTAAGTAGCTTTCTAGCAGCTTGTATGTGTTTGCTGGTAAATTTTGCTTTAATTTATGTAATAAGCCTTCATGCCAGACTTTATCAAAAGCTGGAGAAACATCGATGAAGAGAGCGAGACAATATTTTCCTTCTTCAAAGGCTTTTCTTATACCGCTTACTATTCGATGGGTTTGTTCAATTGTGCTGTGTTCTCTTCGAAAGCCGAATTAATGCTAAGGAATACATCTATTTTCATTTAAAATTGGAGTTTATTTTGGCACTAACAGCTGCTCAAACGACTTTGATATATTAGAAAGTAAGATTATAGGCCTATATGACTCAACTTTTGTGTGATCCTTTCCTGGTTTAACTATCATGGTGACTAAGGAAACCTTCCACTTTTGAGGATGGTATTCAAGGCGTAAAATAGCATAAATTATTAAAAGAATTATTTTCTTTGCTATGCTGGGTAGCTCCAAAACCATTTTGTTGCTGATCTTATCAAAACCAGGAGCCTTCTTGGGGTTTTAAATCACAAATAGCCTTTTCGATTTCTCTTATTTCAAATCTTAGGGGAACAGCTGCTCTAGCAGCAACAGGTGGTAACTCGACCGCAAGATCGTAAGATATATTTGGGGAAAATACGTTTTTTAAATGATTAACAAACAGATTTCCTTTTTTATTGTCATTTCTTGCCCAACTTCCATTCAGGTTTCTTAGTGGTTGCTTGGAGAAAACTGGCCTTTTGAGATTTGTAGCTGCACGGCATAATGAGTGGGCTGATTGCGGGGTTGCATCAAGTTCCTTAAGATATTTTTCTAGAGACACCGTTTTATGAGTCCTCAGTAAATTCCTTAGCCTTTTTGTACACTCTATTAGTAAGTTCTTAAGTTGAGGAGATCTGTGCAATTGCCACTCTCTTCGAGCTCTTCTTTTTTCAGACAGGAGACGCTCGACATCTGTGGAAACAATTTTAATATTTTTTGTTTTTTTTTTTTGGGGGGCAATACTGGAATGTAGAACAGCTAGCTTCAGAAAACTGTCAAAATGAAGAGTACAGTGATCTACATTCTCCGGTGTACTAAGCGGAATGTTTTCTGTGCAATGGGTACTGAGATATTTTTTATATTTTAACCAATTAATTTGTGTAGCTGACGTCGATAAGTAACCAGTCGGAGATACTATTCTATTTGGGTTCATTGTAGTAACAATTGTAGGTGTGTGGTCAGAAGATAATTCTAAGGAAGCTTCAACATGAATTGTTTCTATGGGGATGCTTTTAACCACGCCGAAATCTATGACATCTGGAATTTTCTCGCTACCACATTCAAATCCATTTTAGAAATTGTATTAAATAAAACACGAATCTTTGTTGTTATAAGTCGTAACCCCCAGAAGGTATGTTTAGCATTATAAGCGCCAGCGGCCAGGAAACAGGTACCTAATGATTTAAAATATTTATAATATTGGCTTTCTGATATTGAATATCTAGGTGGGGAGTATAACGATGAAATTACTTTGTTTCTATTTTATTCCTAAACGCATACGTTCGTTGCTTGGAGATAATCTTCACGATGATTACACATTAGGTAGTGTTTGACTCTGGTTTTCATTAAAATGGCAGAACCTCCGCAAGCTCTATCTCAAGGGTTCTTAGTATCATATGTATATAACCATTGATTTTAAACGTATTTCTTGAGTTTCAGAAACCATCATGACATCAATTTGTTTATTTTTAAGAAAGTATTCTAAATAATGTTTATGTTGGCGGATGCCGTTTGCGTTCCAAAAACAAATTTTTAAACAGATAATGGCTTGTTAAGTACAGCTCGCAATAATATCGATTGCATTCTAAGAATTTCCTGCTTCATATTACCCATTGTGTTCGTAAAATTAGTTACTTTTTGCACTAATGTTTTTTTCTAGACGACTTAAATTAGAATCTGGAGTTTCATCATTACTTGGCGAAGCACCTTGCATTGGCACATGGTTTGATTTTGGGACGTTAGCATAAGAGGTTATGTTATTATTAGGTTGCGGAGCCTGAATGTCACTAGTGCTTACTTGATTTGTTACCTGCATTTGAGGGGGAATAGTTTTCGGTCCAACCGACTATAATAGAATATGTAAAATCTTACAAATACCTAGGCGTTTACAAAGATCAAAATTTTAAATGGTTAACACATATACAGCACCTTTCGAAAAAACTGCGAAAAGCAGCATACAGCCTATATCACCTGAGTAATTGCGTAACCTTTGATGTCCTAAAGCAAGCATATTTTTCGCTTGTCGAATCATACATTAGGCACGGGATTACAGCATGGTTAAACTCTACATACTGCAGGTCTTTACAGCAAACCCAAAATCAGATTCTTAAGATCTTATTAAAAAACAAGCTGCATAACCAACAACAACTCAATATGGCAAATGTGTTTGAGAATATACCCGAAGATCAAAACGGACTAGTAAACAACTCACTCGTAAACAACATTCTCGTAAATAACAACACACACGCAAACCACACACTAAATAATACACTAGTAAACAACACACCCGCGAGCACCTTACTCGTGAACAGCACACACACAAACAATACACTCGTAAACAACAACACACCCGTAAACAATACACATGTAAACAACACACTCGTAGACAACACACCCGTAAACGCCACACCCGTAAACAACATACTTGTAACCAACACGCCAGTAGAAAATAATCTTGGTAACAACGACCCACATGTTAACAATAACACATACGTTATCATCAACACAAACGTCAACAACACCCACAACACTAAAAGCAACAATATACACGTTAACAATAACACACATTTGAACAACAACACACGTGTCAATGACACTAACTTAAACAACAATCCTCGGGCTAATACTATCACAGTAGACATTGAGAACACATTCCCAAACGGCCACGTTTATGACCTACATGTTAACAACAACATTCATGATAACATCCCACCTGATAACAACAACACACACGTTAACAACAATATTCATGGTGTTAACAACATACACGTTAACTTCAACACATACGTGTACAACACACATATTAACAATAACAGTCATATTAACAACAACACCTATGTTAACAACAACCCACACATTAACAACAACGTCAATACCATAGGCACGCACAACACTTGCGTGAACAGCAACTCAACAGTATACAATAACAGATAAATAACCAAAACAGGAGAACAACACCAGCCAAAAATATAGCCACACAATTGAAAGTACTAAACATCAGAAGTTTATATAACATCACACTGATCAACGAATTCTATAACGACTCAAGCTACCTTAAACGTATAGACCATACTCACAACACCAGACAACGCTCAGAAGGAAGATACAAAGTAGAGCGTCATAAAAACAACTACGGCAAGAATTCATTTAATACTACACTTCCGAATATTTTCAATAAACTGCCACTGTATTTATTAAATATTACTAATCCGTTTAAAAGAAAATTATGTATAAAGAAACATTTTATTACCACGCAATGGTTAGCGAAGCCGGTGTTTGTTATACCATAGAGGAAAAAATCATCGAGCCCGGCCGAAGGCCGGCTATTAAGAGATGATTTACTGAGCGAAGCTAGAGTGCATTATACCATAGAAAAAAAATCGTTGCGCTTGGCCGAAGGCCGGCTATGTAGTGAAGCTTTAGTGAGCGAAGCCAGTGTTCGGTATACCACAGAAGAGAAAATCCTTTCACCAGACCAAAGGCCGGCTATATAGAGAAGCTTTAGTTAGCGAATCCAGCGTTCGTTATACCACAGAAGAGAAAATCCTTGCGCAAGGCCGCAGGCCGTCTATAACGTAAAGCTCAAGGCGAATTAACACAAGGTGATCTTATCTTGCTTCGAAAGCAACAGCTGATTACTAACCTTGTGTCAAAATGGTATACCGTCCTGTTGGTTCTGGGGAATCTTAACTAAATTCTTTAATTTTCGATTAAAATTATGAAATTTAAAACTTTTTTAAGTTATAAAATTTCAAACAAACACAATTTAATATAAAAACAAAATTAAATATTTCTTTGAATTTTTGACACAACGTTAAAATGGTTAACAGTGTTGTAAAACGTTTTCAAAATAAGACCACCTTGTATGAATTCGCCTTGGTAAAGCTTTAGTAAGCAAAGCCAGTTTTCGTTATACCATACAGAAAAAAATCCTTGCGCATGGCCGAAAGCCAAACCATGCTATCAATCGTACGATTTTTAAAACCAAAACTGTATAATTATCCGGATTTTAAAATCGGGATTCTAAATTTGTGATTTTTAGTTTCGGGCATATAAACTCCACCGAAAATGTTTAATGCAACTTTCTTTGTGTTCTTTTTTGGGGTTCAAATTCATTATAAATTTTGAGGTCATATTTCCTGGGGCTATATCCAGCCTAGATGCCACAAAAAACTCGAATTATAGCTTATGGAAGGCTGTACGGCATATGAAATGCCCTATAACCCAAGAATCGCCATTAAGACTGGAAAACTGCACTTGGTCCAAAAACACAAATGAAAAATTAAACGCCTTCGCGGCGCACATAAGAATCGGATGCTTCCCATCCTCATGGAAGAGGTCTATTATTGCTATGATTCCCAAGCCAGGAAAAGATGCTAGCCAGGTTGCGTCGTACAGACCGACTAGCTTATTATCAATCCTATCGAAGCTTTTCGGATAAATATTCGTTTTAAGTATAACTCTTCATCTAAATGAACACGACATCATCCCGGATCACCAGTTCGGATTCAGTGCGAAACATGGTACAATAGAACAAGTGCATATAATTGTCACCCTAATTAGATGGGCGTTTGAGAAAAAGCAATACTGCTCAGCCCTACTTATAGACATTTCCCAAGCATTTGACAAAGTTTGGCATAATGGGCTACTCATACACTACACGAATGCTTCCTCAAAACACTCACAAGCTTCTGAAGAGCTATCTAACAGGCAGAACATTCATAGTAAGGTCGCAAGATAAATACTACCCCCCTCAAGAAAATTACTGCCGGTGTCCCCCAAGGCAGCATATTAGGACCGCTACTATATATAATATACACAGCGGATATGCCAACAAATCTGAGCACGCATACCTCTACATTTGCAGGCGACACAGCATTTATTAGCGTTAACCATGACCCAAAAGTCGCATTGCAAAATCTAGAGTATCACATCAACAAACTAGAGGCCTGGTTGGACAAATGAAAAGTGAAGGTTAATCCGGCTAAATGTACTCACTTTATGTTCACTCTTTGAAGACAAACGTGCCCAGCAGTCAAAATATATACCGTCAGTGTTCCTGTAGAAAACTATGTAAAATACTTGGGAATTTATACAGATAGACGATTGACGTGGTAACGTCATATTGAAGCGAAAATAACGGCTATTAAACTTAAAGCTGCTCAACTACATTGGCTCCGAGGTCGAAACTCAAACTTGTCTTTAGACAACAGCATTGTCTTATAAAAGTCCATCATAATATGGACATATGGCATCCAATTATGGGGTACTGCATGCGCATCTAACATCCAAAAGCTTCAAAGAAGACATTCTAGAATACTACGACAAATTGTCTGCGCCCCATGGTATATTCTTAATGATATTATCCACAGAGATCTCAACGTCCCCACTATCCAGGAAGAAATAAAAAATATTCAATTAACTTTTTAGATAAACTAATGGCCCACCCTAACTACCTCTCTCGGGGTCTGCTTCAGTTCAAAGGTCACCAGAGGCTAATAAGAACCGATACTTTGAGCCTAACTAGAAGACTTTTTTAAAATATGAATACAGCAGTTAGTGGTTACATTGGTAACAACTAATTAACAACAAGTAGAATTAAGATTTGAATACATATTCACCCCTATCATGAATAAAAAGTGGAATTTTTCTTCCCGTGAAATTTTCGCTCCCCTCGTAGGGAAAAAAGCAATCGTGAATCTCACGTGAACATTTTCACGCTATCAGTTCTAGTGAATGTAAATAAAAGAAGAAAGATTAGAAAAAATTAAAAATCAATGAAATTTTTGTTCAAAAATATACAAGTATATAAATTAAATCCTGGATAGAATTTTTTAATAAAAAAATTAATTGTTAAGCGCGGATGGCGACACAACAATGTTCTTTATTTGGTATAAAAACTAAAAGTAACAATATTCTTAAAAACTACCCTACTTATTAACAGGTTTTGTTGATCACGCCATTCGAGTATTTGGTATCAGCAGACGGCGCGTGCGATGTTGTTGCTATCGTTGTGCAATGTTGTTGATGGGAATTTGTTGAGTTGCAGTATTCCTGGCTGTTGGCAGTCACCCCATGTGGGTATCGGATATCAACCATTGGCATGTGCAATGGAATTATTGTGAAATAAGCTGCGTTGTTGTATTGCAAAATACGCAACGTCAGCTTGTGAACTTATTTTGTGTCTTATTTAGTTATTTCCAAAAAAATAGATTTTAAACATAATTTGTGTTAACTCGTCCCTCCTCAAATGCGATCGTCCCGATTGCTTAAAATGTATGGATGTCGTAAATGGTGGAGTTCTTTTTCCCAGTTTTCCTTTCTGTGGGTTTTATAGTAATTGGAGATTCCGGTTGAGTTACTTCCATTTCTATTGTTTCGTTTTTTGGTTTTGTTTTCTTCTTCTTAGCGATCCAAATGATAGTGGCACAAACGGATATAACGATAATGATGCTTGATGTCATTAGAAATTTATTTTTGTTTTCTAATACTTCCAATCTTCTGATGTTTCCCACATTAAGTTTTTGTAGTCTCTGTAATGAGAGAATTTCTTCAGTTTTGCTATTCCATGCTTTTGGTTGTAGAGAGGCTGGAAGAGGTTTATTGCCGCTTATTTCTTTCGAGTAATATTCTCGACCATCGATGTTGACTGTTGTGTTAAAGTATTTCACTAAATAAGTTCCATTCAATTTTATCTCTTCTTTGTTCACTGTAATTTTCCCAATATATTGATTCAGTAGTAGTAAGTCGCTTCCAATTTCCTCTATGGCGGGTACGTGTTCGTTGTTAACCTGTGTGCAGCTTCCTATTTTATTTCTAAATAAACTAGTTATACAAAAGTTATCATTTAATTGTACGAGCTTATCTCTATTACATATAGTTAATTCATTGTAGCTTTTGCAGCTATCCTTGATAGCGAATAAATTATTATTACAATCCAAAATTTTTTCATATTCTATTTTATCAATTGTATTTCCAATCTTTACTGGCTTTGCTAAGAAAATTTTACAAATATCATTTTGGGCAATGGGAATACTTAAAATATATAAAATTTCTTTATTATTTGTTACAATTTTTACACTTCCAAAAGATAACAATTCATCTACATTAAAAATGGGAATATTGTAATTTTCTAAAACATGATTTAAATTTTCAATTTCAGTTTTTGACAAAATAAATGAATTTACGATGCTTACTTTAGCCCATTGGATTGCATATTCAATGTTTTGTAATTCTTTTTCAATTAACGTTAATTTGTGTTCTAAAGTATTTGCCAGTTCATTATTAAAATCTTCCCGTTTTACTTTTAATATTTCATTTGTAATATTTGAAATGTCTTGTATTCTGCTAGTTGTCAGTTCGTTTATAATCATTTGTCTATTGTTATTCTCCAATAAATTTTTAATTTTCTGATTTAAGATTTCAAAATCGTGGCTGTCTGGAGTTCCAGCAACCCATTTCCATGCACTACCAATAATATCGATAGATCTTTTCCTCATTTTCGGGCTTAATCGTTTGAGGAGTCCATTAATATCGGACACTTGTTGTCTTAAAAACGGACGGAGCGGATGACTATATGTAATATTACTGTTCAATGTGGATTCGATATCTTGTGACAAAACTCGATATTGTTCTAGGTCAATGGAATGTATAACTTTAAAGGTGCCGTTCTGTTTTCTTGCGATTCCGTTCTGGATGGTTATCAGTCTCGCATTAGAGTAGTCAAGAATGTTAAAATCCGCAAGGACGCTAGTAATTAGTAAACTGAAAAAAAAAGGAAAAAAAAAAAAGGTGAGGAATAAGATGTAGAAATTTATCAATTTCTGATGTGACTCTTGTGGATAACTCGCCCACTTTCCGTAACTATAGTTGTATTACGGTTTTCCTTCACTATCTCCTCTTTAAACCGGCCAGAAAGTTTTGTCCCTAGTCTTTTATTTGTCTTAACGTAGACCAATTGACCCGGTACGTATTCCTTTACTGGTTTCCTATTTTTATTATGGAATGTCAAGTCATTTTCCTGTTTGCGCTTCAGTCGGTCAACGTTGGATAATCTGGTTATCTCCAAATCTTGAGGTGAGAAGTCTACTGTTCGACCAAAGTAGAGATCTACAGGTCTCTTCTTGATCGTCGAATGAATGGTATGGTTGTATTCATTCACAGATCTTTCCAACAGTTCCTCGAAGTTCCTAGATGTGCCATCACTCTTCAAACATCTCATTATCTCCGCTAAAGTGGAATGGAACCGTTCTATTTGTCCATTCGCTTCGCTTCTATAGGATGGGGTGGTAAAGACGTTTATTTTCAAATCGTCCCTCATCATGAATAGGATTGAGGCTGAATTTAAAGAAGGTTCGTTATCCATGACAATATTCTTTGGTACCCCGTAAAAAAATAAAATCTCTCTAAGAGGTCCCCTAACATCTTCTATCGATCGCCCTTTTAGTAATCTGGTCTGGGCATACTTTGAAAATTTGTCAATTGACGTTAGTATCAATTTTTTGTCTGTGGAAAAAATGTCAAGGTGGACCGTGTGACCAGGATGAGTTGGTATAGGTGTCTCTTTTAATTCAGGCGTATTGGGATGCCTTTCATACTTATTTCTCTTACAAGTGGAACATAATTTTATGACCCTTTTAATCTTGTTTGCCATTCCCGGAAAGTAAAACTTTTCCATAATTTGTAACCTATTTTCCTTTTCATTACGATGGGCTCTATTGTGTGTCTCCACGATTATATTTTCCTGGTCGTTTTCTGACGTTATATCGTCGACCACCAGTTGTGTAAATCGACATTTGTAGCTTGAAAAATGATTCGGATAGATTGTCTGAATTTTCCCCATTATCGGTTCAGGAGTTTTTATGCCATTAATAACGGACGGATTCAAGTACCTTTTCAGAATTTCTGTCAGTTTTTGTTCGTCATAGTTAGGTTCGTTTATCAGATGTCGATGAAACCCTGGAAATATAATTTTAAATTGGTACGTGGATGGTTCGCCTATGGTGAGAAAGATTTGATTTTTGAACACGTTGATTGGTGTTTCTATGCTTGGAATAAGGTCCTGTGGAGAACTGTCACTACTGTGCACTGTACCTGACAGGGAATTTATGCCTGTCTCTGGAGGCCTAGAGAGTGCGTCTGCCACCACATTACTTTTCCCGGGTTTATATCTCATTTCATAATTATACTCTTCCAAGATGGCTTTCCATCTCTTCATCTTACTATTTTTATTCTTCGTACTAAGTGCATATGTCAGTGGTTGGTGATCTGTAAAGATAACGACTTTAGCTGACCCATACAAGTAATTCCGAAGATTCCCTAATGCCCATATTATGGCTAGCATCTCCTTCTCATTAGCCGCATAATGTTCCTCTACTTCTGACAAGGTTCTAGATATAAATGCTATCGGCTGATCATCCTGACTCAGTACGGCTCCCAATGCTACATTAGAAGCGTCTGTTGTCAACTGAAACTCTTTCCTAAAATCAGGATTTGCGAGTATTACTTCTCCAGATACCAATGCATTTTTTAATGAATCGACGGCGTTTCTAGCTTCATGATCCAATTCAATTTTCCTACGGTTCGACTCCGATTTGGAAATCGCACCTGCATCCCCCCGTAATAATTTAGTCAGGGGTTTTGCCAAGTCTGCGTAGCCCCTTATGAACCTTCTGTAATATCCTGAAAGTCCTAGGAAAGATCGGAGCTCTTTAAGCGTAGTGGGATAGGAAAATTTTACTATGGCTTCGACCTTTTTAGGATTAGCCTTTATTCCATTGTAAGAGACAATGAACCCTAAGAATTCCACTTCCTCCTTAAGGAACTCGCACTTGTCCAACTGGACCTTCATATTGGCAGCATTCAGTGTTCCAAAAATGTCATTCAAGTGTTTGAAATGATCGTCTTCGTTTTTACTAAAGATTATTACATCGTCGATATAGACGTAGCATGTCTTGCCAATGTGTTCCCTGAGAATATCATCGAGTGTTCTCTGAAATATAGATGGGGCGTTTTTCAGCCCAAAGGGGAGTCTTGTAAACTCATATTTACCATTGTTGACCGAAAAGGCCGTTTTCTCTATGTCCTCCTCCCTAAGGGGTATCTGATGAAACCCACTTTTTAAATCTATTACAGTAAAAAACCTATTACCTCCCAATTGGGAGAGAACCTCATTTATCTCCGGGATGGGGTACCTATCTGGTATTGTAATCGAATTCAGTTTTCTGAAAGCTATTACCAGTCTATACTTCTGTTTACCTGAAGCGTCTTGCTTCTTTGAGACAATCCATATAGGTGAGTTATACGGTGATCGTGATGGTCTTATTATACCATCTTCTAATAATTTATTAATTTCCTCCTCGACCACTGTTTTCATAGCCATTGGGTATGGGTAATTCCTGGTATAGGTCGGTGTGTCTGTGGAAGTACGTATATCACCCACAACCCTGGTCGTATAGGTGAGCTTTTCGTCTGGGTCTGCGAATAAGCTTCTATGGCGACTCACAATGTTCTCGAGAGAAATCCTTTGATTTTCTGACAGGTGTTTCATTCTAATTTCTATATTATTGACGTCTTGGGAAATATATTGGAATATCGGGATTTTTATCTCTCCTTTTACAGTAAAATAATTCTTTGATGTATAAATCACGGCTGATAATTCTTTCAAACTATCGTTGCCCAATATTCCATCAAAGGTTCGTAGCCCTGGTAATATGAAGAATTTTATGGGAACATCATTGATGCCAAACATTTTCAAAAGTGCATGATGTGTTATTTCCACATCTCCCGTAATCGATTTTGCGCTAAATTTCTCCTGGTTAGGTATATGATTAGTAACTAAACTTGGTTTTACATAATTCTTATTACTACCCGTATCTAAAAGGAATTTGAGAGTTTGGCCGTTCCTCGTTCTAACTCGAAAGTATGGGAGCGAGGAACTATTTAACCAAAAAAATTCAGGTCATTGATTAAATCTTCCTGTGGATAGTCAGTTGTTCTGGGGTCATTCTCCCCAATTTCCGAATTTTCAGGCGGATACTCAGCCATCTCCAGCCCGCTATTGGCAAATTGCCTATAATATTCGTCAATTTCATTCATTCCACCAACTGCGCCCTCTTCCTGGTAGTAATTATTGACATCATGGGATGGTTGTTGAATTCTACTTTCGTTGTTCGTTACAACGTGGAAATTCCTTTGCATCTTTTTCTGAGGGGCCTGTATGGATGAAGTAGGTGCCCTCTTGAAGGCTGTATCGTGTGGTCTATTCATGTAATTAACCTGTCTGGATTGTATGGATCTATCTACCTCCATAGGTTCTACTTTAGGTGCCGGTGTAGGATAATTCGGGGTTGAATATTGGGGTCTGTTATAATGGTTCTGGAAACCATTTGGGTTTCCTTGATTAAACTGTGGTCTTGGGCCGAATTGTTGGTAACCGATTGGTCGAAAGTTCTGGTTGGGACTGTAATTTGGGTTATAGTTCGGTACAGGAGTATTACGGGGTGGCAATGGTGGTCTTCTATGTACCGTACCGCCAACATAAGCAAGCTCGGGAAAGAATTTTTGTCTATTTCCCGTGAACGGATTGGTAATTCCAATTCTGTCCCTCTGTATGTTCCCCTTTGATATTTGTCCATGTGCATAGTTCATGCGAAATGCCATGTTGTCTAACTTTAAGCAGATGTGTAGTGCCTCAGGCAAGGAAGCAGGTTCACGGACGCTTAACAACCGTGGAAGATCGCCGTTTAGACCCCTAACGAACGTGTCCAAGGCTTTATCCCTATATGTGTTCGTCATTGATCGAAGGCTTCCCTCATCTAGATTCAAACATGATACTTTGTCAAGTATCAGTGAAAGATGCTGATAAACAGTTTGATAAAACTCAGTTATAGGCCTATTGCCTTGGCACAGAACTGTCATTTGATACTCCAAAGTTCCGATATCTCTTTTATCGGAATAGTGCATCATCAGACATTTCTTCATCCTGGGCCAATCCAAAGGTGTTCTGTATGACTCTAATGCAGTATCTGCATCACCAGTTATCTTTGTTCTAATGGTGTGCAAAATTGCATAATATCGTCCTGTCCCCTGGAGGGACTTAAAGAGTTCCATTACCCTATCCACCGATTTACGCCAGGAGTTAAATTCCCCCGGTTGCCCAGAAAATTCACGTAGCGTCCGTACAATGTCCGGTACTTTGTCTAATTCCTCTAATTTCGTTACAGTTCCGATGGGTTGATCTATTTCCTCCTCCAAGTGAGGACTTTGTGATCCCAGAACTTCGTTCAGAATCTCCCTTATCTGTTCCCTCTGAATGTTATTAAGCCCCGAGGAGCCACTGTTATGGACGGATGATCCATTTAAACTCATATTTAATGTTCTATTTAATCTGTCTGTCAGTTGATCTATAGTCTCGTCTTCTGACATTGTTTTCGGAAATATTTTATGTTAACAGATGAAATAATAAAAGTTTCACTTTTTTTCTTTTAACAATCTGATTCTTGAATACTTAAATATGAAAAAAATAATAATAATAAAAAAAGGAATAATCTTACATTAATCTTAGAACCATACTGCTCTCCTGGATGATTTTGAGGCACTTGATGACTGATGAGTAGCTGGTGTTGTTGATATTGTTTGTTATAGCTGACGTTATTTCCAAGTTCACAATTTAATCACAATACTAATAATTTTTATTTATTACAAATTTTCTAATGCTTTTGCTATTTGTACCTTTTTAGGAAGAGTTTTTTTTCGAAATTGCACTTATTTTTATGTATTCTTAATGGTTATTTCTTTTAATTTTCTATTTACTTCCTTAGTTTTCCCTCTAATTCTTGTGTCACTGTTTCCAAAAAAATTTTCTATAATTTTATATAAAAAAAGAATTGTTTTTCCTTCGTTTCACTCTTCTTTTAATGTCACTGTTTTTTTCCAAAATTTTCGATATTAATTTTTATTTAAAATTTTTAAAATTTTGTTTTAATGTTACTATATTTTTTTTATAATTTTTTCTCATTTAAACATTTCCTTTTAAACTTTGTCGTCACTGTTTTTTTTTCAGCATTAATTTTTATTTAAAATTTGTCACTATTTTTTTATAATTTTTCCTATATTAATTTTCATTTAAAAATTTTCTTTTAAACTTTGTTGTCACTGTTTTTTTTCAGAATTAATTTTTTATTTAAAATTTTTCCTTTAAAATTTTGTGTTACTATTTTTTTATAATTTTTTCTCATTTAAACATTTCCTTTTAAACTTTGTCGTCACTGTTTTTTTTTCAGCATTAATTTTTATTTAAAATTTGTCACTATTTTTTTATAATTTTTCTATATTAATTTTCATTTAAAAATTTTCTTTTAAACTTTGTTGTCACTGTTTTTTTTTCAGAATTAATTTTTTATTTAAAATTTTTCCTTTAAAATTTTGTTTTAATGTTACTATTTTTTTATAATTTTTTCATTTAAAAATTTTCCTTTAAACTTTGTCATCACTGTTTTTTTCAGAATTAATTTTTTATTTAAAATTTTTCCTTTAAAATTTTGTTTTAATGTCACTATTTTTATTTTTATTAATTTTTTAAAATTTTTTTGTTTCACTTTTCCTTATTTATAATTTCTATTATCTAGTTAATCCGCGGGGCACGGGCTTACCAAGCTGTGACTTCACGTCACTCCTGTTTATCGTTTACGGATTACTGAGGGGCTTGGCAAGGCTTGACTTTTGTTTTTTTCGATACCGGGGGACCTTTTATCCTTGGGTCCCTGCTCGGGCGCCAATTAAATCCTGGATAGAATTTTTTAATAAAAAAATTAATTGTTGTGCGCGGATGGCGACACAACAATGTTCTTTATTTGGTATAAAAACTAAAAGTAACAATATTCTTAAAAACTACCCTACTTATTAACAGGTTTTGTTGATCACGCCATTCGAGTATTTGGTATCAGCAGACGGCGCGTGCGATGTTGTTGCTATCGTTGTGCAATGTTGTTGATGGGAATTTGTTGAGTTGCAGTATTCCTGGCTGTTGGCAGTCACCCCATGTGGGTATCGGATATCAACCATTGGCATGTGCAATGGAATTATTGTGAAATAAGCTGCGTTGTTGTATTGCAAAATACGCAACGTCAGCTTGTGAACTTATTTTGTGTCTTATTTAGTTATTTCCAAAAAAATAGATTTTAAACATAATTTGTGTTAACTTATATTTTAAAGAAAAGGTAAAATAATAAAGCAAAATATTTAGTATTGGAGGGATAGTATGATGACAACGTTAGTTTTTTGAACTTTTTAAATTTTATGTAGAAAAATATTTTCCAAAGTTCTGCCACCACGTCTTTCGAAAGATTCACAAATCCGCCGGCATGCAAATATTACCTTTTTAAAGCTAACAAGGCTACCAACCTAGCAAAAAAGCAAGCAGGTCATTATCGCTGATAGTTTTTTTGTGCAATGATAATTTCTTTCGGATTAAATATTAAAAAAAAAACATTTTTTTCTGAATAAAAAAAAAAGTTGTGTTTAACAACATGGCACAACCACAATTACCAATATTTTGACCTAATTTTTTGGCTACCTTAGTTTTAATATGTTAACTATTAAATCAAATTAAAATTTTTGAAATCGGTGGCAAACAAAAATTGGAATCAACCTGGTGTCTTGCATTTTGTTGACCAATACATCGGTTTCTGCTTAATTAACGGATCTAGCCCTTGATATTCGATTTATAGGAGGAACAACTGACACACATGTTCTGTTCCCTAGCAAAAATAATGTGAGAAAATTTAAGGGAAATGTGAACAAACTACGAGGGAAAAAATTTTTCACGATAATGGGAATTTTTCCCCGTGAACATTTGTTCACGTTATTTTTCTTCTTTGAATTACATTTTTTCATGGGAGTTTTTCATGATCGCAAATATGTGAAAAGGGGAAACATTCCGGGAAAAATTATTCACCATAGGGGTGATTGTAAATTTCGATAAGAAAGATTCAATAATAAAAAAATAAATTTCAAAAAAAACAAGTAAGAGTGCTATATTCGGCTGTGCCGAATCTTTGATACCCTCCACCGACAGTTCGAATATTTTAGGAGTAATATCTGTATGATGTCTATTTATTATTATAATCTTTATAAAAACAGACATCTGGATTAAAATTGGTTGCGGTTTAAATCTAATTAAATTATTGACCGACAATCAGAAAGTTTAATGCTTTTTTTAGCAATTTTAACTAGCTTGAGTAAAATATCATGATTCGTAACAGTTCAAGCCGAATCTAAATGATTTTCAGAACGGGAATTTATATTGGAGCCATGGTAAGCTTTGAACCAATCAGCCCAAAATTCTGCAGAGTAATTTCTGGTATTAAAAAACATACCTTTCAATACAGCGGTACAATTAGTTTTAGCGTTTGCAGTGAATTTCAGAAGACTGCTAAAATTGGATCTAATGTAAATTATGGACCGTATATTACAAAATAGCATAACATTTTTTATGGCTATAGGAAGCTAAGCTGGAAGAAAGTATACCGCAATATCTATATCTGCTACGGTTTTAGGCGTATTAAATTATTTTACCAGAGTGGGCTTTATATGGGGTCTATAGTAAATTATGGACCGATCTTCACGAAATTTCACAGTGTCATTTCAAGTTCTATAAAACTGTGATGTACCAAATTTTGTTATGATACCATTATTTTCTACTGTTTTAGGCGTACTAAACTCTTTTCCGCGAGTAGGGTTTATATGGAGCCTAGGGTAAATTATGGACCGACCTTCACGAAATTTCACAGTGTCAATTCAAGTCCACCAAAACTGTGACGTGCAAATTTCTATTATTATAGCATTGTTAATTACGGTTTTAGGCGTACTAAACTGTTTTCCGGTAGTAGGGTTGATAAGGGGCCCAGGGTAAATTATAGACCGATCTTCACGAAATTTCACAGTATCATTTCAAGTTCTATAAAACTGTGATGTAGCTAATTTTTTCGTTTTTAGGCGTACTAAGCTGTTTTCCGGGAGTAAAGTTTATATGGGGCCTAGGGTAAATTATGAACTGATCTTTTACTAACTTTCACAGTCTTATTTCTAGTCCTATATAACTTTTATGTACCAAATTTTGTTATGATAGCATTATTAATTATGGTCTTAGGCGTACTAAACTGTTTTCCGGGAGTAGGATTTATATGGAGCCTAGGGTAAATTATGGACCGATCCTTACGAAATTTCACGGTCTTATTTCTAGTCCTATAAAACTTTGATGTACTAAATTTTGTTTTGATAGCATTATTAATTATGGTCTTGGGCGTACTTAACTGTTTTCCGGGAGTAGGGTTTATACGGGGCCTAGGGTAAATTATGGTCCGATCTTTACGAAACTTTTAGTGTCATTTCTAGTCCTATTGAACTGTGACGTGGCAAAATTTCTTATGATTGCATTGTTAATGAGGGTTTTTGGCATACTATACTCTTTTCCGGGAGTAGGGCTAATTTGGGGCCTAGGGTAAGTTATGGACGGATCTTCACGAACTTTAACAGCGTGATTTCCAGTCGAATAAAACGAATTTGTGGAAAATCTTATATCATTCTGTTCGTTATTCCACCATTAATGTTAGTTTTTGTAACAAAATTATAAATTTTTTTTAGGTGGTGGTTTCACATTTTGATTCATAGCTCTGATCCTACTGAACCGATTTTCCCGGATTTCAATCCCAAACTGCTTAGGATAACTACAAGCAAATTGACTCCAACTTTGCTTTTTTCTTTTGAGTTTTTCGAAAGCGAGCGTGTTTTCAACAGACGGACAGACGTACAAACAGGCGGGCATGGCTAAATCGACTTAGAATAACTCATGGACACAGATTATATATTCTTTATGGGGTCTGAGATGAATAATAAAAAAGTTTCACACGGAATGACAAACTAAGTATACCCCCTTCACAACTGATTATGGTGGAGGGTATAAAAAATTAGTTCATTCAAAACTTTGTTAAAGGAAATAAGCAAATCGTGTATCAGATATAATGCGCAAGCCTATCAATCATGACACCTGTGCATCATATGTGATACATTGAACCGGTTTTCAGTTTAGCATTTTAAAAATAAACGGTTAACCGGTTTTAATTCGAATACATAAAAAAACTAAAATCAAATTAGTTTTTGTAATAAAAATTTAATTAGAATAAAAAGTTCGGTTTGTGCTTTGTTGTGATACAGACGTGTATTCTTAACCCCGCATACGATTTGAATTTTTAATTAATCACATTTGATTTTGTAATATAAACAGTGAATGGACGCTTAAAAATAAATGATATATTTTGTTAGTTAAATTATTTAACATAATAGTGAACAATTAAAACGATAAAATTAAATAAAGAAAAATAGTAAAAATTAATACATACATACGTACTAATGTTCATACATGTGTATGTATACAAAAATATTCTGATCAAAAACATTTTAGTTTAAATTTTTTTTTGTTGTTGTAAAATACAAATAATAACAAAAAATATTAAAAGCACAGAAAAACGGTGAAAAACAAAAACCATTTATTGCATGAATAAAAACAATGTAACAACAATAAAACTAAATGAAAGAAATGTTTACGTGACAGTTCATGCAAACGAAAATAATGCAGAAATAAATAAAACAAAACAATATTAACTACCTAACGGCTAAGCCAATTATTCGTACACGTTCTCTATCACCCCCTTTGTTTACAAAAACGGTGGATAGTGATACATTAAAAAGTATTAAACTGCCTCTTGGGACAAGTGTTGCCGAGTACGCAAGTATTGCCGCGACGGCAAAAACATTTTGTTAGTAGGAAAACCCTCTAGTAAAAAGTTGTCAAAAGCCTCAAGTACAAGTTGGTATGGACAGGTACATAACAGTGCTTAACGGGGTCGCAGCCCCACCTCTGCAGCAGTTGCTTTTGCCTCAAAAGTACCATCTTTTGATAAAATATACTCTCAAAATCGTGAGCTTATAAAGAGACAAAAATACAAGTAAATAATGAGAATGATTTTCGCAAACTAATTAACAAATTTTAAGCACTTCAAAAAGTTTTTATAAATACCAACTGTAGAGCAGTAAGGGTCTTCAGGTAGTGATTAAGGGAATTGACTCATGAGTGGAACCAGAAGAAATTAAAACTTTCTTGGAAGAAAAAGGTTTCAAAGTAAAACATGTAGTAAATATTAAAAAAAAGGGAAAAAATCCCCAACCCCTATTTCGAGTGGAGTTAGAACCCGGCGACGTTAAACTTTAAAAAAACGAAACGCACCCTATTTACAATTTGAAATTTATTCTGTATAGAAGAATTACTATAGAGGTGCCGCACAAAAGAAATGGTCCGGTTCAATGTCTAAACTGCCAAGAATTTGACCATACTAAGGCATATTTCTACTTACCCCCTGTTTGCGTAGTATGTGGTGAATTACATGGTACAGTTCTTTGCGATAAGTCTAAAAACGACCCCAATGTAAAAAACTGCAGCAACTGTGGCGGTAATCAATTGGTTTTTGGAACGCAAACGGCATCCGCCAACATAAAAATTATTTAGAATACTTTCTTAAAAATTTACAAATTGATGTCATGATGGTTTCTGAAATTGATTTGACCTCAAGAAATACGTGTAAAATCAATGGTTATATACTATATAAAACAAGGACTCTCGAGATAGAGCTTGTGGAGGTTCCGCTGTTTTGATAAAAAAAATCGAGTCAAGAACTACCTAATGTGGGTTCATCGTGAGGACTATCTGCAAGCAACGAAAGTTTGTGTTGAAGTGCTAAATCGAAACCTAGTAATTTCATCTTTATATTCTCCACCTAGATTTTAAATATCAGAAAGCCAATATTGTGAATATTATATATCACTAGGACCGTGTTTCCTCGCTGCTGGCGGTTATAACGCTAAACATACCTTCTGGGGGTCACGACTTATAACACGAAAGGGTCGTGTTTTATTTAACACAATTACTAAAATGGATTTAAGTGTGGTCGCGAGCGGACAACCGACATATTGGCCTTCTGATCAGCAAAAAATTCCAGATGTCATCGATTTCGTCGTGGTTAAAAACATCCCCACAGACACTAACAGCTTCCTGTAATGTAACTGCGTGTGGAAAAACTATTTTTCCAATAAAACCTTTGCTCCACAATGGACTTTGGCACGTTGGTGTTTTGGGCTGTAGCTCGCCGGCAATGGGAGGTTCGTGTCCATCTAGGTTTTCATAGTTACTAACTCTACTTCGTGCCAAAATGTAAACGATGTTAAAAAAAAGAAGCAATAGAAAAAACGAGCAACGATGTACACAATACCTAAAGAAAGGAGTGAATACCTTAAAAAAACGGACAGACATTTCGATGACCGAAACTTTCACACTAAATTTGTTTGGCCGGACTCGAAGCCGCGGGACAAGGTGTTATGGTCCCGGTCAGGCTGCCCACCCCAAATGACAGGTTAATGTCAACCGTGACATCACCTTTTTGCCTGAATAAAAAAAATTAGGTAATGTCCCTAAACACTACTTACCTAGCTTTATTTCACTTTCGCTACACTTCAACCGTTTCTTCAATAACTAAAACATTTTTATATTTTTTTTCTAAAACGATGTAAATACAATAGTTGTTTATTAAAATATTCAAAGTTATTATGATAATTTCATAGCTATATAGTACATATATATATTTTGTTTTCTTATTAATCCTACATATGTATATTTATATAAACTTAGGTTTATGAATTGTTATTATAAAATAAGAAAAATTCACATTGTCATACCAATAATTAATTTTAATCAAGAGAAATTACAATGAACAAGATGAAAAATAAATAAGCAAAACTCAATGACGTCACTATAATCGGTACTTATTTTGTTTTTCTTTTTTTTTTCCAACTAAAAAAAACCGATTTTCAATAGGATAACGCGAAATGGAATCAATGAATTCTCCACAACAACAACCGAAGAAGAAGAATTTTTACGTTTAATTACTGAGTAAATTAAGGGAGTATTTATCAATTTGTTAATTTAATTGTACGTTAGTTTATTCTTTATATAAACAATAAATATGTATCTTACGCTGTTTCGTATAACTTGGTCGTGAGTTAATTTAAATTATGTATTTAATCAATTGGTTATTACTTTGTTCATTTACTACGGTGTAATTAATTAGCTCGTTATTACAATAAACTTCCTTAATTATTATAAGCATTGGTTTATTTGATCGTATAACTGACAACTAGATCATTTACTTAAACAAGATACGATTATATTATTTATTACCTAAGTTGGCAAGTACCGTAAGGTTTATTTTCAATCAATTTCTCGCCTTTTATCAAGACTTTATTCCTTGATGAACGTTTCTTAATTAATTAAGGAAGAATTTTGTATCTAATTAATAAACTAATTAAAGGTATTATGGATCAATCGGTTTATTTAATTGTTCATATAGTCTCTTAGATCATCAGATTATTATATTCTAAGTTAAATTAATTGTATTATTATTTTTTTTTTTTTTTTAAGGCCCTTAAGATTTCATTTGTTCATATTTCTTTTTTCTTATTCATTAACTTAGTTAATCCTTTACTAAATTGTTTATTTTTATTAAGTAGTCATAAGTTCAATTAAATTATTTATTCAGTTATTAGTTTATTAAAATTATGTACTTAATTCATTTGTAAGAATTTTATTTATTTGAATTATTAATGATTTTGATTAATTAATCATAAACGATTTATTTAATCCTTTATTTAATTAAACAGCAATTCAAATCCCTAAATGAATAATGACCAATTTATTTAAACAATCAGTCACCAAAATTACCCATTTAATCAATTAATTATTAGTTAATTTAAATCATTTATTTAATTCACAAATTATCAATGACTTCAAGCAACCAATAATAATGAATCCATGTAACAATTCAATGATTTAAACCATTTATTTAAATAACAAGTTACCTAAATTACTAATTATATTCATTTGTAAGAATTTTATTTATTTAAATCATTAATGATTTTTACTAAATAATGATAACCATTAATCTATTCAACCAATTAATCAAATTTAAGATCATTTAATGGAACTAATTATTAAATTCAATTTAAATAATTAGTTATATAAATTATCAGTTTAACGCATTTGTTAGTATTTTATTTATTTAAACTATAAATGGGTTTTACTAACTAATTTAAAATAACTTTTCCAATTAAATGATTAATCTTGATTTTAACTTTTATTGTTTAACTAATCAGTCATATCATTTATTTATTTGGGTTATTTGTGAGTATTTTATTTAATTAAATTATAAATGGATTTAACTAACTAATTAGGATAACCTATCCATTTAATTGATTAATGATTCCAACTTTTTTTGTTTAACTAATTAGATATATAAACTATCTATTTAGTTCATTTATTAGTATTATATTTTATCTACATGACCAATGATTTTTATTAATCAATAATAAACAATTTATTTAATTATTTATTTAACTATAATCAGTCATGCAAACAATTAAAACCAATTTATCCAACCAATCAGTTATCAAAATCATGAATTTAATCAATCAATCTAAGTAATCAATAATAATGAATTCATTTAATTAATTAATGATTTAAATTTCTTTATTGAAGTAATTAGTTATTTAAATTATTAGTTTACTTATTCAAATAACTACCAACTAAAAAAAACTTAAATACGCTAAATTCTTGATTAAATTATTTATAACCTTATTTCTAAAATATCATTAAACTTGTTTATTTAATAAGATCCTCCTAAACTATTTATTTAAATACCTATTCCTCAAACCTTGTTCCTAGTCAGGTAACAATAAACTTCCTATAGGTGTGTAAAGACATACACATACCTAGGTGTATACACACATGTGCATACAGGTAAATATATGTATATATATATATATACACATGTGAATATACACATACGCATGTAAATATATATACTATATATAAATGTATGTATAAATCTTTTAATAATTCAAATAAATACCAAGTTAACTAAATGCTTTTTAATTATTTATTTATTAGATAAGTTTTTATTTTAACCTAACTACTTATTAAACACAACAAATTGTTATTTAGTTAGTATATTTAGTAATTAAGGTTTTAGTTATTAGTGTATATGAAAACAAATTTTGATTTTGTTTCTTTTCTTTTCTTCTTCTTTTAATAACTTCTAAATTTTCTTAAGCTTTATGTTTTAATACATAAGTCTTCATCCGGGGTATATATGCGATGATTAAAAATTTTAGAATTGACAATAGACCACAAAGTACGTCCTATCTATGAGGCAATTTGGTATAGCCACAAGTAAAATATGCATTGAATATCAGAAACGAAAACATAGGTTGTTTTCGTTGTTTAACGATGTAATTTTTCTTTGGAGATTATTTTCACGTAAAATTTCTTTAAAATTGTAAAATAAGGTGGAATTTTGTATATTTGTATACTCCTTACCTTCAGGCTTCTTACTGACTTGGAAAACTAGGTTGTATTTACGTATAATTCTCCAGGTGGCGAATTAAAGCTGGTGTAGATGCTGGGCGCGGATATCACCTTGCTTTCTTGGCTGTTTCCTATCATGTGGTCTTAACAACTATTGAGCTCTTACAGATGGAGTTGGTAGAGGCAACAATGTCCTCATTAAAATTGAAAGACGATGAAGAGTTAAAGTTGATTCGCTTTCCTTTATCACGCTGGGCGGATGTGTATGACGTCATGTAAAAAAAAAAATGTTGGTCGTACTGGCGGTTAAAGTTGAAATGGCTGGCTGTTGAAGATATATGCCAAGAATTTAAACGTTAAATATAACGTTGTATCAGCCGTAACTATGTGGGTAGGGTGAACCTGTACCCTGCCGCCAAAATTTGGTATGCACACGTGGTATGTCACTGGCGGTAAAATTGATGGTTAGGGTGAAACGTACGTGGTTTCAACTCTTGTTGTTGCTGTATTTTTATTTTTTTTTTATAAAAAAAAAATTCTTTAGTTTTTCTTTTGTTGTTAATCATAAAATTTTTTCTATGATTAAACGTTATAGCACGCTTACCCGGAAAGAACAAAGGTTACGAATCCTCGTGGTACTTATCATGGGTTACTGGCTAGCTGCTATGATCACTGTTGTAACCCACCCAAACACGTTTGCGCAAAAAGAACTCCTTGCAATCCGTAATAGGACATACTTCCTTCAATTGGCTACCGAGACAGCTTTCCGGGACTTTTGCGTTAGTGTGATTTTCTTTATTAATTTGTTTAATGGTTGGTGTTAATAATCCTTTTAACACAATTCTGTTTATACGCAAATTAATAGATGACACAAAAAACTTGGATCACTTTGTTTTTATTTGTGGGCAGTTCCAATTTTCTTGGAATTCCTTCTAACTTTTTGCTCTTTACAAAAAAAAAATATTTAATTTCAAATTTACTCGCGTACAAACCACTTAATCCACCTTGCCATGTGCAATGCCACTTAACGAATGACTCGCCGCCTTTGCTATAATGGTTTTTTTTTATTTTTTTTATTTTGTGTATAACGACGCTGAATCAAGGCGAATTCAACTACAAATTCTTATAGTGTAGAGTTGTATTCTTTTCGTAAATTGTAGGGTTGTATTTTTTTTTCCTTTTTATAGTGATGACACTCAGAGATGGAGATACTCATTTGTAAATTATGAGTAAAAAAAAAAACGCCAATATAAAATCAACACGGTGTCCGTCACATAGCCAGCTCTTTTCTCATAGCCTGTTGTGTGGAAAGAGTTGGGAAGTCGGATGATCTGGCAACTCCCTTACTATCTCTCGGCCCTTGTGTAGCTACGCCCTATAATTTGTCGAATTCGGCTTCCTTAACAATCTCCATCCACCATGATTTCCTTTTCATTCCTACCTTTCAGCAAGTTACCATCCAGGAGCGGCAATACAAAAAAAAATTAACCGGTTAACATCCCCCCACGAGAGTATCATTAGCCCGAAGTAAGAACACATGGAGTCAGTGTTTCAAAACAGGTAAGTAATTTAATTTTACTATGTACCCAAATATATGTATAAAAAAAATTTATAACCCCCAAAATTCCCTCTTTTTACATAGAATCCCTAGATGACGCCATGCACAAAGAGGATCCAGCCGTTGGAAGATATTTCCAACAATCTTACAAGAGATGTCTAATAAGAAACCATTTTGGACTTCGGGAGACCCCGATGAAGCCAGGACTCGACCCGAGGTACCGAAATAAGGTGAGTGATATTTAAAAAATATATATACTCATAACTCGGCAAGGCAAAACAGTTAAGACCGCTTTTCTTCCCTGTATATCAACTGATTTAAAAAAAAAAAAACACACGATTTGGAAGATTTTTACTCATAGAAGTGCACAATATATATTTTAAGCAAATCTGTTCGCCGCCTTCGCTGTTCGCTTACCCTACAAGAACAATGACAGCCATTTGATGCATCATCCGATGGTCATTGCTGATGGGTTTATACATCATTTATTAAGTGCAATTTGAAAAAAAAAACTGAGATGAACATTCGTGTACGTGTGGCATTATTTTACACCCATACTTGTGAACTTTAATATATTTACGTGAATTTAATACCAAATTGAAAGTGTGTTAGTTTATAAGTTCCGTGTGTGTTTGTTTACAACCGCCATTTCACGTAGGGAAGCGTTCAAAATTAGCTACTAACACAAATGTACAAAATGCGTTTTCTTTTTTTTCCCCTCTATTATCCCATAATAAAAAATTTGGGTGTTCGATTATTCGACCTTTTATAGAAAGCGGTTTTTGAACATATCGACTAAAAAAAAAAAGAATGCTCAAAACATGTTAAGTCGCATATGCTCAGATGTAGTATGTTTTCCTCACGTGTGCATAATAAAGTATGGCCGAATTTTTTTACCCTTAGGCGAACAATAGTAAATAAAATTGTGCATTCGCGATTTGTGAATCGCCGCTTTTTCCCAATCTATGATTAATTAATCGAACGATCAATTTAACAAATGGTCGGTTAGTTTGCTCGGAACCAACGGTTACGACTTCTGGTTCGCCCTCTTCCGGTTACTAAGCAAACCAAAACTCTATCTCAAGTGTTACAAGATTTTCACGAAAAATTGTGTAATTAAGAAAAAGGCACCTGAAGTTAATTTTAAGATATTTGCTTTTCACTTAACCCTAGAACGATAATCTGCGTAAATTTTACGCATGCACTTTCAAAATATTGATATTAATTTTTAATTAGCCTGAATCAGTTGCTGTGCATTTCAGACATTTTATATGTACAACTATTTTAAATTTTGGTATTTTTATTAAATACAAGTGGTAAAATGAAATCCATATTAGTTTGTTCTTAATTAATCAAAGAACAACAACAATACAGCAGACTAAACCAATGCGTAAATGTTACGCATGATTACCTTTAACGTAGGTCATGATATGATTATCTTTTAAGGGTTAAAAATTATAGAATAAAAAAAATAGGTGTTTGTCTGTAGATTAAATAACCCATAATTAATATAAGTGACTAAATGACGGTAAGATGATCCAAAATATAATTAAATTAAGTAACCGAGGGATGCTGCAAAACAATTGAGCGGTTACGCGTTAAGCGGCAATATTAAAAAGCAACTGTTGTTAACCCACAGTTATTGTTTTTGATTAATATGTAATCATATATTGCGACAAATGTCGGTTATGTAAAAAGTGTGAATAATTCAGATATACAGTGCGAAAAAACTTGTCTCCTATTTACTCTACCTTAAGTCCTAATAAAACTAACAATGGTTCCCTCTCAATTTTCAGCTTAATCAAACCTTTCGCCAATTAGATCCCAATTTCACCTATTTCCTACCAATAATATTACATTCTACGCCTTACATTACCTATTGCTTCAAATGTTGAGCGTGTATCACACCAATAAACTGTCCTCTGAGGTTTTCAATTTCATATTGACTGTCACCTACTGCCCTTCTGATCCTGCACCTTAACCAAGGTCTGCAAAGTTTTGCGTTTATTCCCTTTGAAAATTTACTTTGTACAAAGTTTTTTCTGTAGACCTCTTGCCCGGGCATATATTTTACCATCCTGCTTTTAAGGTTATAGGATTTTACATTTCGCAAATACGCGTCATGTAGCTTTTCGCCAACTTTTTGGTGGATAAGTTGCATTTGTGCTGATTTCGGCAGTATTAACATTTCTCCTTCCTCGGCTGATTTTAGTTTTCTTAATATTTCATACGCGTCCGCATGCGTGACCATATTGTAACCAGTTAGTGAAAAGTAGGGCGTTACGCCAGTAGACGAATGAACCGTAGACCTAAGAGAGCATTCTATTTTGGCTAGATTCTCATCCCATTTTGATTGGTCATTATCTAAAAGACTTCGGATGGAACTAAGTATGGTTTGGTTGACCCTTTCGCTCGCATTAGATTGCGGTGAATATATCGGGGTACGCATATGTTTGACGCCAAATATTTCTAAGAAATCCTTAAATGCTTCGGAGGTAAACTGTTTGCCATTATCCGAATGTAGCATTTCTGGCACTCCGAATTTATAAAATACCTCATCTCTCAAAAATTTAATCACAGATTTAGTGGTAGCTTTGGACAACGCTTTTAATAAAACAAATTTGGTTTTGTGGTCCAGGACTATAAAAATAAAGGTATTGCCTGATTTTGTTCTAGTATAGGGTCCTAAAAAATCAATATAGATCTTTTGAAAAGGCCTTTGAGTTATGACTTCTTTTCCCATCGGTGGACGCAATATTTTCCTAGGGTGTTTTATTTCCTTACAGGTTTCACATTGTCCCACAAAGTCTCGGATATGCTTCACCATGGACGGCCAGTAAAAGTGCTCCCTTATATTGTACAAAGTTTTGGCTATTCCCCCGTGTAAGGTGTTGTCAACATGCGATTTCCTTATTATGCCATCTGTTAGGCGGGATGGTATCCATATTCGCCAGCAGTCGTCCTCATTCTCTAGGCCATCTCGGTTGAATTTAACCCTTTTGTAAAGAATTCCTTCCTCTACTTTCAAATCTGGGAGCCTATTCGAATTCTGTTCCACTGTGTCTATGAGGGTTAGATATTCTTTACTCCTGAATTCTACTGAATTGAAATCTAATAAGCTGCTAGGCTCGGCTACTACCTCCTCCATATCTTGTCGCGATAGCATATCGGGGACTACATTTTTACTGCCTTTCCTATGCACGATATTAAATTTGAAACCTTGAAGCTTTAAGCTCCATCGAGCAAGTCTACCGTTGAGGTCATTCTGCCGCATTAGCCACTTTAAACTGGAATGGTCAGTGATCACTGTGAAATCCATCAACTCTATATATTGTCTGAACCTTTCAATCGCAAGTACCACCGCGAGACACTCTTTCTCCGTTGTAGAATAATTTTTCTGAGCACTATTTAATTTCCGGGAGAAATACTCGATTGGATGCTCTTCACCTTCATCGTCCTTTTGAAATAAAACGGCGCCTAAGCCAACGTTAGAGGCGTCGCACTGTACGAAGAACGGCTTTTCAAAATCAGGGCTTGACAAGACAGGACTGGTCACTAAACGGTGCTTCAACTCTTCAAACGATTTCATTGCTTCAGTCGTGAAATTAAATGAAGGGGATTTCTTTAAAGTATCAGTCAGAGGTGCGGTAAGGGTGGAAAAGTCATGGATGAACCGGCGGTACCAGCCGACGGTGCCTAGGAATCTCCTAACATCCTTTTGATTTTTCGGCGGTTTTATGTCTAAAATCGCCTTTACCTTTTCCTCATCAGGCTTTAGTTTGCCTCCGCCTACAACGTAACCTAAATACTTCAATTCCCTATAGCAGAATTTGGATTTTGACATATTAATAGTCAGGCCTGCCGCCGTTAATTTCTGGCCCACGATTCGAAGCATTTCCATGTGTTCTTCAAAATTTGGGGAGACTACCAACAGGTCATCGAGGTACACGAACACCCTATCTTTCAGCTCAGACGGCACCACTTTATCCATCAATCGACATAATCTCTGCGCAGCATTGCACAATCCGAAAGGCATAACCTTAAATTGATATTGAGGCCGACCTGGGACTGTGAATGCTGTTTTCGGCCTACTCTCCTCATCCAGAGGGATTTGCCAGAACGCATCCTTTAAGTCGATTGCTGAAATAAAATGTGTGTCGCCGAGCCTAGCTAGTAAGCCATCGATGTTAGGGAGAGGATAAGCGTCCTTTTTAGTGACCTTGTTCAATTCCCTAGCGTCGAGGCATAGCCTATTTTTACCGGGTTTCATTACCAACGTTGTCCTATTGTTCCATTCGGCTCCTGTGGTTACTTCTATCACATCCAAATCCAACATTCGGTCCAATTCGGCAAAAATTAATTTTTGTACGGCAGGACTAACAGGATAATATCGCATTTTTTTAGCAGGGGCATCACCAGTGTCTATTTTGTGAGTCTCTAAATCAGTTTTACCTAAGCCATATTGCGTATGGCACTTGAACGAAAGTTTAACGTTTTCAAGAATTCTGTGCTGGTAGCTAGTCAAATCATGAATTTTAGAGTTTTCGCAACCTTCCACTGTAATTGAATTTATGGTGTCATTATCGAAAATTATTTTCAGTCCGATTTGCATCCAAAAGTCGTATCCAAGGATTAATTCTTGACTCAAATTAGGTACTAGGTATAAAACTGATTCGACCGACTGGTTTCCCGATTTAATAATTGCCTGTATTTTCCCTACTATCATGTGTTGTTTACCGTCCGCCGTTCTCACAGAAGATTTGTAATCCAATATTTTAACCTTCATTTTCCGAACATTTTCTAAACAATTCTTGCCGAGGCAACTTACTGACGCGCCACTGTCGAGAAGACCCTGATAATTCAACCCATTAATAGATACCGACATGTATGGTCTTATGTCGTCTGGCCTTCATATTAAAGTTGACACGATTTTTTTTCTTTCTGCTTTTCTTGCAGCATATCTTTTTCGGGTGTTAATTATCTTTCGGCTAACCTTAGGTTCGTAGTCCGCAAAAATTTCCGCCCTTTTTTGTTGGTATAGTTCAAGGCGTTGTTCGTACGAGAGATGGGGATTAATATTTGATTTCGAAACAGGTTGCTGGCATACGTCGGGACTGTGATTTTGTTCCATTTGGCTGTTTTCTGACTTAATTATCTCAGTGGTTTGGTCTAAAATCTGGTTTTCGGTTGGTTTGTCGCTAGCTAGTATAAACTTTAAAAAATTGTCATTTACTGGGTTGGGTTTTGGAATGAACACGCCGGCCCAGTCCTTTGCGTGTTCAGCTTTTGGTTTCCCACACATTTAGGGCAAGTCGGGCTAGTAACGTCCTCGAACCCACATTTATAACAAAATATTCTTCTTTGGGTTACAGGACATTCAATGAACGAGTGACCTGGAGTCTTACAGTTCCAGCAGATAAGTTGCTTTGCTGCGAGGTTAACCTTCTGTAACTCCTCCACTAGCCGCGCTTGATCATCGTTTGGCTCACCATCAAAAACGTCAACTTCATATACCCTACGCGTGTTCCCTAGAGGCGTACGTTGTGAAAAGCGTTTGGCAATATTTCTTTCTGCCCTTTTGCATTCTCCAAGAAGTTGGTCTAAATTATCAATCTTAATGGGAAAAACTAGCTGTGCCAAACCATCCTTTAAATTATCTTTTACTATCTTAACGAGCTCGGATTCTAAAACGTGTATTCTCATTTGGTTTTTGAGTTTTATGATTTCCGTAATGAAGGCATCGGCGGTTTCATTCGGGGCCTGTCTACGTTCCATTATTTTTCGTTGTATTTCGAAATCGCTTTCGAAGTTACGGAATTTTCTAATAAGGTGGTATTTAAACGTAGTCCAATCACATATGGGATGCTTCATCCGAAAAGCCCAAAACCAGGTACTAGCAGCTCCAGTGACCAAATGGTGAAATCCCTTCATTACAGTGTCCCATGAGCAGAATCTCTACCCGAAAAACGAAATCTTCAACAGTCAAAGATTTATTAGTACCGTCGTACTTAATACCCCACTTCTCTAACTGGTTAGGTGATATGGGATTATAAACGTGGTTATGTGGTGAATTATCAAAACTAGCGGGTTCAAAATAATTTTGTGGACTGTTTCCGAATAATTGTTGTGGTACATGTGGCTGAGGTAATCGACGTTGAAAAGGCATTTGAGGATTATTTGGTGGACGAAATGGTGGTTGTTGTCTATCATTATTGTTAAATGGTGTGCGAAAATCTTGATTTGGATTAAACTGTCTGGGATTCGGTGGATTTTCCTGGTCCATAAAATTGCTGCGCTCTGAACGTAAAGATTCTCGGATTAACTGCGGTAACATCAACTGCATATGCTGTACTTCCCTCATGATTGAAGCTTGTGCAGCGCCGACAGATGCAGCGACGTATTCCCTAATCGTCACTTCCTCCTCGTTTACGCCTAAGCCTGGGTTAACTTCCTCCCTAATTGGTGGTAATTCCCGATCCTGTTGATCCATATTGTCACTATTGCGCCTTGCAGGTCTACTTCCTTGTCCGCTTATCTCCCTCGCTGTTAAGCTGCTATACGTTGGTGTACGAATGGTGATTTCACTCTCCGGTGAAGAATGTGTTTGCGGTCCAAAACCCGGAGGAAACTGAATAGACATTAACGGTGTAACCGCGTTTGTTGAAATAACCGGTGCAATGTTTTGCGGGGCTGATGTTGTGGCCGAATCACGAGGTTGATTATCGTCGCTGGTAACGGGGTTCCGACTAGAGGACCTAAGATTCCTGGTACTCATTATAAACTACCGTCCAAAACAATTATAATCCCTCAACTTATTCAACAAACAAAAAAGGAAAGTTACGAAGTCAATCAGATCAACTAATTGTCAGCAAGAGAATACCCGCTTAAACTTTCAAGGCAAATACTGAACTTCAGACAAAAAAACAACAAATCTATAATCGAGATAACTGCTCGAGTCGCAAAAAAAATCGAATCCCCAACAAGAATTCCCGATATCAAATCAACGATACAGAAACCGAAAGTATAATAAACAATACTCGGGTAGATGTGAAAAAAAAATCTATATTATTTTAGATAATATATTTTTGTAATAATTTAAGTATTTTATAACTTCTACGGTTTAATACTACAAAAGTATAATACTACAAATCTATATATATAAAAAGAAGTGTACATTTTGATTGTCACTCCATAACTCGAGAACGGCTCGACCGATTGCCATAAAATTTTTAGGGAAGGTACAGGAAGGAGTGATGATGGTTAGTTGATTTTGAAATCCAAAATCGGTCTAGCCATTATCTATATATATAAAAATGAAAAATGTTTGTATGTTTGTCTGTGTGTTTGTTTGTTTGTTGGCTTATAGACTCCGAAACTACTGAACCGATTTTCCTGAAATTTTTACAGTAACTTCACGTCAGCCCTAAAAATAAAAAAGGCTACTTATTTTTTCGATAGGGGCAGGGGAATTGGTACCCCCCATAGAATGCCAATATTAATTATCGCATATCTTAAGAGCCGCTGGACGCATTTTGCTGAACTTTTTGTAGTAGGATCTTCTGAGCCCCAAAATTGAAATAAAATTGCAGCGGGGGTATTGGAATCCCCCATAGGACGCCAATGTTTAACATCGCATATCTTAAGAACTGTAATAGCGAGAATGTTCAAACTTTCTAGAAGTCACTCTTATGGCATACTACACTTTTGAAAATAAAAATAAAGCGGGTAGGCGCAGGGGGGGAAATCCCTCTCATAGGATGCATACATTAAATATCGATCAACTGAAGAACTTTTAAAGGGAGAGTCTTCAAACGTGGTTAAAGCTACTATTATAGTAAACTATAAATTTCAATATAAAAATGGGCGGGAGAGACAGGGGAGGAGCAGTACCCCTCATAGATAGAAATATTAATAAGAGCGAGCCACTGCACGCATTTTGTTGAAATTTTGGTAGTAGGATCTTCTGAGTCCCAAAATTGAAATAAAGTAGCAGTGGGGGAAGTGGTTTTCCCCATAGGACGCCAATGTTTAATATCGCATATCTTAAGAACTGTTATAGGGAGAATGTTCAAACTTTGTAGAAGTCACTAATATGGTATACTACACTATTGAAAATAAAAATAAAGCGGGTAGGCGCAGGGGGGAATACCTCTCATAGGATGTATATATTAAATATCGCTCAACTGAATAACTATTAAAGGGCGAGTCTTCAAACGTAGTTAAAACTACTATTATGGCAAACTTTAAATTTCAATATAGTAATGGGCGGGGTAGACAGAGGAGGAGCAGTTCCCCTCATAGATAGAAATATTAATAAGAGCCGCTGCAAGCATTTTGTTGAACTTTTGGTAGTAGGATCCTCTGAGTCCCAAAATTTAAATAGCAGCGGGGGAAGTGTTACACTCCATAGGACGCCAATGTTTAATATCGGATATCCTAAAAACTGTTAAAGTGATAATGTTCAAACTTTGTAGAAGTCACTCTTATGGTATACTACACTTTTAAATATAAAAATAAAGCGGGTAGGCGCAGGGGAGAAATACCTTCCATAGGATGCATATATTAAATATCTCTCAATCGATAAAGTGGTTAAAGCAGTGTTGCGAAGCGCACCGGGTTAAGCTAGTAATTTATAATATACAAAAGATTTAATAATGTAGTTAGTAAATACGTTTCATTAAACTACAAAAGATTTTAATAATATAATCAGTATAATAAATTTAATAATTCATTAGACTGCCAAAAGACTTAATAATGTAATTAGTAAATAAGTTTACGAATCTAGAAAAAAGATTAATTAATTTATTTTATTGTGTTAAGTACTGTAATTAATAGCTTGAGGTTGACATGTGTAGCATAAAGTGAGATAAAAACTTGTGGTAAAAAAAAACTATATCGTTCGAGTCCGCAATTTACCAATACTCCAATCAGATGATTGAGTACAATATTCTTGATAAAGAATGAAATTGTTTTTAAGCATTGTTTTCAATACCTAAAACGAATAAATCTAAATCTTGCCAAATAACAAAAAATTTAAACTGTGTGTGAAAAGTTGGAGTTATTTAGTTTACTGTCATCGAAATAACTAAACAAAACAAGAAACGAAAATTTACACTAATTTGAGTCGCCGGATCCTCTTCTCCCCTTCTCAACTAACTGAACCTAATGAACTCTTAGCTATTTAGCCCACGAATCATGATCAAGGTTAATGAAAAGATTCGATTTGAATCCCTTGACTCCCCCAGTACTAAGTTCCCTTGTCCGACGCTGACGCAACTCAGGCGTGGTACTGTTAACGTACCTTCCAGGACATACATTATCTAACAAAGTTCCTAATACCAAGATCCCTAACAAGTTTCCCTATATGATGCCGACGCAATGCAGGCATGGTATCTAATTAATACCTTCCGCGACATAAGTCATTATATAAAAGAAAAAAGTACGAGATTGAACATTTTGAACAGAAATGTTCGAAAGTATGGAAGCCAGAATAGATGAATTAAAACACCTTCAAGCTAAATAAATTTAGTCCAAAGGGTTAAATCACTTTCGAGCCCCACGTTGGGCGCCATTATTTGTAATGTAACTGCGTGTGGAAAAACTATTTTTCCAATAAAACCTTTGCTCCACAATGGACTTTGGCACGTTGGTGTTTTGGGCTGTAGCTCGCCGGCAATGGGAGGTTCGTGTCCATCTAGGTTTTCACAGTTACTAACTCTACTTCGTGCCAAAATGTAAACGATGTTAAAAAAAAAGAAGCAATAGAAAAAACGAGCAACGATGTACACAATACCTAAAGAAAGGAGTGAATACCTTAAAAAAACGGACAGACATTTCGATGACCGAAACTTTCACACTAAATTTGTTTGGCCGGACTCGAAGCCTCGGGACAAGGTGTTATGGTCCCGGTCAGGCTGCCCACCCCAAATGACAGGTTAATGTCAACCGTGACATCACCTTTTTGCCTGAATAAAAAAAATTAGGTAATGTCCCTAAACACTACTTACCTAGCTTTATTTCACTTTCGCTACACTTCAACCGTTTCTTCAATAACTAAAACATTTTTATATTTTTTTTCTAAAACGATGTAAATACAATAGTTGTTTATTAAAATATTCAAAGTTATTATGATAATTTCATAGCTATATAGTACATATATATATTTTGTTTTCTTATTAATCCTACATATGTATATTTATATAAACTTAGGTTTATGAATTGTTATTATAAAATAAGAAAAATTCACATTGTCATACCAATAATTAATTTTAATCAAGAGAAATTACAATGAACAAGATGAAAAATAAATAAGCAAAACTCAATGACGTCACTATAATCGGTACTTATTTTGTTTTTCTTTTTTTTTCCCAACTAAAAAAAACCGATTTTCAATAGGATAACGCGAAATGGAATCAATGAATTCTCCACAACAACAACCGAAGAAGAAAAATTTTTACGTTTAATTACTGAGTAAATTAAGGGAGTATTTATCAATTTGTTAATTTAATTGTACGTTAGTTTATTCTTTATATAAACAATAAATATGTATCTTACGCTGTTTCGTATAACTTGGTCGTGAGTTAATTTAAATTATGTATTTAATCAATTGGTTATTACTTTGTTCATTTACTACGGTGTAATTAATTAGCTCGTTATTACAATAAACTTCCTTAATTATTATAAGCATTGGTTTATTTGATCGTATAACTGACAACTAGATCATTTACTTAAACAAGATACGATTATATTATTTATTACCTAAGTTGGCAAGTACCGTAAGGTTTATTTTCAATCAATTTCTCGCCTTTTATCAAGACTTTATTCCTTGATGAACGTTTCTTAATTAATTAAGGAAGAATTTTGTATCTAATTAATAAACTAATTAAAGGTATTATGGATCAATCGGTTTATTTAATTGTTCATATAGTCTCTTAGATCATCAGATTATTATATTCTAAGTTAAATTAATTGTATTATTATTTTTTTTTTTTTTTTTTAAGGCCCTTAAGATTTCATTTGTTCATATTTCTTTTTTCTTATTCATTAACTTAGTTAATCCTTTACTAAATTGTTTATTTTTATTAAGTAGTCATAAGTTCAATTAAATTATTTATTCAGTTATTAGTTTATTAAAATTATGTACTTAATTCATTTGTAAGAATTTTATTTATTTGAATTATTAATGATTTTGATTAATTAATCATAAACGATTTATTTAATCCTTTATTTAATTAAACAGCAATTCAAATCCCTAAATGAATAATGACCAATTTATTTAAACAATCAGTCACCAAAATTACCCATTTAATCAATTAATTATTAGTTAATTTAAATCATTTATTTAATTCACAAATTATCAATGACTTCAAGCAACCAATAATAATGAATCCATGTAACAATTCAATGATTTAAACCATTTATTTAAATAACAAGTTACCTAAATTACTAATTATATTCATTTGTAAGAATTTTATTTATTTAAATCATTAATGATTTTTACTAAATAATGATAACCATTAATCTATTCAACCAATTAATCAAATTTAAGATCATTTAATGGAACTAATTATTAAATTCAATTTAAATAATTAGTTATATAAATTATCAGTTTAACGCATTTGTTAGTATTTTATTTATTTAAACTATAAATGGGTTTTACTAACTAATTTAAAATAACTTTTCCAATTAAATGATTAATCTTGATTTTAACTTTTATTGTTTAACTAATCAGTCATATCATTTATTTATTTTGGTTATTTGTGAGTATTTTATTTAATTAAATTATAAATGGATTTAACTAACTAATTAGGATAACCTATCCATTTAATTGATTAATGATTCCAACTTTTTTTGTTTAACTAATTAGATATATAAACTATCTATTTAGTTCATTTATTAGTATTATATTTTATCTACATGACCAATGATTTTTATTAATCAATAATAAACAATTTATTTAATTATTTATTTAACTATAATCAGTCATGCAAACAATTAAAACCAATTTATCCAACCAATCAGTTATCAAAATCATGAATTTAATCAATCAATCTAAGTAATCAATAATAATGAATTCATTTAATTAATTAATGATTTAAATTTCTTTATTGAAGTAATTAGTTATTTAAATTATTAGTTTACTTATTCAAATAACTACCAACTAAAAAAAACTTAAATACGCTAAATTCTTGATTAAATTATTTATAACCTTATTTCTAAAATATCATTAAACTTGTTTATTTAATAAGATCCTCCTAAACTATTTATTTAAATACCTATTCCTCAAACCTTGTTCCTAGTCAGGTAACAATAAACTTCCTATAGGTGTGTAAAGACATACACATACCTAGGTGTATACACACATGTGCATACAGGTAAATATATGTATATATATATATATATATATATACACATGTGAATATACACATACGCATGTAAATATATATACTATATATAAATGTATGTATAAATCTTTTAATAATTCAAATAAATACCAAGTTAACTAAATGCTTTTTAATTATTTATTTATTAGATAAGTTTTTATTTTAACCTAACTACTTATTAAACACAACAAATTGTTATTTAGTTAGTATATTTAGTAATTAAGGTTTTAGTTATTAGTGTATATGAAAACAAATTTTGATTTTGTTTCTTTTCTTTTCTTCTTCTTTTAATAACTTCTAAATTTTCTTAAGCTTTATGTTTTAATACATAAGTCTTCATCCGGGGTATATATGCGATGATTAAAAATTTTAGAATTGACAATAGACCACAAAGTACGTCCTATCTATGAGGCAATTTGGTATAGCCACAAGTAAAATATGCATTGAATATCAGAAACGAAAACATAGGTTGTTTTCGTTGTTTAACGATGTAATTTTTCTTTGGAGATTATTTTCACGTAAAATTTCTTTAAAATTGTAAAATAAGGTGGAATTTTGTATATTTGTATACTCCTTACCTTCAGGCTTCTTACTGACTTGGAAAACTAGGTTGTATTTACGTATAATTCTCCAGGTGGCGAATTAAAGCTGGTGTAGATGCTGGGCGCGGATATCACCTTGCTTTCTTGGCTGTTTCCTATCATGTGGTCTTAACAACTATTGAGCTCTTACAGATGGAGTTGGTAGAGGCAACAATGTCCTCATTAAAATTGAAAGACGACGAAGAGTTAAAGTTGATTCGCTTTCCTTTATCACGCTGGGCGGATGTGTATGACGTCATGTAAAAAAAAAAATTTTGGTCGTACTGGCGGTTAAAGTTGAAATGGCTGGCTGTTGAAGATATATGCCAAGAATTTAAACGTTAAATATAACGTTGTATCAGCCGTAACTATGTGGGTAGGGTGAACCTGTACCCTGCCGCCAAAATTTGGTATGCACACGTGGTATGTCACTGGCGGTAAAATTGATGGTTAGGGTGAAACGTACGTGGTTTCAACTCTTGTTGTTGCTGTATTTTTATTTTTTTTTTATAAAAAAAAAATTCTTTAGTTTTTCTTTTGTTGTTAATCATAAAATTTTTTCTATGATTAAACGTTATAGCACGCTTACCAGGAAAGAACAAAGGTTACGAATCCTCGTGGTACTTATCATGGGTTACTGGCTAGCTGCTATGATCACTGTTGTAACCCACCCAAACACGTTTGCGCAAAAAGAACTCCTTGCAATCCGTAATAGCACATACTTCCTTCAATTGGCTACCGAGACAGCTTTCCGGGACTTTTGCGTTAGTGTGATTTTCTTATTTAATTTGTTTAATGGTTGCTGTTAATAATCCTTTTAACACAATTCTTTTTATACGCAAATTAATAGATGACACAAAAAACTTGGATCACTTTGTTTTTATTTGTGGGCAGTTCCAATTTTCTTGGAATTCCTTCTAACTTTTTGCTCTTTACAAAAAAAAAATATTTAATTTCAAATTTACTCGCGTACAAACCACTTAATCCACCTTGCCATGTGCAATGCCACTTAAGGCAGAGTTAGCCGAACGTTCACGTCCCCTAATGGAACGTCTGGTTCGTTTTGTCATTTGCAAACAATGCAAATGCTTACTGAATTTAAATGTCACGTTGACGGAACGTCTCGATCTGTATTAAACAGATTTGCATGCCGTTGTTACGTGACAGTTGTAAAGCAGTGATGGGCTGCTTGTATGTTAAATTGAATGCGGGTATTTTTGCTCGTTTTTGGTACTTTTTTCAGTTAAGCTATGGAATTGAGACAAAACAACTTAATATACAACATATTTCCATATAAACAAATATATTTATGTTTAGATGTACAATACATATAAACAAATGCATATACACATACAATGGAAATGTGAAAAGAATAAAAGGCTTTAAATGGTAGCAGAACCTTGTTTGGTGCATACACCACAATACAATATATCTATTGTTATAATATATATGCTAAAATACAAATTTGTTTATTGAAAATCTATAATATAAACATTAAACTATTAACGTTTTTTACATACACAAAATACTTTTTTAATACCATTTAAATCACTTGGTACTTTTTAAAACATTTTTGATTCCCATCACTGTGTGATTTGCTTTATGTATACTATTGTTTTTTGTTTATGTATAGAAAAAACATAAACCACGTTTTTAAATGTTCTATAAGTGCACCAACGTGCTTACAGTACGGTGCGGTACATTACGGGTACAGCAACGTTCGCCTAACTAGGCCTTTAACGAGTGACTCGCCGCCTTTGCTATAATGGTTTTTTTTTTTATTTTTTTTTATTTTGTGTATAACGACGCTGAATCAAGGCGAATTCAACTACAAATTCTTATAGTGTAGAGTTGTATTCTTTTCGTAAATTGTAGGGTTGTATTTTTTTTTCCTTTTTATAGTGATGACACTCAGAGATGGAGATACTCATTTGTAAATTATGAGTAAAAAAAAAACGCCAATATAAAATCAACACGGTGTCCGTCACATTCCTTAGAATTATCTTCCGACCATATACCTACAATTGTTACTATAATGAGCCCCAATAGAATTGTATCTCGGACTGGTTACTCAGCGACGTATTTATTATTATCTTTTTCTTTTAAAAAATGTATTTTTTTATTAACAAAACTTCACCCACTCTAGTTTTGAACGTTGCGACGACAAGTACAAAAAACAAAAAGTTGTGTAGTGAAACTCAAATACAAAAACTAAAAAATTATCAAAAGTGAACTTAAAAGAACCAAAATCAAATAAATTAAATTTATAAAACCAAAAAATGAAATTGAAATTAAACCTAAAAGTTAAATGAAATGTGAATATAAAAACTACAAAATACAAAAACAAGTGTTTTATTTAAGGAAACTTAAAATAAAGAAACGTGTGTCAGTTGAGAAATTAAAAGTTAAAGTTTAACCCTCAACAAACGAACCGGATAATTTTTTAAAAAAATAAAACAACAAATATCTACCTATTTTACAAAAAATTGTGTTTTGTGACTCAAAAATATAAAAAAAAGTATACTGTACAAAAAAAAAAACAGTACTCGAAGTGACCCTTAAATAAGAAAAAAAATTAATTAACAAAACAACAAACACAACAACGTAATCAAAGAAGAAACAACAACACAACAAGTAAGTCAAAATATACAGTACAACAAGAAATAAATATTATTGTTGTATTGGTACTGTTTAATTTTTTGCCGCTCCAATTTTTAAGAGAAAATAACCGTGACGTCACTATCTAAATAAATAAAAACCGAGTTACCATTACGTCAATTTTTGAAAAATTGACTGGGGAAATTAATACAATATATGACTAGAAATTTTTAAGACACAATTTGTTTAATCGCTAGCAGGCAAACTTTTTACTCAATTTTATTATTATTCTAACTCTTTTTCAATTTAAAAATATGTCCCTGAAAAAATTCGCCAATTGCACAAACGATTTAATTGACTTCGAGAAGATTCAAGCAGAAGCGAGTACTGAAGATAATGTAAGTAGAACAAGACTCCATATGGACCTAGGTAAAACGGTCATACGAGGAATGTAGGGACTTTAAACAGGATGGTGATAAACCAATTGACAAAAAAAATTACGGGAGCGATACCAAACTGCCCTAATGGCTTATAAAAATTGTCTTTAGTAAGTCAACGCTGAAATCCATGCGCTTTCGGACACAACCATGGAAAAATCCAGTCAAATATTCCGTTAGAAAAAGAGGTTTCATCCAAAAGACTCCCTCCTTGCGACACCGACACCTTTTGTGGGGATTATAAATTCTGGTCCAGTTTCCGCGACTTGTTCAAAGCCATAAACATTAGAAATCCTAAAATTAGCAATGTTGAAAGACTTTTTTATCTGACCCAAAAAAACAGGGGGTGACGCCAGAGATGCAATTACGCACGTCCCTTTAACAAACGATTGGTTAATCATGGCTTGGAAAAATTTAGTTGACCGATATGAAAATAAATGGATGCAGGTTTATGAGCGATATAAAATTATTTTGGATCTGCCTCATGCCTCTATAGACTCTGGAGCGTCAATTACAAAGAACAATAAACGATTGTAGGCATACATTAGGCACACTAGGAGTTGACACTTCGACATGGGATTCGTTTTTAATTTATATTTGCTCTCAAAAACTTTCCAGGGCCCTTGTTCAAGAATTGGAAAATTCTCGTAAAGATTGTGCCGAAGTACCCAAATGGCAAGAATTCGACAAGTTTTTGACCCACAAATTTAAGACCCTAGAATCAGTAGGCAATATTAAATCATTAAAGGAAAAATCCATATCGCCCAAGTTAGAAGTCGCGAAAAATACCCAAAATAAATGGAACATTAATTCATTCCAACCAAATTTTGCGAAATCTGAGCAGCGTTACCATATATTTAAAAAAAAAATCTTGTTATCTCAGAAAAAAACTTGTTTTCGCAAGAAAAAACTTTTTTTTTCCAAAGTGCCAGATTTTTAAAAGAAAATACCAAAATATATTAGGAATTCATTTTATTTACAGATATAAAAAAATTAAATATAAATTAGCCATTTCTTTTGATTGATTAGAGCTCCTGCCATCACTGTTATTTGTTTCAAAAAATCTTTTGTTCGTAAAATACCACATAAAGTTGGTATTTCTAATTTGTTTCTAACACTATTTTTGTTTAAATTAACTTTTGAGGAAATACGCTCTAAATTTACTGTAGATGTTGGTAACGACAAAATTGAATAAACTAATTTTTTTTAATATGGAAAAACTTCGGACGATCGCAACGTCTTATTAAATACATCCTCCCAAAAACTCTCAATATTTTGCTCTTTTTGTAAATTATGTTCCGAAAAATCAAAGTGAATATCACTTACATCTACAACATTTGAGAAAATAGCATATAATTGAGCAATACTTTTTTGGTAACCTTTTATTACATTAAAAGATTCTTGTCAAAATCGAACCTTTTTAATAATCCATTGCAAAGTTCAACATAAAACTTTAAACAATGAACTCTTAAGTCTGTTGCATCATCTTCAGATAATTTATATGAAGCTAGTGCTGAAATTACTTCAGCACCTAAATATATATCTTTGGTATTTTTAAGGTAAGTATTATTGTTTACATCAATTTTTTTTAAACTTCCTAAACGTACATACTAAAAACTAGAAAAACTTTATATATTTATAAATAAATTAAAATCTGTTGGGCATCTCAAAAAACTTGCAAAAAAAGGGAAATCTTGACAAATGGCAACGCTGAATCTGAGAGTCACAGTCAGAACAAAAATAAACCCGTCAGAAGTTCTAGTAATAACGCCATAACATGCCAAAATTCTAGCGAGCTACACACCCTACGATCGTGCCCCACATTTTTAGAAAAAAATTTAAGTGATCGAATTCTTATCGTAAGAGTCACAAATTCATGTTACAACTGTCTGTTGATCAGTCATAGTGTCAGGGAGTACCCCAGTAAATACAGTTGCAGGCTGTGTAAACAAAAACAAAATACTTTGTTGCACAAGGCAACAGTGACGCAGCCTACAAACTTGCCACAAAATAACGCTGACGTGCAACCAAGTACAAGTGCCGCTGCTCAAGCCCAATACATACAGTCCACTACAAGATCAGGTATTCCCAACCTTACTTCCCTGACCCTGCGCGAAAACTTACTTAATTCGACTAATCAAACAGACCGCGAAACGTCGTTTTTCACTGCCATTGTCGAAATAGAAACTAGAGGTCAAAGATACCAGGCTAGAGCCATCATCGACCCTGGATCACAATCAACCTTTGTATCGGATAAACTAAAAACCCGATTGAAATTACCCACTAAGAGAAACAGAGTTCACGTTTGTGGTTTGAGTCAAACAGTTTCTGAAACCTCAACTAAAGCATGTTTGTTTAACCTTTGCTCACGGGTGGACACATCGTTTAAGTTAGAAGTTTGGGCGCCAGTTCTCAAGACCCTTCCCTCTAATTTACCACTTCAAACGTTGGATATGCTTAAGCTCAGTGAGACTGCAAAATTGCAAATTGCAGACCCTCACTTTAATCAAAGTAGACCCATCGACTTGCTAATAGGCCTTGACTTAGGCGCCTCGATTTATTGCATGGACACCAGAGAACGGCTTTGTGCGATTGCAAAAAAATCGCATTAAATGAACACCAACAAATACACTCGCTTGCGATCATACAATCAAACTTGCGCAACCGCAAACATTCGCTGCTGGTTTGGAGTCATTCAAATAATGCACATCGTGCTTTGTTATTTATACCATCGTTTAGCTTCGTTTGTCAATTAAGATGTTTGTGGTTTGGTCCGACAATGATTGTTTTGGAAAAGAAAAAAAAAAATACAAACAAAAAAGCAAGAAATCAAGCAATTATTACTCATGTAGGCATTCAGCAGTTGCTATATAGCACAAGAAAAAAAAAATTGAAATGAAACTAAACCAGTGGTGTCAATTATGATTGTGTTGGCGAGATTACTGTTATCACTTACATACACAGCAGGTGAAATGTGCGGTTCCGAGGCCTAATTACTGATCTTTTCTAAAGAAAGCAGAAATAAAACAAAACAGAAACAAAGATAATAAACAAAATTTTGACATCTAACAATGATAAAGCTAAAAAAAAGTTATCAGCAGGGCTTTTAGGACCACCTGTAATAAATTCGCCTTGTACAACTTGCCTTGCGATATTTTCGATATTTCCCGCTGAATGAGAGTGTTTCTCAGTAAACAGTTAAATTTTACGCTCGCAAAATAAAAGAGCGTAAGCGAGTTCTTTATGTACAATGTATTGCTATTGTTGTTAATGTTAACAAAGTGTCTCATCGGTGGTCAATGACTACTTGAATGCAAAAGTATAGGAATGTGTGCCTTTTGACTTTACACAATTGTGTTATATTACGTGCGCAACAAAAAATGCAAACAAAGCACTTTTCATAAAAAACTCACACATGCACAAATCAAATGTGTACAAAACGATGTTAAAGTTACCAACGTTGAACTTTGTTTTGCAGGCATGGAGTTAATGTAAATTTGAGCGTATGATTAAATCAACAAAAATAGTGATTTTTGCAGTTCAGAACAACAATTTATTTATTAAATACATCGTCCCTTGATCGAATCCTCACACGCTTTTGGGAGGTGGAGGAAACCCCAAAACAGATTTTGAGGTCAGATGAGGACACTATTGTGGAACACAATTTTATGCAAACAACTCGTTGAAACGACACGGGAAGGTATATAGTTACCCTGCCCTTCAAAAAAACAGGAGAAATAGGCTCTTCTCGCAACATTGCTATGGCTCAGTACCTAAGAATGGAACGCGCTCAGCCAAAATCCCGAAATAAAGCAATTATATGACAACGTTATTTTAGAATATATTGAGTTAGGACACATGAGAAAAATCAAACCCTCGGATATACTAAACAAAGCTCCACACTATTATCTGCCGCATAACGCACTAAAAAAAACCAGACCGATTGACCACTAAACTTAGAGTGGTTTTTAATGCTTCTTGCCAAACGTCAACTAAGAATAGTCTTAATGACATTTTATATCTAGGACCCATACTTCAGCAACATCTTGTTCTTAGCAAAATGGAGATTTTTCCGACCTCACAAAAATGTATAGTCAAATACTAGTCGACCCAACTCAAACAAAGTTTCAAAGAATCTTATTCCGAAAATCCAAAAATGATCCCATAGAAGTTTACGAGCTTCTCACAGTCACATTTGGAGTTAATTGTGCCCCATTTTTAGCTATCAGAAGGCTTCTTCAGTTAGCTGAAGATGTACAAATGAGTCATCCCTTTGCGTCTAAGATTCTTAAAAAAATATGTATGTGGATGACGTCTTAGCAGGAGGTCATACTGTAGAAGAAGCTATCAGAGCTAGAAAAGAACTAACTTCTGTCCTCAAATCAGCAGGCTTTGATCTGATGAAATGGAACTCTAATGAGCCACAAGTCATTCAGCATTTACCTAGTGAGACTCTACTACCACTTGACTGGTTAAATCTGTCCGAAAATGACGGGACTAAGACTCTAGGGATGAAATGGAACATTTCATCGGACTCCTTTACATTCACAGCCCCAGATATAAAAGGTAAAGAGGCGTACACAAAGAGAGAAAATTTGTCTACAATTGCCAAATTTTTTGACCCATGTGGATGGAAAGCTCCAATAATAATAGAGCCAAAAGTAATAATGCAACAAATATGGTTAGATAAAATAGACTGGGATGACTATTTAAAACCAATTTCTCAACATAAATGGAAAAAATTCGTAAACAATTATCCCAATTTTAAATCTATAAAAATACCCCGTTGGATTAAATATACACCCTTATGTCACATCGAAATACTTCAGCTTCAGCGACGCTTTAGAAAAAGCTTATGCTGCTTCATTATACATTCGAATACAAAATGAAGAAACTTCCATACACCCAACAATTTTTTTGGTATCAAAGACTCGAGTAGCCCCCTCAAAAGCTTATCGCTACCACGCTTAGAACTTTGTGGAGCGGTATGGCTAGCTAACTGGGCATCAAGTCTATTAAAAACCTGCGAATTTGAAAATGTAGTAACCCACTTCTGGACTGACTCGACAATCGTATAATCGTGGCTTAAGAAACCGCCATGTACCTGGAACACGTTTGTTGGAAATCGAGTGTCAGAAATAATACAAAAAGTCGGGACTCAAAACTGGCTGACTTAGCAAGTGGAGGTTGTTCACCAAGTAAGTTAGAATCACAAAGTATATGGTGGAGTGGACCGTCGTGATTAAAGTTGCCAGAACAGCAATGGCTATCCCCACGCCCTTCTCAGGATACAAATATAGAAGCCAAGACAATTAAAATTCTATCAGTCACAAACACAGAAGACCCGTTAAGCCGATTTTCATCTCTACCCCGTGCATATCGAGTCATAGCCTACATTTTACGTTTCGGAAGACACAAATTTCATCTATAGAACCAACACCAAAAGAAATACAATCTGTAAAAAATCGCATCATAATTTGGACACAAACAACTTTATTTCCTGACGATATACTAATTTACTTCGCAAGCGTCCAATTTCCCCCCGAAGTAAACTCTTAACCCTTACGCCATTTCTCGATCGCAATGGGATTATAAGGGCCAAGGGGCGTTAAGCGCAGTCCCCAGCATTAACGTACAATGAACGCTGTCCAATTCTGTTGCCATTCGAATCAAAATGGGGCAGAATGGTAACAGAATTTGTGCACAAAATTACTTTGCATGGAGGAAATCAGCTCGTGACCCGATTAATAAGAACCGAATTTTGGATTTTTCTACTAATGCCCTTAGTTAAAACAATCATAAATAATTGCAAAACGTGTGTACTTTACAAAAAACATACTCAAAGTCAGATAATGGCATCCCTGCCACCTGAGCGCACAACAATATCAAGACCCTTTGCTGTTACAGGTGTTGATTACGCTGGCCCCTTTAATATGCGAAACTTCACAGACCGAGTCTGCCTCATCACAAAGGGTTATGTCTGCCTCTGTATCTGCTTCGCCACTAAAGCCATACATTAAGAGGCTGTAAGCAAATTAACAACCCAAGCCTTTTTGGCGGCGTTTGCTCACGGCGCACTGTGGCTGAAAATTGCCAAAAGTCCAATTTTTTGTCATCGCCGATTTCAAAAATTTTAATGCCATTCGATATTAAACATATTGGAACTAAGGTATCCAAAAAACTAGATTAAAAAATTGATAATTGTGGCTGTGGCATGCTGCTGGAAACAAATAGTTTATGTTGTTTAAGAAAAAAAATCATTTTTGTAAATTTGATCAGAACTAAATTATGATTTCTTGCAAACCGTTATCAATAATTGGTCGAAGTTTTATTTGTTATATTAGTGGGATAGTATTGTTTAAGAAGTGGTTCATAACATCACTGTATCATTTATAGCTGATGTGTTATTAAATGTTTCCCCAGGTTCTATATTTTAGTTAAATCCGAATTTTAGAGGAGTAGAACTTGTTAGGGTCAAAATAGGTTAAAGAGATTTAAGTACCATAAGAAAACTGAAAGTGTCCTCTTTAACCTCATATATACTTGTGCAACTGTTTGGAACTGTCTGTTGAACACTTTTTTTATTTTAATGAAATTCCTCGCAACATTTTTGTTTGCTCTTTTTATTTAAGATGCTCATATGACTGAAATATAACACAATGGTTTACGAACGTTTTGTTTTGAAAAATTATTTTGCTTCTTATGAACGGCTGAACATATTTGAATAAAATTTTAAACTGTCAAGGCCGGGTAGCTTTTGAGTTTAATTGAAAGAACATGGGCCCATGGAGGGTCGGGAGAGTGACTTGCTGACCTCTAAAATTCACCAAAAATATATTTATGAATTGCAAAAAAAAAAAAATGAAACTTAAGCTGAGTCACAAAAAATATGTTTAAATGTTAAGGTTATCTCCTTTGCCTTTGGAGATATTCGGATAAAACGGATTTTTTTGGCTTGATTTTATAGCGATTTTTCTAGTTTTTTAATCGGATGGATTATGTTTTATATCAAACTGTTTTCAATAGTGGGTTCAACATTTTTTATATTGGCAGTAAAGCAGTCTTTAAACAATGTTATGTTGTATTACTGTACCGATTATACCTGGTGTGCTATTAAATATTTTTTCAGGTTCTATATTTTAGTCAAATTGAAGTTCAGAAGAATAGTATTTATGAGGGTCAAAAGGGGTTAGAGAGATTTTACTAGCGGTAGGAAGGTGAAAGGTAACACTTTTTAGTTTGTGTAATATTTCTCGCAACATTTCTTTTGCTCTTTTTATTTTACCTATTCATATGACTGAAATATAAGTGTACCAAGCCAAGTGGTATTTTATATTATATAATTACCAATACCTGTGGGATTTTAAGCGTATCCTACTTAAGCCCATTTTAGTTTTTTATTTTACTTTATTATGCTACCTAGGAACACAGTATAACGCAAGCTATGTATAAAAGCCAGTGGTATTCGAATAAAATCTTAGTTGTTAAAATATATCAAAGCAATCTAATTTTTAAATATCTATAAAAATGGAGAGCTTCAGCTATAAAGAATTATCCGAAGAGTATTTTAAAAATAAAAAGGAGGAAGATGTTTTAAGTAACATTGAAGGAAAACTCAATTTATATTCCTGCAGCACTGAAATCTGATCGGAACTGCAAAATTAAGCAAATTAAACCAAGTCCCGGAAAAATCATTAGATAATACTGCTGCATATGAATTTAGATTATCGCCGCTACATACAAGAATACGAATTATGGAGCACATACTAAAAATCAGTTATGATTTGGGTTTTGTACCTACAGGATCAATAAGAAACAATAACACCAACAAGGATTTAAGAAGCATAAAAAAGAAGCATGTTCAGGATGAATTTCGCAAATGTGGGTTGATTATAGACCAACCAAAACAAGGATCAGGCAAAACGAATGATGGGAATACAGCAAGAAGGCTCTTTTCTGATCCCAAAAAAGCATCTGAAATAACAGGTGTTGATATAAGTCTTATATAAGATTTAAAACAATCATTGATGTACTTACATGCAATGAACAAATTGATTATAGAAAATTTGGGGATTATGCCAAAGAAACAGCACGAATATATACACCAATTATTCATGGAGAAATATGTCTGCAACAATTCATAAAATCCTTTATCATGGAGAGGATGTCATTAGGAAAAAAGGAATAAAGATAACAGATTTTATAGGGAGCACAATACCAGAAAAATGTCACGAGATTTTACAAACGAAGATCTGTTTAATATACTGTTGGCAACGACAGATCCGCTTATCTCTAGCATTCGAAGTCAATGGAATGTAGAACATCGGGACTTAGATGAAGAAGCAAAAGGGCTGCTACAGGACATAGAATACAAAACCAAGTATGAAATTTTTTGAGGCAATTTTCCAACCGAATGAATAGTAGATATAATTAACTTTTATTGTTATTTAAGCAAAAAAATATGTTTTTTGTCGTTATTGTTATTTAAATAAAATACAAAATATTCTAGTGTAACTGGTTCCAGTTGAACCTGTTGTAGAGTTGATAATGTAGAAACCTATTCACAAAATGATCATAGGTATTATTACATGCCTATGCATTTTTTTTTAAGGTATAGTGGTATATACGAGGCGAATGTATATGCATATAAAGGTAATACGAATACTCATTTGTTCTTACGCTGATAAAAAAATATTTTCTCCAGAAATATATAAAAAATTTTATATTTTTCTAAAGAAAACATTATGGGTATGCTTGTAGAAGAAATTTTTAGTCAGTTTGACATTTATACTCCCATATGCCCTATTCCAAATCCAATTTTTCAAAGAAAAAAAAAAAATTAATTTGAGTAAAAAATTCTAATAATTCAACACACCGATTTTTATACAATTAGAACAGTAATGATTTCTAATATGTCCATTATTTTCTAGAAAATTCTGATCAATATCGAGTGGTAAATTGAACAAAAAAAAAATTAAAGCCGTTTTCCGGGATTGGGAATTTGGGTATTTCTTAATCAAAAAGGGGGTTGTTTTTCAGTCCACTGTTTTAAGAACTTTTTAATCTACATAACTGCCAAAACTCATTATGATACCGTTATAGAATGTCAAACATTAAAATTATTATTTATATAGTGTAAATGAATAAAAGGTCTTTCAATATGAGTAAAAAATAATAATTTTAAGGTTTGACATTCTATAAATCTGACATGAACAAAGATATATTAATGAAATTTGGCAGTTATGTAGATTAAGTTCTTAAAACAGAGGGCTGAAAAACATCCCACTTTTTGAATAAAAAATACTATAATTCTCAATCTCAATCATTAGCATTTTCATACTCAATGGTAAAAAACATCAAAAGTTCAACTTTGACCTTACATTTCTAAACAACTACTGAACTGATTTTAAACAAAATTAAAACTGCAAAAAAGTTAAAAAAAAAAAATTGCAAAATTATCTCTATCGGTTCAAAAGTTACAGATTTTTGGCCTATGAAAAACGATTTTCAGCCACTGTGCGGCGATGCCCTGCCATTATTTTTTCTCACTGTACTCTGACAATGGGAAAAACTTCGTCGGAGCAGCAGAACTTTTAAAAAAGGATCGTGTAGAATTTCAAAAGACTCTTTAGAATCAACTCATTCATCAATATAGTCATCAAAACATTAACTGGAAATTTATCCATCCCGGGGCGTAAAGTCCTTTAAAACGCACTTGAAAAAATTATTGCCGAATAAGAATGTCACGTTTGAAGAGTTATCCACAATTTTAGCCCGTATCGAATCTTGCTTGAATACAAGACCCCTAAGCCCTGCTAGCGATGACCCTAACGATTTGCTCCATTGACCCCAGTACACTTTTTAATTGGTACCCTACTAATGACCCCAGCCGAACCAGACTTAACCAATGAAAATCAGCAACCGATGGAAACGCATCAAAATTATCCACCATTCGTTTTGCCAAAGATGGAAAACAGAATACCTTGCCGAACTACATAAAAGGTACAAGTGGAAGTATCAAAGACACAAATCTACCCCCCAATGGATGGAAATTGAGTCGCGTAACGAAATCCTACTCAGGATCTGATCACAACATTAGGGTTGCTGATATTCGAACTGTAAACGGAACATGTACTCGACCCATTACTAAACTCGTTGTATTGTTTCATAATTAAAAATTCATTAACAAAAATTCAAATTTATCGTAGCTATGTAGTCAAAAGTTCAACTCAAATACCCAAACTGGAAATGGTCCTGTGGTCTGTGCAAGGAAGATCATGCATTAAAAACATGCAAACGTTTTTTACAAGCAAGAACTGATGAGCGCTATGAAGTAGTCATATTTCAACGTTACTGCGTAAACTGCCTAGCTCGTTCCCATGTCCTGCAGAACTGCCCAAATGAATATGGCTGTTTGCACAAAACGTCACAATATTTTATTGCACAATGCTCCACAGCTCAGAAAGTCCTACGATCCTAAGTAGTCTCAATCCTCCCCAATTAACAAAAGGTCGGAGACCCAACGAGTAACCTCAACCACAACCAAATCGAAAATGACCCAGATGGCCCCAATTGACCCCGTAACATGGCTAAATGTTTTCATACCAACAGCTACAGTGCGAATCGCCTCAAAGGAAAAAAACGGATGAGTGGACAAATGTCAGAGCACCAGTGAGCCAATCCATAAATACTTTTAGAATTGCAAGATCTACCGTTACAAAATAACGTCTAATGACCCACGAAAATAAGGGGACCCAATTTGCCATTGTTCACATGAGCGCTCGAAACAAAAGGTCAAAATTCAACAAAAAAATCATGGCTCTTCTAACAGATAATTTGCCTCGTCGACCATACGCCGGCCCTATTAAGGAATACTTCTTCGAAGAGTTCTCGAAGGATGCTTTTGTAGTGAGTGTGCTATTCTTATGCGCACCACAATTTAGTTTGTAATTTAAGAACTTTGTTTATTTTTAAGTATTTTTTATTTTTCATTATAGCAAGTCAAAGTTGTAAAAAGCATCATCAGCATTCCCACGGTTTGAACAATTAAAATTTAATGAATAAAAATCAATTTCGGTAAATGCTGATAATAGGTTAAAATTTAGCGATAATAGTTCAATAAAAACAGAATTAATTAAGCATTCAAATTTGACTGTCTATTATTTCTCACTATAGGGCATTTTAATGCTCAGATAATGCGGCAGAAGTGCTTAGTAATACTTACCCATTTTTTTTCCTGACACTTTTAACATCCGACCACTACATCGCGATCCTGCCAAACAAACTTTAAAATTGTTTATCATTAAAAGTAAAATTATCCTTACTAAAGGAAAAATAAAATTGTACTGAATGACAACTAAGAAGGAATTAGACACCATCTTCAGAAAGGGGGAAGAATACATACTATTCCAATAAAGCTTAGAAGCAACCTCCAAAATACATACCGAACCCGAAGGAAGCTGGCCCTAAACCTATAACGTTATTAGAATATAGGCGAAGACAGGCGAAGAACAAAAAGGACTCCAAATCATCCACCCAATCCACCCATAAACCAAAGAAGCGAGGGGGCAAGAAGAGAAAGTTTGAAGAGACGTGTGCCAACCTCTAAGGCATAATAAACATTAGCAAAGGAGCACAGAAGGAAAAATTAATTGAGGAATTAGACGCACTAAAGAAGAAAGGCTGGAGAAACGAACACTAGAAACTTTCGAAGTAACAGAAGAAGACAAAAAAAAAACAAATCTTAGAAAATAATGGGGATATCAGATACAAAACTTGAACAAACATCTAATACATATGCGGTAAATGACAATAGGATATCCCTAAGTTTAGATATAATAATTGTAATAATAATAGTACTTTGAAAATTGTTAAAAAATTATAAAAAAAAAATAACTACTAATGCAGTAACAAACAATTAATTAAATAAATAAACAAAAAAAAAAAATATATATACATATATACAGCCGTATTCATAAACATTTTAAACATCAACTCAAACCTGTTTAAAGCATAACTCGTTAAAATTGTATTCATAAGCGAATATTACCTTAAAACCCCTATTTTAATACCATGTTCACACGGACAGCAATATTCGTGTTTCGCTCTCTTATTCCTGTTTCGCGCCCCAAACATGATTGAAACGACTTGTTTCCCCATACAAAATTTTGTGAGCGAAACAGGTCGTTTCATTTTGAAACAGGCTGCGAAACAGGAAAAATGTACTATCATCTCCAATTTTGATAACACTTATCGTTAGTTTATCTGAACTAGCTCTCAAAAAAAATCAAAACAAAGAAAAAAACTAAATAAAAATTGATGTTTAATAAAATAAAGTGATAATTATAACATAATAGTCAAAGTTATTTACGGGAATTCAACATTTATTATTAAGATTTATTTACTTTTTTTTATCTATTTAAAAAAAAATCACACTAACAACACAAAAAGAATGTCAAAATGAAACAGGAATGAATCGTATGAACAGCATGTTTGGCAAACTAGTTTTAAAGAGCGAAAAGAGTGGTTTATAACGTCGTATAAACATAGCATAAACCTTCTGTAAATAAGCGAGTTTTAATTTGTTCGACCCTTATTTAAACCTATTTTAAAATGACATTGAATGAATTTATAATTCAAATAATACCAACAGGAAATACAACACAAATAATGCACTCAACAGAAATAATAGAAACACCTATAACAATAACAACCATACAAATCAAAGAAATAACAACCCAAACGTACGCAGTATACATCGACAGGGAAACGAAGAAGACTTGGAGACTCAGAACAAATCTCCAGAAGGGGAAAATTACAGATTCGCACAATAAATCACAACACTTCGAACTTTAAATATCTTTCTATCAAAAACCTGACTTACAAACTGACTTTCTTAATAGATACTGGTTCTGATATATCGCTTTGCAAGGAAAGTATAAATAAATTTATATATAAAATATAAACACGAATATAATGTAATTAAACAAGATATTTTTAGATTGAATGGCATAACCAAAGACTATACAGAGACTCTTGGATCGACTGAATTAGAAGCGGTACTTGGAGAACATTGCTTAAAACATAAATTTTTCTTAGTAGACAGTGACTTTCCAATAAACACAGATGGAATTTTAGGAATGGATTTCTTTCATAAATACAACTGTATAATAAGCTACGATACACTAACTATAAGTACTTATATAAATGAAGATTGTGAAATTAATAAAGAATCTAATACAAAACATTTAACAAGCCTCATCATACCACCAAGAAGTGAAAAAATAGTAAAAATCAACATTGAAATAGGTAAAGATAGTGTAGTATGCAACAAAGAAATAGAAAATGGAGTTTTCTTTGCAAACATGATAACACCAAAAAATGGTAATCGCCACATTAAAATTCTAGATATATTAGAAACACCAATACGATTGTCGCAACTTAAATGAGCTACGATACCTTAACAATACTATAGCATTTATAGAACCACTCATCTCGATGACGAACATTATTCAGAAAACAGGTTTCAGAAATTGCTAAAAATTCGAAGATTTTGATAACGAAAAACAGAAAGCCTTAATGATGAAACAGAACTGAGTCTTCAACTTCAGGCAAAAATTTTAAGGCCCATAATTAAAACGTCGGCAGTAACTTCAAATTCTCACTCATTTCTTTCGTTTTCTTTTGTTCTTATTTTTCTTTGTTTACAAAATGTATGAAATTTAATGAAAGTATGGTAGCATTGTTAAGAGAATAAGTGTCTATATGTGAGAGCATTGGAAAAAACGTCCTCAAAATAAAATTGATTTTATTTCTCGACCGCATTCTCTGGCATAATTTTATGTCAAACTGCATGTAAAAAAACGTTCAGCCCCAGTTCTGTTTCATCATTTATACGACATATTAAAACAATATCATGAAATATTTCATCTAGAGGGAGAATCCTTAACCACAAATAATTTTTACAAGCAAACCATAGAACTAAACGATAATACCCCAGTATACATAAAAAATTATCGTTTACCACAATCACAGTTGAATGAAATAGACAGACAAGTACAGAATCTAATAATTTTTACAAGCAAACCATAGAACTAAACGATAATACCCCAGTATACATAAAAAATTATCGTTTACCACAATCACAGTTGAATGAAATAGACAGACAAGTACAGAATCTATTATAAGAAAATATAATAGAGCCATCAATTAGTCCATACAACTCTCCTTTATTATTGGTTCCGAAAAAAGGACAAGATGACATAAAGAAATGGCTTTTAGTTGTAGATTACAGACGTTTGAATGATAAGGTAATATACGACAAATTCCCCCTAACAAAACAAAAATGTTTCTCAACTCTCGACATGACAAGTTCTTTTCATCAGATAGAACTAGATACAGCATTAAGACCAATTACAGCATTTTCCACTAACAGCGGCAACTATCAATATAATAGACTACCTTTTGAACTAAAAATATCATCAAACAGTTTTCAGAGGATGCTAACCATTGCATTGGGCCGCGTGAATAAAAAGGTAGCTTTAGCTAATACTTGAAATTTTGAAGTTTAAACTAGCTTTGAGGTGAATAAAAATTTCAGTTAAAGCTAGTACTTTATACTGACTAGTAAAAACTAGTTTTCCTAGTGTTGACTCAAAAAATGTGTGAATAAAAACGAGTGAATGCTTAAAAAGACTAGTTTTTGCTTAATTTTTTTAAGCTTATGATTGGGGTGCTTGAATTATGTATTTTGCAACAATATTTAAAAAAAATTGATTTTTTTTTGTTTAATTTTATGAACGTTGGCCAAAGAAAAGAATATCTCCTAAGAGCAGATTTTCATCCAGAAGTTTATTTAAAATTATTTATTTTTCGGAAAAATATCGAAAATGGTAAAATCTCTGTAAATGTCACATATACATTTAAATATGTACATATCCCTGCAGGAAATGTCACTAGTGAATTTCTACTGATTCACTGTTGACACAGTCCCCAGTACTAGTGACTTATTATACCCCAGGCAATGTTATTTACAATTGACATTTAACATGTGCGTGTCATTGGAAATCTACTACTGACTTTGGAACTACTGACTAGGTAGTTCCATTGGGAACATATGTAGACATTGAAACCAGAGAATCGCTAGTACATTTTAGTAAAAGTAGTCTACACTTTTTGTAAGAATACGAAGTCATAACAATCTTTTTTTATCATTTCTTCAGCTTTTATAGGAACTGTACTTCTCAGTTGTTATTGATAAAATCTTTTCGTATTAAATCCAAATATAGTGGCAAATGTAATGTAGTGTAAACACTTCGCTGACAATGTCACCAATATAGTCGACAATACTGGTGACTTGGAGACACTTGCACCCAGGTTTCCTTCAGGGATGTTACAGTTTACCACATCAAAAGAATTACTTGAAATCAAAAACAAAGTCATAAATATATTTTATTTTTGTTGTTGCTTTCTACAGAAATTCACTTTTTTGTAGATTCAATTTTTTTGCAGATTCAATTTTTTTGTAGAAAGCAATTTTATAATTAGGGCCTTAATTTTTATAAATTTTTTTAAAACAAGTTACACAATAATAAATAACAATCATTGATAAAGGTCGCTACAGACTTTCGCCATAGAAAGTCTGTGTTGCATTTTTTAAATAAAATAAAAACAATTTTTGAAAAGGAAAAAATGAAATAAAAATATCAATACACAGTACTTGTTAACGCTTCAAGACATAAAAAAGGAAATAAAAATTTTTTGTACTTATATTCTGTTTTATACATTAATATTTTTGAAAATAAGTTTAAAAAAATTTTAATTTTTGACATTTTTGCACTTTGTAATTAATTTAATTTAATAGTCACATTTTCCAGCGTTTGCTTCCCCTTTTAAGCACTAGCTATCTAGCACTAGCAAAGAGTTATTCACACTTTTTGTAGTTTAAACTTTTCAGCATAGCTAGTACTGAAAAGTAAAAGCTAGTGCTAGTACTTAGTACTAGCTAGTATAAGCTACATTTTTATTCACTCGACCCATTGTCTGGTCTGGAATCTGAAACATTCCTATACGTAGGTGATATTATTATTTTCGGATGCAGCCTTAAGCACCACAATGAAAATCTCATAAAAGTATTTGAAAGACTAAAACAGTACAATTTGAAATTAAATGCAGAAAAATTTTTCTTTTTAAAACCAGAAGTCTTATATTAAGGTCATCTTATTACAAAAAACGGTATTAAAACCGATCCAAAAATATATGAAATTATTGAACAATATCCTATTCCAAAAAATTCGGATGAAGTTAAAAGATTCATAGCCTTCTATAATTACTATAGAAGATTCATTCCGGATTTTGCTAAAACAACAAACTGCCTAAACAACTTATTAAAAAAGAAAGTCAAATTCAAATGGACAGAAGATTGCCAAAAAGCATTTGACACTTTAAGAAACAGACTTAAGAATCCACCTATATTACAATACCCTGATTTTGATAAGCCATTTGTACTGACCACAGACGCCTCAAACGTAGCTTAGGAGCAATACTATCCCAAGGCGAAATTGGTAACGACTTTCCTATATCATATTCAAGTTAATCTTTGAATAAACATGAAAGAAATAAGTCAGTTATTGAGAAAGAATTATTAGCAATTCATTGGGGCATACAGATTTTAGACCATACCTATATGGCATAAAATTCACTATAGTAACAGACCATAGACCCCTCATTGCACTATTTTCGCATAAAAATCCATCCTCAAAACTGACCAGAATTCGACTTGAACTATCAGACTATGACTTTGATATTATATATAACAAGTAAGAGTGCCATTTTTGGCTGTGCCGAATCTTATATACCCTTCACCATTGTGCGAGCAGAATACAGAGCAACTAGACAAAAACTAAATAATTTTTACATATACATACATATTTACAATACTTAAAACTTCATTATAAATTAAATTTAAAAAGCGAAAACTGGTAAATATTTTTTTTAAATCGTTTTTGGAACATAAAAAAAAAATAAAAATATTAAACAAAAAAATTTTCTTTTTAAAAAACCAAGATGCGAACCAGGGAACTCTGTTTCTAACTTAACACACCCCCTAGACAAGTGAACCATGAAGGAACGTTAATTGAATATCATTAAAATGAAATATGGCACGTTTACTGTTCACAAAATGCAACACAGCTGATTTGTAATTACTTTTGATGTTTGTATGTATGTGTGTTTGTTTGTTTTCTTTTATCTTTTTTGGCGAGTTTTTAAGTAGCAAAAAACACAAAAATTCCTAGTTTATATTTGTTAAAATTATTTCGTTAAATAGATAAAATAATAAAGAAGGGTGATAACGAAATCATATTGGGCATTATGCTAGTATATGTAAACAATTGAAAGGGGGGGGGGGGGGGGGGGGGCAGAGGGACATCACATGGTTAAATCAAGTTCTCTCCTCATAAGGACGCAGAACATATATACTTTATAGGGTCTTAGATCAATATTGTAGAAATTACAAACGGAATGACAAACTTATATATACCCTTTTCCACCTGAGGTGAAGGGTATAAAAAGAGTAATTTTTGGGATTTCAGTATTTTGATTATAACTCAGCCATTTTTTAACCGATTTGACAGATTTATATACCGACTTGCTTAAGAAGAAATTTGCCAGTTAGTTGGGTTATAAATCTTGGAATCCGGAAGATCTATGGTTCCCGAAATTGGATATTTAAAAAAAAATATTATTTTTCCGAGTTTTTCAGAAAATAGTTTTAACTAAAGATTTCCTATCTTTTGATATGCCAGGGATATCCATAGGTCATATAACAGTCCAAAAAATTTTTTATACAATTTTTGATATTTTTTGTAAGGCAGATACCACGCCCACTTCTCCGATCCAGCCCACATTTTGTGGGATGCTGTGTATTGAAAACCTAAATGTGTGTACTTAATTTGAAAGCTTTAGCTCTTGCCGTTCTCAACAACAAGGGATTTTTGGGAAAAATTAGAGGTAGTCGTGGTTTTTTGCCAATATCTCAGCCATTTGTGGACCGATCTTTCTGAATTTCAATAGCAAACAATTCCGGACCATATCTGACATAAATTTATAATAACCTGGCCCCCATCATATATGGGGTCTTCGGAAAATCGATCTCAACGGACAGACGGACATGGTTAAATTAAGTTCTCTCCTCATAAGGACCCAGAATATATATACTTTATAGGGTCTTAGATCAATATTGTAGAAATTACAAACGGAATGACAAACTTATATATACCCTTTTCCACCTGAGGTGAAGGGTATAATTACAAATAGGGAAATACTTATATTCACCAAAATAGTTTGTGCCATGTATGTGTGTTTGTTTGATTTCTTTTATCTTTTTTGGCGAGTTTTTAAGTAGCAAAAAAACAGAAAAAGTCCTAGTTTCTAATTATTTCGTTAAATAGATGAAATAATAAAGAAGGGTGATAACGAAAATCATATTGGGCATTATGCTAGAATATGTAAACAAATGTGAAGGGGGGAGGGGGGGGGGGGACGGACAACCGGATTTGAGCTTCGCTTTTCATAAGGACCCAGAATATATATACTTTATAGGGTGTAGGATCAATATTGTAGAAATTACAAGCGGAATGACAAAGTTATATATACCCATTTTACCTTCGGCGAAGGGTATAAAAAAAATAATTTTAGGGATTTCAGTATTTTGATTATAACTTAGCCATTTTTAAGCCGATTTGACAGATTTAAATACCGACGTGCTAAGGAAGAAATTTACCATTTACTTTAGTTATAAAGCTTGGACTCGGGAAGATCTATGGTTCCCGAAAATGGGTATTTAAAAAAAAAATTATTTTGGCCATAATTTTCTGAAAATATTTTCTACTAAGAATTTCCTGTCTTTTGATGTATAAGGCGTAACCATAGGATATATAACAGTCCAAAAATTCAGGTTTTTATAAAATTATTGATATTTTTTGTACGGGAGGTACCACGCCCACTTCGCCAATCCCGCCCACATTTTGTGGGATTGTGTGTATTGATAACCTTAATGTTTGTGTCTAATTTGGAAACTTTAGCTTTTGCCGTTCTCTAGATATACAGAAAAAAGTAATAAAATTACAACAACAAGGGATTTTTGGAAAAAATTAGAGGTAGTCGTGGCTTTTTGCTCATATCTCAGCCATTTTTGGACCGATCTGGCTGAATTTCAATAGCAAAATTATAAAGGAATACCTGACAGGTGCGTACACCAACCAAGCCCTCATAAGTTTTGGGGGCTTCGGAAAACCCATTTCAACAGACAGACGGACGGACGGACAGACGGACAACCAGATTTGAACTTCGCTTTTCAAAAGGACCCAGCATATATACACTTTAGGATCAATATTGTAGAAATTACAAACGGAATGACAAAGTTATATATACCCTTTTACCTTCGGTGAACGGTATAAAAAGGGAGCAAATAACACTAACGCAGACGCGTTATCCCGTATTGAAATGAATTAAAAAATATTAAAAGAAATGATTCCACTCTGTATTGATGAAAAAGAAAGAAAACTCTGGCAATAACACGTAGCATGCTTAATATGAATACTAGGGATAAAGATATGAAATTGAAATAAAGAACAAGAATAATAATTACATTTCTCAACAGGAGACTGATCACCTCCATATGTGGGAATGTATATCAATGAATGATATAAAGAAGCTTCAAATAATACAATTTATATATGAAAATAATGATAGCAATAATCTACAGAATGAATATAATGATAATGACATTGACCCTATTTCCAACAGCCAAATTGAATTGTAATTAGGTTGCGATGTGTTCCCGTTTATCCGCCGCGTCGGGGCAATTGAATTGGAAATGGGAAACGTTGTGGCGATAAAGACAGCTTTGTATTACACCTTTATAGGACCCACCAAGGCTTTGTACTAATTAGCACCGACTCATGGGGGCCGGGATGTTCAGGTTGGCCAACCAGGACCAACAGTTTTATGTTCTTTATTTCTTATTCTCTTTTTCTTTTTTATTAACAAAACTTCACCCACTCTAGTTTTGAACGTTGCGACGACAAGTACAAAAAACAAAAAATTGTGTATTGAAAATCAAATACAAAAAACTACAAAATTAACAAAAGTGAACTTAACAAAACCAAAACATATTGTAAATTTATATGTAAAAAAAAAATGAAATTGAAATTAAACCTCAAGGTTAAATAAAACGTAAATATAAAAACTACAAAATACAAGATACAAAAAAGTGTTTGATTTAAGGAAACTAAATAAACCGTGTGTCAGTTGAGAAATTAAAAGTTTAAGTTTAACCCTCAACATTAACAATAAGCCATTTTTTAAATTTAAATAATGAAATTGTTATATTAGAATAATTAAATTGTTAAACTAACACGTGATATTGAACTGAAATTCACATTATTATTTTATAAAATAAAAATGAACAAAGCTTTTTTGTTTTAAACACTTACAGCCAGGCCCACGATGTCGAACGCAAACTAAAGTGAAAGATATTTGTTTTCCTTTATTTTTCGCCACTTACTTTTATTTATATTTGTATATTTGCTTATATATACATAGCTGGTGAGGCCTAACTCTATTTGTGAAAATAAAAATGCAAAACTTTTTTATTTCATTTTTCCCGACGTTTCGTGAATTTTATGTTCACTTCTTCAGGGGATTCGTCTATTAATATAAAATAAAAACATCAACTCAAAACTGACCAGAATTCGACTTGAACTATCAGACTATGACTTTGATATTATATATAACAAGTAAGAGTGCCATTTTTGGCTGTGCCGAATCTTATATACCCTTCACCATTGTGCGAGCAGAATACAGAGCAACTAGACAAAAACTAAATAATTTTTACATATACATACATATTTACAATACTTAAAACTTCATTATAAATTAAATTTAAAAAGCGAAAACTGGTAAATATTTTTTTTAAATCGTTTTTGGAACATAAAAAAAAAATAAAAATATTAAACAAAAAAATTTTCTTTTTAAAAAACCAAGATGCGAACCAGGGAACTCTGTTTCTAACTTAACACACCCCCTAGACAAGTGAACCATGAAGGAACGTTAATTGAATATCATTAAAATGAAATATGGCACGTTTACTGTTCACAAAATGCAACACAGCTGATTTGTAATTACTTTTGATGTTTGTATGTATGTGTGTTTGTTTGTTTTCTTTTATCTTTTTTGGCGAGTTTTTAAGTAGCAAAAAACACAAAAATTCCTAGTTTATATTTGTTAAAATTATTTCGTTAAATAGATAAAATAATAAAGAAGGGTGATAACGAAATCATATTGGGCATTATGCTAGTATATGTAAACAATTGAAAGGGGGGGGGGGGGGGGGGCAGAGGGACATCACATGGTTAAATCAAGTTCTCTCCTCATAAGGACGCAGAACATATATACTTTATAGGGTCTTAGATCAATATTGTAGAAATTACAAACGGAATGACAAACTTATATATACCCTTTTCCACCTGAGGTGAAGGGTATAAAAAGAGTAATTTTTGGGATTTCAGTATTTTGATTATAACTCAGCCATTTTTTAACCGATTTGACAGATTTATATACCGACTTGCTTAAGAAGAAATTTGCCAGTTAGTTGGGTTATAAATCTTGGAATCCGGAAGATCTATGGTTCCCGAAAGTGGATATTTAAAAAAAAATATTATTTTTCCGAGTTTTTCAGAAAATAGTTTTAACTAAAGATTTCCTATCTTTTGATATGCCAGGGATATCCATAGGTCATATAACAGTCCAAAAAATTTTTTATACAATTTTTGATATTTTTTGTAAGGCAGATACCACGCCCACTTCTCCGATCCAGCCCACATTTTGTGGGATGCTGTGTATTGAAAACCTAAATGTGTGTACTTAATTTGAAAGCTTTAGCTCTTGCCGTTCTCAACAACAAGGGATTTTTGGGAAAAATTAGAGGTAGTCGTGGTTTTTTGCCAATATCTCAGCCATTTGTGGACCGATCTTTCTGAATTTCAATAGCAAACAATTCCGGACCATATCTGACATAAATTTATAATAACCTGGCCCCCATCATATATGGGGTCTTCGGAAAATCGATCTCAACGGACAGACGGACATGGTTAAATTAAGTTCTCTCCTCATAAGGACCCAGAATATATATACTTTATAGGGTCTTAGATCAATATTGTAGAAATTACAAACGGAATGACAAACTTATATATACCCTTTTCCACCTGAGGTGAAGGGTATAATTACAAATAGGGAAATACTTATATTCACCAAAATAGTTTGTGCCATGTATGTGTGTTTGTTTGATTTCTTTTATCTTTTTTGGCGAGTTTTTAAGTAGCAAAAAAACAGAAAAAGTCCTAGTTTCTAATTATTTCGTTAAATAGATGAAATAATAAAGAAGGGTGATAACGAAAATCATATTGGGCATTATGCTAGAATATGTAAACAAATGTGAAGGGGGGAGGGGGGGGGGGACGGACAACCGGATTTGAGCTTCGCTTTTCATAAGGACCCAGAATATATATACTTTATAGGGTGTAGGATCAATATTGTAGAAATTACAAGCGGAATGACAAAGTTATATATACCCATTTTACCTTCGGCGAAGGGTATAAAAAAAATAATTTTAGGGATTTCAGTATTTTGATTATAACTTAGCCATTTTTAAGCCGATTTGACAGATTTAAATACCGACGTGCTAAGGAAGAAATTTACCATTTACTTTAGTTATAAAGCTTGGACTCGGGAAGATCTATGGTTCCCGAAAATGGGTATTTAAAAAAAAAATTATTTTGGCCATAATTTTCTGAAAATATTTTCTACTAAGAATTTCCTGTCTTTTGATGTATAAGGCGTAACCATAGGATATATAACAGTCCAAAAATTCAGGTTTTTATAAAATTATTGATATTTTTTGTACGGGAGGTACCACGCCCACTTCGCCAATCCCGCCCACATTTTGTGGGATTGTGTGTATTGATAACCTTAATGTTTGTGTCTAATTTGGAAACTTTAGCTTTTGCCGTTCTCTAGATATACAGAAAAAAGTAATAAAATTACAACAACAAGGGATTTTTGGAAAAAATTAGAGGTAGTCGTGGCTTTTTGCTCATATCTCAGCCATTTTTGGACCGATCTGGCTGAATTTCAATAGCAAAATTATAAAGGAATACCTGACAGGTGCGTACACCAACCAAGCCCTCATAAGTTTTGGGGGCTTCGGAAAACCCATTTCAACAGACAGACGGACGGACGGACAGACGGACAACCAGATTTGAACTTCGCTTTTCAAAAGGACCCAGCATATATACACTTTAGGATCAATATTGTAGAAATTACAAACGGAATGACAAAGTTATATATACCCTTTTACCTTCGGTGAACGGTATAAAAAGGGAGCAAATAACACTAACGCAGACGCGTTATCCCGTATTGAAATGAATTAAAAAATATTAAAAGAAATGATTCCACTCTGTATTGATGAAAAAGAAAGAAAACTCTGGCAATAACACGTAGCATGCTTAATATGAATACTAGGGATAAAGAGATGAAATTGAAATAAAGAACAAGAATAATAATTACATTTCTCAACAGGAGACTGATCACCTCCATATGTGGGAATGTATATCAATGAATGATATAAAGAAGCTTCAAATAATACAATTTATATATGAAAATAATGATAGCAATAATCTACAGAATGAATATAATGATAATGACATTGACCCTATTTCCAACAGCCAAATTGAATTGTAATTAGGTTGCGATGTGTTCCCGTTTATCCGCCGCGTCGGGGCAATTGAATTGGAAATGGGAAACGTTGTGGCGATAAAGACAGCTTTGTATTACACCTTTATAGGACCCACCAAGGCTTTGTACTAATTAGCACCGACTCATGGGGGCCGGGATGTTCAGGTTGGCCAACCAGGACCAACAGTTTTATGTTCTTTATTTCTTATTCTCTTTTTCTTTTTTATTAACAAAACTTCACCCACTCTAGTTTTGAACGTTGCGACGACAAGTACAAAAAACAAAAAATTGTGTATTGAAAATCAAATACAAAAAACTACAAAATTAACAAAAGTGAACTTAACAAAACCAAAACATATTGTAAATTTATATGTAAAAAAAAAATGAAATTGAAATTAAACCTCAAGGTTAAATAAAACGTAAATATAAAAACTACAAAATACAAGATACAAAAAAGTGTTTGATTTAAGGAAACTAAATAAACCGTGTGTCAGTTGAGAAATTAAAAGTTTAAGTTTAACCCTCAACATTAACAATAAGCCATTTTTTAAATTTAAATAATGAAATTGTTATATTAGAATAATTAAATTGTTAAACTAACACGTGATATTGAACTGAAATTCACATTATTATTTTATAAAATAAAAATGAACAAAGCTTTTTTGTTTTAAACACTTACAGCCAGGCCCACGATGTCGAACGCAAACTAAAGTGAAAGATATTTGTTTTCCTTTATTTTTCGCCACTTACTTTTATTTATATTTGTATATTTGCTTATATATACATAGCTGGTGAGGCCTAACTCTATTTGTGAAAATAAAAATGCAAAACTTTTTTATTTCATTTTTCCCGACGTTTCGTGAATTTTATGTTCACTTCTTCAGGGGATTCGTCTATTAATATAAAATAAAAACATCAACTTTTAATAATACAATAAATTGAATGTAACTAACTTACATTAAAAAAACAATTTTGTATTACATTAATAAATTTTTAAATAATGAAAGCCACAGCTAGTGTCGTCATCTACTATTTTTTAAAACAACTCTGTAACAGGCGCTTAAATTGTCAATATCTTCTTTTTTATTCATTTTCTGTTTATTTTCTGTTGTATTCTTAAGCTCTCTGTAGTATATCTTTTTCTCACGTTATTTACCTTATCCAGTATTCTTATGTTGTCAAAATCAGGTTTGTGTTTTGTTTGTAATATGTGTTTTGATAATGCAGTGCTTTCTTTGTCTTTGTTTATGTCTGAGTTGTGTTCTCCCATTCTTGTCTCCAGATTTCTCTTTGTCGTCCCAATGTAAACTAAATCACAGCTGTTGTTGTTGCCTCCCTTGTATGGTATTTCATACACTACATTATTTTGTTGTAGTTTGTTTATTGGCATTTTTGTATTTGTAAATATTGCACTTAATGTTTTGTTTGGCTTGTAAGCAAAGCTCATGTCATTATTATCTATTGCGTTTTTATGTTTTTATTGTCCGTGAGGCCCGATATGTATTTTACACTGTAAAAATATTTTTCCTCCTTATCAATGTTACCATTTGTGTTTGTTATTATAGGTTTTTAGGTAGATATTAGATTTTTAATTAAATTTGTAGGAAAAGCATTATCTCTAAGTACTTTCGTGATTACATGTTTATTTTTGTTATGGTATTGTTCATCACTAATATCAAGAACTCTACGTATAAAATTTTTTGCAGTATTTACTATTTGAGATTTTGGTTGAGTAGCGTTGAAATTGATAATTCTGCCCGACGATGTATTTTTTGCATTCCAATCAAACGTTATTTTATTGTCCCCTCTATGTAATTTTGTGTCAAGGTATGCTATTTCTCGGTTCGATTCAACTTCAACGGTGAATTTAATTTTCGGGTGATACCCGTTGAGTGCTTTAAGTATATCGTCTTTGTCATTAATATATATTACAGCCAGTATGTCATCTACGTACTTTGCCACATATTTAATGTTAACGTTCTTGTTGTGTAATTCTGCCAAGGCTACGTCAAGTAAATTATCCAGTCACTCATTTTCGTTTAAAATGCGGCCCATTATCGTTCGACTTGTCGTTCGCTTCGCATTACGTGTCTAACGCAATTTCAAAAAAGTTACAATGTTGCCACATCTATGATTCCAAAATTTAATCGCCAATATATTACAAAAAGCGCTTAAATATATAAATTGTACTTTGAAAACGCAACTATGTGATACATAAACTTGACAGTAAAAAAGTAAACAAAACTTATTTCGACTGTGGAATTTTTAAATTCTTAAAAAATTAAATTTTTGAAAATATATAAATAAATAAATTACATACTTGAAATAATTAAAATATTTCATTTTTTAGATGAAACTGAGCAGGTGTAGCAAATTTCGCGCAGACAATTCCGGGAATTCTCTGATGTTCTCAGTATGCCAACAAATCAGTAAGTGTACAAGATATACATATAGTATAACAAGGTTTTGCTACGTACATATGTAGGTATATACGTAAGAACGTATAATAATAAAAACATATGTATGCTTTATCCTTGATTCATAGCAAAATTTCGAATATCAAAGGATATATTTGCTATGAAATTGAATGTGTTGCACCAAAGATGTAATCCAGGTTTCAGAGCCACAAAAATTCAACCCGATCCCTACGTGAACTTTTTTAACAATCCGAAAAAATTATCATATTTTTTATTTATAACTTTTAATGTTCTACATGGCTATACTGTGCCGTTTTTGATATTCGCAAAAAGTGTGAAAAAGTTGTTGCCCTAACGTGCATATGTTTATAAATACATATGTGTGTATGTTAGTAAAATAAATCGGACCTTTCAATAATTGAATTATTGTCTTTCATATATTAATAGCTTTCTTTTTGTGTTAGGGTAGCCAGATTGTAAATTCGGAAAAACAGTACATTGAACACAAAAAAACAGTACAATTAAAAAAAAACAGTAATTTTTTTTTTGACAAAAAAAAAATGACTCGATTTGCGTTGAAAAAGCAAACACCACAAACGAAGCATTTGGCCAGGAAAACCATAACATTGCTGTAAGCCATATAAGAAAGGAGAAAAGCCGAACTTAGCTTGAAACAATTAACTCATTGATTGTGATACACAGTACGATTTTCTTTTAACATATTCGTATTTAAAGCAATTTTCACCACACACATAGTTGCACAAATCATATAGAATTTGAGAAAATGTTTGTTTCCTAAATTAATTTTCCAATTTCAAACAATTTTTTAGTTATTTACGGCCAATTTTACCAAGTTCAGCTTTAATTAACTATTACTAAAACAATAGATTTTTTGACATTTAAGATGATAGTTAATTATACCTGAACTTGGTGAAATTGGCCATTAATCTATAAAATCCAAAAAACATACATAGTTTGGTTTATTTTTATTTAACAAAATCTGAAAATATTAATATAGTAAGGGTTATCACGATGGTCATTGTGCAAATTTGCAATGTGTAAATTTGCAGTGCATATTATGATTGATCGTGAGCATACCACTTTTATTTTTGTGCAAATATGCTATTTTTCTAAAAATGTATTCTGGCAACACTAAAAACTTCCGGCAGCACTGTAAAAAAACTGCATTTGTTTACAATTATACACAAGCAAATTAAAATAAATGTTTTCTTAATTTAAATTTAATTCTCTATTTTATTTTACAATCTGCGAAAATGTTCAAGTTATAAGTTTTCTTAAAATCAACATGGCATTTAATATGTCAAATGTTATTGCTTACATTTGTTTGCAACTGAGCAAATATGCACTACTAACTTTGCTCATGGTTTTTTAGTGCAAACGAAGTAAAAAAGAGCAAATTGCAAATACGTACATTTTGTTGTTGTGTTGTGCAAATGTGTGTAATTTGCACGCATTTGCATCGCTTGCACACTTTGCAATACCCATCACGATTTCCCTTAGTAAAAAAACAAGTTTCAATAAAATTTAAAACAAAAATTTCTGTCTGTAAAACAATGCAATTGAAAACGATGAATATTTTCAATAAAATTTTTGTAAAAATTAGCTTGCCTTTTTCTTATTTCAGTAGTTAGGTAAAGAAAAGTGGTTCTTACAGGTATTAGGTATTTTAATAAATTTTGAACACGGAGAATTTTCCAAATTTGTTCCTTTTTAATTTCACGTGATCTAAAAGTTCTAAAAATTTAATATAATTGTGTTGGAATAAGTACGTATTTATTTAGTATTTAAAAATTTTTTTTTGATTTTGTCTTTCTCAGATGTGGAAAGGGAGATACTATTGGAAGAGGTAGCCATAAAATCATACATAGTACATACATATGTCTTAAAAATAACAATATGAAAATTTAACACTGCTGCGAGCCACTCATTATAATTTAGATTTCTACTGCGTATTTTTGAGAACACAATGACCACAGCGTAAAAACTCGTATTATTTTAGAACTTTTGTTTGTTAAATATTAGGATATCATAAAAATGTGTTTTTAGTACGGTTTTTCTTATTATCTTGGTTTTTTGTACACTGAACAAAAAAAAAAAAGTACAAAAAACTGTACAAAGTGTAAAAAACAGTACATTTGCGTACTGTTTTAGGAGTTGTGCATAAAACAGTACAATTGCAAAAAAACAGTACATGTACTGCTTAAAAGAGTACGTATTGTAACCCTATTTTGTGTGCTTCTTAAAACCAGGCTCCTATAGAATACAAACACACATACATTTTTATTAACACATCCATTATATTTTTTAATAAAAACATAAATAAATTTAATTATTTCAATAAAATAATATAAAAAAAAAACCAGTTTAACTATATTTTGAAAAAAAAAACAAAATTTACTTTTTTGGAAAGTAATTAGCAAGTTCAAACCGAAACGCTTCAATTGATGCTAAAATTTTAATTTGTGTTTCAGTATTTTGAAGTGTGCACATAAAGGCATGTGATCATTCCCTGCAAATAATAGGACCAGTCCAAACATGCGTGTAAAGAGTAGCCCACAAGGGACCAGGACTAGTCCAAAAGTAACCCAAACGTATGGAAAAAACATGGTCTATTTAACATTACGATGTCCTAGGAGAGGACCATATAACCCACCTTTGGACCACTTGTATACTCAAGAGGATTAGCTTTGAAGTCGTTTAAAAAGGAAAGCATGTCGTTTAAAAACGAAGATATGTCGTCTCACTACAAACACTTTTTAACAATGACATGGTCCATGCTTGCATTACATCGGACTAGTCCATGGAGTAGTCCATTTTATCAAAATGGATCAGGTGGTCCAATATTATTTGCAGGGTTATTACAACACATGGTCGTACATGTTGCGTGTATTCTGTTTTGACCAATAATCAAGTGCATTTAGTTTTTTTTGTTTTAATTTAAACAAAGTGTATTTGTGCATTAAACCAAGAGTTTAAGCCCTTATGACACTACATTTTTTATTCATTAATTGATATAGAATTGATAGAAAGAAACAGTAAATGCTAGAAAGAGCAAACTATAAAAAATTTAAACAAAGTTTAATAGTATTTCTCTTGTTATGGTGTTGTTTTAGGGATGGCGTTGAGAATTTTTAAAATTGTATCAACAACTTTTAAAAATTGTACTTTTTTACCCTTATTGTATTTTTTTAGTTGAAATTAATTTTATTTATGTTCTTAAAAAACATCACAAAAATGTATTATTAATCTTAGTCTAAAAAGTATCAACAAAAAAATACAATTGAAACAACTTAGCCATCCCTGTTCTGTTAATTTTATTAAATGTTGCCAACTTTTTTTTTATGAGAAACCTTAAAACAAATAGCGGTAAATCGCTGAATTCGCCCATAAACCGCCGATTCAGCAACACTTTTAATATTTCAAGCTTGAAATGTCAATTTTAAGTTGAACAATTTTACATTTTTTTTTGACATAACTTCATTTTTGATCGATAACTTGTGATAGCGAGGCTTTGGGAAGGAGTATTGTTTTTCTAATTTTTCCTAACAACTTTCTATGGCTGTAAGGATATTTGTACGGTTAAAAAAATTGTTGAATTTTCAATCACCATAGCCTTGACTTTTGGTTCTGATAAATTTCTAATAAAATTGAAAAATATTTTTGTTCGAGTCGGTTGTGTATTTAAAAACAATTTTTTTTTTGGGGTTGGAAAAAATTTTGAAAGAAATTTAATTCATATTAAGAAAAAAAAAAAAAAGTGTGGCTATACATATATTGCTGTAAAAGTGTGGAAATTATTGGATGTGTTTTGCAGATTAAACCAAAACTGTTGGTGGGTATTTGTTTTGATTTTCCCTTGTTTATTTTGAAATTTAAGGAAAGTGTGGTTTTCTTTTTGTTTTCTTTAGGATTGGTAGATATATATATTTGCCGTGAATAGTACTGAAAGTAGCCAGTATTTGCCTTAGAGGGTCATTCCGTTGGTAATCGTTCGTTAGTTGTGCACGTCTATTTTAACTTACATTTCTATCATTGGAGGAAATCAAGTCCTGTAACCATCAAAGAATTGTATTTATATATTGTGATCATTAACCATTGGTCTTTAATTTCACGCAGACTCAATACACAGCCTTGTTTTAATAGAGATAACATATTCTATTCTTTCGCTTAATTAAAATTGAGACCACAATTGCTCTCTAGTTAAATGTAACTCATTAAAATTGGTTTACAAACGTAATCTCGTCACCCTACTCAAAGTAGGGCGACCCAAACGGACCCTATTTGGTTAAAACGCATACATTATTAAAACGCATACATTTTTGTTATTAAATACTTAAATTACGAGAGTGTTAATTTCAAATATAATTTAAATCTACGCTATTTAAATATTAATTTAATTTAAAACCTAATATTATTTATTAGTTTGCATTTTAATGCCTATTTAAATTTCAATCACTTTATTGTTTTTCCTTAATATGGTCACTTTATTTGGAATTTTCATATAAAATCAACACATTTTAATTCCTACACATATAATATAAATAAGAACCTTTTTTATTTACCTAAACCACAGATAAACATTTTTCATTCACTCCAATTATTTATTCAAATGCATTTACACTCATAAATACAGACATATAAAACATATCAGACATACCTATACTCTACCATGTGGATTGTATAGCTTTTTAATTAATACAATCCACACATACTTATTTTTAGTCACACTCTGTCTTAACGTTTAGTGGTCATAAGCAGTTCACTCATCCAGTCTTCCGGCGCCTGTGGACAACGATGGATTTTGTAATGTAAGTGAATTATAAATGTCATTATTCGTTTATTAGACACATTTAGTTATACTTCTTACACTCAATTTCAATTTGGTTTTATTTTTGGTACGTAACATAATTAATTAAACATGCCTACAACCATCTATATATGAAATTATGTTTTAAAACCTACATCGAGGTTTTGTTTATACGCATTTATAACAATTTAAACTTTTAAACGTAGTAAATGTTTCAATACTCAGCGTAGTTTTTCTTTATAATTAAGTTACGTACTTATGAATAATTCTTCTTTTACATTCCTTATTTCACATTTATCTTTTAATTTTAACTCATATGAAAATATATGTTGGTTGATTTTGTATTTTGCAATATTACTCAAACTTCATTTGAGTAAAAGAGCATTAATAATTTTAAATAGACAATTTTATATAAAACTGGCCAAATTTACACTAAGTATTAAACTTCTTAATGTAGTATTTTGTATTATTTGTATGGTTAATTATAATAGTAATTAAGTTTTTCTACTTTGTTTTGTTTTTGTTTAATTTAAACTAACTAATCATTAAATCATTACTTTTAGTATGTTAGTAAAAATGGAATAAACTTTGAGTTTTTGTATTTACGAAAGGTGAAGTTGGAAGTATGGGTTAGGTAAATTCTTGTAGTGTATTTTTATTATTGGGCTGTCAACTAATAGTTTACTTTGACAGCATGGTGGGTGGGTAAAGACCGGTGTAGCTAATAAGATCTTGAGCTACCCCTACACTCATCCGATAGATCTTTCCTTTCTTCTCTCTCCTCTGTAAGGTATCGTTTATGTCGTAAAGCTACCTAAATTTAAAATTTTCTGCTGGCGATTCAAAATTTTGTTTTCAAAACTACTATTCGGGAACTGAACACACCCCATCCGACAATCACGGCCGAACTACTAGGTAGCATGTTCCCATAACAATACCCGTAATCCCAAAGAATCGTTACAGAGATTTTTGGCGCCCAACGTGGGGCCTCAGCGGTCGTAACTTTAAAATTTTTCTTGTGCAATTTGATCTAGATGCTGAGGGCCTTGAACTTATTTATGTGTGTCGATTTTCATATAGAATTTCCTATCTTTTTATTTTATTATTTTCCTATCTTCATTTGTTACTTTTGTTAAATGTTCTGTTAATTTGGATTTAAATTGTTAATTGGGGATTATTCTACGGTTTTCAATTCCATTATTAACATTGCACGAGACAATCGTGACCAGGGTTTAGGTTCGAGCTTGAGATGTTGTTCTGGTTTATATCAATTCAATTGTCGTTTGACTTTTACTCTATATTAATTTTTGGATTTCCTCTTCTCAATCAAAATTTTTTACTTTATTTGATTTTTCTAGTGTTTTGGATTAAAAATATATTGAATTTAGTTGATTATTTTCCAGCATTAGATAATCGATAGTTAATATAACTCAATGTCGGTTGTGATTAGAAATTTTAGCCTTGCTTATAATTTCCAACGAATTCGAGTTATTTATTTTTTTTTTTTGTTTGTTTTGTATAACCCTTAGGGTTTTTTCCCGGGATTTCCCGGGTTTCACTTATTATATTTCCCGTTTTCCCGGGATTTTTGTTGCGGGATCCCGGGAAATAAAAAAGTTCTTCATAGTTTCAGAAAACAGCTATTTTTACTCTGAAATTTAGTTTTCTTTTCTCTAAAAATTAGCATCTGTGGATGGGTTGTCGATTAGATCAATTATAAGAAATGTGTACAAACGTAAATTAATGTCTCCTGCGGCAATAAATCTATTAAAAGCAGAATGGGCAGTGCAACAGTTGATAATTAATAAATTTAGTGAAGTGATGAATTGATAAAGAACATAAATTCAAAATAAGATGCAGGCAGTAAATTCTCATTGTCCATGGACAAGTCTTAAAAATTGGATATACATAAACATATCGCTCCGTTATTGCAACATAGTGGTATCTACAAAAAAAAAAAAAAAATCGAGCTTGGTAATATATCCGGGAAGTGCGGGGAAACCGAAATAAAAAAATAATGAAACTCGTGTAAGTTACTAAAACATACAATTTGAAAAATACATTGTCCTAAAGATTACAGGGGTCTAATCACTGCATTCGATACTATCGTATCGAATAAACTATCGAACTTTTTTGCATACGATAGACACTGACGTATCGAATGAAAACTCGATAAATGTAATGTCGAGTTACTCGATATCGAATGCTATTATTTCAAATTCAATACATTTCATTCGATATCGAGTTTCATGATACCAAAATAAATAATTTCGATCAATTTTGCTCGATATCGTATGCGGTGATTATACCCCAGATGGACCTAATGAAAAGAAATAGTTTGTAAGAAGTTAGAGGAATCCTCGAGACAGAAGACCGCATTCACAATCCCTAATCGGCCCTTGTACCAGTTTACAAGAATGCCGTTTGGATTGTGCAACGCTCCGCAGACAATGGGCCGACTAATGGACCAGGTAATTCCGTACAACCTAAAGACGATCGTTTTTGTATACCTTGATGATTTACTAATTATGTCGAAAGACTTTGACGAGCACATACGTCATTTACAGGAGGTGGCTACCAATTTAAGAATGGCCAATCTTACCATCAACATAAAGAAAAGCACTTTTGCTATACGCCAGGTTCAATATTTAGGTAACATTGTAGGTGAGGGGTGTTTAAAAGTAGACCCGGAAAAGGTGAAAGCAATCTCCGGATTTCCGGTACCAAAAACCATCCGCCAACTTCGTCAATTTCTTGGGATGGCTGGTTGGTATAGAAGGTTTATGGATGATTATGCCAGCGTTACTTTCGCTTTGACGGAACTTCTTTCCAAAAAGAAAACGTACTCTTGGAATGACAATGCTCAAAGTGCATTCGACACTATTAAAACCAAATTAACTTCTGCTCCAGTGCTGGTTCACGCCGACTTTGACAAGCCTTTTATACTCCAATGTGATGCGAGTACATATGGAGTAGGTGCTGTGTTAGCTCAGTTGGACTCTAAAGGCAATGAAAGGCCCATAAACCTTTATGTCGCAGAAATTGAATAAGGCACAAAGGAACTATTCGATAACTGAGTTGGAATGCCTTGCAGTAATTTTGGCAATTAAAAAGTTTCGAGCTTATATCGAAGGCCACCCCTTTAAAGTCATAACAGACCATGCCAGTCTAAAATGGCTTATGAGGCAAAAAGACCTAAACGGGCGTTTGGCCAGGTGGGCTCTCAAATTACAGGGCTTTGACTTCGCTATCGAGCACCGTAAAGGCAAAGATAACATCGTCCCTGATGCCTTGTCAAGGGCCTTTGAACAAGATGACGCAACTATTGCCGAGATTGAACTGCCAACATTACCGTCAATTGACCTTAATTCCACTGCATTTGTTGGCCTTGAGTATGAAAAGTTAAGAAATGAATTTCGGAATTCAGATTTACCAGATTTTAGGGTAGTCGATAAATTTATTTATAAGCGAACAAAATTTTCGGAAGGGCACCAAGATGAATCTGATTCATGGAACCTTTATGTTCCGATTGAATTACGCAGAGATGTCATCTATGCTGCGCACGATATCCCAAATGCCTCTCATGGTGGCATAGCGAAGACGTTACATCGTATACGTCAGTTCTTCTACTGGCCCAAAATGGTCATAGATGTAAAACACTACGTATTAAATTGCGCTTTGTGCAAAACTTTAAAAACCCCTACCATGTCACTCAAGCCACCTATGGGTGATATGGTAAACACAGAGAGACCGTTTCAGAGGTTGTATATGGACCTTATAGGCCCATTCCCACGCACCAAGAAGGGTAATATTGGTATTTTGATAATCCTTGATCATTATACAAAATTAACGTTTTTGCAACCAATGAAGAAATTTGTGACAAAGCCTATAATAGATTATCTACGAAACGAGATTTTCACGTGTTTTGGCGTACCGGAAATTATCGTGTCCGATAACGGTAGCCAATTCAAGTCTAAAGAGTTTAAAAAGCTGTTGGAGCAATATGGAATAACCCACCAATTCACAGCAGTCCATAGCCCACAATCAAACGCATGTGAAAGGGTCAATCGGTCCATTAATGAAGCTCTGCGTTCGTACATTAGGAACGATCAACGTCAGTGGGATATCTTTCTACCTAGTGTGAATTGTGCGATCCGCAACAGTGTGCACCAAACGACAGGACGAACACCCTATGAACTGGTTTACGGACAGACAATGATAAACCACGGAAAAGACTATGATGTTTTGCGGAATTTGAAACTTTTATCAGAGACCGACACAGAAATACAAAGACAAGACAATTTCACTGTATTACGCGATTCAATTCAGGCCAAAATTAAAGATGCATATGAGCGGAATGTGAAGTCATACAATCTGAGAGCTAGAAAACGAGAATATAACGTAGGCCAGATGGTAATCAGGCAGAATTTTACCTAAAGTTCGTTGGCTGCAAATTTTAATGCTAAGTTGGCTCCAACGGGCATACAAGTAGTGGTGAAGAGGAAAATAGGTAATGTTAATTACGAGCTTGAAGACATTAATGGTAGTCATAGGGGGGTTTACCATATTAAGGATATATGGACGTGAATGCAGTTGGTGAATGCTAGCTAATGTTGTTATCGCTTGTTTCAGATTAAGTCCTGCAGCGGGCTTGGTTCTTAATCAGTTTTGTGATAGCGAGGCTTTGGGAAGGAGTATTGTTTTTCTAATTTTTCCTAACAATTTTCTATGGCTGTAAGGATATTTGTACGGTTAAACAAATTGTTGAATTTTCAATCACCATAGCCTTGACTTTTGGTTCTGATAAATTTCTAATAAAATTGAAAAATATTTTTGTTCGAGTCGGTTGTGTATTTAAAAACAATTTTTTTTTTGGGGTTGGAAAAAATTTTGAAAGAAATTTAATTCATATTAAGAAAAAAAAAAAAAAAAAAAGTGTGGCTATACATATATTGCTGTAAAAGTGTGGAAATTATTGGATGTGTTTTGCGGATTAAACCAAAACTGTTGGTGGGTATTTGTTTTGATTTTCCCTTGTTTATTTTGAAATTTAAGGAAAGTGTGGTTTTCTTTTTGTTTTCTTTAGGATTGGTAGATATATATATTTGCCGTGAATAGTACTGAAAGTAGCCAGTATTTGCCTTAGAGGGTCATTCCGTTGGTAATCGTTCGTTAGTTGTGCACGTCTATTTTAACTTACATTTCTATCATTGGAGGAAATCAAGTCCTGTAACCATCAAAGAATTGTATTTATATATTGTGATCATTAACCATTGGTCTTTAATTTCACGCAGACTCAATACACAGCCTTGTTTTAATAGAGATAACATATTCTATTCTTTCGCTTAATTAAAATTGAGAGCTCTCTAGTTAAATGTAACTCATTAAAATTGGTTTACAAACGTAATCTCGTCACCCTTCTCAAAGTAGGGCGACCCAAACGGACCCTATTTGGTTAAAACACATACATTATTAAAACGCATACATTTTTGTTATTAAATACTTAAATTACGAGAGTGTTAATTTCAAATATAATTTAAATCTACGCTATTTAAATATTAATTTAATTTAAAACCTAATATTATTTATTAGTTTGCATTTTAATGCCTATTTAAATTTCAATCACTTTTATTGTTTTTCCTTAATATGGTCACTTTATTTGGAATTTTCATATAAAATCAACACATTTTAATTCCTACACATATAATATAAATAAGAACCTTTTTTATTTACCTAAACCACAGATAAACATTTTTCATTCACTCCAATTATTTATTCAAATGCATTTACACTCATAAATACAGACATATAAAACATATCAGACATACCTATACTCTACCATGTGGATTGTATAGCTTTTTAATTAATACAATCCACACATACTTATTTTTAGTCACACTCTGTCTTAACGTTTAGTGGTCATAAGCAGTTCACTCATCCAGTCTTCCGGCGCCTGTGGACAACGATGGATTTTGTAATGTAAGTGAATTATAAATGTCATTATTCGTTTATTAGACACATTTAGTTATACTTCTTACACTCAATTTCAATTTGGTTTTATTTTTGGTACGTAACATAATTACTTAAACATGCCTACAACCATCTATATATGAAATTATGTTTTAAAACCTACATCGAGGTTTTGTTTATACGCATTTATAACAATTTACACTTTTAAACGTAGTAAATGTGTCAATACTCAGCGTAGTTTTTCTTTATAATTAAGTTACGTACTTATGAATAATTCTTCTTTTACATTCCTTATTTCACATTTATCTTTTAATTTTAACACATATGAAAATATATGTTGGTTGATTTTGCAATATTACTCAAACTTCATTTGAGTAAAAGAGCATTAATAATTTTAAATAGACAATTTTATATAAAACTGGCCAAATTTACACTAAGTATTAAACTTCTTAATGTAGTATTTTGTATTATTTGTATGGTTAATTATAATAGTAATTAAGTTTTTCTACTTTGTTTTGTTTTTGTTTAATTTAAACTAACTAATCATTAAATCATTACTTTTAGTATGTTAGTAAAAATGGAATAAACTTTGAGTTTTTGTATTTACGAAAGGTGAAGTTTGAAGTATGGGTTAGGTAAATTCTTGTAGTGTATTTTTATTATTGGGCTGTCAACCAATAGTTTACTTTGACAGCATGGTGGGTGGGTAAAGACCGGTGTAGCTAATAAGATCTTGAGCTACCCCTACACTCATCCGATAGATCTTTCCTTTCTTCTCTCTCCTCTGTAAGGTATCGTTTATGTCGTAAAGCTACCTAAATTTAAAATTTTCTGCTGGCGATTCAAAATTTTGTTTTCAAAACTACTATTCGGGAACTGAACACACCCCATCCGACGAGCACGGCCGAACTACTAGGTAGCATGTTCCCATAACAATACCCGTAATCCCAAAGAATCGTTACAAACTTTAGTAAAATTTTGGACAGTTTGCCATTTATCTTAATACAGCTGAACCCTTCGAACTTGGTAAATTTTTTTATTACTTTATATTTGCACTGTTCACCAAAACTTGAACAATGCATTAAAAATTTAGTGTCATAAGGCCTTTAATGACACACAAAAATTATTGAGAAGTCAGCATAATATTGACTTCTGCTGTATTCCAAAACAAAACACACAAATATGCATTACTTACTATTTTTTTAACATATTATGAATTGAGTAATTTGTTATTGCAGTAAATAAGAAATGAGTAGAATTAAGTTATGAGGTTGACTTTAGAAGTCACTCAATGAAAATTGTAAATTTTTATTATAAGAGAAGAAGTTTTGAAAAAATAAATCAATGATAATCATAATTTCAAGAAGACCAGTCGTTTTTTTTAAGGGAAAGTCTAAAATAAAGAGGATAATAATCAAGCAATTATACAACAATTTCTTTTGACTGATTCCGATTGAATTTCAGCTACATCCGCCATTCGTGCTACTGCTGTAACAAGGGCTTTCGTTGCTTCAGCCAATACTGTAGTCGCCTCGGCCTGTTCTGTGGCTGAAGCAGATGACGACTCACTTACGCGTATTTGACAACGAATGAGTGAAATTTGTTCATTTGTTGCGTTTAGCTTTTTGGCCGAAGAGCAATCAGGTAACTGTTCGTCAGTTTCACTATATATTCGTTTTTGCGATTGCTGTTGCGGAATAGTAGTACATTCTTCCGTTGTTGAGAGAAACCAATCCTTTGATGTAGGTGTGGCTGAAGTGTTATTCGGTTGAGTGTCACTTGAGTTGTTCGGTAGCGTGGATTGACTTGTGGAGAATTCTTGTGGTTGTTGTCTGGTAGGTGTAATTACCGCATTCACTGCGCTTCCTTCTGGGTGTGTCTGTTAATGGTGAGATAATGCCATCTGCGAGCCGAACATGCCACCAATCGGGGCTGCAGATTTAGTTAAAGATAGTGTTTTATCAACTATTTGTTCCAACTCCGTTAAGTTATACATGCGGTACAGACCACCACCAGTTTCACGAAGACTTTTATTATTTCCCGCAATTTTATTTTTTTTTTTTTTTTGGTACGGCACTTTATGTCAGCAAAACAAAACAATAATAACAGACGAAGCTACATTATTCATAAAATTTAAGTATTTACTTTTTTCAACTCAACTGTGGTTCGTACAGGAGGCCCCATTGAATTAAATTTTTTACTTAAATGCGACCACTGCTCATCTGTTGACACTTTACTGCTGCCATACACAACACTTCCTCTAGCAAAATCAGGATGCTCTTCCATAAATTCCGCTAGAGCCTGCAGCTGTTGATAGGTTGATTTTTTGTTGCTGAAATGTTAATGTGTTTAATAGTGCAAGTTTTAAAATAATGGGTGATTTTTTAAGAGTTATAGGAAAGTTTAAAAAAAACCCATGAAATTCAGAAAAATGCATGAAATCTTTATTTGAATCGATAGTACGGTCCATATAATTTAATGTTTAAAGATTATTTCATGCAAATGTTGACCGTGACTGCGCCTCAAATGGTCCATCCGCTTAGTCCAATTTTGGCATACTCTTTCCAACATTTCGCCCGGTATCTCTTGAATAAGTGCTTCATTGTTGTCATACAATGCGTCAATTGAAGCGGGCATGTGCGTATAGACATGAGCTTTAACATAGCCCCACAAAAAATAGTCTAAAGGCGTTAAATCGCACGATCTAGGCAGCCAATTGACCGGTCCCGGACGTGAAATAAAATGTTCACCGAACTCGCCTCTCAATAAGTCCCTTTTTTTAGCGTGCTTTGTGGCATGTGGCACCGTCTTGTTGAAACCACATGTCATGCAAGTCAAGCTCTTGCATTTTGGGCAAAAAAAAGTTGGATATCATCTCACGGTAGCGCTCACCATTCACAGTTACGTTACGATTCGCATCATCTTTGAAGAAGTACGGTCCAATGATGCCACCAGCCCATAAACCGCACCAAACTGTGACTTTTTCTGGATGCATTGGTAGCTCTTGCAATGCTTCTGGCTGATCTTCACTCCAAATTCGACAATTCTGCTTATTAACGTACCCATTGAGCCAAAAATGAGCTTCGTCGCTGAACACAAGAAGCGCGCAATGAACTTTCTTAACAGAGCACGCATTTTGATAATAAAATTCAATAATTTGCAAGCGTTGTTCGTTTGTAAGCCGATTCATGGTTAAATTATAGACCAAACGGAAAATTTTTGACAGTGAAACAAAACACGAAACGTGCGTCAGCTGTTTAAACCACTGTTGGCAAAAAGATAATAGCTAAAAAATTACAGATATACAGACGTATGTATATAAATAAACATAAAACTTACTATTTACTTTCCATTTTGATATTTATAAATTTGATTTCTTTTTTATTAAAAACTTTTGCTTTGTTAATTTTTAGACGACAATAAACATACATGTGACTCAATTTGACATTAGTATTCGAACAAACATAAAAAAAAACATAGAGGGCCGCAGTTTTATATTGACATGCTTACGTTATCGGTCGTATTTATTTTCTTTCGACTAAGATGTTAGTGGGCCGCAAATCAGCTGTTTGTCGTTTAAAATAAAAGCGAACGATGACGTTCGATATCGTGGGCCTGGCTGTTGATTTGAAACAGCTGACTAATTTAAAGATTTCAGTGCTGAAATAAACGAACTTTTTTTGTGCTGAAGTATATTAAATACTTAATATAAAAAATATTTTATGTTCTTTATACATAGCTATTCAATGCATTTAAGTAAATAAAATAAAAAATGTATGTACTTCTTTTTACATTAATGTACTGCCGTTTTTTTCTGGCTGTACTGTTTTTATCGATTTCATATCTGGCAAGCCTAATTACTTTGGACCAGTCTAGGGAGTTGTCCATTTTATCAAAATGGATCAGGTAGTCCAATATTATTTGCAGGGTTGCTGCTAAATTCTTTTGGTAAAAGCTCTTATGCTATGTTCATACGTCGACTCCCGTTGGCATTTCCCAACTCTTGAGCTTCGGGCCTAGGGCAACGATTTGCGTAGTGACCCTGTTCTCCGTAATTGCGACAGCAGGTTATCGGTCCATTCCCTGACCTTCTTGTGGTAGTGGCTATATGCTCCGGGGCAGGTGAGGTTACGCCAGGTCCTCTACCATACGTATCAATTTGGCGAGGGGCCCAAAATCTTTTCGCCTGAGCGTTCTGAAAGATGCGTTGTAGCTTCTGGTCCGCTGTGAATCCTGCATGCCGCATCGGAGTTTGGACTTCTAACACATAGTTCTTGAATGGCTCATCCGGTTGTTGCACTCTGGCTCTAATCTCGTCTTCTAGCCGCTCAAAGTACCGATTAAAAAAAAGAAAGACAACAAATCCGCTCTGAAATCAGACCATACCTCCCAGTGCGCGTTGTTGTTACGGTACCATGCCAGAGCTCGTTCACACAAAAATTCTGGCATAACTCGGGGTAGTTGGTCCAACGAGACCTCATAAATTTCCGCCAGTTCCTCCACACGCTCAATGAAAGCCAGAGGTTTGCTGCAACCATTGTAGGATAGGACCCACTTTTGTACCAGGTCCATAAGGTGACTCCTACTGTATTTCTTGCTGATTTGGAGATTCCTGGCAGGTTTTCCTCGATTGTATTTTTCATAGTCGGTGGTCAAAGCACTACTACCAGGCAGCGGCAGCATAGTTCCAACCTCAAATTGGTTGTCCGCGTAACGTTTTTTTCCGTTTTGCGACTCACGCGATAACCGAATTTAACCGATACTGTTTTTTTAAAGAGGTCCCTGGTCGGGCGCCAACTGTAATGAACCTTCTTGGCTGGGATATACCTCGCCGGTTGTCCAGGGTTCACTTTACAGTGAATTTGTAACTTGTTCGTGACCTCTTTAAAGGAAAAAACACTCCACCAAAGATTTGATTTTAGGAAGCACAATTTTAAACGGATTGTACGGTTTGAGACGACACCCAGACTACACGAACGGGGAATTGGTCGTACGGCCGGCTCGCTAGCCTCTGCAGACAGTGGTAGGTATGTATTGTACGCGCTCTACTTATGCCCAGTGAAGCCACAAAACGACAGAAAATCTGCGGGATGACCACGGACTCAGGCCTAAATTGGAAAGCCTGCGGGATAACCACAGGAGCTCTAATTCATCCCACACAAACGTCAGAAACAAACTGAGGCCCAGTGAAGCCACCAAACACACACGGCTCTGCGGGATAACCACGGAAACGCTATGTCGAGTAACTCTTAGTCGTACACCTGCGGGATGACCACGGGCACACTACTACAAACCAAACTAACTACCAAAAATTCACAGCGGGCTAACAACCGTAAATTACCACTTACCAACCACTGCGTTCAACACCGACTGATCTCGATTTTCAGTTTCGCTCTGCTTTTATACTTTTCTGTCGTCGTACGTACAAGGTGGCTGCATCTGCCCATCTGCTTGGTCAGCTGTTTGCCCATCTGTGGGTCATGTGTTATTTGCTACGCGCCGCTAGGGGTGCTCAGATGCCATAAACGGCCGTTAGTAAACTCAAAATCAATTTAATTTTTTTTCTTATAACTATTTACAAACAGTAATCATATTTTATAATAATAAAAAATAATAATGACAACATATCAAAAGTTCATTTTAAAGAAATATCAGCTTTACGATAATAGAATAATAAAAAAAAAATAGAATACTAAATAACCTAATCAATGCATCCATGGTGTAGGTCGAAATGAGGAAATGATTAACAATGCTATTGTTAATCTTATATATATAAAATGAAGTGTACACTTTGATGTCACCGCTAACTGCGAAAACGGGTAGACCGATTTCAACAAAAACGTTGGGGTACGTTGGGATGGTTTATGTAAATTTTATGTAAATTTTGCATGAAATCGGCCCGGTGGTTCCGGAGCTATGGCATTTAGATTTTCCTATATATTCCCATACAAATATCAACAAACGCCCTCTATTTTGGACTCCTTCGAAACGGCTTGACTGATTTTTATTAAATTTTGCATGTGTTTTTGTTAGGTATGAGAATAGGTCGTAGAGTATATTTTTTATCACTAGAGGGCGCAACATATGACATAAGCTCCCCCTCCCTATATCTTATTAGCTAATCAACCAGATTTCTTAAAATTTGGCATGCAGGCAGGCACTGTAACACCTGAAAGGAAATAGGGCAAGAAGAGTAAAAGCTTTCCCTCCCTTTATCGCTTAACAAATCGACCAAATTTCTTGAAATTTTTCAGGAAAGAACTATAGCCTAACATTTTTATTATTTATGGCGTGAAATAGGGCAAAAGAGGTAAAAGCTCCCCCTCCCCAATATTTTAAACTTATCAACCGGGTTTCTTAAAATTTGGCATGCAGACACTGTAACATCTAAAAGGAAATAGGGTGTGATATAGGGCAATAGCAGTAAAAGGTCCCCTTCCCTATATCTTTTAAACTTATGAACGGGTTTTCTTAAAATTTGGCATGCAGACACTGTAACATCTGAAAGCAAATAGGGAATAGGATGTGAAATAGGGCAAGAAGGGTAAAAGCTCCCCCTCCCAATATCTTCTGGAAATTTCGCATGCAAATAGTGTTACAGCTAGAAAGTACTATAGCCTATAGTTTTTATTATTTAGAGCGTGAAGCAGGAAGGGTAAAAGCACCCTTCCCTATATCTTCTTAACTAATCAACCGGTTTTCTTAAAATTTGGCATGCAGAAACTGTAACATCTGCAAGAGAAAGGGCATGAAATGCGGCAATAGGAGTAAATGCTTCCCCTTCCTATATTCTCATAACTAATCAACTGATTTTCTTGAAATTTGGCGGGCAAATAGTGTAACATCTGGAAAGAGCTAAAGCCTATACAGTATTTATCGGATATAAGAAACTTTAAAAATCCACGAAAAAAGTTTCTAATAAGCGTTTCTTTCTTATATACAATTATTTTATATAAGAAACTTATTTCTTATATAAGTAGTTATGGCCTTAAGACTTTCATATTTTGTTTTTCAGTCTCTTTTTTTGTTAACATTTCTAACTTTTGAATAATTATTTTCTATGTCTTTTGAGTTTTTCACTATTTTAGATAACGTTGAAAGCACAAAGCGTACAGAAATGAAAAAAGTGACGTATGAAAAGTGCCTAAATCATTTGCAAAGGCAGCTTTCGGAAAAAGAGAAAGAAAAGTTTTTTTGGTAGTGAAGTGGCAATGTGTAAAAACAGTCCGCTACTATCAACACAAATTGTGTAATCAAAACAAAAAATGCAAAAAGGGCAGCTTTCGAAGAAAAAGACAGCAAAAAATACAATATTTTCTGTCTCGTGACGCCTCTGTGACAGAGCAAGTCCAATATTATATTTTTTTGCAATTTCGCTTCTTTTTATACCGTTTTGTATTTCTTTTAAAATTTTAACTGTTGTTTTTATTGGCAAAAAACACAAAGCTTCTCATGAGTACCAGCTCGCTCATCTAAAACTAAAAGTAAAAAAAACTTTGTTCTTGTTGTAAAAATGTCAGAAAACAGCGTTGTCCATGCAAACTACATAAATTCTGTGTTGCCGTTGGAAGTTTTTTATATAAATTCTTTTTCTTTACATTTTGTGGTTTTGGTGTTTAAGAAAAATGTTCTTTAATCAGTTTTTTTCTTATAAGCGTTTTTCTTATATGAAACCTTTTTTGTTAGAAAAATCACTTAAAAGACATGGTGTTTTTGAAAATGTTTCTTAAAAGCGTTTTGTTCTTATATGAGATGTTCTTATATCCGATAAATACTGTAATTTTTATTATATTCTTAACTTATCACCCGCTTTTCTTAAAATTTGGCATGCAGAAAGAAATAAGTTATATGGCAAAACAACGTTTGCCGGGCCAGCTAGTTCTTTATAATTATTTTATTTTAGTAACAAAATAAAATTAATCTCCAATAGATTTAAATTTCCCTTTTTTTTTGTTTTCTATTTTTGTTCCCACATTATGGTCAAGCAAAGCGTGAGAATTCATACGTCAGCATAATTGATGGCACAAACTAAATGAACAAAATTAAAATTTACACGTGCATATTCAAATTACCAGCCAGACAGTATGAAACTCAATATCGTTTGCATTGACCAACGGTGTGAAATAAAAATTTGCGCAGCAAACGAATGAACGATTTCTGACACATGTAAGTTTGCTTATTTTTGCATTGACCAACGGTGGGAAATAAAAATTTGTGCAGCAAAAGAATGAACTATTTCTGACACTTACTTTTCTGTTTTTTAATATATTTTGTTATGATTTAGTTTCAAGTTTCTTTTGTATTTGTAAATAAATTTGGTATATAAATATATATAGCTTTGAATAAAGAACTCTCTTTTTGGTAGAAAGCAGTCAAGCCAACACGTCATCGTTTAATTTCTTTCATCTTGGTGTACCACCTTGACGAAGAATAAAAACATAAAAAAAGAACCACAAGATAGTTATCTTGGTGTACCACCTAGATAACAATTTTAGTACTCAGTTTAAGGAGGCAAACGAGCCTTTGATTGAACATTTTGGCGACCGTGACAGGACTCATCAACTAAATCATGGAACCCTCAAATGAGCTTCTCCGTCAGCCAAAGGAGATTGGTGAACAGATCGCGACCCTTATTCGGAATTTTAAAAAGGACTCCATTAGCCGCAAAACCCCTACTTACTATGAAGATCGACTGATCCTTCTCAAGGATGCATAGGCAGAGTTCGACGAGGCGGACAATAAGTTACGGAGTTTAAAGGAAATCGATACATCCAATGAATATTTCACAGCCGATTACTATTCTGAAATTCAAGCCATGACGTCAAAATACATAAACATCATGGAAAAGGAAATCGACAACCAAATCAAACAAGCTGATAAGGACTCATGCAAACAGGTTCCGAAGCCCAGGAATCTGCCACAAGAAGAAGCAACTGGTGGGCACGATGGACTCATCAGCCGATCGCTTGGTAGAGAAGGGTCCTACTATGACATAATGCAGATCACCATCAGCCAGCTGTGGCAGCAGATTATTAAGCTCGCTAGTGCCAACATAAAATCCCAAACCTCAACCAAGGAAACCATTGCTAGACCAGCCGAATTACCATTACCCACCATCGCCATCACCAAATTTGATGGTGATTACATGAAGTGGACGTCCTTTTCCGACATCTTCAAAAGGATTGTTCATGTGCAGCGCATGTCTAACGCTCATAAGATGTGGTACTTAAAAATCAACGTCTTCGGTGAAGCAGCAAATATAATAAATTATCTTGCGGTAACTGAAGAAAATTACCAAGCGGCATGGCAGTTGCTGGAAGACCGCTATAATAATAAGAGAATTATGGTGGCAACAGCAGTTCAGAGGCTAGTCGACCAACCATCTAGCGCCTGCACATTAAGCGCCATCAAGCGATTGCACGACACAACCAAAGAATGTTTGGCGGCCCTCTCTAATTTAGGAATCCAGATTGCCTCGTGGGATCCCCTTTTACTATATCTCTTAGTTAAGAAGGTGGACAAAACAATTCATACTCAATATGAACAATCCATATCCAACCCGAAGGAACTACAAACCATCAGCCACTTTCTCACTTTCCTTGAGAACTATTTCCACACGCTTGAGGCATATGATATAAGGAGAAAACTTCTGTCCACAATATTAAAACTTGCACGCTTACCGCTCAACCCCATCGCGAATTCCGCCAATGCATAGTTTGCAAGAGAGAATTTCGCCCTTTATACCGATGCAAGGAATTCATAATGCTTATCCCAGCAAACCGTCTTAACCTTGCACAGAAGCACAAATTATGCGTAAACTGCTTCTACAACTTCAGGCCGCTGCCAAAAATGCGGGAAAATGCACTACAGCTTAGTCCATTTGGACCGACCTCCACAAAATAATTTAACATCCACAAAGCGAAGTAACTCTGCTAATAACGTTACTAATTCAACTAAAGAACCGCAGAAACCTTCGACATCAACGACGCCTTGTACTGAACCAGCCAAAAACGCGACCTATCTTGTCACTACACCAATAATAGAAGCTGTCAGTGTGGCAGTAAGCTCTACACTGCAACGACCCTATGTTTTGCTAGGAACGACATTGGTAAATGTCAAGGCAAACGGTTTGGAAACTAACTGCAAGACAATTATTTACTCGGGATCGCAAGTCAACCTCATCACGGAACGATTAGTAACGCGGCTTGGACTCCCAGCTAGGGCTACTGCTATCTCCATTAATGGCATTGGAAAAAACAGGACCAAGGTTCAACACAGAGTCAACATTACACTACAATCTCGACTCAACAATTTTTCAGCACGATTGGAGGCGTTTGTGTTGCCACAAATAATTTAACTTTAACCTGCTCAACTCCTAAACATCGATAAGTGGTAAATTCCCAACAATGTGACTTTGGCAGACCCAGCTTTCAACCGTCCAGACCAAAACCGCCATTTTGTTAGGAGCGGAATATTAATCAATTACGCTCTATTGGACAAATTAAACTGGCTGATGACCTTCCAGTGCTACAAAATACAGCCTTTGGCTGGATAGTATCAGGAAAGGTCTCCAAGTCAACAACTATCATCAGCAATATGGGAGTATTGACTGAAGATGATAAAATTAATATGGCAATCGAACGATTTTGGAAACTTGAAGAGATCAAGAGCTCGCAACAACCATTGTCACCAACTGATGCACAATGTGAGGCACACTTTAATCAGCACACCACACGTAACAAAGACTGAAGGTTTCCTGTACGACTTCCGTTTTGTACAGAATCATCTACCGTGGGAGACTCACATAGCATTGCTTTCAATCGATTTCTCTCATTGGAACGACGATTATCGAAAGACGTTTCTTTAAAGGAACAATACACACAGTTCATGAGTGACTATGAAAATTTAGGTCACATGAAGAAAATCAGCATAGACGACGTAAAGGGGCTAAATATTTCATTCCTCACCACTGCGTGCTGCGGCCTGAGAGCAGCACCACCAAACTGCGAGCGGTATTCGACGCTTCAGCAAAAACGTCGTCAGGAAAATCTTTGAATTATAATCTGCACACCGGACCACCACTACAAATTGAGCTGTTCACGGGTTTGCTGCGTTTTCGGCTGCCGCGTTTTGTGTTCACGACAGATATTGAAAAAATGTATCGCCAAATATCGATCCATCCAAAGGACAGGCAATCCCAGATAATCCTGTGGCGAAAAAATGTCACTGAGCCCATTAGCTATTTCAAATTAAATACCGTCACTTATGGAACCATGCCAGCGCCATACCTAGCAATCCGATGCTTGAAAGAAATTATCCACGACAAAAAGATGCATTTTCCTTTAGCAGCAAGCTTTTTGGAGAATTATTTTGTATGTTGACGATGGATTGGGTGGAGCAGATAACTTGAACGTAGCAATAGAAACTCAACGCCAACTGCAACAAGTCGTGGCAATATACGGATTTCATCTACGGAAGTGGTGCGCCAACCATACGCAACTGCTCCGCAATATCCCTGAATATGATCAAGAAGTCAGCCTCGACTTGCCCACAGACGAATCCGACTACACTAAAACATTAGGATTGGCTTGGCTTCCCAAATGCGACCAGCTCAAAATCAAGGTCAACATCCAACCAATCAAGGCTGGGACCAAAAGGACAGTCACCAGCAGTCGTCAGGGCAAAAATGTTTGTACAGGAGTTGTGGACATTAAATCTCTCATGGGACGAAGCGGTTCCTTTGGAATTCGACTCTCGCTGGCGAAATTTCCGAAGCAATCTTAAAAACTTACAAACTTACAAACTTTCAACACAATTTCATGTATGTACTGATGCTTCAGAGAAGGCATAGGGGCGCAATATGTTCATTCTTTAAGATTATTTTATTTTAGCAACAAAATAAAATTAATCTCCAATAGAATTAAATTTCCCTTTTTTTGTTTTCTATTTTTGTTCCCACATTATGGTCAAGCAAAGCGTGAGAATTCATACGTCAGCATAATTGATGGCACAAACTAATTGAACAAAATAAAAAATTACACCTGCATATTCAAATTACCAGCCAGACAGTATGAAACTCAATATCGTTTGCATTGACCAACGGTGTGAAATAAAAATTTGTGCAGCAAAGGAATGAACGATTTCTGACACATGTAAGTTTGCTTATTTTTGCATTGACCAACGGTGGGAAATAAAAATTTGTGTAGCAAAAGAATGAACTATTTCTGACACATATAAATTTGCTTACTTTTCTGTTTTTTAATATAATTTTTTTTTTTGATTTAATTTTAAGTTTCTTTTGTATTTGTAAATAAATTAAGTATATAAATATGTTAAGTTTTGAATAAAGAACTCTCTTTTTGGTAGAAAGCAGTCAAGCCAACACGTCTTCTTTTAATTTCCTTCATCTTGGTGTACCACCTTGACGAAGAATAAAAACATAAAAAACATAGTTATCTTGGTGTACCACCTAGATAACAATTTTAGTACTCAGTTTAAGGAGGCAAACGAGCCTTTGATTGAACAGTTATCATAATAGAAATTGGAACGTCACAGTTTTATAGGACTAGAAATGACACTATGAAATTTCGTGAAAGTCGGTCCATAAATTACCCTAGGCCCCACATAAAGACCACTCTGGTAAAATAATTAAATACGCCTAAAACCGTAGCAGTTATAGATATTGCGGTAAAATTTCTTCAAACTTAGCTTCATATGGCCAGAAATCCATTTAAAGCAGCCTTCTGAAATTCAATGCAAACGCTAAAACTAATTTCTCCGCTGTATTGAAATTTATGTCTTTGAATACCAGAAATCACTTTGCAGCATTTTGGGATGATTGGTTCATAGCTTATCATGGCTCCAATATAAATTCCCCTACTGAAAATCATTTAAGGTCGGATTAAACTGTTAGGAATCATGATATTTTACTCAAGCTAGTAAAAATTGCTAAAAAAAAGTCATAACATTTAATGCAGATGTCTGTACACATTCGAATTATATCAAAAATTTATAATAAATGTTATCATGAGAAATAAATTCCTAGATTCCATTAAATGCATAGCATTTACAATAGGCACTATCTATAAGATACAAAGAATGCTGACGAAGGCCGTAGCGGGCCAGAAAATGCATTACGTTCTGCTGGTATCTAATAGTTGTATACATTTTCTTTACAATTTACTTCATTGCTAGCCAAAGGATAGCTTAAGTAAGCTTCGTAACAGAAATATAAAAACGAAAAAGTCTGATAGTGCATAGAAAATATTCCTGGAAAATATTAAAGGAATGAGCCTAATAAAGTATAAAAGCTTTTGAGGATTGTAATTTGACTTAGAATACACATTGGAATAATATCAAAAATTTATAATAAATGTTACTCACCATGAGAAATAAATTCCTAGATTCTATTTGTTAAAATAATAAAGTTAAATACATAGCATTTACAATAGGCACTATCTATAAGATACAAAGAATGCTGACGAAGGCCGTAGCGGGCCAGAAAATGCATTACATTCTGCTGGTTTCTAATAGGTGTATACATTTTCTTTACAATTTACTTCATTGCTAGCCAAAGGATAGCTTAAGTAAGCTTCGTAAAAGAAATATTAAAACGAAAAAGTCTGATAGTGGATAGAAAATATTCCTGGAAAATATTAAAGGAATGAGCCTAATAAAGTATAAAAGCTTTTGAGGATTGCAATTTGACTTAGAATACACATTCGAATAATATCAAAAATTTATAATAAATGTTACTCACCATGAGAAATAAATTCCTAGATTCTATTTGTTAAAATAATAAAGTTAAATACATAGCATTTACAATAGGCACTATCTATAAGATACAAAGAATGCTGACGAAGGCCGTAGCGGGCCAGAAAATGCATTACATTCTGCTGGTTTCTAATAGGTGTATACATTTTCTTTACAATTTACTTCATTGCTAGCCAAAGGATAGCTTAAGTAAGCTTCGTAACAGAAATATTAAAACGAAAAAGTCTGATAGTGGATAGAAAATATTCCTTGAAAATATTAAAGGAATGAGCCTAATAAAGTATAAAAGCTTTTGAGGATTGTAATTTGACTTAAAATACACATTCGAATAATATCAAAAATTTATAATAATGAAATTACTTATACAACCACAGGTCGGTCGAAAAATTGGTCAAGAAATGACTAAGCTACATTGGACCAAAGTTCATATTTCACAAAAATTTTAATGATTTTTTGCAATTTTGCTCTTTTCAACTTATTTTTTTAAAACCAAACAATAACATTTTTTTAAATTGTTTCAGTTACTACGTTAGCTTATTTCAATACGCTCATTTTGTGCTCAATAGGATCCAAATCGGTAAGATTATTTTAAATTTTTACGAAATCACAAAAAACACACCAAGTAAATACAAATTGCGAAATGTTTAGTAACAAAAAATGTTAAAAAAGCCTAAAACTGAACCTAATTCACTAAATCTTCTGCAGCATTATCATTTTTTTTGTTTACATTTGTTCGTATTGAAATAAACTAATGCCACATGCAATAAAACGTTACAATTTTTAACTTTTTGGTATAAAAAAAATAACTTGAGAAGAGCAAAATTTAAAAAAATTATAAAATTTTCAATGAAGTTTTTAGATTTGTCCCTTGTAATTCTGTCATTTTTTGTCCAATCTTCACTAGCGATCCATTGTTATTTTAGTAATTTTATTATCTTTTATTAAAAAAAGATATACATACATACATGAGCCGTTAAATATTTTTCAAGAAATGTGCATTTAAGTGACATCATGTTTTAAAAAAAAAACAAATAACGGTTATTTTGGAATATCTCCAAAACTTTTCTACTTTTGAGCATTCTGACTGCATATTCGGTTTCAGTGGGCACTTTTACATAAAGATTAATGGTGTTTTCTTTTTTGACAATAATGTTCCATGTATGCTACCATTCGTGCGGGTTTTTGTTCCATTCTAAAAATATATGCAAAAATGTGAGAAGTTGTCGTTTTCCTTTCTAAACATGTTGCAACAATAACACACTGCTACAAAAAAACACTTTGTTGTAGGCCTAGGTGAGGACATACAAAAACCGTGTTCAAAAATTTTGAAACACCCTCAAAATTTTGAGTAATTTTAAAAAAACTGATTTAGGGTAGGTCGTAGCACTTAAGTTCATCTAACTCACACATTTTTTGTTCTATTTCAAAATTTTAAACTGTTTTGGAAAGGCAAACAATTAATCTTTTATGAAGTTTATTCATAAAAAATATATTCTAAGAAATTAGGTGAGTATTTTTCAAAAGTTTCAAATTTTTTTTAATTTTTTTCCTAATTTTTCAAGTTCAACAAGAGTTATTTTAATTTTTTTCTATGAAAACCTATTTTTGTTTGCACTGTATTTTAAAGATAATTTTATGTAGAAAAAAAACGAGATATGATTTGTTAAAAGCGGTTTATATTTGCAAAAGTTACTAAACTTTTTCTAAAGTAAAAATTTTGCGATAGCTTAACCTAAGTTAACAAGTTAAAAATGATTACTAGCCCTCTTACGTTTGTTCAACAAACCATCTGTTTCTCGTTTGAGAGACCAGCAATAATTTGCCATCATTCTTATGTGGCTCTTTCCATCAAAACGCTTTTCCATTTGTAAAATTTCTTGGTGAAATCGTACTCCCTGCTCGTCACTGAATTGACCAAGGTTTTCGGGAAAAAAAAATCTAAGTGTGCATGCAGAAAATGAATTTTTATGGACATTCGACATCCCATTTTAGCGTAAGACTCAAGAAATTCGTTTACCACTTCAACGTAGCTAGGACTTTTTTTGTTTTCCAAAAAGTTTTGACATAAGGAAATAAAACTATTCCATGATCTGTTTTCTATATCAGTAAGCTTCTTAGAAAAATTTTTATCAAGCATAATTTTTCGAATTTGCGGTCCAATAGAAATACCTAAAAATCAAAATATACATCAAGTTAATATAACTGTATTTAAGAAAAAAGTGTTAAGTACCTTCTTTTATTTTGCCTTCACTTATTTGTGGGAAAACAGCTTTTAAATACAAAAAAGCATCGCCTTCTACATCCAGCCGCTTTACAAACTGTTTCATATAGCCCAACTTAAGGTGCAGTGGCGGTAGAATGATTTTATCTGATTCCACAATAGGAATATTCTTAACGCTTTTCTGGCCTATTTTAAAAGATGTCCTTGCAGGCCAGTTTTTACGCCTGTATTGGTCATCGCTACGGCTGTCCCACTCGCAGAGATAGCAAGGAAACTTAGTATTACCTCCTTGCATTCCAAACAATATTGTCAGAACTTTTAAATCTGCAATAATTTGCCACTGATATTTTCTATAATTTATTAAATACAGTATTTTTTCCATTGTGGCATATGACTCTTTCATTTTTGTAGCGTAAGCTATTGGCACTGATGGTAATTCATTTTTATTGTGCAATAACACTGCCATAAGGCCTTCAAAATATGTTAGTTGATTGTTAATTAAAAAGGAATTATTAATACCTACTTTTACACGATCCGTCCATAAACGACCTCCAATCATTCGCTTCATGTTGGTGATTAAGGTAAAAAAACAACTCTTCTATATTTGAACAATACACAAGGTCATCACTACCATCACTGGTTTTAAAAATTTCCTCAAAACACGATTGGGGATTATCTCTTGGAAACGTAACTTTAAAGTCACTCTGTGTAATATTCCATTGTTTTAGTCGCGACCCTAAAACCTCTGTTTGTCTCCACGAAAGTTTTAAATCTCGCACAAGATCGCAAAAATCTGCATTTGTCACAAAATGTGGCTCAGCCGATTTTGGTAAATATTCCATATCACATTCCTCGTTTTCATCTTCATCATCATTTTGTTTATGTGAAGTTTCACTACATTTAATTGCACTTAATGCTATCACGATTTTTATATTGATAACCAGTGATGTTTGTTTGGCAAAAATAACAGTCCTGTGGTTTATGGAATATTTGATGATGCCAAATCATTGGGATAGATAATGGTAATGGCTGGCTTATAAACTTTTCGGACTTAGTTTTCTTAAGCACACTGGAACAGCTTGTACAAATACTTTCGGGTTCATACCATTTGCTAGAACTGTATGAGCAGTTAAAAACTGTATTGAAGGCATTAACCAAGGCTTTATTTTTCTTTAGATCCAAGCGATGTTTTTTGTCAGCGAATAAACCGCAAACATAACAAAAATTATTACGCTTATCACACACTGCAGAAAAAATTAATCACAATTTAAAATTTCTTAAAGGATTACAAAAATTACAAACTTACTTATTCTAATAAAATTAATATTAATATCACTTCACTTGTCACAAATTTTACACTTTTTTTTCTCTTATCTAAAAACAATATCCTCCACCAAAAGGTAGTATATAAACTTTGCCATTGTGTTGGTTTTAAATTCGGTTAGTTTATGTATTTATCCAAATATATATAACTAAAAATTGCATATAAAAAAATTTTAAACTTTTTAAATGATTCAAAAAAATAGGACATAATAAACCCTATTCATCTGTATTATCTTCCAGTTCGATTTTTTTTAAATAAAGACAGATTAACAATAACGCAGGGTATATTTAATTCGGCATTATCCAATATAATAACTTCTCTTATTAAGTAAATACCAAAAACGTTACTGTAAAATTACAACAAACAAAACACTTTGCATTTTTAAGTTGATAAATTTGCTTGTATAATAGTTAATTGTTTTTTGTTTTTTATTCATATGTTTTGCGCGGGGGGAGAAAATACTAAAAACAGGTGTTAATGAAAATTTGAATAACTTATACAGTTTTCATCCGATTTGAAAAATTAAAACCATTTTTTGTTAAGAACTAAATTTTCTTCATATGTTGGTTTTAATTTTTATAAGCTTTCATATTAAAATAAGCAATGAAAAGCTACTAAAATCAAAAAAGTTTATAATTTTCGTTTTTTTTGTAGATATTCTTAACAAAAACAATGGTTAAAACATACAAATGCATCAATAAATGCACGTAATTTTAAAGCGTAATCAGTTTTCTTTCCAAACTTGTTAAAAAAATTAAAATCGGACAAAAACTGACCGAGTTACATGTCGATAAGTTGACGAACATCACTGAAAACGGGTTTTTTTAAATAACTTCTGAATTTGAGGGTGTTTCTGAAATTTTTTGACACAATTTTTTATGTACTCAACAAGACCAATAACCCACGCTAGGTAGTTTTCCAAGTTTTTTTACACTGTAGCACCGTGTAATTGGCAAATTTGTTCCATTTCTTACCCGCAGTTATAACTGAGTGTGAGATAATACCCTCTTTTGCATCTGCGCACATTAATTATTGAAAATCAGTGCTGTTAACGCTTATTGGAATTGTAAGAAAATTTAATGTTGAAAATTGCTACAAGCGTGATGAATATCGCTTTTAGTACAAACTTTGCATTCAATATTAAACACGCTAAATACACATTAGTGTTGAGTGTAAAACGTAACTATTATTTTGTTCCATTGTAATTTAGAAAAATGTATCACTTTGTAATGGTTCGTGTAACCTAATAAATATATTACACAACTATAATGCATCATTATTTTTTAGAAAAGAAAACACCATTAGTGTCAAATACATTTGGTCAAAAAACTGTCACATAGTGTAATTAAAGAACAAAATTAATCAAAGAAAAAAGTCTTGAAATCAACAAAACATTCCACTGGTGACCAAATTCAAAATTTAAACTTTAGTCTTTACAGGGTTAGGATTATTAAAGGGTTTTTCGAAAGTTTTCTTTGGACCTTCCGAAATTAAGAAGTGTATTTTATACACTACATAGTGCCTACCACTAGTGATAGTGGGTATAAAAATTTGTTTTTGTTAAAATAAGATTTTTATGGTTAACAGTTTTAAGCTTCGTTCAGAATCAAAAAAACATTTTCACTTGGTGTTCATAATAGAGCAACAATTTCTTTTGCAACCAAACTACTTTGCACTAAAAAACCGTTTGCAAATTTTTGCCACAACAATATTATGCATTTATTATTATTTTTTTTAAATTATGTTAAAATGTTCATTCAAAACTAAATAAAATCATTTTAAACGTCAGAAACAATTTCATACAAATTGTTGCTGAAGTTCTAGTTGACTCAACTTTAGTTACATTTTTAAAACAATTTTAGTTACATTTTTGTTCTAAAAATGAAAGGAAAATATATGAAATACTATGGGAATAATAAAGATAGAAGAAAAAACGAAATTGTTTTTTTGATTGTGAACGTAGCTTTATTGTCCTTTTTTTTTTAAAAAAATTTAGACACTTTATTTTTAGTTTTTAAACTTTATTAAATTTTATTATGTTTGTACAATGTTTGAATTTTTTTTTATTGGTTTAACTTATTAACAATTTTAAGGAGTTGTCCTGTAATTTTAAATTATTTTTATGTTTAATGTTTGCGTTACTAGGATGTGTTTGCTTTGAACTCTAGAATCAAAAAGGTGCCGATAATTGGAAAGTATTCATTAATATATGCTACTGTTCAGTAACATTCATCGTACGTGTACGATCATGATTGGTCAAACTTATTTCTTGATCTTTCTTATGCGCCGTGCGTAAGTAGACAAAAAAGGGGTGGTTCTGCATTCCCAGCTATAATAAAAGTCTTGCACTTAGTAACATCATAAATTAATAAGACAAGCTTTGACATGTTTGGTCATGTCACTTGTGTTATTAATAAAAATCAATGTACATGACTACATATGTATGTATATTCCTACTTATGTATGGATGTATGTACATGTGTTAATTTCTTAAATAAAATCTTCAAAATGCTTTAAGTGACCAGTCATGATAGCTAGCAACAATTATAAGTACACACAGTAAAAACAAGTTTTAAGCTTTTGACATGCTCGATCATGTTCGATCATGTTCGAACATGTTAATTGTGTTTTTGTTCAAAACAATGTACCTGAAAAAGCATAATTCTGAATTCCCAATCATTACAGCTAGAAACAACAAATAGTAAGTGTAATAAAAGAAAATATTGGTTAAAGCAAACACTTAGTAACAAAATAAGAATTTAAATGTTTTTAATATATTAAGGTTGTCCTGTATGTTTAAGTTGTTTTTTATTTGACCTTTCCAATTTAATAATAAAAATAAAATAGTTGAGCTCGAGGCCTGGATTGTTCTTTAAAATTCTTCTTTATTTTTTCCAATATTTCGCTACTCTTCGAGTAGCATCCTCAGGGAGTATCTTTAATTTAAATATAAAAACAATACAAAAGGTAAGTATAATTTAGTTTCAAGTGAACAAACAATAATACATTTAAGTATAATTGACAATTTTCATAAACAAACGATAAACACAATATTAACAACAGTAATACAACAACAGTAGATTTTTCTTAAACAGTATTTTTATATATTGACAAACGTACTTACAATGGATTTTAAATAAACAAACAAAATTTCTTATAGTTGTTTTTAACTCGTCATCACAATTACTACTAAACTTAATAATATTATTGCATTTTTCTATTCCCTTTGTTGACTAAATGTATGTAGTTGTTGGAACAAGTACTCTCTATGTCGCTCTTAAAATTGATACGCTGTGTTGTTTTTGTTCTTATGATGTTTAGCATCTCCAGTATGTACCTTCGTACTTTGACTTCATTAAAATTAGGGTAGTGTTTATTTTCCAGACAATGTTTTACCAATGCAGTTTTTTTTTTGTGTTGGATTACTGAGTTTTAATTTGTTATCAGATTTGTGACCAGCGATTCTGGTCCTCAGTTTATTTTTTGTTGTACCTATGTAAACCATATCACATTCCTCAGTTAAACTTCCGCTGCATGGTATTTGGTATATTAAATTAGATTTATCCATCATTTCTATTTTATCTTTTGTCTTACTAAATATTTTGGAAAGATTGACAACTACATACATTTAGTCAACAAAGGGAATAGAAAAATGCAATAATATTATTAAGTTTAGTAGTAATTGTGATGACGAGTTAAAAACAACTATAAGAAATTTTGTTTGTTTATTTAAAATCCATTGTGAGTACGTTTGTCAATATATAAAAATACTGTTTAAGAAAAATCTACTGTTGTTGTATTACTGTTGTTAATATTGTGTTTATCGTTTGTTTATGAAAATTGTCAATTATACTTAAATGTATTATTGTTTGTTCACTTGAAACTAAATTATACTTACCTTTTGTATCGTTTTTATATTTAAATTAAAGATACTCCCTGAGGATGCTACTCGAAGAGTAGCGAAATATTGGAAAAAATAAAGAAGAATTTTAAAGAACAATCCAGGCCTCGAGCTCAACTATTTTATTTTTATTGTTGTCCTGTATGTTTAATATATATGTATACCAACATATAACTGTTAAATAAATAAATTTATTTCGTCAATCAATTACGAATTCAAATTTTAATTATTCATTTTAATTTATTTAATAAAATTTTACAAATACAAATAAACAAATAAATCAAAAAAATTTGCTCTATTTAATTACAGTGTAAGAGAGTATAGAAATCATTTGAAAAATAAAAATGTTTAATATAAAAAGTAATTTATAAAAGAAGTAATACTCAGATTTTATATGTTAAAATCATTGAATAATAAGCTTAAACTGACTAATGCAATAATAATTAATGAAAGAGTATTTTTCGACTGTCTACGAAATTTGAGCTACTTCGTCTCATTTGGAAGTTAAACAGTAGATTTTTAGGAATTTAGCAAAAAAAAAAAATACGTTAGAATCGAATAATGAGTTCTTAAATTATAATTTTTCGTCACTTTAAACAGTTGTTTAGATAATTGTTACAGTTATTAAATTGCAACAACAGCAAAAATTGACATTGCCCATGTAATATTGACTTCTTCGCAACGATTTGCAGTTAAAAAGTGAATACCAAGTACAAACGCAATTTGCCTAAGTTATGGCAGTTTTTAGTTAACTTGCGTTATGATCGGTGATGCGTGAGTGTGAAATAGTATAAAGCTGTAAAATAAAGTTAAATTTTAAATATTTAAAATTTAAATAGTAATATTGTACTCAAAGTTAAGATCCCGTTGGATCCAAAAGTTACCGCACGTTCTAGTACACAAAATTATTGAATAAGTGCACAAAACAGCGCAAACTCGCTCTTCGGGCAGTTAGGTAAATTTTTAAAAATAAAGCCAACTAAAAAACTAAAAAAAAGCATAACTGTCTTTTTTAAAGGATATTAGTGATTTTTTGAACTGTTTGTTTATTCAATGACTTTAATAATTTTTGTTGAAAATTAGTGTTGATATTTTTCTAGTGAAAATTAGTTTAAAAAAAATATATAAAATAATTTTTGCAAAGCATTTAAAAAATATTATGACGAAACTTTGATAAGGTTAGTGTTTGAACAAATTTCTTTAAAAAAATTTGTCCACATTAGTTTTTTAACTTTAAAACATTAATGGCCAATTTCACCCATTTATTTAAATATCAATTTATGTTAAAAATAGGGTTTTCATGCCAAATTAAACAAAATGAATTTATATTTAAAAAGAATTGGTGAAATTGGCCATAACAATTGTTTCGCCTAATGTACTGTAGATTTTTAATTATTTGTAAAAGTTTCAGCTCAGTTATTTTTTATTTTACTCAGACTCATCTAACAAAAACAAAAAAAAAAAAATAAACAGTAAAATTGCCCACTTTTTATTTTAAAGAACAATAAGAAAAAATTTACTTCAAAATAGTACTTTTTAGAGCCAAAAGCAATACTTCTAAATTCAATTGATATTCAACTACCAAAGCGCTCTAATCCGACAAAAAATATAGTCACTAAGTAGATTTTTAATGGAAATATTACCATAGTGGGACACTTCTTCCCGAACGATGTCCCTACATCAAAAAGAATTGAATAGCAGAAGTGATAGATTTTTGCTAAATTTAGATTATTTTTCGATCGAAATTGTTTGCAGGGAATAAATAAATGCGTGCTATGTGTGAATGTGTCTGTATGTTAATATGTTTTGAACGCTGGTAAATTACACTGGTTCACAAATTTTTAGCTTTTTGCCAAAACCTCAAATAAAAAAAAGATGTTTTCTAAGATAAATCAGGGCTGCTTATCACATATATTACATTCATTTATTTTTCTCAAGAAGCGTTTTCGAGATAAACGTGAAAATCGTGTTTTTCTGCAGTTTCGAAATCTCTCGAGAACTGTTCAACTGAATTGTACAAGTAACATTATGCACAGATATCTCTTTTCTCTTTCGGAACATGTCCAATGTGTCGATCGGATAAAGATTTACTGAGTTACAGGACTTTAAACTTGAAAAAAGTGATTTTTTATGTTTTTTTCAAAATTCACCATTTTAATTCGCTCCATTGAGGCAAAAAAAAAAAAAATGTTTAATTTTTTTTAACATGTTTCTTTAAAAATATATTGTTTCAAGCGAAGTAAGGGTAAAATTGTTATCGTCGGACAAAGAATTAAGAAAGAACGGCATATTTAGTGAAAACATCCGAATTTGAATTTTCATAAAAAATTTTTTTTAATAATGCTACTATTACACTGCGGAACAGTAAGTTTGCGGTCTGGAATTTAATTGAAAATTTGTATTAATTTCCATTTTTTTCTGTCGGCTCTAGTTTTCGAGATATGCCGTTATGTCCAAAATTAAGGCACTTTCACTACATATATAAGAATAACTTAAAAACGGTTGACCATATTCAGTAAAAAAAAATCCGAAGCTCGGCAACAATATTATCTTTTAGCCGTGCTTGTTTTTCAATTAGCCCTGTAGTTTCAGAGATATCGTAGAATTTTTGAAATCTTTATCTGATCGACACAGTTTGGACATGTTCTGAAAGAGAAACGAATATCTATGCAAACTGTTTAATCTTGTACAATTCAGTTGAACAGTTCTCGAGATTTTTCGAAATACCTAAAACAACTGCAGAAAAACACGATTTTCGCGTATATCTCGTTCTTGAGAAAAATAAATGAATGCCATATTCGTGATAAGCAGCCCTGATTTATTTTAGATAATATCTTATTTTACTACAATAGCATGATTCGCTACTGTTTTTTGGTGTTCTAAGTCGGTAGCCGAGAATGTGCATTATATGGGGTGTAGTGTGTTTGTCACAACACATTACAACTACCCAAAAATTAATGATAAAATTGAACACACTTTAAACATTTTTAACACAAATTGTATTTTTGTAACATAAAACCTTGAACACAATAATGACACACTTTAAACATTTTTAAAATCTAAAGCAATGTATGACACTTGAAATAATATTCCATACCACACATGAAGACAAACAGTATGTTTGAATACCTATGATTCGACAATGGGTCAAAGCACTTGAAATATTGCAATGCACGCAATTCCATATGCAACTCAATAGCAATGCAAACAAAATATTGAGTAATATTTGGGTCATGCCATATGCAACTCAAACAAAGTATTGAGTAACATTTGAGTTAAATACTGACCAATGAAAACTAAGTGTTCTAATTAAATGGGTCAAACAATGCAATAGAAAGAGAAAAACAAAACTAAGATTTAGAAATTGTAAATAGAAAAATTAGTATAAATAACAGATAATTGTCTAATAAAAATCACAATACTTTTTAATTTAACCAAAACAACTAGTGTTTCTCAATATTCTACCCGAACACTAAAAAGGTGCTAAGAAGAATTAAAACGTGTTGCAGCTAGAAGCAACATTCAAAAAATTTTGCAAAGATAAGAATAATAATAATATATCACAGGGACCTATTGTAAAATATAAACCGATCTTCACAAAACGTCCAGTCAAATAAAAGAAATTTATGAGAATCGGGATTACAACTTCTTTTCTTTTGACAACTTTATTTTTTAATGTATTACGAACGATAGTATTTTAAAACACAGAGGGTGGGAGGGTACGCGAGCAAGTAATAGGATTAGCCGTTAGGTATTTACTATCATCATTTTTTATTTATTTCTGCATTTCATTCGTTAATAATCACTGTCACATATGCATTTCTATCGTGCTGTCTTATTGGTTCGGTTTGTGCTTTGTTGTGATACAGGCGTGTATTTTTAACCCCGCATACGTTTTGAATTTTGAATTAATTAATCACATTTGATTTTGTAATATACGCAGCGAATGGACGCTTAAAAATAAATGATATATCTTGTTAGTTAAATTATTTAACATAATAGTGAACAATTAAAACGATAAAATTAAATAAAATAAATAGTAAAAACATTTAATTTTAAATTTCTTATATTATTTTTGTGTTGTTGTAAAATACAATAAATAATAAAAGAGCACAGCAAAACGGTGAAAAACAAAAACAACTCTATGCATGAGTAAGAACAGTGAAACAACGCAAAGACAAAATGAAAGAAATGTCTATGTGACAGTTCATGCAAACGAAAAAAATGCTGAAATAAATAAAACAAAACAATATTAACTACCTTACGCTAAGCCTATTATTCGAACACGTTTCCTTTCACCCTCGGTGTTCACAAAAACGGTGGATAGTGATACATTAAAAAATATTAATCTGTCTTTGGTAATCTTAGTAAGAAATGATACATTTTTTTTTTTTTGTCATTATTGTTTTATTGAATCTTCATATATTAAATATGAACTAACAATAATTAATCAAATCTTAACCTAATACGTTATTTTATCTCCTGCCAGTGCCAGACAAAATTTTCTTCATCACGGGTTATGTTCACTTTTATAGGTGTTTATCGCTCATCTAATTGGGTAAGTGCTGCAGTGTCTCTTCTTCTTAAGCGAGTGTGGCCGCCATGATTTAAAATATTTCGAGCTAGTGGATTTGGGTGTTGTTCAAGCCTTTTTAAATATTTTATTGCGTATTTTGTAATCATAGATTTCACTAATGGCACATTGAGATCCTTATGAATGTTTGAGTTTTTAACATACCAGGGAGCGGCTGTGATTATTCGAAGAAGTTTATTTTGGCGCCTTTGAATTTTGTCAATATTAGAGGCCGAGGCAGTGGCCCATAGTTGAATACCGTAGCACCAGATAGGCTTTAAGATAGAGTTGTAAAGTAGAAGCTTGCAATCGAGACTAAGGACAGAATTTCTTCCAATAAGCCAATGAATTTGAATGGCTTTTAGTTTCATTTGAGTTAATTTTGCCTCTATATGGCATTTCCACGTTAATCGCCGATCCAGATGTATACCGAGATATTTAACATGCGAATGTTGAGGAATTATTTTATTATTGATTGTAATAGGGGGGCAAGATTCCCGGCGCAAAGTGAATGTTATATGTACACATTTTTGCTCATTGACCATTATCCTCCATTGTCTTAACCATATTTCTAGTTGAAATATATGATGCTGTAAGTAACGCGATGCTTCATAACGGTTTTCGTGGACGCTTAGAAAGCTGTATCGTCTGCAAATGTTGAAGTTTGTGTGTAGTTGCTTGTTGGCATTTCCGAAGTATAAATTAAGTATAATAGGGGGCCCAGGATGCTGCCTTGTGGGACTCCAGCGGCAATGGGCTGAGGTGAACTTAAGAAATTTCCTTCTTTAATAATAAATTGACGACCGACTAAGTAGCTTTCTAGCAGCTTGTGTGTGTTTGCTGGTAAATTTTGCTTCAATTTGTGTACTAAGCCTTCATGCCAGACTTTGTCAAAAGCTTGCGAAACATCGATGAAGAGTGCTGAGCAATATTTCTTTTCTTCAAATGCTTTTCTTATGACATTTACTATTCGATGAGTCTGCTCGATTGTGCTGTGTTTTCTTCTAAATCCGAACTGATGGTTTGGAATACATCTATTTTCACTTAAAATTGGTGTTAATTTTGAAACTAATAATTTCTCAAACAGCTTTGACATATTTGATAATAAGCTAATAGGTCTATAAGACTCAACTTTTGTATGATCTTTACCTGGCTTTGGTATCATGGTAACTAAGGAAACCTTCCATTTTTCAGGATAGTATTCAAGGCGTAAAATAGCATTAAAAATAAAAAGAATAATTTTCTTTGCTATGCGAGGTAGCTCCAAAAGCATTTTATTACTGATTTTATCAATACCAGGTGCCTTCTTAGTGTTTAAGTCACAAATAGCCTTTTCGATTTCTCTTATCTCAAATCTGAGGGGAAAAGCTGCTCTAGCATCAACAGGTGGTAACTCGACCGCAATATTGTGAGATATATTTGGTGTAAATACGTTTTTCAAATGATTTACAAACAGGTTTCCTTTTTCATTATCATTTCTTGCCCAACTACCATTCAAGTTTCTTAATGGTGGCTTAGATATAACTGGCCTTTTTAGATTTCTAGCTGCACGCCATAATGAGTAGTCAGATTGTGGAGTTGCATCAAGTTCCTTAAGATATTTTTCTAGAGAAGCCGTTTTCTGATTCTGTAGCAACTTTCTTAGCCTTTTTGTGCATTCTTTTAATAAAATCTTAAGTTGCGGGGATCTGTAAAGTTGCCACTCTCTTCGAACTCTCCTTTTTTCAGTCAAGAGCCGCTCGACATCTGAAGAACATATTTTATTATTTTTAATTTTTTTGGGGGTAACGCTGGAGTGTTGAACAGCTAGTTTAAGATAACTGTCAAAGTTAACAAGAGAGAGATCCACATTCTCCGGTGTACTAAGCGGAATATTTTCTGTGCAATGGGCACTGAGAAATTTTTTATATTTTAACCAATTTATTTGTGTGGCTGGCGTCGCTAAGTAACCTGACGGAAATACAATTCTATTTGGGTTCGATATAGTAACAATTGTAGGTGTGTGGTCGGATGATAATTCTAAGGAAGCTTCAACATGAATCGTTTCTGTGGGGATGTTTTTAACCACGCCAAAGTCGATAACATCTGGAATTTTTTGCTGATCAGTAGGCCAATATGTTGGTTGCCCGCTCGCGACCACATTTAAACCCATTTTAGAGATTGTGTTAAACAAAACACGACCTTTTGGTGTTATAAGTCGTGACCCCCAGAAGGTATGTTAGCGTTATAATCGCCAGCGGCCAGAAAACAGGGTCCTAATGATTTAAAATATTTATAATATTGGCCTTCTGATATGGAAAATCTAGGTGGAGAGTATAAAGAAGAAATTACTATGTTTCGATTTAGCTCCTCAACACAAATAGTCGTTGCTTGCAGATAGTCTTCACGGTGATCACACATAATGTAGTGTTTGACTCGAGTTTTTATTAAGATGGCAGAACCTCCACAAGCTCTATCTCGAGGGTCCTTGGTATCATATAGTATATAACCATTGATTTTAAACGTATTTCTTGAGGTCAAATGAGTTTCAGAAATCATCATGACATCAATTTGTTTATTTTTAAGAAAGTATTCTAATTCATTTTTATGTTGGCGGATGCCGTTTGCGTTCCAAAAACAAATTTTTAAACAGTTCATGGTTTGTTAAGTACAGCTTGCAATAACATCGATTGCATTCTAAGCATTTCCTGCATCATATTACCCATTGTGTTCGTAAAATTATTTACTGTTTGCACTAATGTTTCCATGGTTATTTCTAAACGACTTAAATTAGAAACCGGAGTTTCATCATTACTTGGCGAGGCACCTTGCATTGGCTGATGGTTTGATTTTAGGACGTTAGCGTAAGAGGTTCTGTTATTACTAGGCTGGGGGGCTTGAATTGCATTTGTGTTTACCTGATTTGCAACCTGCATTTGAGGGGTATTTGTTTTCGGTCCAACCGTCTGCTTGACAATATTATATACTGGGCATCCTCTATAATTGGCAGTGTGATTACCGCCACAGTTGCTACATTTTTTTACGTTGGGGTCGGTTTTAGACTTATCGCAAGAAACGGTACCGTGTAGTTCACCACATACTACGCAGACAGGGGGTAAGTAGCAGTATGCCTTGGTATGGCCAAATTCTTGGCAGTTTAAGCACTGAACAGGTCCATTTTTTTTGTGTGGCTCTTCTATAGTTATTCTTCTGTAGAGAATATATTTTAAATTGTAAATAGGATGTGTTTCGTTTTTTTTAAGTTTTACGTCGCCGGGTTCAAACTCCACTCGAAAAAGTGGTTGGGGAATTTTTTCTCTATTTTTAATATTTACTACATGTTTTACCTTGAAGCCTTTTTCTTCTAGGAATGTTTTAACCTCTTCTGGGTCCACACATGAGTCAATACCCTTAATCACTACCTGTAGACCTTTACTGCTTTTCAGTTGGTAGGTATAAAAGTTTTTTTTAAGCGTTTCGAAGTTGTTTACTATTTTGCGAAAATCATTCTCATTATTGACTTGTATTTTTGTCTCGTTTATACTTCCACGCTTTATAGCCGCTACGTAAAACGAATTTTCACCTATCACCGATATCAAACTCTTTATGAGCTCATTTGAATTTTGCTCCCTTAGATATATCGGGGGAGGCTTGGATGGTTTAATGACGTTTGGTGCTTCAGAGGATTCATCCTCCAGAATTGCAAAACGATTTTGAGTATTTATTTTATCAAAAGATGGTACTTTTGAGGCCGAAGCAACTGCTGCAGAGGTAGGGCTGCGTCCCCGTTTAAGCACTGTTATGTACCTGTCCATACCAACTTGTACTGTAGGCTTTTGACAACTTTTTACAGGGGGGTTTTCCATTGCATTTGTGTTTGAGTTCATGGTATCATTTCCCACTAAATTTGTTTTTGACGTCACGGCAATACTTGCTGGCCTGGCAACACTTGTCACCAAATCTTGTTGTAGTTTTTTTAATGAGTCACTATCCACCGTTTGTGTAAATACCGAGGGTGAGAGGGAACGTGTTCGAGTAATTGGCTTAGCCGTTAGGTAGTTAATATTGTTTTGTTTTGTTTTATTTATTTCTTCATTATTTTTATTCGCATTAACTAAAACGTAAACGTTTCTTTCATTTTGTCTTAGTGTTGTTTCACTGTTTGTACTCATGCAAAGAGTTGTTTTTGTTTTTCACCGTTTTGCTTTGCTTTAATATTTTTATTATTTATTGTATTTTACAACAACAAAAGAAAAAACCAGAATTTAAATGTTTTGTTCAGAATATGTATACACATGTATGAACATTCATACGTACATACATACATATATATTTTTACTGTTTTATTTTATTTAATTTTATCGTTTTAAATTGTTCACTATTATGTTAAGTAATTTAAATAACAAAATATATTATTTTTTTTTAAGCGTCCATTCGCTGCTTATATTTATGTATTACAAAATCAAATGTGATTAATTAATAGTTCAAATCGTATGCGGGGCTAAAAATACACGTCTGTATCACACCAAAGCACAAACCGAACTGAAATGATACATGAACTCAAATACAGATGCAATGGAGAACCCTTTAGTAAAAAGTTGTCAAAAGCCTCAAATACAAGTTGGTATGGACAGGTATATAACAGTGCTTAAACGGGGTCGCAGCCCTACCTCTATAGCAGTTGCTTCGGCCTCAAAAGTACCATCTTTTGGTATAATAAATTCATAAAATCGTTTTGCAATTCTTGAGGACGAATCCTCAGAAGTGCCAAACGTCATAAAATCTTCTAAGCCACCCCCAATATATCTTAGAGAGCAAAACTCAAGTGAGTTAATAAAGCTCTCGGTAATAATTGAAAATTCGTTTTACGTAGCGGCAATCAAGCGTGGTAATATAAACGAGACAAAAATACAGGTTTATCATGAGAATAATTTTCGTAAACTAAAAAACAAACCCCCTGTTTGCTAGTATGTGGTGAATTACATGGTACAGTCCAGTGCGATAAGTCTTAAAATGAACCCAATTAAAAAAAATGTAGCAACTGTGGCGGCAATCACACTGCCAATTATAGAGGATGCCCTGTATATACTATCGTCAAGCAGTCGGCTGGACCGAAAACTAATCCCCCTCAAATGCAGGTTCCAAATCAAGTAAACACTAATGTATGTAAACAGTAAAGTAAACAGTAATAACAGAACCTCTTATGCTAACGTCTTAAAATCAAACCATGTGCTAATGCAAGGTGCTTCGCCAAGTAATGATGAAACTCCAGTTTCTAATTTAAGTCGTCTAGAAAAAACCATGGAAACTTTAGTGCAAACAGTAAATAATTTTACAAACACAATGGGTAATATGATGCAGGAAATTCTTAGAATGAAATCGATGTTATTGCAAGCTGTACTTAACAAACCATGAACTGTTTAAAAATTTGTTTTTGGAACGCAAACGGCATCCGCCAACATAAAAATTAATTAGAAAATGTTCATAAAAATAAACAAATTGATGATGATGGTTTCTGAAACTCATTTGACATCAACAAATAGAGATAGAGCTTGTGGAGGTTCTTCCATTTCGATAAAAACCCGAATCAAACACTACCTAATGTGTGATCATCGTGAAGATTATCTCCAAGCAACGAACATTTGTGTTGAAGAGCTGAGTCGAAACATAGTAATCTCATCCTTATACTCACCACCTAGATTTGCAATATCAGAAAGCCAATATTATAAATATTATAAGTCATTGGGGCCCTGTTTCCTGGCTGCTGGCGATTATTACGCTAAACATACCTTCTGGGGGTCACGACTAATAACACCAAAAGGTATTGTATTGTATAATACAATCTCTAAAATGAATTTAAATGTTGTCGCGAGCGGACAACCAACATATTGGCCTGCTGATCCGCAAAAAATTCCAGATGTCATCGATTTCGGCGTGGTTACAACATCTCCACAGAAACAATTCACGTTGAAGCTTCGTTAGAATTATCCTCTGATCACACACCTACAATAGTTACTATAACAAACACCAATAGAATTGTATCTCCCTCTGGTTACATAGCGACGTCAGCTACACAAATAAATTGGTTAAAATATAAAAAATATCTCAGTACCCATTGCACAGAAAATATACCGCTTGGCACACCGGAAAATGTGGATCTCTCTACTGTAAATTTTGACAGTTATCTTAAACTAGCTGTTCAACATTCCAGCAAAACCCTCAAAAAAACCAATTATAATAAAATATATTTTACAGATGTCGAGGAGAGTGCGAAGAGAATGGCAATTGCACAAATCCCCTCAACTTAAAAATTAATTAAAAGAGTGAACAAAAAGGCTAAGAAAATTACTGCAGACTCAGAAAACGGCTTCCGTGGAAAAATATCTTAAGGACTTGGATGCAACTCCACAATCAGACTACTCATTATGGCGTGCAGCTAGAAAACTTAAAAGAACAGTTATCTCGAAACCACCATTAAGAAACCTGAATGGAAGTTGGGCAAGAAATGATAATGAAAAAGGAAACCTGTTTGTAAATCATTTGAAAAACGTATTTACCCCAAATATCAGGTAACAGGACGAGTTACCGCCTGTTTATGTTAGAGCAGCTATCCCCCTAAGATTTGAAATAAGGGAAATAGAAAGGGCTATTTGTGAATTAAACATCAAGAAGGCACCTGGTATTGATAATATCAATAACCAAATGCTTTTGGAGGTACCTCGCATAGCAAAGAAAATTATTCTTTATATTTTTGATACTATTTTACGCCTTGAATACTACCCTCAAGAATGGAAGGTCTCCTTAATAACGATGATGCCAAAGCCAGGAAAAGATCACACAAAAGTTGAGTCATATAGGCCTATAAGCTTATTATCTAATATATCAAAGCGGTTTGAGAAGCTCTTATCTTCAAAATTAACCCCAATTTTAAATGACAATGGGTGTATACCTAATCATCAATTCGGGTTCAGAAGAGAGCATAGCACAATTAAACAAACCCATCGGATAGTAAACGCCATAAGAAAAGCCATTGAAGAAAGAAAATATTGCTTCGCTCATAGATGTTTCTCAAGCTTTGGACAAAGTCTGGCATGTAGGCTTGTTACATAAATTTAAGCTAAACCTACCGTTTACTACACACAAGCTGTTAGAAAGCTACCTGGTCGGTCGAAAATTTATTATTAAAGAAGGTTATTTTTTAAGTTCTCCTCAGCCAATTGAAGCTGGAGTCCCTCAGGGAAGCATCCTGGGCCCACTTTTTTACCTAATATATACCTCGGACATGCTAACAAACTATTGCACCTTAACCTCAACTGTTGCTGATGATACAGCTTTTCTAAGCGTGCACGAGAACAGTCGTGAATCTCGATACCTGCAGGATCATATATTTCAACTAGAACTGTGGTTTAAACAATGGAGAATAAAGGTCAATGAGCGAAAATGCGTACATATAACATTCACCTTGATTCGGGAAACATGCCCCCCTATTAAAATCAATAATCAACTAGTGCCTCAACAATCGCATGTCAAATATCTCGGTATTCATCTAGATCGGCGTTTAACATGGAAATGCTATATAGAAGCAAAATTAACCCAAATGGGACTAAAAGCAATTCAAATTAACTCGCTTATTGGAAGAAATTCTGTTCTCGATTGCAATTTACTATTTTACAACGCTATTTTAAAGCCAATATGGTGCTACGGTATTCAACTATGGGGCACTGCCTCGGCCTCAAATATCGAAAAAATTCAAAGGCGCCATAATTAACTTCTTCGAATAATTACAGCTGCCCCTTGGTATGTTAAAAACTCAAATATCCACAAGGATCTAAATGTGCCACTGGTAAGGACTATTATTACCAAGTATGCTGTAAAACATTTGAAAAGGCTATAGTTGCACCCAAATCCACTAGCTCCAAATATTTTAAATGATAGCGGCCACTCTCGCTTAAGGAGAAGAGACACTGCAGAACTTACACATTAAGATGAGCGATAAACACCTATATATGTGAACAGAACCCGTGATGAAAAAAAATTTTTGTCTGGCACTGGCAGGACATAAAATAAAGCATTAGGTTAAGATTTTATTAATTATTGTTAGTTCATATTTAATATATGAAGATTCAATAAATAAATAATGAAAAAAAAAACATATGCATTTCCTTCGTGCTGTCTTATTGTTTTTGTATAATTTTAACTCATAAAGTCTTTTTTACTTTACTGTTTATTTAATTGGGCTCTTCTTCTTATTTATTGTTTAACAACAACGAAAAAAAAACAAGTAAGAGTGCTATATTCGTTTGTGCCGAATCTTTGATACCCTTCACCGACATCAGCATTAAAATTGGTTGCGGTTTAGACATATCGACCCCTTTGCGCGAAATTATCGTATGTTCTTCTTTTCTATGCTTTCGCTTGCAATATCAAAATGAAAATATACATGTGCTTTTTGGAGCAACGAAGTGGAATTCGCCTACAATATTTTGTCAGGTGACGTCTCTTTGAATGTATTATAAGATTGCATCAAAATCTCAATATCAAAAAAATTGGCATATAAGATAATTTCGCGCAAAGGGGTCGATATGTTAAATTATTGACCAACAATCAGAAAGTTTGATGCTTTTTTTGTAGCAATTTTAACCAGCATAATTAGAATATCATGATTCGTAACAGCTTAAACCGAACTTAAATGATTTTCAGGAGGGGAATTTATATTGGAGCCATGGTAAGTGATGAACCCATCATCCTGAAATTCTGCAGAGTGATTTCTGGTATTAAAAACATAAATTTCAATAAATTTCAAAACAGCGGTCAAATTAGTAAATTTCAGAAGGCTGCTATATATGGGACTTAAGGTAAATTTATGACTATATTATATATGAAACTAAGTTGAAAGAAATTTTACCACAATAAATATATCTGCTACGGTTTAAGGCGTATTTAATTATTTTACCAGAGTGGGCTTTATATGGGGCCTATAGTAAATTATGGACCGATCATCACGAAATTTATTAGTGTGATTTCTAGTCATATAAAACTGTGAAGTATTAAATTTTATTCTGATACCATTTTATATTATAGTTTAAGGCGGTTTTCTGGTAGTAGGTTTTATATGGGGCATATGGTAAATTATAAACCAATCTTCACGATATTTTATGATAGCATTATTAATTACAATTTCAGGCGTACTAAACTGTTTTTCGGGAGTAGGATTTATATGGGGCCGAGGGTAAATTATAGACCGATCTTCATGAAATTGTACAGTGGCATTTTTAGTCCGAAAAAACTGTGACTTGCCAAATTTTGTTATGATGGCATTATTAATTATGGTTTTAGCCGTACTAAACTGTTTTCCGAGAGTAGGGTTTATATGGGGCCGAGGCTAAATTATGTACCAAGCTTCACGAAATTTTACAGCGTGATTTCCAGTCGAATAAAACGAACATTTTTTAAGGTGGTGGTTCCATATTTTGATTCATAGCTCTGATCCTACTGAACCGATTTTTCTGGATTTCAATCCCAAACTTCTTAGGACAACTATAAGCAATTTGACACCAAGTTTGTTAATTTCTTTTGAGTTTTTCGAAAGTGTGCGTGTTTTCAACAGACAGACGGACATGGCTTGATCGACTTAGAATTATTCAAGCAGTCAGAATATATATACTTTATGGGGTCTGAGATGAATGACAAACTTAGTCACTCTTCACAACTAACTGTAGTGGAGGGTATAAAAACAAAAAATGTTTTTGCTCAGAATACATACATATGTATAATGTTACGAATTTAGATTTATCTAAAGCTAAGATCCCACTATCGGCGCAATGTACCAATTTTTGTCGTATTTCATGTGCAGATAGTTTGAACGGTCAACATTTTTTAATTTGCGACAATCTGAGCCGAAATTGGGCTGACTGTAGACAATCAAAATTAAACTTGATAAGCCGATAATGTGAACACTCTTTTGTACAATGTGGAGCAATCAAAATGTTAAATATGTACCGATTTGTATCGGCCACTTGCCCGCCGATCACAGTCGCCAATCAGCACCGATACAAGGGATGGCAAAACGAAATTTTTAAAGTGCACCAACTGGCTAATAAAATTGTACTTTTTTGAACTTAATTGTGCCAAAATACATTTGTTTTATCTATTATTTATCTATTAACACGTTAAATAGTACATTTGTACTGTTAAATGAAAGAAAACAATTCGCTTTTACCAAAACATTGCAGTTGTATAGATCTTGCCGTCCATGGTTTGTAAACATCTTTTTACAAAACAACAATTACAAAAAAAAGAACAAGTGCAGTAAGTTTGAATAATATAATTTAAATTGTTAGGAAACATAATGGAATATTAAGACGGAGAATTTTGCGAATGTCTAAAGTAAAATTATGTCTGCCAACAAGCAAATAAACAACAAGTTAGAGTGCTATATTCGGCTGTGACGAATCTTATATACCCTTCACCATTGTGCGAGCAGAATACAGAGCAACTAGACAAAAACTAAATAAAACTGGTAAATATTTTTTTAAAATCGTTTTTAGAACATACAAATTAAAAAAACAATTCTCTTTGAAAACCCAAGATTTGAACCAGAGGACTAACAGTTTCTAAACTCAACCCCCTAGACGACTGAACCATAAACTAACGTTGTTTGAAATATGGCCCGAATAAGAGACAACCGGTTCTGAACTTCGCTTTTCATAAGGGCCCAGAATATATATACGTTATAGGGTGTAGGATCAATATTGTAGAAATTACAAACGGAATGACAAAGTTATATTGTATACCCTTTTTACCTTCGGTGAAGGGTATAAGAAGAGTAATTTTTGGGGATTCAGTATTTCGAGTATAACTCAGCCATTTTTTAACCGATTTGACAGATTTATATACCGACGTGTTTAAGAAGAAATGTGCCATTTATAGTTATAAAGCTTGGACTCGGGGAGATCTATGGTTCCCGAAAGTGGGTGTTTTTTATAAAATATGTTCTACTAAAAATATCAGATATTTTGGTATATAAGTCATATCCATAGGACATTTGGCGGCCCTAAAATTAGGTTTTTATAAAAATTTTTTTTGTACGGGAGCTACCTCGCCCACTTCTCCAATCCCGCCCACATTTTGTAGGATGCTGTATATGGATAATCTTAATGTTTGTACCTAATTTGGAAACTTTAGATCTTGCCGTTCTCAAGATATTTTTTTTTTTTTTCTCATTATTTATTTATTGAATCTTCATATATTAAATATGAACTAACAATAATTAATCAAATCTTAACCTAATACGTTATTTTTTGTCCTGCCAGTGCCAGACAAAAATTTTCCTCATCGCGGGTTCTGTTCACTTTTATAGTGTTTATCGCTCATCTAATTGGATAAGTGCTGCAGTGTCTCTTCTTCTTAAGCGAGTGTGGCCGCTATTATTTAAAATATTTCGTGCTAGTGGGTTCGGGTGCGATTCGAGCCTTTTTAAGTATTTTACTGCATATTTCGTAATCATAGTTTTAACTAATGGAACATTAAGATCCTTGTGAATATTTGAGTTTTTAACATACCAAGGGGCAGCTGTGATTATTCGAAGTAGTTTATTTTGGCGCCTTTGAATTTTTTCGATATTAGAGGCCGAGGCAGTGCCCCATAACTGAATACCATAGCACCAGATTGGCTTTAAGATGGAGTTGTAAAGAAGAAGTTTGCAGTCGAGACTAAGGACAGAGTTTCTTCCAATAAGCCAATGAATTTGGATGGCTTTTAGTTTCATTTGAGTTAATTTTGCCTCTATATGGCTTTTCCACGTTAAACGGCGATCTAGATGAATACCGAGGTATTTTACATGCGAATTTTGAGGTATTATTTGATTATTGATTTTAATAGGGGGGCATGATTCCCGACGCAAGGTGAATGTTATATGTACGCATTTTTGCTCATTGACCTCTATCCTCCATTGCTTTAACCATAGTTCGAGTTGAAATATACATATGATCCTGTAGGTATCGAGATGCTTCTTGACGGTTTTCTTGCACGCTCAAAAAAGCTGTATCATCAGCAAATGTTGAAGTTTGTGTGTAGTTGTTTGTTGGCATGTCCGAGGTATATATTAAGTATAAAAGTGGGCCCAGGATGCTTCCCTGAGGGACTCCAGCGTCAATTTGCTGAGGAGAGCTTAAATAATCACCTTCTTTAATAATAAATTTTCGACCGACTAAGTAGCTTTCTAACAGCTTGTGTGTGTTTACTGGTAAGTTGAGCTTCAATTTATGTAATAAGCCTTCATGCCAGACTTTATCAAAAGCTTGAGAAACATCGATGAAGAGAGCGGAGCAATATTTTTTTTCTTCAAAGGCTTTTCTTATTGCGTTTACTATACGATGGGTTTGCTCAATTGTGCTGTGTTCTCTTCTAAAGCCGAATTGGTGGTTAGGAATACATCTATTTTCATTTAAAATTGGGGTTAATTTTGACGCTAACAGCTTCTCAAACAGCTTTGATATATTAGAAAGTAAGCTTATAGGCCTATATGACTCAACTTTTGTGTGATCCTTTCCAAGTTTAGGTATCATGGTGACTAAGGAGACCTTCCACTTTTGAGGATAGTATTCAAGGCGTAAAATAGCATTAAAAATTAAAAGAATAATTTTCTTTGCTATGCTGGGTAGCTCCAAAAGCATTTTGTTGCTGATCTTATCAAAACCAGGAGCCTTCTTGGGGTTTAAATCACAAATAGCCTTTTCGATTTCTCTTATCTCAAATCTTAGCGGAACAGCTGCTCTAGCAGCAACAGGTGGTAACTCGACCGCAATATCGTGAGATATATTTGGGGTAAATACGTTTTTTAAATGATTGACATACAGATTTCCTTTTTCAACATCATTTCTTGCCCAACTTCCATTCAAGTTTCTTAATGGTGGTTTAGAGACAACTGGCCTTTTGAGATTTCTAGCTGCGCGCCATAATGAGTAGTTTGATTGTGGGGTTGCATCAAGTTCCTCAAGATATTTTTCCAGAGAAGCCGTTTTCTTAGTCTGCAGTAACTTTCTAAGTCTTTTTGTACACTCTTTAAGTAAGTTCTTAAGTTGAGGGGATCTGTGCAATTGCCAATCTCTTCGAGCCCTCCTTTTTTCAGACAAAAGATGCTCGACATCTGTGGAATATATTTTAATAGTTTTTGTTTTTTTGGGGGCAATATTGGAATGTTGAACAGCTAGTTTCAGAAAACTGTCAAAATTGTCAATAGAGCGATCTACATAATCCGGTGTACTGAGCGGAACATTTTCTGTGCAATGGGTACTGAGATATTTTTTATATTTTAACCAATTAATTTGCGTAGCTGTCGTCGGAGGTACAATTCTATTGGGGTTCATTATAGTAACAATTGTAGGTGTGTGGTCGGAAGATAAATCTAGGGAGGCTTCAACATGAATCGTTTCTATGGGAATGTTTTTAACCACGCCAAAATCGATGACATCTGGAATTTTTTGATGATCAGTGGGCCAATATGTTGGTTGTCCGCTCGCTACCACATTTAAATCCATTTTAGAAATTGTGTTAAATAAAACACGACCCTTTGGTGTTATAAGTCGCGACCCCCAGACCCCAGCGGCTAGGAAACACGGTCCTAATGATTTAAAATATTTATAATATTGGTCCTCCGATATTGAAAATCTAGGCGGGGAGTATAACGATGAAATTACTAGGTTTCTATTTAATTCCTCAACGCAAATGTTCGTTGCTTGGAGATAATCTTCACGATGATCACACATTAGGTAGTGTTTCACTCGGGTTTTTATTAAAATGGCAGAACCTCCACAAGCTCTATCTCGAGGGTCCTTGGTATCATATAGTATATAACCATTTATTTTAAACGTATTTCTTGAGGTCAAATGAGTTTCAGAAATCATCATGACATCAATTTGTTTATTTTTAAGAAAGTATTCTAATTAATTTTTATGTTGGCGGATGCCGTTTGCGTTCCAAAAACAAATTTTTAAACAGTTCATGGTTTATTAAGTACAGCTTGCAATAACATCGATTGCATTCTAAGCATTTCCTGCATCATATTACCCATTGTGTTCGTAAAATTATTTACCGTTTGCACTAATGCTTCCATGGTTTTTTCTAAGCGACTTAAATTAGAAACCGAACTTTCATCATTACTTGGCGAAGCACCTTGCATTGGCTGATGGTTTGATTTTAGGACGTTAGCGTAAGAGGTTCTGTTATTACTAGGCTGGGGGGCTTGAATTGCATTTGTCTTTACTTGATTTGCAACCTGCATTTGAGGGGTATTTGTTTTTGGTCCAACCGTCTGCTTGACGATAATATATATACAGGGCATCCTCTATAATTGGCAGTGTGATTACCGCCACAGTTGCTACATTTTTTTACGTTGGGGTCGGTTTTAGACTTATCGCAAGAAACTGTACCGTGTAGTTCACCACATACTACGCAGACAGGGGGTAAATAGCAGTATGCCTTAGTATGACCGTACTCTTGACAGTTTAAACATTGAACGGGACCATTTCTTTTGTGCGGCTCTTCTATAGTTATTCTTCTGTAGAGAATATATTTTAAATTGTAAATAGGATGTGTTTCGTTTTTTTTAAGTTTTACGTCGCCGGGTTCAAACTCAACTCGAAAGAGTGGTTGGGGAATTTTTTCTCTATTTTTAATATTTACTACATGCTTTACCTTGAAGCCTTTTTCTTCTAAGAATGTTTTAACCTCTTCTGGGTCTACGCATGAGTCAATGCCCTTGATTACTACCTGAAGACCTTTACTGCTCTTCAGTTGATAAGTATAAAAGTTTTTATTCAGAGTCTCAAATACTGTAATTACTTTTCGAAAATCATCCTCGTGATTCACCTGTATTTTAGTCTCGTTAATGATACCGCGCTTTATTGCAGCTACATAAAAGGAATTTTCACCTATCACCGAAATTAAACTTTTTATTAACTCATTAGAGTTTTGCTCTCTAAGGTATATCGGGGGTGGCTTAGACGATTTAATGACGGTTGGTGCTTCAAAGGATTCATCCTCCAGAATCGCAAAACGATTTTGTGTATTTATTTTATCAAAAGATGGTACTTTTGAGGCCGAAGCAACTGCTGCAGAGGTAGGGCTGCGTCCCCGTTTAAGCACTGCTATGTACCTGTCCATACCAACTTGTACTGTAGGCTTTTGGCAGCTTTTTACAGGGGGGTTTTCCATTGCATTTGTGTTTAAGTTCATGGTTTCATTTCCCACTAAATTTGTTTTTGACGTCACGGCAATACTTGCTGGCCTGGCAACACTTGTCACCAAATCTAGTTGTAGTTTTTTTAATGAGTCACTATCCACTGTTTTTGTAAACACCGAGGGTGATAGGGAACGTGTTCTAGTAATTGGCTTAGCCGTTAAATAGTTTATATTATTTTGTTTAGTTTTATTTATTTCCGCATTATTTTCGTTTGATTGAACTAAAACGTAAACGTTTCTTTCATTTTGTCTTAGTGTTGTTTCACTGTTCGTACTCATGCAAAGAGTTGTTTTTGTTTTTCACCGTTTTGCTTTGCTTTAATATTTTTATTATTTATTGTATTTTACAACAACAAAAAAAAAACAAGAAATGTTAATGTTTTTGTTCAGAATTTGTATACACATGTATGAACATTCATACATACGTATTTATTTTTACTGTTTTATTTTATTTAATTTAATCGTTTTAAATTGTTCACTATTATGTTTAATAATTTAAATAACAAATTATGTATATTATTTTTTTTTAAGCGTCCATTCGCTGCTTATATTACAAAATCAAATGTGATTAATTAATAGTTCAAATCGTATGCGGGGCTAAAATACACGTCTGTATCACAACAAAGCACAAACTGTTCTCAAGATATACGGAAATAAAAAAATACAACAACAAGGGATTTTTGGAAAAATTTAGAGGTAGTCGTGGTTTTTTGCTCATATCTCCTTCATTTTTGGACCGATCTGACTGAATTTCAATAGCAAATTTAAACGGAGTATATGTGACATAAATATACATCAACCTAGTCCACATCATTTCTGGGGTTTTCGGAAAACCCATTTCAACATACACACGGACAGACGGTCAGACGGACAACCGGATTTGAACTTCGCTTTTCATAAGCACCCAGAATATATATACTTTATAGGTTGTAGGATCAATATTGTGGAACATACAAACGGAATGACAAAGTTATAGTTATATATTAATTACAATTTAACACATCTTTTTAAGTTGTTTTCTTGGTAACATCTTAAAAATAAACTGCTTTAAAATGGCGTGTAGCCTACAATCAGTATGTTATAAAACTTTAAAGCAACACTTTATCATGTGGTTAGTCCTACCATTATCCGCTCCGTTTTTCTGGACATATATAATTGCAGGATTTAAAAAACTGCAGTCGAAACCAAAAACTGTCGAACATAAAACGAAAATTTTTACTTGCTTAGTTCAACAAAGTCTGCACTAATTTTTTTTCCTTACCCCGACCTTATCGCTGACGTCTACAAACCAAAAGTTGCGCAAGTCTCTTGTTACTTGCCGAGTGTGAAAGAGGTCTTAGCTTTGTTTGAAAGTTGCAAATAAAATTGTGTTTTATATACATAAATATTTTGGTTACTTTTTATTGCATTTGGTTACTTTATTTTTGCATTTTGGTTACAAATTTTTTTGGTGGTGGCAATACCGATATTTTGGTATATAAGTCATATCCATAGGACATATGGCTGCCCTAAAATTTAGGTTTTTTTTTAAATTTTGATGTTTTTTAGCTCATTTTTGGAGTATTTTGCTCATAAATTACCCATTGTCTAACCAATTTTATAGTTTTATATACCGACGTGTTAAGGAAGAATCTTACCATTTACTTAAATTATAGTTATATACAAAAATTTATATCTATTTGTATACATATATTTTAACAAAGTTAATTATAAAAAAAGAGTAATTTTTGGGGATTCAGTATTTCGGGTATAACTCAGCCATATCTTAACCGATTTGACAGGTTTATATACCGACGTGTTTAAGAAGAAATTTGGCATTTGCTTGAGTTAAAAAGCTTGGACTCGGAGAGAACTATAGTTCCCAAAAGTGGGTATTTAAAAAAAAAAATTAATTTTGGTCATAACTTTTTTGTATCTGAACCTATTTTCCCATATTTTGGTATATAAGTCATATCCATAGGACATATAGCAGCCCTAAAATTTAGGTTTTTATATAATTTTTAATTTTTTTTTGTACAGGAGCTACCACGCCCAATTCTCCAATCCCGCCCACATTTTGTAGGATGCTGTATATGGATTATGTTAATGTTTGTACCCAATTTGGAAACTTTGGCTCTTGCCGTTCTCAAGATATACGAAAACTTAAACGGAGTATATGTGACATAAATATATATCAACCTAGTCCACATCATTTCTGGGGTTTTCGGAAAACCCATTTCAACATACACACGGACAGACGGACAACCGGATTTGAACTTCGCTTTTCATAAGGACCCAGAATATATATACTTTATAGGGTGTAGGCTCAATATTGTGGAACATACAAACGGAATGACAAAGTTATACATATATATCCTCTTACCTTCGGTGAAGGGTATAAAAACATATGATTTAATTTACCAAAATAGCACGATATTGTGACCGCATTATACCGATTATTGTCGCAATTGAGTTTTGGCCGATATGAACCGAAAACAATTGTCACAATGTGAGACAATAATGGGACCACCCAAGAATAAATGGTGCAATGTTTTAAAATGTGCGCCGATATAGCACCATAAAATCGTCACATATTGTGCTATTTGAGCCGATAGTGGGATCTTAGCTTAAGAATTATTTTTAGTTTTAGTTATAAGTTATCCTGTGAATTATAATATATGTCTTATTGACTTAAATAGTTATTTGCTCCACTGTATTTTAGACTAAATTGTAGATCTTCAAATTCAAACAGAATTTTGCGGAATCGACTAGAAGGTTCTTGAATCTACTACTCTACAACAGTGACGTCCAAAATTTAAATTGTGGTTGTATTGCTTTTTATTAGTATTAGTGAATAAAGAGACAAATATTCTTAATAAAAATACAAAAACTATATAAGCATCCGCCGCATGTGCACTCGTCGCTTGGTAATCGACGACAGAATTGTGTACTCTCGTGGACTAAATGAAAGAGCGTAAGAATGCGTGTGAAGAATGTGTGTGAATTTATTTCCACAATTGTGGTATGGGCCGGACACCAATGCTCTACAACAGGCATTTCCAAAAAAATTTTGGTTGTGTTTTAGTGAGTACCAGAAAGTAAAAAAATTGAGAGAATGCATTCATTTACAGCCAAAATAAAATGTTAGTAATATATTTTATAAGTTGTATAACACAAAGGTACAAGCAATTCTTTGCCAATTCAATGTTTGTTTTATACCCTTCACCGAAGGTAAAAGGGTATATATAACTTTGTCATTCCGTTTGTAATTTCTACAATATTGATCGTACACCCTATAAAGTATATATATTCTGGGTCCTTATGAAAAGCGAAGTTGATTTAACCATGTCAGTCTGTCCGTTGAAATGGATTTTCCGAAGACCCCATATATGATGGGGGCCAGTTTATTATACATTTATGTCACATATGGTCCGAAATTGTTTGCTATTGAAATTCAGCAAGATCGGTCCACAAATGGCTGAGATATGAGCAAAAAACCACGACTACCTCTAATTTTTCCCAAAAATCCCTTGTGGTCGTTGTATTTTTATTACTTTTTGCTGTATATCTGGGGAACGGCAAAAGCCAAAGTTTCCAAATTAGGTACACACATTAAGGTTGCCAATACACACCATCCTACACACACCCGTACAAAAAAAATTAAAAATTGTATAAAAACCTAAATTTTAGGGCTGCCATATGTCCTACGGATATGAATTATGTACCAAAATATCGGAAAACTCTGGAAAATCGGTTCAGATACAAAAAAGTTATGACCAAAATTAATTTTTTTTTTAAATACCCACTTTCGGGAACCATTGATCTCCCCGAGTCAAAGCGTTATAACCTATTTTGGTGAATATATTTCCATATTTCGGTTCACAACTCAAACAACTTTGCTATTGTGGTGAACAAAAACATCAAAAGTAATGACAACTCAACACAGTGAACATTAAACGGGCCATATTTCATTTAAATGATATTCAAGCAACGTTCCCTCATGGTTTAGTTGTCTAGGGGGTGTGTTAAGTTAGAAACTGTGAGTTCTCTGGTTCGAATCTGGTTTTTTTAAAAAGAAAATTTTTTTTTTAAATTTTTATTTTTTTTATGTTCTAAAACCGATTTAAAAAAAATATTTACCAGTTTTCGCTTTTTAAATTTAATTTATAATGAAGTTTAAAGTACATATTGTTAATATGTATGTATACATATGTAAAAATTATTTAATTTTTGTCTAGTTGCTCTGTATTCTGCTCCCACAATGATGAAGGGTATATAAGACTCGGCACAGCCGAAAAAAACCCTCTTACTTGTTTTTTATTCGGAAGCTTTTTGACTCTTAATTAGTTTCAAATATCTTATCAAACAATTGTAAAAAAATTTAAGATTTGTATGTTTTAAAAATGTATAAAAAATAAATATTGCACGCAAATCACAGCTGATAGAAAAAAAGTGAAGTTTTAAAATCAGCGACATTGAATTGGTAACGAACTGCTACACATTTTTTAGCAACACAAAAAATGTTTAATTTTGTTCCCTTGTGTTGTACAACTTATAAAATAAAATCTTCTAAATTTATACTTTTATGGCAGTTTCGTAATAGCAGAATGCTTTTCAAATGGGATGAACTTAATTTAATTTACGTTGCTTGGAACAAATAAATTTTAAATCCGAAAAAATTTGTTCGCAAAGGTTAGTAGTGCCGAATAAAGAGAGGCACATAAATGAACTTTTTTTCAGTTCAGGATAGAACTCGCCATCCAAATCTTTCCAGAACTCTACAATATTATTTTCGTCTGGAGCATTTACTTCGCTTCGTAGTATGATTAGTTCTGATTGAATATCAAATTCGAAGTTGCTTACATCGCAACGAAAAGGGTTTTCGAAAAGATCAAATAGCGGTTGTAAAATTTCAAAATCTTGAAACCTGTCTTGAAAATGATTGAAAAGTGTTTCAAATATTTCGGCATATTCATATCTTTTGTCGATTACGAGATTTCTATAAGCAAGTGAAGTTTTTGGAAAATTGCAAAAATCACTAGTTTTAATTTGGGAAAAAAGTAGAACCTGCTGTCACATTTGCTTTTATCTGTATAGGATTACACATAAATTGTAGCAAAACAAAACTTTTTTAACTTGTGTTTTAAATATTTTTACTTATTTAAGAAAAGTGTTTTCAAAGAAAAAAAACCCACCGACGCGATTGTTACAGAAACAAAAATATTTTTACAAGCCCAAAATACCAACAAATTCTTGTGGCAACTATTATTGCTAAGTAGCTAAGAGTTGTATAAAGTTTTGTGGCTGTATTTATAACAAATGTTTTATGTTGTGTTTTGAAGTGGTTGTTAAATATTCTTTTTTAAATTAATAATATAAATTAATAAAATAATTAATTGTTATTGTCGTAGCTGTGTTTTGTCTTACTTTTTTGTTTATTTGCGTATGAATAAAAACCTAAAACTTGTATTGTTCTATTGAAAAATAAAAATATACAAAAAAACAAATTCGTCGTTTGCTTTTGTGATATTGGTGTTTATTTAAAAATATAACATATAAAAACTTTTTCTGTATTTTGTTGAAGTATTTTTTCACTTGGCGGCTTTTTCTTGATTGCTTTTTTAATAAATAAACACACTAATAAATAAACAACAAGCAATCAGAAGAGAAATCATTGCGCAATGGAATACCACTCATGGCAATTTGCGGTCTATACGTCGCAAATTTAATGGAGCAATCAAATTTGACGTTTGCCGCAATAAATATTGCTACATGGAGACCCGGGGGGTTAAACGGTTCGGTTGGAAACTAATAATATTGGTTAAAATTGTGAACGTTATAATTTATTTCAAAAAAGTTTGTTAAGTTGAATAAGTGTGTTTATTTATTTTGATTTGCAATTAAAAGAACTCAAACGCGTTTATTAAAAGAAAAACGTAACAATATGTATGTATAAATACAAACATATACATATATTTTTTCGTTTTATTGTATTTCCTTTTTTTATAAGTTCATCATTTATTTTTATATTAAATAATTTAAATTAAAAGTTAATCAATATGTGCGGCCATTAACTTTTAAATTAATATAATTAAAACTAATTTGCGTCAAAAATAAAAAAATTTCGTATGCCGAGTTTAGAAAACATGTCTATTATCAACTGAAAAAAATTAATAAATAAATACAGTTGCAAAAATTTTTTGTCCTTTTGATATTTTCAACCGGCAAAAGAAGCAAAACACATTTACTATTGTAGTACGGCGACCTTGATACAAAACTTAACAACTTTTGGCATTTTGGATAAAGATAGACTAAACAGCTGGTGATCTGCTGATGTCAATAACAAAAATCACACAATTGTTGTTGTAGTTATGACTAGGCTTGCCAACTGTACTTTATAATAAAGTATTGTACGTTATTTCGGGTAATTGTACTCTATACTTTATAAGAATAATAAAGTACGCGAAAATACTTTATTTCTCATGATTAGATTTATCTAGAATTCAAAATAGTTTCAGGTTATATTAGTCAGGGTTTTATTAGTCATAAAACTATAATATTTATTATATAAGTTTTTTTTTAACAAAAACTAAAGAACAACTACTTAATATTAGCCAGGGCCATTTGTTGATGTTGTTTTATATTGGCAGGACGATTTTTCGAAAAAGAAAAAAAATAACAGCACTGTTTCACTTATTCGTTTTGTTTGAGTGCAATAGCTGCCTATTTTTAAAACACGAGTGCAAAATTCTTTCAAATTACTACCTGCCATTCCTTAAGGGGGCTCTCATACAAAATGAATAATACAGACTAGAAATATATTGAATAAAACGTACCATAACAGCCAAGGAGTGGCCTTAACAATTTCTGGAGGCATAATTGCCGCTTATCACCACTTCTTAAGGGGGTTCCCATACACATATTGCGTTTTATGAAATTTTAAATTAATTAAAATTTTTCGATTTTTGTGTATAAAATCAAAAGTTGTTAACAGATTTTTATCATTTATAGCTTATTTTGTTTGAAGCTTTGTTTTTTATATGTCTGGAATTTTTTATACATTTTTAACAAACAAAAACTTCGAAATGTTGCAAAAAATTATTTTTGTTGGCAAAAAAAAAAAAAATTATGTTTCTAAAACGACTGCGCATGTTAGATAAAAATTTAACGTTTTAAGGAAATTATGTTCGTTTATTCTTCAGTTATTTCAATAAACTGAACCGTTTTTGAACCGGTATTGGATTCAGCGTAACCGAATTGGGTTAAAGCACCAGTTGCCCGGCTTGTAGTTATGGTTCCCCTAATATCATGATCACACCTAATAATATAATTTAACACGCGCAACATAGAATAATGCTTACTTTCACTTTTATGTTTTAAACTTTTTCGTGTCCGGTCACACGAGCAAAATTAATAATAATTTTGCCAACATGCAAATTAAACAGTAAACAATTCTCTAGAATTAAACTATTACGAAATTAAGTGCAATTACACTTGTTTGTGATAAACACAAACAAGTCAAATAAATTAATTTAACGTTTCCGGTCGCGCAGACAAAATTACCAATAATTTTGTCATAAGTAAAAATACGGTAACCAATTCCACAGAATTGTTTACCAAAAAGTGATTACCAAATCGAATGCACTTATTTGTGATCAACACAAATAAGTTCATTCATGCTTCCGGTCAGCAATTCCTCAGAATTTCTTACCGGCAAGATTGACACAAAAATAAAGGTATATAAAATAAATTAAATCTAAGTTAAAGTTGGTAGTTTTTTTTTGATAAGCTAGTGAGTGCAGTTCAAATGTTAATTTTAAGTTAAATTTTAATAATCAATAAAGTGAATTTATTTTTTTTAAAAAGCTAAAAATAAATATCCTTTTACTGGCGCAGTCGGTAGGATACGCGGAATAAGTTTAATTGTAAAAATCAAAAACTTGTGTTCGTTTTAACGATTTGCCGCGAATATCCTTGTCAACCTAAAGGAAAATTAATTTCCAAAAGGAAAATTTTTTATTCCATCAGAATTAATCTCGGAATAAATTTGTGTTCAATTTGTCGCGAATATCCTTGTCAACCTAAAGGAAAATTAATTTCCAAAAACTAAAATTTTTTTTTCCTGGAGAATTAATCTCGGAATAAATTAAAAAAAAAAAAAGAGAAAAACTAAAAATTAATATCCAAAGGATAATAAGAGTTAATATCTAAAAAAAAAAAAAAAAAAACACAAAAAAAAACACTAAGAAAAACAATTTCCATCACAAAGGAAAACTAAATATTACGAAGAAAAAAAAAGAGAACTACAAACCACAGCTAAGAAAATTAATACCAATATACAACAAGTTACTACACAAAACCATCAAGAATCTTCATTTTGGAGGAGGGAGTGCCCTTGCAGACATCTTTTCCTGGAAACCACTAAGGACCTATGTTTTCGGAATACCCTGGCAGAGAATACCCTTATAAAGTAAGAATATTATATTAGCAATTATTATAAACTATTAGTATTAAGATATTTAGAAAAAAAAAGTTGTTCTTTCCAATATCGTGAACAACACATTTCTCTATGAGGGACACCGATTCATTATCGGATTACCCATCAGACTTAGAATTTATTGAAGAACCATTGGACTTCCACTCCGAATACCCACTCGATTCAGGAATCGAGTCTTACGACGGCTACCTTACAGATACAAACGAAGACATAGTAAGTGAAGGAAGAACAACTAGAAATAAACGCCTTTTCGCTAAAATACTAACATTAAGACGGTTTCACTAAGTTCAAATTTTTTTTTTTATTATTACAATGACGGAACCACAGGCACCCCTCTCTATCTCTATTAACCCCCTCAAATATCTAGATAGGCTCCCAGAATTTAGTGGAGATTACCGGGACCTTCAAACATTTATTAGTTTAATAGATAGAGTCCACCCTATTCTTAGAGCTTACGACGAACCTTCACAATACCTCTTCTCGGACATCATTAAAAGCAAATTAAAGGGAAAAGCAAGGGAAACCATCGAAATTAACTGCCAAGCTCAATCTTGGACAGACATAAAAGCAATACTATTAAATAACTTTGGCGACAGGTATAGTATAGAAGAACTGTTCGACAGACTAAAGGGGGTAGTATTTAGAAATAATTGTATAGACTTCTACAATGATCTTAAACAAAGCTTACGGAGCTTAAATAACAAAACCCTGATGACAATAGGAACGGGCCCTGCAGCTAACGAGTGCGCAAAGAATAATATGAAAACGGCTTTGAACATATTTAAAGAGAAAATCCCGGAACCTATGAAAACGATATTGATATGCAGGAACCCAGGTAGCTTGGAGGAGGCAATGGAAATATTATTTCAATCCGGATACGCCCATGCAAAAGGCTCAAACGAACTTTTTAGTACAAGTAGAAATGAAAACAGGAGACGCCCACACGATAGATCAAACACACTGCCCCGACCATTAAATCAAAATCGCGGAAATTACCAAAATAATCCCCACCACCAAAACAATTTTACAACCTTAAACCAACCTTTCAACAATAACAGGAACCACCAAATACCTTCAAATACCCAGTACAATCCCAACAACCGTCAATACCAACCTTTCAACAATAACAGGAACCACCAAATACCTTCAAATACCAAGTACAATCCCAACAACCGTCAATACCAACCACCAGCGGAACCCATGGATGTAAACATGATTCAAACATCCAACGAACATTGTCCCCCTAGTGGAACTTACCACGATTTCAACCGCTTTGCAAATTCGGCTAGTCGCAACAATAATACCCTGAATTTTCAGCAGCCGGCCTCGCAGGCGAATTACCCCATATAATAATAAAGGGAAACCTCAAATTTATTGTGGACACGGGAGCCACCCACTCAATAATCAACCCTGACCTTTGCAACCCTAAATGGATAACTGAAACATCAACAATTAAACTCAAGACATTACAGAACATCGTTACAACACAAACTACGTACAAAGTGCCCTTGTTTGAAGAACTTGGATGTACTAACGATTGGATTTACCTAATCGAATGCAAATTCCATGAAACTTACGACGGAATATTAGGAAATGACGTGCTCCAAAGATACAAAGCAATAATAGACTATGAATTGAACCAATTAAAAATGAACGAGAAAACTATCCCTTTACATTTTTCGGACGAGAAAATTATAAAGTTTATAACTAACACAGAATGTGGACTAGTCCACATAAAGGACCACTACAACGCAAACAGGGAACTAGTACTCGAAGAAGGAATATATAACGTCCAACATTTTAAGGTAGAAGTAAAAACTAGGTATCAATGTCCTAGCGTAGTGCACGTGAAACCACAAGATTCTTGGCCCGTCAACTATGAAAATTATTACATTGGGAACGGAACACTATACGAAAAACGTCCAGTGCAACCAATCCCAAGCTACCCGATCAGAACGAACCATCTCAACTCAGAAGAAAAGGAAAAATTAAGTAAATTAATAAGAAATTACGTAGACATGTTTTATAACACTAATTCCGAATTAACATTTACAAGCGTTATCAAACACCGAATTAATACAACCGATGACAAGCCAATATTTACCAGGTCGTACCGCTACCCCTACGTCCACAAATGAGAAGTAAAGACGCAAATCGAAGAAATGTTAAATAATAACATAATTCGGCCTTCCACCTCACCATATTCAGCACCCATATGGATCGTACCAAAAAAGGATGATGCAAGTGGCGAAAAGAAATGGCGTCTAGTTATTGACTATCGTAAACTAAACGATAAAACTATTGATGACAAATACCCCATTCCTAATATGGAAGAAATACTGGACAAGTTAGGAAGAAGCATGTACTTCACCACGCTTGACCTCGCTAAAGGGTTCCATCAGGTTGAAATAGACGAGAGAGATGTCCACAAAACTGCATTCTCTGTTGAAGGAGGGCATTATGAATTTCTAAGGATGCCCTTTGGCTTAAAGACGGCACCAGCCACATTTCAACGTCTAATGAATGTTGTACTGGGTGACTTACTAGGAAAAATCTGCCTTGTCTATCTGGATGACGTAATTATTTTTTCTACGTCACTTGAAGAGCATCTGAACTCCATCAGATTGGTATTAAACCGAATTAAAAAGGCCAACCTTAAAATTCAACCGGACAAATGCGAATTCCTAAAAAAGGAAACGGAATTTCTCGGACACATCGTAACCCGCGAAGGGATAAAACCAAACGACAAAAAAGTGGAATGTGTAGCCAACTACCCCTTGCCGAAAACCCCAAAGGAAATTAAACAGTTCCTTGGTCTTAGTGGGTACTACCGCAAATTTATAAAGGACTACGCAATGGTTGCAAAACCTATGACCAAGTATCTTAAGAAAGATGTAAAGTTAAACATTAACGACCCCGAATATCTAAAAAGTTTTAATAAATTAAAAACACTTCTCACTAGTAATCCAATTTTGAAATACCCTGACTTTGATAAAAAATTTGTAGTAAATACTGACGCTAGTAATTACGCGTTAGGTGCTGTCCTTTCCCAAGACAATCACCCAATCTGCTTTGCTAGCAGAACACTAAATTAACACGAAATTAATTACAGCACGATTGAAAAAGAACTCCTAGCCGTTATATGGGCAGTAGGGTATTTCCGCCCATACATATTCGGAAGAAAATTCACCATCCAAACCGATCACCAACCACTGCAATGGTTGTTCTCCATCAAAGAACCCAACTCCAAACTTGTGAGAGAGAGAGGAAGACGCAAAAATCATCGAACATTACAACAAAGTAATACACATTGTCAACACAACCTATTATGCAGGACACTAGATTTAATATCAAAAAATATACGTACTTTAAATATAACAACCACGGAAACAAAGACCCTACTAGACACAACTACAAAGAACTTCATTTTACTAAAGGCCAAGGTGGAAAACCTCATTCCACACTTCAGACCAAAACGGGGACTGGTAAACGTACTAGGAAAAGGACTAAAAATTATAGCTGGAACAATGGACAGTGACGATGAGGCCCAAATTAACAAATCATTAAAATTATTATATAACAACCAAAAAGCCCTAACTGAGCGAACAGATAAACTTACATACTTTAACAGTGTAATTACATCTCAAATTCATAATATTACAAATCATATAAACAAGAAACAAATCTTAATAGAAACCTACCTTAACGAATTCAAAAACTATATACAGAATAAAATAGCAACATTAGAAGATGAAGTTGCATTCATGGCATACATATACCAGATAAATAATGATATTTCACTCCTGAAAGACCATATAGATAATATCGGACAAATTATATTTTCCAGCAAACTTGGTATTATACCCTCAGACGTACTAACAAAAACCGAACTAAACCTCATAGAAGATTTCGACAGCTATACTAACATAAAAATAACCGTAGGTGCATACGATTCCATGATTATGATAATTCTTCTTATACCACAATACTGGAAAGAACCTCTTTCAAAAATCATATTTGAACCAATCCCTAATAATCATAATTACTCTATAAGCTTAGAAAATAAAGAAGTTCTTGTAGATGCAAATAATAATATTTTTAACACCAATGTAAAAGATAATTTGAAAAAGAATCTGATTAAATTAAACGATTCATGTCTAACAAAAATAATAAATTTTAAAACAGCACAATGTAATATGGAAAAATCAGAAAAAACTATTGTAGCAGAAATCATACCTGGTATCCTAGTATTTAATAACTTTTATGATAAAATCAAACAGAACTGCAATAAAAATAATATAAATATGCAAGGAAATTTTCTTATAAAATTCCAAAACTGTGAAATAACAGCATTAAATAAGACATAGGGGAGACCGGGGCACCTTCGGCACTGGGGTACATTCGTCAATGACGTTTTCGATATGACGCACTTATTTTTCATCACTAACTATTTATTTAAATTTATCGAAAATCAAAATAAATAACTCCCGCAAAATTTGTCATCTCTAGCTTAACAACTGAAAAAGCTACCGTGTTTAAGTTTTTTTCCAAGTGTTTTTGTAATATTTTGATTCTATTTAGTAAGTATTTTGTATTTGAAAATGATCAATATTTAAAATAAAAATTACAAACCAACTTAATTAATTGTGCTAGTTTCCTAAAAAATAAGTTGAATCTAAATCTTTGTTGAAGAATAATAGAAAAAAAATAAAATAGTGTAAATAGTGCTTTCGGGGTAGATTCGGCATTTTCAATTGGGGCACATTCGTCCAAGTAAAACTTGGTCGATATAGTAATAAGCCAATTTATCAAGTTACTGAGATTACTTAAACTCTTGACGACTTCATTTCAATAACAAACTTCCTTCGCATGCTTGATATCTTTTTGATCTCTATTTGTTAAGCCTGAAAATGAAAATATTTCGCTAGTTCTATGAGCCGAAATAAAACTTAAGTTTAACTGTATCCATCTTATAAAAAATGCTTAATCCGTTTATAGCTGGCATCTTATTTTATTTTTTATAGAGTTTTTAATGAACAACTGCCTTTAAGAATATAGTAGACGAATGTGCCCCGTCAAATGCCGAAGCTACCCCGGCGTGGGGCACATTCAGCGAAAATGACTTTTTTTACTTATTCTTAAAAAAAAATAACAAATACTCAGTATTCATAAAATTTTGTACCAATATATTATTATTCAATATCCAAGGACAACAACAAGCGATAAAATTTTTAAATCTGTTGAATACATTCTTAGATTCAGGGCTTCAAAAAAAAAGTGCCGAAGCTGCCCCGGTCTCCCCTACCTAAATTTAAAAATCCAAATATATGATAAATTTATTTTACCCAACATAATTACTAAAATAGATAAAAAACCAAATAATATAACCAGTTTAAGGCTAGAATCTTTGTATTTTGCCCAAACAATACAAGAAGAAACTATTAAATCAATTATGTATCAGAATAAAAACTCTAATATAGTCGCCATAAGCATAGACATAATAATAATATTTGTAATAATAATCCTAGCAACAACCTTCTTTTTTAAGAAAAAAGTGTCAATCTTCAAACTTTCGTCGGAGCCGCAAGCTAACGGTGGGGGAGTTATGGTTCCCCTAATGTCATGATCACACCTAATAATATAATTTAACACGCGCAACATAGAATAATGCTTACTTTCACTTTAATGTTTTAAACTTTTTCGTGTCCGGTCACACGAGCAAAATTAATAATAATTTTGTCAACATGCAAATTAAACAGTAAACAATTCTCTAGAATTGAACTATTACGAAATTAAGTGCAATTACACTTGTTTGTGATAAACACAAACAAGTCAAATAAATTAATTTAACGTTTCCGGTCGCGAAGACAAAATTACCAATAATTTTGCCATAAGTAAAAATACGGTAAACAATTCCACAGAATTGTTTACCAAAAAGTGATTACCAAATCGAATGCACTTATTTGTGATCAACACAAATAAGTTCATTCATGCTTCCGGTCAGCAATTCCTCAGAATTTCTTACCGGCAAGATTGACACAAAAAGAAAGGTATATAAAATAAATTATAAAGTTAAAGTTGGTAGTTTTTTTTTGATAAGCTAGTGAGTGCAGTTCAAAGGTTAATTTTAAGTTAAATTTTAATAATCAATAAAGTGAATTTATTTTTTTTAAAAACTAAAAATAAATATCCATTTACTGCTTGTCTCAAGAAAAAAGTGTCAAATTCTAGCACAGTGTAATTGTTTGATAAAACTCGCGAAAAGCAGTAAAAAACGTTTTTAAATAAACCAATAAAAATATATTAATTGTACTCTATATTTATACTGTGTACTTTTTTTCTTAACCTTTAACAATCAATGTACTTTAATTGCAACAAAAATAAGTTGAGAACCCTAGTTATGACATCCAGTATTTGTTTTGTGCTCTTCTACGAAAATAATTAACAATCTTAACTGACACTACTTTCTTTCATTAAAAAAAAAAATATTCACAGGGATGTAAAGGCCACAATTACAAAAAAATGTTTTACTCTACTAATTCTAATTTCGAAACAGCACATCAAATTTATAACTTACATTTTAAAGCTTCCATTTCTATTAAATCGCTATCAGTAGAAACCCATATATTTTGGAAGAGACCAGTTTTCTTCACAGTTTCAATTGTCGCACCCAATATAGTTTTTCCATTAAACTGCAATAAGTTTTTATTTCTTATTCCTTTTGAGCCTCTTCGAGCAAGTATAATGGCATGAGTATCATCAAACGAACTGAAAATAAAATAAAACTTAGTCTGTGTTCATACGGCTCATGTCTTATTGACAAGATAGCTACTTTATAGGCAAGAGGGACGAGGGGAAAAGAAACAACTCCACAGATGCATGTACTGTCTTTACGTTTTGCTTATTCATTCGTTGTTCAATTTTGTTATTGTTTTCAATATCAAAAAAGCACATGTCGTCAACATGACATGAATCATTTGAACGCCGATTCATGTTCAAAGACGAAAAAGGAAGAATCTTGTCAATAAGACATGAGCCGTATGAACTCAGACTTACTGAGCAACCTAAATAAGAGCTTAAAGCGTATAAAGGCAACGTGACTGACCATTTTAGCATCTTTGTAAAAACCCACCAAACCAAATGTTTCAATTTCGCAGAAATTTGTTACATCAGCTCGACAAAGTCCTCCGAATTCAAAACCGAAATTTTATCGTAGTGGTATCGATTTTAAAATGGAAGGGTTGACATGACTTCGCAACGATAGGAGGGTGGAATTTCTGTCAAAATTTTCCTAACGACTTCGTAACCATATAGAAATAAAATTATCATACAACTTGTGAATGCCAATGGTGGGTTTTAAACTTTTCTTAATTTCGTTTATAAAAATTTGAATTTACAAGCATTTTTTAACATTACTTAAAAAGCTCTTATTAAACACAACTGTTTCTGAATAATGCTTGTAAAAGACAAATACTTGGACCATGTTTACATTATGCAACTAACGCCGCAACTTTTGCTTGCAACATTTTGTTTGTTAGTAGAGGTGTTGGGAAGAAAACGGGGTTGATAAAGTTGCACGACGACGCACACTGGGGATTTCGCGGAAAAAAGTCAAATTGTCAACATAGTCTTCATGCAATATGCAGTGATATGTTGCAATTTTAGACTAAATGGTACAATCAAATCGAAAAGAATTACTCTGATCTGACTGCCAGTGTTTTTTTATATCCGTCTCAAACTCAGAACTTGTGTGTTTTACCGAACCAACTTAATTTAAACCTAAGAATTTAAATGCGAATATTTTTTTTCATGTGAGCTAACGTTTTTCTTTTTTTTCAATTAAAAGTAGTATCATATATATTATTTCTAAAGCACTTTTTTTTTGTCGGTTGCAAATATCTCCCATACCACCGCATCAAATTTAATGAATGATATCTCATTTTAAAGCTTATTTCTAACACTAATGACGAAAAATAATTAGAAATTGAAAAATTAATATTTTCATTGATAAAAATTACGGTGCGAAATAGTCGCACGGGTCATCTAGTATTTCATATATATATATATTTCAGTATACTAAAATTGAAAAAAAAAAAAATCTGCAGAGACTTAAGTTTTTTTTTTTGTGTATTTTTATTAACATATAACAAAAATCCCATTTTTCTCCAAACATTTGGACTTGCAATTTGATCTTTACTTTTCTTTAGTTTGAAATCACTACTAATACATTGCCAGCAGGTGCCACCTCTCAATTTGTTGCATTACACAGTACAACATTTTTCAGCTGATTGATTCGGGACTCAATTCTGATAAGGCTCTTTTGTTTAACATAACTCGAGAACCACTAGTCGGATTTTGCTGAAAAAATTTTAGAAAAATCAAGAATTACAATTACTTTCATGTTTATATAACATTTTGCTACATAAGCAACAGTTTCGCAGTTATAAATAAATGTATGAAGAAAAAAAATATTTTTTGCCCAAAAAATTTAAATTTTTTATTTTTAATTCATAAAAAATGTAAACCTATGAAAGAAATGAGACATAAATCATGAAAATCGATGAACGCGTTTCGCTTTTATTCACAATTAAGTGAAGGTATGCATTTCAAAAATTTGCTCGAGATATGCACAAAATTCTTTGCAAAAACATTTTTTTTTTTTTCATTATTTATTTATTGAATCTTCATATATTAAATATGAACTAACAATAATTAATCAAATCTTATCCTAATACGTTATTTTATGTCCTGCCAGTGCCAGACAAAATTTTCTTCATCACGGGTTCTGTTCACCTATATAGGTGCTTATCGCTCATCTTATTGGGTAAGTGCTGCAGTGTCTCTTCTTCTTAAGCGAGTGTGGCCGCCATGATTTAAAATATTTCGAGCTAGTGGATTTGGGTGTTGTTCAAGCCTTTTTAAATATTTTATTGCATATTTTGTAATCATAGTTTTAACTAATGGCACATTGAGATCCTTATGAATGTTTGAGTTTTTAACATACCAGGGAGCGGCTGTGATGATTCGAAGAAGTTTATTTTGGCGCCTTTGAATTTTGTCGATATTAGAGGCCGATGCAGTGCCCCATAGTTGAATACCGTAGCACCAGATAGGCTTTAAGATAGAGTTGTAAAGTAGAAGCTTGCAATCGAGACTAAGGACAGAATTTCTTCCAATAAGCCAGCGAATTTGAATGGCTTTTAGTTTCATTTGAGTTAATTTTGCCTCTATATGGCATTTCCACGTTAATCGCCGATCCAGATGTATACCGAGATATTTTACATGCGAATGTTGAGGAATTATTTGATTATTGATTGTAATAGGTGGGCAAGATTCCCGGCGCAAAGTGAATGTTATATGTACGCATTTTTGCTCATTGACCATTATCCTCCATTGTCTTAACCATATTTCTAGTTGAAATATATGATGCTGTAAGTAACGTGATGCTTCATAACGATTTTCGTGGACGCTTAGAAAAGCTGTATCGTCTGCAAGTGTTGAAGTTTGTGTGTAGTTGCTTGTTGGCATGTCCGAAGTATAAATTAAGTATAATAGGGGTCCCAGGATGCTGCCTTGTGGGACTCCAGCGGCAATGGGCTGAGGTGAACTTAAGAAATTTCCTTCTTTAATAATAAATTGACGACCGACTAAGTAACTTTCTAGCAGCTTGTGTGTGTTTGCTGGTAAATTTTGCTTCAATTTATGTAATAAGCCTTCATGCCAGACTTTATCAAAAGCTTGCGAAACATCGATGAAGAGTGCTGAGCAATATTTCTTTTCTTCAAATGCTTTTCTTATGACATTTACTACTCGATTGTGCTGTGTTTTCTTCTAAATCCGAACTGATGGTTTGGAATACATCTATTTTCACTTCTTAGCGTTTAAGTCACAAATAGCCTTTTCGATTTCTCTTATCTCAAATCTGAGGGGAAAAGCTGCTCTAGCAGCAACAGGTGGTAACTCGACCGCAATATTGTGAGATATATTTGTGGTAAATACGTTTTTTAAATGATTGACAAACAGATTTCCTTTTTCAACATCATTTCTTTCCCAACTTCCATTCAAGTTTCTTAATGGTGGTTTAGAGACAACTGGTCTTTTGAGGTTTCTAGCTGCACGCCATAATGAGTAGTCTGATTGTGGGGTTGCATCAAGTTCCTTAAGATATTTTTCCGGAGAAGCCGTTTTCTGAGCCTGCAGTAACTTTCTTAGTCTTTTTGTACACTCTTTAAGTAAGTTCTTAAGTTGAGGGGATCTGTGCAATTGCCACTCTCTTCGAGCCCTCCTTTTTTCAGACAAAAGATGCCCGACATCTGTGGAATATAGTTTAATAGTTTTTGTTTTTTTGGGGGCAATATTGGAATGCTGAACAGCTAGTTTCAGAAAACTGTCAAAATTGTCAATAGAGCGATCTACATAATCCGGTGTACTGAGCGGAATATTTTCTGTGCAATGGGTACTGAGATGTTTTTTATATTTTAACCAATTAATTTGCGCAGCTGTCGTCGCTAAGTAATCAGTCGGAGGTACAATTCTATTGGGGTTCATTATAGTAACAATTGTAGGTGTGTGGTCGGAAGATAATTCTAGGGAAGCTTCAACCTGAATCGTTTCTATGGGAATGTTTTTAACCACGCCGAAATCGATGACATCTGGAATTTTTTGATGATCAGTGGGCCAATATGTTGGTTGTCCGCTCGCTACCACATTTAAAGCCATTTTAGAAATTGTGTTAAATAAAACACGACCCTTTGGTGTTATAAGTCGCGATTCCCAGAAGGTATGTTTAGCGTTATAATCGCCAGCGGCAAGGAAACACGGTCCTAATGATTTAAAATATTTATAATATTGGTCCTCCGATATTGAAAATCTAGGCGGGGAGTATAACGATGAAATTACTAGGTTTCTATTTAATTCCTCAACGCAAATGTTCGTTGCTTGGAGATAATCTTCACGATGATCACACATTAGGTAGTGTTTCACTCGGGTTTTTATTAAAATGGCAGAACCTCCACAAGCTCTATCTCGAGGGTCCTTGGTATCATATAGTATATAACCATTGATTTTAAACGTATTTCTTGAGGTCAAATGAGTTTCAGAAATCATCATGACATCAATTTGTTTATTTTTAAGAAAGTATTCTAATTCATTATTATGTTGGCGGATGCCGTTTGCGTTCCAAAAACAAATTTTTAAACAGTTCATGGTTTGTTAAGTACAGATTGCAATAACATCGATTGCATTCTAAGCATTTCCTGCATCATATTACCCATTGTGTTCGTAAAATTATTTACTGTTTGCACTAATGTTTCCATGGTTTTTTCTAAACGACTTAAATTAGAAACCGGAGTTTCATCATTACTTGGCGAGGCACCTTGCATTGGCCAAAATACTACAATCATAAAAACCCCAGTGGAATAATCACCCTATGAAAGAAGAGCACTGATTCAAAGAACCCCACCCATTGGGGAAGGTTACAACCAAGTTCGTAAAATTAGGCGAGAAAATTTCGGAAATACAGGCGCTGTATATGCATGCGAGTGAAGAGGGAAAGGCTTCCAGCGAAAGCAAGGAAGTGGAAGAAGATAAGGAATACCAAAGAGAAGTGAGTGAGACTCCTAGGAGGCTGGTAGGTCCAAATGGGAAACGTTCTGCAAAAATGATGAGTCCTAAGGAAACCAAACCAAAGCCAAAGGTCAGAAAAGAGCCCTTGCAGGAAAATAAGCCGGAAGAGTGGCAGGTAGCTGTATGCGAAATTTCAGCCCCACTTAAGTGTGTCAAGAGCGATGCTAGGTAAAATGGTGAAAATGTCAAAACCATTAGAAAAACGGCAGAGGAGAATTGCAATTGAAGTTGAATTAACCGGAGGTATTAGGAGAGAATGCGGAAGTAAGGACTTCTACCCAAGAGACTTATTGAAATCAAGGACATCGATGATGTCAACATAAAAGAGGAAGTCCTTGACATACTGAGAATGTTTTCAGATAAAATGGAGGGACTACAAATATCCTCGATAAAAACAATGAGAGAGGCCTATGGAGGTACTCGAGAGGCAACAGTTGGCTTGAGTTTTTCTTTGGCGAATAGTTTGACAAAAGCTGGCTGGGTGGTTTGAAGAATCCGGCAGAAGTTTTCACCGAAAAAATGCTTTAAATGTCTGGATTTTGGTCTCAAAGCTGTGAAATGCAGAATCAAAACGTCTACAAGACACGTGTATAAAATGTGGCGAGAAGGGAGATCAGATACGGGTGTGTCAAAACAAACCCTCTTGTCTGCTGGGCAAGGAAAACAAAGGCCATATCGCCGGCTCTACAGCTTGACCAAAATACATGAGAGCTCTTCAAGTACTATGGTCCAAGGCATGAGGATTAAATAACTTTATCTCAACCATTGTGAAGTAGCACAATGCATGCTAAGGCAAAGTGTAATAGAAAATAAACGCTTTTAAGCAAGCTATACAAATCAGTAGAAAATACAGTTGACAAGTGAAAAGGTGCCAAAACAATCGGCTTTAAGTACATAGCTGCTGTATTCCCCTCGCCATAGTATTGGCGAGTTTACAAGCATAGTGGATAGCTTGTCGTTCGATGCGGCCAAAAAGGAAAAAGTATTGATCTCCGAGGACTTTAACGCGTAGGCTACCGATAAGCGATGTCCATAAACCTCACCTCGTAGAAGAGTACTCCTAGAGGCACTAGAAAAACTGGATATGGTCTTGCTGAATCAAGGAATCAAACATACGTATAGCCGAAATGGGTTTGGCTCAGTAATAGATATTGCATTTGTCAGCAGTAATATTGCGAGCCGCACTAACTGATGTATAACCGTTCTCTATAGCCACAGTGACCACAAGACGATATTTATGGATTACATACATACATACATACATACATACATACATACATACATACATACATACATACATACATACATACATACACTTACAAATTATCCTAGGGAGGAGGCAAGAAGCACAAGACCTAATGATGCAAAAGGCATCGGAGGATAATACGGATATACTACTGATATGCCAACAGTATAAAAAACCACTATAACAAGTCTGGTATGAGGACACTAGTCATCGGGCAGCAATAATGATCTGAAACCCCAAACTAACAATAAATGAAGTTGACGAAAGCAATACATGTTTTGTGTATGCGACAATTGTTAGGATAAGGATATATAGTTGTTATTTTTCGCCAAGTATTAAGTATACGCCGTTTGTAGCAGCCATTACCAGCCTCGATGCCTCAATAAGAGGCTCAGGACACAAGGTCTTCATCGGTGGTGATTTTAGCAGTATGTCTCCAGACTGGAACTCAACAAGCCTCGACAATAGAGGAATCACTGTTAGCGAAACTATTGCTAGCCTTAACCTGACTATCTTTAGTGTCAGTGATAAACTCCTTTTCCGAACAGGGGAACATGTGAGAGCATAATTAGCATAACGTTTGGAACGAGTGACCTATGCAATGTTCATATGAGCTGGATGGTTCTGGAGGATATCACATTGAGTGACCATCTGTACATCTCATTCAAGATTGGTAATAGCACGACTTTCACAACGACCGAAACTGCATTGCCAAGGTGGAACCTCAGAAAACTGAATAAACAAAAACTCACGGAGTATATAACCCAATCCAGAGATAGAAATCTGCACTATCCATATGATAACTATGAAGAAGCTGGGAGGGGCAAAACCAATCCCCGGTATTAAACAGCCAACATGGGCGATAATCATAGTAGAGACGCTTTTCCCCTTAGACGCAGATGCACTAGGACGCAAATCTAGATTAGAACTGGATGCTTTAACTCCGCTGAGTACAGACGAGGTAAAAATTGCTTGTAAGAAGCTAAAATATAACGAACGTCCTGGACCTGATGGTATCCCAAACGAGGTGATACAGGTAGTCGGAGAAATATGGCCCGAACTAATTACCAATACTTATAATAATAATGAAAATGGGGCTTGTCCTGAAAAATGGAAAATACAGAAGCTGGTGTTGTTAAAAAAGGGTGATAAAACTCTAAATGAACCTGGGTCATACCGACCTCTATGTGTGCTGGACTCAATGGGGAAACTGCTGGAAAGTGTACTACTACAAAGACTGGAAGAATGCGTGCAAAACCTCGGTTGATTATCCCCGATACAATATGATTTCCGAAAGGGAAAGAACACAATAGATGCAGTGGTGATGGTGAAGTGGTGAAAATAGCCACACGGGCTAAATTGGCAAAAGAATATTGTGTAATAATAACACTTGATATCAGAAATGCCTTCAACACTGCAAAGTGGCAACGAATCCTAGACGCTCTTAAGAGCAAGGGTGTACACAGTCACCTGTACAACATAATTGCGGACTACATGGACAACATGATCCAATTATATGAGACAGAAAGTTGTATGAAAGAATATCGTATCACTGCAGGAGTACCACAGGGATCCGTGCTGGACCCCTTCCTGTGGAACATAATGTATGATGGTCTATTGAACATTAAACTACAAGTAGATGCGAAAATAATAGGGTACGCAGACGATATTGCCCTCGTTGTATCTCAACGAAAACTACAACTACTGGAAAAAATAACAAACGACAGTCTTATTCGCTGTAGCAGATTGTTAAAGAAAAATGGATTGGAACTAGCAGTGGCAAAAGCTGAGGCCATCCTGGCAACGGATAGAAGAGCATTTAAACCACCAAAGATCTTCCTGGAAGGCGGTGAAATACACTTTCAACGGAGTCTGCGTTATCTTGGTGTAAAACTTGACGATAGACTTAATTTCGGTCAATACGTACTTATGATACGAAAAAAATCCATGCAAACGGCAACGTCACTGGCGAGGATAATGCCAAATTGTGGAGGTCCTAAGCCATACATAAGAAGGCTTATAAATAGTATAATACACTCCCACCTACTTTACGCTGCCCCGATATTTGCCACGTAGATGAGCACAAAGGAAAGAATACGGGAAATGCAGAAGCCACAGAGACTAAGTGCATTTAGAATTATATCGGCATACCGTACGTTGTCTACAAGTGCAGCACAAGTTTTTGCGGGACTACCACCAATAGACTTACTAGTGTTAAAAAATAATGAGATTTATAAGGAGACCAAACGTATAAAATGTGAACCATGCAGCTTGATGTAACAAAAACAAAAAATTCTTGAAATAAAGGAAAATGCAAGAAGAAACCTAATAACAAAATGGTAAGATCGTTGGAATATGGAGGAACATGGGAAATGGACATATAAACTTATTCCCAATATTAGAGTCTGCATAGAGAGAAAACATGGTAGGAAGGTATACTTTCTCACACAGGTGGTGACTAATCATGGTAGTTTTAACTTCGTGACCTTCGTGGCAGATAGGCGACAAGAACTTTATGATAAACTGGAGACAACATTGACACCGGAAAATATGGTGAACAAAATGTTAGGGTCTGAGAGAGTGTGGATGTGCTGTAAACATTTCATAAACTCCATAATGAAGATGCGCTGTACGGATGCTCCGAACCTCCTACCCTTGTGATAGAAGGAGGATGTAGGACTCGTACAAAGAACAAACCCCCCGTCCTGATGAAAGGATGACGTAGTTTCGGGGTGGAGTTGGTAGAGTTATCGTAGGGCCACTATTGATATTTATATATTTACATCCATAAAACTAAAAAATAAAAAAAATATACATACAGACATACATACATACATACATACATTTAAACCACTGCGAGGCCGCACAAGAGCTGCTTTCACAAACCGTTCGTGAAAACGGTATCGACGTTGCAATAATATCTGAGCAATACTAGAATCTACAGGGAAACGTATGGGATGCGGACAGCGTAAATAAATGCGCGATATGGGCATGTGGAGACAGAGCTATCGAAGGAGTGCAAAACAACACAGAGGCAGGTTTTGTGAGAGCTAAAATTGTAGGGATTGACATATACAGCTGCTATGCCCCTCCCAAAGATACGATACGCGACTATAAGAGTATGCTAGGCCGACTAGCTAGAGACGCGGATCACCATTGCCCTAAGGTGATAGCAGGAGATTTTAATGCCTGGGTGGTTGAATGGGGAAGTAGGGCGACGAACGAAAGGGGGCGAATCCTACTGGAATCCTTGTCGGGCAATGACCTAGTGTTAGCGAACAATGGTGGGGTAAACACGTTTAGAGCAAGGGGAAAGGGATCAATAGTGGACCTCACTTTTTTAAGCAGTTCACTTATTCAAGGCCTGAAATGGCGCGTTAGCGAACAATACACCCACAGCGACCACCAGTCGATAATTTTTAGCATTAACGACTGGAGAAGAAAATTGCCGGGAAGTAACGTTGCTAAAGTTATTGGATGGGCAATAGGGAAATTGGATAAGGAAGCCTTTTTGGAAACCTTTCTGGACCAAGAAGTTGCTGGAGAAACTGTTATGCAGAAGGTGCATGCTATCATCTTATCCTTAACCATGCGACGCCTCTATGCCTAGGCGCAGAATACAGAACTCTAGACCACCAAATTACTGGTGGACTGAGGAGATTGGAAGACTCCGGAGCGCATGTCTTAAAGCGAGAAGACTTTGGCAACGTGGCAGGCTTCGACCGGACTTTGAGAACAGGCAAATAGAGTACCGGACGGCTCGAAAACCACTTCTACTTGCTAATAGCAGGAGTAAGCAAGCTTGCTTCAGAAATATATGTAATGAGGCAGACAACAACCCATGGGGGACAGCATATAGAGTCGTTATGGCTCGCCTGAAGGGAACGAGGGCTCCCGAACTTTCTTGTCCACTACTGCTAAGACAAATTGTTTCAACACTGTTTCCGGAGAACACGCAACAAAACGTTCCAACATTTCGCGAGGGTCGATCGTACTGCATTACAAGGGTTTCAGCAGAGGAGATTAATGAAATCATCAAGAGCGTAGGAGATAACAAAGCGCCCGGACCGGACCTTATACCAAACCAGGCGTTGAAACTAGCAATACTCAATGCGACGTGTAAATTTGTGGAAATTTTCAACCAATGTCTAGAAGAGGGTATATTTCCGGATCCCTGGAAAACACAAAGGTTAGTACTGCTCCGTAAGCCCAATAAACGCTTGGGAGATCCATCATCATCTAGGCCCATCTGCCTAATGGATACAATGGAAAAAATACTGGAGAAACAGATTGCTCCAAGCGGTAGAAGAGCGTCCGGGGTTATCGGACAGGCAGTTCGGTTTCCGGAGGGCAAGATCCACAGTCGATGCAATTAGACTCGTGACAACACTAGTAAGAGAGGCAGTAAAGGTGCAGAAAGGAAGTATTGTGCACTAGTCATCCTTGATGTCAAAAATGCATTTAATTCGGCACGATGGGACCGAATAATGGTCAAGTTGGAGGACCTAGGAGTTCCCTTTTACCTGTCGAATATTATCTCAAGCTACTTCTCGGACAGAAAGTTGCTATATAATATTGAAGAAGGCCAGAAAACGTATAATGTTACAGCGGGGGTTCCACAAGGATCGGTACTGGGCCCATTGTTGTGGAATATTATGTATGACGATATCTTAACATTGGATTTTTCACCGGAGAGCAAGATAGTTGGGTTCGCGGACGACATCGCTGTTGTAGTAATGGCGCGCAGTATTGGCGGAGCACAAAACAGAAGCAGTATTAATTAGCAACCGACGGAGACACGAAACCGCGGTCATTCGAGTAGGCCAACACGAAATTACCTCAAAGAGGCAAATTAAATATTTAGGAGTAATGGTTGATGACAGAATAAACTTCGGAGCACACATAAATTATATTGCGGACAAAGCATCAAACGTAACCGCAGCTCTTTCCCGCATGATGCCAAATGTCGGAGGCCCCAAGCAGAGCAGACGGCAGGTTATCGCTAGGGTGGTAAGCTCTGCCATGCTGTATGCAGCACCAGTATGGTCAAAGAGCTTGGACGTACAAATGATAAGGAAAAAACTGGCATCGGTATATAGACTAACGGTTATGAGGGTCTGTAGCGCCTACCGAACAATATCAGAGGACGCAGTGAACGTTATAGCTGGCATGGTACCGATAGACATACTCGCTGACGAAGCCCGACGGAGGTATGAAGCGGCAAGAAACAACAACTCAAAAAGAGAAATGCGAATCGACGAAAAGGAGATAAGCATGCGAAGATGGCAAGCTCGCTGGGATGACAGTCAAAATGGAAGATGGACGTACAAGCTAATTCCAAATATAGGCAGCTTGATTGGTAGAAGGCACGGCGAAGTCAACTACTACCTTACACAGTTCCTGTCGGGCCACGGAGGATATAGGAGCTACTTATTTAAATATGGGCATGACGACTCTCCAGTATGCCCAAGATGCCCAAACGTTATAGAGGATGTGGAACACGCTATATTTAATTGCCCTAGATTTGCGCGCGACAAGGCTTTACTGGAGCGAGAGGTTGGTCGTGATATACACCCGCATAACATAATCCACACAATGATGGAGAGCCATGATAACTGGAAGAGCATATGTAGCTATGTCAAAATAATACAACTCAAGCTACGAGATGAGGAACGAAGAAGAAAGAACTCTAGAAGCACAGACGAAATGATCAATTGATCATTCCCCACCCTGCGACGTAATACCTGGAATGGCAGTCCCGTAGGGAGTGGCGGTGAAGAAGGGGGATGGTTTTAGTCGGTAAGAATCCGACATATCCCAGAACAACGGGAATCTATGTAAGATTTCCACCTCCTTACAGACAAAAAAAAAAAAAACATACATACATATATACATGACCTGGGTATCTAATGGAAGATTATTCACCTACCTACACACAAAAAAAACATACATACATACACACATAGTCGGTAAGAATCCGACATATCCCAGAACAGCGGGTTTAACATTCTGGAATCTCTCTGGGCTAATGTTGAAACTGCCTCTCAAAGAACGCTCAACGTTTTCGTCGCCATTAAGTTGGTGGTGTAGGCTCAGTTGAGGATGAACTCCTGACTAACACGGACCTGGCACTGAGTTGATACCCTGAAGAAAAAATATGAACAGAAACAACCACAACTACAATAACAAAAATCAAAACGAAGATGAAGTTTTTACAGGTAAGCCCAAGGATACTTACGGGAGCTACTTGCCGTTACAGCACAACCCTTTCAAACGTAGCTCAGTGTTGGCAAGATCGCCCCCGAATAACACAACGGCAACAGCTGACATGAAACAACAAGGCGATCTGGAAAAAATGGAGAAGATCCTAACCATCTTATATTGCCAAAAAAAGACAAGGAAAAAGCTTGTATAGAAATCGGTAATAAAATTAGTTCGGTAAATGCGCTACTAATGACCGCGAATAACATACACAAGTCGATACGGGATGATATCACATGTGCTATGGCCATATACCAACAGATAAGAGAGTTTAGAGAGACAATTTCCAAAAGTCCTTCTGCAGAGGTTGCTCATGATTTTAATGTTACTATGGAAACAAAGGCATTACAAGTAGACGTAAGAACTCATACAACATCTTATGAACAAACGCCAGGACAAAGGAGTAAAAGACAATCCCCGAAAAGACCAAAGACCGTAAATACAACACACGTAAAAGTCCTACCTGGCACAAGCAAGGAACGGCCGCAGGCGATAGTAGTCGTTGATCCCACGGAGAAAGAGGCCTCAGTGGATTCCAACAATTAGAAAATCGTACACCATCGAAAGGAGAGAAGAACAAGTAAGAGTGCTATATTCGGCTATGCCGAATCTTATATACCCTTCACCATGATGAGATAAGAACAAAAAGTTATATACATAATTAACGTTCTTTAGATAGGTATAAATAAATATTAATTGAGCCACGCCAACTTTTCATTTCGGCATGCCGAAGAATATAATCAAACAAAAAAATTATATATGTACCTAAGCCCGTTTCCTCCTTTGCCAAAGTTGATGTTGGAAATTCGTTTTATAATCTTAAAATCGTTTTTTAGAACATAAAAAAATTAAATAAAAAAAAAATTTCTTTTTGGGATTCGAACTGGCAATATCATCAGTCTCAGGAGAGAACTTAACAACTCGGCTACGAATGCTTTTACTGAAGAAGCGTTAAATTAAAATATATTGAGTCTGTGAGTTTGTTTCTTTATTTGAGCGGCATATCATATACATGCATTAATGTGTATGTGTATGCGTAAAATTAAACACATTACAAATAAAATCCACCACTTGTAGTGAAGGGTATAAAAAACAACAAAAAAAAAAACCACATTACCAACACTGTATTACCATAGCCACTGTATGACCGTAGAAACCAAAATTGAATTGGTTTGTATGGTATGTTTATGTAGTTTTGGTAATACAGTGTTGATGTGGTAATGTCACGTCTAATTGGACCTTTAAAGGAAAAAATTTGAGGCAGTCGTGGTTTTTTACTCATATCTCAACCATTTGTGGACCGATTTTGCTGAATTTCAATAGCAAACAATTCCGGACCATATGTGACGTAAATGTATAATAACCTGGCCCCCATCACATACCACGTCTTCGGAAAATCAATTCAACGTACAGATGGACATCGTTAAATCAACTTCGCACCTCATAATAACCCAGAATATATGTTTTTTATAGGGTCTTCCATCAATATTATAGAAATTACAAACGGAATGACAAACTTATATATACCCTTTTCACCGCCTGTAGTGAAGGGTATAAAAAAGGCTATAAGGAATAAAAAACAAAGAGCTATACGTGAAACAGGTGAAGCAATTGCCATTAAAGCTAACTCGGAAACGTATGCAGATGTCATAAAGAAGATGAAAAATGCTGTTAATCCTAGCGAAAAAGGTGCGGTATGCGAAGAACAAGAGCGGGGGAACTTCTCGTTAAGTTTGGAAAAGCAGAAGGACGAGCAAATAAATTGAGAGATGCATTAACGATGAAGCTTGGTGAAGATGTAACAATCCGATCTGTTCTTAAAAACCAAACACTTGATATCAGGGATATGGATGAAAGCACGGATATGCAGGAATTGATAAACGCCCTTAACAGGTGAACAGAAGGATAGTTTGTTCAAAATCCTTAATTTAAGGGAATAATATGGAAAGACTAAGCCTTGTGGCAAAACTTGTTAAAGAAAGGAAGATCAAAGTAGGATGGTTGCGAAGCAGAATTAAACTTAAGACGCGGGCTGTAATATGCTTTCGATGTCTAGACCGTGGACACCGGGCAATAGAATGCAAAGGCGCAGATAGAACATGTAGAAAATGCTGCCAACCAGGACACCTAGCTAAAGAGTGTCAGCAAGATGAAAGGTGTAAACTCTGCCAAGAAGTTGGTTTACAAAATATAGACCACCTTATTGGTAGTGCGATGTGTGTTGGAAACAGGACGAAACCCCGAACAGTATGAATATGAAATGTATTCAAGAGAGGCGCATGATCTAATGATCCAAAAATCCGCAGAAAGCAAATGTGATATAGTTCTAATTAGTGAACCCTATAAAAAAGCTCATTCTAAAATTTGGTAAGAAGACTCCACAAAGAGAGCGACAATGATGATATTAAATAAACAGTTATGTATTATCGAAGTAAATGGGGAGAATTATGGCTTCGTTTATGCAACTTGTGACGACACTATTTTGCTGGGTGCTGGGGCAGCTCATCGGGACAGTGTCGAAGTCGTATGCCCACTTCAAATGAAAGACGGCCGGTTACAAACGTTATAAACCGTAACTTTATTTACACGTTACAATCACAAATGTACTTAACTACACAAAACACAACCACGCTGCGCACGGAGCCAGTAATGAGCGTTTGGGGAAATGTAATCTCCCTGCACACCACTGTCACGGACGCACTTAAACGGTCAACTGGCGGTGAAGGGCCCACGTTCGAAGTCGCTTCGGTTGTGTGGCCACGGTAGTGGAACTAGAAGTGTTACCTCTGGTTTGCCTACTTCACGCACTAGTTGGCTTTTTAAGCACTCGCATAAGAAATAAACACTGAGGGAAATGTAATCTCCTCGACAGTGGTAGTTCTTACCCGCTTGCTAGCTGGTAGCCGACTGACTCTACTGCATGAAAACACACCCTTATATACCATGACTGACACTACTCACCATGGTCAACCGGCTGTGTGTGGTTTTTTTTTACCACGACAGGGGTGTATTTTCATACTCGGCATGTAACATCAGATTTACGCTAGGTGGCCCTACCATACATTTTTCCGTTACATTCAAATTATACAAACAACTTAATTAAATTCATATATTACAAAACAAAAAAAATGTCAGCATTTCCAATGCAACTTACAAAATAAACAACCAAAAATAATATTATGCATTAATAATAATAATAATATACAAATAATAAAAATACAAAAACAATACTTCAACGGTGTCGGCAAAAACGAGGGCAGCGACTTTTGTCGTTACATTACCCCCCCTCTTCAGACGGTAGCTCCTGGTTGGACCCATAAAACACGTACTCTACCGCTGCGCGCAATCACGACCCGAAAGGTTTGACCATCCACGGTTTCCAAAACTCGCACCTGCTGATGTTTTTTCTTCCTCTCGCGACTGGCCTGAATTCGATTCTGCAGTTCGGCTGAACACTGGCTGAGGTGGATTTCTTTAGGGCTGTTCGGCAATGGTGGCGTGAAACTCCGCCCGGCCGGTGATATAATGATACCGCTGTACTGCGACTGGCACGATGGTCCTGGGGTACCCGGCGGTGTCGAGGTGAGTGAGGCTGCTGATGGTGTCGATGTGGTCGACCGTGCCGCGGTGGATGATGGTGTTGTGGTTGAGGAATGTGTGGCCGCTGATGATGGACCGGATGATGATTTTCTGCCGACTGGTGTGCGTGCGACTGTTGGACTTGTGTTCTGTCTGGCAAAGGCGGCATACCATCCTCGGCCGGGAGTGGTAGGAATGTCGCTCCCTTCTCGGCTAGCTGGGGCCGGGGTCAACGGAGTTGCTACCTCCAGCTCGATAGTCTGGACGACGGTGCCACTTTCCGGCATGGTGCTGTCCTCCACCCGTTTTCCTTCCTCAATCTCTGGCACTGGTTGGGTGAACGGCACTAATAACTTTACGGTTAGCTTTCTCTCAAAACACTGATACCCCAGGTGACGATACGTAGCGTCCTTGATCTCCCAGGATCCTAGACCTTTCCTGGGCGTGGGGGTTGGCGGACGGTACTCCTCGTTGTCGGAGTCCAGGGACGGTGGGGAACGGGGTGGAAGGGGTGAAGGTGGTGATGGCGGCCGTACGCTCAAGGTGGTATCTTGAAACCCGAAGAAGCTTCTGTATATCTCTTCTAAGAGGGGTTCATCATCGGTTTGGAAAAGGTCCCCTAGATCCATCTCCCCTGCTTCCCCATTCTCGGCCGAAGGAGCCGCCGGAGGAGCTACCGGAATTTCTTCCTCATCGCTTATGGTGATGATGTCAGGGAATTGCTGCCCCGGGCCTTCTGCGGCTGTTGTTTCTCTTCTTCTCTGGGCCGTCTCTTTCTTGCTGGGGCCCTCGGCATTGGGTACAAAACAAGGACTGTTGTCTCTTTGTTGGGTGGACATACGATAATAGCGTGCCTTCTTGGCTGTCGGCCTCGATTGTGGGGGCGAGTGTACCTTCTTTGGCTTCGGACGATGCTTGGCTGGGGTCGGTTTGCGGGGCGGCGACCGGCAATTTTTACTACAGCTGGGAATGTCGTCTTCCTCCAGGAATATGGTTCTTCGCCCTTTCGCTTGCTCCTGCTCCATCTTCCGTCTGAAGTTAGCGCTCGCCTTTTCAAACCTCCTTCTTTCGGCACTCATCTTCGGTGATACTATGTGCTGGTGTTGTAATGGCTGGATCTACAAATATGGAAAGAAGAGAAATCCCATTAGTTACGACTGCCTCAGATGGTGTTAGTAAATTTTTAAATCGCTTAGATGCGCCGTGCGCACGTTATTATCCTGTTCGCCGCGCATTGATACGATAACGGGGGACACGAACCCCTGGATGACGTAAGGTCCCCCGTACTTTGGTGCCAGTTTTGCCGCAAAATTATTGATCGCACTTGACATAGGATGCTGTCGCACAAGAACCCGATCGCCAATTTGAGGTTTCCATTTACGCCTTCGCAAATTGTAGTGGCGCTGTTGTCTCTGGGCAGCTTTACCCAAATTCCTTCTTACGATTTGGAATATTTCCTGCATCTCGGTGACCCGTTCTTCTGGGTCGGGGGTTCTGGCTCCCGTTCCCAGGGTGACTTCGTCATAAAGAGCCTGTGGAAGCCGTGGCTCCCGGCCCTGGGTAAGGAACGCAGGCGAGTACTTGGTGGTTTCTGATATACTTGTATTAATGGCCAGCATTATTTCGGGTAGGAAGGCATCCCATGTATTATGTTGCCCCCCGGCAGACTGCGCGATCATCGTCTTGATGGTTCGGTTGGCCCGTTCCGTAGGATTTTCCTGGGGCGTGTATGGGGCAGTAAACTGCTGGCGCACCCCCATCTCTGCCAGAAATTTAGTTAGCACTCGCGAGGTAAACTGTGTACCATTATCGGTGATGAGTACCTTGGGTACCCCGTACCGTGCCGTGCCAGAATACGCTCTCGGAACGCTTTCACAACCCCCGCTGCGGTTGCTTTCCTCAGCGGCACCAGTTCGCACCACTTTGAAAATTTATCAAAGAACACGAGGAGCATGTTGTGACCCCGCTTGGATCTGGGCAGTGGTCCCACAAAATCAGCACATAAAGTGGCCCATGGTTCGTCCGGAATCCGGGTGAGCATTTCTCCTGCCGGTGCTTGTTGCGATACCTTATAGCGCTTACAGCTCTCACATTTACTGACGTATCGACTTGTGTCCCGAAACATTCCGGGCCAATAGTACCGATTAGCGATTTTGTTGATGGTTTTCCTGATTCCTAGGTGGCCCCCCGCCGCGTTGTCATGGTTTTCTTTCAACACCTTTTCTCTTAAATGTGTGGCCACGCATAATTTCCACAGAGTACAGTCTCCGTCTTGGCGTTCATGGGACAAACGTCGATACAGTTGACCACCCACTATTGAGTAATCAGGGAAGTCTTCCGGCCGTTTCCGCACTTCATCCAATCGGGTTTGTAACCACTGACACGTGTCGGCTGGTCTCGCCGTCAGGAGATTGCTGACCTCACAGGGCTGTCGGGACAATGCGTCGGCCACAAGGTTCTGCTTCCCCTTTCGGTACTTGACGGAAAACTGATACTGTTGCAACTCCAATGCCCATCTGGCTAATCTGCCGGTTGGTGAGTCAATAGAGTTGAGCCATTTTAGAGCCAGATGATCCGTGACGACCACAAACTTATACCCCTCAAGATAGTGCCTCATTTTGCGGATACCCCACACGATGGCCAGACACTCCTTTTCTGTGGCCGAATAATTCTTTTCTGCGGCATTCAAGTGTCGGCTAGCGTAGGCAATAACCTTCTCGGCGTCGTCTAGATCTTGGGTTAGGACTACTCCCAATCCCTCATCGCTTGCATCAGTTTGTAGTACAAAGGTTTGGTTAAAGTCGGGGCAGGCCAATACGGGGGCGCTGGTCAATTTCACCTTCAGGAGCTCAAACGCGTTTTGCTGCTCCGCTCCCCATTTCCAGTGCTTACCCTTTTTCAGTAGCTGGGTTAGTGGTTGTGCAATCGTTGCGAACTCGGGCACGAACCTGCGGTACCATGAAGCAGCGCCCAGAAACCGTCGAACCTCTTTTATATTCTTCGGGGGGGGGGGGGGTATTTGCGAAATAGCCTCCACCTTAGCTGGATCGGTTCTAATTCCTTCGGGGGTAACGAGGTGTCCCAAGTACTTGGTCTCTGTTTTAAAAAACTCACATTTATCGATATTTATTTTTAGATTGGCCACCCTCAGGCGGCGGAGGACTTGCCTCAGGTTGTCCATATGTTCTTGAAAGGTGGTACCGATAACAATGATGTCATCTAAGTAGGCAAAAGCATGGGGTTCCATATCAGCCCCTATTACGGTGTCTAATGCTCGCTGAAACGTAGCCGGAGCGGAATGCAGTCCGAAGGGCATAACTCGCCATTGATACAACCCCCGGCCTGTGACCGCAAACGCAGTATATTTCTTACTGGTTTCTTCCATTGGAATCTGCCAGTACCCGTCTTTTAGATCTAGGCTGCTGATAAATCGGGCGTTTCGTAGTCTATTCAGGATAGCGTCTATTCGCGGAAGGGGATAGGCATCGGGAACTGATCGGAGATTCAGTTGTCGGAAATCCATGCAGGTACGCCAGGTGCCGTTCTTTTTCTTGACCAATGTAATGGGGAAACTATAGGGGCTGCATGAGGGCTCGATGCACCCGTTTGCAATGAGTTTATTTACCTCTTCATCGATGATGGATTGCATGGCCGGGTTCCGTTGGCCGTACCGCAATTTAATTGGTCTGTCGTCCTTCATAACAATTTTGTGTGTGGCGATATTTGCAAGCCCTTTTATTTCCTTGAACCTCGGAAGCTCCTCCTCTAGGAACCGAGTGATTTGCTGTTGTTGTTCCTCGACGGAACTGACCGACAAAATCTTTGCGACGCTGATTGGTTGATTTAGTCCTTGGGGGTTTTCCCCAGGTTTTCTTACCTTTTTAGGGGCGTTGCGATGGGAAGTCTTCTCCTGAGAGCAATTTATCTCCAGACCGGCACAGGTGAGGGTGGTATTAAATTTCCGTAAGAAATCTACCCCGAGTACTAGATCTTCGGTAGCCTCGCGCATAACCAGTAGCTTGCAGTCTGCCGTAACATTTCCCAATGTTATCATCACTTTTATCGCCTCCGTTATGTGCTTCTGGGACCCATCTGCCAAGAACACATCTATGTTTACCGGCACGAATGCAGGTGTCTCACATATTTGGCGTATCTGTTTCGGGGTGATAAAGCTCATGGTGGCTCCAGTGTCGATGATGGTATTGACCAATTTATTTTTTATCAGTACTGTTGCTTTGATTTTTTCTTCGTCCCAGCTGAGGCTAGTTTTATTTTTAGGCAGGGAGTTGCAGTAACCTTGTGCCTCGGGTTTCTCTAGGGTGCGATGGGCCACCATCCGGTGATGGGACGTAGTGGGTATACTTTCCAAGTCATCGGCTAGTTGGATGAGGTCGTCTAAGGTGGCAAAGTCCTTTCTTTTAATGTACCATTGATAGTCTGGCTGCGCATTACGAAAAATTCTCTCTAGCTTTTGTTCCTCCGTCATGCCCGTGTGTCGCATGAGCTCCTGTAATGCAAGGACATAGTCCTTGAAGGTTTCTCGGGGACGTTGTGTTCGTTTTCTTATTTCATCTTCCAGTTTCTCAAAGTACCGGAAATGGAGAAAGAATTTATAAAAATCTGCCTTGAACGGCGTCCATTTTCCCCAATGCTTGTTGTTATTTCGAAACCAAACTAATGCTTTCCCTTGGAAAAATTCGGGCATTACTCGCAGCATTTCATCGAGATCTACCCCGTACATTTCAGCTTGCTCCTCCACACGTTCTACGAAGGCTAACGGGTCCTTACTACCATCGTATTTTAATCCCCATTTTCGTACGACCTCCACCATGAGAAATTGCTTTTCAGCAGTGGTTCTTGGAGTGTCGCTTGCCGGAGGTGGATTCACATGCCTGTGGATACCTTCATTTTTCACCGGCGATTTGTTGACGGTTGCCGACGGCACTTGTAACCGTGGGATGGGTGATACCGGTGTACTCTCGTTCATCGTCTCATGTGTCGACTGCAGCTCTAGCAATTTCTTGAGTTGCTTCTCGTCATGCTCTGTCGCCAAGAATTTCACAAACTTCTTCCTCAGCTCCTCCACAGTGCCTGTAGCATCTTGCTCAAATTGGCTCAAATACTTCAGCAGCTCCTCCCGTTTAAGGTAATAGACCCATGAAGTCTTCAGCATCCTGGTGGTTGGAACACTCTCAGGTCCCTGCTCGGGCGCCATTGTGACGACACTATTTTGCTGGGTGCAGGGGCAGCTCATCGGGCCAGTGTCGAAGTCGTATGCCCACTTCAAATGAAAGACGGCCGGTTACAAACCGTAACTTTATTTACACGTTACAATCACAAATGTACTTAACTACACAAAACACAACCACGCTGCGCACGAAGCCAGTAATGAGCGTTTGGGGAAATGTAATCTCCCTGCACACCACTGTCACGGACGCACTTAAACGGTCAACTGGCGGTGAAGGGCCCACGTTCGAAGTCGCTTCGGTTGTGTGGCCACGGTAGTGGAACTAGAAGTGTTACCTCTGGTTTGCCTACTTCACGCACTAGTTGGCTTTTTAAGCACTCGCATAAGAAATAAACACTGAGGGAAATGTAATCTCCTCGACAGTGGTAGTTCTTACCCGCTTGCTAGCTGGTAGCCGACTGACTCTACTGCATGAAAACACACCCTTATATACCATGACTGACACTACTCACCATGGTCAACCGGCTGTGTGTGGTTTTTTTTACCACGACAGGGGTGTATTTTCATACTCGGCATGTAACATCAGATTTACGCTAGGTGGCCCTACCATACATTTTTCCGTTACATTCAAATTATACAAACAACTTAATTAAATTCATATATTACAAAACAAAAAAAATGTCAGCATTTCCAATGCAACTTACAAAATAAACAACCAAAAATAATATTATGCATTAATAATAATAATAATATACAAATAATAAAAATACAAAAACAATACTTCAACGGTGTCGGCAAAAACGAGGGCAGCGACTTTTGTCGTTACAAACTATAAATGGGATTCGAATTTATATCATCTATTTTTCACCGAATATGTACTACACAAACTTCTCACATTCAATTAATAAATTAGAGCTAAGTATCAGAACCATAGTTGGGGGTAGTGCACTAAATATTGATTTAAATCAGCAGTGCACTATCACTAAATAAAACTGCAATGAAATTAGCTTGCACTCTTTTTTACCAGCTTTAGTGATGATTGCTATTTTTTTAACTACCACTAAAAAAATATAGTGATAGTGCAAATGTTTTACTATCACTAAACGCAGATTGAATGCAAAAATCTGCACTTAAATCAAATAGTGCAAAATTTGGACATGCAATCAAAAAAGCTGCATACAAGTATTGTGTCACTAAAGTTTAAAAAATGTAACTTTGTATGTGCATAGGTTTTGATTTCTTTTGAGGATATGCATAAGTAAAGAACATTAAACAAAATAAAATTTTGTCAAAAACGGTATATTTATTGGCTTTAATCATGAAAAAACAAGTTTTTAATTTTAAAATTAGGGCAAAAATTTAAGTTGCACTCAAATGAGTGAAGAAAAAAAGTTGCAATAAGCTGATTATTGCTGTTTTTTAAATCAAACTATTTTTTTTTTGAGTGCAAAATTTTTAACATCACTATCACTCATGTTTAGTGAGGCTGCAAATTTTCAATTCATCACTCAACATCAACGAAATGATTGCAATATTTTTGCACTATCACTAACTGTGAGTTGAAACTGCAAAATGAGTGCACTCACTACCCCCATCAGAACAGCAAAGGGAAAAGCTATCGTAGGCGGTGACTTCAACAGCAAATCCACAGAATGGAATTCAAGAAAACTAGACAAGAAGGTACCATCGTTGCTAATGGCATCTCTCGGTCTTACAATTTTTAACAATGGTGATACACCTAGATTCATAAGAGGAAAAAGTACCAGTATTATCGATATAACTTTTGGATCGAATGAACTGAATAACCAGATCATTAATTGGAGGGTACTAGATGAAATTAACTTAAGTGATCATCAATACATAACATTTGACATCACTAACAAGATACCTGTTCTTAGATACGAAGAAGAACTCCCTAAATGGAATGTACGGAAACTTAATGTGAAGATAACTACAGAATATCTCTTACATGCTAAGGAGGAGAATATAAATAGAATAAATAACCTATCTGGAGAATGTGAGGATATTGTTGCTCTCATAACAGACATCATTACGAAGTCCTGCAATGCAGGAATGCCGAAAACCAACAAATTCAACAGGAATAAACAGCCAGTTTACTGGTGGACTACCGAAATTTTGGAGCTAAGAAAATTATGCTTGACTGCTCGTACAATATCAACGAGGCACTCCGACGATGAATCTCTCAATTTGGAATATAAAATGAAAAGAAAGGCTTTAAAAAGCGCTATAAAAAGGGCCAAGCGGGAAAAATGGGCTGAACTGTGTGACGAAGTTGGTGCAGACCCATGGGACAAGCCATACCATATCGTAATGAAGAAACCGGAGGGAGAAAACGAGAAAGAAGAAGAATTCTGATGAATTAAAATTGTCAATTAGAAAATTAAAAACTGGAAAGACCCCTGATCCAGACGGTATACCAAACGAAGTCATTAGATTGACAGCTGAAACATGGCCTGCAATATTATTAATGACCTTTAACATCTGTCTAGCAAACGGTGTATTCCCCAAATGTTGGAAAAGGCGAAAATTAGGCCTCATAAGAAAGGGCGCCAAACCGTTAAACGAAGCAAGCTCATATAGACCTCTGCACAATATGATAATAGACAACTTAAGCGATCGTATTCTCATCTATGACACAGATATCAGAATAAAGGAATATACCATCACGGCGGGCATCCCTCAGGGATCGGTGCTGGGTCCTTTCTTATGGAATGTGATGTATGATGGTCTTTTAAATATAAATCTACAACACGGTGCAAGGCTTATAAGATACACTGACGATGTTGCCCTAGTTGTTACTCAGCATTGTCCTGAGTTGCTAAGAATAATTGCAAAATATAGTATTTCTTGGTGTGATAGATGGCTGAAAGAAAATGGACTTAGGCATGCAGCAGTTAAAACGAAAGCAACACAACTATTGTACGCCGTGTCAACATTTGCTATGGCAATGAATAAAAGCTATGTGTAATATCGGCATACCGCACAGTATCCACAAATGCAGTATTTTCTGGAATTCCACCTATTGATCTCATGGTGAAAGAAAGAGAAAGAATATATAATGTATCGAAGAGCGGAAACACTGAACAGACGCCCAGCTAGCACTACTAAATGCCTGGCTAGTGCGATGGGATACTGGTGGAGATGGTGGACCTATCGGTTAGTCTCAATATTCGCCGCTGGATAGACAGGAAACATGGAAGCATGAATTATTTTATTACACAGATCATGGTAGTTTCAACAGCTACTTATATAGATTTAAGATCAAAACATATAAACACTGTGACGAATGCGGTGGTAAAGAAAATAACGCTAAACACAATCTCTTCCACTGTCCAAGATGGGAACATGTGAGACTTGAACTAAACGACAGACTCCATGTGGTTTTATCTCCTGACAACATGGTTAGTAAAATGATGGCCTCTAGGGAGTCGTGGAAATTGTGTGAAAGCTTTATCTGCCGCATAATGAGAGAAAAATGCCGCAGAGTACCAAGCCCCTAATATCTTTGGAGGACGGGCGACTAGGATCAAGACAATTATGTGATGAAGACGTATAAAAACCCAAACCACCCACCCTGACGGAATGCTACGGTGGTACCGGGGTATCACTACGCCCACTACAGCCCAGGATCTGCTTAAACAGAGCTGAAAGCTGAAAGTATATGTTGCTATATTTAGTGAGCCTCACAGCAACGTTGATACAAATAGCTGGGTGGCTGACAGTTGTGAGCCTCACAGCAACGTTGATACAAATAGCTGGGTGGCTGACAGTTGCAATACATCTGCAATTTGGTCCGTCAACAATACAGTACTGCAGGATACAATGACAACCCAACGGGGTCACTTTGTTCGCGCAACTGTGTCTGGAATATTCATGTATAGGAGTTACATTCCACCGAGGTATACAATACTTGCACTTCAGAGCATCGTATGTAGCCTGACTTTCGATGCTATAAACAGAGGACCTTTTTGATCGCCGGGGATTTTAATGCACGGGCAACGGAGTGGAGCTGCCCGACTACGAAAGAAAGAGGCCGGATATTGGTGGAGTCATTCGCAATGCTGAACGTAATAATTATTAACTATGGAAATGAGCAGACGTTCAATCGTAATGTTATATAATAGATGTTGCGTTTGTAATCGCAAAGATATTGAACCTAACACAGTGGTCTATTAGTGATCATTATACACACAGTGATCATCGACATAGGAAACGATCTATTGACACCAACGTTAACGAATCTACCCAAATGGAACACTAAGGGCTGGAGAGCCAACACTTTTGACAAGGAATTTTTCAAAGTTTGAATATGTGTTTTTCACCTGTCCAAGATTCAGCAGTGAAAGGGCGAATCTTAAGCATTCGATAGAAAGCATCATCAGGGTGGAGAACATAATTGGGATCATGTTGTCCTCTCTGGATAACTGGGTAATGATAGAGCTTCGTGGGCTGGAGGAGATACGAAGAAGAATATAGCACAGTGGTGAGGATGGCTACAATGAAAGCTTAGTTCTGAACCTCCTGTCGTGATAAATGACGGGGGACGTAAGAATGAAACAACGCGACTGAGGTGCTGATGCAGATAAACTACCCATCCTAATGTTACGGACGTGGTTCCGGGGTGGTGTTGGTGAAGATATCGTAGGGCCACCAGATGATAGTGTGCTATCACTACTTCCAAAAAAAACATACATACATACTACGATAGGCCAGATGTTATTAAGGATATGAAAAGGAAAATTGACCCCATTGCGATTGGAGTCGAGATTAAGGGTGTCAGAAGAACCAGGGCTGGAGAGCTGCTTGTAAAATTTGATAAAGGCGAGGGACAGGCCGCAAAACTTAATAATGCCATTGGTGACACGTTTGGCGATGACGTGAAAAAAGGTCAGTTGCCAAAAATTATAAAATGTTAGTGCGCCATTTGTAACGTGGTTTTGTCGTTGGCTGGGGTAGTTCAGCTGTGTCCAGGGTCGACTTACGGAATCCACGAACCTTAACTAAAAAAACACGAATGATTTACCCATTCCGGGTTAACAATAATCTCTAAACTTTATTCATTAATTTAAAATTAAATTACAATACTTTGTAAACTTCATTTAAAATTACTAGCAGCACACCAAACAGGCAAGAATTCGGCGGATTCTCCTCGGCTAGTGTATTCGGGTCGGAATCGGGTGGGGAGTCTGGATCGATTGGCGGTGATGAAGTGGTTTGTTTTGAGTAGTCGTTACAATATTACAATTTGTCCTTATGATTAGGCATCTAAATATTTCAATTCATCCTTATATACTAAGCTAAGCACTGATTTAACTAGGAGAGGACTGACGACCGAATTCACAGTACAAAAAACTATTGACCGAAGACACAGTACAAAAACTGTTGACCGAAGTCACCGTACACAAACTGTTGACCGAAGTACCAGTACCAAAACTGTTGACCAAAGTCACAGTACAAAAACCGTTAACGAGGTCACAGTACAAACTGTTGACCGAAGTCACAGTACAAAAACTGTTGACCGAAGTCACAGTACAAAAACTGTAGACCGAAGTCACAGTACCAAAACTGTTGACCGAAGTCACCGTACGAAACTGTTGACCGAAGTCACAGTAGCTTAACTGTGGACTGAAGTCACAGTACAAAAACTGTTGACCGAAGTCACAGTAGCTTAACTGTTGACTGAAGTCACAGTACAAAAACTGCTGACCGAAGTCACAGTACCAAAACTGTTGACCGAAGTCACAGTAACGAAACTGTCAATCGAAGCCGTTGTTCAAGGCAACACCTGAGTTAACACAAGTGTCGGCGACCGTCGTGCAAAAGCGGGGACTAAGTCGACTTTAATAAGACAATATCTTAGGTGCAACGAAATCGCCACAATCATCTCAAAATCTTAACTATTCATTTAACTTTATTCATAAACTAAATAGGAATTCTTATAAAAAAAAGGAAACATTGGGGGTATTCACGTGCAATTGAAATTAAAGTAAATTAAAATATTATATTCAATAAAGTATAATGTATGTGCAATATTAACTTTTCTAAAGAATAATGTATGTGAAATAATAAAATATAATTATATCATTTTATTTTTATTTTTTTACAAAATAGAACATAATCATATGTACCGCAGATTTTGGGAGTATAAATCTATGTTACATTTCCCCGTTCTTTGGAGAAGGAGTAGTTTGAATGGGAACATGAAAGCTCTTTAAAAACGGGTCTGTTCTACAGCCTTAAACTAAAATATAAAAATAATGGTAAAAATAACTACGTTATTTAAATTCTGCGGGGAAATGCATTGTTACTCAAAAAAAAAATTTAAGACTTGACTAGATAAGGGTCGTGGAATAAAATTGGCTGGTTTACTTGCGCAATTATAGTTTTATTTCTTTATGGCGGCTTCGGATCTGTTAATAATGTTTGTTCCTTGGTAAACAAATTTTGTCCGCATTGAGTATACTTGGAAGATTTTATGATTCTGGCTCGTGGAGGATGGTAACTAATCCTAGAATTTAAAAGTTGCCCTTTCAGATATAGTGGCTCGGTGTGAACTGCAATCAATTGAGCATCAGTTCCTTTATTGTTAAAACCCTGCCTGCGTCTCCACTTGATGGAAATAGAACGCACTTTACAAACTTTTTAGCTGTGCGTGTCAAATTTCGTACAATGTCATTTGAGTCTTTCTTTTTCCCTTCAGTTGCAAAATCACGGGTAGTTAGTGCATGAATACGTTGCACCGTATACGAAGCTGCGGGCTTCGTAAGCATTTGGCCATCAAGACGTAACTCAATGCCTATTTTCCCCAAAAAATCCATACCAAGTATCATTGGTTCTGCTAATGTACTAATAACGGATGCCTGTAATATCACAGTTGTTTCGCTGTATTTTGTAGGAATGGAAAATACCTCAAAGAGATGTCAAAAGGGATTGATCGGTCATTTGTGCGGTACCTAAGGTACTGACAGGATTAATCTTCCAGTCATTCAGATACAGCCCTAAAGATTTTCCTATGAATGTACTAGAAGACTCGGTGTCGACTAGTGCTCGAACCTGCTGGCCGCGAATTTCCACAGTGATAAAATATCGGCTATTGTTGGAGAACGGGTCGCTTTTCATTGTGGCTCTTTTGCGCTTACGACACTTACAAGTTCGTGAAAGTACTCCATCGCGGCCACAATATGAACAGAAAAAATAACCCGGGAGATTACATGTTGTTCGTTTATGACCCAGCCCTTTGCATTTCCAGGAACTTGTTGCTCGGTTGTATACTGGAGTTGAGATCATGTGAGCTGGTTGCGGTCGTTCTTCTAGTTTGAGGTCTTCGTAGGCATCGGCCAGAGTGATTAGCTCATCCAAAGCTTTGAAATCATTTCGACGAACATAGTGCCGGTATTCGATGCGGAGGCCGTCGTAAATCCGATCGAGATGATGCATCCCCCGTAAGGTTGGATGTCTTCTGGAACAAGAACGGACTAAAAGACCAAGATATTGTAAGGACAATAAATACTAGTAGAGTAAAGACTCTCAACGAAGCCATTGACATAGCCATGGAAACATCAAAAGACAAGAGACAAAATCAAATAATGTTCCAAACAACATCAAACAGAACCAATTACAGAAACTACACGGGTAACAACTATTCTACTAAAAGGTACAACAATAATAATTATCGAAGAAATAATAACAGAAATAATCATGACAATAGAGGAAATAATAATAGGACAAACAATTATAATAATAACAACCACTACAGCAATAACAATCATAATAACAACAGAGGTAACAAGTATAATAATAATAATTATCGTTGTAATTCCTACAATGATAATAATGGGAATGCTAATAATGGTAATCGTAATGCTAATAATCGTAACAGGAACAGTAATAATAATTACTACAATGGTAACAGAACATAAACCTTATGGAGCAAGACCAGGGAAACTCCCACGGTCCGGAGACCATAGAATACCAAGGTCCTCCGGAACAAAACCAGTAACTTCAAGAGCGGTATTTAGCATTTCGTCCGATCTAAAAAATTATGTGAGATTAAATATAAAAGATACACACCGTGCATTAACATTTTTAATAGACACAGGTGCTGACATCTCACTATGCAGAGAAGACTTATTACATAAATATGATGTAGATCCAGACGACTATTGCTGCTTAACAGGGATTACGAAGGAAAAAATAAAATCCTGCAGATAGACGGTACATTACTTGAACATAAAATACAATTAGTACATGAAAATTTTCCTAGATGGTATACTTGGACGAGATTTTTTATTAAAGTACAATTGTAACATAGACTATGAAACATTCACACTAACCATCAATACAAAAAATGAGACTTTGACATTACCTATTCACAACGACACATTTGAGGTAAATGTAATAAGAATTCCTCCAAGAAGCGAAATAATTACACCTTTGCAAATAAATATTGGGGAAGATGGCGTAATATGCAACCGTGAGATTGGAAAAGGTGTATTTTTGGCAAATTCCATAATTCCAAAAGATGGATACAAACACATAAAGTTATGAAACGTTACTGATAAAACCATAAAATTAGAAAATTTGAAAGTAGAAACTATCCCTTTAAGAAATTTTGATATGTATATACAAGACAGGTCATGACAAAACAGATGCGGGATATGGTGAAGAAAGATTTGAGAAAGTGGTAAATGAATGCAATATGGAGAGAAATGACGAGAAAGCAAAGAAGGAATTGTTAGAGATATTAAAAAAATACCAACATATATTTCATTTAGAAGGTGAGAACCTGACAAACAATAATTTTTACAATCAAACTATTAAGTTGAATGACAAAAATCCAGTTTATATAAAGAACTATCGACTACCACAAACGCATACAGAGGAAATAAATAACCAAGTAAAAGGTTTGTTGAAACAAAAGATAATAGAACCATCCATAAGTCCTTATAACGCTACACTGTGATTTAAAAAAATGGAGACTAGTAGTTGATTTCAGAAAACTCAATGACAAAATAGTAAATGACAAATTTCCGCTAACACGTTTAGAGGATGTTCTAGATCATTGATGCCCAAGGTAGTAGTATTGGTGAGAGGGACGAAATGACACTGGAAGAAATCAATTTGCTATTCCTTTTATTTAGTCGTCAACGAGATTGCGACGAAAGCACATGTGTGGCGGGTGTTGTCATTTTTTTTTTTTTGTTTCTTTGTTTAACAAAAGGTAAATGTAAAATTAATGAATGTAGATATTTATTTTAGTAATACTTTTGATGAATGTATTGATAGGTATATATATATCTATAATACATACATATATAATTTATATATGCGGACATCTGGATAGTATGATATATGTATTTCGAAATAAAAAGAGTGTTTATAAATTTTCCCTCAATTAATCAATACAGAATGAAAAAAATTCGCAATATTTTAATTTTTCCCTTAATACCGATTCCACAATAGCACCCAAATAGAGAGAACGCCGGGTTATACTATTGCGGGACGTCTTCAAAATGTTTTTTTAAATTATATTTCTTAGTTTTTTTTTTAATGTCTTTTAATGTCTTATGACAAATAAGACATTGCATGTCATCAAAAGCATTTTGTAACATAAAATAATTTTCGACTGACATCATTAATATATCGCAATAATTTCAATTTATGCAGTCTCGATGACGATTAACATGTAAAATAAGACACAGAAGTTCTGCAAGTGTAGTTTGTCTCTCCCACTCAACATGCTGATTTCCTATTGGTTGATGGACGATCAAACAAAAGAGCGTAAGTATACGTGTGAGTTTAATTTGCTGATATCAGCCACTACTGGGCACCTTTGTTCTAGATAGACTAGGATGAGCTAAATATTTTGCCACGTTGGACGTAACAAATTCCTTTCATTAAATTGAGCTCGATCAACAGTCAAGACCGTTTACAGCATTTTCAACAGCTAATGGTCATTACCAGGGCAAGGGACTTCATGCAAATGCATGTTTGTTGTCGGTACTCTGAGACCCACCTTAAGTTAATATCTTTGCGAATCACAATATTTCCAGTAAAATTGCATCAATTTGTTAGTGCATATTTTTGCATATTTTGCTTTAAATGCATGTTTTTGCATATTTTGATATAAATGCATATTTTTCTTCATACTTTCTTATAAATTTACATTTTTCGTCATATTTTGTAATATTTATAAAAAAAAATTCTCTTTTCTTAATTTTTTGTTTAGAAATATCTTTCTGTTCAAGGCGAATTCATTATAAGGTGTAGTCAGTGGATCAGCTGGTTATAGTTATTTCAAAGGGTAAAAACGGGAAAATGCGGTAACCTTATATCTCCAAAACTAAAAGAGATACAAAAAAAATTTAATACCTATCGTTGTTCTTTAGAAAAATAAGCGGACAGGTGTCTGGTACTTTTTTGAAATTCGGCCCTATTTGGGAGTAAACGGGTAATATCTGAATTTTAGTACTTTTTTGACACCCCATCTATCTTTTGAACCAATAAACATAGAAACAAAGTTAATACCACATTCGAAACCTAACAAAAATATACGAATTTAGATTTGGTACTTTTTCGAAATTCGAACATTTAAGGGGTAAAAATCGTAACTATTTTTGGTACTTTTTTTAAAAAACATTTTTCTCCATTTATTGAAATATTCGTACTAAATTATGGGCTGCCACTATTATACTGAAATTTTTTATACTTTAATGGGGGGAAAATAGTACCAAAAAGGGGAAATACGAGAAATTTGATATTTTACTTAACTTTTTGGTATTTTTTAAATTATCGTTATGTTGGACCTAAAAACATAAGATTCAACATGCAATGTCGTGAGTGGATAAGAATCTATGACGGAACTTTTTGGTACTTTTTTGTTCTTTAACTGGTACTTTTTGAATTTCCTTTAGTATTGGAAGAGGGAAGTTGTTGGTACTTTTTTGTTCATTTACTGGTACTTTTTGAATTTCCGTCAGTATTGGACCTAGAAACATAAAATTAAAAATGCAAGGTCCTGAGTGGATAAGAATCCATAAGAGGGAAGTTGTTGGTACTTTTTTGTTCATTTACTGGTACTTTTTGAATTTCCGTCAGTATTGGACCTAGAAACATAAAATTAAACATGCACGATCCTGTGTAAATGAGAATCTTTTAGTGGGATCTTATTGGTACTTTTTTATTCGGTAGCTGGTACTTTTTCAATTTCCGTTAGTATTGGACCTAGAAACATAAAATTAAACATGGAAGGTCTTGAGTGAAGTACAATCTGTACGAGAGATTTTTTTGGTACTTTTTCGTTATTTCGTTATTTTTTTAAATTTTCGCTAATGTTGGTCTAATGAACATAAAATTAAACCTGCATAGTCCTGAGTGAATGAGAATCTCTAAAAGCGCTTATTGGTACTTCTTAGTTATTAAACTGGTACTTTTTGAATAACCGTTATTATTGGACTTAGAAACATAAAATTGAAGATACAATGCCCTAAGTAGATAAGATTCTATAAGAGGAAAGTTTTTGTTCTTTAACCGGTACTTTTTGAATTTCCGTTAGTATTGGACCTAGAAACATAAAATTCAATATGCAATGTCATGGGTGCATGAGAATCTATAAGAATGAATTTTTTGGTACTTTTTTATTCTTTGATTGGTACTTTTTGAATTTCCGTTGGTATTGGACCTAGAAAGATATAATTTAACATGCAAGGTCCTGAGTGGATAAGAATCCATAAGAAGGAAGTTTTTTGTACTTTTTATTCATTTACTGGTACTTTTTGAATTTCCGCCAGTATTGGACCTAGAAACATAAAATTAAACATGCACGATCCTGTTTAAATGAGAATCGTTTAGTGGGATCTTATTGGTACTTTTTTATTCGTTAGCTGGTACTTTTTGAATTTCCATTAGTATTGGACCTAAAAACATGAAATTAAACATGCAAGGTCTTGAGTGAATGACAATCTGTAGGTGGTACTTTTTCGATTTAAACTGGCACTTTTTTTAAATTTTCGCTAATATTGGTCTTACGAACATAAAATTTATCCTGCAAGGTCGTGAATGAATGAGAATCCCTAAAAGAGCTTATTGGTACTTTTTGGTTTTTAAGCTGGTACTTTTTCAATATCCGTCATTAATTAACTTAGAAACATAAAATTCAAGATGCAATGCCATGAGAGGATAAGAATCTATAAGAGGGAAGTTTGTGGTACTTTTTGTTCTTATACTGGTAATTTTTGAATTTCCTCAAATAGTGAACCTAGAATCATAAAATTTAACATGCAATGTCTTGAGTGGATGAGATTCTATAAGAGGGAATTTGTTGGTACTTTTTTATTCACCAACTGGTACTTTTTGAATTACCGTTAGTATTGGACCTAGAAAGGTAAAATTAAACAATGAAGGTCCTGAGTGAATGAGAATCTGTAAAGGGGGTTTGATATTATTTTGTATTTTAAATGGTACCTTTTCAATTTCCGCATTTATTGGATCTAGAAACATAAAATAAATCTGCAAGGTCCTGAGTAAAAGAGAATCTGTAAGAGGGATTTTTGGAACTTTTTCGTTCTCTAACTAATACTTTTTTTATAAACCGGTACTTTTTTAACTTAATATTTATTTTAAGTTAAAGTAATTGTCTGGTACTTTTACGAAATTCGTCCATTTTAATAAAAACTAAATAAAAATTATCAACTTATCTAATAACTACAAATGCATATTTGGTACTTTTTCGAAATTCGAACGTTTAAGGGATGAAAATTGTACCTATGTTTGTTATTTTTTCAAATCTTTCATCGCAGAGCCTAACGTCTGAAACTAAAAGGTTGACATTTGGACCATCGGCTGGCCTCTCGCCAAAGGATCCTGCTAAGCTCATACCTCCTTAACTAAAAGAGATGAAAAGCATTAACACTTATTGTTGTTCATTAGAAAAATTCCCTAACCTCAAATCTCCTTAACTAAAAGAGATACAAAAATTTAATACTTATTATTGCTCATTAAAAAAATAAACGGACAGGTTTCTGGTACTTTTGTGAGGTACGGACTTTTTGGGGAGTAGAAGGGTAAATAAAAATTGTATCACATTCGTAGCTTATCTAAAAAATACAAAACAGATTTGGACCTGTTTTGAAATTCAAACGTTTAAGGTGTGAAAATCATTCCTAATTTTGTTACTTTTTTCACAACATTCTTCTCCATCTATCTATATAATATAAAACTGTAAAGTAACTGAATGACACATCCTAAGATCCTGAAGCTAAAAAGCTGCCATTTGGACCGGAGGCTGGACTCTCGCCAACTCGATCTCGCTTACCTAAAAAATCCAAAACTAATAGAGATACAAAAAATTTAACACCTAATGTTGTTCATTAAGAAAATAAGAGGACAGGTGTCTGGTACTTTTTCGAAATTTGGTCCTTTTGGGGAGTAAACGCGTAAAACCTGTACATATTTTGTCACGCCACCACTGTATGTACTTTAGAGACACAACTTTTCTGGACATCATTGCCCCAAGGGACTATATCTTATGGGCAATATGGGATAATAAAACACATTTTTCGGTTCATTATAAACCAAACATTTTTTTTTGCTCAATTGGCGAAGTCCCTCACGCCCACCAGAGATTTTTCATCCTATGACAAAACGTTCTAAACTATAGGCTCCAACTACAACATTGAAATTTTTAATCCATAAATGGGGAGAAAAAAGTATCAAAAAGGATAATACGGAAAATTAACTTTCTTTCATTTGCTTTTGTGTTCTACGATTCGTACTTTTTGAATTTCATATATTGAACTTAAAAGCACAAAATTATAGGTGCAAAGTCCTGTGTCAATATCAACCTATGATATAAAAAATCTTGGAACTATTTTGCTTTAACCTATTAACATATACATACTTTCGAACATTAATATGTTCATGAAAGAAAAGGCCTGATTACAAAGTAGCCGGTTAAATGCTAGAATTTAAATACAAATTTAAACCTAGAAAAATAAGCTTTGACATACAAATATGTCCACGAAGGAAAAGGAAACGCTAACGAAGTAGCGGGTTAAATGCTAGTATGGGATAATAAAACACATTTTTCGGTTCATTATAAACCAAACATTTTTTTTTGCTCAATTGGCGAAGTCCCTCACGCCCACCAGAGATTTTTCATCCTATGACAAAAACGTTCTAAACTATAGGCTCCAACTACAACATTGAAATTTTTAATCCATAAATGGGGAGAAAAAAGTATCAAAAAGGATAATACGGAAAATTAACTTTCTTTCATTTGCTTTTGTGTTCTACGATTCGTACTTTTTGAATTTCATATATTGAACTTAAACGCACAAAATTATAGGTGCAAAGTCCTGTGTCAATATCAACCTATGATATAAAAAATCTTGGAACTATTTTGCTTTAACCTATTAACATATACATACTTTGGAACATAAATATGTTCATGAAAGAAAAGGCCTGATTACAAAGTAGCCGGTTAAATGCTAGAATTTAAATACAAATTTAAACCTAGAAAAATAAGCTTTGACATACAAATATGTCCACGAAGGAAAAGGAAACGCTAACGAAGTAGCGGGTTAAATGCTAGTTTTATTATAAATTCACCTTGTTTCTTTTACTTTTAAAAAGTAGCACATACAAAAATTATACAATTTGTATAATTGTGTGCATAATTGTAAAAGTAACAATAAAACAGTTTTTGACATTTCATTTTGTTCACGGTTTTTTTTTACTTGAAGAAACCGATAAAAATAACGTTCGGCGAAGAAAAAATAGAACTAAACATAATATTTTTGATTTACCGTGTAACTATGACCTAAAATCCAAAAAGTATTAATAAAACAAATTGTTTTTAAGGAAAAAAAGCCCAAAAGAAAAAATATCAAAAAATAATATTTTAAATAAGTGTGTTTTTGGGTCTTCAAAATAGAGGGAAAAGTACTTTTTTGCAAAGTTTACAAAAAGGTGTTTCATTTAAAAATTTCAAGTAAATCAGCACCTTCAAATCCAGAAACACAAAGATTTATGATTATGAAAAGGTTTCGCAAACTTTAATTTCAAGAAAATTAACTTTTGGGGATAAAACTAGTAAATTTAGTTTGGAATTGTATGTTGCTCTGGTGTCTGCAGATATACCTCTATATTAGCTAATTAACCAAAATTATAAAATTTTTTTTAAACAAATATAACAATAAAACCATTCCTACGGAAACAACCCTTAGAAAAACTTATCTCGCCAAGTTGTACACTATACAACTATGTGACATTGTTGTATAGTGGAAAAGGAGGATCATGCTTCAATAGCTCGAACTTTCAAAGATTCAATTTCTCTTTTAGAAGACTTTAATAAAAATAAAATTTTGCTCTACTTGACATTTTTTAAAGATATCTTACTCAAAAATGCTACATGTCACATGCTAAGCTCATGCCATGCATGAAAGTTTTTAAAGTCACCTTTGCGTTTAAACCATGTATAAGAAGATGCGGTACCTGGTTGCAGGCAGTTGAGTATTATTCCAAAACATTTTAAGGATTTAAAGATGTGGTAAATAATTTTAACGAAAATAATGCAGTCGCTATAAAAATGTAAACAATATTTTAAATGTCCCTAATATAAAGACTCAATTAGAATTTATGCACTCAAACAATGGGTTTCAAGTCGACAATAACCGAACTTCAGGGGTTTAAATAATTGAATACCTCGGTTAAACTCGTTGATGACGCTGTCATTAAAATAAGAAAAGTAGAAGGTCAAATCGGCGAAAAAATAAAAGCCAAACTTTATGGAGTTTTAAAAAAGAATGCCGGATTTAAAAAAGTTAAAGAAATTGGTAATATTTTTAATTTTCCTTCCAGTAAAGAAAAAAAGGTAGACAATGAATATTCCACAAAGGAGTTGACCACTTTCAAATATGCACCTATTACATCCGTTGATGTCGAACGAAAATTTTCAATGCTTAAAACTGTTTTAAGACCAAATAGAATGAGTTTTACATTTGATAACTTAAAAAAAACTTATTTATTTATATATGTAAATATATCTTTATCTACTACTACTTTTTAAACTAAGTTTTTAAAACTGAATGAAATGTATTTTTTTTTTTTGTGAAATATGGTTAAATAAATATATTTTTAATGCATATTTTGTAATTTTTTTTTGCATATTTTACGATTTTTGGTGCATGTTTTATGCGCATATTTTGCAATTTTAAGTGCATGAACTTCCTTGCCCTGGTCATTACCAATATACAAGATTACCTTTTGTGCTAAAAATATCTTCAAATAGTTTTCAGAGGATGCTAACAATAGCACTAGCTGGACTAGAGTCCGAAGCATTCATATATGTTGATGATATAATAGTTTTTGGATGTTGTTTGAAACATCACAACAACAACTTGAGCAACGATTTCGATAGATTATCTAGGTATAATTAGCAATATGCCAAAATCGACTTTTTGCGAAAAAGAACTTTTTTATTGTTGAAAATGGTTCTTTAGGGTATGAGAAGCAACTTTTGTTCCGCGATTTTTATATAATTCCGTTATTTAAATTTTGACCGTTAAATTTCCAGAATTCGACCAAATGTTGTTTGGCAACTTTGTACAAAATCGTATGGCGAGTAGTTCTGTGGAACATATAATTTCAAAATATTTGCAAATACAGGGTGTTTTGATGCATTTTTCCAAAAAATGAATTTCACGCCATCTAGCGGAAATAATTTTTACTAATTTAGAAATGTAATTTGAATACCTTTCCAACAAAAAATCTTGAAAATTGAATGAAAAATAACCGAATGAGAAAGAAAAGATCTATAAGAAAATGAAATAGTATAAAATTTATATTATGCAACTTTTATCAAATCGATCATTAAAGTTTACATTTTTAGTTTTGCGAAAAAAATTTTAGTTCTTTTACTAGAAATGTATTTAACAGAAATCTTTATTATTTATACTTTTAAAAACATCAAGTTATTTTATTTTTAAAATTTTTAGAGATCTACATAATAGTGCAAATTCTTAAGCTTTTCTTTGAGTTGGGACTCTAAATCCAAATTTGTTGTTTGCCAAACTTTTTCACCGTGATATTTATAATTTAAGCCTCTCAACATGTTTATTTGCTTTTTAAGAATTTGTATCCGATTACTCTGTACATCGACATCAGATAGTTTATTTCATAAATTAAATAATTCCATAGGCTCATTCACATAAAGCAAATTTAGAAATAGGACTTTACTCTCCGTACGTCGTTTTTTTACTTGTTGTTTGCTCCATCTCTTCCAATCTCTTTATTCGTTCCTTAGCATGCCATTTTTTATTTTCCTGAAAACCCTTTTTCATTATTTTCACACCATTTTCCATATCTTGCTTCGTTGGATAGAACTGCAAAATATCGAAAAGGAAGTGAATGCATTTGTTTTGCCGGGCCTTTATTTGCTGACACATGGTGTATATTTTTTTATGAGGTTCCATATCCTCGTTCCTCTTCGCCATCGCAAACACTCTCTCCACATTGATACTACTGTGGAATGAGTATACATCATCCACAGGTCTATCGATATATCTTTTTAACATTGAATCTTTCGCATCCGCTAAAACCCTTTGGAAAATGTTAACATCTTTTTCAAATTTGCAGTAAGCAAATTAAGCTTGTCTGTGTTAAAAGCAAATTGAAATTTGTGGGGAATTGAATTCAAGAACGATCTTTTATTTATTTCTTAGAACTCTAAATATTCAAATATTTGATACAGCACGTCCTTGAAAGTAAGATGATCACAAGCAACAATTGATTTACAAGTGCTAATATGTATTAGTGGTTCAATGCAAGCTGCTACAGAAAATTTCGCATCCGTGTACGCTTCAGGATATTTTTGCACAAACTGAAATAGCAAATCGGTTTCTTTGTAAATTTGACTTATTGTTAGTTAAAATTTTTTAAAATTGTATTTCTTTATGTAAGATCAAATCTGTCAAAAATTTTTAAAAGTTACATGCATTTAAACAAACACTTTTTAACATGGTCAAATTTACAAATTAGGTAAGGTCACTTTGCGGACTTTCCTTGTAAATTACAAGAAAACCCAATGAAGAATTCAATTCTTATGGCGGCATTGCATTCAGGAGGTCATAATACATAAGGATTGGTGGGTCTGGTTTCTGGGTCAGAACCTTTTTATATTTTTGTGAGGCTGTGTAATTAATAAGAACGCAAAGGTGACGGCTAAAATATCTACTGCCGCTTTATCACAATAGTAAATGAAATATAAGTATATTTACTTATCACATGGAAAGAAATTTTGTTTTCCAAAGTGAAAACAGTGTCTATGTTCCTAATAAGTAATGTAAAACTAATTTTAGTAGCATAAATTTACGTTTTTTTAAAAATTCACCCTGTTTTTTTAATCAATTAATAAAATTTGTCGAAAATAGGATGTACTGTTTGTAGTACGGCACAGATTCGGCTTTATATTATGCCTTGGGAAACAACAGAGTTGTTTATGACGAAAATATCTGCGGTGGAGCTTGAAGATAACACTCCTACTTCAAAAGTTATAAGTGAATGAAGGTCAAAAAACCCAATTTTTTAATTTTTTTCGCCTTTTTTTACATTTTCCTAAATTTCTTGTAAACGAAAAATACGGTCGCCACGCACCACCGCAGAATTTTAGATTTTGATGTCATTAACAACTGTGTTGCATTGCAAGCCATAATATTCAGCCCAATTTGTGCCGTGCTGAATGTTAGAAGTCGTATTTTCTTACTTTCAAGTTTGATAAAAAAGTTAAAGAAATTGGTAATATTTTTAATTTTCCTTCCAGTAAAGAAAAAAAGGTAGACAATGAATATTCCACAAAGGAGTTGACCACTTTCAAATATGCACCTATTACATCCGTTGATGTCGAACGAAAATTTTCAATGCTTAAAACTGTTTTAAGACCAAATAGAATGAGTTTTACATTTGATAACTTAAAAAAAACTTATTTATTTATATATGTAAATATATCTTTATCTACTACTACTTTTTAAACTAAGTTTTTAAAACTGAATGAAATGTATTTTTTTTTTTTGTGAAATATGGTTAAATAAATATATTTTTAATGCATATTTTGTAATTTTTTTTTGCATATTTTACGATTTTTGGTGCATGTTTTATGCGCATATTTTGCAATTTTAAGTGCATGAACTTCCTTGCCCTGGTCATTACCAATATACAAGATTACCTTTTGTGCTAAAAATATCTTCAAATAGTTTTCAGAGGATGCTAACAATAGCACTAGCTGGACTAGAGTCCGAAGCATTCATATATGTTGATGATATAATAGTTTTTGGATGTTGTTTGAAACATCACAACAACAACTTGAGCAACGATTTCGATAGATTATCTAGGTATAATTAGCAATATGCCAAAATCGACTTTTTGCGAAAAAGAACTTTTTTATTGTTGAAAATGGTTCTTTAGGGTATGAGAAGCAACTTTTGTTCCGCGATTTTTATATAATTCCGTTATTTAAATTTTGACCGTTAAATTTCCAGAATTCGACCAAATGTTGTTTGGCAACTTTGTACAAAATCGTATGGCGAGTAGTTCTGTGGAACATATAATTTCAAAATATTTGCAAATACAGGGTGTTTTGATGCATTTTTCCAAAAAATGAATTTCACGCCATCTAGCGGAAATAATTTTTACTAATTTAGAAATGTAATTTGAATACCTTTCCAACAAAAAATCTTGAAAATTGAATGAAAAATAACCGAATGAGAAAGAAAAGATCTATAAGAAAATGAAATAGTATCAAATTTATATTAAAATATGTATGTATGCAACTTTTATCAAATCGATCATTAAAGTTTACATTTTTAGTTTTGCGAAAAAAATTTTAGTTCTTTTACTAGAAATGTATTTAACAGAAATCTTTATTATTTATACTTTTAAAAACATCAAGTTATTTTATTTTTAAAATTTTTAGAGATCTACATAATAGTGCAAATTCTTAAGCTTTTCTTTGAGTTGGGACTCTAAATCCAAATTTGTTGTTTGCCAAACTTTTTCACCGTGATATTTATAATTTAAGCCTCTCAACATGTTTATTTGCTTTTTAAGAATTTGTATCCGATTACTCTGTACATCGACATCAGATAGTTTATTTCATAAATTAAATAATTCCATAGGCTCATTCACATAAAGCAAATTTAGAAATAGGACTTTACTCTCCGTACGTCGTTTTTTTACTTGTTGTTTGCTCCATCTCTTCCAATCTCTTTATTCGTTCCTTAGCATGCCATTTTTTATTTTCCTGAAAACCCTTTTTCATTATTTTCACACCATTTTCCATATCTTGCTTCGTTGGATAGAACTGCAAAATATCGAAAAGGAAGTGAATGCATTTGTTTTGCCGGGCCTTTATTTGCTGACACATGGTGTATATTTTTTTATGAGGTTCCATATCCTCGTTCCTCTTCGCCATCGCAAACACTCTCTCCACATTGATACTACTGTGGAATGAGTATACATCATCCACAGGTCTATCGATATATCTTTTTAACATTGAATCTTTCGCATCCGCTAAAACCCTTTGGAAAATGTTAACATCTTTTTCAAATTTGCAGTAAGCAAATTAAGCTTGTCTGTGTTAAAAGCAAATTGAAATTTGTGGGGAATTGAATTCAAGAACGATCTTTTATTTATTTCTTAGAACTCTAAATATTCAAATATTTGATACAGCACGTCCTTGAAAGTAAGATGATCACAAGCAACAATTGATTTACAAGTGCTAATATGTATTAGTGGTTCAATGCAAGCTGCTACAGAAAATTTCGCATCCGTGTACGCTTCAGGATATTTTTGCACAAACTGAAATAGCAAATCGGTTTCTTTGTAAATTTGACTTATTGTTAGTTAAAATTTTTTAAAATTGTATTTCTTTATGTAAGATCAAATCTGTCAAAAATTTTTAAAAGTTACATGCATTTAAACAAACACTTTTTAACATGGTCAAATTTACAAATTAGGTAAGGTCACTTTGCGGACTTTCCTTGTAAATTACAAGAAAACCCAATGAAGAATTCAATTCTTATGGCGGCATTGCATTCAGGAGGTCATAATACATAAGGATTGGTGGGTCTGGTTTCTGGGTCAGAACCTTTTTATATTTTTGTGAGGCTGTGTAATTAATAAGAACGCAAAGGTGACGGCTAAAATATCTACTGCCGCTTTATCACAATAGTAAATGAAATATAAGTATATTTACTTATCACATGGAAAGAAATTTTGTTTTCCAAAGTGAAAACAGTGTCTATGTTCTTAATAAGTAATGTAAAACTAATTTTAGTAGCATAAATTTACGTTTTTTTAAAAATTCACCCTGTTTTTTTAATCAATTAATAAAATTTGTCGAAAATAGGCTGTACTGTTTGTAGTACGGCACAGATTCGGCTTTATATTATGCCTTGGGAAACAACAGAGTTGTTTATGACGAAAATATCTAAAATTCTGCGGTGGAGCTTGAAGATAACACTCCTACTTCAAAAGTTATAAGTGAATGAAGGTCAAAAAACCCAATTTTTTAATTTTTTTCGCCTTTTTTTACATTTTCCTAAATTTCTTGTAAACGAAAAATACGGTCGCCACGCACCACCGCAGAATTTTAGATTTTGATGTCATTAACAACTGTGTTGCATTGCAAGCCATAATATTCAGCCCAATTTGTGCCGTGCTGAATGTTAGAAGTCGTATTTTCTTACTTTCAAGTTTTGTTAAAAAAGTTAAAGAAATTGGTAATATTTTTAATTTTCCTTCCAGTAAAGAAAAAAAGGTAGACAATGAATATTCCACAAAGGAGTTGACCACTTTCAAATATGCACCTATTACATCCGTTGATGTCGAACGAAAATTTTCAATGCTTAAAACTGTTTTAAGACCAAATAGAATGAGTTTTACATTTGATAACTTAAAAAAAACTTATTTATTTATATATGTAAATATATCTTTATCTACTACTACTTTTTAAACTAAGTTTTTAAAACTGAATGAAATGTATTTTTTTTTTTGTGAAATATGGTTAAATAAATATATTTTTAATGCATATTTTGTAATTTTTTTTTGCATATTTTACGATTTTTGGTGCATGTTTTATGCGCATATTTTGCAATTTTAAGTGCATGAACTTCCTTGCCCTGGTCATTACCAATATACAAGATTACCTTTTGTGCTAAAAATATCTTCAAATAGTTTTCAGAGGATGCTAACAATAGCACTAGCTGGACTAGAGTCCGAAGCATTCATATATGTTGATGATATAATAGTTTTTGGATGTTGTTTGAAACATCACAACAACAACTTGAGCAACGATTTCGATAGATTATCTAGGTATAATTAGCAATATGCCAAAATCGACTTTTTGCGAAAAAGAACTTTTTTATTGTTGAAAATGGTTCTTTAGGGTATGAGAAGCAACTTTTGTTCCGCGATTTTTATATAATTCCGTTATTTAAATTTTGACCGTTAAATTTCCAGAATTCGACCAAATGTTGTTTGGCAACTTTGTACAAAATCGTATGGCGAGTAGTTCTGTGGAACATATAATTTCAAAATATTTGCAAATACAGGGTGTTTTGATGCATTTTTCCAAAAAATGAATTTCACGCCATCTAGCGGAAATAATTTTTACTAATTTAGAAATGTAATTTGAATACCTTTCCAACAAAAAATCTTGAAAATTGAATGAAAAATAACCGAATGAGAAAGAAAAGATCTATAAGAAAATGAAATAGTATCAAATTTATATTAAAATATGTATGTATGCAACTTTTATCAAATCGATCATTAAAGTTTACATTTTTAGTTTTGCGAAAAAAATTTTATTTCTTTTACTAGAAATGTATTTAACAGAAATCTTTATTATTTATACTTTTAAAAACATCAAGTTATTTTATTTTTAAAATTTTTAGAGATCTACATAATAGTGCAAATTCTTAAGCTTTTCTTTGAGTTGGGACTCTAAATCCAAATTTGTTGTTTGCCAAACTTTTTCACCGTGATATTTATAATTTAAGCCTCTCAACATGTTTATTTGCTTTTTAAGAATTTGTATCCGATTACTCTGTTGTTGTTTGCTCCATCTCTTCCAATCTCTTTATTCGTTCCTTAGCATGCCATTTTTTATTTTCCTGAAACCCCTTTTTCATTATTTTCACACCATTTTCCATATCTTGCTTCGTTGGATAGAACTGCAAAATATCGAAAAGGAAGTGAATGCATTTGTTTTGCCGGGCCTTTATTTGCTGACACATGGTGTATATTTTTTTATGAGGTTCCATATCCTCGTTCCTCTTCGCCATCGCAAACACTCTCTCCACATTGATACTACTGTGGAATGAGTATACATCATCCACAGGTCTATCGATATATCTTTTTAACATTGAATCTTTCGCATCCGCTAAAACCCTTTGGAAAATGTTAACATCTTTTTCAAATTTGCAGTAAGCAAATTAAGCTTGTCTGTGTTAAAAGCAAATTGAAATTTGTGGGGAATTGAATTCAAGAACGATCTTTTATTTATTTCTTAGAACTCTAAATATTCAAATATTTGATACAGCACGTCCTTGAAAGTAAGATGATCACAAGCAACAATTGATTTACAAGTGCTAATATGTATTAGTGGTTCAATGCAAGCTGCTACAGAAAATTTCGCATCCGTGTACGCTTCAGGATATTTTTGCACAAACTGAAATAGCAAATCGGTTTCTTTGTAAATTTGACTTATTGTTAATTAAAATTTAAACAAACACTTTTTAACATGGTCAAATTTACAAATTAGGTAAGGTCACTTTGCGGACTTTCCTTGTAAATTACAAGAAAACCCAATGAAGAATTCAATTCTTATGGCGGCATTGCATTCAGGAGGTCATAATACATAAGGATTGGTGGGTCTGGTTTCTGGGTCAGAACCTTTTTATATTTTTGTGAGGCTGTGTAATTAATAAGAACGCAAAGGTGACGGCTAAAATATCTACTGCCGCTTTATCACAATAGTAAATGAAATATAAGTATATTTACTTATCACATGGAAAGAAATTTTGTTTTCCAAAGTGAAAACAGTGTCTATGTTCTTAATAAGTAATGTAAAACTAATTTTAGTAGCATAAATTTACGTTTTTTTAAAAATTCACCCTGTTTTTTTAATCAATTAATAAAATTTGTCGAAAATAGGCTGTACTGTTTGTAGTACGGCACAGATTCGGCTTTATATTATGCCTTGGGAAACAACAGAGTTGTTTATGACGAAAATATCTAAAATTCTGCGGTGGAGCTTGAAGATAACACTCCTACTTCAAAAGTTATAAGTGAATGAAGGTCAAAAAACCCAATTTTTTAATTTTTTTCGCCTTTTTTTACATTTTCCTAAATTTTTTGTAAACGAAAAATACGGTCGCCACGCACCACCGCAGAATTTTAGATTTTGATGTCATTAACAACTGTGTTGCATTGCAAGCCATAATATTCAGCCCAATTTGTGCCGTGCTGAATGTTAGAAGTCGTATTTTCTTACTTTCAAGTTTTGTTTTCGCCACTTTGTTTTTTTCAGTGTATTATTCCAACAAAACCCAAAAATTAAAGATTGCTACCCAAACTAACTATTCAATACAAAAAACATTGATTTTGTAGCTAACAACATAAAAAATGCGTTAAATTCATAAAAAGTCAAAAAATCCAAGTTTTAAGTGCCACCCTAAATATCCGTTTTATGACAAGTGAGGGGCACTCTAATAAGCAAGTAGGGTACTTGACTCTACCCCCGAAGTATTAAAAATCATTCGGCATTAATAGCTTGAAAACGAAAAAGTTAATTTTTTTGGCATATTGCTAGGTATAATTTGAAATTGAATGCGAGTAAATGCTATTTTTTTTAAATCGGAAGTTATATATTTGGGACATTTGATAACATCAAATGGTATTAAGACAGACCCAAACAAATATGACGTAATAACCAAATATCCTACTCCTAAGATAACTGATGACGTAAGAAGATTTATAGCATTTTGTAACTATTATAGAAGATTCATAAAAGATTTTGCAAATATTGCTAATTGTTTAAACAATTTGTTAAAAAAAAGGAATAAAATTTGTATGGTCGAAAGAACATCATAATGCACTAAAGAACAAGCTTATTGAACCTCCAATTTTTCAATATCCAGACTTCGACAAAACATTCATTTTGACGACAGATGCATCAGATTTTGCACTACGCGCAGTTTTGTCACATGGTCCAATAGGAAATGATTTACCGATATCATATGCAAGTAGATCTTTAAGCAAGCACGAGAAGAATAAACCTGTGATTGAGAAGGAACTATTAGGCATATATTGGGGCATACAACTCTTTAGACCGTATTTATATGGTAGAAGGTTCACAGTTGTAACAGATCACAGACCATTGATTTCGTTATTTTCTCATAAAAACCCTAGTTCCAAGTTAACAAGGATAAGACTGGAACTTTCTCACTACGACTTTGACATCTATCTATATATATAAAAATGAAAAATGTTTGTATGTTTGTGTGTTTGTTTGTTTGTTGGCTTATAGACTCCGAAACTACTGAACCGATTTTCTTGAAATTTTTACAGTAACATCACGTGAGCCCTAAAAATAAAATAGGCTACTTATTTTTTCGATAGGGGCAGGGGAATTGGTACCCCCATAGGATGCCAATATTTATTATCGCATATCTTAAGAGCCGCTGGACGCATTTTGCTGAACTTTTTGTAGTAGGATCTTCTGAGCCCCGAAATTGAAATAAAATAGCAGCGGGGGTATTTGAATCCCCCATAGGACGCCAATGTTTAACATCGCATATCTTAAGAACTGTTATAGTGAGAATGTTCAAACTTTCTAGAAGTCACTCTTATGGTATGCTACACTTTTGAAAATAAAAATAAAGCGGGTAGGCGCAGGGGGGGAAATACCTCCCATAGGATGCATATATTAAATATCGCTCAACTGAAGAACTATTAAAGGGAGAGTCTTCAAACGTGGGTTAAGCTACTATTATAGTAAACTATAAATTTTCAATATAAAAATGGGCGGGAGAGACAGGGGAGGAGCAGTACCCCTCATAGATAGAAATATTAATAAGAGCCACTGCACGCATTTTGTTGAAATTTTGGTAGTAGGATCTTCTGAGTCCCAAAATTGAAATAAAGTAGCAGCGGGGGAAGTGGTTTTCCCCATAGGACGCCAATGTTTAATATCGCATATCTTAAGAACTGTTATAGTGAGAATGTTCAAACTTTGTAGAAGTCGCTCATATGGTATACTACACTATTGAAAATAAAAATAAAGCGGATAGGCGCAGGGGCTATACCTCCCATAGGATCCATACATTAAATATCGCTCAACTGAAGAACTATTAAAGGGAGGGTCTTCAAACGTAGTTAAAACTACTATTATGGCAAACTTTAAATTTCAATATAGTAATGGGCGGGGTAGACAGAGGAGGAGCAGTTCCCCTCATAGATAGAAATGTAATGAAGAGCCGCTGCAAGCAATTTGTTGAACTTTTGGTAGTAGGATCTTCTGAGCCCCAAAATTGAAGCAAAATAGCAGCGGGGGAAGTGTTACCCCCCATAGGATGCCAATGTTTAATATCGGATATCTTAAAAACTGTTATAGTAAGAATGTTCAAACTTTGTAGAAGTCACAGTTATGGTATACTACACTTTTGAAAACAGAAATAAAGCGGGTATGCGCAGGGGGAAATATCTTCCATAGGATGCATATATTCAATATCGCTCAACTTAAGAACTATTGAAGGCAGAGTCTTCAAACGTGGTTAAAGCTTCTATTATGGTAAACTATAAATGTCAATATAGAAATGGGCGGGGTAGCCAGAGGAGGAGCAGTACCACTCATAGATAGCATTATTAATAACAGCCGCTGCAAGCAATTTGTTGAACTTTTGCTAGTAGGATCATCTGAGCCCCAAAATCGAAACCCCCATAAGACGCCAATGTTAAATATCGCATATCTTAAGAACTGTTAAAGTAAGAATGTTCAAACTTAGTAGAAGTCACTCCTATGGTATACTACACTTTTGAAAATAAAAATAAAGCGGGAATGCGCAGGGGAAAAAACATTCCATAGGACGCATATATTAAATATCGTGGGTTAAGCTACTATTATAGTAAACTATAAATTTTCAATATAAAAATGGGCGGGAGAGACAGGGGAGGAGCAGTACCCCTCATAGATAGAAATATTAATAAGAGCCACTGCACGCATTTTGTTGAAATTTTGGTAGTAGGATCTTCTGAGTCCCAAAATTGAAATAAAGTAGCAGTGGGGGAAGTGGTTTTCCCCATAGGACGCCAATGTTTAATATCGCATATCTTAAGAACTGTTATAGTGAGAATGTTCAAACTTTGTAGAAGTCGCTCATATGGTATACTACACTATTGAAAATAAAAATAAAGCGGATAGGCGCAGGGGCTATACCTCCCATAGGATCCATACATTAAATATCGCTCAACTGAAGAACCATTAAAGGGAGGGTCTTCAAACGTAGTTAAAACTACTATTATGGCAAACTTTAAATTTCAATATAGTAATGGGCGGGGTAGACAGAGGAGGAGCAGTTCCCCTCATAGATAGAAATGTAATGAAGAGCCGCTGCAAGCAATTTGTTGAACTTTTGGTAGTAGGATCTTCTGAGCCCCAAAATTGAAGCAAAATAGCAGCGGGGGAAGTGTTACCCCCCATAGGATGCCAATGTTTAATATCGGATATCTTAAAAACTGTTATAGTAAGAATGTTCAAACTTTGTAGAAGTCACAGTTATGGTATACTACACTTTTGAAAACAGAAATAAAGCGGGTATGCGCAGGGGGAAATATCTTCCATAGGATGCATATATTCAATATCGCTCAACTTAAGAACTATTAAAGGCAGAGTCTTCAAACGTGGTTAAAGCTTCTATTATGGTAAACTATAAATGTCAATATAGAAATGGGCGGGGTAGCCAGAGGAGGAGCAGTACCACTCATAGATAGCATTATTAATAACAGCCGCTGCAAGCAATTTGTTGAACTTTTGCTAGTAGGATCATCTGAGCCCCAAAATCGAAACCCCCATAAGACGCCAATGTTAAATATCGCATATCTTAAGAACTGTTAAAGTAAGAATGTTCAAACTTAGTAGAAGTCACTCCTATGGTATACTACACTTTTGAAAATAAAAATAAAGCGGGAATGCGCAGGGGAAAAAACATTCCATAGGACGCATATATTAAATATCTCTCAACTGAAGAAGTGGTTAAAGCAGTGTAGCGAAGCGCACCGGGTTAAGCTAGTAGTATATAAAAAAGGAACAAGTAACACTAATGCCGATGCATCATCAAGGATAGATATTGATTCTTCTACACTAAAGAGTATGATACCAATGGAAAATGACGAAAAAGTAAAAAAAACACTAGTAATAACAAGAGGTATGAGTAAAAAGTCATCAGAAAAGAATATTATAAAGGATAAAAATGTTATGAGTGGATCTCATAAGGAGACTGATCAACTCCATATGTGGTGTAATGATAATCGATGGAAAAATGTATGGAATGTGTAGTTTGTAATAATAAAAAAAAAAAAGTTTTAAGTATTATCTTAGCACTTCTGCCGCATTTTGCCGAGCATTAATATGCACGAATTTTTTGAGAAGTAAAACAAATCAAATTAGAGTTGAATTAATTCTGATTTTATTAATACAAATTAACAACTTATATACTAATTTATTTTAGGGTCAGCATTAATGTGGCACAATAACAAATCAATAGTAGATTTGTTGTTCCCACGGGAATTAGCAATTGTGACAAATATTGTTGGCGCGTGAAAATAATTATTCCAAAAATATTCAACAAAAAAAACTCAATACACATTTATGCTGACTAAACACAAAAACAATTATAAATATAGTTCATTGCCTTTATAAAATTTGTAAACAAAAAAAATGAATTGAATTTCAAATTCAATGTCATGCTTAAAGTAAATTAAAATTCTTACATTGCTACAGTGCCTTAACTAATTATAGATACACTACACCCTTACCCTTTTAGGTTTGGGTATTATTAAAAATAAAAATATAGAATTATTGCATTTATGTATTTATTATTGTAGGTATTAATATGTTTGTAATAATTTTTATGATCTAAAATTTCTTAATTTCACTTATGAAATAAACTTTTTTAAATTATTTTTATGTACACTTTTAACTTTTGATTTATCTATTTCTATAATTATGTTTAGATCGTCTATATCTAGTATTTTATATGGACCTTTGTATGGAGGCTCGAGTTTTTTCCTATTCTCGGCTTTTACTAAAACTAAGTCTCCTATTTTTAGTTCTATTTTGTTCTGTTTTCTTTCAGACTCTAGTTTTCTTTTATTTTTAACTTCTAAAATTATGTCTCTTGCTTTTTGTAGTGAGTAACGAAGTCTAATTTTAAGCTCATTCAAATAATTGTCTAAGTTGTAAATATTTTTAGGGTTGCTTAATTCGTCACTTGGTAACCTAGGAAGTTTTCCATATACCAACTCAAAGGGTGTATACTTAGTATCTATGTTTGGAGTTGTGTTAAAAGCGAAAGCAAAGTATGGTATCCATTCGTGCCAATTGTGGTCTTCTACGAAATTTAGAAAATATTCATTTAGAACACGGTGATTGCGTTCTACTGTTCCCAAAGTTTCATGATGGTAGGGCGTCGAGAAATTCTGTTTTATTTTTAATAATACACAAATCTCTCTCATCAACTCATTAGTAAATTCAGTACCTCTGTCCGTTTTGAGAATGTTAAACAAACCGTATTTTAAAATAACTTCTTCTACTAGCGTTTTTGCCACTGTTTTGGCATCTTTTGATTCTATTGGACAAGCTATAACATATTTTGTCAGTTCACACTGTATTGTGAGTATATATCTAAAGTTTACTGACGGTCTAAGTGGTCCGACTGTGTCCACTACTACAATGTCAAAACTACTTGATGGTGTATCTGTTATAGTAAAAGGTTCTTTCGTATGTTTAGTCTGTTTGTTCTTTTGGCACGATTCACATGTTCTTATATAGTTCTTAACCATTTTGTTCATATTTTTCCAAATAAATCGCTGTTTTAATTTTATTAATGTTTTTCTTATTCCGAAATGTCCACTATGGGGTGGGTTATGAAATTCTTCTATAAGTCTGTATTGTTTTATTACGTTATGTACTCTTTTTGGCATTCTGTATATAATTACATCGACGTCATTGTTTTTGACTTTATTGTATTCTTCTTTCAATTTCTCTACCGGTATATATTTAAAAATTTCATCATTATCATATAGTACGTACTTTTTATTTTTAAATTTCTTTATTTTCAATAAAAGTTTCTCCATAAATGTTTCTGAAAACAGTGGATTTTCGCTTCTATTGCATATCACGCGTGTAATTTTATCATTATATTCATTCTGCAGATTATTATTATCGTTATTTTCATATATAAATTGTATTCTCTGAAGCTTCTTTATATCGTTTATTGATATACATTCCCACATATGGAGGTGATCAGTCTCCTCATGAGAATTGTAATTCTTTTTCTTATTCTTGATTTTAATTTCATCTTCTTTATCTTTAGTATTCTTATTAAGCATGCTACGTGTTATTGCCAGAGTTTTTCTTTCTTTTTCATCAATACAGAGTGGAATCATTTCTTTTAATATTTTTGAATTAATTTCAATGCGAGATAACGCGTCTGCGTTAGTGTTATTTGCTCCTTTTTTATATGTAATATCAAAGTCATAGTCTGATAGTTCAAGTCGAATTCTGGTCAGTTTTGAGGATGGATTTTTATGCGAAAATAGTGCAATGAGGGGTCTATGGTCTGTTACTACAGTGAATTTTCTACCATATAGGTATGGTCTAAAAAACTGTATGCCCCAATGAATTCCTAATAATTCTTTCTCAATAACTGACTTATTTCTTTCATGTCTATTCAAAGATTTACTTGCATATGATATAGGAAGGTCGTTACCAATTTCACCTTGTGAGAGTATTGCTCCTAAAGCTACGTTTGAGGCGTCTGTGGTCAGTACAAATGGTTTATCAAAATCAGGGTATTGTAATATAGGTGGGTTCTTAAGTCTGTTTCTTAAAGTTTCAAATGCTGTTTGGCAATCTTTTGTCCATTCGAATTTGACTTTCTTCTTCAATAAGTTGTTTAGGCAGTTTGCTGTTTTAGCAAAATCCGGAATGAATCTTCTATAGTAATTACAGAAGGCTATAAATCTTCTAACTTCGTCCGAATTTTTTGGAATAGGATATTGTTCAATAATTTCATATTTTGTTGGATCTGTTTTAATACCGTCTTTTGTAATAAGATGACCTAAATATAAGACTTCTGGCTTTAAAAAGCAACATTTTTCTGCATTTAATTTCAAGTTGTACTGTTTAAGTCTTTCAAATACTTTTATGAGATTTTCATTGTGGTGCTTAAGGCTACATCCAAAAATAATAATATCATCTACATATAGGAATGCTTCCGATTCCAGACCAGACAATGCTATCGTTAGCATCCTCTGAAAACTGTTTGATGATATTTTTAGTCCAAAAGGTAGTCTATTATATTGATAGTGACCGCTGTTAGTGGAAAATGCTGTCATTGGTCTTGATGCTGTATCTAGTTCTATCTGATGGAAAGAACTTGTCATGTCAAGAGTGGAAAAATATTTTGCTCGACCTAGTTTGTCTAAAACATCTTCTAGTCTTGTTAGGGGGAATTTGTCGTTTACTACTTTACCATTCAAACGTCTGTAATCTACAACTAGACGCCATTTCTTTATGTCATCTTGTCCTTTTTTAGGAACCAATAATAAAGGAGAGTTGTATGGACTAATTGATGGCTCTATTACATTTTCTTGTAATAATTTCTGTACTTGTCTGTCTATTTCATTCAATTGTGATTGTGGTAAACGATAATTTTTTGTATATACTGGGGTTTTATCGTTAAGTTCTATTGTTTGTTTGTAAAAATTATTAGTGGTTAATGATTCTCCCTCTAGATGAAATATTTCTTGATATTGTTTTAATATGTCGTATAAGGTTTTCTGTTTTTCGTTATCAAAATCTTCGAATTTTATTGTTTTTAGTAATTTCTGAAACCTGTTTTCTAAATAATGTTCGTCATCTAGATGAGTGGTTCTATAAATGTTATAGTATTGTAAAGGTATCGTAGCTAGTTTAAGTTGCGACAATCGTATGGGTGTTTCTAATGTGTTTAGAATTTTAATGTGGCGATTACCATTTTTTGGTATTATCGTGTTTGCAATGAAAACTCCGTTTTCTATTCCTTTATTGCATACTACACTATCTTCACCTATTTTAATGTTGATTTTTACTATTTTTTCACTTCTTGGTGGTATGATGACGCTTGTTAAATGTTTTGTATTAGTTTCTATAGGAATTGTGATACTATCTTCATTTATATAAGTACTTATAGTTTGTGTATCGTAGTTTATTATACAGTTGTATTTACGGAAGAAGTCCATTCCTAAAATTCCGTCTGTGTTTACTGGAAAGTCACTGTCTACTAAGTAAAATTTATGTTTTAAGCAATGTTCTCCAAGTACCGCTTCTAATTCAGTCGATCCAATAGTCTCTGTATAGTGTTTGGTTATGCCATTCAATCTAAGATTATCTTGTTCATTTACATTATATCCGTGTATAATATTTTCCTTGCAAAGGGATATATCAGAACCAGTATCTATTAGGAAAGTCAGTTTGTAAGTCAGGTTTTTGATAGAAAGATATATAAAGTTCGAAGTGTTGGGATTTATTGTGTAAGTCTGTAATTTTCCCTTTCTGGAGATTCGTTCTGAGTCTCCAGGGCTTCTTCGTTTCCCTGTCGATGTATTGTGCGTACGTTTGGGTTGTTATTTCTTTGATTTGTATGGTTGTTATTGTTATAGGTGTTTCTATTATTTCTGTTGTAAGCATTATTTGTGTTGTATCTACTGTTGGTGTTATTTGAATTCCTATTATAATTATTAAAATTTCTACTATTATTGTTGTTGTTATAATTATTGTTGTAGTTTCTGTCATTTCTGTTGAAGTCTTGTCTTCTTTGATTGTTGTATCTGTTATTGTTGTAGTTGTAATTACTGCGTCGATTTCTGTCATTTATATGAAAGATCTTAAATGTATTTGTTGCCTGTAATAGTCTTTCCTGTGTGCTAGCTATTTCAAATGCTTGTGCTAGCGATTTAGGTTGTGCTGCTATAACTGCTGTTCTTATGTTCTCTTGTAAACCTTCTTGGAATGTTTCGAGTGCTAATTTTTCGTTCAACATTCTAATTGTAGATCGTGCTATTTCATTTGAACTGTCTTCAAGGTCACTGAATTGTACTATGGTTAATTCTGAAATCAATGTGTTTATTTTTTCTCTAAAACTTGACACATTACCTCTCTGCTTAATATTTCTAATTTCCGAATGAAGACTACTGGCTGTCTTTGTTGACTTGAAATGATTGGAAAGTGTTGATTTTAGTTCGGTAAATGTTTTTGGTATGTCTTGTGTCATTAAAATACTTCTAACCCTATCGCTTAATTTCATGGCAATAATATATTTTATTAAATTCTTTTTCCCTTGTTCGTTAAGTTCTTCGTGAACCATTTCAACCATTGATAGAAATATACCGAGGTGTGTAGGTTTTCCGTCAAATATAGGAATTGTGTCCGAAGCTTTTTTGCTATCGAAGTTTGACATGTTTGAGCTGTTTGAATCGGAGTGTTCTTTCAAAAGTTCGATTGCGGTTGTCTTTAACGTTTTAAATTCTTCAATTTTTTGTTGTCTAAGTGGATTTGATAAATAGCCTATAAGTTTTCCAAATTGTCTACTATATTCATTTATTAAGTGATACTTTTCTTTTATTGTTTCTTCTGTATATTTTCTACCTTTTGATTTTTTAGCGTTTATAATTAATTTCTGTAGTTCTCCAATAATTTGGTCCATAAGTATAAATATATATATATATTTTTTTTTTTGATTGTTTTTATTAATTTCTTACAGCATTAATCGCTGTGTGTTTTTTTTATATAATTTTGTAAAAATTTCCATAATCCTAACAATATAATTATAATAAGTAAAATTATAACTAGTTCTAAACTAATAGTTACTTTATTATCATTTATAGCATAGGCATTAGCCTGTCCTTGGACTGTAGCATCTGCTATTCCCATTTTTATATTTTCGAGTATAATTTCTTGTCTTTCCTTTTCATTTATCTTGATTATTTCAAATGTCATTACCTTATCATTTCCAGCCGTCTTCTTTCAATTTCTTTAGTTTTTTAATTAGTTCAGTTTTTTGTGTTCCAAAGCTTATATTTATTATTCTTTGTAAGTCAGCGCATTCTTTTTGGAATTTCCTTTTTCTTCCTCCTCTTTTTTTTGCCTTGTATAACCCTTGTGGTTCCTTGGACACACACAATTTACTCTTGTATTTGGCCTGTCTTTCTCTATACTCTTCTATAGAGATAGGTTTAGGACCAGCAGATTTCGGTTGAGGGGTATACTTCGGTGGATCAGGACTGTTGCTGCTCACTGGAGTGGGGACATATTCCAGTAATTCTTCCCACTTCTTAAAAATTTTATCTATTTCTATCTGGGACATTAAAAGATTTATGCTGTGCGGGATTTAAGTTGGACCGTATTAAAGAATTGACAATTTATGTTGTGCAGGATCAAAAGGAGTTGATAGAAATTATTTTATGTTGGGCAGGATCAAAAAGAAATTAATTTATGTTGGGCAGGATCAAAAAGAAATTATTTTATGTTGGGCAGGATCAAAAAGAAATTATTTTATGTTGGGCAGGATCGCCATGTAATGATAATCGATGGAAAAATGTATGGAATGTGTAGTTTGTAATAATAAAAAAAAAAAAGTTTTAAGTATTATCTTAGCACTTCTGCCGCATTTTGCCGAGCATTAATATGCACGAGAAGTAAAACAAATCAAATTAGAGTTGAATTAATTCTGATTTTATTAATACAAATTAACAACTTATATACTAATTTATTTTAGGGTCAGCATTAATGTGGCACAATAACAAATCAATAGTAGATTTGTTGTTCCCACGGGAATTAGCAATTGTGACAAATATTGTTGGCGCGTGAAAATAATTATTCCAAAAATATTCAACAAAAAAAACTCAATACACATTTATGCTGACTAAACACAAAAACAATTATAAATATAGTTCATTGCCTTTATAAAATTTGTAAACAAAAAAAATGAATTGAATTTCAAATTCAATGTCATGCTTAAAGTAAATTAAAATTCTTACATTGCTACAGTGCCTTAACTAATTATAGATACACTACAGTGGGATTGCATGTCAATAAGTGATATAAAGCGCGCGACGAGGTTAAAATTTGTATTAGAGAAAAGGCCAGAGAATGATGTAAAACAATTATATAAACTAGTGTTCGCCTTATGGTCAAAATTCGACCATAACTTTATTTTTGTAAATATGAAGAAAACAAAATTCATCTAAGTATGAATTTATTTGTTTCGAGCATTTATTTTTTCCTTCAAAGTGGATCGATTTGGCGAGGGACCAACCTCCGGTTCATATATCATCTTCTACGTGAGTTAATTTAATTTTGAAAGTTCAGTATAAAAATACCAATTGAAAAACAAAAAAGTATCAAAAAGTCTCCTTTATATATTGTCATCCACTCAGGACGTTGCACGTTTATTTTTATGTTTCTATGTCTAATATTAACGAAAATTAATCAAAGTACCAGATGTAGAAAGAAAAGTACCAAAAAGCTCCCCTAACATGTTCTTATTCACCCAGTTTAATTTATAATTTTGAGTAAATGCATCACTGCGCTGCATCAGAAAAGCAAACTTTTTTTAAAGTCGATAATTTTTTAATTATAATTTTTTTTATTATGTGACTATTATTTTTGTGGAGTATTTCACAATTTTTTGGTCCACATTTACTTCACTGATAAATATATAACCATTTGAAATCACTGATGCAGCGCAGTGATGCATTTACGAACGCACCCCTTATCTTTATAGGTCGAATTTTAACGAAAATTCAAAAAGTTCCAGACGAAAAACAAAAAATACCAGCATTTTTTATCTTATAGGTTATCACTCACTCAGGATCCTACACCTATAATATTATGTTTCTAAGTTCTATATTACAGAAAATTTAAAAATTATCAAATGAAGCACAGAAAAGTAAAAAAAAAAATTTAGTTTCCCATATTTCCCCTTTTTCTCCCCATAGAGGTTCGGTTGACAAACAAAGGAAGAAAGCGTTCTTAACTGTTTTGCCTGGTCTGATTTATGTATATAGTCGAAATATTCATAAACCGGTTTCTGAAAAATGTCGAATAATCGATCACCCTAATTTTTTATTATTTGATAATTGATAATTGGACCTAGAAACATAAAATTAAACATGCACGATCCTGTGTAAATGAGAATCTTTTAGTGGGATCTTATTGGTACTTTTTTATTCGGTAGCTGGTACTTTTTCAATTTCCGTTAGTATTGGACCTAGAAACATAAAATTAAACATGGAAGGTCTTGAGTGAAGTACAATCTGTACGAGAGATTTTTTTGGTACTTTTTCGTTATTTAACTGGTCCTTTTTTTAAATTTTCGCTAATGTTGGTCTAATGAACATAAAATTAAACCTGCATAGTCCTGAGTGAATGAGAATCTCTAAAAGCGCTTATTGGTACTTCTTAGTTATTAAACTGGTACTTTTTGAATAACCATTATTATTGAACATAAAATTGAAGATACAATGCCCTAAGTAGATAAGATTCTATAAGAGGAAAGTTTTTGTTCTTTAACCGGTACTTTTTGAATTTCCATTAGTATTGGACCTAGAAACATAAAATTCAATATGCAATGTCCTGGGTGGATGAGAATCTATAAGAATGAACTTTTAGGTACTTTTTTATTCTTTGATTGGTACTTTTTGAATTTCCGTTGGTATTGGACCTAGAAAGATATAATTTAACATGCAAGGTCCTGAGTGGATAAGAATCCATAAGAAGGAAGTTTTTTGTACTTTTTATTCATTTACTGGTACTTTTTGAATTTCCGCCAGTATTGGACCTAGAAACATAAAATTAAACATGCACGATCCTGTTTAAATGAGAATCGTTTAGTGGGATCTTATTGGTACTTTTTTATTCGTTAGCTGGTACTTTTTGAATTTCCATTAGTATTGGACCTTAAAACATGAAATTAAACATGCAAGGTCTTGAGTGAATGACAATCTGTAGGTGGATCTTTTTGGTACTTTTTCGATTTAAACTGGCACTTTTTTTAAATTTTCGCTAATATTGGTCTTACGAACATAAAATTTATCCTGCAAGGTCGTGAATGAATGAGAATCCCTAAAAGAGCTTATTGGTACTTTTTGGTTTTTAAGCTGGTACTTTTTCAATATCCGTCATTAATTAACTTAGAAACATAAAATTCAAGATGCAATGCCATGAGAGGATAAGAATCTATAAGAGGGAAGTTTGTGGTACTTTTTGTTCTTATACTGGTAATTTTTGAATTTCCTCAAATAGTGAACCTAGAATCATAAAATTTAACATGCAATGTCTTGAGTGGATGAGATTCTATAAGAGGGAATTTGTTGGTACTTTTTTATTCACCAACTGGTACTTTTTTAATTACCGTTAGTATCGGACCTAGAAAGGTAAAATTAAACAGTCAAGGTCCTGAGTGAATGAGAATCTGTAAAGGGGGTTTGATATTATTTTGTATTTTAAATGGTACCTTTTCAATTTCCGCATTTATTGGATCTAGAAACATAAAATAAATCTGCAAGGTCCTGAGTAAAAGAGAATCTGTAAGAGGGATTTTTGGAACTTTTTCGTTCTCTAACTAATACTTTTTTTATAAACCGGTACTTTTTTAACTTAATATTTATTTTAAGTTAAAGTAATTGTCTGGTACTTTTACGAAATTCGTCCATTTTAATAAAAACTAAATAAAAATTATCAACTTATCTAATAACTACAAATGCATATTTGGTACTTTTTCGAAATTCGAACGTTTAAGGGATGAAAATTGTACCTATGTTTGTTATTTTTTCAAATCTTTCATCGCAGAGCCTAACGTCTGAAACTAAAAGGTTGACATTTGGACCATGGGCTGGCCTCTCGCCAAAGGATCCTGCTAAGCTCATACCTCCTTAACTAAAAGAGATGAAAAGCATTAACACTTATTGTTGTTCATTAGAAAAATTCCCTAACCTCAAATCTCCTTAACTAAAAGAGATACAAAAATTTAATACTTATTATTGCTCATTAAAAAAATAAACGGACAGGTTTCTGGTACTTTTGTGAGATACGGACTTTTTGGGGAGTAGAAGGGTAAATAAAAATTGTATCACATTCGTAGCTTATCTAAAAAATACAAAACAGATTTGGACCTGTTTTGAAATTCAAACGTTTAAGGTGTGAAAATCATTCCTAATTTTGTTACTTTTTTCACAACATTCTTCTCCATCTATCTATATAATATAAAACTGTAAAGTAACTGAATGACACATCCTAAGATCCTGAAGCTAAAAAGCTGCCATTTGGACCGGAGGCTGGACTCTCGCCAACTCGATCTCGCTTACCTAAAAAATCCAAAACTAATAGAGATACAAAAAATTTAACACCTAATGTTGTTCATTAAGAAAATAAGAGGACAGGTGTCTGGTACTTTTTCGAAATTTGGTCCTTTTGGGGAGTAAACGCGTAAAACCTGTACATATTTTGTCACGCCACCACTGTATGTACTTTAGAGACACAACTTTTCTGGACATCATTGTCCCAAGGGACTATATCTTATGGGCAATATGGGATAATAAAACACATTTTTCGGTTCATTATAAACCAAACATTTTTTTTTCATCCTATGACAAAACGTTCTAAACTATAGGCTCCAACTACAACATTGAAATTTTTAATCCATAAATGGGGAGAAAAAAGTATCAAAAAGGATAATACGGAAAATTAACTTTCTTTCATTTGCTTTTGTGTTCTACGATTCGTACTTTTTGAATTTCATATATTGAACTTAAAAGCACAAAATTATAGGTGCAAAGTCCTGTGTCAATATCAACCTATGATATAAAAAATCTTGGAACTATTTTGCTTTAACCTATTAACATATACATACTTTGGAACATAAATATGTTCATGAAAGAAAAGGCCTGATTACAAAGTAGCCGGTTAAATGCTAGAATTTAAATACAAATTTAAACCTAGAAAAATAAGCTTTGACATACAAATATGTCCACGAAGGAAAAGGAAACGCTAACGAAGTAGCGGGTTAAATGCTAGTTTTATTATAAATTCACCTTGTTTCTTTTACTTTTAAAAAGTAGCACATACAAAAATTATACAATTTGTATAATTGTGTGCATAATTGTAGAAGTAACAATAAAACAGTTTTTGACATTTCATTTTGTTCACGGTTTTTTTTTACTTGAAACCGATAAAAATAACGTTCGGCGAAGAAAAAATAGAACTAAACATAATATTTTTGATTTACCGTGTAACTATGACCTAAAATCCAAAAAGTATTAATAAAACAAATTGTTTTTAAGGAAAAAAAGCCCAAAAGAAAAAATATCAAAAAATAATATTTTAAATAAGTGTGTTTTTGGGTCTTCAAAATAGAGGGAAAAGTACTTTTTTGCAAAGTTTACAAAAAGGTGTTTCATTTAAAAATTTCAAGTAAATCAGCACCTTCAAATCCAGAAACACAAAGATTTATGATTATGAAAAGGTTTCGCAAACTTTAATTTCAAGAAAATTAACTTTTGGGGATAAAACTAGTAAATTTAGTTTGGAATTGTATGTTGCTCTGGTGTCTGCAGATATACCTCTATATTAGCTAATTAACCAAAATTATAAAATTTTTTTTAAACAAATATAACAATAAAACCATTCCTACGGAAACAACCCTTAGAAAAACTTATCTCGCCAAGTTGTACACTATACAACTATGTGACATTGTTGTATAGTGGAAAAGGAGGATCATGCTTCAATAGCTCGAACTTTCAAAGATTCAATTTCTCTTTTAGAAGACTTTAATAAAAATAAAATTTTGCTCTACTTGACATTTTTTAAAGATATCTTACTCAAAAATGCTACATGTCACATGCTAAGCTCATGCCATGCATGAAAGTTTTTAAAGTCACCTTTGCGTTTCAACCATGTATAAGAAGATGCGGTACCTGGTTGCAGGCAGTTGAGTATTATTCCAAAACATTTTAAGGATTTAAAGATGTGGTAAATAATTTTAACGAAAATAATGCAGTCGCTATAAAAATGTAAACAATATTTTAAATGTTCCCAATATAAAGACTCAATTAGAATTTATGCACTCAAACAATGGGTTTCAAGTCGACAATAACCGAACTTCAGGGGTTTAAATAATTGAACACCTCGGTTAAACTCGTTGATGACGCTGTCATTAAAATAAGAAAAGTAGAAGGTCAAATCGGCGAAAAAATAAAAGCCAAACTTTATGGAGTTTTAAAAAAGAATGCCGGATTTAAAAAAGTTAAAGAAATTGGTAATATTTTTAATTTTCCTTCCAGTAAAGAAAAAAAGGTAGACAATGAATATTCCACAAAGGAGTTGACCACTTTCAAATATGCACCTATTACATCCGTTGATGTCGAACGAAAATTTTCAATGCTTAAAACTGTTTTAAGACCAAATAGAATGAGTTTTACATTTGATAACTTAAAAAAAACTTATTTATTTATATATGTAAATATATCTTTATCTACTACTACTTTTTAAACTAAGTTTTTAAAAATGAATGAAATGTATTTTTTTTTTGTGAAATATGGTTAAATAAATATATTTTTAATGCATATTTTGTAATTTTTTTTTGCATATTTTACGATTTTTGGTGCATGTTTTATGCGCATATTTTGCAATTTTAAGTGCATGAACTTCCTTGCCCTGGTCATTACCAATATACAAGATTACCTTTTGTGCTAAAAATATCTTCAAATAGTTTTCAGAGGATGCTAACAATAGCACTAGCTGGACTAGAGTCCGAAGCATTCTTATATGTTGATGATATAATAGTTTTTGGATGTTGTTTGAAACATCACAACAACAACTTGAGCAACGATTTCGATAGATTATCTAGGTATAATTAGCAATATGCCAAAATCGACTTTTTGCGAAAAAGAACTTTTTTATTGTTGAAAATGGTTCTTTAGGGTATGAGAAGCAACTTTTGTTCCGCGATTTTTATATAATTCCGTTATTTAAATTTTGACCGTTAAATTTCCAGAATTCGACCAAATGTTGTTTGGCAACTTTGTACAAAATCGTATGGCGAGTAGTTCTGTGGAACATATAATTTCAAAATATTTGCAAATACAGGGTGTTTTGATGCATTTTTCCAAAAAATGAATTTCACGCCATCTAGCGGAAATAATTTTTACTAATTTAGAAATGTAATTTGAATACCTTTCCAACAAAAAATCTTGAAAATCGAATGAAAAATAACCGAATGAGAAAGAAAAGATCTATAAGAAAATGAAATAGTATCAAATTTATATTAAAATATGTATGTATGCAACTTTTATCAAATCGATCATTAAAGTTTACATTTTTAGTTTTGCGAAAAAAATTTTAGTTCTTTTACTAGAAATGTATTTAACAGAAATCTTTATTATTTATACTTTTAAAAACATCAAGTTATTTTATTTTTAAAATTTTTAGAGATCTACATAATAGTGCAAATTCTTAAGCTTTTCTTTGAGTTGGGACTCTAAATCCAAATTTGTTGTTTGCCAAACTTTTTCACGGTGATATTTATAATTTAAGCCTCTCAACATGTTTATTTGCTTTTTAAGAATTTGTATCCGATTACTCTGTACATCGACATCAGATAGTTTATTTCATAAATTAAATAATTCCATAGGCTCATTCACATAAAGCAAATTTAGAAATAGGACTTTACTCTCCGTACGTCGTTTTTTTACTTGTTGTTTGCTCCATCTCTTCCAATCTCTTTATTCGTTCCTTAGCATGCCATTTTTTATTTTCCTGAAAAACCTTTTTCATTATTTTCACACCATTTTCCATATCTTGCTTCGTTGGATAGAACTGCAAAATATCGAAAAGGAAGTGAATGCATTTGTTTTGCCGGGCCTTTATTTGCTGACACATGGTGTATATTTTTTTATGAGGTTCCATATCCTCGTTTCTCTTCGCCATCGCAAACACTCTCTCCACATTGATACTACTGTGGAATGAGTATACATCATCCACAGGTCTATCGATATATCTTTTTAACATTGAATCTTTCGCATCCGCTAAAACCCTTTGGAAAATGTTAACATCTTTTTCAAATTTGCAGTAAGCAAATTAAGCTTGTCTGTGTTAAAAGCAAATTGAAATTTGTGGGGAATTGAATTCAAGAACGATCTTTTATTTATTTCTTAGAACTCTAAATATTCAAATATTTGATACAGCACGTCCTTGAAAGTAAGATGATCACAAGCAACAATTGATTTACAAGTGCTAATATGTATTAGTGGTTCAATGCAAGCTGCTACAGAAAATTTCGCATCCGTGTACGCTTCAGGATATTTTTGCACAAACTGAAATAGCAAATCGGTTTCTTTGTAAATTTGACTTATTGTTAATTAAAATTTTTTAAAATTGTATTTCTTTATGTAAGATCAAATCTGTCAAAAATTTTTAAAAGTTACATGCATTTAAACAAACACTTTTTAACATGGTCAAATTTACAAATTAGGTAAGGTCACTTTGCGGACTTTCCTTGTAAATTACAAGAAAACCCAATGAAGAATTCAATTCTTATGGCGGCATTGCATTCAGGAGGTCATAATACATAAGGATTGGTGGGTCTGGTTTCTGGGTCAGAACCTTTTTATATTTTTGTGAGGCTGTGTAATTAATAAGAACGCAAAGGTGACGGCTAAAATATCTGCTGCCGCTTTATCACAATAGTAAATGAAATATAAGTATATTTACTTATCACATGGAAAGAAATTTTGTTTTCCAAAGTGAAAACAGTGTCTATGTTCTTAATAAGTAATGTAAAACTAATTTTAGTAGCATAAATTTACGTTTTTTTAAAAATTCACCCTGTTTTTTTAATCAATTAATAAAATTTGTCGAAAATAGGCTGTACTGTTTGTAGTACGGCACAGATTCGGCTTTATATTATGCCTTGGGAAACAACAGAGTTGTTTATGACGAAAATATCTAAAATTCTGCGGTGGAGCTTGAAGATAACACTCCTACTTCAAAAGTTATAAGTGAATGAAGGTCAAAAAACCCAATTTTTTAATTTTTTTCGCCTTTTTTTACATTTTCCTAAATTTGTTGTAAACGAAAAATACGGTCGCCAAGCACCACCGCAGAATTTTAGATTTTGATGTCATTAACAACTGTGTTGCATTGCAAGCCATAATATTCAGCCCAATTTGTGCCGTGCTGAATGTTAGAAGTCGTATTTTCTTACTTTCAAGTTTTGTTTTCGCCACTTTGTTTTTTTCAGTGTATTATTCCAACAAAACCCAAAAATTAAAGATTGCTACCCAAACTAACTATTCAATACATAAAAACATTGATTTTGTAGCTAACAACATAAAAAATGCGTTAAATTCATAAAAAGTCAAAAAATCCAAGTTTTAAGTGCCACCCTAAATATCCGTTTTATGACAAGTGAGGGGCACTCTAATAAGCAAGTAGGGTACTTGACTCTACCCCCGAAGTATTAAAAATCATTCGGCATTAATAGCTTGAAAACGAAAAAGTTAATTTTTTTGGCATATTGCTAGGTATAATTTGAAATTGAATGCGAGTAAATGCTATTTTTTTTAAATCGGAAGTTATATATTTGGGACATTTGATAACATCAAATGGTATTAAGACAGACCCAAACAAATATGACGTAATAACCAAATATCCTACTCCTAAGAATACTGATGACGTAAGAAGATTTATAGCATTTTGTAACTATTATAGAAGATTCATAAAAGATTTTGCAAATATTGCTAATTGTTTAAACAATTTGTTAAAAAAAAGGAATAAAATTTGTATGGTCGAAAGAACATCATAATGCACTAAAGAACAAGCTTATTGAACCTCCAATTTTTCAATATCCAGACTTCGACAAAACATTCATTTTGACGACAGATGCATCAGATTTTGCACTACGCGCAGTTTTGTCACAAGGTCCAATAGGAAATGATTTACCGATATCATATGCAAGTAGATCTTTAAGCAAGCACGAGAAGAATAAACCTGTGATTGAGAAGGAACTATTAGGCATATATTGGGGCATACAACTCTTTAGACCGTATTTATATGGTAGAAGGTTCACAGTTGTAACAGATCACAGACCATTGATTTCGCTATTTTCTCATAAAAACCCTAGTTCTAAGTTAACAAGGATAAGACTGGAACTTTCTCACTACGACTTTGACATCTATATATATAAAAATGAAAAATGTTTGTATGTTTGTGTGTTTGTTTGTTTGTTTGTTTGTTTGTTGGCTTATAGACTCCGAAACTACTGAACCGATTTTCTTGAAATTTTTACAGTAACATCACGTGAGCCCTAAAAATAAAATAGGCTACTTATTTTTTCGATAGGGGCAGGGGAATTGGTACCCCCCATAGGATGCCAATATTTATTATCGCATATCTTAAGAGCCGCTGGACACATTTTGCTGAACTTTTTGTAGTAGGATCTTCTGAGCCCCGAAATTGAAATAAAATAGCAGCGGGGGTATTTGAATCCCCCATAGGACGCCAATGTTTAACATCGCATATCTTAAGAACTGTTATAGTGAGAATGTTCAAACTTTCTAGAAGTCACTCATATGGTATACTACACTATTGAAAATAAAAATAAAGCGGATAGGCGCAGGGGCTATACCTCCCATAGGATCCATACATTAAATATCGCTCAACTGAAGAACTATTAAAGGGAGGGTCTTCAAACGTAGTTAAAACTACTATTATGGCAAACTTTAAATTTCAATATAGTAATGGGCGGGGTAGACAGAGGAGGAGCAGTTCCCCTCATAGATAGAAATGTAATGAAGAGCCGCTGCAAGCAATTTGTTGAACTTTTGGTAGTAGGATCTTCTGAGCCCCAAAATTGAAGCAAAATAGCAGCGGGGGAAGTGTTACCCCCCATAGGATGCCAATGTTTAATATCGGATATCTTAAAAACTGTTATAGTAAGAATGTTCAAACTTTGTAGAAGTCACAGTTATGGTATACTACACTTTTGAAAACAGAAATAAAGCGGGTATGCGCAGGGGGAAATATCTTCCATAGGATGCATATATTCAATATTGCTCAACTTAAGAACTATTGAAGGCAGAGTCTTCAAACGTGGTTAAAGCTTCTATTATGGTAAACTATAAATGTCAATATAGAAATGGGCGGGGTAGCCAGAGGAGGAGCAGTACCACTCATAGATAGCATTATTAATAACAGCCGCTGCAAGCAATTTGTTGAACTTTTGCTAGTAGGATCATCTGAGCCCCAAAATCGAAACCCCCATAAGACGCCAATGTTAAATACCGCATATCTTAAGAACTGTTAAAGTAAGAATGTTCAAACTTAGTAGAAGTCACTCCTATGGTATACTACACTTTTGAAAATAAAAATAAAGCGGGAATGCGCAGGGGAAAAAACATTCCATAGGACGCATATATTAAATATCTCTCATTTGAAGAAGTGGTTAAAGCAGTGTAGCGAAGCGCACCGGGTTAAGCTAGTAGTATATAAAAAAGGAACAAGTAACACTAATGCCGATGCATTATCAAGGATAGATATTGATTCTTCTACACTAAAGAGTATGATACCAATGGAAAATGACGAAAAAGTAAAGAAAACACTAGTAATAACAAGAGGTATGAGTAAAAAGTCATCAGAAAAGAATATTATAAAGGATAAAAATGTTATGAGTGGATCTCATAAGGAGACTGATCAACTCCATATGTGGGATTGCATGTCAATAAGTGATATAAAGCGCGCGACGAGGTTAAAATTTGTATTAGAGAAAAGGCCAGAGAATGATGTAAAACAATTATATAAACTAGTGTTCGCCTTATGGTCAAAATTCGACCATAACTTTATTTTTGTAAATATGAAGAAAACAAAATTCATCTAAGTATGAATTTATTTGTTTCGAGCATTTATTTTTTCCTTCAAAGTGGATCGATTTGGCGAGGGACCAACCTCCGGTTCATATATCATCTTCTACGTGAGTTAATTTAATTTTGAAAGTTCAGTATAAAAATACCAATTGAAAAACAAAAAAGTATCAAAAAGTCCCTTTATATATTGGCCTCCACTCAGGACGTTGCACGTTTATTTTTATGTTTCTATGTCTAATATTAACGAAAATTAATCAAAGTACCAGATGTAGAACGAAAAGTACCAAAAAGCTCCCCTAACATGTTCTTATTCACCCAGTTTAATTTATAATTTTGGGTAAATGCATCACTGCGCTGCATCAGAAAAGCAAACTTTTTTTAAAGTCGATAATTTTTTAATTATAATTTTTTTTATTATGTGACTATTATTTTTGTGGAGTATTTCACAATTTTTTGGTCCACATTTACTTCACTGATAAATATATAACCATTTGAAATCACTGATGCAGCGCAGTAATGCATTTACGAACGCACCCCTTATCTTTATAGGTCCAATTTTAACGAAAATTCAAAAAGTTCCAGACGAAAAACAAAAAATACCAGCATTTTTTATCTTATAGGTTATCACTCACTCAGGATCCTACACCTATAATATTATGTTTCTAAGTTCTATATTACAGAAAATTTAACAATTATCAAATGAAGCACAGAAAAGTAAAAAAAAAAATTTAGTTTCCCATATTTCCCCTTTTTCTCCCCATAGAGGTTCGGTTGACAAACAAAGGAAGAAAGCGTTCTTAACTGTTTTGCCTGGTCTGATTTATGTATATAGTCGAAATATTCATAAACCGGTTTCTGAAAAATGTCGAATAATCGATCACCCTAATTTTTTATTATTTGATAATTGAAAATAAATTTTTATTTATTTATTTTGCATTTGTGTTAGTTAGAAATTTGAACGCTTATAACTCTGAAATTATCGGTTCAAATCGGTTGATATACGGAGGAGGAAAGTGTTTTAACTGTTTTGCCTTAGCCGATTTATATATAGATATATAGTTGAATATTATAAAGTGAATAATGAAACACGTGTTAGATGTAGCGATAATCCAAGGTATTTAGGTACTCTTTTGGAGAAACTATCATCATATTTGAAAAATACAGGAAATAAGAAATTTGCAATCGAGAGAAATGATGCAATATTTGATATAATACCCCCGGATGAATTTAAGGCCAGATGTAACGAAGCAAACAACAATTAAAAAGATGACATAATTATATTACTATATAGAAAACCTCAGATAGTAACAAAGGAAGATATAAGACAAGAATTGATAAAATTATACCATGACACACCTCAAGGAGGACATTTCGGAGTGAAGAAAACTTTACTTAAATTAAAGCAGAAGTACATTTGGAAGAATATGAACAAAAATGTAAAAGAATATGTGTCTAGAAGTGACTTATGCCAACGTAATAAACAGACTAGACATACGAAGGAACAAATAAAGGTTACAGATACTCAAATAGATAGTTTTAAAACTATAGTAATTGACACTGTAGGTCCTTTACATCCAGTAAACAATTTCAGATATATTTTGACTATGCAGTGCGAGTTACCAAAATACGTAATTGCATGTCCTATGAAGACGAAACAGGCAAGAACAATAGCCAAAGCACTAGTGGAGAATTTATTACTTAAATATGATTTATTTCGCACACTAAAATCAGATAACGGTACAGAATTTAAAAATGAGTTGTTGAAAGAGGTATGTGAGCTATTAAAAATTAAGCAAATTTTTTCCACACCGTATCATCATGAGACGTTGGGTACGGTAGAGAGGAATCATAGGGTTCTGAATGAGTACTTTTTATCATTTGTACAAATTGACAATTGGGATAAATGGATACCTTATTATACTTTTGCGTACAATATAACTCCTCATGTAGATATTCACCTTTTGAACTCATTTTTGGAAAATTACCAAGTTTACCTGGAGATGAGGTAATGAATCATCCTAGGATTTACAATTTTGAAAATTATGCTAATGAACTCAAGACTAGACTAAAACATGCTTTAGAAAATGCCAGAAACTTTATAGAGACTGTTAAAAACGAAAGAAGCATAGAGTCATTAAATAACACATATAACATAGAACTAAAAGTAGGCGACTTGGTTTTGGTCAAAGCTGAAAATAGAAGAAAACATGAACCACCGTATGACGGACCATATGAAGTAATATATATAGATGACTAGCTTAACCCGGTGTGCTTCGCTACCCCCATCGTTATAAAATTTATAAGTATTTTTAATATATTTTAACAAAAATTTATTTATTAAATTATTAACTGCTTCGTAGTAAGAGAATTCCGTGGCATTCAGTAGTTTAATTTTATGGGGGGTATTGCTCTCCCTCCGTCAACCCCGCCCATTTTTCTTTTAAAATTTACCATAATAGTTGATTTTTCCACGTTTGAAGACTCTAGCTATCATAGTTCTTCAGTAACGTGATATTTAATATTTGCATCCTATGGGGGGTACCACTTCCACCTCTGCTATTTTATTTAAATTTTGTGGCTCAGAAGATCCTACTACCAAAAGTTCAACAAAATGCTTGCAGCGGCTCTTAAAATATGAGCTATTTATTATTGACATCCACAAAAAAATATGGCACCGCCCCTTTGTCCAACCACACCTTTTTGAACCCAACGACGCATTAATTCAGAACAATAGCCTTCTGTGAAAATTTAGTGACGATCGGTTTAGTAGTTTATTAGATATAACGTTTTTTACTTTTTCTATAAAGGGGCGGGGCCACGCCCACTTTTTTAATTAAACGTATTTCTGTTCATGCCAACAACAAATATACCAAATATTATCGCCGTAGGGCAAAAAATGTCATAAATAACACGAATTTAAATTTTGGGTTGTATGGGCGTGGCATCGCCCCTTTGCCCAGTCACAATTTTATATAGCCTAAAGTCTCTTCCAGGGTCACAGTTACATGCTGTGAAAATTTCAAGTTCATCGGTCAAGTCGTTTGGCCTCCTATAAGGCAGTGTTATCCAAATCTTCATTTTCTGTGCACAATAGTGCTACAAAAACAATAAAAACAACTCACACCGATGCTTGTTCTCTTTTATTTCAGTTTGATTTCACTTGTTAATTGAGTGTTGATGAGTACACATGTGCGGATGCTTACGGTTTTTTTTCAGCTTTATTGTTTTTTCAGCTTTGATTTTATTTCAATATAAACCAGCAAACAAAATAGTACGATGGAAGGCAAAAATTTTTGTTTTGTCATTAAAAATGCTTTTGGTAACATGCAATGCATTTTATGTTACCAAACATTTAAAACAAAGAAAACATTTTCAATTAAAAGGCATTTTGACCTTTTTCACATAGAAATAAATAAATTAAACGAGGAAAAAAAGAAAATGTTTTTCTTGAGCAAAAAAACCTTTATATGCAAAAAATTAAAGAATGGGTTCTGCAAGAAGAGCAAAGTGAGGAAATTTTGCAAAATAAAAAATTAAAAATAGAGATTTCGAGCCAAATAAGCTTGGAAATCGCTCAGCAAGGCAGACCGTTTATTGATGGAATGCTAGTAAAAAATATTTTACAAAAAACTTTTCAAACGTTAAATTATAAAACAGATTTCATAAAGTCAATTCCCTTGTCACCCCAAACTGTGGCTAGGCGTATTGCCCAAATAGGAAATTCGGTGGAGTCTTCTATTGAAGAAAAATTAATAAATTGTAAATTTCTTTCGTTTTGTTTAGCTGAAAGTACAGATATTAATGATCTTTGTCAACTGGTTGTCTGTGTAAGATGCATTGATGAACATTTTAATGTTTTTGAATCAATGTTGACATTGGAAACCTTTCATGGGCATGTAACGGGAAAGCTTTTGATGGAAGTTGTAAGTGATAAAATAAGAGGAGGACGCAATGCCCTCACTCATCGAAAATTTGTACAATTTTTAACATCTAAAAACGCAGCTTTCAAAGATCTTAAAATGTTCACTGAGGTACGATGGCTAAGTCGTGGCGAGTGCCTTAACCGGCTATAGGATTTAAAAGAGGAAGTCTTAGAGTTTTTAGAAAAAGAAAATATCGATGAGTCGGCAAAAAGTTTTTTAAAAGATACACAATTCATATCAGATCTAGCTTTTCTAGCTGATACAACTTCTTTGCTTAATGATTTCAACTTAGAGCTTCAAGGAAAAGGTAAGAATATATCTGAAATATGTAAAATTTTATTTAATTTTAAAACAAAACTTTTTCTTATACTTTGCCAAATTAAGACAGATGACTTTTCCAGTTTTAAAAAAAACATCTCTATTGCGCCAATCGCTGTGCGATGATACGAAAACTAAGCGAGTTGAGATGTTTGATACACTGCTCAACAGTTTTGAAGACAGGTTTGCAGATTTTAAGAGTATACAACTGCAGTTGGATTTATTTAATAACCCTTATAACTGTGATGTTACTCAACATGAGTTCGATATACAATCAGAACTTATATTTCTTCGTACCGAAGTCCAAGCTCCGGGAAAAATGGGAATAGAATTCTGGAAAAATCTAAGTGATTTAGATTTTCCAGAGTTAAAAAGAAATGCTTTGAAATTGTTATCGCTTTTTCCTTCTACATATTGACGTGAACAAATTTTTTCCGACTTAAAATTTATTTGTTCCAAGCAGAGAAATAAATTAAGTTCTTCAAATTTAAAACATATTATGCTAATAAGAAATTGTTACAAAATCTTCAATTTGGAAAACTTAATTTATAATTTATAATTTGAAATTATTAAGCAAAGAAGTTCTATCAGCTAGAAAAGCTAGATCTGATATGAATTGTGTATCTTTTAAAAAACTTTTTGCCGACTCATCGATATTTTCTTTTTCTAAAAACTCTAAGACTTCCTCTTTTAAATTATATAGCCGGTTATGACAGTCGCCACGACTGAGCCAACGTACCTCAGTGAACATTTTAAGGTCTTTGAAAGCTGCGTTTTTAGATGTTAAAAATTTTACAAATTTTCGATGAGTGAGGGCATTGTGTCCTCCTCTTATTTTATTTATAATGCGCTCTGCAGTCTTCATAGTAGATTCTTGAGTAATAAATTTAGATGCAAGCGCCGCTTGATGGATAATGCAGTGAAAGTTTTGCATTGCCATTTCACTTTTTTTTTTATATTACCTATCAAACCTGTGTTTTTTCCTACCATTACACTTGCCCCGTCTGTGCAGACACCGACAATTTTGTTTACATCAACAATAGCAAAACGTTTATCACTTACAACTTCCATCAACAGCTTTCCCGTTACATGCCCATGAAAGGTTTCCAATGTCAACATTGATTCAAAAACATTAAAATGTTCATCAATGCATCTTACACAGACAACCAGTTGACAAAGATCATTAATATCTGTACTTTCATCTAAAAATAATATTCATAAAATTCATTACATTTGCAATGCTTAGTTTTGAGTTTGCTGGGCAATGTTATGTTATCCAATACAGACGCATTTCATTTAATGAGAGTTTTGGTTAACTATGCTATAAGGCACAAATATATATATATACAAATATATATACATACATTCACTTTTATATATATAGATTTGAATGTGTTAATTAAAATAAAAACAAACATAAAATCAATTCATAAAAACCTACTAAATAAATATAAGGTATAAAATAATTTTTAGAACACTTAGAAATAAATTTAACAATATATACTAACCTTAAATTTAGAATTTATAATAAGTATAAAACAAAGAAAGGGCAAATCATCCAATTTGAATTGTATGGATTTTTATTAAGAGCGGAGGTGTAGTGTGTTGGTCACATTTGTTCACTGTAGTGTTTAGTCACATTTTGCATTGCTCAAAAATGCATTTGTTACACTTCAAAATAAAATAAACAATAAGTATTCATGACCTACAAATTGTAACGGCGCGAGGAATTAAATTTCACAAATTATCAAAATGCAATAAGTACGAATTAGTAAAATGCTGAAGTAAGAATAACCTACCCCACTACGCTGAATGTAAATGTAAACAAATATAATTTATAAGTAGGTCATAAGTATAGATATGTAAAGATTTTAGATTTAAGAATTCATATAAATAGCTGTAAGATGAATGAAAGAAATAAGAATAAATTGGATAATCAAAACGGCTTGTTAGCTGTAAAATAATTCTTTATTTTATTCTCTACAAAACTGCGGCTTATTAGCCATACCCAAGTGGCGTGCTCGCCTTAATAATAAGCAACCCATAATCCCTCCAATTAAAACAAAACATCCTTCATTACACACCCATGAATACCCCTAATGTTGCGTTTTTTTTATAAGAAATCCTATTTAGTTTAAGAATCGGTCGCCGGCACTTGTATTAACTCAGTTGTTGCCTTGGACTGCGACTGCGGACAGTTTCGGTACTGTGACTTCGGCCAACAGTTTTGGTACTGTGACTTCGGTCAACAGTTTCGTACTGTGACTTCGGTTAACATTTTTTGTTCTGTGACTTTGGTCAACAGTTTTGGTACTGTGACTTCGGTCAACAGTTTTTGTACGGTGAATTCGGTCAACAGTTTTTTGTACTGTGCCATCAAGCAGAGATATGTGCCGCGAAATCCTGCTAGATGCAGATTATTAACGAGGAGGTCGACAAACTACTGCGCGAGGAACGCATCTAACCATGACAAAGCGCATATAGCTCACCAATAGTACCAGCCCACAAGAAGCAGGGCGATTGGAGGATGTGCATAGATTACCGACAGCTAAATGCAGCTAGTAATTTGCAATTTTTGGGAATATCAAATTCTTCATCGCATAGCCGTATAGACCGTGAAAAAATATTAAGAAATGATGTATTACTTTTTCGCGAGCGTGAAGAAAATTTCCGCACCAAACGCGATAAAGTTTTGAATTTCAATTTATCGCCTTACTATACAAAATTAATATTTAATTACAAAATTTTAAGTATTTTCTAATAATTTCATGAATGTAGGGTGTGGTGATGATCGACCATTACTTACGGAACAGACCGAAAGGGAGGGGACGACAGTAGAACAGGAATGAAAGGGAATTGGCAACATTGTGTGATGTTAGAGTAGAGTTGAGTTAGTTGTCATTAAGCAATTGAAAATAGAGGTTGTCAATAAACAAACACACGGACGGTTTAATTTTAATAAATACTTTAATTCAATAAACTTTATATAAAAAATAAACTAAATCGTGTACCTTTATTTATCGTCACTAGGATCAATTAAGATCCTACATGGGGGCTCATCCGAAATAAAGAAAACCCTCGGAACTTTAAAAAAAATTAATTAAAGAAAAACTCATCGGTGCTGTCCGTTAAATAATAAATAAAAAAGTGAAAAGTTAAGGTGGATGTGTAAAGTGATTGCATTAAAGAAAGAAAAGATGGATAGAGACCTTTTTAAATAATTTAAAAGTTAAAGAAGTGTTAATGATCATTAAAAGGAGGATGATTATTCAAATTTAAAAACTAAATGAAAGCAAAAGCTGTTTGAGTGTATGTACATTGTACAACGAGACTTAATACAACAAAAACTCAAGAAAAAAAAAACTTTAAGAGAATTAGAATTTCCACCCCAATTTTTACGTTGTTTAAGTGTAAAGAAGAGAGACTGTCTCAGTAAATAAAGAAAAGCAGAGAGTGAACTGTGTTTCTATGTGGTGTGTATGTTCGCATACAATAACGAAATAAAAAGAATTTGCTGCGAAGTGTGTGTGTAGGAATAAAAACTCAAGTGAGAACTGCCTACTGACGACAGTAGAAGTTGCAATTAAAAATACATACGTACGTTACAAAGTGAAGCAAAACAAACGAGAAAAAAAAACGAATGAACGTATACAAGCATAGTATTTTGTGAACACCTGCATGTGTGAAAAAGCAAGAAAAGAAACAACAACAAAGTGCATTTGTATCAAAGTGTGTTGCGCAGGGCACAATATAGAAAAGTAACGGTCCAGTTTATTGTGGTTAACACTTGTGAATATGAGAAGAGGAAAATAGTTGTTTGAACAAAAAAAAAAAACTGTTGTTGAGTGAACTTTGTTGAAAATTTGCAAGCAGCGGCGACTAATATACACATACGAACTTTGTAGCCGTTTTAAAGAGAAAAAAACACGCCGAGTTTTTTTGTATGAAGCAGGCTGCGAAAGTTCAGCAAGAGAAGAAAAAGAACGTAACATTTTGTGAAACAATAAAGCCGAAAGAGGAAATACGCTACACTTTGTATGGAAGGAAGACGTTGATGCAGAAGTATTAAGCTAAGTTGTTTATTTGATGAATATTGATTGATTTTATTTTGAATTTTTGATAACTTTGAAAACTAAATTTTAGATTTATTAATTGAATTAATTTTCTGAATTTTGATTCGTTTGAATTTTTGATAACTTTGAAAACTAAATTTTAAATTTATTAATTGAATTAATTTTCTGAATTTTGATTCGTTTGAATTTTTGATAACTTTGAAAACTAAATTTTGAATTTATAAATTGAATTAACTTTCTGAATTTTGATTCATATTGAATTTATTGATCGATTTTATTTTGAATTTTTAATGACTTTGGAAACTAAATTTTGAATTTATTGATTTTATAAATTTTCTGAATTTTGATTTGTTCATTGGAATTATTTGTGGATTATTGTAATTAATTTGTGCTATTGTAATATTTGACAATGGACGCTGGGATGATTATGGCGCTAGGAGTTGTTGACCTAAGACGTAAATTGGACGAATTAGGGTTGGATTCAAGGGGAAGGAAAGATGAGCTTAGGGAAAGGTTGTAAGGACATTATGAGTTGGACTTTGTTGACGCTGGCGATGGTGGTGATGGGCGGCCGGCCGAGGAGGAGTCACGAATGGAAACACCCCGGGAGAACTTTTATTCTCTAAAAGATGTTCAGGATAGTTTAGTAACTTTTGATGGTGTGGGTTCGCCCGATATTTCTCTGTGGTTGCTGGAGTTTGAGGAAACGGCGGCTATAGTGGGATGGACTCAACTTCAAACGTTCGTTTATGGGAAGCAATTGTTGAAGGGCGCGGCACGGCTCTACATAAGAAGTCAATTGGGTATTAAGGATTGGATATCGTTGAAGGAGGCCTTAGAGGAAGAATTTGGTACAGTATTGTCAGCAGCAGAGGTACATCGTGCTTTGCGTAATCGAAGATTGAAGAGGGATGAATCGTTGCTGGAGTACCTGTACGCTATTATGGAGTTAGGAAAGCACATACGGTTGGATGAGTCGAGTATTATTGAATACTTCATAAACGGAATCGATGATTCTAGATTAAATAAGGCGGTATTGTATCAGGCAAAGGATGTCCGATCGCTCAAGGAACAGATACGCGTGTATGAGAAAATAAGAGTCAAACCTAAGAGAGTTGAGAGTGGTGCGAATGTGGATAAACTGGCTGGTGCAGTGAAGAAGGAGAATATCAGGCGTTGTTTTAAGTGTGGGGATGAAAACCATGTGGCCAACAGCTGTCCTAATAAAAAGTACAAATGTTTTAAATGCAATCAATGGGGTCACCGATCATTTGAGTGCAAGGGTGAGAGCTCACAGAGAACGAGTAAAAAAGAAGAGCAGGCCAATATGGTAAAAGGAGGATCAACACTTATTTTTAAGGACGTAAAATTCGGCAGTATGACTATCTCGGCTTTAATAGATACGGGATGTGACACTTGCCTTATGAGGAGGGATATGGTCATTACGTTGGGTGGTTTTGACATGGTTGATGAGAAAATGAAATTGCACGGTATAGGCCAAAGCGAGATAGAAACTATGGGATGTTTTGAGACAAAGGTCGAAATAGATGGGAATATTTTCGACGGCAAATTTTATGTTGTCCACGAGCGAGATATTAACTTTTCCGTCATGATTGGTAATAGTCTACTGGTGAGCGCTGAAGTCACCATAAAGAATGGGGAGGCATATTTTAAGATGCCCGAAACGATGAAAGACGTTGAAGATGAAAACTATAAAGATGTAAAGATGAAAGACGTTGAAGACGAAAACTATAAAGATGTAAAGATGAAAGATGTTAAAGATGAAAACTCTAAAGATGTAAAGATGAAAGATGTTAAAGATGAAAACTCTAAAGATGTAAAGATGAAAGATGTTAAAGATGAAAACTCTAAAGATGTAAAGATGAAAGACGTTAAAAATGAAAATAATAAAGATGTAAAGATGAAAGACGTTAAAAATGGAAATTATGGAGATGTAAAGATAAAGGGGGTAAAACATAATCAACCTGAAAATAATAAAATAAAAGATGATGGACTTAAAGATGATGAAAAGGGGAAAACTGAAGGCTTGCTTACAGAATTCGATAAAATCTGTATGTCGGCGGAAGCATTTCAAGATTTGGAAGAAGTCGAACTTGGCCATTTGGGGGCAGGGGTTAAAAACCATTTGCGACAATTAATTTCGAGCTATAAACCTGAGGAAACATCAAAGTCACCGGTCGAGATGAAGATAATTTTAAGGGACGAAATCCCAGTTGCTCAGCGACCCAGGTGGATTGCATATTCGGATCAGGCGATAGTGGATAAGCAGGTAGAGGATTGGTTGGAGCAGGGGATTATCCGGCCTTGTTGTTCAGAGTACTCGTCACCGATAGTATTAGTTTCGAAGAAAGATGGGAGTAAGCGACTCTGCTGTGACTATAGATATTTAAATGCGAAGATAGTGAGGGATAATTTTCCGATGCCCTTAATGGATGAGGTGATTGATAAACTGCAAGGTGCTAGGGTGTATACTACATTGGATTTGGTTAATGGATTCTTCCATGTTCCAATTGAGGAGGAATCAAGGAAGTATACTTCATTTGTTACCATGAGGGGCCAGTACGAATTCAACTACGTTCCGTTTGGAATAAGTAATTCGCCGGCGGTGTTTACCAGATTTATTTCAGCAGTTTTACGTGATCTGATATGGGACGGGACAATAATTGTGTATATGGATGACATAATTATACCATTCAGGGACGAGGAAGAGGGAATGGCGAGATTGAAAATGGTTTTGGAAATGGCGGCGAAGAGCGGTTTACAAATAAAGTGGCGAAAGTGTCAGTTTTTACGACGAAAGGTAACGTTTTTAGGATACCAGGTGGAGAATGGTTCGATAAAACCTTCGGAGGAGAAAACGGAAGCGGTTAGGAAGTATCCAGTACCCAAGGACCGTCAAGCAGTTCATAAATATTTGGGATTGACGTCATATTTCAGAAAATTTGTTAAGGATTATGCAGTTATTGCAAAGCCGTTTTCGGATATGTTGAGAAAAGATGTTCCTTTTAAGATGAATGATGAGCAGTTAACGGCGTTCCAGCAACTGAAGGATGGGCTCATCAAGGCTCCCACTTTAAGATTATTTTCCCCAGATGCGACTACGGAAGTTCATACGGATGCCAGCAAATATGGTTATGGAGCGGTATTAATGCAGAAAAGTCCAGAGGATCAGGAGATGCACCCTATCCAATATATGAGTAGAAAGACAAAACCCTGCGAAGAGAGGTACCATTCCTATGAATTGGAAATTTTGGCAGTCATCGAAGCACTAAAGAAGTGGCGTATTTACTTATTGGGGATACCAATTAAGATAATTACGGATTGCAATGCATTCAAAATGACGATGGATAAAAAAGACGTTCCGCCAAGAGTCGCAAGATGGGCAATGTTTTTACAGGAATTCTCGTATCAAATAGAGCACAGGCCAGCTAATAAGATGAGACATCTGGATGCGCTCAGTAGAGTGAACTGTTTAATGGTGGAAGGCAGTTTGAGGCATTAATTGCGTGAGGCACAGAAAGCCGATGAACGAATAAGAGCGATAAGGACAGTTTTGGAAAGAGATAGTTACGAAGACTATTACGTTAAAGGAGATATTCTGTACAGAGATCCCGTTAAGGAACTTATTGTAGTGCCAGAACAAATGGAAGAAGAGCTGATTAAGATAGCTCATAGACAGGGTCATTTTGGCGCTAAGAAAACAAAGGACCTGGTGGAAAGGCAGTATTATATTCCGAAGGTAGCCACGAAAGTGGAAAGGGTGACAAAAAGTTGTGTGGAATGCATTATTACTGAGGGAAAAGCAGGCAAGAAGGAGGGATTTTTAAATCCCATTGACAAGGAATGCGGTCCTATGATGACGTTGCATTTGGATAATGTTGGTCCTATGGAAACAACCCGGAAGGCTTACAACCATATTCTTGTGGCAGTAGATGCGTTTACAAAATTTGTGTGGCTATACCCAACGAAGTCGACAGATGCTAAGGCAGTAATAGAATGTTTGGAGAAACAAGCTTCTATCTTGGGAAATCCCGCAAGGATTATAACGGACAGGGGAACCGCTTTTACATCAAAGTTGTTTGAGGAGTATTGTAAGGAGCAGAATATTGTGCATCTGACTATAGCTACGGGAGTACCAAGGGGTAACGGACAGGTGGAGAGGATTCATAAGATAGTAGTACCGATGTTGACTAAGCTTTGTCAGGAGAATCCGATGAATTGGTACCGGCACGTAAGAAGAGTACAGATGTTAATAAATTCAACTCCACCAAGAAGCACGCAGTACTCCCCATTTAAGTTATTAACCGGTGTGGAGATGAAATTGCCAGATTACCCAGATTTACGACAAATGATGAATGAGGAGAATATAGAAATTCTGGATGCCGAAAGGGAGGCGTTTAGGGCCGAAGCAAAGGAGAACATTGGTAAAATACAGGCCGAAAATTGCAGAACCTATGATAAAAAACGGAAGTTTGAGGAGGAGTACCATGTTGATGATGTAGTGGCCGTTAAGCGAACTCAATTTGGCACAGGTTTGAAATTGAGGGGCAAATTCCTTGGACCATACAGAGTTATTAAGACTATGGAACACGGAAGGTATGAGGTGGAGAAGTTGGGGACCCACGAGGGCCCGAATAGAACCGTGACTGTCGCGGAGTACATGAAAAGGTGGTGTGATCAATTCGGGGCGAATTTTAGGTCAGGATCGCCGAGTGTAGGGTGTGGTGATGATCGACCATTACTTACGGAACAGACCGAAAGGGAGGGGACGACAGTAGAACAGGAATGAAAGGGAATTGGCAACATTGTGTGATGTTAGAGTAGAGTTGAGTTAGTTGTCATTAAGCAATTGAAAATAGAGGTTGTCAATAAACAAACACACGGACGGTTTAATTTTAATAAATACTTTAATTCAAAAAAGAAGGGCGCATAAAAAATCGCGACTCTATTTCGCGGTTTTTTTTAATAAACTAAATTTTAATGGCAAATGATAGATGTTGTGATAGATGAGTTGTTTGGCGGATATATAAAACAGTGATAATTTTCAGCAGCGTAGTAATATATGCGCGGAAAGAGCTATTAAAGTTGCACAAGATATTTTTCCATTATGTAAATCAACTCGCACTTTAAACTTAAAATTTATTTCATTAAACCCAAAAAATAGCTTTACGTTTTTGTTATACAGTTGCTTATTTTATGTATTTATGCCTGTATTCATAAAAATATTTTAAATTTAATAAAGTCTTGAAAACCAAATTTTATATAGAAATTTTCGTTAATAAACGTTTATTAAATTTTATAATCATTTATGAATATGGGGGCTAAAATATATAGCACATATAAACAATATGGTACATTTATTGTTTATATGTGCTATATATTTTAGCCCCCATATTCATAAATGTTATATATAATGTGTATGGAAATTAAAAAAAAAATTTTTTTTTGAGAAGCTTTAGATATTGCTTTTGGTGCGGAAACTTTTTGGCCAAAATGGCCTGAAAAATTTGTGACGACCAAAAGTCTGCAAGCCATTTTACTCCCTTATTATAGGTATAACATGAAATGTACTTATTATTTTCGTGTAATTATTATTATTATTATTATGATTATTATTATTACTTATCTTGCCCACATAAAATGAAGTTATCATATAGTTTTACTATTACTGTATGGAAGGTGATTACTATTTAATTGTTATTATTCTTATCGCCAGTATTATTTTGTTCACATGAAATTGTGTTTCCTTACTAAACTTGATATGTATTATTATTTTGAAATATGAAATTATTCTTTGTTAATTATATTTATATACATACTGTGTGGTTCCATCTTGTTAACGTAATTAATTCAAATTTAAAAATAAGATAACGCCATCTGTGACCGAGTAGGAAACTACGGCAAAATGTATACGTAAGCTAGGAAATATGGGACGATTGAAACAGCTGTGATCGAACCACTAATATACGTACGCATGTGTGTGTATGAGTTGCGTGTACGAAAACTGCTATAAAAGCAGAGTGGTTGATCACAAGCAGTCAGTCAGCTTACCGCCGCCGACTAGGTAAGAACTTATTTAATTGCTTGAGAGTAATACTCCATCAATTAAATAAAGTTAGCAAAGAGACTCTGGGTCATACTCGTTCTCCTAGCATTGCCTTAAAGTGGTTTAAGAGTCCTCCGCATCTGATTGCCTGGGTTATACCCCGTCAGAGCGTTGGTCACTGGGTACGTGGAAGATTCTAGGGTTATACTCGATCTCCCAGTGCCACCCAGTTCTCTTGTACACTCAGGTCGCCCTGCGGTTTGTATTGTTAAGTAAAGTACGGTTACTCTTACTTGTATTGTTAAATAAGTACGGTCTAGCGCGTAGTGTTAAATAAAGTAAAGTTTTGTAACGTTTCACGAAGATCTGCGTTTTATTTCTTTTGGGAAAAGTGAACCCTGGGACCGAGAGCATACCCCAGCATACCAGTGAAGAATCACGTCGTTACAATGGCGCCCGAGCAGGGACAATAAGAGATTGTCAACCAGGAGAAAGAAGAGGAATATAAAATCCTTTGTTAAAAAATTCCAAAATAAAAATATAAAAAAAAAAAATAAATACTTATGGAACCTGTGAAGAGTGGAAAAGCGGAACACCATAAGACAAGATCACCGGCAAAGGAGGAACGTCGCTCAAAAAATAACCACACCATGGCTCGCCGGTGCGAAACAGCGGTAGTTGAGACACGTACTCAGGTAATCGACAACGTTACGAAATGGGGACTAAGATATGATGGAGTACACGACCCGCTAGAGTTCATAGAACGTGCTGAGGAATTATCCCGGATGTACTATGTCTCCCTATATGAATTACCTCACATAATACCGGTATTCTTGTGCAAACGCGCGCTTGTCTGGTATCGTCACAACAACAAAGCGTGGACCAGATGGGACGAGTTCAAAGTTGATTTCTGCAACTTCTTCCTACCCCCAAGGTTCTATGAGAAGCTAGAAGACGAAGTCCGGAATCGCACCCAGGGGTCCAATGAAAACTTCAAAGACTACGTCCTGGCGTTACAAAATCTGATGAGGCATACAAAATTGAGTGAGGCGCAGAAAATAGAACGAATCTTCCGGAATTGCCACCCAGACTACAAATGGTATATCCGTCGGAAAGATTTTTCCTCATTAGCAGAACTTCTAACCTTGGCCGAGGACCTCGAAAGTATAAAAACCACCCCTCACCAGAACCACAGTAACCACACAAGGTTTTCGCCATCCAGCGGACAACAAGGCCTCAGGTGTCGCTCATGCGGGGACCCAGGCCACCAAGCTAACCGATGTACACGCAACCACCGAAACTCGGGAAACCCCCTTTGGAGGGCGACAACGCTGAGGCTTACCGACCTCCCAACTAACCAGTCCTCAGAAATTAAAACTTCGTTACAGTGCGAAGAAACTCGAATGACGGCGACAATAATTATCAAGGGTAAATTAATAATTTCAACAATAGAGACGGGGGCAACCCGGAACTTTATGAGAGCTGACTTTGTGGAGCAATTTAGAGGGGAAGTAAAGAAGGTCAGAGAGGACCTTGAAGTAATCCTAGCGAATGGAACACGGCAACAGATCACAGAAGCGGTCCAAGTAGATTTCACTTTCGGCAACAAAACTAAACGATTTACGTTTTATCTCATGGCTGAATTCTTTGAAGAGGTGTTGTTGGGTCTGGCATTTTTGCGAGCCTTTGATACTACTATACAATGTGCCGGCTTATCCCTAAACTGTGGGGCAGAGTACGGGGCCGAAGGCGTGTGTAGTGTGGTCCAAGAGATTCGCGATAACGGATCATTGGAGGATACGGACAAACATGAGTCCCGACCTCGCACCATCCCTGATCGCAGTCCCGAAGAACAGCGCTCAATCAAGACCTTTTTGGAAACCGAACTCCCGAAATTCGCAAATATTACGGGATTGTCCAATATCGCCACCCATAAAATAATCATGAAGGATGATCGCCCCATCAAGATAAGATATGCCCAGCGAAACCCCGCCATGCAAGCTATCATTGACGCAGAGGTAAACAAACTGATTGCCCAAGGTTGCATAGAGCCTTCTACTAGCCCATATAGTTTCCCGATTACACTAGCTAAGAAGAAAAATGGCACGTGGAGGTTGTGTCTGGATTACCGCCAACTAAACTCAAGGTCAGTACCCGATGCCTATCCTTTACCTAGAATAGATACGATTTTGAATCGTTTACGAGAGGCAAATTACGTTAGTAGCCTCGACCTTAAAGACGGTTATTGGCAGATAGCCATGGATAGCGCCAGTAAAAAGTTCACCGCCTTCGCCGTCACAGGCCGGGGTTTATACCAATGGCGTGTGATGCCATTTGGCCTCCATTCAGCACCAGCCACCTTCCAGAGGGCGCTTGATCACGTTATCGGACCGGATATGGAACCATACGCCTTTGCATACCTCGATGACATCATCGTGATAGGCAGAACATTAGAAGAGCACCTGGCAAACTTAAAAGAGGTGTTCCGACGATTGTTGAGAGCCAACCCCCGGATTAACCCAGAAAAGTGCGAGTTTTTCAAACGTGACACCAAGTACCTGGGCCATGTTGTAAGCGGGGATGGCATAAAAACCGATCCCGAGAAGGTAGCAGCTTTACGAGAGATGAAGCCACCCTGTAATATAAGGGAGTTGCGACGGTTCCTGGGAGTAGCCTCATGGTACAGGAGGTTCGTCCCAGACTTCGCGAAGATCTCCCACCCGTTGACACAAATGCTAAAGAAAGGTAAGCATTGGGAATGGGGGGCAGAGCCACAGTCGGCGTTCGAAGCCCTGAAGGAAAAGTTAACCACAGCCCGAGTCTTAGCCTGCCCCGATTTCAGTAAAACTTTCACCCTACAGACGGATGCGAGCGACTATGGGATTGGAGCGGTCCTTACCCAGGAGCTAGAGGGAACCGAAAGAGTAATCGCATATGCGAGCCGGCATCTTAACCAAGCGGAAAAGAATTATTCTGTTACCGAGAAGGAATGCCTGGCTATAATATGGGGAATCAGGAAGATGAGACCCTATCTTGAGGGGTGTCCTTTCCAAATCATCACCGACCACCTGTCGCTGAAGTGGCTGAATTCAATTGAGAGCCCTACGGGACGGTTGGCCAGATGGGCATTGGAACTCCAACAGTTCGATTTCACAGTGACCTACCGAAAGGGAAAAAACAATGTCGTGGCCGATGCCCTCTCGAGGCAACCTTTCGAAACGCTCAACGTCGCCAGTGTGGAATCTACCCCCGAAACCTGCCCATTGTTGATCAAAAGAATGAAGGAGGTACGCGAGCACCCGGAGAAGTATCCGGAATACAGCATCATCAACGGGCAATTATATCGACACTTCCCCAGTAACGTCAATGCTGATGACCCAAACCCATGGAAATTGTGTGTCGCAAGTTCGTTGAGGAGTCGGGTGATGAAAGAAAACCATGACATACCAACAGCCGGTCATCTCGGCATAAGGAAAACGGGAAACAGAATTGCCACACGTTACTACTGGCCGGGGATGTTCCGCGATGTGGGTCGTTACGTACGCAAATGTGAGTCCTGTCAACGTTATAAGGTAAGCCAACAACGTCCGGCGGGGGAGATGTTAACCCGTATTCCCGAAGAACCGTGGGCCACCGTTTGTGCCGATTTTGTGGGACCTCTGCCCAGATCAAAGCACGGCTGCACGATGCTACTCGTGTTTGTGGACCGATTTTCCAAGTGGACGGAGTTGGTACCCCTTCGTAAGGCAACGTCCGAGAGTCTTGTTAAAGACTTTAGGGAGCGGGTGATTTCTAGATACGGGGTACCTAAGATGTAAATTACCGACAACGGTACTCAGTTCACGTCACGCATCTTCAAAAGATGTCTTACGGACTTCGGAGTTATCCAGCAATTTACCGCCCCTTACACTCCGCAAGAGAACCCCACCGAACGAACGAATCGAACCATAAAGACGATAATCGCGCAGTTCACCAACCAACAACACAACAGATGGGATGAATTCGTACCCGAAGTTATGTTGGCAATAAATAGCAGTGTATCCGAAGCCACGTGGTATTCTCCGGCGTTCCTTACCCAAGGACGAGAGCCCCGACTACCAAACGCTTGCTATGATGAGGTAACCATTGGTACTGGAGCCAGCAACCTTTCACCTAATGAACGTGCCCAGGAGTTAAAACAGGTTTTTTCTATCGTCAGAAGGAGTCTAATGAACGCTTCACTAGGACAACAGCGCCACTACAACTTACGGCGACGCGCGTGGAAACCAAAACCAGGGGACCTAGTATTGGTCCGGCAACACCCCTTATCAAGTGCACAGGAGAATTTTGCAGCCAAACTCGCACCAAAGTTCGGGGGTCCCTACCGAGTACGTGATTTCATATCTCCGGTGATAGTTCAACTAGAAGGCTGGAAGAATAGAGAGCGTAGACGGGCCCATATTAGTGATCTGAAGCCTTATATTGATTAACCTCTTATTCACTTGTTATCAGATAGATGTCTTGGAATAAAATTACCAATCATCATAAGGTAGATAATCACCCTTGGTGACAACAGCACAGCTCAGTAGAGGAGGGAGGCAATGTGACGACCAAAAGTCTGCAAGCCATCGTTTTTGGCCCACATTAAGTGTACCTATTATTTTACTCCCTTATTATAGGTATAACATGAAATGTACTTATTATTATTATTATTATTATTATGATTATTATTATTATTATTATTATTATTATTATTATTATTATTATTACTTATCTTGCCCACATAAAATGAAGTTATCATATAGTTTTACTATTACTGTATGGAAGGTGGTTACTATTTTATTGTTATTATTCTTATCGCCAGTATTTTTTTGTTCACATGAAATTGTGTTTCCTTACTAAACTTGAAATGTATTATTATTTTGAAATATGAAATTATTCTTTGTTAATTATATTTATATACATACTGTGTGGTTCCATCTTGTTAACGTAATTAATTCAAATTTAAAAATAAGATAACGCCATCTGTGACCGAGTAGGGAACAACGGCAAAATGTATACGTAAGCTAGGAAATATGGGACGATTGAAACAGCTGTGATCGAACCACTAATATACGTACGCATGTGTGTGTATGAGTTGTGTGTACGAAAACTGCTATAAAAGCAGAGTGGTTGATCACAAGCCGTCAGTCAGCTTACCGCCGCCGACTAGGTAAGAACTTATTTAATTGCTTGAGAGTAATACTCCATCAATTAAATAAAGTTAGCAAAGAGACTCTGGGTCATACTCGTTCTCCTAGCATTGCCTTAAAGTGGTTTAAGAGTCCTCCGCATCTGATTGCCTGGGTTATACCCCATCAGAGCGTTGGTCACTGGGTACGTGGAAGATTCTAGGGTTATACTCGATCTCCCAGCGCCACCCAGTTCTCTTGTACACTCAGATCGCCCTGCGGTTTGTATTGTTAAGTAAAGTACGGTTACTCTTACTTGTATTGTTAAATAAGTACGGCCTAGCGCGTAGTGTTAAAAAAAGTACAGTTTTGTAACGTTTCACGAAGACCTGCGTTTTATTTCTTTTGGGAAAAGTGAACCCTGGGACCGAGAGCATACCCCAGCATACTAGTGAAGAATCACGTCGTTACAAATTATTTTCATTATCAATACTAAATTGCCCATCGCGTGGTGGGATGAAGAAATTTTGTCCAAAAAAAGTCAAACCCTAATTAAAAAAACCTCAACAAAAAAATTAAATAAAATATAAGATCAGTTCAATATACATTAATCTTTTTAAATAAGCAATTTATGATTTCCTTGTGAGACAGTACAGTCTATCTTCTGTCATTGTTGATCTGAGCCATGTTTTTATTCGATGAAGGGTAGGAAATGACCTCCCGCTCGTAGCTTTACTGACGAGCATTGAAACGAAAATTTGAAATATTTTTCTTAGATTTGGGTAGATATCTTCATCACAGTTTATTAAAGCATCTACAGCGTTATTTGATAGATCAGGCTCAAGTTAAGATGTTAGTAGGAGTTTATCTCTTTTATCAAATATAATCAGCTCATCAGCAAGTTGTGGTTTTAAAGGTTTTGTATCTGTATATGCCTTGATTACACTTTGAGGTAAACGTTAATGTATAGATTTCAATACATTTAAGATATCTATTGGGAAAGTTGTTATGAGATCTTCTAAAATATATTCAATAAGAGGAATGTAACCTACAACTCCGTAGTAATCTTCAACATTTTGGACGTAATTATTTCGTTCAAATCTTGTCTTTTTGATTGGAACCTCGATTTAAACGCAAATAAGTTTAAATTTTTCAAAAATCGCTTTAAATTGTTCTTCGGCTTTATATCTTTTTTCTTCAAGGCACATGATTAAAATTTTGATAAGGCTTGATCCTTTTTGACGAAATATATCTTGCTTTTGTAAAATGATACTAAGTGGCTGTGTTACAATGGGTATCATACTTAATATGTATATTCCGCAAATAAATTTAAAAGTACTAAGAAAGTTCCTAAATATAAAGGTAGAGCTACTACATTTCCACTCAGATATTTTTTCCAAAGCTTTTACTATATGATGTACACTTGTTGCAAAAACGCATAATGAAGAGAGTTTGGCACCCAAATACTTTGCTAAAACTTTTTTTTCGCTTGGGATGATTATATTTAAAAAATTTTGTCGTTTCTTTAACAAATTATACAACTTTTTGTATTAATGGCACTTTATTGCTTTTAGAAATTGCGTTATTCGATTTATGGGAACAGCAAGGCGTTTGTTTCGCATTTGTCTGACATCAGAGGATACCCATCTGTTGCATCTCCTACACAATTTTTTAGGTCAGGAACAAAATTTGTCAAAGTTTGAAAAAATAAATGTCTTTGCAAGACCCTTGGAGAAAGTTTTCACGCCCCATGATGCTGATACTTGTACCTGTCGTCCAATTATTCCTGATACAGTTAACGATCCATTAAAATTTAAATTAACCCAAGTAAAATCAGCGATAGAAAATGTCAACAATAAAAAATCTCCCGGTCCTGACCGCATCACAGGCTCAATGATAAGAAACTTACCTACGTCTGCCTCAAGAATCTTGCTGCTCATCTTTAATGCGATATTACGAGTTGGCTACTTCCCATCCTCTTGGAAGACCTCTACAATTGTTATGATTCCTAAGCCAGGAAAATACGCTTGTCAAATTACGTCGTACAGACCAATCAGCCTACTATTAATATTATCAAAGCTATTCGAAAATATATTCCTTTTAAGTATAACACCCTATCTTAATGAACATGTAATCATTCCGGATCATCAGTTCGGATTCTGGATGCATAGAATTGTTACCCAAATAAGATCAGCGCTTGAGAGAAAGGAATATTGCTCAGCACTGTTTATAGACATTTCCCAAGCATTCGACAAAGTTTGGCATGATGGGCTGATTATTAAAATAATACGAATGCTTCCACAAAACACTCACAAGCTCCTTAAGAACTATTTAACTGGCAGAACATTCATGGTTAGATCAAAAAACCAATACTCCCCCACCAAGGAAATATCTGCAGGTGTCCCTCAAGGCAGCATATTAGGGCCGTTACTGTATATAATATATACAGCTGATATGCCAACAAGCCTGAGCACACATACTTCTACGTTTGCAGACGACACAGCATTTATTAGTGTTAATCAGGACCCAAAAGTTGCATCGCAGTATTGAGAGTCCCACATCAATGAACTAGAAGCCTGGCTAGAAAAATGGAAAATAAAGGTTAACCCGGCTTAATGTGCTCACTTAACTTTCACGCTCAGAAGACAAATGTGCCCTGCTGTAAAAATTAATAACATCACTGTTCCGGTAGAAAGCCATGTTAAATACTTGGGAATTCATATAGATAGACGTCTGACCTGGTCTCGTCATATTGAAGCGAAAATAACGGCTATGAAGCTTAAAGCAGCTCAACTACATTGGCTAATCGATCGAAACTCAAACTTATGTTAGACAACAAAGGTCTCTTATACAAGTCTATCATAAAACCAATATGGACATATGGTATCCAATTATGGGGTACTGCATGCGCATCAAACATCCAGAAGCTACAAAGAAGACAGTCTAGGATATTACGGCAAATTGTCTGCGCCCATGGTATTAACGTAATGACATTATCCACAGAGATCTTAATATCGCTACCATCAAGGAAGAAATTAAAAAGTATTCAGTCAAATACATAGATAAACTAATAGTCCATCCCAACCACCTCGCTCGGGATCTAATAAAGTTCAAAGGTCACCGGAGGCTGAAAAGATCCGACACTTTGAGCCTAGCAGGCTGTTTTGACACTTGAATGCAATTAATTAGCGGTTACATTGGTAACGGCTAACAAATACAAATAAGAATTAGGATTAAGCTTTGAATACATATTGTAATTTTCGACAAGAAAGTTTCAATAAAAAAAATCCTCGGCCAGTTACGCGAGTCCAAGTTTATCTCCTCACTGGACCTGAAAAACTGGTACTGGCAGATACCCCTCAAACCCTCTTCGAAACCATTCACCGCGTTCACAGTCCCTAGCAGGGTGCTATTCCTGTGGAAAGTTATTCCTTTTGGACTGCACTCCGCGCCAGCAACATTCCATCGCATACTGGACCGTATTTTAGGCACCGATTTGTACCCCCGGGTCTTCGTCTACCTGGACGACATTATAATACTTGGCCGAACCTTCCGGGAACACATCCTTACCCTGGAAGTTGTGTTTATGCGTCTCATCCAAGCCCAAATGAACAAGTATCCGCTACCATGACCATCTAGTTACTCCCGACGGCGTCCGCACCGATCCCGACAAGGTCGAAGCCATCCAGCTTCCGCCAGCTCCAGCAAACCTTAAAGAGCTACGCCGCATACTTGGCATGGCCTCATGGTATCGGCGATTCGTGTCCTACTTCTCCGACTTGGTAGCCTCATTAAACCGCCTACTGAGGAAACACCAAAAATGGATATGGAGAGAAGAGCAGGCGCAAGCCTTCTTTAACCTCAAAACAGCTCTCACCCACTCGCCAGTGCTTGGGTGCCCAAACTTTGAAAATCCCTTTTTCTTGCAGACAGATGCCAGCAAGGAAGGATAAGGTGGTGGCCGACGCTTTGTCAAGGGCCCCGTTACCACACCAGCAGGTGATGGCAACCACGACGCCAAAATGGCATGATTGTATTTTTTAAGCCGTCCAGTCCGACGGAACAAAGCATCCCGACTTCCGTATCGTCTATCAACAACTCTACATTAGGGCTATAACTTTTTGCAATTTTTGCAAATATCAAAAAAATATAAAAAAATTTGGTGTCACTTTTTCTCTTTCGTGAAAAATGTTTCCGCACCGAAAGCTTTGAAGTTTTGTTTTTATTTATTTATTTTTATCATTTAATCAGTTACTCTTGTCTTAAATAAGTCCGTTTTTGTTTAAATTCATATATAATCTTCAACATTAAAGCATTTTTCATAAGTCTAATGCAAAATGAAATGGGTTTCAATTTCTAAAAAAAAATTTCACACATAATATGGAGTGTTAGGAATCGCTTACGGTGCGGAAACTTTTTTCACCGAATCAGCTTAAAAAACAGTTTTTTATTATCAGAACAAAATTCCCCACATGGTGCTGGAGTGGTATTTTGCACTCAAAAAAATGTTAGAACTCTACTCTACATGCGTGTCCCTAGATATTCGGGGCTAGACCCGAGGCCGGAGTGGAATAACACTAATAGTAATAAAAAATCAGATAAATATGATCCTGACCCTTCGGTTATTATCAAGTTCAAAAGCCCATACGAACGTAACTTTGTTCTTAAAACAATAACTGCTTACATAAAATCTTCGGAGGATGTTTTACGTTTAAATCTTGTTGGTTTTGATAGCACTGTTCCGTTTTATGTCAATGAAAACCTCACTCCTGAAAATCACAGTATTTTTCTGCAAGCTTATCGTTTAAAAAAAGGTAAAAAAATATCAGCTGCTTTTATTAATAGAGGCCTCGTCTACATTAAAAAGATTGGGAAGGATGATCCAATCTGCATTAATGATTGTAAATTAATAGATCAGATGTTTCGTTCACCAAACGCTGATGATGCAAGTATACCGCCTAACCAAGATATTCATTTTCACGACTCAAGCTAAAGTTTATTATCATATTTTTCAAAAATATTTTTTAATCGAAAAAAAATTGTTTGTTTTTCTAATTCCTTATTTTGTTTTTAAGCTTCTTTTTTCTAATAATGCTATTTTTAAATATATTTTTATAAAACTCATATGTGATAAATCTACTAAAATTAATTTTTGTGCTTGCATTGCTAGTGAAAAAATTTATTTTAAACTATGGTTTTACAATCTGTAGTTAATAGGAGAGTTAGTTCTAGAGAAAACCTTTACACTATGATCAGAATACTTTGTAAAAGAACTTCTGGTTTAAACATCTGCCATATAAATGCCCAGAGCCTAAACAACAAAATGGATGAATTTCGACTGATCTTTGAGGGGTCAGGTATGGACATAATATGTATTTCGGAAACGTGGTTTCACTTTGAAATTCACGAAAACTACTACAAACTGAGAGGATATATGCTTTTTCGATCTGACAGATATTCAAACGCTGGTGGTGTGGCAATATATGTTAAATCATCAATTTCATGCAAAATTAAATGCCAAACGTCTGATGAAGACAAAGTTAATGACGATGAAGTCCTTATTGATGAAGATGTTAATGCCTATAATGTCGAAATAAATGAAAATAATGGAGCATCTGCCTTAAATACTCAGAAACCAGAATATTTATTTCTTGAAATTTTCAATAACAACCAAAAACTTTTACTGGGAACAATTTATCGGCCTCATAAACAAATACAAATTAAGCCTTTGTTAGATAAACTATCCATGCTTACTCTTGGTTACACAGATGTTGTTATTACTGGTGATTTCAACACGAACATACTTATAGATAAACGGTTAATAGAGGATATGAGTGCCATTGGTATGATTTTGATAAATAGTTTAACACCGACACATTTTACATCCACCGCCAGTACTCTTCTTGACCTTTGTTTTGTAGATAATCTTAATCGAATGCTCTTATTTGACCAACTTTCTGCCTCTGTTTTTTCAAAACATGATTTAATTTTTGTGTCTTATAATTTTGAAGCAATAGCGCAAGAACAAACAATAACATTTCGAGATTTTAAAAACATAGATCTCCAATCCCTGGAAACGGAACTTACAACAATACCATGGAACCAAACATTCTTAATGCCTACTGTAGATGAACAGGTAACTTTTTTGCATTGCAATATACAATATTTATATGAAAAGTATGTGACAGTTAAAGTAAAAAAAATAAAAAATGAGAAACCCTGGTTTTCAAACGAAATTAAAGCCTTAATAAATGAAAGAAATGATGCGTATGCACGATGGAAAAGATTTAAAACCCCGGAACTCCATAATTTTTTCAAGATATGCAGAAGAAACGTTAATTTAAAAATTAGAACTGAAAAATCCAAATTTTATGAGAGTAAGTTCCAATCAGCTGTTTGCTCAAAAAAGAAATGGAGGGAAATTCGTACGATGGGTATCGTTAACAATTGCATGAAAACGGAAAACAAAATTGATGTTAATCAACTTAACTTTGAATTTGCCAATATACCAATGCCAGAAGCAAATCTCAGATATTACAACTCTACAAATGCCTTTAACAACGCTAACAATACTAATCAACAACTTTCATTATGTTTTGATTTCATACATGTTTCCCAGGACGATGTTCTTAAATCCATGCTTAGTATTAAATCTGACTCTTTGGGAAATGATGAGGTTCATCCGAAATTTATTAAATTGATAGTTACATATATACTACAGCATATAACACATTTGATTAACACAATAATTACAACATCTACTTTCCCATCAATGTGGAAACAAGCAAAGATTATACCTGTTCCTAAACCTGATAAAAATTACCGGCCAATTGCGATTTTGCCCTATTTGTCTAAAGTATTTGAAAGGTTGATACATACGCAGATGACTCGATTTTTGTATGAAAATGCTCTGCTCTCTGAGAGACAATCTGGTTTTAGACCTAGACACAGCTGTATTTCTACTCTCATCGATGTTTCAGAGGAAATACGGTCAAAACTTGATAACAATATGATATCTTTTTTGGTTTTGCTTGACCATTCTAAGGCGTTTGATAGCGTCGAACACACAATACTTTGCCAAAAACTGAAATACATGTGCCATTTTTCAAACACAGCTGTAAAGTTACTTGCTTCATATCTATGTGATAGAAGTCAATTCGTTTCTTTTGGTTCTAATAAATCAAACAGCTGCTTAATGATAAGAGGTGTTCCACAGGGCTCGATACTTGGCCCACTATTACATTCAATATACTCCAATGACTTGCCGTCTAGACTCAACTACTGTGGTATACAGATGTATGCAGATGATGTTCAGCTTTACATCAGCTGTTCCCCATCAGGTATTATTGATTGTATCAGCAAATTAAATCACGATCTTGATAACGTATTAAGATGGGCGTCAGTGAATGGCCTTTGCCTCAATGCGAAAAAATCGAAGGCAATGCTTATAGGCAAAACAAAATTTTTACCGTCTAGCTTGCCGCCAATTCAAATTGGACATTCTACTATTGAAATCGTGAAAAGTGCCAAAAACCTTGGCGTTATTTTTAACAACGATCTCACCTGGTCAAATCATATAAATGCCATATGTGGAAAAACCTATGTTATGTTAAGAAATCTTTGGATGACACAGTATTTTACGCCAATTAATATCCGCATGCTACTCGCTAAGACATATCTACTACCCACTTTAATGTATGGATGTGAATTATTTTCCAGTTGCGATTCAATAAGCAAGAATAAGCTCAAAGTGACCTACAACAACATTGCCAGATATATATATGGACGTACAAGATATAGTAGTATAACTCAGTTTTCAAACCAAATCTATAATATATCTTTTGAAAATCTATTGAAATGCCGAACACTCATATTTTTACATAAACTTATATTTAATAGACAACCTACTTATCTCTACAAAAGAATGACATTTTCAAGATCGAATCGGGGCAATAGAATAAACTCCATAAGATACCGTAAGCAAATATCTGAAAGACACTTTCTCGTTAATGCCATCCGCCTCTGGAATGAACTTCCTCCTAATATACAGATAATAAGCAATGCAAAGCACTTTAGATGCGAAATATTTACCCTCTTGGGTTAACGAAAAATCACATACATAACTAAAAATTTTATTGTTATAATTATTACTTTTCTTTTATATAAAAATCTGCAATTCATAACTACTTAATTTGTTTTTATATTGTTTTTAGTTTTAAGATAAACCTTTGTAAATTTTATAATCTAATGTGCCTTTATCTCCCCAGTACTATTAAATAAGATTAAGTCTTGTTGTACTGCTTATTTTTCAAATAAATAAATAAATAAGCTATGCGTACCTAGGGAAACGCGTCACCAGATCCTCCAAAACCGCCACGACTCACCCGAGGCCGGCCATCTAGGGGTATTTAAGACCTACCGCAGGATAAAGGAAAAACATTATTGGCCAGGGCTGTACCGTGATGCTCTGCAATATATTTGCTCGTGTGAAGTTTGCGCCGGTTATAAGCCAGAGCAAAGGCTACCTGCTGGATTGATGAAATCCTTGAGCTCCAAAACACCTTGGGAGATCGTGGCAGCAGATTTTATAGGTCCCTTACCCCGCTCCACCAACGGAAATACCGTGTTACTAGTGCTTATCAATGTCTTTAGCAAATGGGTAGAGCTAATCTCTTCCCGGCAAGCCGTATAGACCGTGAAAAAATAAGAAATGATGTATTATGCATTAAACACATTCACTGAATTATGTTGAAGACGGCAGCTACAATTGAAAAAATATAAGCAGCTGTTTTTTTTACTGTCTGTTTATATTTCAGTGGTGCCACTATCACTTTTTTACTTTTATAAAATGAAAAACATGCATAATTGCAGACTCTTTTTACAAACTTAATTTAAGATTATCAATCAATTGTAACGTTACTGACTGACTCACTGATTCATCATCGCACAGCCTAAACGCATGAAGCTAAACACTTGAAACTTGGACTAGAGATTGGTCAGTCCCCAAATCGATCCACTAAGACGGGATTTTTGGAAATTCAAATGTTTAGGCGGTAAAAAAGGGTAAAAACGGGAAAATGCGGTAACCTTATATCTCCAAAACTAAAAGAAGCTACAATTGAAGAAATATAAGCAGCTGCTTTTTTTACTGTCTGTTTATATTTCAGTGGTGCCACTATCACTTTTTTACTTTTATAAAATGAAAAACATGCATAATTGCAGACTCTTTTAACAAACTTAATTTAAGATTATCAATCAATTGTAACGTTACTGACTGACTGACTCACTGATTCATCATCGCACAGCCTAAACGCCTGATGCTAAACACTTGAAACTTGGATCAAAGATTGGTCAGTCCCCAAATCGATCCACTAAGACGGGATTTTTGGAAATTCAAATGTTTAGGGGGTAAAAAAGGGTAAAAACGGGAAAATGCGGTAACCTTATATCTCCAAAACTAAAAGAGATACAAACAAAATATAATTCTGATCATTGTTCTTTAGAAAAATAATTGAAATTTGGCCCTATTAGGGAGAAAACGGGTAAAACCTGAATTTTGGTACTTTTTTGACACCCCATCTATCTTTTGAACCAATAAACATAGAAACAAAGTTTATACCACATTCGAAACCTATGAAAAAAACACGAATATAAGTTTGGTACTTTTTCGAAACTCTACCATTTAAGGGGTGAAAATCGTCGCTATTTTTGGTACTTTTTTTGCAAAAAATTTTTCTCCATTCATTCGTACTTAATAATGCGCCCCCACTACAATACTGAATTTTTTGATACTTTAGTGGGGGGAAAAATAGTACCAAAAAAAGGAAATACGGGAAATTTGATATTTTTCATTGGCTTTTTGGTTCTACAACTGGCATTTTTTTAATTATCGTTAATATTGGACCTAGAAACATAAAATTCAAGATGCAATGTCCTGTGTGGATAAGAATCTATGAGGGAACTTTTTGGTACTTTTTTGTTCATTAACTGGTACTTTTTGAGTTTGCGTTAGTATTGGACCTGGAAACATACAATTCAATATGCAATGCCCTAGATGGATGACACTCTATAAGAGTGAACTTTTTGGTACTTTTTTAACCTTTGACTGGTACTTTTTGAATTTCCGTTGGTATTGGACCTAGAAAGATAAAATTAAACATGCAAGGTCCTGGGTGGATAAGAATCTATAAGAGGAAAGTTTTTGGTACTTTTTTTGTTCATTAACTGGTACTTTTTGAATTTCCGTCAGTATTGGACATAGAAACATAAAATTAAACATGCACGATCCTGTGTAAATGAGAATCTTTAAGTGGGATCTTATTGGTACTTTTTTATTCGTAAGCTGGTACTTTTTGAATTTCCGTTAGTATTGGACCCAGAAACATGCAATTAAATATGTAAGGTCTTGAGTGAATGACAATCTGTTAGAGAGATCCTTTTGGTACTTTTTCGTTTTTTAACTGGTCCTTTTTTTAAATTTTCGCTAATGTTGGTCTAATGAAAATAAAATTAAACCTGCATGGTCCTGAGTGAATGAGAATCTTTAAAAGCGCTTATAGGTACTTTTTAGTTATTAAACTGGTACTTTTTGAATATCCGTTATTATTGGACTTAGAAACATTAAATTCAAGATGCAATGCCCTAAGTGGATAAGAATATATAAGAGGGAAGTTTTTGGTACTTCTTTGTTCTTTAACTGGTACTTTTTGAATTTCCGTTAGTATTGGACCTAGAAACATAAAATTAAACATGCAAGGTCCTGAGTGAATGAAAATCTGTAAGAGGGCTTTTGGTACTATTTTGTTCTTTAACTGGTACCTTTATATATACGTATTTATTGGATCTAGAAACATAAAATTAAACATGCAAGCTCCTGAGTGAATGAGAATCTGTAAGAGGGATTTTTTGCTACTTTTTCGTTCTCTAACTGGTTTTTTTTTTAAATAAACTGGTAATTTTTTTAATTTAATATTTATTTTTGTGCATTAAATAAAAAAGCAAATTGGTGTCTGGTACTTTAACGAAATTCGGTCGTTTTAGGTAGTAAATCAAGCTTTTAAGCCAATACGTATAGAAATAAAAATTAAATAACATTTGTTACTTATCTAAAAATACAAATGCGAATTTGGTACTTTTTCGAAATTCGAACGTTTCAGGGGTGAAAATTGAACCTATGTATATCGATCCCGCGAACCTCATACCTCCTAAACTAAAAGAGATAAAAAGCATCAGCACTTATTCTTGTTTATTAGAAAAATTCGCTAACCGTATATTTCCTAAACAAAAAGAGATACAAAAAATTGAATACTAATTATTGTTCATTAAAAAAAATAAACGGAGAGGTGTCTGGTCCTTTTTTGAAGGAAGGCCTTTTTGGGGTGTAAAAGGGTGAATAAATATTGTATCACATTTTTAGCTTATCTAAAAAATACAAAACAGGTTTGGACCTTTTTTTGAAATTCAAACGTTTAAGGTGTAAAAATCGTTCCTAATTTTGTTACTGTTTTCTCAACATTTTTCTCCATCTCTATATAATATAAATTTGTAAAGTAACTGACGGATTCATCATCGCACATCCTAAACTCTTGAAGCTAAAAAGCTGACTTTTGGACCGAAGGTTGGCCTCTCGCCAAATTGATTCCGCTAACCTTAAAAATCCAAAATTAAAGAGATCCAAAAAATTTAACACTTATTGTTGTTCGTTAAAAAAAATAAGGGGACAGGTGCCTGGTACTTTTTTGAAAATAAGCTTTGGCATAAAAATATGTCCACGAAGAAAAAGGAGACGCTAACGAAGTAGCGGGCTAAATGCTAGTAAATATATAAATACTTATTTATAATACATTTTATAACGTAAAAACATATTAAATTTTATAATTTTGCTGTTTTTGGAAGTAATAAACAATATAATCGTAACGGCAGATTAAATAAATAAATACATATAAACTGCATTAAAAATAAAAAATAAAAATTCCGTCAACGAGCGTGGTATAGGTCGTAAAAGTTTCAGAACACTTTGGGTACGTACGTTAATGCATGAAAACTATTCATCAATGCTGCAGTGATGTAAAATGTTGTTGCTGATGCGTAATTACCAGTTGCAGTTGTGATGCTGATTCTTTTTTACTGCACAACAGCTGTGCAAAGTTTGAATTTCAAAAGTTTTATAAGCAAACATAAAATAATAATAAAAATTTTATCAACAATAACGATGTCAAATTTTATTAAAAATATTGAACCAACAAGTGACAGTTTTCTTATAAATGACAAGAAAAAGCATCACAAAAGAAAAATAAAACGATTTCTTTTATGTCAAAAGCTATTGCTTTAGAAAATTAACTGCAGCAATAATTGCCAAAATTTGCTGCATAAAAAAAACTTTTGACAATAAAAGTCATGCCAGGTTTCTTAAAAGTGATGTTTTTCGATCATTAAACTTTACTTCTGCGAAAGTGATACCCAACAATTACATTTTAGGTAAAAACTGGATCAAAGAAGTACTATTATTATTAGAAACTACTTTGAAATATCTTTCACATGATGTATTAAAAATTTCGTTAAGAGCAAATTTCCAAATTAAATATTTCTTGAAAGATTTTTTTACAAAACTTCAAATTTTGTTAATATATCTATTAAAACATAATCTGCTGTATTTATAAAAAATAAAATAAGTTTGAAATGTGTTTTGAGACAAAATTTTCAATCAAATTTTTCTTAAAACACAATTCAAAAGACTATGTATAGGGAAGAATACTTCAATCTTTTATAAACCATATTTTTAGTAACTCCATCATATAGAATTTTATATTTATAAAGATAAAAAAATTTTATTTTGGAAAATTTCTCAATTTATTTATAAGTTTGAGTAAATATATATATATATATATATAATAAATATTACTACATATATATATATATATATATATATATATATATATATATATATATATATATATATATATATATATATATATATATATATACATTTTTTTTTTGGGAGATCACGAACTATTTAAACTTATTAATACTTAGTAGTTATTATTAATAGCGACTTGATAAAATTAATTGAAGAAATTTTTTTAAGAACATTTTTTTACATTGATTTTTTTAGAATTTAATAAAGCCTTTTCAAAATGATCTTTAAAGATAGTAGATGATCCTCATCTGGTGTTGGTGTGTCGTGTACATTTTTATTTTCTACTTTAAGAAGCTTTTTAGACATTTCATCATGAATTAAATAGACTATTAATTTATTATCGTAGGGAAAGAAGTTTGATTTGTAAGCACTATTTAGTTAAGAATATATTGTTATTGATCGTTTTTGATGTTATCGATGATAAATTTCAAATTAAAATTTCAAAAATTTAATTTTAAATTCTCGAAAATTCCAGGAAAAAATTTATTTAAAAAAAGTCCCAGGATTCTTTCCCACGTAGAAACTCTAGTCCTAATCTCAAAGTTCTTGGAAAAATAATGAAATATGAGCCATGCATATGCAGATGTTTATAATTCTTGGAAAAACAAAGAAACCGCTGATGCTGCGGTTTTTGATTATATGAAATAAACTAATGCAATAATTTAAACTAAGAAAAAAATAAATAAATATTTTAAACAATCTGTTGTTTTTTTGTAATATGAAACCTTTTTATTTTTCGAATGAATTCTACATATGTACGTGACAAATTTAAATTTCATAAAGCTTTTTTTTTAATGAGTCCTCATCTCAAAATTCTTGGAAAAACAATGAAATATGAGACATGCACGTGTAGATGTTTAGAATTCTTGGAAAAAACAAAGAAACCGCTGATGCTGCGGTTTTTGATTAGGACTGTAGTCTCAAAATTCTCAGAAAAACAAATTCTCGGAAAAACAAAGGAATATGAGACATGCATATGCAGATGTTTAGAATTCTTGGAAAAACAAAGAAACCGCTGATGTTGCGGTTTTTGATTATATAAACTTATGTGACACTTACCCCTAACTTAGTACTCCCCTCATCAACAATTTATGATATAAATACGACTACTTCTGAGAAGACAGAAGCATTCTTGTTCTGATAGTTAAATCAGTGTGTTCTATACTAAAAAAGTGAAATGGCTGGCGGTTTTATTTGTGAGTTTTATGATAAAGTATTCACTTTGAATACAAATTTAAGAAGACATGTTCGATTGCATCATGATGGACCATCATCATCGTTTAAATGCCAAACATGTAATTTACATTTTTCGGATCGTAAGGAATGGCACCGACACTCACATTCTGATACCAAAGGTGCCGGTAATGATGAAGAAACAAATATTTACTGTAAAGGTTGTGAAAATTATATAAAAAAACAAATTGGCATTATCATATAAGGTCAAGTGCACATAAATTTAACTGTGCTGAGAAAGCAGATAATAATAGTGATGTTAAATGCATAAAATCATCTTTTAACAATAGAATTGTCACATTTTTAATTGAAAACAACAATAAAAATTATTTAATACCTGAAAAATTTTTAACGGAAATAAGAGAGAAATTAATAAAATTATTAACAGACACCATGCAAAAACACGGAAACATAAAATTTAATATGGAACTGTATGGTGAATATGTGCTGATAAAGGAAGGTGAAGATTCTTGTATGGTGGATATAAAATCCCATCAGACCAAAATGAACATTCTTACTATGCTTTCAACAAGAGATGATATCCTAAATATTTACAACGAACAATGTAATATTATAATAAAAAAGATGAGCGAATTTCAGGAGCGTGATAGTGGTTGGGCATTAATTGAAATAACACGTTTGGAGATGAACATAAATCAATATAAGTGTATCAAAGGATCACAATACCTTCCTTTACCACCAACAATATGCCGAAAATTTTCATGTATCAACGTACAAAATCGAGACGAGTACTGATTTAAATGGCCAATCATATCTGCAATTTTTCCAGTCACTATCCATAGCAATAGATGTTCAGTATATAAAATTAATAATATTGAAGATGACATCATTTTGCTGGATAATGGAATCGATCTAAATTTCACCAATTTAAATTTCCCTCTTCCGATTAATCAAATAAGAGATTTCGAGCTTATGAATCCTGAAATTAGTGTGAATGTGTTTGGACTAGAAGATGATGTTGTAGTGGGACCATACTACTTCACCAAAGAAGAAAAGTCCAAACACATCAACTTAATGCTGTTAGAGGATGGAGAAAGATTCCATTATGTGTGGATCAAAAATATTTCCAGGTATGTTAATAATATTTATAAACTATTTATATATGCCTAAACTTTATTAATAAAAAACATTTCTGCTTTTTTATATATTTTATTATAGATTGCTAAGTAGTCAACTTTCAAAACATCATGGTCAAACATACATATGAGGGGCTTAAAGCACAAGGGGTTCAAGTGACTTATGTTATAAAATAAGACAGAAGCGGTTGTTTCGCTTGTGCTCCAAGCGAAGCAGGTATTTTAATGTCATGTGCTTGAATTGTTCACTTTATCTAGCGTCCGGATGAGAATCCTACATTGACCTCTTGTGCTCTGAACAAATTCTCCGAACTTTACCTATAATTCCATATATATACTAAATTTTAGAAAAAGGCACTTAGACCCCTTGTGCTCTAAGCCCCTCATATGCAATACGTGTTTAATGCATTTTCAAGCTGAGCCATCATTACAACAGCATCAAGATGAATGCAATAAAATGGTTACAAGGATGCCTAGTATAGATAAAAGTAAGCTTAGTTTTAAAAATTTTAAAAAGAAAATGGATGTGCCTTTTGTTGTATACGCTGATTTTGAATGTATTCTGGAAACAGTAAACATTCAAAATTCTAAGAACGTAAAATCAACACAAAAGCATATTCCATTTGCTTATAGTTATTTATTAAATGTTCGTATAACTCAGACTTAGATATTTTTAAAATTTATACTGGAACTGATGCGCCACAACATTTTTTTAAAACTTTAGTTGACGACATTTTAGCTATTTACAATAGTCATCTAAGTGTTATTAAACCAATGAATTCCTTAACACCCCTTCAAAAGATACAACATCATGAAAGCAAGACTTGTTATATTTGTACGAAATCTTTATCTAATGAAGATAAAGTAGCTGACCATTGTCATCTAACTGGTCAATATAGGGGTGCTGCTCATAATCAATGTAATTTAGAATATCAAATTGCAAATTTCATCCCTATATTCTTTCATAATCTTTCGGCATATGATTGCCATCTGTTTGTAAGAGAGCTTTCAACAATTGAAGGCGATATAAATATTATACCTTTAAATAAGGAGCTTTATGTGTCTATATCAAAAAGAATTTCTGTAAATGAAAAAGATACAATTGAGCTACGTTTTTTCGATTCATTAAGGTTTATGCCATCGAGTATAGCAAAATTAGCAAGTCATTTGTCCGACAGTGATCTAACGGTAGTAAAATCCAGCTATCCAAATGATGAAGAATTTAATTTTATGAAACGTAAGGGTGTCTTTCCGTATGATTATTTAGATTCAATGAATCGTCTTGAAGAAATTCAATTACCACCTCGTTCAATATTTTTCAATAAATTAAATAATGAGTCGTGTAGTGTGGAGGATTATGAACATGCACAAAAAGTATGGAAAACATTTAAATGTAGAACATTAAAAGATTATCTACTTTTATATTTAAAAGTAGATATTCTTTTACTTTGCGATATATTTGAAAATTTCCGTAAAGTTTGTGCAAACATTTATAATTTAGATCCATGTCAATATTATACTACCCCAGGTTTATCCTGGGATGCAATGTTGAAAACAACTGCAATAGAATTAGAGTTGTTGACTGATATTAATATATATAATTGGAGACAAGTGGTGAGTACCGTAGGGAACCTGAATGCGTAATATAGCTGGTCACTTGTGACTGCGGTAGCCAACTTCAGGTTCCAATGACCGTCCATGCGTGATTCAATATCACATCCTGCCCGAGGTGTCTCTGCTTTAAGCTGAACATGGCGGATCTAGAGTGGACGCTCGATAAAAACCCGCAATCCCCGATGTTATCCGAACCGTGTCCCTGGGATGAATGGCACTGCGTGAGTGTGTCTTATAACGGTGGCCTCCGGACACTGGCAATGTCTCGGTTGTAAGTTGAGCCCACCTATGGCATGGGGCTCTGCCATATGGTGTACTACCAATATCCCCATTCTAAAAGATAATCAAATGGATGATCATTTGGAAAAAACAAAAATAAATGAACATGTCCCTATGGACACAAATGAATCCGTGTTAGGGTCTTTGGATCCTAACGCTCGCGATGCGGAGAAATCCGTGTGCGAATCTCTGGATGATATCCTAGTGCAGGGGGATGTAGGTCCCAACGTCACTGAGATACCTATCACAACGGACGAAGAGGATGCGCTCCTGGAATCAGTGCCAAACACGCAGCAATCCTCCTCAGCCGAAATTAACCAGGGTGCATAAGGTAGGATTAAACTGCCTGGTTCTGCACGTAGGCGTCTAAAGCTCTACCTGAAAGAGGGTATGAGCCTTGAAAAGGCACGAGAGCTATGCCAAAAACCAATGAGGGAAGTCCGCAGCGAGTTGTGTGACCTAAAAATTCCCAGGAAGAGAGTACGTTCGGACGGCTCCTCGCCGGACAAACCAAATCCTCCCAAACGGGCCACAGGCAACATGGCGACTGGCGCGATTACCGCCAATAGTGCCAGTGAAAAAGCCTCAGGATCAGGAATACAAAATGTCCAGCCCACATACAGAGATATGGTCGACATTATCAGGTTGGGAGTAATCCCACCAGACTTTCCGACAAGCGTATGGTCAGAGGATAAGCTGAAACTTATCCAAACTGCGGTTCTGGATAAAATTGTGGAGCTCAAAAAGGGCAGCGTAAAACCACAGTTTGCAGGCTGTAGTTTTAAACCAGGTTGGCTCACTTTCAACTGCAAGGGAGAAAAGTCAGCGGAGTGGGTAAGGGAACATGTTCCCTTAATAAAACCCTGGGAGGATGCAGTACTGAAGGTCGTATCTGAGGAAGAGGTACCAAGGGCTGAAATATTCATTGGATATTTCCCTGAGAAGCCCGACACACCTACCAGCAGGATTCTGTCTCTAGTAGAAGGACAGAATGACGATCTCTCTGTCGAATTATGGAGAGTGCTGAATCGGGTCAGCAAAGGTAGCATTGCTGAGTTAACCTTTGCAATTGACCCAAACTCGGCATCCATAATAACACAGAAAAATTATCACATTGGCTACGGGTACGGAACAGTTCACATTAGGCCCACCAACCGCCAACACGGGGCAGTGCATGACGTACCCAGGAGGACTGAGCCACGTGACAAAGCTGGCCGGGAAAAGGCCGCCACGGCTAGCGCTAGCAGATCGGGGGAGAGTTCGGTAAAACCGTCCACCTCTACCTCGGCTAGAAATCCTGCCAACACCAGAAGGGGCAAATCGGGCCCAACGGGTAAAGAGCGCCTGGCACGCGCGTCGAAAAACGACCACAGCAGAGGTGGCGAGGTCCCATCAGGCTCGAAGGGGCATGCTCCGACCAACGGGGGAAAAACCTCCACGAGTCCTAAAAAGACCTCGCATAAAAGACCGCGAAAGGGCCACGGCACTACCGCAGAGGAAGCGGTGATATTGGGCACCAATCGTGGTAGAAAGATGGCGGGCAGAAACAGGAAGAAGTAATGTACCCGGTCGCCAATAACACAAACAAGGGTACAATGCATCTGAAGTGCCTTCAGGTGAACCTACACCACGCCAAGGCAGCGTCTTATTTGCTATGTCGTAGGTTCACCACAAGCCTCCTGGATATCTGTTTCATCCAGGAACCATGGGTTAACTCTGGGGCTATTCAGGGGCTCCACAACGATCAAGGTAAGATTATTTACAACTCTGCAGCTTCGAGGCCGAGAGCGGCTCTCCTAGTCAGGAAAGATTTAATCTATTTACCCATTTCAGAATTTCTGCACGAGGATCTGGTGGCGATCAGGGCGAAGATCCCATCCATTGCGGGTGAACATGAGGTCGTTATCGCCTCTGCTTACTTGCCAGGAGATGCCGATAGTGCTCCTTCTCCCGAGGTCACTGAGCTGGTATCGTACTGCCAAAAGCGTGGCCTTGGGTGGATTATTGGCTGTGATGCAAACGCCCACCACACTGTCTGGGGTAGCACGGATACCAACAAACGGGGTGAGTGTTTACTTGAGTATATTTGTGTAAATAATATATTTGTAGCAAATAAGGGCGATGAGCCCACTTTTATGAACGTTATTAGACAGGAGGTCTTGAATCTCACACTTACTAGTAGCAATCTTTCTTATGCCATTAAAAACTGGCACGTTTCGAGTGACATTTCGTTGTCGGATCATCGGTATCTGTTTTTTGACATCGAATGCTCTTCGACGTTTGTTCAGACGTATCGCAACCCTAGGAACGCGAACTGGGACATTTTTCGCCATCACCTGGCTCTTACTGGGAACTTGTCGGGGGATTTGATTACAAGCCCAGGGGACATCGATTTTGAATCCAATACACTTTGTACGAATATCCTGGAGGCCTTCGAAGGGAGCTGCCGGCTCCGGATCCGCAGGCCTAAAAGGGATGTTCCGTGGTGGAATGAACATCTGGAGAGTCTGAGGGCTGAGGCCAGACGTTTATTCAACAAAGCTAAGGAAACTGGTGAGTGGAGCGTCTATAGAGCTGCGCTCACTAAATATAATAAGGGAATCAGGAAGTCCAAAAGGTCAACCTGGCGTGAATATTGCGGCAGGATTGACAGTCTTCCTGAATCACTCAGGCTGCAGAAGGCGCTTTCACAGGACCACACTAATGGTCTTAGCACACTTAAGCGGCCAGATGGTACGTTTACTGAGTCGCCAAAGGAGACCTGTGAGCTCCTACTTGCGACCCACTTTCCAGATTCTCTGCCCTTCTTGTCACCTAGAGTGTCCACATGTTCGCCCCAGGCGTCCAAAAGGAACATCAGGTTGGCGGGCAGAATCTTTGATGCGCAACGAGTGGCATGGGCTGTATCCAAATTCAGTCCATTCAAATCAGCGGGACCGGATGGTATCCTTCCATGCTGCCTGCAGCAGGGGGGGAGTGCTATCAATTCCCAAATGACTAGGATCTTCAGATCCAGTTTACTGGCGTGCCACGTGCCGGAACCATGGAGAGGGGTTAAAGTGGTCTTTATACCAAAGGTTGGGGGCAAGTCCGAACATCTGCCCAATTCCTACAGACCGATAAGCCTCAGCTCGTTTTTCCTGAAGACCATGGAAAAACTAATTGATAGATTCATAAGGGATGAATATCTATCGGATAACCCGATACATCGCTTTCAGTTTGCCTATCAGTCGGGCAGGTCTACGGTGACCGCAATTCATCACGTTGTGAGCACGATTGAGAAGGCACTTGGGGCAAGGCAAATAGCTCTGTGTGCGTTCGTCGACATTCAGGGTGCCTTCGACAACACTTCCTACGAGGCAATTAACTTTGCTCTAACGAGGAAGGGTGTTCCAGCTCTCATAAGGAACTGGATAAAGGAGATGCTAGCATCTAGGGTTATTAAGTTGGATCTAGGTGGTTCGTCGACGACCATTGAAGCAACCAAAGGTTGCCCACAGGGGGGCGTTCTATCGCCTCTATTGTGGACCTTGGTTATCGACGAGCTATTGGAAACCCTTAATAACCTGGGCTTCCGAACGTATGGCTATGCTGACGATCTGGTTATATCTGTGACCGGTTTTGACAATGCGACGATTTCGGGGGCGTTGCAGCGGGACCTGGACTTGACACTTGGCTGGTGCAGGGAGAGGGGACTTTACATTAATCCCGCAAAAACTACTCTGGTACCATTCACCAGACGAAGAATTCTGAGACTCAAAGAACCGACCCTTAATGGATCGGTTATCGGATTCTCCAATGAGGTGAAATACCTGGGGATCATTCTGGACAAATCCTTCAACTGGAACGCTCAGTTGGTCCACGTCACTAGAAGAGCGACAAGGGCAATATATGCCTGTCAAAGACTCTTCGGAAAGACATGGGGACTGAAACCCAGGATGATCTACTGGTCTTTTGTTGCTATCATTAGACCAATATTGTCCTACGCCGCCCTGGCGTGGTGGACTAAGACCGAACAGGTCAAGGCTAGAGGGAGGAAGCCTGCTGGGGTGCTAGTAGGATGCCGCGCATTGCTGCATATAAGGCAGGTGACTTGGTGGGTCACATGCGGATCCTGGATATCATTAGGAATGATCCATCCATTATGGTGGGTGATCACATGCTGCCTAGTTTCGCATTATATAGGAATTTTAATGTCCTTATACCTGACAGGGACCAATGGGCGGACCAATCCTGGTGGCGTGCATGCGCGGACCAGGTCTGGTTCACGGATGGTTCAAAACAGGAGAACGGTGATACTGGTGCGGGCGTCATGGGCCCGGGTTTCCAAAGGGGCTTGCCAATGGGCAAATAGCCGTCTATATTTCAGGCGGAACTCTACGCCATCATTATATGCGCTGGGGAATGTCTGAGGAGGAGGACAAGGGGCTTGAGACTTTACATAATGTCGGATAACCAGGCCGCTCTTAGGGCACTTTCTTCTCTGGAGATAAAGTCAAAGCTGGTCATGGACTGTTTTGCGTCTCTGAATGAGTTAGGGAAACACAATGACTTGAATCTATGTTTAATTCCCGGCCATGAGGGCCATGCGGGCAATGAAAGGGCTGATTGCCTGGCAAATAGGGGCGCTCGTCCTCCATTTATTGGTCCTGAGCCTTTCTTCGGCGTCCCTGTGGGACACATCAGAGGGACGCTATATAATTGGTCCGAGCGTGAATTCCTTCACGCATGGACGTCCACTTCTGGATTGAGACAGTCCAAAAGATTTGTGACGCTGTCCCGGCGCAGGGCAGGAAGGTTTCTGCTGCTTGAAAAAGCGGAACTTAGACTGCTTGTTGGCCTGTTCACGGGACACTGTGGCCTTAGGTACCACCAGTTTAAGCTGGGTAATTCATCTACCAAAATATGCAGATTCTGTGGGATGGATGACGAAACGTCGGAACATCTGCTCTGCTGCTGTCCCTCCTTGGGGACTTCTAGGCAGAAATTCTTCGGGGGGCAAATAGTGGGCCCGACCGATATCTATGATCTTCCACCGGGCAGGGTAATGGGCTTTATACGCGGCCTGAACTTGACATGGTGAGACATATGGGCTGCACAAAAGATCCTTTGGGTCGGGGTGCACATGGCCTTCACGTGTATGCCTTCACGTGTATACTACTATATACTATATAATTTTGTACTTCGGGGCATTAGGGGAGGTTTTGTTCAATGTTCGTCAACCAATTGCTAATAATAAATATATTAGTGATAATGATTCTAACAAAGAATCAAACTACTTAATATATTTAGATGTTAATAACTTGTATGGCTATGCAATGTCACAATACCTCCCCTATAAAAATTTTAAATGTGTTGAAAATTATAACCATTTCAACGTTAATAATATAGCAGAAGATTCTCCATTAGGATATATATTAAAGGTAGATCTAGAATATCCATCTACTTTACGCGACTATCATAATGATTTACCATTTTGTGCTGAGAATAAAAAAGTTGAAACCATGCAACAAAAGAAACTAATAACTGATTTAAATAGTAAAACTAATTACATAATACATTATCGAAAACTTCAGCAATGTATTCAACATGGTTTAGTTTTAAAGAAAATACATAGAATTCTTCAATTTGGCCAATCAAATTGGTTACAAAAATATATTGATTTAAATAATCATCACAGAACACTAGCAAAAAATTCATTTGAACAAAATTTTTTAAAATTTTTGAATAATGCAGTATACGGGAAAACTATGGAAAATGTTGATAAGAGGAAAGACATTAAAATAAAAATAAACGTTTACCTCTAAACGTTTAGGAGCCCGTGCTCTTATAGCTAAACCAAATTTCCATAGTTCACTTCAAATTCATGAAGATATGCATGCTATCCAAATGAATAGAATTAAAACTGAATACAACAAACCTATTTATGTTGGATTTGCAGTCTTAGAAATATCCAAATTTAAAATGTATAGTTTTCATTATGATTACATAAAGCCTAAATATCGTGAAAACATTAAACTCAATTATATGGATATTGATTCCTTTATTTACGACATTAAAACAGATGATCTATACAGAGATATTAAAAATGACATAAATACTCATTTTGATACATCTGCATGCATATCCGATAGATAATGTCTGCAATATCCCACTTCTTAATAAAAAAGTTTTAGGGATAATGAAGGATGAGTGTAATGGTAAAATTATTAAGGAATTCATTGGGTTAAGAGCTAAAATGTACTCAGTGAAAATTGATAGAGAAGATAAGGAAATTAAAAGAATTAAGGGCGTTTAGCAATGTGTAACTAGTAAATTAAGTATAAATGACTTTAGAAAATGTCTTTTAGAAAAAAAATTATATTATAATTCAATGTATATATTTAGATCTAAGAAACATCAAATTTATACTCAAAATATAAGAAAACTAACATTAAGTTATTTAGATGATAAGAGATTTATTAGAGATAATGGCGTTGATACTTTTGCATGGGGTCATTATAGAATCGATAACTATTATGAACTTATGGAAGAGGATGATGACATTTTTCTCAATGTAAATATAGATTTTTAATTAATTTTATGTTTTTATATGATTAGAAAAATTGTAATTTAAAAAAATTATGAAAAAAGAAAACGTTAAAATGTTGTTTTTATTTCAAACCATATTTATTGAATAAAAATGTTAAACATAAATGGCCACAATTAAATGTAATTTTTGTTCGTAATTATATTCGATGGGCAATTTTAAATAGTTGATGATTTCAAGTGGTGGTTGCAAGTTTCCAAAGCTATCAAAGTATTCTTTATAATTGTGATTTTTATAATATGCTACCCAGTGTGTCCCAGGACCTTTTATATCATCCAGATTAACAATTCCACATTCATTCTTTAAGGCTTTTTTAGGTATAGAATTACGCATAAAAACACCTCTAAAATGTTTTAGTTTTCTTCCATATTTATTTAAATCTACATCTGTTAACGCTCGACTGGGTAGGTTACTTAAAAGTTTTTTGAAGCTGGTGTACAATAAAGTCCATAACCAGATTTATATGGCTTAAGATATAAACCTTTTCCCATAGCAATTGATTCTATATATTTATTGTGACGTGTTGCTTCTGCCAATTGTTCTTTTCCATTCTTTATATCATTAACAGCTTTAGCTATTGCTGATCCACCTGAAGCTAAACTTCCAACAGCTGCCAAGGCTGTTAAAACAGGAATCAATGGTAGAAATCCACCAACTTTAGGCACTGGAATAACTCTTGGTATACTTATATGAGATTTCTTTTTTCTTTTAAAATCTATTAAAACAGCATCATTTATATTGGTAGGTTTCTCCTTTCTTAATAGTTTAAGAGTATTTTTAACAGTGGTAGAGAATAATTTCTTACTACACACTCTTTTCTTTCCACCTTTTCCTTTTTTTGATATTCGATCTTTTTATTATTCTTCATACCTAATCCAAATTTTACTTTTGCCTTCATAGCGTTCGTAACAAACCAAGCGTTAGCTTTTTCTTTTAAATTACTTTCTTTAGATTTAACTCGCTGCCAAGCCTTTTCAGCTAATATCTGATCAGCTTTATGTCTTTTAGTTATATCGTCAGTTTCTGAATATGCAATATCGTGCTCTCTGCAAGCAGCATCTAATAAATTTATTGCTTTATCTCCTCTTGCTAATCGTTCTTTAAGTTTTGTACCCGGTCCGCAAAACTAATATCTTTAAATTGTAATAATTATCTTTTTTGTAAAACATTACTTTTATAGTTAATTATTTTATTACTCGTCAATATGTGAATAGTTAAACAGATCGAAAACAGATATAAAACAGATCAGAAGCAGATATAAAGCAGATCGAAAACAGATATAAAACAGATCAGAAGCAGATATAAAGCAGAGCACAGCAATATGCGAATAGTTAAACAAACGAAACAAATTGTTATTAGAAATGCTGATGTTGAAAAAGAAAAAAAATCAAAATTTGTACATAGCACACTATTACCAAACACAATAAGAGCGTAAATTGTTGGACAATCAAACTGTGGTAAGACTAATGTAATGATTAGTCTTATAGAAAGTCCTAATGGTCTTTGTTTCAAAAACATATACATATATTCAAAATCCTAAACTCCTAAACGTTTACCTCTATTCTCCCATTGACATACTATTTTAATGTCTTTCCTCTTATCAACATTTTCCATAGTTTTCCCGTATACTGCATTATTCAACAACTTAAAAAAATTTTGTTCAAATGAATTTTTTGCTAGTGTTCTGTGATGATTATTTAAATCAATATATTTTTGTAACCAATTTGATTGGCCAAATTGAAGAATTCTATGTATTTTCTTTAAAACTAAACCATGTTGAATACATTGCTGAAGATTTCGATAATGTATTATGTAATTAGTTTTACTATTTAAATCAGTTATTAGTTTCTTTTGTTTCATGGTTTCAATTTTTTTATTCTCAGCACAAAATGGTAAATCATTATGATAGTCGTGTAATGTAGATGGATATTCTAGATCTACCTCTAATATATATCCTAATGGAGAATCTTCTGCTATATTATTAACGTTGAAATGTTCATAATTTTCAACCCATTTAAAATTTTTATAGGGGAGGTATTGTGACATTGCATAGCCATACAAGTTATTAACATCTAAATATATTAAGTAGTTTGATTCTTTGTTAGAATCACAATCACTTATATATTTATTATTAGCAATTGAATGACGATTAGAACATTGAACAATACCTCCCCTGATGCCTCGAAGGACAAAATTATATATATTAATATCAGTCAACAACTCCAATTCTATTGCAGTTGTTTTCAACATTGCATCCCAGGATAAACCTGGGGTAGTATAATATTGACATGGATCTAAATTATAAATGTTTGTACAAACTTTATGGAAATTTTCAAATATATCGCAAAGTAAAAGAATATCTACTTTTAAATATAAAAGTATATAATCTTTTAATGTTCTACATTTAAATGTTTTCCATACTTTTTGTGCATGTTCATAATCCTCCACACTACACGACTCATTATTTAATTTATTGAAAAATATTGAACGAGGTGGTAATTGAATTTCTTCAAGACGATTCATTGAATCTAAATAATCATACGGAAAGACACCCTTACGTTTCATTAAATTAAATTCTTCATCATTTGGATAGCTGGATTTTACTACCGTTAGATCACTGTCGGACAAATGACTTGCTAATTTTGCTATACTCGATGGCATAAACCTAAATGAATCGAAAAAACGTAACTCAATTGTATCTTTTTCATTTACAGAAATTCTTTTTGATATAGACACATAAAGCTCCTTATTTAAAGGTATAATATTTATATCGCCTTCAATTGTTGAAAGCTCTCTTACAAACAGATGGCAATCATATGCCGAAAGATTATGAAAGAATATAGGGATGAAATTTGCAATTTGATATTCTAAATTACATTGATTATGAGCAGCACCCCTATATTGACCAGTTAGATGACAATGGTCAGCTTCTTTATCTTCATTAGATAAAGATTTCGTACAAATATAACAAGTCTTGCTTTCATGATGTTGTATCTTTTGAAGGGGTGTTAAGGAATTCATTGGTTTAATAACACTTAGATGACTATTGTAAATAGCTAAAATGTCGTCAACTAAAGTTTTAAAAAAATGTTGTGGCGCATCAGTTCCAGTATAAATTTTAAAAATATCTAAGTCTGAGTTATACGAACATTTAATAAAATAACTATAAGCAAATGGAATATGCTTTTGTGTTGATTTTACGTTCTTAGAATTTTGAATGTTTACTGTTTCCAGAATACATTCAAAATCAGCGTAAACAACAAAAGGCACATCCATTTTCTTTTTAAAATTTTTAAAACTAAGCTTACTTTTATCTATACTAGGCATCCTTGTAACCATTTTATTGCATTCATCTTGATGCTGTTGTAATGATGGCTCAGCTTGAAAATGCATTAAACACGTATTGCATATGTATGTTTGACCATGATGTTTTGAAAGTTGACTACTTAGCAATCTATAAATAAATATATAAAAAAGCAGAAATGTTTTTTATTAATAAAGTTTAGGCATATATAAATAGTTTATAAATATTATTAACATACCTGGAAATATTTTTGATCCACACATAATGGAATCTTTCTCCATCCTCTAACAGCATTAAGTTGATGTGTTTGGACTTTTCTTCTTTGGTGAAGTAGTATGGTCCCACTACAACATCATCTTCTAGTCCAAACACATTCACACTAATTTCAGGATTCATAAGCTCGAAATCTCTTATTTGATTAATCGGAAGAGGGAAATTTAAATTGGTGAAATTTAGATCGATTTCATTATCCAGCAAAATGATGTCATCTTCAATATTATTAATTTTATATACTGAACATCTATTGCTATGGATAGTGACTGGAAAAATTGCAGATATGATATCCCATTTAAAGCAGTACTCGTGTCGATTTTGTACGTTGATACATGCAAATTTTCGGCATATTGTTGGTGGTAAAGGAAGGTATTGTGATCCTTTAATACACTTATATTGATTTATGTTCATCTCCAAACGTGTTATTTCAATTAATGCCCAACCGCTATCACGCTCCTGAAATTCGCTCATCTTTTTTATTATAATATTACATTGTTCGTTGTAAATATTTAGGATATCATCTCTTGTTGAAAGCATAGTAAGAATGTTCATTTTGGTCTGATGGGATTTTATATCCACCATACAAGTATCTTCACCTTCCTTTATCAGCACATATTCACCATACAGTTCCATATTAAATTTTATGTTTCCGTGTTTTTGCATGGTGTCTGTTAATAATTTTATTAATTTCTCTCTTATTTCCGTTAAAAATTTTTCAGGTATTAAATAATTTTTATTGTTGTTTTCAATTAAAAATGTGACAATTCTATTGTTAAAAGATGATTTTATGCATTTAACATCACTATTATTATCTGCTTTCTCAGCACAGTTAAATTTATGTGCACTTGACCTTATATGATAATGCCAATTTGTTTTTTTTATATAATTTTCACAACCTTTACAGTAAATATTTGTTTCTTCATCATTACCGGCACCTTTGGTATCAGAATGTGAGTGTCGGTGCCATTCCTTACGATCCGAAAAATGTAAATTACATGTTTGGCATTTAAACGATGATGATGGTCCATCATGATGCAATCGAACATGTCTTCTTAAATTTGTATTCAAAGTGAATACTTTATCACAAAACTCACAAATAAAACCGCCAGCCATTTCACTTTTTTAGTATAGAATACACTGATTTAACTATCAGAACAAGAATGATTCTGTCTTCTCAGAAGCAGTCGTATTTATATCATAAATTGTTGATGAGGGGAGTACTAAGTTAGGGGTAAGTGTCACATAAGTTTATATAATCAAAAACCGCAACATCAGCGGTTTCTTTGTTTTTCCAAGAATTCTAAACATCTGCATATGCATGTCTCATATTCCTTTGTTTTTCCGAGAATTTGTTTTTCTAAGAATTCTAAACATCTGCATATGCATGTCTCATATTCCTTTGTTTTTCCGAGAATTTGTTTTTCTGAGAATTTTGAGACTAAAGTCCTAATCAAAAACCGCAGCATCAGCGGTTTCTTTGTTTTTTCCAAGAATTCTAAACATCTACACGTGCATGTCTCATATTTCATTGTTTTTCCAAGAATTTTGAGATGAGGACTCATTTAAAAAAAAAGCTTTATGAAATTTAAATTTGTCACGTTCATATGTAGAATTCATTCGAAAAATAAAAAGGTTTCATATTACAAAAAAAATAACAGATTTTTTAAAATATTTATTTATTTTTTTCTTAGTTTAAATTATTGCATTAGTTTATTTCATATAATCAAAAACCGCAGCATCAGCGGTTTCTTTGTTTTTCCAAGAATTATAAACATCTGCATATGCATGGCTCATATTTCATTATTTTTCCAAGAACTTTGAGATTAGGACTATAGTTTCTACGTGGGAAAGAATCCTGGGACTTTTTTTAAATAAATTTTTTCCTGGAATTTTCGGGAATTTAAAATTAAATTTTTGAAATTTTAATTTGAAATTTATCATCGATAACATCAAAAACGATCAATAACAATATATTCTTAACTAAATAGTGCTTACAAATCAAACTTCTTTCCCTACGATAATAAATCAATAGTCTATTTAATTCATGATGAAATGTCTAAAAAGCTTCTTAAAGCAGAAAATAAAAATGTACACGACACACCAACACCAGATGATGATCATCTACTATCTTTAAAGATCATCTTGAAAAGGCTATATTAAATTCTAAAAAAATCAATGTAAAAAAATGTTCTTAAAAAAATTTCTTCAATTAATTTTTTCAAGTCGCTATTAATAATAACTACTAAGTATTAATAAGTTTAAATAGTTCGTGATCTCCCAAAAAAAAAAAAAAAATATATATATATATATATATATATATATATATATATATATATATATATATATATATATATATATTTTGTGTTCGCATAATATGCCCTGTGCATAAGTATATATATATATAATATATACATACATATAATATGTATGTACATATGTATGAATGTTACAACTTATTTGGTTTAGTTTTGGTTTTCTGTAGAATGAATAAGCCTAATTTTTTTTAGACTGTTGTATTAGGGTGGCAGCTAAATTTCAACTTTGGATTTTCAACATCTCCCGGGCGGAATATTGTGCCACATGGTCTAAAACTGATGTGGAGAAATTTCAGCCAAATCGGATAACTTTTACCTCTGCCCCTTTGAGGTCAAACTTCAAATGATAAAAAAAAAATTCCATACAAGCAAAAAATTTTTTTTTCGAATTTTTCCAGTTTTTTTACCCCAATTTAGAACAAAAATGCGATGTCGAAAAAAACCTGGTATTAAGAGCAACAAAAAATGTTTAATGTGTGCTTATCAAAACTAAAAAAATTTTTTTTTGAAAATTTTTTAGAGTAAGCCACTAAGTAAGTCACTTTTGAAACTGAAAATCTTGTCCGATCGAAATGAAATTTTTTGTTGTTAATAAGCTTATAAAGCTTACTAATATTAAAAAAAAAAAAAAATCGAAAAAAATTGTTTTGCTTGTATGGAAATTTTTTTTTATCATTTGAACTTTGACCTCAAAGGGGCAGGGGTAAAAGTTATCCGATTTGGCTGAAATTTCTCCACATCAGTTTTAGACCATGTGGCACAATATTCCGCCTGGGAGACATCAATATTAATACAAAAAAATTGCTCCATACATTTAGCTGCCACCCTACTGTTGTATATGTGTATATTCTTTTAAAAAAGTAAAAACTTTTGCCTTAAACTCATTTAATAAAACTATTGTTTTATTCTAAGAATCCCGGGAATAAGATTTTTTGTTTCGTTTCCCGGGAATAGAAAAAGTCCGGGAAATTAGAAACCCTAATTAGGATAGTTACAAAAAAAGCTTTATGAAATTTAAATTTATCACGTTCATATGTAGAATTCATTCCAAAAAAATAAAATGGTTTCATATTACACAAAAAAGATAATTATGAAAAGGAACAATTAGCAGATTCTATAAAATATTTATTTAGTTATTTTTTTGTTTTGTTTTTTTAAGAATTCTAAACACCTACACATCTGCTCAACTAATACTCAAATTTCTTTGTATTTCCAAGAATTTTTGGATGAGGACTGTTAAAAAAAAAGCTTTATGAAACTTAAATTTGTCACGTATGTACAATTCATTTGAAAAATAAAAAGGTTTCATATTACAAAAAATATACCATCCGATATGGTTGTATCTACACACACCCTACTCTTTACGAACATCCAACAAAGACCCCGCATAGGGTTGCCAGACGGTCACATTTACACACACACACACACATACACACACACACCCTACTCTTTACGAACACCTAACAAAGAGCCCGCATAGGGTTGCCAGACGGTCACATTCACACACACACACACACACACACACGCCCTACTCTTTACGAACACCTAACAAAGAGCCCGCATATGGTTGCCAGACGGTCACACTTACACACACACACACAGCCACGACAATCACATTTACACATACCCACACACACACACACAACCACGTCAGTCACATTTACTCACACACAAACATACACAGACAATAAAAGTGGTGGAGCTTGCAAATCACAAACCGCAAACCACAACACGATAAAGCCACAACAATATACACACATACACGGCTCAGTGTAGCGTACCAATCGATGAACTTATTGAGTTAACCAACCGACTGTAGGGTGAAAATAAAATCTTGATCGCGAATGCTCACTACGATATCGCCTCCAAGAAAAGAAGGGCATACATAGGGATAGACAGGGGATAGTTTTTACATGAAATTGTTTGCTGGGTTATGGGATGATCCCAAATTTGTATGGAAAAAGTGGTACCGAACTCCCCTAAACATACTACTCCTCGCCAAATCGATCCACTTTGAAGGAAAAAATAAATGCTCGAAACAAATAAATTCATATATACTTAGATGAATTATGTTTTTTTCCATATTACCATAAGGCGAACACTAGTGTATGTAATTTTGTAAAATTGGTTATAATGGAACTTCGCACACTGGGTTGAAATACTCAGTTTTCGACGATTAATTAAAAAATGAAATTTAATTTATCGTCAAAACTAATTGCAGTTTCTTACAGCCTATAAAATTCCACATCACTAGCTGAAAAAATTAATATCTAAAGTGCTCTGGTGTTTTTGCAGTGAGAGATCAAAATCAAAGTTTTTTTAATTTTTTTTTTTTTTTTTTTTTTGAAAAAAAGACAGAAAAACTGAAATTTTAATTTGTCAAAAATCTTATTTTTTTACAAAGTTGTTAAAACAGTCCCCAATGTAGCTATGAAACCATCAAGTTCAGGTTGTTCTGCGAATATCATGGTAAAGTTTGTGCAACAAATTTGGTGTAGAAGTGTTTTTGTTTTTGTGATTTATATTAGAAGTCCAAAAAAAATTTGAATGTTCATAGTTTAAGTGGACATATAGTCATCATTCTGTCGAGAATTGTGGTTCATATTACAGAATAAATATATATCCAATTTTTGTGTATTTTAGAAGTCATGCATTTGTTTATAAAAAGTGTCGTTGTGCTGATTTACCAACAAAACATAGGTTTGGCGATTGCTGCTGTAATTATTACTGTTTTTGTATATTAACTGTTGTCTTTCGTGTTTGAATTATATTCTTTAAGTTGTTGTTGTTTTTTAATAATAGAAGAAATAGCAAATTTGAAATGCTCAACTGTCGCAATCGGTGATAAAGATATGCAAGTGAAGCACAATTTAATGCTATAACTGGAGCTATGTCAACACAAGAGTGTTACTTATGTGACGCCACTAGCAAAAACTTCAATAATATAGGTGCCATGATTAAAAGGCCTGTGAAAACAGAATAAGGGCACTACTTTCTTTTAAAAGTTATTAAGAGCATATTTTTTATGATTTTGTTAAAAAGAAATATTTAGATTTTACACATTCTCCCAAAAATTCTTTTATTTAGACGAACTAGCAGACTGCAAAGTTGTCCAAACGTTATATCTTATTTGTGAGAAAGTTTTATTGCCAGGTCCACGACGTCGACAAGAACATTTATTTCGCATATTTATATTAAAAACAATAAAAGACTAAAATTGTTTTTAATACAAATATACGAAACAAATGTTCTTGTTGACGTCGTGGGCCTGGACTTTATTATATGTTTTCTTTAATATTATCTTCTTTAAAAGAGGTGATTTATGATAACAATTATTCCAAAAAAGTTCGTTACATGGTCAGCAATCTAAGGAAGAGTTCGAAGAGAAATATGTTATTCGGATTAACGGAACATTTTTATTTTGTTTTAATCATTATTCTGTTAAATTATTATGGAAAAAATTTCACGTTCGACACAGATTTTGGCTTAAAAAAATACAGAAGAGTTTGGAATCAAACCAAAGGAATTTTTATTATTACAATGTTATGTACGTAAAATACTGAAAGTAGTTTGACTATAAAATTGTGCCAGGTTTCGCTAAATTGCGCCTTTTTATACATGGCGTAATTAAATTTTTTCATTTTCGAACCGCAACTTTTTTTGCCACTATCTTTGACCTAGAATCGCGTCCTCCATCAACTTTAACATAGATAACAGTGCTTTCTAAGTGGTATAATTTAAGGGTTAAAAGAACGTAAAAATATTTGTTGTTTAAAATGTTATTGAATTTTTGATGCTTACGACTGTCACGTTCAACACTATGGAATTAAACATATTTAAAATTCGGTATAGCTGTTCTTCATGGATGGATCAGATTCTTTGAAAGTCTTTTGCATATTGCATATAAAGTGCCTTTAAGGAAGTGGCAGACTAGAAGTGGCTTGAAAAAAAATCGTTGTTGAAACAAAATTAGAAATTCAGAAACCATTTAGAGGGGCTATGGGTTTAACCGTCGACAAACCTAAGACTGGGTTCGGAAATACCACTGATGGTAATACGGCAAGACGTTTTTTCCAACACGCAGAAATAACAAAAATAGATTTGAACTTAATAAAAAGAATGCACATTTTGCTTATAGTAGTATCCAGCTTCAGCGGCAATGAATTGCACACAATACAGCCAGACTTTTTGTTGAAAAGTATCCATGGTATAATATGCCACCCACTTTGCACAAGTACCTAATACACGGTGCCAAAATTATTATTAATGCCCCCTTACCCATTGGGCTATTATCGGAAGAAGTGCAAGAAGCTCAAAATATTTTAAAAAATATATAGAATTTCAAACAAAACCAATTTATGTGATCAAAATTATGATTATGATAATGAGGATAATGATGATTATGATGATGGTGATCATGATCACGAAAATAATTATTTTTAGGTTCTCATATGTTATCTATATTTTAACTTAAATTCCCTTATTTGTAATAAAAATGCACTGAAATATACCTAAAAATGGTTTGTTTTATCAAATTGTATTGGTATTAGGTGAAAGATAATGGAAAAATATCCTAACAGATTTTCCCTGAATTGATACTCAAAAACTATGCAATTAAACCCACTTTGCTTCGTAGGGAAGAAAAAATTCAAAGACGAATCGAAGTAGTCTAGTGTAGGTTTTAACCTTTTCCCACCCTGTGAGGTAATGCTTTTCGGTAGTTCCCCAGGGACTCTTGGGTAATAGAGGTTTTTAGCGTGTTAAAGTCTCGCACACCTGTACCCATGTTCTGTTACTTTATACTCCATCGTTTCTCGAAAAGTGAGAAAAAAGTGTGTCTGTAACTTATGTCGAAAACTATCAAAAGAGATTAAGTCGTTACGCTATAAATGTCATAACATTACATTCGAAGCCGATGTGACATTGCAGATGTTGAGAACGCCAGTCACACATATCTTAGACGGCGACCAAAATTTTCTAAAATTGAAAAATTTTCAAGACAGTGGCGAAAGTACAACCGTCAGCTATACCAAATAATGTAAAGTGCGACTTTAGTGTTTGTTGTTTGCAAAAGAGCTTTGAAAACATTCGCATATTTTATAAAAATGTTAAAAGCAAAATAATTAAGCAATGAAAAAATGTGCCAAGAACAAAATGTTATTATTATTATTCTTTGCTTATTTGAGCTAATTTGACAGTTAAAACCGGGAACTTTCTCACAAAAATTTTAAATACACACTTTTTCTGTAAATTGACGAGTTATTTCCTTACGTGAACGCAGAAGATCACGAAAATTGTTAAGGTGTGCCATAAAAAAAGCAAGAGAAAGTACTGATGAGATCTTTGCAAAGAAATAGAAAATGACCCGTGGGTTAACCATATAAAATAACTATGAAGAAATTTGGAAGAGAAAAACCAATCCTCGGCATTAAAGAGCCAACATGGGTGAAACCCATAGTAGAGACGGTGTTTCCATTAGACGCAGATGCACTAGGCCGCAAATCTAGATTATAAATCGGTGCTTTTACTCCGCTGAGTACAGACGAGGTTAAAATTGCTTGCAATAAGCTCAAGGCTCAGGACTTGATGGTATCAAAACGGATTATACAGGTAGTAGGAAAAATATGGCCCGCACTAATTACCAATACGTTTAATAAGTGCATCGAAAATGGGGGTTTTTCTGAAAAATGGAAAAAACAAAAGCTGGTGTTCTTGAAAAAGGGAGATACACCTCTAAATGAACCTGTAGCCCGTTTCTGTATTTCTCACATCGTAAAACTATTCGCATGAAACGTGTGAATTGCAACAAAAATAGTGTGAAATTAAACAAAAAATGGTTTTTCTCACACAAGTGTTTCTGTATCTTTTCTTTGCGAGAATTATCTGTCATTTAAATAATATTCCAGCAATTATTGGAAGGATGCGAGAAAAAGTGTTTCTGTAACAATATGTTTGTTGCGAAAACATTCTTACAAGAACTGTCAAAAAAAGTCACGAGAAAAACAAAATTTAGATATTTTAAATTTAAAATATGTTTGTATACTATTTTATTTAAATAAATAAAAAATAGAAGGAATTTAAATGATGAATGCATAATTTATATAATGAAAATAAACACAACACAATTGTCTGCTTCAGTTCGAAGGTCACCAGAGGCTAAAAAGAACCGATACTTTGAGCGTAACTAGAATACATTTTTAAAATTTGAATACAGCAGTTAAGGAACATATAGACGACATGTTTTTGTCATCTGACATGTCAAATTTCCCACTGCAAAGCACATACATGTCGTGTGTTACCTTTTTAACTTTGCTTCTGTAAAAGTCAGACGCAAAGTCATCTGACAAAATTTCAATTAGAGCGTGCTCTATTTTCTTCTGACAAACCATCTGACATCAGAAATCTATGCCGGGAAGAAACTGGCAGCGGCGTCAACTATTGACGGAATCATTAGCCGGCTGAAGTTAATATTTTACAATAGCAAGATATGTATGCTCATCTCACCATTGAATAGAATTTATGTAAATATAAACATAAAAACCTTTTAATTATAAAATTCTAAATTGGTATCTTTCAAATAAAAGAAAAAATGTTAAGATGGCTAAATTATTTTACGGCGCAAATAAATATTTTCATGGCGGCAGCAAGTTATTTTGAAACCGAGAACTACTTTGGTTTCTGCAATAACAATGCGAAAAAAACAGCGACAATGTCAGAAGCAAATTACGTGTACGTTTGTGACCGAATATTATAAACCTTATGTAAAACAGCAATTTTGACAGACATGAACAATTCCATGTGACTTGAAAATTTGACATGTCAGATGACAAATACATGTCGTGTACGGGCGCCTTTAGTGGTTACACTGGTAACAACTAATAAACAACAAGTAGAATTAAGATTTGAATACATATTGTAAATTTCGATAAGAAAGATTCAATAATAAAAATAAATTTAAAAAAAAAAAAAAAAATATTTTAATATTTTAAATTGTTTTTAGCCTTTCCTTGTTTTGGTTTTATTTAGTGCTGCCAGATAAATTTGTGTATAAATCGACAAATATAATTATTAATAATAATAACTAAAATTAATTTTAAACAAATTTTGTTCGATTTTTTTTAAAACATAATCAAACAGAAGCATAGCTAATGTTCATGCACAGCTAGAATTTTGTATCATAATCTTATCATTTAGGAATCAGCTTCACGAGCAAAATACCCTTATATGAGCTCATTTTTCAATCATAAAATATACTCTCTTTGTGAAAAATGGTACCCTACAGCAGTGATGCCAAATGTAGGGAATTTTCCCTTTCTGTAGGGATTTTTTCGAAAAATTTCAACCGTAGGGGAAAAAGGACAGATTTTTTAATTTAAGGCAAATGTAGGTAATTTTTAAAATGATATCTCATTTTCAATATATTATCTTAAAATACTTAAATATTCATCTAATTTTCATTTTAAAATGAAAATTTTTCATATCCAATAGCATTTTAGTACAAATGTAGTATTTTTACAACATGGCAATCCATATATTAAAACCATGTACCCCCTAATATATCATTAAGTGGCAACGTATATTCGCGTTCGCATTGCGAACTATTCTGTTATTTCTGCTATTTGCATTCGCACTCCCATTCTCTAGAATGTATGCGAATATTAAAAGCGAATATCTAATAAATTAAATATCTGCATAGAAATTTAATTGTAAAAAAACAATCACATCTTCTAAGCTAAGAGAAATAAAAATATGCAATAAGGGTATTCATTTAAATTTTTTTTGGTTGGAAAAATGGAAAAAAGAAAAATTACACTCTTATTGACGTGAACTGTCAAAAAAAATCTGTCAAATAATTCGTGGAAGTAATTGATATTTTTCGAGATGCCGAACAAAAGTGTTAAAATTGATTTAATTGATTATTAAATTTAAAACGAAGTGATTATTGTTATTTTCATCATAATATTCGACTACAAAAAGTTACTCAAAATGGCGATTGTCTGCCAAAAAGTCGAGTATTTTATTAACTTCAGCTTCTGTCAATTTTTTTGACCCCATTTCTTTTTTTTAATTCTTTTTTAATAACTTTTTTCAACACATATTTAATATGAATATGAATTGTTCTTTTTAAAAGATTAAATGAAAAATAAGTTATCTTTGAAATGTTGTAACTATAAAAAATAATTTTTAAAATCAGAGTTGTTCAATTCAAGAGTTTATAAAAAGAGATGCAATTTTTCGTACTTTGTATTAAAAATTAGCAATTTTTTATGAATGGCAACATCATTTCGTTTGACGTTTAAAGGGGAAAATTACATCTTTTTATCCTAACTTTTTACACTTGGTTATAGTCTGATAAAAATGTAACTTTTGGTGGAATTTTTTTTCTTGTGGTTGTTGTAACAAAAACTACATTTTTCCACTTTTCCATTTTTCCAACAAATAAAAAAACTGAAATGAATACCCTTAATATAAAAAAATTTGAAATAAAAACTTTTATGGATATGAAATGATTTACTTTTAAAAGGAACTTTTTTATATTTAAGTTCAGGGAACCGAAGAAAACATTTTGTTTTTAAATTTTACAGAGCCTTCTTTTATTTGGTAACAAGTTTGCTAAAAATTATTTACTTATGTTAGAAAAATTACTAAAAATTAGTATTCTTGAAAACTATTAAGCTCTTACAAAATGAACAAAAGATGAGGAAATGATAAATCAAATACGAAGTTTGACTCTCTTTTATAATAAATATGTACAAAATATTAACAAAATAAATATGTTACAATAAATTTTTAGCGTAGGGAAATTTTTTTTTTTTTTTTGGTTGTAGGGATAAAGGGATTTTTTTTTTGGACACACGAAGGGATTTTTTGAAATTTTTCCTGGCATCACTGCCCTACAGATAAATCACCTGAAAGAATCACATCGAATACAATTTCTGATCCTTTTAATGTTAGTTTTTATAATCATTATTCGTAAATTATATAGTTGTTGATTATATGCAAATTTTTTTTTTTTTTTTATATTAAAATTTTTAATTAGGCTTAAGTTCATCAAATTTAATTTTCGTTAAATTATTAAAATGGATAATCATTTAGAAAAAAAGCAAATTCCGATCTACCAAAGCTTAAAATACAATTTGGTTTAAGGATTGATGTTTGACTAGTGACGTCAGCAGTCGTCGATGGCTGCGAGTGTAAGACGGCAAATCCATCTGAAGAGATCGAGTGGTTGCGATCGAAACATGTCATGGTAACCTACCGGTCAGGGTTCGAGCCCCGGCCACGGTCAAGAATGAAAGATTATCAATAACAATTTTTATTAATTTTCATGTTGTAATATTCCTTTCTTCATAAAAAAAAAAATAATTTAATGAAAATTTAATTTGATGAACTTAAGCATAATTAAAAGTATTAAAAATTTGGATTAAAAGCCATAAATAGTTCAACAAAATAACCACAATACTAATTATTGTTTTTGATTATATTTTATATCATTTTTTATTGCCATGTTTTTTAATTTTTCTCCTATAAAATCAGCACCATTATGGCTTTTGATTATTCGAACCAGCTTTATTTTAAACAAAAAAAAGAAGAAAAGAAACAATTTGCACTAACATATTATGCTCATAAATTGTCAAAAATTTTTGGGCTTCTTTATTCCAAGCTTTTTTGATTTGGCAAAAACAAAAATTCATTATTTAAACATATAAATGAATCGTATATGAATCCATTTTCTATCGGCTGTAGGAAAAATCGCCCAAAGAAAAATGGCACAAAAAAATATATGAAAAATCGCCAAAAAAAATTCCATGTAAATTTCATATGAAAAGTAACCCAACATTTTTGGGCTATTTTTCGTTGTATGAAAAATAGCCCATTTCTTCGGGCCATCTTTCTTTTTTAAAATTATTAAATCTTAAATCTTAATTACTATTTGTCTAAATCATTCATTATTACTATACGTCGAGTACCTAAATGTTATTTATAAAAATAACGGGACATATTGCGGCTGTAGGAAATATCGCCCAAAGAAAAATCGCCCAAAAATTTTTGGGCTATTTTTCGTTATTGTTGGGTGATTTTTCGTTTTTCGTTTTAATAAAAATGTTGTATGAAAAATAGCCCATTTTTTTGGGCCATTTTTCATTTCTAAAATTCTACCATAATCTTACATAGCAGAGAAAACCATGTTTTATTATGGTTGCAAACAACAAAACTATTTTTCAAGAAACTAATTTAACCATAATATGGTTGTCGGCGACAATGATTTGGTTAAATTAAACATAATATGGGTAGAATTTTTTTAAAAATGGTTTTGTAGCTTTTTCTCTGGGTGTATATATTAAATATATATATATCGAAAATAAGGATTTTCGCTTCTATGGTATAACAAATACTGGCTTCGCTAACTAAAGCTGCTCTGTATAGCCGGCCTTCGGCCGGGCGCAAGGATTTTCTACTCTATGGTATAACAAAGACCGGCTTCGCTAACTAAAGCTTCTCTGTATAGACGGCCTTTGGCCGGGCGCAAGGATTTTCTCCTCTATGGTATAACAAACACCGGCTTCGCTAGGTAAAGCTTCTCTGCGTAGTCGGCCTTGTTCGGAAACAAGGCAGTTTTTCGAAGCTTTACTTAGCGAAACCGGTTTTTGTTAGACCATAAAGGAGAAAAACCTTGCGCCCGGCCGAAGGCCGGCTATACAGAGAAGCTTTAGTTAGCGAAGCCGGTCTTTGTTATATCATAGAGGAGAAAACCTTGCGCCCGGCCGAAGGCCGGCTATACAGAGAAGCTTTAGTTAGCGAAGCCAGTATTTGTTATACCATAGAAGATGAAATCCTTATTTTTGATATGTATATATTTCATATATACACCCGGAGTAAAAGCTATAAAAATATTTTAGCCATATTATGTTTAATTTAACCAAATCATTGACACCGACAACCATATTATGGTTAAATTAGTATCTTTAAAAAAATCACTTGAAATTTTAACGGTATTTAAAAAAAAAATTTACACATTTTTGATTATAAGTTAAGTTGCGGACGTTATGACAATTCTTCGATGGACATTATGACACTTTTAAAAGTGTCATATAGTTCAAGGACACTACGACACTGGACGCTATGACATGTCACCTAAATTTATATGATTAACAAACACTTTTTTGCAAATTGAGTAATTTTTTTTTTTTTTTTAATTCGTTTTTGCTTTTTGGGTCATTTTTCATTTTCTTTTTGGGCCCTTTTTCGTTTTTTTTGGGCAAAATTTCATATTTACCTTTTTGGGTCATTTTTCATGTTCGCTTGGGCGATTCTTCATTTGGGCGATTTTTCATTTTTTTTTTTGGGACATTTTTCTTTGGGCGATATTTCCTACAGCCACATTTTGCACTTATTTGTATTTGGTAGCCGTTACCAATATAACCGCTAATTAATTGCATTCAAGTGTCAAAAAAGCCTGCTAGGCTCAAAGTGTCGGATCTTTTCAGCCTCCGTTGACCTTCGAACTTTATTAGATCCCGAGCGAGGTAGTTGGGATGGACCATTCGTTTATCTATGTATTTGACTGAAAACTTTTTAATTTCTTCCTGGATGGAAGCGATGTTTAGATGTCTGTGGATATTGTCATTACGTATATACCGTGGGGCGCAGACAATTTGCCGTGATATCCTAGACTGTCTTCTTTGTAGCTTCTGGATGTTTGATGCACATGCAGTACCCCATAATTGGATACCATATGTCCATATTGGTTTTATGATAGACTTGTATAAGAGAACTTTGTTGTCTAAGGATAAGTTAGAGTTTCGACCGATTAGCCAATGTAGTTGAGCTGCTTTAAGTTTCATAGCCGTTATTTTCGCTTCAATATGACGAGACCAGGTCAGGCGTCTATCTATATGTATTCCCAAGTATTTAACATGGCTTTCTACCAGTGATGCTATTTATTTTAACAGGAGGGCACGTTTGTCTTCTGAGCGTGAAAGTTAAGTGAGCACATTTAGCCGGGTCAACCTTTATTTTCCATTTTTCCAGCCAGGCTTCTAGTTCATTGATGTGGGACTGTAAATGCTGCGATGCAACTTTTGGGTCCTGATTAACACTAATAAATGCTGTGCCGTCTGCAAACGTAGAAGTATGTGTGCTCGGGCTTGTTGGAATATCAGCTGTATATATTATATACAGTAACGGCCCTTATATGCTGCCTTGAGGTAGTATTGGTTTTTTGATCTAACCATGAATGTTCTGCCAGTTAAATAGCTCTCAAGGAGTTTCTGAGTGTTTTGTGGAAGCATTCGTGTTATTTTCATGATCAGCCCATCATGCCAAACTTTGTCGAATGCTTGGGAACTATCTATAAACAGTGCTGAGCAATATTCCTTTCTCTCAAACGCTGATCTAATTTGGGTAACAATTCTATGCACTTGTTCGATTGCACCATTGCCTTGCTCGGAATCTGAACTGATGATCCGGAATGATTGTGGAATGATTAGGAATCATAACAATTGTAGAGGTCTTCCAAGAGGATGGGAAGTAGCCAACTCGTAATATCGCATTAAAGATGAGCAGCAAGATTCTTGAAGCAGACGTAGGTAAGTTTCTTATCATTGAGCCTGTGATGCGGTCAGGACCGGGAGATTTTTTAATGTTGACCTTTTCTATCGCTGATTTTACTTGGGTTAATCTAAATTTTATTGGATCGTTAACTGTATCAGGAACAAGTATCAGCATCATGGGGAGTGAAAACTTTCTCCAAGTGGCTTGCAAAGGCGTTAATTTTTTCATTTGTGTTTTTGGCCCAGGTACGGTTTTCCAGTCTTAGTGGAGTGTTATAGGGCATTGCATATGTCTTACAGCCTTCCATAAGCTGTAATTGGAGTTTTTTGTGGCATCTAAGCTGTTTAGATAGCCTTTTACTTCACAGTCGTGTTTCTGTCTCAGTTTTTTGCGTAGAGTTGCCTGGCATAACCGCAGTTGGGCCTTGATGGTTGGGGAACGATTATTTTGCCATTGTCTTCTCAACTTCCTTTTTTTCCTGACAAGGGGGTCACATCTGTGGATAGTGAATTGCGGACCACGCTTTATTGTACGCTTGATTGCGGTTGCATTTCTTGCAGCAGAAACCAAGGCATCCGTAAGTCGGTTGACAGCTGTTTGGATGTCAGATGAATTTTTTAGGGAAATGCTCACATACATTTTATACTTCAACCAATTTGTGTTTTTGTTTGGATAGGAAACAAAGTTGCCTTTTAGAATAAGGATTGAAGGTGAATGATCAGACGATAAATCGTGTGAGTAACTTATTAGTAATTGATTGCGCTTGATGTTTTTAATAACGGCAAAGTCGATAAGGTCTGGTAGCTTGTTGAAGTCAGTGGGCCAATAGGTAGGTTCTCCACTCGATACGACATCAAGATTTTTTGCTGTGACGGTGTTATATAACTGGTTTCCTCTAGGACTTATAAGTCTAGAGCCCCAATACGTATGCTTAGCGTTGTAGTCGCCTGCTGCAATGAATTTTTGTCCCAATGTGGAGAAGAAGTTTAGAAATTTATCCTGTGCAATTTTATGTCTAGGGGGACAAAATGCGGCTGATAACGTGATTTTAAAATCTGTAAGATTTATAGATGTAGCCTGGATACAATCTTCCTTGTACTCCGGCATTGGAAAGTGCCTGACTTGTTTGTGCACAATTATGGCTGTGCCACCACAAGCCCGTGGGTTTCAGAGACGAGAAGCACGTCGATCTCGTGCATTTGAAGAAAATGTTCTACTTCGTGTTTATGTTGGGAGAGCCCGTTTGCGTTCCAGAAACATATTTTTAACTGGTTCATTTTTTATTTAGTAGAACTTGCAGGAGCATGTTTTGGTTTCGCATCATTTCCTGAAACATGTTCTGCATAGTGGCCATGAAGTTATTAATAATTTGAACTAGATTTTCAATTGAGCCCGATATGTCTGCAGAAGGTATTTGTGGAGATTCCTTAAGAACATCAGCGTATGAAGGTTGGTTTGCGTTAGCTACTTTCGCAGGATTATGTCCGTGGGAGTTTTCTCTCAGGACTTGGGCATATGAGTAGTTTTTATAGTTGGTTTGTATAGAGCTAGCATAGGAGCCCGCGGGAAAGCTAGACGCGTAAGGTGGACGATATTGGGAGTTCGCATATTTTTGGATTTGCTCAGGTTCTTTTAAGAGCAAGAATACTCTACAACCCCTTTAGTTGGCTATGTGATTTTCACCGCAGTTACTGCATTTCCTTACCTTTGGGTCAACTTTGGAGTGATTGCATTCCGAAGTTTTATGAGCGTCACCACAAACCACACATACGTGAGGTAGCTTGCAATGCGATTTTGTATGCCCGTATTCCTGACAATTGTTGCACTGAGTGGGACCCTTGCGTTTTAATGGCTCCTCTACTGTTATTCTCCTACTTAGGAAGTATCTCAAGTTGTTAATAGGATGAACCGAATTTTTTGATTTTAAGAGCGATGAATCGAAAGCTATCTCGATACGGTGCATTGGTTGAGGAACAATTCCTCATACCCTTCCAACTCTAAGGCAGATCTTATTTCCTTTGTAGGAACGGAACTATCTATACCTTTTATGACGACAGTCAAACCCTTAGCACTTTTTAGTTGATACGTATAGTAACTTTTCTTTGCTGCATCGAGGTGTTTTGAGATGATACAAAAGTTTATTTCAGTATGGGTTTCGATCTTGGTCTCTTGGATTTGTCCTCGTCGTAATGAAACGACATAAAAATTATTTTTGCCCACAAGTTCGGACAACATGTTTACTATAGTATTAGATGTTTGCTCTCGCAGGTAGATGGGTGGAGGTTTGGCTTCTTTAATTACTGCTACATTAGCTGATTCTGCTTCTTCGTCGTCAGGAATGGAAAGTACAGTAAATCTATTTTGGCTTGTTGCAAGGAGCCTACGTTAGAACTTTTGTATTGTTTAGGTATGCGATCTTGTTGCGTGGACCTAGGACTAGCCTTTCTCTTGGTAATGGTGATATATCTATCCATACCTGTTTGCACTTTTGTATGTTTTGGCACAGCTCCAGTGCTTATTAATGCCAAACGGGGTTCAGGTTGGGCACACTTGGGCTTAACTTTATGTAAGTCGGCCTTCGTTCGGAAACAAGGCAGATTTTAGAAGCTTTACTTAGCGAACCGGTACTTGTTTTACCATAAAGGAAAAAATCCTTGCGCCCGCCCAAAGGCCGTCTGAGCAGAGAATCTTTAGTTAGCGAAGCCGGTCTTTGTTATACCATAGAGGAGAAATCCTTGCGATATGCTGAGAAGCTTTAGTTAGCGAAGCCGGTTTTTGTTATACCATAGAGTAGAAAATCCTTGCGCCCGGCCGAAGGCCTGCTATGCCGAGACGTTTTAGTAAGCGCTGCCGATATTTGTTACACCATAGGGGAGAAAATGCTTGCGCCCAAAAGTGTTTTTGTAATATGTTTAATATATGCACCCAGAAAACAACAAAACCATTTTTAAAATTTTTTTAACCATATTATGTTTAATTTAACCAAATCATTGTCACCGACAATCATATTATGGTAAAATAAGTTTCTTTAAAAATGTTTTTTTTTTTGGTTTTGACCATAAATAAAACATGTTTTACTCTGCGTGTATGTAGATCTTGTTTTGTATATAACATCTTTAGTAATTATGGACCTTGTGACATTTTTAAAAATGACATAATGTCAAATTGAAAAGTGTCTTAATGCCCACGGACTTTATGACATTTTCAAAAGTGTCACAGTGTCCATGGACACTACAACACTGGACTTTATGAGCTTGCAAAAAGCTATATTCTGTTTTGAGTAATTGATTATAACTATGCAGTGATTAATTAATATTTAACTATTGAAGAGTGCACAAAGTTTGGCGGAGGGCTCATATAAATATTACTGTGGGGAAAAAAATCGTTTTTGCTTTTTGGGTAATTTTTCATTTTTTTTTTTTGCTCTTTTTCGTTTTTTTGGGCAAAATTTCATATATAACTTTTTGGGTAATTTTTCATGTTCTTTTGGGCGATTTTTCATTATTTTTTTTTGAGCCACTTTTCTTTGGGCAATTTTCCTGCAGCCTTTTCTATCACTCAAGTTATAAATCCGTTTTTAATCATCAAAACTGATCTGAAAATATTCATTTCGGTGATTTTTACAAAAAATAATCACCCAAATGCTAGCTGGTTGGGTATTTTATACATTTTTTCCTTTATTTATTCCTCTTGGGAACATAGGACTTCTACAAGAGATTTATATTTAATTTTGTCATAACATATTGTTTTAATTTCATCAAAGGTTTTGTTGTGTTTGCTTAGTTCACTCAAAACCGTTCTTCTCCAAGTATTAATAGGGCGTCCGCGACGTCAGCTGTTTTGAGGATTCCATTCTAGCGCTGTCCTTGTAATACTGTTCCTTGGTCTGCGCAGTGTGTGACCTATCCAACTCCACTTCTTTTTAGCTATTTGGGTTGTTATTGGCTCCTCTTTCGCTATTCTCCATAGTTCAACGTTTCTTATTGTGTTAGGCCAGAAGATTCTACATATAATACGCAGGCAATTGTTTATAAAGACCTGCAGTCTATGCGCTATGTTGTTGGACATCAGCCAGGTTTCGCTTCCGTAAAGAAGAGTAGACTTTACACACGCGTTAAATATTCTTATTTTTGTATTTTGTGAGATCTGCGGAGACCGCCACGTTTTGTTAAGACGTCCATAGGCAGCTCTAGCTTTTTTAGCCTGTTTGATACATCTTCGTCGACACCCCCATCGACCGACATCATGGAACTCAGATAACAAAAAGATTTCACATATTCAATTTTCTTATTTTGTATTTTGATATGTTTGTTGGAAGTGTTATTTATTTGCATTGCACCTGTTTTTGCAATATTAATTTCCAAGCCTGCGCGGCTTGCTAGTTCAACTAGGTCATTGACTTTACTTTGCATGTCATTAAAGTTGTGTGAAATGAGACATATGTCATCAGCAAAATCTAGATCTTCGAGGTGTTTAGTGAAGGTCCATACAATTCCTCTTCTTTTTGTGGTTAGTTTTTCAATTATTTCATCAAGTACAACGGCAAAAAGCAGCTGCGAAAGAGGACACCCTTGTTTCACATTTGTCGTAAAGGGTTCACTATTTCTTCCATTGTGTCTGACGAAGAGTGTAGTATTGTTGTACATTGTCTTTATAAAAGTTATTATTTTTGAAGGCACTACTTTAGCTCTAAGTGCTTCCCATATTGCACTACGCCTTATTGAGTCGAAGGCTTTTTTAAAATCGATGAAAACTAGATAAAGAGGTGTACGCCATTCAACTGATTGTTCTATTATGACGCGCAAGGTATTTGTCTGATCCACACAATTGCGATGTGGACGAAAACCTGCCTGCTCATCCCTTAGTGTTTGTTCAACCCCTGCCAGCCTAGTTTTAATATTTATTGCAATTATCTTGTAGATTGCGTTGAGAAGTCAAATCGTTTTTCTTGGGAAGTTTTATAATGACGCCTTTCGTCCATGTGCTTGGAAGTTCTTCATTTATCCAAGCGTTGTTAATATAGGGGATTACAATTTCAGCGGATGTAAAGGGGTTTGTCTGGAGGAGTTCTGGGGGGATGCCATCGTCCCCAGGTGCCTTGCTTCGTTTCAGTTTTGAAATAGCGGTGGAAATCTCTTCGATGTCTGGTGGGGTGTCCGAAATTGAGGTGTTAATTGTTGTGGTTGTTTCAGAGGAAGTGTTGTTTCCTGTGATGTTGTTTTCCTTTGTAAAATTGCTTATAGACTCGAAGTGACCTCTCCTTCTACGAGTTTGTTCATCTACATTTGTAAGCAGCTGTCCATTTTTATCCTTTAAGATAGTTTTACGGTTCATGTTTGTTCATGATTTGTGATGCGGCCAATTATATTATAAAGTTCTTGAATATTATTTGACCGTGCTGCTACTTCGGCTTCACATGTTAAATTCTCGAAGTGTTTTCTTTTGTCAGATTGGGCTGATTTCTTAACAGCTTTCGCAGTGGCTTCGTATCGAGTTGTGAGGTTTGGATTTTCTAACTTTTGTTGTTTAAGATTATTTCTTTCCTGTATTAGTTTCCAGTTGTTGTCTGATATCCAAACTTTCCTATCCACTTTTTGTTTGTATCCTATTTGCTCTTTTGCTATATTTCTTAAAGACTTGCATGTCTCTTCCCACGCATTATCTTAACAGTTCTCCAACTTCTTCATTTTTTGATTGTTCTTTTAATTTGCTGACATCTAGGCGTTTGTGTATTTCCCTTCAACATGTTCTTTAATTTAATTTGTATTGTAGCAACTACTAGTTCGTGGTCGCTATGGATGTCAGCAACTCTCTTGGTGCGCACGTCTTGTAATGAGCTTGTCCATTTGCGGTGGATACAAATGTGATCTATTTGGTTTCGCGTGTAGCTATTTGGATGTGACCACGTGTATTTGTGTATTTCTTTGTGTGGAAACATTGATCCATCAATGACTCTGATAGACTGTGATTATCGTTATTATAGACCCTCGAAAAAAAATTTTTACTTTTCGTTTTTTATTTAAATAAAAATCAGGTTAAAAAAAATTACACATATTCAGTTCAATAAAATAAATCTTAAAATTATTTTAGTCTTTTAACAGTAAAATATAAAATTCAGGCATTAAAAAACTAAAAAAGAAAATATAACAAAACAAAAATATAAAAAAAACAAAAACTATAACAAAACAATAAAATTTATTAATATAAGTATAAAAATTAATCATATTTAGCATCACTCGAAGATAAGTTTTCCATTTTTTTTGCAAAATATATTTAGAATATCTTCTGCACAAATATGAGTTTTGACTAGTTCGTTTTCAATATTTAAAATGGCCATGTTTGAAAATCTATCCTGATTCATTGTTGAACAAAGCCATGTTTTAATTTTTCTCATAGCCGAAAAACTTCTTTTACATCCAGCTGACCTAATAGGTAGGCTCATTGCCACCTGTAGGAGTTTGAATAAGTTTGGGTAGATATTTTTATCTATTTTAGATTTAAATTTAAGTAAACTTATATTTACACATGTTTCATTAGATACATTATTGATCAAATTTTTAAGAACAGTGACTTCTGCTTTGAGAGAGTCGCAATTAATTTTTAAAATATATTTATAATTATCAATGAATTCTGCAGATTTTTCTAAATCTAATCTGAAGAATGCATTAACAGATTTAGCAAACGGAATACTTTGAAATCTGTATTCTAAGTTGGAGGATATATTATCAACAACAGGAAAGTAAATGTTTATTTTCCAATATTCTGCTGCTGAAGTGTTGTTAGGTAAATCTAAAAACTGATCCTTACCCAATGTTGAATCAACATAGAATTCTTTTTCTAAAGAGCTTACTTTTTTTCTTTTTGATATTCTAAGAGGTTCCAGTGAAATATCATTTTCGTTTGCAAATTGTTCTTTTTGACTCCAAATTGTCGAAAAATTATTTCGGCTTACTTTAAATGTATCTATTGTAGCAATAATTGAATCATAAGCTTGTCCAAGAGTTGCATCTTTTGTTTGAAAAAACTTGCTCAATACATTAATGGTTTGAAGTACAAAATAAAAAATATGTAAGTTTACAATAAAATCAGGTTTAGTTATTGAAGTCAGAATACCAAGTGCCTCAATTGCATTTTTATCTCTACCTTTATTAATTTCTTTTTCCAATGCATTTTTAATAAGCACAAAATTGTTAATAATAGATTTGCAATTCTCATACCGACAGCTCCATCTAGTAGTGCTGAGACTTCTAATTGAAACATTATTAATTTTTTTAATTCGTTGTTGTTTCCGGGCTTCGAAAAATGGGTATATAATGCTTCAATCGTATTAAAAAAAGACGTCGCCGTTCTTATGTTTGAACAGGAATCCACAACTACCAAATTTAATCTGTGACCTAAACAGTGAATAAAAACTGCTTGAGGATTTGATTCTTTAATTTTGGCCTGTAATCCATTTTTATAGCCAGACATAACATTAGCGCCGTCGTAGGACTGCCCAATAATTGGTATACCAGTTAAACCCGTTTTTTCAAAAAAGTCTAATAATAAGTTTTGTAAGGCATTAGAGGTTCTATCTGAAGAACAATCTACAAATCCTAAAAATCTCTCTTCGAGCTCATTTGTGAATCTTATTACTATCGATAACTGATAACTTCTTTGAAACATCTCGCCTCATCTACCATCAGGGAATAAAAGCCACATTTTTTAACACTTTGTGTGATTATGTTATTTACAACATTCGCCGAAATAGTTATTAATTCATTTTTGATAGATGGGCTGCAATAATTTTTAGTCTTGATAAAATTTGATTTAAACTTGTCATCATATTTTGCAAAATAATCTGAGATCTCGAGAAGTTTCCTCTGTTTTTGGAGTTTATGTCCTCTCTGTGTCCACGAAGAGGAAGCCCCTGCCGTGCTAAAACCAAAATTAAATCAATAATCTTTCTGAGATATTCACGGGTCTGTTCTATTTGTTCCGAATGCTGTTTTAAAATTAAATCATGAACCTCCGGTGAGCTTTGAAACATTTTGTATCCCTGAATACTTTGCATATGGGTGACAGAATTGTTGTGCTTTTTGAGGGCTTCACTAAGCTTTTTCCACTTTTCATAGCCGGAAACTACAAACTTTTCATTTTGTTGCCGGCATTCTTTTGAACCGAAATTGCGGCATACAAAACAAAATGCCTTTTGCTTTTCCAAACTATATTCAAGCCAATCATTTGTGTCATAGTACTTTGAAGAAAACGATCTATTTTGTCCATCAACAAATGTCTTTGTAAAAGCTATTTTTGGTTTCTGTGGACCGCTTTCTTTTGTTCCTAAGTCTGACACATCACCAACTTGTAAACTATTTTTTGATGTTTGAGGCTGCTCCTCTTCTTAAGATGTGACATCAGCATGAATTACATTTATTGGCTCAGTCTCAGAACTTTCAGTAGCATTTGCACTTTGTTTTGGTTTAAAAAATTATCTTATATCATGTATTTTTTTCATGGCTATAAATAAAACTTCTTATCATATTTTATTATATTTTAGTTAACTTTATACGTACCACTGTTAAAACTTTATTATATATTATTATCTGTTTCTGTTTTAATCAACTTTTTAGCACTTTTTTAATAAAATAAAATATTATATTTTGTAGCCGGTTAACTTTTTTTTTTTGTTTGTTTACATATTATGTTTACGATCATATGTTCAACTACACGGAAAAGTTATGAAGTAAGCGGTGTGTTTAACACTTAACAAAACGATTTGCACAGTAGTGTGCATTTTAACTAATACGTATATAACAATTCTTAAGTGCACAGACAAAAACAATATTTTTAATAAAGACATTTAATAGAACCTAAAGAAAATTGTAATTGGATTTAAAAAAAATGTATTCATACAAAAAAATGAAAAAATTCTGGGGGGGGCTAAACTGTTTCTGGGGGGCTTAGCCCCCAGACCGGTCTATCTACGCCAATGACTCGATACCACTTCACCACTAACACACCATCGCATTTCACTGATAGCCAAGATCGCGACGTTATATTTATCTAATTGGAGTTCAAGTTGAGCCAGTCTTGAATTCGAATCCGTTTACGTGTGCCAAAGGTTGTCAACTTTTGTGGGGTTAGTAAATCTCTATTAGAAGTTTCATAAATCAGTTTCGATTTCATACATATAAATTGTATATTGTGCGACCTTAATTTTTTAAGCATATATTTATTTTAAAAAGCTTGAGGTCTATTTTTTATAAAATTATTTATCTTCTTTAATCCGATTACAATTTAAAGTTGTTATTTTTCCTTGAAGAAGTCACACAAAGGCGTGACAAAATATCATATTGAACAAAAAATAAAATAAATATTTTTATAAAAAAGCCAAGTCGGTTCATTACTTCACCTGGTCCTCATACAAGCAAGTATCCTCTCGAAATAAAGGTTTTGGAAACTGCTGGAAAGTGTACTAATGAAAACACTGGGATGATTCGTGCAAAACCTCGTTGGATTATACTCGATGCAATATGGTTTTCGAAAGGGAAAGAGTAAAATAGATCCGTGCTGGCCCATTCTTGTGGATCATAACGTATTGAACATGAAACTACAAGTAGGTGCGAAAATACACCTATCCCTCTATTTACACGATAATTTTTTGCACGATTTAACTTTTACACGATTTTTTTTTTGTTTTCGTTGAGGGATGTGGAAATTACTTTAATTTACACGATTTTTTATTTTGAATATTTTTAGCAAAAATTACTTTTCTTATAAAATATATCCTACAAAATTATAAAAAATAGTTATTTTATAACTATAATATTTAAGTTTTAGGGTTGATTTTAAATAATAATTATATTTAAAATCGTTTAATAAATAATTCTAATTTCACTAAATATTAAAATGAAAAAAAATGTATTAATCTGGTACACTTAAAATAAATTAAAATTTCCATTGTGTATAATTTAGCAAGGTGGCTTCAATATCACAACAATACACCAACAACAGGCAAAGCAAAAACAACCAGCTGTTTTTTGAGACAAATGCACATTTTTATGATATTTTGTATATATTTAGTATACATATAGTGCTACCATAGTTTTATCTTAAAAAATTAAGACTATTTAAATAACACTGAAAAAATCAAACTACATATATTTAAATACAATTAGATTTTATATTAAAATTAACAAAGTACATTTTTAATTACGAAGTCAAGAAGTAAATATATAAATTATGGAGGTTATACATATGTGGTGGCATGTCATAACGTCCAGTGTCATAGTGTCCATGGACTTTATGACACTTTACTAAGTGTCATAATGTCCACAACTTAACTTAGAGTCAAAATTGTGTAAATTTTTTTTTTAAATACCGTTAATATTTCAAGTGTTTATTTTAAAGAAACTAATTTAACCATAATATGGTTGTCGGTGACAATGATTTGGTTAAATTAAACATAATATGGGTAAATAATTTTTAAAAATGGTTTTGTAGCTTTTTCTCTTGGTATATATATTAAATATTTATATCGAAAATAAGGATTTTCTCTTCGATGGTATAATAATTACTGGCTTCGCTAACTAAAGGCTCTGTATAGGCGGCCTTCGGCCGGGCGCAAGGATTTTCTCCTTTATACAGAGAAGCTTTAGTTAGCGAAGCCGGTGTTTGTTATACCATAGAGGAGAAAATCCTTGCGCCCGGCCGAAGGCCGGCTATACAGAGCAGCTTTAGTTAGCGAAGCCAGTAATTATTATACCATCGAAGAGAAAATCCTTATTTTCGATATAAATATTTAATATATACACCCAGAGAAAAAGCTATAAAACCATTTTTAAAAAAATTTTACCCATATTATGTTTAATTTAACCAAATCATAGTCACCGACAACCATATTATGTTTAAATTAGTTTCTTTAAAAATAGTTTTGTTGTTTGCGACCATAATAAAACATGGTTTTCTCTGCGCGTATGTAGATCTTTTTTGTATATAACTTCTTTAGTAATTATGGACCTTATGTCACTTTTAAAAGTGTCCATTTCCAAAGTGTCACAGTACCCACTGGACGTTATGACATGTCACCTGCATATGTATTATTTGAAATTAACGAATACTTCCAAACGTTTATTTTCGTATGGTAACCTTAACATTATATATAAAAAGAGGGTTTACCGTTTTTATATTTACATACACAAGAAGCCTAAAAATGTATTAAAAGATCAGTTAGTGTTTAGAAACAGAGAGACGTGTATCGTGGTACATTTTTTAACCAGAAATATAAAAATATTTCTGACGTCGTTTTTTGCAAAATTTGTATGGTATAATTTATTAAAAACTCTTCACCATACCGAAAAATATTAATAAAAACCAGGCGAAAAGAAAAGTAATATCTTTAGAAACAAAAATTCAGATTTAAGATAGACTATGAAATGGAGAAAGAGTAACAACAGTTTTTAAAGAGACAATAAGATCTATAAAAAAAAATTAAAATCTAATCAGGAAAAGTGTAGCAGCTGGGACTAAAACGAGCTTGGGTACAACTTCATACGTTCGGGACATTACAATTGAAAATATGGAAAAAGCACTAATGATCTGGATAGAAGATCAAACTCAAAAACGAACTCTAATTGATACCAATGCTATAACAAATAAAGCTTTGAGGATTTATGAAAAACTTAATGATCAACCACCATCTACATCATCAACTGCAAAAAAACATCGTTTTCGGCAAATCATGGATGGTTTGAAAAATTTAAGCAAAGACATGCCCTACATAATCTAAAATTAAAAGGTGAACAAGCTTCTGCTGATGAAACTGAAAAATGCCACAGCGGACTTTTCTTTCAAAAGCCAATAAAAGTGCAAGTGGATACAAAGTTGCAAAGTCGCATAACAATTCTTTTTTGTTCCAATGCTTCCGGCGATTACATTATGAAGCCATTGGTTATTAACAGGGACCGGACTTTTATGCAGTTAAAATCGCATTTTATGCGCATAAAAAATGAACTCAAAATAGAAATATATGCGCTTAAAATTTAAAAAATATGCAGTTAAAATAATCTTAAATTTTTTTTATTAGTGATGAAAAAAAAACATAAAAATAACAAGAAAAAACATGAAGAACGTTTAAATTCAGTCTCATAAACGTAAGTAAGGCGCAATAACCACAAAAGTAGAAGTTAAAATAAAGTAAAACACAAATATATAAAGAAACAGTAAGACAATCATGTAAATTAAGTCACTTGTAAAGGCCCTACTATAATATGCATAAGCTTTCTTGAGCAACTGTGCGAATACATGTTAATCATAAGTGTCATACCATATTGAACTAAAGAAAACTTTTTTTTAAATTTTTTAAAACTGTCATTTGCTTAAGCAAAGTGCGAAACTGATCGCAATTACATACGAATCAAATGTTTATTGATTTAGTTTTTTAAAATGCCTTTAGAGATATATTTGACCCCACATTTTTTTAAAATAAAAGTTTACTGCCGGTTTTTCAAAACAAATTAAAACGGAAGTGATAGGTGCATGATTAAATGCTGAGAGTTCCTCTGTGGTATATTCATTTTCACTACGCTGTTTTCGAAAACAATTTTAATTAAATATGCAAGCAGTTAAGGATTTAAATTAATTGTTTTAAATCCTTAATTTTTGTGTAAAGTTTATTAAGCTTGCTACGAATTTGTTAACTTAAGTTTCCGTCCACAAAATAAATCTTATTTATGGCGATATCAGTAAACTTAAATTCACCATTATTGAATCCTTTTAAAACTCTTTGAGTTGGCAAAAGTTTTCAGCACAATACATAATTGCTTTCAACCATGTTCCCCATCTGGTTGTTATAGGCTGTAGAGGAAGACATTAATCCGGATAATTCTATTTAGATGCGGCAACACGCAAAGGTGCTTTACAAAATATTTTTCCCTTTAGAAATTAATAAATAAATATCATCAAAGTTGTCTTTTATCTCTTCTATGGAAGGGTGCATGGCAAATTAAAGCAATTAAAACAAGTTTTTTCAAAATATGCAATAAAAATATGCAATATCAGCAATATATGCAAAAATATGCATTCAAAGCTAAATATGCAAAAATATGCACTAACAAATCGATGGCATTTTACTGCAAATTTCTTGATTGGCAAAGATATTTTGTATATGGTTATCTCCATCTGACGAGAACAAATATGCATTTGCATAAAAATCCGGGCCTTGGTTATTAACAAACAACAAACGCCGCGAGCATTTAAATAATTAAAAAAAGACAACTTGCCCGTTTATTGGATGGCTAATAAGAAAGCATGGGTTACGGCCGCTGTTTTTAGTGAGTGGTTGCACAACATATTTGTCCCAGATGCAAAACGATATTTAAACAAGAAGGGATTGCCATTTAAAGTGCTACTAGCAATTGACAACGCTCCTGGACATCCAAAAGACTTGTAACACGAGAATGTGCAAGTTATATTTCTACCAAACAATACGACTTCTTTGTTGCAGCCCTTAGACCAGGGAATCATTTCGACTTTTAAAGCATTGTATATCAAGCAGTCGTTTAGGTATATTTTAAATCAAATCGAAAATGGTGAATCCTTATCTGTAATAAATGCATGGAAAAAATTTACAATATTAGATTGTGTAAAGCATGTTGCATTGGCTTACACTGCACTCAAGCAGTCAACGCTCAAAGGTTTTTGTAAACATTTGTGGCCAGATGCAGGAGAAAATGTTATCCTATCTTGGAGCATGAATATTCTGAGATACAGTTAGGGACAAAATTGTTCACGAAATTATAGAAATGTATGTATATCATGAAAACTATTAAAGTTTCAACTTGGAAAACTATTGTATGGCCTTCTAAATTTTATAATAAAACTACGTAAACTTATTTTCAAAAGTACAGTTAGTTTTTATATTTATACTAAGTTAACATCCAAACCATATGTTGACCCTGTGTGAATCTTTCATAACAATTCCAAAAAAATTTCAAGTTTTATCTGTGGGATTTGCTTTTAAAGTGAGTAAATTAATTCTTAATATTAAATTTTTTTAAAATTTTAATTTTAAAAGATTTTATTATTCGTGCTTAATTCCTAGTTTTTATTCTTGATAAAAACACTTCAAATTTATTGTTGATGGGATAAGCTATTCCTATGCGCATTTCACTGGTTGCTTAAGGTGTTATGATACTTGCTAATTTTTGTATTGGATTTTTTTAGGATTGATTGAATGAAACAACAAATGCGAGAAAGAACAAGAAATACAATATGTAAACAAACCCTTTTTTCTGATTGACATTTCTCATGTATATTTTTTTCTTTGACTAAAACAAAAAAAAAATGGTAAAAACTTGGGCAGATGAAACTATGTATTTTGTTTTTATAAACGAAATGAACCAGGTGCCCCTCATATGGGATTTCAAATCATAAATTTTCAATTAAAGAATATACCACGATGTAATTCGTAATATTTTTCATTATTTGCATTAAATTTTATTGTATTTAAAAAAAAAATTGTTTGTGATTCCAAAGTAAAATGTAAACAAAACAAACAATATTGCCCACGTTTTTTCCCACAAAAACCCGTCAAAAAGGCTAAAAATCGCAAAACAAAAGCTAAAAACCGCTATTTTCGATCAAAAACTAAAAAAATTGGCAACAGTGCTTACATTTAATCTGGAAATGTCAATTTTAAGTTAAACATTTTTATATTTTTTTTGAAAGTCTTAGATTATTTATCGATAACACATGTATATTTGTTTGACATTTCAAGATTTTCTATGATATAATCATACTCGTTACACTTAGTCAGTTTTCCTATGCAAATATATTTGCACTGTTTTCCAATATAGTGTAGTGTATGCGCACTTATGCACATCAATGTAACAACATATATGTAACATTAAACCTAAGAAGCAAAATTGTTTAATTTAAATTAAGTAAGAAATTCATGTTTAGTCAGCAATAATTGTAAGTTCAATGATTCCCCAAACTGTTGCAACAGAAATATTTGTTGATGTTTAAAAATTCAATGTCAATTAAATTCAAATGGATATTTTTATCGTGGGAATTTGGCATTGTCAATTTGTTTATGAGAAATGCTGACTACTAGGCTATTTTAGTATATAAGACGCTATAATAATTCAATAAAATCAGAATTAATTGAGCATTCAAATCGATTGACTAATTATTTCTCAAAAAGGGCATTTTAATGCTCGTCTAATGCGGCAGAAGTGCTTAGTAATACTTACTCCTTTTTTTCACTAAAAATCATCCGACCACTACATGGCGATCCTGCCTAATTTTTTTAATCCCTGGATTTTTTTTAAAAAAAATTTAAGTTAAAAATCATCCTGCCTAAATTTTTTTAAACCCTCGAATTTAAAAAAATAAATAAAATTTTAAAAAATTTGTTAACAATCGATGACGTCCCAAGAGGAAATTGACAACATCTTCAAAAAGTGGCAGAAACTATTAACAACAGAAGAAGATGAGGAATAAACTCCCAAACCCATAACTGAAACTACGGAACCACCACCAAAATACATACCAACGCCAAAAAACGCTGGTCCCAAACCTATATCAATAGAAGAATATAGGCGAAGACAGGCGAAGAACACAAAGGACTCCAAATCATCCACCCAATCTGCCCATAAGCCAAAAAAGCGAGGTGGCAAGAAGAGGAAGTTTAAACAGACGTGTGCCAACCTCCAACGCATAATAAACATAAGCAAAGGAGCTCAGAAGAAAATATTAATTGAGGAATTAGACGCACTAAAGAAGAAAGGCGGGAGAAACGAACACTAGAAACTTTCGAAGTAACAGAAGAAGACAAAATAAAACAAGTCTTAGAAAATATCATAATAATTGGGATAGCAGATACAAAACTTGAACAAACATCTAATATCCCTAAGTTTAGATATAATAATTGCTTTAATAATAATTGTAATGATAATAGTACTTTGAAAATTGTTAACAAATTATATAAAAAAGGAAATTACTATTAATGCAGTAACAAACAATTAATTAAATATACAAACAAAAAAAATATATATATATATATATATCGTATATTTCATACTTATGGACCAAATTATTGGAGAACTACAAAAGCTAATTATAAACGCTAAAAAATCAAAAGGTAGAAAATATACAGAAGAAACAATAAAAGAAAAGTACCACTTAATAAATGAATATAGTAGACAATTTGAAAAACTAATAAGCTATTTATCAAATCCACTTAGACAGCAAAAAATTGAAGAATTTAAAACGTTAAAGACAACCGCAATCGAACTTTTGAAAGAACACTCCAATTCAAACAGCTTAAACATGTCAAGATATTCTTAAGATATGCGATGTTAAACATTGGCGTCCTATGGGGGATTCAAATACCCCCGCTGCTATTTTATTTCAATTTCGGGGCTCAGAAGATCCTACTACAAAAAGTTCAGCAAAATGTGTCCAGCGGCTCTTAAGATATGCGATAATAAATATTGGCATCCTATGGGGGGTACCAATTCCCCTGCCCCTATCGAAAAAATAAGTAGCCTATTTTATTTTTAGGGCTCACGTGATGTTACTGTAAAAATTTCAAGAAAATCGGTTCAGTAGTTTCGGAGTCTATAAGCCAACAAACAAACAAACAAACAAACAAACAAACACACAAACATACAAACATTTTTCATTTTTATATATATAGATGTCAAAGTCGTAGTGAGAAAGTTCCAGTCTTATCCTTGTTAACTTAGAACTAGGGTTTTTATGAGAAAATAGCGAAATCAATGGTCTGTGATCTGTTACAACTGTGAACCTTCTACCATATAAATACGGTCTAAAGAGTTGTATGCCCCAATATATGCCTAATAGTTCCTTCTCAATCACAGGTTTATTCTTCTCGTGCTTGCTTAAAGATCTACTTGCATATGATATCGGTAAATCATTTCCTATTGGACCTTGTGACAAAACTGCGCGTAGTGCAAAATCTGATGCATCTGTCGTCAAAATGAATGTTTTGTCGAAGTCTGGATATTGAAAAATTGGAGGTTCAATAAGCTTGTTCTTTAGTGCATTATGATGTTCTTTCGACCATACAAATTTTATTCCTTTTTTTTAACAAATTGTTTAAACAATTAGCAATATTTGCAAAATCTTTTATGAATCTTCTATAATAGTTACAAAATGCTATAAATCTTCTTACGTCATCAGTATTCTTAGGAGTAGGATATTTGGTTATTACGTCATATTTGTTTGGGTCTGTCTTAATACCATTTGATGTTATCAAATGTCCCAAATATATAACTTCCGATTTAAAAAAAATAGCATTTACTCGCATTCAATTTCAAATTATACCTAGCAATATGCCAAAAAAATTAACTTTTTCGTTTTCAAGCTATTAATGCCGAATGATTTTTAATACTTCGGGGGTAGAGTCAAGTACCCTACTTGCTTATTAGAGTGCCCCTCACTTGTCATAAAACGGATATTTAGGGTGGCACTTAAAACTTGGATTTTTTGACTTTTTATGAATTTAACGCATTTTTTATGTTGTTAGCTACAAAATCAATGTTTTTATGTATTGAATAGTTAGTTTGGGTAGCAATCTTTAATTTTTGGGTTTTGTTGGAATAATACACTGAAAAAAACAAAGTGGCGAAAACAAAACTTGAAAGTAAGAAAATACGACTTCTAACATTCAGCACGGCACAAATTGGGCTGAATATTATGGCTTGCAATGCAACACAGTTGTTAATGACATCAAAATCTAAAATTCTGCGGTGGTGCTTGGCGACCGTATTTTTCGTTTACAACAAATTTAGGAAAATGTAAAAAAAGGCGAAAAAAATTAAAAAATTGGGTTTTTTGACCTTCATTCACTTATAACTTTTGAAGTAGGAGTGTTATCTTCAAGCTCCACCGCAGAATTTTAGATATTTTCGTCATAAACAACTCTGTTGTTTCCCAAGGCATAATATAAAGCCGAATCTGTGCCGTACTACAAACAGTACAGCCTATTTTCGACAAATTTTATTAATTGATTAAAAAAACAGGGTGAATTTTTAAAAAAACGTAAATTTATGCTACTAAAATTAGTTTTACATTACTTATTAAGAACATAGACACTGTTTTCACTTTGGAAAACAAAATTTCTTTCCATGTGATAAGTAAATATACTTATATTTCATTTACTATTGTGATAAAGCGGCAGCAGATATTTTAGCCGTCACCTTTGCGTTCTTATTAATTACACAGCCTCACAAAAATATAAAAAGGTTCTGACCCAGAAACCAGACCCACCAATCCTTATGTATTATGACCTCCTGAATGCAATGCCGCCATAAGAATTGAATTCTTCATTGGGTTTTCTTGTAATTTACAAGGAAAGTCCGCAAAGTGACCTTACCTAATTTGTAAATTTGACCATGTTAAAAAGTGTTTGTTTAAATGCATGTAACTTTTAAAAATTTTTGACAGATTTGATCTTACATAAAGAAATACAATTTTAAAAAATTTTAATTAACAATAAGTCAAATTTACAAAGAAACCGATTTGCTATTTCAGTTTGTGCAAAAATATCCTGAAGCGTACACGGATGCGAAATTTTCTGTAGCAGCTTGCATTGAACCACTAATACATATTAGCACTTGTAAATCAATTGTTGCTTGTGATCATCTTACTTTCAAGGACGTGCTGTATCAAATATTTGAATATTTAGAGTTCTAAGAAATAAATAAAAGATCGTTCTTGAATTCAATTCCCCACAAATTTCAATTTGCTTTTAACACAGACAAGCTTAATTTGCTTACTGCAAATTTGAAAAAGATGTTAACATTTTCCAAAGGGTTTTAGCGGATGCGAAAGATTCAATGTTAAAAAGATATATCGATAGACCTGTGGATGATGTATACTCATTCCACAGTAGTATCAATGTGGAGAGAGTGTTTGCGATGGCGAAGAGAAACGAGGATATGGAACCTCATAAAAAAATATACACCATGTGTCAGCAAATAAAGGCCCGGCAAAACAAATGCATTCACTTCCTTTTCGATATTTTGCAGTTCTATCCAACGAAGCAAGATATGGAAAATGGTGTGAAAATAATGAAAAAGGTTTTTCAGGAAAATAAAAAATGGCATGCTAAGGAACGAATAAAGAGATTGGAAGAGATGGAGCAAACAACAAGTAAAAAAACGACGTACGGAGAGTAAAGTCCTATTTCTAAATTTGCTTTATGTGAATGAGCCTATGGAATTATTTAATTTATGAAATAAACTATCTGATGTCGATGTACAGAGTAATCGGATACAAATTCTTAAAAAGCAAATAAACATGTTGAGAGGCTTAAATTATAAATATCACCGTGAAAAAGTTTGGCAAACAACAAATTTGGATTTAGAGTCCCAACTCAAAGAAAAGCTTAAGAATTTGCACTATTATGTAGATCTCTAAAAATTTTAAAAATAAAATAACTTGATGTTTTTAAAAGTATAAATAATAAAGATTTCTGTTAAATACATTTCTAGTAAAAGAACTAAAATTTTTTTCGCAAAACTAAAAATGTAAACTTTAATGATCGATTTGATAAAAGTTGCATACATACATATTTTAATATAAATTTGATACTATTTCATTTTCTTATAGATCTTTTCTTTCTCATTCGGTTATTTTTCATTCGATTTTCAAGATTTTTTGTTGGAAAGGTATTCAAATTACATTTCTAAATTAGTAAAAATTATTTCCGCTAGATGGCGTGAAATTCATTTTTTGGAAAAATGCATCAAAACACCCTGTATTTGCAAATATTTTGAAATTATATGTTCCACAGAACTACTCGCCATACGATTTTGTACAAAGTTGCCAAACAACATTTGGTCGAATTCTGGAAATTTAACGGTCAAAATTTAAATAACGGAATTATATAAAAATCGCGGAACAAAAGTTGCTTCTCATACCCTAAAGAACCATTTTCAACAATAAAAAAGTTCTTTTTCGCAAAAAGTCGATTTTGGCATATTGCTAATTATACCTAGATAATCTATCGAAATCGTTGCTCAAGTTGTTGTTGTGATGTTTCAAACAACATCCAAAAACTATTATATCATCAACATATAAGAATGCTTCGGACTCTAGTCCAGCTAGTGCTATTGTTAGCATCCTCTGAAAACTATTTGAAGATATTTTTAGCACAAAAGGTAATCTTGTATATTGGTAATGACCAGGGCAAGGAAGTTCATGCACTTAAAATTGCAAAATATGCGCATAAAACATGCACCAAAAATCGTAAAATATGCAAAAAAAAATTACAAAATATGCATTAAAAATATATTTATTTAACCATATTTCACAAAAAAAAAATACATTTCATTCAGTTTTAAAAACTTAGTTTAAAAAGTAGTAGTAGATAAAGATATATTTACATATATAAATAAATAAGTTTTTTTTAAGTTATCAAATGTAAAACTCATTCTATTTGGTCTTAAAACAGTTTTAAGCATTGAAAATTTTCGTTCGACATCAACGGATGTAATAGGTGCATATTTGAAAGTGGTCAACTCCTTTGTGGAATATTCATTGTCTACCTTTTTTTCTTTACTGGAAGGAAAATTAAAAATATTACCAATTTCTTTAACTTTTTTAAATCCGGCATTCTTTTTTAAAACTCCATAAAGTTTGGCTTTTATTTTTTCGCCGATTTGACCTTCTACTTTTCTTATTTTAATGACAGCGTCATCAACGAGTTTAACCGAGGTGTTCAATTATTTAAACCCCTGAAGTTCGGTTATTGTCGACTTGAAACCCATTGTTTGAGTGCATAAATTCTAATTGAGTCTTTATATTGGGAACATTTAAAATATTGTTTACATTTTTATAGCGACTGCATTATTTTCGTTAAAATTATTTACCACATCTTTAAATCCTTAAAATGTTTTGGAATAATACTCAACTGCCTGCAACCAGGTACCGCATCTTCTTATACATGGTTGAAACGCAAAGGTGACTTTAAAAACTTTCATGCATGGCATGAGCTTAGCATGTGACATGTAGCATTTTTGAGTAAGATATCTTTAAAAAATGTCAAGTAGAGCAAAATTTTATTTTTATTAAAGTCTTCTAAAAGAGAAATTGAATCTTTGAAAGTTCGAGCTATTGAAGCATGATCCTCCTTTTCCACTATACAACAATGTCACATAGTTGTATAGTGTACAACTTGGCGAGATAAGTTTTTCTAAGGGTTGTTTCCGTAGGAATGGTTTTATTGTTATATTTGTTTAAAAAAAATTTTATAATTTTGGTTAATTAGCTAATATAGAGGTATATCTGCAGACACCAGAGCAACATACAATTCCAAACTAAATTTACTAGTTTTATCCCCAAAAGTTAATTTTCTTGAAATTAAAGTTTGCGAAACCTTTTCATAATCATAAATCTTTGTGTTTCTGGATTTGAAGGTGCTGATTTACTTGAAATTTTTAAATGAAACACCTTTTTGTAAACTTTGCAAAAAAGTACTTTTCCCTCTATTTTGAAGACCCAAAAACACACTTATTTAAAATATTATTTTTTGATATTTTTTCTTTTGGGCTTTTTTTCCTTAAAAACAATTTGTTTTATTAATACTTTTTGGATTTTAGGTCATAGTTACACGGTAAATCAAAAATATTATGTTTAGTTCTATTTTTTCTTCGCCGAACGTTATTTTTATCGGTTTCAAGTAAAAAAAAACCGTGAACAAAATGAAATGTCAAAAACTGTTTTATTGTTACTTCTACAATTATGCACACAATTATACAAATTGTATAATTTTTGTATGTGCTACTTTTTAAAAGTAAAAGAAACAAGGTGAATTTATAATAAAACTAGCATTTAACCCGCTACTTCGTTAGCGTTTCCTTTTCCTTCGTGGACATATTTGTATGTCAAAGCTTATTTTTCTAGGTTTAAATTTGTATTTAAATTCTAGCATTTAACCGGCTACTTTGTAATCAGGCCTTTTCTTTCATGAACATATTTATGTTCCAAAGTATGTATATGTTAATAGGTTAAAGCAAAATAGTTCCAAGATTTTTTATATCATAGGTTGATATTGACACAGGACTTTGCACCTATAATTTTGTGCTTTTAAGTTCAATATATGAAATTCAAAAAGTACGAATCGTAGAACACAAAAGCAAATGAAAGAAAGTTAATTTTCCGTATTATCCTTTTTGATACTTTTTTCTCCCCATTTATGGATTAAAAATTTCAATGTTGTAGTTGGAGCCTATAGTTTAGAACGTTTTTGTCATAGGATGAAAAATCTCTGGTGGGCGTGAGGGACTTCGCCAATTGAGCAAAAAAAAAAATGTTTGGTTTATAATGAACCGAAAAATGTGTTTTATTATCCCATACTAGCATTTAACCCGCTACTTCGTTAGCGTTTCCTTTTCCTTCGTGGACATATTTGTATGTCAAAGCTTATTTTTTCAGGTTTAAATTTGTATTTAAATTCTAGCATTTAACCGGCTACTTTGTAATCAGGCCTTTTCTTTCATGAACATATTAATGTTCGAAAGTATGTATATGTTAATAGGTTAAAGCAAAATAGTTCCAAGATTTTTTATATCATAGGTTGATATTGACACAGGACTTTGCACCTATAATTTTGTGCTTTTAAGTTCAATATATGAAATTCAAAAAGTACGAATCGTAGAACACAAAAGCAAATGAAAGAAAGTTAATTTTCCGTATTATCCTTTTTGATACTTTTTTCTCCCCATTTATGGATTAAAAATTTCAATGTTGTAGTTGGAGCCTATAGTTTAGAACGTTTTGTCATAGGATGAAAAAAAAATGTTTGGTTTATAATGAACCGAAAAATGTGTTTTATTATCCCATATTGCCCATAAGATATAGTCCCTTGGGACAATGATGTCCAGAAAAGTTGTGTCTCTAAAGTACATACAGTGGTGGCGTGACAAAATATGTACAGGTTTTACGCGTTTACTCCCCAAAAGGACCAAATTTCGAAAAAGTACCAGACACCTGTCCTCTTATTTTCTTAATGAACAACATTAGGTGTTAAATTTTTTGTATCTCTATTAGTTTTGGATTTTTTAGGTAAGCGAGATCGAGTTGGCGAGAGTCCAGCCTCCGGTCCAAATGGCAGCTTTTTAGCTTCAGGATCTTAGGATGTGTCATTCAGTTACTTTACAGTTTTATATTATATAGATAGATGGAGAAGAATGTTGTGAAAAAAGTAACAAAATTAGGAATGATTTTCACACCTTAAACGTTTGAATTTCAAAACAGGTCCAAATCTGTTTTGTATTTTTTAGATAAGCTACGAATGTGATACAATTTTTATTTACCCTTCTACTCCCCAAAAAGTCCGTATCTCACAAAAGTACCAGAAACCTGTCCGTTTATTTTTTTAATGAGCAATAATAAGTATTAAATTTTTGTAACTCTTTTAGTTAAGGAGATTTGAGGTTAGGGAATTTTTCTAATGAACAACAATAAGTGTTAATGCTTTTCATCTCTTTTAGTTAAGGAGGTATGAGCTTAGCAGGATCCTTTGGCGAGAGGCCAGCCCATGGTCCAAATGTCAACCTTTTAGTTTCAGACGTTAGGCTCTGCGATGAAAGATTTGAAAAAATAACAAACATAGGTACAATTTTCATCCCTTAAACGTTCGAATTTCGAAAAAGTACCAAATATGCATTTGTAGTTATTAGATAAGTTGATAATTTTTATTTAGTTTTTATTAAAATGGACGAATTTCGTAAAAGTACCAGACAATTACTTTAACTTAAAATAAATATTAAGTTAAAAAAGTACCGGTTTATAAAAAAAGTATTAGTTAGAGAACGAAAAAGTTCCAAAAATCCCTCTTACAGATTCTCTTTTACTCAGGACCTTGCAGATTTATTTTATGTTTCTAGATCCAATAAATGCGGAAATTGAAAAGGTACCATTTAAAATACAAAATAATATCAAACCCCCTTTACAGATTCTCATTCACTCAGGACCTTGACTGTTTAATTTTACCTTTCTAGGTCCGATACTAACGGTAATTAAAAAAGTACCAGTTGGTGAATAAAAAAGTACCAACAAATTCCCTCTTATAGAATCTCATCCACTCAAGACATTGCATGTTAAATTTTATGATTCTAGGTTCACTATTTGAGGAAATTCAAAAATTACCAGTATAAGAACAAAAAGTACCACAAACTTCCCTCTTATAGATTCTTATCCTCTCATGGCATTGCATCTTGAATTTTATGTTTCTAAGTTAATTAATGACGGATATTGAAAAAGTACCAGCTTAAAAACCAAAAAGTACCAATAAGCTCTTTTAGGGATTCTCATTCATTCACGACCTTGCAGGATAAATTTTATGTTCGTAAGACCAATATTAGCGAAAATTTAAAAAAAGTGCCAGTTTAAATCGAAAAAGTACCAAAAAGATCCACCTACAGATTGTCATTCACTCAAGACCTTGCATGTTTAATTTCATGTTTTAAGGTCCAATACTAATGGAAATTCAAAAAGTACCAGCTAACGAATAAAAAAGTACCAATAAGATCCCACTAAACGATTCTCATTTAAACAGGATCGTGCATGTTTAATTTTATGTTTCTAGGTCCAATACTGGCGGAAATTCAAAAAGTACCAGTAAATGAATAAAAAGTACAAAAAACTTCCTTCTTATGGATTCTTATCCACTCAGGACCTTGCATGTTAAATTATATCTTTCTAGGTCCAATACCAACGGAAATTCAAAAAGTACCAATCAAAGAATAAAAAAGTACCTAAAAGTTCATTCTTATAGATTCTCATCCACCCAGGACATTGCATATTGAATTTTATGTTTCTAGGTCCAATACTAATGGAAATTCAAAAAGTACCGGTTAAAGAACAAAAACTTTCCTCTTATAGAATCTTATCTACTTAGGGCATTGTATCTTCAATTTTATGTTCAATAATAATGGTTATTCAAAAAGTACCAGTTTAATAACTAAGAAGTACCAATAAGCGCTTTTAGAGATTCTCATTCACTCAGGACTATGCAGGTTTAATTTTATGTTCATTAGACCAACATTAGCGAAAATTTAAAAAAAGGACCAGTTAAATAACGAAAAAGTACCAAAAAAATCTCTCGTACAGATTGTACTTCACTCAAGACCTTCCATGTTTAATTTTATGTTTCTAGGTCCAATACTAACGGAAATTGAAAAAGTACCAGCTACCGAATAAAAAAGTACCAATAAGATCCCACTAAAAGATTCTCATTTACACAGGATCGTGCATGTTTAATTTTATGTTTCTAGGTCCAATTATCAATTATCAAATAATAAAAAATTAGGGTGATCGATTATTCGACATTTTTCAGAAACCGGTTTATGAATATTTCGACTATATACATAAATCAGACCAGGCAAAACAGTTAAGAACGCTTTCTTCCTTTGTTTGTCAACCGAACCTCTATGGGGAGAAAAAGGGGAAATATGGGAAACTAAATTTTTTTTTTTACTTTTCTGTGCTTCATTTGATAATTTTTAAATTTTCTGTAATATAGAACTTAGAAACATAATATTATAGGTGTAGGATCCTGAGTGAGTGATAACCTATAAGATAAAAAATGCTGGTATTTTTTGTTTTTCGTCTGGAACTTTTTGAATTTTCGTTAAAATTCGACCTATAAAGATAAGGGGTGCGTTCGTAAATGCATCACTGCGCTGCATCAGTGATTTCAAATGGTTATATATTTATCAGTGAAGTAAATGTGGACCAAAAAATTGTGAAATACTCCACAAAAATAATAGTCACATAATAAAAAAAATTATAATTAAAAAATTATCGACTTTAAAAAAAGTTTGCTTTTCTGATGCAGCGCAGTGATGCATTTACTCAAAATTATAAATTAAACTGGGTGAATAAGAACATGTTAGGGGAGCTTTTTGGTACTTTTCTTTCTACATCTGGTACTTTGATTAATTTTCGTTAATATTAGACATAGAAACATAAAAATAAACGTGCAACGTCCTGAGTGGATGACAATATATAAAGGAGACTTTTTGATACTTTTTTGTTTTTCAATTGGTATTTTTATACTGAACTTTCAAAATTAAATTAACTCACGTAGAAGATGATATATGAACCGGAGGTTGGTCCCTCGCCAAATCGATCCACTTTGAAGGAAAAAATAAATGCTCGAAACAAATAAATTCATACTTAGATGAATTTTGTTTTCTTCATATTTACAAAAATAAAGTTATGGTCGAATTTTGACCATAAGGCGAACACTAGTTTATATAATTGTTTTACATCATTCTCTGGCCTTTTCTCTAATACAAATTTTAACCTCGTCGCGCGCTTTATATCACTTATTGACATGCAATCCCACTGTAGTGTATCTATAATTAGTTAAGGCACTGTAGCAATGTAAGAATTTTAATTTACTTTAAGCATGACATTGAATTTGAAATTCAATTCATTTTTTTTGTTTACAAATTTTATAAAGGCAATGAACTATATTTATAATTGTTTTTGTGTTTAGTCAGCATAAATGTGTATTGAGTTTTTTTTGTTGAATATTTTTGGAATAATTATTTTCACGCGCCAACAATATTTGTCACAATTGCTAATTCCCGTGGGAACAACAAATCTACTATTGATTTGTTATTGTGCCACATTAATGCTGACCCTAAAATAAATTAGTATATAAGTTGTTAATTTGTATTAATAAAATCAGAATTAATTCAACTCTAATTTGATTTGTTTTACTTCTCGTGCATATTAATGCTCGGCAAAATGCGGCAGAAGTGCTAAGATAATACTTAAAACTTTTTTTTTTTTATTATTACAAACTACACATTCCATACATTTTTCCATCGATTATCATTACATGGCGATCCTGCCCAACATAAAATAATTTCTTTTTGATCCTGCCCAACATAAAATAATTTCTTTTTGATCCTGCCCAACATAAATTAATTTCTTTTTGATCCTGCCCAACATAAAATAATTTCTATCAACTCCTTTTGATCCTGCACAACATAAATTGTCAATTCTTTAATACGGTCCAACTTAAATCCCGCACAGCATAAATCTTTTAATGTCCCAGATAGAAATAGATAAAATTTTTAAGAAGTGGGAAGAATTACTGGAATATGTCCCCACTCCAGTGAGCAGCAACAGTCCTGATCCACCGAAGTATACCCCTCAACCGAAATCTGCTGGTCCTAAACCTATCTCTATAGAAGAGTATAGAGAAAGACAGGCCAAATACAAGAGTAAATTGTGTGTGTCCAAGGAACCACAAGGGTTATACAAGGCAAAAAAAAGAGGAGGAAGAAAAAGGAAATTCCAAAAAGAATGCGCTGACTTACAAAGAATAATAAATATAAGCTTTGGAACACAAAAAACTGAACTAATTAAAAAACTAAAGAAATTGAAAGAAGACGGCTGGAAATGATAAGGTAATGACATTTGAAATAATCAAGATAAATGAAAAGGAAAGACAAGAAATTATACTCGAAAATATAAAAATGGGAATAGCAGATGCTACAGTCCAAGGACAGGCTAATGCCTATGCTATAAATGATAATAAAGTAACTATTAGTTTAGAACTAGTTATAATTTTACTTATTATAATTATATTGTTAGGATTATGGAAATTTTTACAAAATTATATAAAAAAAACACACAGCGATTAATGCTGTAAGAAATTAATAAAAACAATCAAAAAAAAAAATATATATATATATTTATACTTATGGACCAAATTATTGGAGAACTACAGAAATTAATTATAAACGCTAAAAAATCAAAAGGTAGAAAATATACAGAAGAAACAATAAAAGAAAAGTATCACTTAATAAATGAATATAGTAGACAATTTGGAAAACTTATAGGCTATTTATCAAATCCACTTAGACAACAAAAAATTGAAGAATTTAAAACGTTAAAGACAACCGCAATCGAACTTTTGAAAGAACACTCCGATTCAAACAGCTCAAACATGTCAAACTTCGATAGCAAAAAAGCTTCGGACACAATTCCTATATTTGACGGAAAACCTACACACCTCGGTATATTTCTATCAATGGTAGAAATGGTTCACGATGAACTTAACGAACAAGGGAAAAAGAACTTAATAAAATATATTATTGCCATGAAATTAAGCGATAGGGTTAGAAGTGTTTTAATGATACAAGACATACCAAAAACATTTAACGAACTAAAATCAACACTGACCAAACATTTCAAGTCAACAAAGACAGCCAGTAGTCCCCATTCGGAAATTAGAAATATTAAGCAAAGAGGTAATGTGTCAAGTTTTAGAGAAAAAATAAACACATTGATCTCAGAATTAACCATAGTACAATTCAGTGACCTTGAAGACAGTTCAAATGAAATAGCACGATCTACAATTAGAATGTTGAACGAAAAATTAGCACTCGAAACATTCCAAGAAGGTTTACAAGAGAACATAAGAACAGCAGTTATAGCAGCGCAACCTAAATCGCTAGCACAAGCATTTGAAATAGCAAGCACACAGGAAAGACTATTACAGGCAACAAATACATAAAAGATCTTTCATATAAATGATAGAAATCGACGCAGTAATAACAATTACAACTATAACAATAACAGATACAACAATCAAAGAAGACAAGACTTCAACAGAAATGACAGAAACTACAACAATAATTATAACAACAACAATAATAGTAGAAATTTTAATAATTATAATAGGAATTAAAATAACACCAACAGAAGATACAAAACAAATAATGCTTACAACAGAAATAATAGAAACACCTATAACAATAACAACCATACAAATCAAAGAAATAACAACCCAAACGTACGCATAATACATCGACAGGGAAACGAAGAAGCCCTGGAGACTCAGAACGAATCTCCAGAAGGGGAAAATTACAGATTCACACAATAAATCCCAACACTTCGAACTTTATATATCTTTCTATCAAAAACCTGACTTACAAACTGACTTTCCTTATAGATACTGGTTCTGATATATCCCTTTGCAAGGAAAATATTATACGCGGATATAATGTAATTGAACAAGATATTCTTAGATTGAATGGCATAACCAAACACTATACAGAGACTATTGGATCGACTGAATTAGAAGCGGTACTTGGAGAACATTGCTTAAAACATAAATTTTACTTAGTAGAAAGTGACCTTCCAGACGGAATTTTACGAATGGATTTCTTCCATAAATACAACTGTATAATAAACTACGATACACAAACTATAAGTACTTATATAAATGAAGATAGTATCACAATTCCTATAGAAACTAATACAATGCATTTAACGTCATCATACCACCAAGAAGTGAAAAAATAGTAAATATCAACATTGAAATAGGTGAAGATAGTGTAGTATGCAACAAAAAATAGAAAACGGAGTTTTCATTGCAAACACGATAATACCAAAAAATGGTAATCGCCACATTAAAATTCTAAATACATTAGAAACACCAATACGATTGTCGCAACTTAAACTAGCTACGATACCTTTACAATACTATAAAATTTATAGAACCACTCATCTAGATGACGAACATTATTCAGAAAACAGGTTTCAGAAATTGCTAAAAACAATAAAATTCGAAGATTTTGATAACGAAAAACAGAAAGCCTTATACGACATATTAAAACAATATCAAGAAATATTTCATCTAGAGGGAGAATCATTAAACACTAATAATTTTTACAAACAAACAATAGAACTAAACGATAAAACCCCAGTATACATAAAAATTATCGTTTACCACAATCAATGGAGTTCGGTTTGTGCTTTGCTGTGATACAGACGTGTATTTTAGCCCCGCATACGATTTGAACTATTAATTAATCACATTTGATTTTGTATTATAAGCAGCGAATGGACGCTTAAAAAAATATAGTATACTACATATTTTGTTACTTAAATTATTTAACATAATAGTGAACAATTTAAAACGATTAAATAAAATAAAACAGTAGAAATATATACGTATGTATGAATGTTCATACATGTGTATACATATTCTGAACAAAAACATTTAAATTTCTTGTTTTGTTTTTCTTGCTGTAAAATACAATAAATAATAAAAATATTAAAGCAAAGCGAAACAACACTAAGACAAAATGAAAGAAACGTTTACGTTTTAGTTCAAGCAAACGACAATAATGCAGAAATAAATAAAACTAAACAAAATAATATAAACTATTTAACGGCTAAGCCAATTACTCGAACACGTTCCCTATCACCCTCGGTGTTTACAAAAAAAGTGGATAGTGACTCATTAAAAAACCTACAACTAGATTTGGTGACAAGTGTTGCCAGGCCAGCAAGTATTGCCGTGACGTCAAAAACAAATTTAGTGGGAAATTATACCATGAACTTAAACACAAATGCAATGGAAAACCCCCCTGCAAAAAGCTGTCAAAAGCCTACAGTACAAGTTGGTATGGACAGGTACATAATTGTGCTTAAACGGGGACGCAGCCCTACCTCTGCAGCAGTTGCTTCGGCCTCAAAAGTGCCATCTTTTGATAAAATAAATTCCCAAAATCGCTTTGCAATTCTGGAGGATGAATCCTCTGAAGCACCAAACGTCATAAAATCGTCCAAGCCGCCCCCGATATATCTTAGAGAGCATAACTCAAATGATCTAATAAAGAGTTTAATTTCGTTGATTGGTGAAAATTCTTTTTATGTTGCTGCAATAAAGCGAGGTAGTATAAATTAAACTAAAATTCAAGTAAATCATGAAAATGACTTTCGCAAAATAATAAGCAAATTTGAGGCACTTAAAAAAAGTTTTTACACATACCAACTCAAGAGCAGTAAAGGTCTCCAGGTGGTGATTAAGGGAATTGATTCATGCGTAGACCCAGAGGAAATTAAAACTTTCTTGGAAGAAAAACGCTTCAAGATAAAACATGTGGTAAATATTAGAAATAGGGACAAAAATCCACAACCACTTTTTCGAGTGGAATTAGAGCCCGGCGACATTAAGTTAAAAAAAAAACGAAACGCATCCCATTTATAGTGTGAAATATATTCTATACAGAAAAATCACAATTGAAGAGCCGCACAAAAAAAATGGACCTGTTCAGTGCTTAAACTGCCAAGAATTTGGCCATACCAAAGCATACTGCTTCTTACCCCCTGTCTGCGTAGTATGTGGTGAACTACACGGTACAGTTTCTTGCGATAAGTCTAAAACCGACCCCAACGTAAAAAAATGTAGCAACTGTGGCGGTAATCACACTGCCAATTAAAGAGGATGCCCTGTATATAATATCGTCAAGCAGACGGTTGGACCGAAAACAAATACCCCTCAAATACAGGTCGCAAATCAAGTAAACACAAATGCAATTCAAGCCCCCCAGCCTAGTAATAACAGAACCTCTTACGCTAACGTCCTAAAATCAAACCATCAGACAATACAAGGTGCCTCGCCAAGTAATGATGAAACTCCGGTTTCTAATATAAGTCGTTTAGAAAAAACCATGGAAACATTAGTGCAAACAGTAAATAATTTTACGAACACAATGGGTAATATGATGCAGGAAATGCTTAGAATGCAATCGATGTTATTGCAAGCTGTACTTAACAAACCATGAACTGTTTAAAAATTTGTTTTTGGAACGCAAACGGCATCCGCCAACATAAAAATGAACTAGAATACTTTCTTAAAAATAAACAAATTAATGTCATGATGATTTCTGAAACTCATTTGACCTCAAGAAATACGTTTAAAATAAATGGTTATATACTATATGATACCAAGGACCCTCGAGATAGAGCTTGTGGAGGTTCTGCCATTTTAAAAAAAACCCGAGTCAAACACTACCTAATGTGTGATCATCGTGAAGATTATCTCCAAGCAACGAACATTTGCGTGGAGGAATTAAATAGAAACCTAGTAATTTCATCGTTTATTATAAATATTATAAATATTTTAAATCATTAGGACCGTGTTTCCTAGCCGCTGGCGATTATAACGCTAAACCTACCTTCTGGGGGTCGCGACTTATAACACCAAAGGGTCGTGTTTTATTTAACACAATTTTTAAAATGGATTTAAATGTGGTAGCGAGCGGACAACTAACATATTGGCCCACTGATCATAAAAAAATTCCAGATGTCATCGATTTCGGCGTGGTTAAAAACATTCCCATAGAAACGATTCGACCACACACCTACAATTGTTACTATAATGAACCCCAATAGAATTGTACCTCCGACGACAGCTACGCAAATTAATTGGTTAAAATATAAAAAATATCTCAGTACCCATTGCACAGAAAATATTGCGCTCAGTACACCGGATTATGTAGATCGCTCTATTGAGAATTTTGACAGTTTTCTGAAACTAGCTGTTCCACATTCCAATATTGCCCCCAAAAAAACAAAAACTATTAAAATATATTCCACACATGTCGAGCATCTTTTGTCTGAAAAAGGAGGGCTCGAAGAGAGTGGCAATTGCACAGATCCCCTCAACTTAAGAACTTACTTAAAGAGTGTACAAAAAGACTAAGAAAGTTATTGCAGACTAAGAAAACGGCTTATCTGGAAAAATATCTTGAGGAACTTGATGCAACCCCACAATCAAACTACTCATTATGGCGTGCAGCTAGAAATTTCAAAAGGCCAGTTGTCTCTAAACCCCCATTAAGAAACTTGAATGGAAGTTGGGCAAGAAATGATGTTGAAAAAGGAAATCTGTTTGTCAATCATTTAAAAAACGTATTTACCCCAAATATATCTCACGATATTGCGGTCGAGTTACCACCTGTTGCTGCTAGAGCAGCTGTTCCGCTAAGATTTGAGATAAGAGAAATCGAAAAGGCTATTTGTGATTTAAACCCCAAAAAGGCTCCTGGTTTTGACAAGATCAGCAACAAAATGCTTTTGGAGCTAACCAGCATAGCAAAGAAAATTATTCTTTTAATTTTTAATGCTATTTTACGCCTTGAATACTATCCTCAAAAGTGGAAGGTCTCCTTAGTCACCATGATACCTAAACCTGGAAAGGATCACACAAAAGTTGAGTCATATAGGCCTATAAGCTTACTTTCTAATATATCAAAGTTGTTTGAGAAGCTGTTAGCGTCAAAATTAACCCCAATTTTAAATGAAAACAGATGTATTCCTAACCACCAATTCGGCTTTAGAAGAGAACACAGCACAATTGAGCAAACCCAATAAGAAAAGCCTTTGAAGAAAAAAAATATTGTTCCGCTCTCTTCATCGATGTTTCTCAAGCTTTTGATAAAGTCTGGCATGAAGGCTTATTACATAAATTGAAGCTCAACTTACCAGTAAACACACACAAGCTGTTAGAAAGCTACTTAGTCGGTCGAAAATTTATTATTAAAGAAGGTGATTATTTAAGCTCTCCTCAGCAAATTGACGCTGGAGTCCCTCAGGGAAGCATCCTGGGCCCACTTTTATACTTAATATATACCTCGGATATGCCAACAAACAACTACACACAAACTTCAACATTTGCTGATGACACAGCTTTTTTAAGCGTGCACGAAAACCGTCAAGAAGCATCTCGATATCTACAGGATCATATATTTCAACTCTAACTTTGGTTAAAGCAATGGAGGATAGAGGTCAATGAGCAAAAATGCGTACATATAACATTCACCTTGCGTCGGGAATCATGCCCCCTATTAAAATCAATAATCAAATAATACCTCAAAATTCGCATGTAAAATACCTCGGTATTCATCTAGATCGCCGTTTAACGTGGAAAAGCCATATAGAGGCAAAATTAACTCAAATGAAACTAAAAGCCATCCAAATTCATTGGCTTATTGGAAGAAACTCTGTCCTTAGTCTCGACTGCAAACTTCTTCTTTACAACTCCATCTTAAAGCCAATCTGGTGCTATGGTATTCAGTTATGGGGCACTGCATCGGCCTCTAATATCGAAAAAATTCAAAGGCGCCAAAATAAACTACTTCGAATAATCACAGCTGCCCCTTGGTATGTTAAAAACTCAAATATTCACAAGGATCTTAATGTTCCATTAGTTAAAACTATGATTACGAAATATGTCGTAAAATAGTTAAAAAGGCTCGAATTGCACCCGAGCCCACTAGCACGAAATATTTTAAATGATAGCGGCCACACTCGCTTAAGAAGAAGAGACAGTGCAGCGATGAAGAAAACTTTTGTCTGGCACTGGCAGGACAAAAAATAACGTATTAGGTTAAGATTTGATTAATTATTGTTAGTTCATATTTAATATATGAAGATTCAATAAATAAATAATGAAGAAAAAAAAAACACAATCACAATTGAATGAAATAGACAGACAAGTACAGAAACTATTACAAGAAAGTATAATAGAGCCATCAATTAGTCCATGCAACTCTCCTTTATTATTGGTTCCTAAAAAAGGACAAGATGACATAAAGAAATGGCGATTAGTTGTAGATTACAGACGTTTGAATGATAAAGTAGTTAACGACAAATTCCCCCTAACAAGACTAGAAGATGTTTTAGACAAACTAGGTCGAACAAAATTTTTCTCAACTCTTGACATGACAAGTTCTTTTCATCAGATAAAACTAGATACAGCATCAAGCCCAATTACAGCATTTTCCACTAACAGCGGTCACTATCAATATAATAGACTACCTTTTGGACTAAAGATATCATCAAACAGTTTTCAGAGGATGCTAACCATACAATTGTCTGGTCTGGAATCGGAAGCATTCCTATATGTAGATAATATTATTATTTTCGGATGCAGCCTTAAGCACCACAATGAAAATCTCATAAAAGTATTTGAAAGACTTAAACAGTACAACTTGAAATTAAATGCAGAAAAATGTTGCTTTTTAAAGCCAGAAGTCTTATGTTTAGGTCATCTTATTACAAAAGACGGTATTAAAACCGACCCAACAAAATATGAAATTATTGAACAATATCCTATTCCAAAAAATTCGGACGAAGTTAGAAGATGCATAGCCTTCTGTAATTACTATAGAAGATTCATTCCGGATTTTGCTAAAACAGCAAACTGCCTAAACAACTTATTGAAGAAGAAAAGTCAAATTCGAATGGACAGAAGATTGCCAAAAAGCATTTGACACTTTAAGAAACAGACTTAAGAACCCACCTATATTACAATACCCTGATTTTGATAAACCATTTGTACTGACCACAGACGCCTCAAACGTAGCTTTAGGAGCAATACTCTCACAAGGTGAAATTGGTAACGACTTTCCTATATCATATGCAAGTAAATCTTTGAATAGACATGAAAGAAATAAGTCAGTTATTGAGAAAGAATTATTAGGAATTCATTGGGGCATACAGTTTTTTAGACCATACCTATATTGCAGAAAATTCACTGTAGTAACAGACCATAGACCCCTCATTGCACTATTTTCGCATAAAAATCCATCCTCCAAACTGACCAGAATTCGACTTGAACTGTCAGACTATGACTTTGATATTACATATAAAAAAGGAGCAAATAACACTAACGCAGACGCGTTATCCCGCATCGAAATTAACTCAAAAATATTAAAAGAAATGATTCCACTCTGTATTGATGAAAAAGAAAGAAAAACTCTGGCAATAACACGTAGCATGCAAGAAAAAGAATTACATTTCTCAACAGGAGACTGATGACCTCCATATGTGGAAATGTATATCAATGAATGATATAAAGAAGCTTCAAAGAATACAATTTATATATGAAAATAATGGTAATAATAATCTGCAGAATGAATATAATGATAAAATTACACGCGTGATATGCAATAGAAGCGAAAATCCAATGTTTTCAGAAACATTTATGGAGAAACTTTTATTGAAAATAAAGAAATTTAAAAATAAAAAGTACGTACTATATGATAATGATGAAATTTTTAAATATATACCGGTAGGGAAATTGAAAGAAGAATACAATAAATTCAAAAACAATGACGTCGATATAATTATATACAGAATGCCAAAAAGAGTAGATAATGCAATAAAACAATACAGACTAATAGAAGAATTTCATAGCCCACCCCATAGTGGACATTTCGGAATAAGAAAAACATTAATAAAATTAAAACAGCGATTTATTTGGAAAAATATGAACAAAATGGTTAAAAACTATATAAGAACATGTGAATCGTGCCAAAAGAACAAACAGACTAAACATACGAAAGAACCTTTTACTATAACAGATACACCATCAAGTAGTTCTGACATTGTAGTAATGGACATAGTTGGACCACTTAGACCGCCAGCAAACTTTAGATATATACTCACAATACAGTGTGAACTGACAAAATATGTTATAGCTTGTCCAATAGAATCAAAAGATGCCAAAACAGTGACAAAAACGCTAGTAGAAGAAGTTATTTTAAAATACGGTTTGTTCAACATTCTCAAAACGGACAGAGGTACTGAATTTACTAATGAGTTAATGAGAGAGATTTGTGTATTATTAAAAATAAAACAGAATTTCTCGACGCCCTACCATCATGAAACTTTGGGAACGGTAGAACGCAATCACCGTGTTTTAAATGAATATTTTCTAAATTTCGTAGAAGACAACAATTGGCACGAATGGATACCATACTTTGCTTTCGCTTTTAACACAACTCCAAACGTAGATACTAATTATACACCCTTTGAGTTGGTATATGGAAAACTTCCTAGACTACCAAGTGACGAATTGAGCGACATTAAAAATATTTACAATTTAGACAATTATTTGAATGAGCTTAAGATTAGACTTCGTTACTCACTTCAAAAAGCAAGAGACATAATTTTAGAAGTTAAAAATAAAAGAAAACTAGAATCTGAAAGAAAACAGAATAAAATAGAACTAAAAATCGGAGACTTAGTTTTAGTAAAAGCCGAGAATAGGAAAAATCTCGAGCCTCAATACAAAGGTCCATATAAAATACTAGATATAGACGATTTAAAAATAATTATAGAAATAGATAAATTAAAAGTTAAAAGTGTACATAAAAATAATTTAAAAAAGTTTATTTCATAAGTGCATTAATAAATTTAAGAAATTTTAGGTCATAAAAAAAATCTTGCAAACATATTAATACTTACAATAATAAATACATACAATAATAAAAATCTTTGTACTAATATATCCATTTATGCAATAATTCTATATTTTTTATTTTTGATAATACCCAAACCAAAAAAGGGTAAGGGTGTAGTGTATGCGCACTTATGCACATCACTGTAACAACATATATGTAACATTAAACCTAAGAAGCAAAATTGTTTAATTTAAATTAAGTAAGAAATTCATGTTTAGTCAGCAATAATTGTAAGTTCAATGATTCCCCAAACTGTCGCAACAGAAATATTTGTTGATGTTTAAATATGCAATGTCAATTAAATTCCAATGGATATTTTTATCGTGGGAATTTGGCATTGCCAATTTGTTTATGAGAAATGCTGACTACTAGGATATTTTAGTATATAAGACGCTATAATAATTCAATAAAATCAGAATTAATTGAGCATTCAAATCGATTGACTAATTATTTCTCAAAAAGGGCGGCAGAAGTGCTTAGTAATACTTACTCCTTTTTTTACACTAAAAATCATCCGACCACTACAATAGAAAAAAAAACAAAAAATAGCAAGTATCATAACACCTTTAGGCCAGATAATCAGGAAACTTCATCCATAAAGATTTGAGAAAAACTAAAGAAATTAAACCAAATAGAACTGTTAAACGTAGAAGACTTATAGCAAAAGTTCTAATTGTAACAATATCAAAGTTTAAACAAAAGCATCAACAATAAACAGTGAGTTTATCTCATCTTACATTCCTCACTACAATTCGTTGGGATTCTCCCAACATTAATTGTAGTTGTTAGTAGGTTAAGTAAAACAAAATGAAAACAAAAACAAATTTCAAATACATGATTGCCAATTAAGTTTTTTTCAGGCCGTGCACTGCCAGTTTAATATCAAAATAATTTTTGGGAATACAAAATTTTAATTTTAATAGATTGTATTATTCGTTCTTAATTCTCAGTTTTTATTCTTGATAAAAACACTTCAAATTTATTGTTGATGGGATAAGCTATTCCTATGCGCATTTCACTGGTTGCTTAGGCCAGATCATCAGGAAACTTCATCCATAAAGATTTTAGAAAAACTAAAGATATAAAACCAAATAGAACTGTTAAACGTATAAGACTTATAGCAACAGTTCTACTTGTAACAATATCAAAGTTTAAACAAAAGCATCAACAATAAACAGTGAGTTTATCTCATCTTACATTCCCCACTACAATTGGTTGGAATTCTTCCGACATTTATTGTATTTGTAAGAAGGTTAAGTAAAATAATATGAAAACAAAAACAAGTAAGAAAGTGTAGTTGGTCAAGCCCGACCATATGATACCCTACACCACAGTATTTAAAAGCACATCATGTTTATGTGTCCATAATAGATTTATCTATGTTTATAAGCTTTATGAAAATCGGTTTGAAAGTTTGTGAGAGGCAGAAATTGCCCCCTGCCTCCTAGGAATAGCTTATCCCATCAACAATAAATTTGAAGTGTTTTTATCAATAATAAAAACTGGGAATTAAGCACAAATAACAAAATCTTTTGAAATTAAAATTTTGTATTCCCAAAAATTGAAATTACTTTTTGATAATAAGCAGGCAAGTGCACGGCCTAAAAAAACACTCAATTGACAACATCTTGTTGTTGTTTTTATTTTGTTTTTCTTAACCTACTTACAACCACAATTAATGTTGAGAGAATTTCAACTAATTGTAGTGGGGAATGTAAGATGAGATAAACCCACTGTTTATTATTGATGTGTTTTGTTTAAACTTTGATATTATTACAAGTAGAACTGTTGCTATAAGTCTTATACGTTTAACAGTTTTATTTGGTTTAATATCTTTAGTTTTTCTAAAATCTTTATGGATGAAGTTTCCTGATGATCTGCCCTAAGCAACCAGTGAAATGCGCATAGGAATAGCTTATCCCATCAATAATAAATTTCAAGTGTTTTTATCAATAATAAAAACTGGGAATTAAGCATTAACATTTTGTATTCCCAAAAATTGAAATTACTTTTTGATTTTTTTAAAATTTAAAAAAAATTTGAGCAATTAACTGTTGCCTAGTTTCTTCAAGAACGGTAAGTCAAAAGGGGCACTTTTAAAACAGAGCATTGTGAAAAATTGTAAAAAAAGGAGTCTCACATCGCAAGATCACAAAAAATAAAACATTTCAGTGAGATTTTAATGTAGAATAAAAAAAAGTGTAGTTTGGATACCAAAATCCATAAAGCTGGTCGCCAAAAAAAAAACTTTCGCCAAAAGATTTTCGCGACTCAAAACGACTTATTGTTACTGGTGTAGTCAATATAGCTATTAAGGTCCAGCAAATACTGAGCATTGAGTACAATTTAGATGTAAGAACTAAAATCGTACGAAGTTGGTTAAGTTCAAGTAGATTAGTAGCTGGAATAAAGAGCGACAACCCACCTTTTAGCAAAAATAAAAGCTGAAAACGGCTGAAGTTTGCAAAAGAGTAAGAAAAATTCAGTTTTAAGATTCAATGCGTGTAACATGCTTAGATCGGACAAAAATTATGAGATTGGAGCCAGTCGGACGGCAGTGAACATGCCTGGCGTAAAAGTGTTAGCGTAAAAGAGCGGAATAATTCCAAAAATATATTAACATTTTGATGATTTCATAAATGACTTGAGATGGTTCTCGCGGGAACCAGCCTCGAGTACTCCGCTAGTTTGGAAGAAAAATGTATGCCAAGTACTACATAACCATAATTGAAGACCCATAGATTCCAAGATAAGCCATATTCGGCTTAGAACCACGACAGGGTGATATCATTATGCAGACAAGGATCTTAAGCTTACTTTAGAAATAGCTAAAAGTTAGTTTGAAGACATTAAAAATACCAAAAGAAATTTATCTAATTAGTCGCCAGAGTTGTACCCGCTTGAGTACCTTTGATCCGTGCCAAAACGCCAAGTTTTTTTGCTCAGAGGAACCCGTCTAACACTGCATATAAGCTTTGGGAGCTTGCCGCTAAACCTTGGAAAAATAAAGCCGAAAATGCTAAAACTTTTGTATAGTATGTTAAAAAGGATTAAGGTAGCTTTAAAGAGCAAAAGGACAACACAGCAAACGCTAGGACCCAAATAACAGCGGTCACAATTGTTCACACTCAGAACTTAATACTAATACCGTGTAAAATATTATGAACACATACTTTTTGGAAAAGTTTTTATTTTTAAGTTCTTTAAATGTGCTTCATTTCATATAGTTAAAAAAATAAAACAAAAATGTATAGCCTATTTTGCCAATAACACTAATTTTGTGAACAATTTTGTCCCTAACTGTAGTTCAGTTGGCACATACAGTGGGAGGAGAAGGTTTTGATGACTTTTGTGCAGGTGATATTGAAAAATTTGTGATAAATAAGGAATTAGATGTTGAAGATTTAGTAAATATGGTGATCGAAACAAACGACAGCGATTCCGAAGAAGGAGTTACGGTAGCACTGACAACAAAAAATGTAAGTGAATGGCTTGAATAAGGCCGAAAATTGGGAAATCATTTTTTAAAAAATTACCTAAACATTGAAAGAGCCCTCGCATTCCAGCGATATATTTCACAGGGCTAAGCTCAATATCGGGAGGTTTATAAGGACTTAAACAATAAATCAACACAAGTTTTAATAACAAATTATATTTAAAAAATCTCCACGAACTGATGTTAACTCCCATTTATCAACTATTGAACCAGAAACACATGAAGTATTATCTAGTGACAAAAGTGATATGTCGCCTACCAAAAAGATTCGATTAGTGGTGGAAGACAGTGATGAAGAATTAGTTGGAAGTGATCACTGATACATATACTATAAATAAAAAAAATATATTTCTAATTGTCTCTTTTAATGAACTGACATGTAAAATTTTTTATGAGTTCCATTTATTCTGTTTTATTAAATGCTTTAAATACAATGGCCAATATTCATAGTCAAAATAAAGTCGACTTTAAGTTAATACCGGATGTCAACAGTATTGTTCTAAAGTATACTTTAGAAAAAGTCGACTTTATTTTTGACTATGAATATGGGCCAATGTATTTTTTTTATTATTTTTTATATGCATACATAATTTAATTTACTTTTAAATAAATGAATTTTCTTAACAATATTTTAAATTAAATCGTATATGGGTCTTTTTTCGATTTACACGATTTCTCATACAAATATTTTCCTTTTCGATTTACACGATTTCTCATACAAATATTTTCCTTTTCGATTTACACGATTTTTTCGATAGAGTGCGCAGACGATATTGCCCTTGTTGTATTTCAACGAGAACCAAAACTAATAGAAATAATAACAAACGACAGTCTTATGCGCTGTAGCAGATGGTTAAAGAGAAATGGAGTATGTTGCAATGCACAAAAGCTTAATCAGCGAAAATAGTTAAGCAGGTCAGTTTAAACAAATAAGTATTTTCCAATCAGTTGGTAAAATTTAAAAATGCAATAATGTAAATATTTCTTAATAGTAATATCACATCACATCTAGAATTAAGTCATTAAATTTAGTATAAATCAAGAATGATTGTATGTTTCTTTTGTACTTAGTTTTCGATTCCAATAAAGTGCGGTCGTACTGTCCGTGAAAAAAATAAATGAGGTTTTTAACCAAGTTTGATGTTTAATGGGCACAATACCCTACTCCGAAATGAAACTTCTATTAGGGCTATGTGATTTTGTGGACCGATTCGCATCATTTTCAATAGGATTATTCCAATTAGAGCTTATGTACCAAATTTCATTGAATTATCTGGGCCGATCGGTGTTCTCAAAGGTTTGACTGGGATCAATATTTTAAGGTATTACAAACATAGCACAAATGCATTATACCCTCTCCACGATCGAGGTGTGGGTATAAATACATACTATGTACGTCATTAAACTATGATCTACACACCCGCGCAAACAAATGTTTACCCTTATAATAAATATTTTGACTGATGTAAATATACTACCTACATATGTATATGTATGTGTTTTACATACTACCCTGTAGTAAATAAAATATTCAGTTGCAAGAAACACTAACTATAAATTAACTTTTTTTAAATGACTACAAATTGGTTTAAATCTCATGCAGATATCAACCAAAAAGTCACACGTAAAATACAAATAAAAGCAAAATAAGTAAAACAAGCATGCCATGAAGTCAAATGAAAAAAATATATACAAACATTTTAAAATAATTAAAAATTAAATCAATACAAATCTGTTTATGTACTAGCAATTATGTGGCGTATTTGTTTCAGGACTACTATAGATCATCATTTTGGGCAGTTTAATGCAAAATTTTCATAAATAATTGTTTCTGTATCAAAATATATAAAGATATGTATGTATGTATGCATGTTCATATGTACATATATTTTTTTGACAAAAATTATTTAAAATTTAAATAATGTATTATAAACTGACAATACTTTTAATTAATTACAAATAGGTTGAAAAATAAGTAGTTAGTAGTCAGTTAAAAAGTCATGCAAAGATGGCCAATTGACTACTGCCTATGACATGCCTATGTTAAAATAGTGAGTCGTCGACAAGGAAAAAAGTCACTTAATCAACTAGTTGTGGTTATAAAAAAACCAGTTTGAAGTTAGTTATAAATGTGTTTGCCTTCCTACAGGGGATCTATGCATATGTTTTTTAAAATATTAGTACAGTTTTTTGGATCTTTTTTATATTTTTGCACTCAAATTATAAAACTCACCTTGAAAACAATTTGTGGCTTTTTTCAATTAATTATTTCAATCTCTTCCTTTTTAAACTTTTTTTGTATGTACACACAAAAATATTTTGTTCTTCGTATTTTCACTATTATTAGTTAATATTTCGACTAACAATATGTTTAGTATTCAAACTGAAATATTAATTTCGGGAATAATATTTGTATATTTTGGTAGTTGATGATCAACAAGAAGGCATATTCCCAGCAAAAAATTACAGATTACCAAAAGAACGACTTGCCACATAATGACTTACTTTTTTGGTTGCTATGTTAGATTATTCGATTACCAAACGCATTATAATACATCATTAAAAAAGGAAGTAACAAAATATCTATGTACTTCTTTAAATTATATAAGAATAACTAAAAATTGTTAAAAAAGTGATTATCAAAATGAAAATGCATATGTTTCTACATTACCTACTTTATTATTTTGTACAAAAAAATCAATTACTTACATTTTGTAAAATAATGTGCAATATATAACTAGTTCCCTATCATAGAAATATTTCTTATGTTTTTTTAAATAAAGAAAACTGAAAAAGAAATTGTAATAAATATTTAGAACGGAGTTAAAAACAGTTTTTTAATTTAAGATTTTTAAATTTAAGATATGAATTTATAAATAAGCCGTGTATAAACTTAACTTATATTATTTTTCTGTATTTATAAACATATTCTATATATTGAAATATTATTTAAAAAAATATTAATTAATTAGAAATGACTTTATACACTACCAGACTATTATATTGTATTTTCTTTTTACATTTTACCTTAGCCTTCTTTGGAAAGCAATGAGGTATATTGTATGTACAGAAAAATTTACAATTATTAGACACCAGCAGAATTTAATGCATTTTCTGGCCCGCTACAGCCTTCGTCAGCATTCTTTGTGTCTCACTGGATAGTGTTACTTTATAAATTGAATGTATTTAACCAAACTATTTTTAACAAATAGAAACTGAGAATTATTTCCTCCCGAAGGTTACTTTATATATATTTAACATTTTAATTTTTCGAATTTATTCTATGAGCTAAATTTCAGTTATGTATTTTATAAAGCTTTTTTTGTAATAGTTCTATTCCTTCAATTTTTCAGAAATGACTTTATACACTACCAGACTATTATATTGTATTTTCTTTTTACATTTTACCTTAGCCTTCCTTTGGAAAGCAATGAGGTATATTGTATGTACAGAAAAATTTACAATTATTAGACACCAGCAGAATGTAATGCATTTTCTGGCCCGCTACGGCCTTCGTCAGCATTCTTTGTGTCTCACTGGATAGTGTTACTTTATAAATTGAATGTATTTAACTCAACTATTTTTAGCAAATAGAAACTGGGAATTATTTCCTTCCGAAGGTTACTTTATATTATATTTAACACTTTAATTTTTCGAATTTATTCTATAAGCTAAATTTTAGTTATGTATTTTATAAAGCTTTTTTTGTAATAGTTCTATTCCTTCAATTTTTCAGAAATGACTTTATACACTACCAGACTATTATATTGTATTTTCTTTTTACATTTTACCTTTTAAAAAGAAAATACAATATAATAGTCTGGTAGTGTATAAAGTCATTTCTGAAAAATTGAAGGGGCTGTAGGAAATATCGCCCAAAGAAAAATGGCCCAAAAAAAAAATGAAAAATTGCCCAAATGAAGAATCGCCCAAGCGAACATGAAAAATTACCCAAAAAGGTAAATATGAAATTTAGCCCAAAAAAAAACGAAAAAGGGCCCAAAAAGAAAATGAAAAATGACCCAAAAAGCAAAAACGAATTTTTTCCCAAAAAAAAAAAAAAAAAATAATACTCAATTTGCAAAAAAGTGTTTATTATTCATATAAATTTAGGTGACATGTCATAACGTCCAGTGTCGTAGTGTCCTTAGACTTTATGACACTTTTAAAAGTGTCATAATGTCCATCGAAGAATTGTCATAACGTCCGTGGTCGTTATGACACTTAGCAAAGTGTCATAACGTCCGCAACTTAACTTATAATCAAAAATGTGTAAATTATTTTTTAAAATACCGTTAAAATTTCAAGTGATTATTTTAAAGATACTAATTTAAGCATAATATGGTTGTCGGTGACAATGATTTGGTTAAATTAAACATAATATGGATAAAATATTTTTATAGCTTTTACTCCGGGTGTATATATTAAATATATATATCGAAAATAAGGATTTCATCTTGTATGGTATAACAAATACTGGCTTCGCTAACGAAAGCTTCTCGGTATAGCCGGCCTTCGGCCGGGCGCAAGGATTTTCTCCTCTATGGTATAACAAAGACCGGCTTCGCTAACTAAAGCTTCTATGTATAGCCGGCCTTCGGCCGGGCGCAAGGATTTTCTCCTTTATGGTCTAACAAAAACCGGTTTCGCTAAGTAAAGCTTCGAAAAACTGCCTTGTTTACGAACAAGACCGACTACGCAGAGAAGCTTTAGTTAGCGAAGCCGGTCTTTGGTATACCATAGAGGAGAAAATCCTTGCGCCCGGCCGAAGGCCGGCTATACAGAGAAGCTTTAGTTAGCGAAGCCGGTCTTTGTTATACCATAGAGGAGAAAATCCTTGCGCCCGGCCGAAGGCCGGCTATACAGAGAAGCTTTAGTTAGCGAAGCCAGTATTTGTTATACCATAGAAGAGAAAATCCTTATTTTCGATATATATATATTTAATATATACACCCAGAGAAAAAGCTACAAAACCATTTTTAAAAAAATTCTACCCATATTATGTTTAATTTAACAAAATCATTGTCGCCGACAACCATATTATGGTTAAATTAGTTTCTTGAAAAATAGTTTTGTTGTTTGCAACCATAATAAAACATGGTTTTCTCGGCTATGTAAGATTATGGTAGGATTTTAAAAATGAAAAATGGCCCAAAAAAATGGGCTATTTTTCATATGAAAAATCACCCAAATTTAAAAAACGAAAAATCACCCAACAATAACGAAAAATAGCCCAAAAAATTTGGGCCATTTTTCATATGAAATCAGGCCCAATTTTACATGCAATTTTTTTGGGCGATTTTTCATTTTTTTTTTTTTTGGGCGATATTTCCTACAGCCAATTGAAGGAATAGAACTATTACAAAAAAAGCTTTATAAAATACATAACTGAAATTTAGCTCATAGAATAAATTCGAAAAATTAAAATGTTAAATATAATATAAAGTAACCTTCGGAAGGAAATAATTCCCAGTTTATATTTGTTAAAAATAGTTGAGTTGAATACATTCAATTTATAAAGTAACACTATCCAGTGAGACACAAAGAATGCTGACGAAGGCCGTAGCAGGCCAGAAAATGCATTACATTCTGCTGGTGTCTAATAATTGTAAATTTTTCTGTACATACAATATACCTCATTGCTTTCCAAAGGAAGGCTAAGGTAAAATGTAAAAAGAAAATACAATATAATAGTCTGGTAGTGTATAAAGTCATTTCTGAAAAATTGAAGGAATAGAACTATTACAAAAAAAGCTTTATAAAATACATAACTGAAATTTAGCTCATAGAATAAATTCGAAAAATTAAAATGTTAAATATAATATAAAGTAACCTTCGGAAGGAAATAATTCCCAGTTTCTATTTATTAATTAATTATTTATTAATTTAAGATCTGATGTACGCATTTTTATACCCACACCACAATAGTGGATAGGGTATTATGGATTTGTGCTGATGTTTGTAACGCATAAAAATATTGGTCCTAGACCCACCTTTAAGTATACGGATCGGCTCCGAATTACTTTCTGATGCGAATTAACGATGTCCATCCGGCTGTTAATACATACAAATATTTATTTTTTTTAAAAAATTATCCCTCTAGTGCATATGACCGTCTACAGACGGGCATAGTTTAAAAGCCCATAACATTCAAATATAAAAGCTGATAGTTTGATTTTAAAAAAACATGATCTAGTTGCCTACTTTATTTCATTTTTTGTGTAAGTTAACTCCCAAAACATTTTCATATGAACACCCCTAATCTTAATCCGTCTGGTGGTAAATACCACTAATAATAATTATTTTTACACGCTTTGCCGATGTTGCACTTTTACCTACACGCGCCAATTGCATTGGTTCTTTTTACAGTTTGTTCAACTTCCTTTCCCATTGTTATGTGACCCAACTATAATAAGTTTCGCAACTGTTAAAATTAATAAGAATTATTTCTGTAAACGCTGACGACATGTCTGAAGTTTAGTAAACATAATTAATCTGAAAACTGTTTTTTTATTAATGCTGATTTAACATAATTTATTTAAAAATTGTTTTATTGTAAATTTCTGTAAATGTCGACTAAACATAATTGATTTAAAAAATATTTTTATAAATAAAATATTGCTTGATTACAACTTTAGTCGTAGTCAAGTACTCGAACTAAATAAAACGTATTTTTATTTAACTGGCGCCCAACATAAAATTTAAATAAAACACTGAAGTAGTGTTAAAAAGAAAAAAAACTTTAAAATATTATTTTTTTAATTGTGTTAAAATTCCGTAGAATACAAACACGCCGCGGATCTAAGAGTAATTAGAGAACCGAAGTAAATAGTGAAACGGATGAATTCTTGATTACCAACCACGGTTGTAACTTAAATTTTAAGTGAACACTTTAAGCTTATAAATAAAGGAAGTGTAATACTAAATTATTTAAAAAATTAAGAATACAATAAATAAACGAAGTGTGCCTCATCAATATCAACGTTATCAAAATCGTTCCTTAAGTAATTGCACAAATTCTAAGGACTTGTTACTTAATATCGTAGTTTACTCCAACCTTTTATTTAAAAAGAAAAAAGAAAAACAACAACTTTTTACTATAAATAAAAGAAAGCTTATTACGTTGTGCTCAAAAATTTTAAGAAGAATAAGCCAAATAAACATTATCTACAAAACTAAGGGAGCAGAAACAACAATAATCTCAATTACGAAATCAACACCATCAACAAAAGCAACCCAAAGAAGTGCCACCAATAAAATTAACAAACCAACAACCAAGAATATAAGAAGTCAATTGAAAATGATGCAACAACTCCTTATAGTAATGTAAGTTAAGTGAAATTTTTAAGAAGTGCATTATTATTAGAAATAAAATAAAAATAAAAAAAGTAAGTTAAGTTAGGATTATAGTGACAAACAATTTTTTTTTAGGAAGGAAAAAAAAACACGCGAAATTCGAAATAAATTGATGAAATTTTTAAACACAAACATTTTCATTTTCGAATAGCCTTAAGTCTAGAACAAGTTGTAAGAAAAAACCAAGTGCAGACCTTCCGAATAAGAGATATAGGAAAAGGAAAAAAAAACCTAAACTTCAGATCAAAAGAAAAGTTCAATATCAGCTCTGAGTGTGAAAAAAGTTTCCCAAACTTATGTCCGACTCTAGTTACGATACAGACGGATCCACGACAGAAAACTTAGACTGGATAACCTCCTCAGGAGATTCAGGAGTAGAATACGACAGTAAACGAACAGAGACAAGACAAAGGGTACCTTTAAGTAGAGAACGAAGACATTTTTATTATAATTTACGCCAAAAAAGATTAAACAATCAAAATGGCTAATCCTAATAACCTTATCAGACCCCCAGTTCTAAATTCCAACCAAGCCCCTGGAAACCAAGTTGTAACTGCCGAAATTGAAGCACAGATCGTAAATTTAGTTAGAAGAGCTTATGAGGAAGAACGACAGGCCAGAAATAGAGAAGTGATATTAGTAGACCAGGGAATAGACACACAGTACAACAACAATCTAACGGATCTTGACAAAATTCCAGACATAGTAAAATGTCTTAGAGATTTTTCTGGGAACCCGACAGAGTTCGGATCATGGAAGAAAAGTGTAGAAAGGGTTCTTAAGATTTATGATTCACTCAAGGGAACGCCTAAATACTTCGGAATATTGAACGTTGTAAGAAACAAAATTACGGGCAACGCGGATATTGCGTTGGAGTCCTATAATACTCCACTTAACTGGGACTGCATAATAAAATGCCTTACTACACATTACGCAGACAAGAGGGATTTAGGAACGCTGGAATACCAAATGTCTTCCATGACACAGGGTAATAATTCAGTACAGGACTTTTACAAAGAAATTTACGCCCATCTGTCCCTAATATTAAATAAAATTGCATGTATGGAGGAAAGTGAGACAGCCATTCATTTATTAACCAAAACGTACCGCAACAAGGCACTGGACACCTTTGTAAGAGGACTTAGAGGCGACTTGCCAAGACTCTTAGGAATAAGAGAACCTTCTGACTTACACGAAGCTTTACACTTATGTTTAAAATTAGAAAACCAACAGATTAGGACACAGTATGCAATCAATACTACCAGGACATCCCCAAATTCGCAACGTAAACCTAATAACCATAATCATAATCAGAACCAAACTTTCTACCCTCAATTATCTCATTTGCCCCATATATCACGTTATCAAATAAACTATCCTCATCAAAACAATGTGCGCTCGCAAACACCGCAATACAGTCAAAGATTAAACCCCCAAGCGACACCCATGAATACTAATAAATATTTCAACCCACAGACGACTCAAAATCAACAGTTACTATTCAGAAACAATTACCAAACGCCACCAAGACCTACTCAACAAAAACCCCCAGTTCCAATGGAGGTAGACTCGTCCTTAAGATCAAGAATGGTGAATTACATGAATAGGCCAGCCCCGAATAATGAAAGGTTTTCAGGCGTAAGACCACTTCCACCATCGGCACAAGCACATCATCCAGCAAAGTTACAAAGAGTTAATAACATTGAGGCAAGTAATACGGAAACAAATTTAAACGATGAACTAACAAACGACAGTTTAGAGCTGCAACAAATAAATGAACCGGACGAAGAACTGACTGAATACATCGAACAGTATTTTGGACAGGAAGATAATGAACAAGTAAACGAATTTTCAGATATACATTTTTTAGGCTAACCTACTCTACTCTACCATATTTTGAGTGCAAGACGGCTGACGGACAAATTCTTAAATTTCTAATAGACACAGGATCCAACAAAAACTACATTCAGGATTCTCTCATAAAAAACCCAATAGAAAACGAAACTTCTTTTCTAGCTAACTCTGTTGGTGGAAAAATTCCAATAACACACCATACGTTCATTAACTTATTCGGTATTCAAACGGAAAAACTAAAATTCTTTATATTACCTAATTTGAAATCGTTCCATGGCATACTTGGCAACGACAGCCTAAAAAAACTTAACGCTATAATTTTTACTTCAAAAAATCTCATGTTAATTAAAAATTCAATAAGGATCCGCATAAATCAACAGCTATCGCAATCAGTAAATGCCATAGACATCAGAACAGATCATTTAACAGACAATCAGAGACATAAGCTAAAATTAATCTGTCAGAAATATCCAAATCTTTTCTCAGACCCGGACGAAAAATTAACCTTTATCACCACTGTAAAGGCCGAGATAAGGACAACAACTGATACACCAATTTATTCAAGACATTATCCTTACCCGATGGCAATGAAAGACGCCATAGAGGAACATATCCAAAAACACCTCGACCATAATATAATCCGACCCTCTAAATCCCCATATAATGCTCCAGTTTGGGTTGTCCCAAAAAAAATTAATGCTTCAGGAATTAAAGAAAGTAGAATGGTTATAGACTTTAGAAAACTCAATGAAGTCACCATTCCCGACAGATATCCGATACCGGAAATTAATGAAGTCCTTGCCCAACTTGGTAGTAACAAATGGTTTTCCGTTATTGACTTAAAGAGCGGTTTTCACCAAATTCCCCTTAAAGAAGAGGATATGGAAAAAACAGCATTCTCAGTTAATAATGCGAAATACGAATTTACTCGATTGCCATTTGGCCTTAGGAACTCGCCTGCAATTTTCCAAAGAGCCCTGGACGACATCCTAAGGGAACATATAGGAAAAATCTGTTACGTTTATATAGATGACATCATAATTTTTGGTACAAACGAACAAACTCATCTTGACAATTTAGAAATAATTTTCGACACCCTTCAAAAAGCTAATGTGAAAGTCCAACTCAACAAATGCGAGTTTTTAAAAAAAGAAGTAGAATATTTAGGCTTTATTATCTCCACAGAAGGTATAAAAACAAATCCCACCAAAGTTAAAGCTATTCAAACATTAAAACCCCCAACTAACATAAAGGAGTTAAGATCATTCTTAGGAATGTCAGGCTTTTATAGGCGTTTCATCAAGGATTATGCGAAAATCGCAAAACCCCTTACCTCACTTTTAAGAGGGGAGGAGGGACGCATGTCCAAAAAAATGTCATCAAAGATTCCTATAATTTTAAATAACGATGCTTTAGAGGCTTTTAATAAAATAAAACGAACTCTGTCATCAGAGGACGTTATGCTTTCTTTTCCTAACTTTGATCGGGAATTCCATCTGACAACTGATGCTTCCAATTACGCGATTGGCGCTGTTTTAGAGCAAGATGGAAAACCTATCACATTTATTTCAAGGACACTTAATAAGTGCGAAGAGCATTACGCTACTAACGAAAAGGAAATGCTTGCCATAATTTGGGCCCTAAAATCTCTAAGAAACTACCTGTATGGAGCATCTACGGTGAAGATTTTTACAGACCATCAACCCCTTACATACGCACTCAGCAGCAAAAATACGAATAGCAAACTCAAACGTTGGAAGGCCATTTTAGAAGAATATAATTACGTACTGAAATACAAACCTGGAAGCAATAATATCGTAGCCGATGCACTCTCTAGACCAACACAAATCAACTCTCTGACACCTACGCAGCATAGTGATGAAAGTTCAAACCATAACTTAATACCTTTTTCGGACACCCCTATCAATGTGTTCAAAAACCAACTAATAATTTTGATTGGCAACCCAGCATATAAATTTGAAGTAGTATTCCCAACTTACCACAGACACACTATAACCGACACAGACTTCACAAAAGATAAATTAAAATTATTACTAAAGAAATATTTGAACCCGTCAGTGACAAACGCTATCAGTACAGAAGATCATATTTTAGGAAAAATTCAAGACATCTACGCCAAACATTTCGGACAATATAAGCTCAGGTATACCAGAATAATGGTAAAGGACCTGATATCTGATACAGAACAGCAGACAGAAATACTAAACGAACATAGAAGAGCACACCGACATGCGAAAGAAAACAAAACCCAACTTTTACAAAAATTCTATTTCCCGCAAATGCAAGCAAAAATATCTAAAATAATCAAACAGTGCAAAATTTGTCGAGAAAATAAATACGAAAGACATCCAAGCAAGGCAGTCTTAAAACTTACTCCATTACCAGAGTATCCAGGACAATTTATTCATCTCGACTTATACCATACAAATAACAGAGTCATTCTGACTGCAATTGATAAATTCTCAAAATACGCGCAGGCTAAAATTATTAAATCAAGGGCAACTGAGGACATCAAAACACCTCTAAGGGAATTACTGATTTCTTTCGGAACACCCGAAAACATAGTAATAGATAATGAGAAATCTTTAAATTCCTCTGTCATTACATTTATGCTAGAAGATCAGTTAGGAATAAAAATTTACCGCACTCCTCCGTATACTAGCACAGTAAACGGCCAGGTAGAGCGTTTCCATTCCACCTTGACAGAAATAATGAGATGCCTAAACGCCGAAAAAATTTACAGCTCCTTCGAAGACCTTTTACAAAATTCTATTAATAAATATAACTATTCCATACACTCTACTATAAACAAAAAACCTATAGATGCATTTTTCGGAAGAACTTGTATCGACCCCTCCAACCAAAAAAAGGACAGACTTTCCATCACCAATAAGATATTAGAGAAACAAACCAAGGACCTAAAGACACACAACAAAAACAGAACGGAAAATAGGACTTATATGCCAGGAGAAGCCATTTTTGTAAAGTGTAATAAAAGATTAGGTAATAAACTAACTCCGAGGTATAAACAGGAAACGGTTAAAGAAGACAAGGGAGGAACTGTTTTAACCGAGTCGAAAAGAATTGTCCATAAAGACTTAATAAGGAATTAATTGATGCTATTTTTACAGGTTAGCGATCGCTTCAACCAGACCGGAGACACAAATATTAGATTATTCGAACTCTCAAGTAATAGCTACAGAAATAGGCCAATCAAAACTGATAATTGGAGACTTTAAGATACTGCACGTTATTAAGCTGAACCAATACAATGAACTACTAACAAAGCTAGAAGAAACTGTCCGAAGAGATATTAGCAGGAAAGATAACAACTTCAACTTTTTACTGTACGGAATAAACCAACAAAGGAAAGCCTTGAACGAACTGAAACCTAGACGGACGGCAAGATCTATAAATATTTTAGGTACTGCTTTGAAATGGATCGCTGGGACACCTGATCACGACGACTTTCAGATTTTGTCAGACTACTCACAAAATATAATAACAAACAATAATAACCAAATGATCATTAATAGAGCAGTTGAAGAAAGACTACAGATTATCACCAACAGAACTAATTCAATACTTAATACTATTAAAACTACAAATGACTTAAAAGTCGAGCTGATTAAAGATATCGAACAGAAACTTAAAATTATTAGCGAAGAACTAAGAAACGTTAACTATGCTATCCAGTGGGCTAAGGGAGGAATCATTAATTCCTTTATCCTTTCTGACCTAGAATTGACGGCCGTTAAGGAATTTTTCACAAATCAGAGCCTACCCTATCTGAACATTATAGAGGCACTCGAGTTCGGTGAAGTCAAGATAAGCTCTAGTGAAGCAGAACTTATCTTTATACTAAATTTACCTAAAACAGAAGATGTTATTTGTAAAAGGTTATTTGCAAGACCTGTAAGGAAAGGAAAACGTGCAATTAATTTAGGAAACGAAAATTTTATTATATGCGACAAATCTATATTAGAGGTAAAAAGTCGCTGCAAGGAAATTAACGAAGTATTACTTTGCAGACGAGAAAATGTTCGAAATATTACAGACACGAAATGCTTGCCTAACCTGTTATCAGGAATACCTTCATTTTGTCCCATGACAAACTACCATCATCTACCAATCATAGAGGAAATTATGGCGGGTCTAGTACTCTTAAATGGGTATTCGGGTCCAATAATGATAGAAAATGAACAACTCACTCTCAATGGAACCTTTTTAGTAAAGTTCCACAACACTTCTATTTCCATCGGAGATGCAGAGTACTTTAATAAATATAGAACTATGGCTAGACCCCTGCCAGCTATCGTGCAATCTTCTAACGTAATGACTTCATATGAAGAGATATTATCCCTAGAGAAACTTGAAGATTTACATCTTAACAATATAGAAGAAATTCGCGAGCTGACACATAAGAATCAGGTCTCAACATTTTTAAGCCTCACCCTTCTCGGAATGTTTACCCTGGGGTTCATATGGTTCATAATCAAACGATTTTTTCCTAGAAAGAAAACACTAAAAATAGAAACGGTATTAGTCCAGGCCAAGGAGTGTCAAGATATTGGTTCTTCCAACATGGAAGTTGGAATTTAAAGGGGGAGGAGTTAACTCCCAAAACATTTTCATATGAACACCCCTAATCTTAATCCGTCTGGTGGTAAATACCACTAATAATAATTATTTTTACACGCTTTGCCGATGTTGCACTTTTACCTACACGCGCCAATTGCATTGGTTCTTTTTACAGTTTGTTCAACTTCCTTTCCCATTGTTATGTGACCCAACTATAATAAGTTTCGCAACTGTTAAAATTAATAAGAATTATTTCTGTAAACGCTGACGACATGTCTGAAGTTTAGTAAACATAATTAATCTGAAAACTGTTTTTTTATTAATGCTGATTTAACATAATTTATTTAAAAATTGTTTTATTGTAAATTTCTGTAAATGTCGACTAAACATAATTGATTTAAAAAATATTTTTATAAATAAAATATTGCTTGATTACAACTTTAGTCGTAGTCAAGTACTCGAACTAAATAAAACGTATTTTTATTTAACTTGTACACATAAACTCTGCATCTCATTGCGTTTGCAAAATTTTTTCAGTTGTGTGACAAATAACGGATAAAAGTTAAAAAAACATATTTTTCTCAGAAGGTGCTTTTTGTGTAAATATTTAAACAGTGACTAATTGAAATATTCGATTGGAAATTTTTTTGGTAAGTAGTTTGAAGTTTTTTGAAGTGAAATAAAGTGTTAGACAGTGCATTTTTATGTTTACAAGGCCTACCAACGCTTGACCACCCCAACCGTCTGTAGGCGGGTGTATGCAGTGCGTAAAAAATAATTATTAGTTATTTCAAATTGAATTATTGAAATGATGTGAATGTTATATATTTTTTTCAATAGAATAATGTCGCGTTGGGAGCGTAAACGCAAGTATGACATAACAAAGATGACAGACGACGAGTTTCATGATTTTATGGACTTCTGCGAAGATAGCGATGAAGAAGTGGGAGGGGATGATTTTGATAGTGATGATAACGTCGATGATCCTGATTATGTGCTTCCAAATGAAAGTGACTTTTTTCCTCAAGAAGCAGTATCGTGTAGCATAAATGTGTCGGACCTTGACCTTTCTTTAGCAACATCTGCTCCTCCTCCTTCGGAAATTGGTAACATATCTGAATCTGCAATTCTTTTACCGTTGAGACGGCTACTTTTGAAGCTTCTGCAGGTAAGCAGAATAATGCCGCAGAAGAAATTAGTATTCAATTTGCCAGTCGTTTGCGGAAAAAAGCACGAATGGCTTCAGTTGACGATTTACAGGGAGAACCAGAACAGTCCTCATTAGGTCACTTCCAAGGTAATATTGCACAGCTTCGTAATAATATGGCTGAACTTCAAAAGTTGATCTGTCGAAAAAAGAACATTCAAATTCATGTCAGAGAATTGGCTTTTCAGAACCCGGACAAGAATGAGTTTTCTAATTTAAAAACACCGTACGATTGTTTTGCATACTTTGTCGATGAAGACTTGTTAGAACTAATTTCTTCAGAAAGCAATCTTTATGCACGACAGAAAAAAATTAACTCGACATTCTTCTGCAAATCACAAGATATAAGAAAGTACATAGGTATTCTAATGTTTATGTCTGTGTATCGTTACCCGAATGTGCGATCTTTTTGGGGTAGACATTCCTTTGAACTTATACGAAATGCCATGACCGTAAATCGGTTTGAAGAAATTCGAAGCCACATACATTTTGCTGACAGTTCTAAACGCCCATCTAGAGATGACGCTGAATACGACATTTTATACCTTATCTGTCCCGTCATCAAACATATGAATACCCGATTTTCCTCGGTGCCAATGGTGCAGCGTTTGAGCATTGATGAACAAATGTGTGGAACCAAAATGTCTAAGACAAATATTAAGCAGTATATGCCAAATAAGCCCCATAAGTGGGGTTTCAAGATTTTCTCAATTTGTGATACAAAGGGCTATTCTTATAATTTTGAAGTATTCACTGGTGCTGCCGACAACGTCATTCAAGAAGAAACGCCTGATTTAGGAGCTGCTTCAAATTGTTGTCCGTTTGTCTCGCAACATACCTGACTTTCGGAATCACATAACATATTTTGATAATTATTTTACATCTCTTGGGCTTTTGATTTATTTACGGAGTCGCGGCATTTATTCTCTTGGAACTTTTCGAGCCAACCGAGTGAAGAACTGTAAATTGTCTACTGATGAGCAGTTGGTGGCAAAGAAAGTTCCTCGAGGCTACTCTGAAGAATATGTCGCCACCGCATTTGGTATTGATATTTCTACAGTTGTTTGGAAAGACAACAAGGGCGTTCGCTTAGCTTCAACATATGCAGGAGTTCCGCCATTTCACTCAAATACTCCAGGTGACTTTACAACAAAATCAAGGCGTTGGAATCGCACTACTAAGCAGTATGAAGAAGTGAGTTGTCCAAATATCGTTAAAGAATATAATCGACACATGGGCGGAGTCGATTTGATGGACAGTCTGATTGGCCGTTACAAAATTCGGATGAAGACAAGTAAATGGCCATCTCGTCTATTTCACCATATGCTTGACTTGGCAATGGTAAATGCTTACGTTTTATACCACCGCATAAATAGCGAAAAACATCACCGAATCGAACTTCCAAAGTTCCGTGAAGAAGTAGCAGAAAGTCTTTTGCTGATGTCAGAAAAAAAGAAGGTTGGTCGACCATCTAATGATGCCGAACATTCTGCAAAAACACCACAGAAATCCAAGATGTACTTGCCACCATCTAAAGTTAGATATGATGGCCTCCACCACTGGCCATCTTTTCAGGACAAAAGTAGGAAACGGCAATGTCGCAACAAGCCCGGTAAATCTGACACTCAAGTATATTGTGAAAAATGTGGAATACCGTTGTGTATGTCCATCAAAAAATCTTGCTTCAAGAACTTTCATACTTTATAAAAAACCAGTACTTCATCATACTTCTGTATAATTATAATTACATGTTTTAATTCTCTTTTAAAATCGTTTGATTTTCTTACATTTAATTTTTGTGAATAAATACAATCAAACATAACGCTTTTTTTATTATCATAGATTTATGGAATTTTTTCAAAGCTTTCTGCATGAGACCGCCCACAGACGGGGTAACAATTTTTGGGGTTGCAAGGCCCCACCCACTCTTGATAAAAAAAATATCAGCGGATTCGTGTTTTATGACTCAAATTTAGTTTAAAAAGTAATTTTAACTCCACAAATTGTTTCTATGCATTAGATGGTTATATATGTATAATAAATAAAAAGTTTTTTCGAGCTCGAGGCCAATTATTTGTAAACAATAAATATTATTTATTAATTAATTTGTTCCAATATTTCGATATCCATCGGATATCATTATCAAGGCTGTAACTAGGGATGAAACGATACCTCTAAGGTATCGATACTTTTACTCGATGTGGTATCGCTCGTAAAGTATCGATACCTTCTTAGTATCGAAAAAAAGTATCAATACTTACATACCTGTATCGGTACTTGTATCGGTTTGTAACATAAAAGAATAAAAAGCAGCATTTAAAAACGTTCTTATTAGTGTTTAAGTACTATACAATACAATAAGAACTACGACCCATTAATATTTTTGTGCAAAACAAAAATTGTAAAGATTGACACCACTTTTAGTTACTACCAAGTACCAATTTCCTCTCGAAAAATATTTTTTATCTTAGGAAACAAAATTTTTATAGAACGTTAAGGAAAACAACCTTTTATTTAACTTTTATTTCCGAAATCAACAATGTCACTATGTATTTATTTTAAATGTAAATATGTATTTTATTATTAAATTGATAAATATACAGTAGTTTTGACTTAACTGCCTTTTGTTTAAGTGCACTTTTCACCTAACTGCACAAAATTAATAGTTTTAAAACCTTTTCTTTAGCTTCACTTCGGAAAATCAAATCTTGTAACGTTAATTTAACCGCCTTATACTCAATGCAAATGGATGAAACTTTGCAGGAATACATATTTCCGATGACAATGCACGAATACATGGGCGTAGCCAGGATAAAATCTAGGGGGGGGGGGCAAATTTTTTTTGGTAAAATGCTTTTTTGACCGCCCTTTACTCAATGCAAATGGATGAAACTTTGCAGGCATACATATTCCTCATGACAATACACAAATACATGGGCGTAGCCAGGATAAAATCTAGAGGGGGGCAACATTTTTTTAAATGTTCTTTTCAAGAAAAGAGTTTCTTAAAAAAAATTTTTTTAAATGATCTTATTTGTCATTATTCTTTAAAATTCCATACAAATTTATTTTTTACGTGCACATTCTATACCTGCACATTTGAGATCAATGCCCAAAACTTTTGACATTTTAAAATTATTTTCATACAAAAAATCAAAGTTAGCTGCACTTTGCCTTAACTGTCCAAAATACATATTTTCTGTAATTATTCTTCAAAATCCTTTTTAACGTGCCTTTTGTATGCCTGCATATTTATCATATTTTTGGGCAGTTGTAAAATATTTTCATTTAAAACATCAAAGTTAGCTGCACACATAAAAATATATGGTGGCCAGTTTTTCACATAAATATCAAATTTAAGCTGTTTATAAAAACAAAAACGCAAACAAGTCAAGTTGGCATCATTATAATTAATTTATTTTGTTTGAATGTACCTACACTCATGCATTTGCTTTGCGGTTACAGCAACTTTACCACGATCATATGAAAGGAATAGTAAATCTTAGGCCTTGTACAGAATAAAGTAGTTGTAGTAGTATCTAAAGCTGCCGAATGCTCTGTAGCGCAACTAAGTTCAAAATTTCGAATTTGCGTTTCAACTGCAACGACTTCTACAACTTAGTATGTATTCTGTTGACACTACTTTGAAACTGCCGTTTTTAACTTTTGATAGCTTGCATCACTATTCTTAACGATTTACTACAGCAAAAATTCTGTTCCCCACTTTATTGCTACCAATTTGGCTACCTCGTTCATTACAAAAATGCATAACAGATGACTACAGGTTGTTTGAACGCCATTGTTATTATCAATTCATTAATAAAAACGTTGTTACTCCTCTTTCAAACACTTTATTTTAGTTATGCAGGCAACCAAAAATGCGTACATGCACATTAAGGCAGCTGTATTTTTGATTTATCTGCACAAAAAATCGTGCAAGAGATTTTACAGCTAAGTCAAAATTATGTATAATAAAGGGTGGTAAAACCATAATACACGATGTTAATTGTAAGTCACACCTTAACGTCAAGTTTTTTGCGCAACTTAAATTGACCTTTCTTTGTATTTAACATTGAGAGCTACACAATTGAGCAGCGCGTTAGGATTGTTTAAGCCTTTTACGAAAATGGGCGTTCAATCAAAATGCTTTTCATGCACATCGTGATTTTTTTGGTCAGCATAAACGACCAAATGTTTCCACAATCGGGAGAATTGTGCGCATATTTCAGCAAAGTGGGTCTGTAGAAAATGGGAAAACATATGTGCATGCTCGCCCAGTTAGTTCTGCGGCTCGCGGCGTTATCGGGCCGAATTTCTTCGAAAATGAGGTCGGCCAAGCAATTACCGTGAATAGTGTTTGCTATCGCGAGATGATAACGGACTTCCTATAGCAGGAAATTGAGGAAATGGACCTAGACGATATGTCTTTTATAAGTGTTTACTGGTCAAACGGTTTCTTGATACCGTTACAGCGGCTCCAGCTATGTAAAATAATCAAAAATTTAAGATTAATTTCAATACCAAAGTAAAACGATTACTTTTAACAGATACCGAGTATATTTTTACCGATACTACTTGGTACTCTGTTGCTAAGTATCGATTACAAAAATAGTTGGTACTTATATAAAAGTATCGAATATGTACTTGTATTTACTCGTATCGTTTCATCCCTAGCTGTAACAATATAAGAAAACAACAAGGTACGAAAAATATTAACAACGACTGTGCTTAAATAAAAATAAAATACATAATAACAAACAAAAAGAAAACAAAACACTTACAATGAGTTACAAGTATATTTGTAAGAGACGTATTACTATCTCCACATTAAATATTGAACTAACTTAATTATTTAATTTTCTTTTTTATTATGTGTCTATAGCAGTGATGTCAATTATGATTGTGTTGGTGAGATTACTCTTATCTCTTACATGCCCAGCGGGCGAAATATGCGGTTGCGAGGCCTTATTAAAGACCTTTTCTAAGGGTCATCTATGTTTGATTAAATTGTTGGGAATCAGGTAAGGTATTAAAACTTACAAAACATTTTCATGAAAGGGCGATGCAAACACCAGGGCCAGCATTATGCGAGGAAATATAGTTCATGCTTTCCATTAATTTTTCATCAGACCATTTAAAGTTAACTTACATTTATTGCTATGAAGACTTAAAAGCAATGAATAATAATACAATTATCGAAAAATGTTGAGTTATGGACAGACACAATCAGTTATTATTTAAATAAATTTAATTTGGAACCTCAGAAACTTTGCTTATTTTTTGGAAAAATTGCGCAGTTCACAATATTTGAAGTCTTTTTACAACCTAATACAATTCTTTCCAATATTTTTCGTTTTTTGCTCAACATACTTTTGCGAATTCTAACAATGAAAATTCATTTGCTCATACTAATGCAAATATTAAGTTTAAAAATATTCTGTAAGTATTTACCACCATTATAAAAAGAGAAGATTTTACTAGCCTATAAGAAATACTTTTATTTACCAATAATATCTTCTAAATTTATATTGCAGTTTCGTAACAACAAAACATTTTTTAGGTTTGCGGATGTTAATTTATTGCGTTGTTTTGAGCAAATGTATTTCAAATCGGAAAATATTTGTTCGCAAAGATATGTTGAGGAGAAAAGCGACAAACATTTGAAGGAATTTTTTTTTAATATAGGATATAGCGCCCCGTCTAAATTTTTCCAGAACTCAATAATACTTTCCCTGTCTGGAGGATTAATTTCGCTCCTAAGTATGATAAGTTCCGACTGGATGCTGAATTCATAACTCGCAATGTCGCACTTAAAGGGATTTTGGAATATGTTAAGTAGTGGTTTTATATCCTCAAAATCTTGAAAACGATCTTGAAAGTTGTAAAAAAGGTTTTCAAAAATTGCCAAATACTCAGATTTTTTCAAATATTTCTCCTTGTCATAAATAAGCAAAGTTTTAGGAAAGTTGGAAAAATCTTCATTATTTATTTCATTTGTTAATAAAAATAATTTGGTTTTAAAATTAAAAACAATCGTATATATGTCACTTAAATTGTTTCCATTTCCTTGTAGTTCCAAATTTAGCTCATTTAAAATACTGCTTGTATCAGCCAGAAACGCAAGGTCTAAAATGAACTCATAATCATTCAACTGTATTAATTCACATTCGTCTAAATTTTCAGTTTCCCAAAAACGCAACACCTCTTTTCTAAGATCGAATAACCTGTTTAGACAATCACCCCGACTAAGCCAACGAACTTCCGTAAACATTTTTAAGTAGTGGTGATTGGCGTTTACGTTTTTAAGAAAACTTACAAATTTTCTGTGCGTTAATGAATGATGACCCCCCGTATTCTATTGATTATCCGCTCTGCAGTGTTAATAGCGGCATGATCACTTATAAATTTTGAGGCAAGCATGGACTGATGAATTATGCAATGGAAAGCATGTACATCAATTCCATTTTGCTTAAGCTGTCCTACGAAACCTTCATACTTCCCGGCCATAACGTTTGCACCATCCGTGCAAACTCCTGCTAATTTTGAAGCTTGTGTAACAGATATCAGGTTTTCAAAGACTACGTCGTATAATACCTTACCTGTTACATTACCGTAAAACGTTTCAAGTCTATTTCACCATATGCTTGACTTGGCAATGGTAAATGCTTACGTTTTATACCACCGCATAAATAGCGAAAAACATCACCGAATCGAACTTCCAAAGTTCCGTGAAGAAGTAGCAGAAAGTCTTTTGCTGATGTCAGAAAAAAAGAAGGTTGGTCGACCATCTAATGATGCCGAACATTCTGCAAAAACACCACAGAAATCCAAGATGTACTTGCCACCATCTAATGTTAGATATGATGGCCTCCACCACTGGCCATCTTTTCAGGACAAAAGTAGGAAACGGCAATGTCGCAACAAGCCCGGTAAATCTGACACTCAAGTATATTGTGAAAAATGTGGAATACCGTTGTGTATGTCCATCAAAAAATCTTGCTTCAAGAACTTTCATACTTTATAAAAAACCAGTACTTCATCATACTTCTGTATAATTATAATTACATGTTTTAATTCTCTTTTAAAATCGTTTGATTTTCTTACATTTAATTTTTGTGAATAAATACAATCAAACATAACGCTTTTTTTATTATCATAGATTTATGGAATTTTTTCAAAGCTTTCTGCATGAGACCGCCCACAGACGGGGTAACAATTTTTGGGGTTGCAAGGCCCCACCCACTCTTGATAAAAAAAATATCAGCGGATTCGTGTTTTATGACTCAAATTTAGTTTAAAAAGTAATTTTAACTCCACAAATTGTTTCTATGCATTAGATGGTTATATATGTATAATAAATAAAAAGTTTTTTCGAGCTCGAGGCCAATTATTTGTAAACAATAAATATTATTTATTGATTAATTTGTTCCAATATTTCGATATCCATCGGATATCATTATCAAGGCTGTAACTAGGGATGAAACGATACCTCTAAGGTATCGATACTTTTACTCGATGTGGTATCGCTCGTAAAGTATCGATACCTTCTTAGTATCGAAAAAAAAGTATCAATACTTACATACCTGTATCGGTACTTGTATCGGTTTGTATCATAAAAGAATAAAAAGCAGCATTTAAAAACGTTCTTATTAGTGTTTAAGTACTATACAATACAATAAGAACTACGACCCATTAATATTTTTGTGCAAAACAAAAATTGTAGAGATTGACACCACTTTTAGTTACTACCAAGTACCAATTTCCTCTCGAAAAATATTTTTTATCTTAGGAAACAAAATTTTTATAGAACGTTCAGGAAAACAACCTTTTATTTAACTTTTATTTCCGAAATCAACAATGTCACTATGTATTTATTTTAAATGTAAATATGTATTTTATTATTAAATTGATAAATATACAGTAGTTTTGACTTAACTGCCTTTTGTTTAAGTGCACTTTTCACCTAACTGCACAAAATTAATAGTTTTAAAACCTTTTCTTTAGCTTCACTTCGGAAAATCAAATCTTGTAACGTTAATTTAACCGCCTTATACTCAATGCAAATGGATGAAACTTTGCAGGAATACATATTTCCGATGACAATGCACGAATACATGGGCGTAGCCAGGATCAAATCTAGGGGGGGGCAAATTTTTTTTTGGTAAAATGCTTTTTTGACCGCCCTTTACTCAATGCAAATGGATGAAACTTTGCAGGCATACATATTCCTCATGACAATACACAAATACATGGGCGTAGCCAGGATAAAATCTAGAGGGGGGGGAGAAAAGAGTTTCTTAAAAAAATTTTTTTTAAATAATCTTATTTGTCATTATTCTTTAAAATTCCATACAAATTTATTTTTTACGTGCACATTCTATACCTGCACATTTGAGATCAATGCCCAAAACTTTCGACATTTTAAAATTATTTTCATACAAAAAATCAAAGTTAGCTGCACTTTGCCTTAACTGTCCAAAATACATATTTTCTGTAATTATTCTTCAAAATCCTTTTTACGTGCCTTTTGTATGCCTGCATATTTAGCATATTTTTGGGCAGTTGTAAAATATTTTCATTTAAAACATCAAAGTTAGCTGCACACATAAAAATATATGGTGGCCAGTTTTTCACATAAATATCAAATTTAAGCTGTTTATAAAAACAAAAACGCAAACAAGTCAAGTTGGCATCATTATAATTAATTTATTTTGTTTGAATGTACCTACACTCATGCATTTGCTTTGCGGTTACAGCAACTTTACCACGATCATATGAAAGGAATAGTAAATCTTAGGCCTTGTACAGAATAAAGTAGTTGTAGTAGTATCTAAAGCTGCCGAATGCTCTGTAGCGCAACTAAGTTCAAAATTTCGAATTTGCGTTTCAACTGCAACGACTTCTACAACTTAGTATGTATTCTGTTGACACTACTTTGAAACTGCCGTTTTTAACTTTTGATAGCTTGCATCACTATTCTTAACGATTTACTACAGCAAAAATTCTGTTCCCCACTTTATTGCTACCAATTTGGCTACCTCGTTCATTACAAAAATGCATAACAGATGACTACAGGTTGTTTGAACGCCATTGTTATTATCAATTCATTAATAAAAACGTTGTTACTCCTCTTTCAAACACTTTATTTTAGTTATGCAGGCAACCAAAAATGCGTACATGCACATTAAGGCAGCTGTATTTTTGATTTATCTGCACAAAAAATCGTGCAAGAGATTTTACAGCTAAGTCAAAATTATGTATAATAAAGGGTGGTAAAACCATAATACACGATGTTAATTGTAAGTCACACCTTAACGTCAAGTTTTTTGCGCAACTTAAATTGACCTTTCTTTGTATTTAACATTGAGAGCTACACAATTGAGCAGCGCGTTAGGATTGTTTAAGCCTTTTACGAAAATGGGCGTTCAATCAAAATGCTTTTCATGCACATCGTGATTTTTTTGGTCAGCATAAACGACCAAATGTTTCCACAATCGGGAGAGTTGTGCGCATATTTCAGCAAAGTGGGTCTGTAGAAAATGGGAAAACATATGTGCATGCTCGCCCAGTTAGTTCTGCGGCTCGCGGCGTTATCGGGCCGAATTTCTTCGAAAATGAGGTCGGCCAAGCAATTACCGTGAATAGTGTTTGCTATCGCGAGATGATAACGGACTTCCTATAGCCAGAAATTGAGGAAATGGACCTAGACGATATGTCTTTTATAAGTGTTTACTGGTCAAACGGTTTCTTGATACCGTTACAGCTGCTCCAGCTATGTAAAATAATCAACAATTTAAGATTAATTTCAATACCAAAGTAAAACGATTACTTTTAACAGATACCGAGTATATTTTTACCGATACTACTTGGTAATCCGTTGCTAAGTATCGATTACAAAAATAGTTGGTACTTATATAAAAGTATCGAATATGTACTTGTATTTACTCGTATCGTTTCATCCCTAGCTGTAACAATATAAGAAAACAACAAGGTACGAAAAATATTAACAACGACTGTGCTTAAATAAAAATAAAATACATAATAACAAACAAAAAGAAAACAAAACACTTACAATGAGTTACAAGTATATTTGTAAGAGACGTATTACTATCTCCACATTAAATATTGAACTAACTTAATTATTTAATTTTCTTTTTTATTATGTGTCTATAGCAGTGATGTCAATTATGATTGTGTTGCCTTCCTTTGGAAAGCAATGAGGTATATTGTATGTACAGAAAAATTTACAATTATTAGACACCAGCAGAATGTAATGCATTTTCTGGCCCGCTACGGCCTTCGTCAGCATTCTTTGTGTCTCACTGGATAGTGTTACTTTATAAATTGAATGTATTTAACTCAACTATTTTTAGCAAATAGAAACTGGGAATTATTTCCTTCCGAAGGTTACTTTATATTATATTTAACACTTTAATTTTTCGAATTTATTCTATAAGCTAAATTTTAGTTATGTATTTTATAAAGCTTTTTTTGTAATAGTTCTATTCCTTCAATTTTTCAGAAATGACTTTATACACTACCAGACTATTATATTGTATTTTCTTTTTACATTTTACCTTTTAAAAAGAAAATACAATATAATAGTCTGGTAGTGTATAAAGTCATTTCTGAAAAATTGAAGGGGCTGTAGGAAATATCGCCCAAAGAAAAATGGCCCAAAAAAAAAATGAAAAATTGCCCAAATGAAGAATCGCCCAAGCGAACATGAAAAATTACCCAAAAAGGTAAATATGAAATTTAGCCCAAAAAAAAACGAAAAAGGGCCCAAAAAGAAAATGAAAAATGACCCAAAAAGCAAAAACGAATTTTTTCCCAAAAAAAAAAAAAAAAAATAATACTCAATTTGCAAAAAAGTGTTTATTATTCATATAAATTTAGGTGACATGTCATAACGTCCAGTGTCGTAGTGTCCTTAGACTTTATGACACTTTTAAAAGTGTCATAATGTCCATCGAAGAATTGTCATAACGTCCGTGGTCGTTATGACACTTAGCAAAGTGTCATAACGTCCGCAACTTAACTTATAATCAAAAATGTGTAAATTATTTTTTAAAATACCGTTAAAATTTCAAGTGATTATTTTAAAGATACTAATTTAAGCATAATATGGTTGTCGGTGACAATGATTTGGTTAAATTAAACATAATATGGATAAAATATTTTTATAGCTTTTACTCCGGGTGTATATATTAAATATATATATCGAAAATAAGGATTTCATCTTGTATGGTATAACAAATACTGGCTTCGCTAACGAAAGCTTCTCGGTATAGCCGGCCTTCGGCCGGGCGCAAGGATTTTCTCCTCTATGGTATAACAAAGACCGGCTTCGCTAACTAAAGCTTCTATGTATAGCCGGCCTTCGGCCGGGCGCAAGGATTTTCTCCTTTATGGTCTAACAAAAACCGGTTTCGCTAAGTAAAGCTTCGAAAAACTGCCTTGTTTACGAACAAGACCGACTACGCAGAGAAGCTTTAGTTAGCGAAGCCGGTCTTTGGTATACCATAGAGGAGAAAATCCTTGCGCCCGGCCGAAGGCCGGCTATACAGAGAAGCTTTAGTTAGCGAAGCCGGTCTTTGTTATACCATAGAGGAGAAAATCCTTGCGCCCGGCCGAAGGCCGGCTATACAGAGAAGCTTTAGTTAGCGAAGCCAGTATTTGTTATACCATACAAGATGAAATCCTTATTTTCGATATATATATTTAATATATACACCCGGAGTAAAAGCTATAAAAATATTTTATCCATATTATGTTTAATTTAACCAAATCATTGTCACCGACAACCATATTATGCTTAAATTAGTTTCTTGAAAAATAGTTTTGTTGTTTGCAACCATAATAAAACATGGTTTTCTCGGCTATGTAAGATTATGGTAGGATTTTAAAAATGAAAAATGGCCCAAAAAAATGGGCTATTTTTCATATGAAAAATCACCCAAATTTAAAAAACGAAAAATCACCCAACAATAACGAAAAATAGCCCAAAAAATTTGGGCCATTTTTCATATGAAATCAGGCCCAATTTTACATGCAATTTTTTTGGGCGATTTTTCATTTTTTTTTTTTTTGGGCGATATTTCCTACAGCCAATTGAAGGAATAGAACTATTACAAAAAAAGCTTTATAAAATACATAACTGAAATTTAGCTCATAGAATAAATTCGAAAAATTAAAATGTTAAATATAATATAAAGTAACCTTCGGAAGGAAATAATTCCCAGTTTATATTTGTTAAAAATAGTTGAGTTGAATACATTCAATTTATAAAGTAACACTATCCAGTGAGACACAAAGAATGCTGACGAAGGCCGTAGCAGGCCAGAAAATGCATTACATTCTGCTGGTGTCTAATAATTGTAAATTTTTCTGTACATACAATATACCTCATTGCTTTCCAAAGGAAGGCTAAGGTAAAATGTAAAAAGAAAATACAATATAATAGTCTGGTAGTGTATAAAGTCATTTCTGAAAAATTGAAGGAATAGAACTATTACAAAAAAAGCTTTATAAAATACATAACTGAAATTTAGCTCATAGAATAAATTCGAAAAATTAAAATGTTAAATATAATATAAAGTAACCTTCGGAAGGAAATAATTCCCAGTTTCTATTTATTAATTAATTATTTATTAATTTAAGATCTGATGTACGCATTTTTATACCCACACCACAATAGTGGATAGGGTATTATGGATTTGTGCTGATGTTTGTAACGCATAAAAATATTGGTCCTAGACCCACCTTTAAGTATACGGATCGGCTCCGAATTACTTTCTGATGCGAATTAACGATGTCCATCCGGCTGTTAATACATACAAATATTTATTTTTTTTAAAAAATTATCCCTCTAGTGCATATGACCGTCTACAGACGGGCATAGTTTAAAAGCCCATAACATTCAAATATAAAAGCTGATAGTTTGATTTTAAAAAAACATGATCTAGTTGCCTACTTTATTTCATTTTTTGTGTACACATAAACTCTGCATCTCATTGCGTTTGCAAAATTTTTTCAGTTGTGTGACAAATAACGGATAAAAGTTAAAAAAACATATTTTTCTCAGAAGGTGCTTTTTGTGTAAATATTTAAACAGTGACTAATTGAAATATTCGATTGGAAATTTTTTTGGTAAGTAGTTTGAAGTTTTTTGAAGTGAAATAAAGTGTTAGACAGTGCATTTTTATGTTTACAAGGCCTACCAACGCTTGACCACCCCAACCGTCTGTAGGCGGGTGTATGCAGTGCGTAAAAAATAATTATTAGTTATTTCAAATTGAATTATTGAAATGATGTGAATGTTATATATTTTTTTCAATAGAATAATGTCGCGTTGGGAGCGTAAACGCAAGTATGACATAACAAAGATGACAGACGACGAGTTTCATGATTTTATGGACTTCTGCGAAGATAGCGATGAAGAAGTGGGAGGGGATGATTTTGATAGTGATGATAACGTCGATGATCCTGATTATGTGCTTCCAAATGAAAGTGACTTTTTTCCTCAAGAAGCAGTATCGTGTAGCATAAATGTGTCGGACCTTGACCTTTCTTTAGCAACATCTGCTCCTCCTCCTTCGGAAATTGGTAACATATCTGAATCTGCAATTCTTTTACCGTTGAGACGGCTACTTTTGAAGCTTCTGCAGGTAAGCAGAATAATGCCGCAGAAGAAATTAGTATTCAATTTGCCAGTCGTTTGCGGAAAAAAGCACGAATGGCTTCAGTTGACGATTTACAGGGAGAACCAGAACAGTCCTCATTAGGTCACTTCCAAGGTAATATTGCACAGCTTCGTAATAATATGGCTGAACTTCAAAAGTTGATCTGTCGAAAAAAGAACATTCAAATTCATGTCAGAGAATTGGCTTTTCAGAACCCGGACAAGAATGAGTTTTCTAATTTAAAAACACCGTACGATTGTTTTGCATACTTTGTCGATGAAGACTTGTTAGAACTAATTTCTTCAGAAAGCAATCTTTATGCACGACAGAAAAAAATTAACTCGACATTCTTCTGCAAATCACAAGATATAAGAAAGTACATAGGTATTCTAATGTTTATGTCTGTGTATCGTTACCCGAATGTGCGATCTTTTTGGGGTAGACATTCCTTTGAACTTATACGAAATGCCATGACCGTAAATCGGTTTGAAGAAATTCGAAGCCACATACATTTTGCTGACAGTTCTAAACGCCCATCTAGAGATGACGCTGAATACGACATTTTATACCTTATCCGTCCCGTCATCAAACATATGAATACCCGATTTTCCTCGGTGCCAATGGTGCAGCGTTTGAGCATTGATGAACAAATGTGTGGAACCAAAATGTCTAAGACAAATATTAAGCAGTATATGCCAAATAAGCCCCATAAGTGGGGTTTCAAGATTTTCTCAATTTGTGATACAAAGGGCTATTCTTATAATTTTGAAGTATTCACTGGTGCTGCCGACAACGTCATTCAAGAAGAAACGCCTGATTTAGGAGCTGCTTCAAATTGTTGTCCGTTTGTCTCGACACATACCTGACTTTCGGAATCACATAACATATTTTGATAATTATTTTACATCTCTTGGGCTTTTGATTTATTTACGGAGTCGCGGCATTTATTCTCTTGGAACTTTTCGAGCCAACCGAGTGAAGAACTGTAAATTGTCTACTGATGAGCAGTTGGTGGCAAAGAAAGTTCCTCGAGGCTACTCTGAAGAATATGTCGCCACCGCATTTGGTATTGATATTTCTACAGTTGTTTGGAAAGACAACAAGGGCGTTCGCTTAGCTTCAACATATGCAGGAGTTCCGCCATTTCACTCAAATACTCCAGGTGACTTTACAACAAAATCAAGGCGTTGGAATCGCACTACTAAGCAGTATGAAGAAGTGAGTTGTCCAAATATCGTTAAAGAATATAATCGACACATGGGCGGAGTCGATTTGATGGACAGTCTGATTGGCCGTTACAAAATTCGGATGAAGACAAGTAAATGGCCATCTCGTCTATTTCACCATATGCTTGACTTGGCAATGGTAAATGCTTACGTTTTATACCACCGCATAAATAGCGAAAAACATCACCGAATCGAACTTCCAAAGTTCCGTGAAGAAGTAGCAGAAAGTCTTTTGCTGATGTCAGAAAAAAAGAAGGTTGGTCGACCATCTAATGATGCCGAACATTCTGCAAAAACACCACAGAAATCCAAGATGTACTTGCCACCATCTAAAGTTAGATATGATGGCCTCCACCACTGGCCATCTTTTCAGGACAAAAGTAGGAAACGGCAATGTCGCAACAAGCCCGGTAAATCTGACACTCAAGTATATTGTGAAAAATGTGGAATACCGTTGTGTATGTCCATCAAAAAATCTTGCTTCAAGAACTTTCATACTTTATAAAAAACCAGTACTTCATCATACTTCTGTATAATTATAATTACATGTTTTAATTCTCTTTTAAAATCGTTTGATTTTCTTACATTTAATTTTTGTGAATAAATACAATCAAACATAACGCTTTTTTTATTATCATAGATTTATGGAATTTTTTCAAAGCTTTCTGCATGAGACCGCCCACAGACGGGGTAACAATTTTTGGGGTTGCAAGGCCCCACCCACTCTTGATAAAAAAAATATCAGCGGATTCGTGTTTTATGACTCAAATTTAGTTTAAAAAGTAATTTTAACTCCACAAATTGTTTCTATGCATTAGATGGTTATATATGTATAATAAATAAAAAGTTTTTTCGAGCTCGAGGCCAATTATTTGTAAACAATAAATATTATTTATTAATTAATTTGTTCCAATATTTCGATATCCATCGGATATCATTATCAAGGCTGTAACTAGGGATGAAACGATACCTCTAAGGTATCGATACTTTTACTCGATGTGGTATCGCTCGTAAAGTATCGATACCTTCTTAGTATCGAAAAAAAAGTATCAATACTTACATACCTGTATCGGTACTTGTATCGGCTTGTAACATAAAAGAATAAAAAGCAGCATTTAAAAACGTTCTTATTAGTGTTTAAGTACTATACAATACAATAAGAACTACGACCCATTAATATTTTTGTGCAAAACAAAAATTGTAAAGATTGACGCCACTTTTAGTTACTACCAAGTACCAATTTCCTCTCGAAAAATATTTTTTATCTTAGGAAACAAAATTTTTATAGAACGTTCAGGAAAACAACCTTTTATTTAACTTTTATTTCCGAAATCAACAATGTCACTATGTATTTATTTTAAATGTAAATATGTATTTTATTATTAAATTGATAAATATACAGTAGTTTTGACTTAACTGCCTTTTGTTTAAGTGCACTTTTCACCTAACTGCACAAAATTAATAGTTTTAAAACCTTTTCTTTAGCTTCACTTCGGAAAATCAAATCTTGTAACGTTAATTTAACCGCCTTATACTCAATGCAAATGGATGAAACTTTGCAGGAATACATATTTCCGATGACAATGCACGAATACATGGGCGTAGCCAGGATAAAATCTAGGGGGGGGGCAAATTTTTTTTGGTAAAATGCTTTTTTGACCGCCCTTTACTCAATGCAAATGGATGAAACTTTGCAGGCATACATATTCCTCATGACAATACACAAATACATGGGCGTAGCCAGGATAAAATCTAGAGGGGGGCAACATTTTTTTAAATGTTCTTTTTAAGAAAAGAGTTTCTTAAAAAAATTTTTTTTAAATGATCTTATTTGTCATTATTCTTTAAAATTCCATACAAATTTATTTTTTACGTGCACATTCTATACCTGCACATTTGAGATCAATGCCCAAAACTTTTGACATTTTAAAATTATTTTCATACAAAAAATCAAAGTTAGCTGCACTTTGCCTTAACTGTCCAAAATACATATTTTCTGTAATTATTCTTCAAAATCCTTTTTAACGTGCCTTTTGTATGCCTGCATATTTATCATATTTTTGGGCAGTTGTAAAATATTTTCATTTAAAACATCAAAGTTAGCTGCACACATAAAAATATATGGTGGCCAGTTTTTCACATAAATATCAAATTTAAGCTGTTTATAAAAACAAAAACGCAAACAAGTCAAGTTGGCATCATTATAATTAATTTATTTTGTTTGAATGTACCTACACTCATGCATTTGCTTTGCGGTTACAGCAACTTTACCACGATCATATGAAAGGAATAGTAAATCTTAGGCCTTGTACAGAATAAAGTAGTTGTAGTAGTATCTAAAGCTGCCGAATGCTCTGTAGCGCAACTAAGTTCAAAATTTCGAATTTGCGTTTCAACTGCAACGACTTCTACAACTTAGTATGTATTCTGTTGACACTACTTTGAAACTGCCGTTTTTAACTTTTGATAGCTTGCATCACTATTCTTAACGATTTACTACAGCAAAAATTCTGTTCCCCACTTTATTGCTACCAATTTGGCTACCTCGTTCATTACAAAAATGCATAACAGATGACTACAGGTTGTTTGAACGCCATTGTTATTATCAATTCATTAATAAAAACGTTGTTACTCCTCTTTCAAACACTTTATTTTAGTTATGCAGGCAACCAAAAATGCGTACATGCACATTAAGGCAGCTGTATTTTTGATTTATCTGCACAAAAAATCGTGCAAGAGATTTTACAGCTAAGTCAAAATTATGTATAATAAAGGGTGGTAAAACCATAATACACGATGTTAATTGTAAGTCACACCTTAACGTCAAGTTTTTTGCGCAACTTAAATTGACCTTTCTTTGTATTTAACATTGAGAGCTACACAATTGAGCAGCGCGTTAGGATTGTTTAAGCCTTTTACGAAAATGGGCGTTCAATCAAAATGCTTTTCATGCACATCGTGATTTTTTTGGTCAGCATAAACGACCAAATGTTTCCACAATCGGGAGAATTGTGCGCATATTTCAGCAAAGTGGGTCTGTAGAAAATGGGAAAACATATGTGCATGCTCGCCCAGTTAGTTCTGCGGCTCGCGGCGTTATCGGGCCGAATTTCTTCGAAAATGAGGTCGGCCAAGCAATTACCGTGAATAGTGTTTGCTATCGCGAGATGATAACGGACTTCCTATAGCAGGAAATTGAGGAAATGGACCTAGACGATATGTCTTTTATAAGTGTTTACTGGTCAAACGGTTTCTTGATACCGTTACAGCGGCTCCAGCTATGTAAAATAATCAAAAATTTAAGATTAATTTCAATACCAAAGTAAAACGATTACTTTTAACAGATACCGAGTATATTTTTACCGATACTACTTGGTACTCCGTTGCTAAGTATCGATTACAAAAATAGTTGGTACTTATATAAAAGTATCGAATATGTACTTGTATTTACTCGTATCGTTTCATCCCTAGCTGTAACAATATAAGAAAACAACAAGGTACGAAAAATATTAACAACGACTGTGCTTAAATAAAAATAAAATACATAATAACAAACAAAAAGAAAACAAAACACTTACAATGAGTTACAAGTATATTTGTAAGAGACGTATTACTATCTCCACATTAAATATTGAACTAACTTAATTATTTAATTTTCTTTTTTATTATGTGTCTATAGCAGTGATGTCAATTATGATTGTGTTGGTGAGATTACTCTTATCTCTTACATGCCCAGCGGGCGAAATATGCGGTTGCGAGGCCTTATTAAAGACCTTTTCTAAGGGTCATCTATGTTTGATTAAATTGTTGGGAATCAGGTAAGGTATTAAAACTTACAAAACATTTTCATGAAAGGGCGATGCAAACACCAGGGCCAGCATTATGCGAGGAAATATAGTTCATGCTTTCCATTAATTTTTCATCAGACCATTTAAAGTTAACTTACATTTATTGCTATGAAGACTTAAAAGCAATGAATAATAATACAATTATCGAAAAATGTTGAGTTATGGACAGACACAATCAGTTATTATTTAAATAAATTTAATTTGGAACCTCAGAAACTTTGCTTATTTTTTGGAAAAATTGCGCAGTTCACAATATTTGAAGTCTTTTTACAACCTAATACAATTCTTTCCAATATTTTTCGTTTTTTGCTCAACATACTTTTGCGAATTCTAACAATGAAAATTCATTTGCTCATACTAATGCAAATATTAAGTTTAAAAATATTCTGTAAGTATTTACCACCATTATAAAAAGAGAAGATTTTACTAGCCTATAAGAAATACTTTTATTTACCAATAATATCTTCTAAATTTATATTGCAGTTTCGTAACAACAAAACATTTTTTAGGTTTGCGGATGTTAATTTATTGCGTTGTTTTGAGCAAATGTATTTCAAATCGGAAAATATTTGTTCGCAAAGATATGTTGAGGAGAAAAGCGACAAACATTTGAAGGAATTTTTTTTTAATATAGGATATAGCGCCCCGTCTAAATTTTTCCAGAACTCAATAATACTTTCCCTGTCTGGAGGATTAATTTCGCTCCTAAGTATGATAAGTTCCGACTGGATGCTGAATTCATAACTCGCAATGTCGCACTTAAAGGGATTTTGGAATATGTTAAGTAGTGGTTTTATATCCTCAAAATCTTGAAAACGATCTTGAAAGTTGTAAAAAAGGTTTTCAAAAATTGCCAAATACTCAGATTTTTTCAAATATTTCTCCTTGTCATAAATAAGCAAAGTTTTAGGAAAGTTGGAAAAATCTTCATTATTTATTTCATTTGTTAATAAAAATAATTTGGTTTTAAAATTAAAAACAATCGTATATATGTCACTTAAATTGTTTCCATTTCCTTGTAGTTCCAAATTTAGCTCATTTAAAATACTGCTTGTATCAGCCAGAAACGCAAGGTCTAAAATGAACTCATAATCATTCAACTGTATTAATTCACATTCGTCTAAATTTTCAGTTTCCCAAAAACGCAACACCTCTTTTCTAAGATCGAATAACCTGTTTAGACAATCACCCCGACTAAGCCAACGAACTTCCGTAAACATTTTTAAGTAGTGGTGATTGGCGTTTACGTTTTTAAGAAAACTTACAAATTTTCTGTGCGTTAATGAATGATGACCCCCCGTATTCTATTGATTATCCGCTCTGCAGTGTTAATAGCGGCATGATCACTTATAAATTTTGAGGCAAGCATGGACTGATGAATTATGCAATGGAAAGCATGTACATCAATTCCATTTTGCTTAAGCTGTCCTACGAAACCTTCATACTTCCCGGCCATAACGTTTGCACCATCCGTGCAAACTCCTGCTAATTTTGAAGCTTGTGTAACAGATATCAGGTTTTCAAAGACTACGTCGTATAATACCTTACCTGTTACATTACCGTAAAACGTTTCAAGTCTATTTCACCATATGCTTGACTTGGCAATGGTAAATGCTTACGTTTTATACCACCGCATAAATAGCGAAAAACATCACCGAATCGAACTTCCAAAGTTCCGTGAAGAAGTAGCAGAAAGTCTTTTGCTGATGTCAGAAAAAAAGAAGGTTGGTCGACCATCTAATGATGCCGAACATTCTGCAAAAACACCACAGAAATCCAAGATGTACTTGCCACCATCTAATGTTAGATATGATGGCCTCCACCACTGGCCATCTTTTCAGGACAAAAGTAGGAAACGGCAATGTCGCAACAAGCCCGGTAAATCTGACACTCAAGTATATTGTGAAAAATGTGGAATACCGTTGTGTATGTCCATCAAAAAATCTTGCTTCAAGAACTTTCATACTTTATAAAAAACCAGTACTTCATCATACTTCTGTATAATTATAATTACATGTTTTAATTCTCTTTTAAAATCGTTTGATTTTCTTACATTTAATTTTTGTGAATAAATACAATCAAACATAACGCTTTTTTTATTATCATAGATTTATGGAATTTTTTCAAAGCATTCTGCATGAGACCGCCCACAGACGGGGTAACAATTTTTGGGGTTGCAAGGCCCCACCCACTCTTGATAAAAAAAATATCAGCGGATTCGTGTTTTATGACTCAAATTTAGTTTAAAAAGTAATTTTAACTCCACAAATTGTTTCTATGCATTAGATGGTTATATATGTATAATAAATAAAAAGTTTTTTCGAGCTCGAGGCCAATTATTTGTAAACAATAAATATTATTTATTAATTAATTTGTTCCAATATTTCGATATCCATCGGATATCATTATCAAGGCTGTAACTAGGGATGAAACGATACCTCTAAGGTATCGATACTTTTACTCGATGTGGTATCGCTCGTAAAGTATCGATACCTTCTTAGTATCGAAAAAAAAGTATCAATACTTACATACCTGTATCGGTACTTGTATCGGTTTGTATCATAAAAGAATAAAAAGCAGCATTTAAAAACGTTCTTATTAGTGTTTAAGTACTATACAATACAATAAGAACTACGACCCATTAATATTTTTGTGCAAAACAAAAATTGTAGAGATTGACACCACTTTTAGTTACTACCAAGTACCAATTTCCTCTCGAAAAATATTTTTTATCTTAGGAAACAAAATTTTTATAGAACGTTCAGGAAAACAACCTTTTATTTAACTTTTATTTCCGAAATCAACAATGTCACTATGTATTTATTTTAAATGTAAATATGTATTTTATTATTAAATTGATAAATATACAGTAGTTTTGACTTAACTGCCTTTTGTTTAAGTGCACTTTTCACCTAACTGCACAAAATTAATAGTTTGAAAACCTTTTCTTTAGCTTCACTTCGGAAAATCAAATCTTGTAACGTTAATTTAACCGCCTTATACTCAATGCAAATGGATGAAACTTTGCAGGAATACATATTTCCGATGACAATGCACGAATACATGGGCGTAGCCAGGATCAAATCTAGGGGGGGGGCAAATTTTTTTTTGGTAAAATGCTTTTTTGACCGCCCTTTACTCAATGCAAATGGATGAAACTTTGCAGGCATACATATTCCTCATGACAATACACAAATACATGGGCGTAGCCAGGATAAAATCTAGAGGGGGGGGAGAAAAGAGTTTCTTAAAAAAATTTTTTTTAAATAATCTTATTTGTCATTATTCTTTAAAATTCCATACAAATTTATTTTTTACGTGCACATTCTATACCTGCACATTTGAGATCAATGCCCAAAACTTTCGACATTTTAAAATTATTTTCATACAAAAAATCAAAGTTAGCTGCACTTTGCCTTAACTGTCCAAAATACATATTTTCTGTAATTATTCTTCAAAATCCTTTTTAACGTGCCTTTTGTATGCCTGCATATTTAGCATATTTTTGGGCAGTTGTAAAATATTTTCATTTAAAACATCAAAGTTAGCTGCACACATAAAAATATATGCTGGCCAGTTTTTCACATAAATATCAAATTTAAGCTGTTTATAAAAACAAAAACGCAAACAAGTCAAGTTGGCATCATTATAATTAATTTATTTTGTTTGAATGTACCTACACTCATGCATTTGCTTTGCGGTTACAGCAACTTTACCACGATCATATGAAAGGAATAGTAAATCTTAGGCCTTGTACAGAATAAAGTAGTTGTAGTAGTATCTAAAGCTGCCGAATGCTCTGTAGCGCAACTAAGTTCAAAATTTCGAATTTGCGTTTCAACTGCAACGACTTCTACAACTTAGTATGTATTCTGTTGACACTACTTTGAAACTGCCGTTTTTAACTTTTGATAGCTTGCATCACTATTCTTAACGATTTACTACAGCAAAAATTCTGTTCCCCACTTTATTGCTACCAATTTGGCTACCTCGTTCATTACAAAAATGCATAACAGATGACTACAGGTTGTTTGAACGCCATTGTTATTATCAATTCATTAATAAAAACGTTGTTACTCCTCTTTCAAACACTTTATTTTAGTTATGCAGGCAACCAAAAATGCGTACATGCACATTAAGGCAGCTGTATTTTTGATTTATCTGCACAAAAAATCGTGCAAGAGATTTTACAGCTAAGTCAAAATTATGTATAATAAAGGGTGGTAAAACCATAATACACGATGTTAATTGTAAGTCACACCTTAACGTCAAGTTTTTTGCGCAACTTAAATTGACCTTTCTTTGTATTTAACATTGAGAGCTACACAATTGAGCAGCGCGTTAGGATTGTTTAAGCCTTTTACGAAAATGGGCGTTCAATCAAAATGCTTTTCATGCACATCGTGATTTTTTTGGTCAGCATAAACGACCAAATGTTTCCACAATCGGGAGAGTTGTGCGCATATTTCAGCAAAGTGGGTCTGTAGAAAATGGGAAAACATATGTGCATGCTCGCCCAGTTAGTTCTGCGGCTCGCGGCGTTATCGGGCCGAATTTCTTCGAAAATGAGGTCGGCCAAGCAATTACCGTGAATAGTGTTTGCTATCGCGAGATGATAACGGACTTCCTATAGCCAGAAATTGAGGAAATGGACCTAGACGATATGTCTTTTATAAGTGTTTACTGGTCAAACGGTTTCTTGATACCGTTACAGCTGCTCCAGCTATGTAAAATAATCAACAATTTAAGATTAATTTCAATACCAAAGTAAAACGATTACTTTTAACAGATACCGAGTATATTTTTACCGATACTACTTGGTACTCCGTTGCTAAGTATCGATTACAAAAATAGTTGGTACTTATATAAAAGTATCGAATATGTACTTGTATTTACTCGTATCGTTTCATCCCTAGCTGTAACAATATAAGAAAACAACAAGGTACGAAAAATATTAACAACGACTGTGCTTAAATAAAAATAAAATACATAATAACAAACAAAAAGAAAACAAAACACTTACAATGAGTTACAAGTATATTTGTAAGAGACGTATTACTATCTCCACATTAAATATTGAACTAACTTAATTATTTAATTTTCTTTTTTATTATGTGTCTATAGCAGTGATGTCAATTATGATTGTGTTGGTGAGATTACTCTTATCTCTTACATGCCCAGCGGGCGAAATATGCGGTTGCGAGGCCTTATTAAAGACCTTTTCTAAGGGTCATCTATGTTTGATTAAATTGTTGGGAATCAGGTAAGGTATTAAAACTTACAAAACATTTTCATGAAAGGGCGATGCAAACACCAGGGCCAGCATTATGCGAGGAAATATAGTTCATGCTTTCCATTAATTTTTCATCAGACCATTTAAAGTTAACTTACATTTATTGCTATGAAGACTTAAAAGCAATGAATAATAATACAATTATCGAAAAATGTTGAGTTATGGACAGACACAATCAGTTATTATTTAAATAAATTTAATTTGGAACCTCAGAAACTTTGCTTATTTTTTGGAAAAATTGCGCAGTTCACAATATTTGAAGTCTTTTTACAACCTAATACAATTCTTTCCAATATTTTTCGTTTTTTGCTCAACATACTTTTGCGAATTCTAACAATGAAAATTCATTTGCTCATACTAATGCAAATATTAAGTTTAAAAATATTCTGTAAGTATTTACCACCATTATAAAAAGAGAAGATTTTACTAGCCTATAAGAAATACTTTTATTTACCAATAATATCTTCTAAATTTATATTGCAGTTTCGTAACAACAAAACATTTTTTAGGTTTGCGGATGTTAATTTATTGCGTTGTTTTGAGCAAATGTATTTCAAATCGGAAAATATTTGTTCGCAAAGATATGTTGAGGAGAAAAGCGACAAACATTTGAAGGAATTTTTTTTTAATATAGGATATAGCGCCCCGTCTAAATTTTTCCAGAACTCAATAATACTTTCCCTGTCTGGAGGATTAATTTCGCTCCTAAGTATGATAAGTTCCGACTGGATGCTGAATTCATAACTCGCAATGTCGCACTTAAAGGGATTTTGGAATATGTTAAGTAGTGGTTTTATATCCTCAAAATCTTGAAAACGATCTTGAAAGTTGTAAAAAAGGTTTTCAAAAATTGCCAAATACTCAGATTTTTTCAAATATTTCTCCTTGTCATAAATAAGCAAAGTTTTAGGAAAGTTGGAAAAATCTTCATTATTTATTTCATTTGTTAATAAAAATAATTTGGTTTTAAAATTAAAAACAATCGTATATATGTCACTTAAATTGTTTCCATTTCCTTGTAGTTCCAAATTTAGCTCATTTAAAATACTGCTTGTATCAGCCAGAAACGCAAGGTCTAAAATGAACTCATAATCATTCAACTGTATTAATTCACATTCGTCTAAATTTTCAGTTTCCCAAAAACGCAACACCTCTTTTCTAAGATCGAATAACCTGTTTAGACAATCACCCCGACTAAGCCAACGAACTTCCGTAAACATTTTTAAGTAGTGGTGATTGGCGTTTACGTTTTTAAGAAAACTTACAAATTTTCTGTGCGTTAATGAATGATGACCCCCCGTATTCTATTGATTATCCGCTCTGCAGTGTTAATAGCGGCATGATCACTTATAAATTTTGAGGCAAGCATGGACTGATGAATTATGCAATGGAAAGCATGTACATCAATTCCATTTTGCTTAAGCTGTCCTACGAAACCTTCATACTTCCCGGCCATAACGTTTGCACCATCCGTGCAAACTCCTGCTAATTTTGAAGCTTGTGTAACAGATATCAGGTTTTCAAAGACTACGTCGTATAATACCTTACCTGTTACATTACCGTAAAACGTTTCAAGTGAGTACATAGTTTCAAAAACATTGTACTCAGTATCTATGCATCGAACACAAATGACCAATTGGCAAAGATCATTAATGTCGGTGCTTTCGTCGAGGTAAAAAGAAAAATATTCACAATTTTTTAACTTTTCCCTAATCACAGATTGTATATGTGCAGCTAAAATTGATGTGCGCTTGACGACACTATTTCGGCTCATGGAAAGCGTTTTTATTACGCTGCAATCGATTTTCAGTTTTTCCAAAACTGCATTGAAAAGCTTTTTTATAAATGCCCCATCGGAAAATGGTCTTCCCTGTTTTACTATTTCCAAAGTTAGTAAATTTGATATTTCTATTTTTAACTCTTCTATCCTATCTTCTTGTGATACCCAACTTTTCAAGCTATCCAAATAAACCTTTTTTTAATCTTATATTGGTTTTCCCTTTCTTTTACTTCATATTGTTTAATATCATTATGGAAATGATCATAATGCCTTTTCAAAGTATACAATCTCTTAAGTTCAAATGTTTTAAAACATAAGAGACATTGAAAATAATTAAATGCATTTTTTATCATAAAATATTTTTTATATGGCATCATTTATCTTTTTTTAATAAACTCATCCGCTTGCACGTCCGTTATCGCTGTATACAATACTATTAAATGAAATTCTAATTTGAAGTTTACAGGTATACACAATTGTACATAGAAATGGATTTCCCTGGTCTATTTATTCAAAAATAAAATGAATTACATGAGAATTATAACGTGAAAAAGTTATTTTAGTAAAAAGTTAGGGTATTCATAGTGGTAAGTAAAATAGAAAGGGTATTTACGGTGTTGGGTTACTCATACTTCAAACTTCTGTGCATACATTTAAATTCTAGCTAATGGTATATCATAACTTTTTACAAAATACCAAATGCGCACCTGAGTTTGCCTGCAAAAATGTATAAAGTCATTATAACAGGTCAAAGTAACGTTAAATAAATACCATAAAGTAGTAAGGTTTACTCTTTAGACTCGGTCATATAATTGTAGCATAAAAAAGTAAGCAATAAAAATAGTGCGAAACAATAAAGTTTCATTAATACATCAATAAAACACATCTTCTTACCCAAAAATTTTACCTGCTGTCACATTTGCCTTTATGTGTATAGGTTTACATATAAATTGTAGCAAAACAAGACTTTTTTAACTTGTTTTTTAAATATTTTTACCTACTTAAGAAAAGAGTTTTCAAAAAAAAAAAAACCCACCGACGCGATTGGTACAGAAACAAAAATATTTTTACAATCACAAAATACCAACAAATTCTTGTGGCTTTTTCTTTTCTTAACAATTTCCGCATTTAGGTACGTCTTTTTAACGAAAGAAAAAGGGACCCTGTTACAGGCATCAACGAATTTTTTTCACGAACAAAACACATATCGTTAGCTTAAATGCAAAACAATTATTTTGAAAATTTGAAATTTTTGTTGATTAGGATTCACTTTACATATATATTTTTATAAAATTTTAAAATTCTATCTTAAAAAATAACCACAATTGCACAATTGTGCAAAGAAATGGAAATCCATGTTTTAAAATCATTGTACAATGTCAAAAACAGAAATAAAACAAAACAAAAACATAGATAATAAATAAAATAAAAAAGATAATAACACAAAAAAAAAAGATGTACCTACATACAGTTATTGTATATTTATTTATATACATAAATATATTTAGAGGCCTCAAAACAGGCCTTGCAATATTTGCGATATTTCCCGCTGAATGAGAGTGTTTCTCAGTAAACAATTATATTTTACGCTCGCAAAATAAAAGAGCGTAAGCGTACATGTGAATTAATTTGCACAATTGTGCAAGGCGCTGACATCCCTGATTTACAAAAACAATCAGTTGTACTACGAAGAGTATACTTTAAGTAAAAACTTATAGCAACTCGATTACATATTGAAATATTTTTTTAAGTTGTAATTGAGTTTAAAATTCTAAATTACAATTTTGTTATAACTTTCTTACAAGGAAATTGGATTGCCTAGTTATTTTGTTAAAATGTTGAGTGTAGAAAATGAGAAATTTGTACGTAAGTGAAACACAAAAAAGTGTACCGTTATTAATTTGAAATATTTTATGTACATACGCATGCAAAAAATCCAATTTAGCTTTAAGAACTCATTTTAAATTGTACGTTTACTGACACAGACGCGTGTTAGTTAAAAAGAAGTAAAGTGTTATTTTAATAAATTTTAGACAAGTGATTAAAAATGTCAAGTGTCTCAATATTATATGAACAAAAATAAAATTAAAGTTCAATAAAAAAATATGTTTTCAACACAAAGTGGGTTACGTTCAAATGAAAAACATATAGAAACTGCCAGTGTATGTAATTTAGAAGAAAATAATAGTGAACATTTATGTGATTCTTCTCCCACTTCAGACATTAAATTAAAGCTTAAATCATAGATTCAGGAATATAATCCTAAAGTTTCTTAATGTCAAAAATTATTTCAAATACTAAGGGAAGAAAATCTAGACGTTCCTTTAAGTGTAAAAACTTTATTAAATGAAAAGAAATCATGTGTTATAAGGACAGTTGCACCCGGATGCTATGTCCATATTGGACTTTTAGTTCCGTTAAATAAACATATCTATATATACATATAAAAGAGACGTGTTTGTTTGTAATCGCTAAACTCAAAAACTACTGCACCGACTTTGACCAAAATGTGTGTGTTTGGTGTATGAGGCATGAGGAGTGTTTCTGTGTAGTTTCGCGTTTGTTAAATAAATTTTGCGATTTTTAATAAAAATTATTATTGTTTTATTAGGTGTTTTTGCATATATTTGTTTTGAAAATCAATTAAACACGTTCATATTTCATAAAATTTTAAATCTTTACTAAGGGCCAGCAAAGGGGACCGGGTCCAGTTAGTATTGGATATTGACGTGCAAGAAATTAGCATTGATGTTGGGATCGATGGTCTTCCTCTTGTTAGGAGTTCGTGAAATGGGTTGTTGCCAATATTAGACAAAATTGTGGGAATGGAACAAGCTGATGCTTTTTCAATTGGTACATATATTGGACCACATAAGCCCAATGTAGATAGCTATCTTCATGACTTTTTAAGCGAGTACAAGATTTTAAAGAAAGTTGGTTGTAATATTGGGCCAAAGGTTGTTAAATTTTCTATAAGAGCATTTAGGTATATGCGTGGGGCATCGCGCGTTCTTTTATATGTGGGGTAAAGGGTCATACGTCTTTTAACGGATGTACAAAATGCCATCAAGTCGGAAGAAGAATAAATAAAGTAAAGTATAGCACTAAAAAGTCTTCCCCCAGAACTGACATACAGTTTGAAAATAGATTAGACCAAAGCTTTCATCAACCACATTTTCTTAATTTAACGTCAATGTTGGAAGATGTGAATATTAAAATGATTACACAATTCCCTGTCGAGCCAATGCATATGATAGACCTTGGTATAAGAAAAAAAATTTTAAAATTAATTTTACAGAAAAGAGTTGGAAACTTAACAAATGATAGCAAAATATAAATGTCTGGTGTTTTTTATCCCTTTCGCCATATATACCAAAACAATTTGCACGTAAGCCAAGGGGATTAGAAGACATGTGTCATTGGTAATCTACAGAATTGCGCCAGTTCGTGCTGTATACTGGTATCGTTGTTTTCAAAAATGTTCTTCCAAGTGAATTATACAATCACTTTATCCTTTTACATGCAAGTTATAGAAGTTTCATTTGCTTAAAAAAATTTAAACAAAATAACCGTCAAGTCGTTAAATGGATAACAGAATTTGTAGCTTATTTTCCAAAATTGTATGGGCCATCCAGTGTTTCATATAATGTTTGCTCCACCTAGTGGAGTGTGTTGAGGAATTTGGTGAGTTATACGGCATATCCTCGTATAAATTTGAAAACTATTTAAAGACCATAAAACAAAAAATTCGAATGCCAAGACATATAGGGCAACAGGTGTTTAATAAGTTTATTAATGCCAACATCAATATTAAAGATTATAATATGGGTCCGAAGTCAAAAGCCTCTGGATTTATTATTGGTTATAAGACTGAAACTTCATATTTTACCCAAAAAGCTCCAAACAATTTATGTTTAACAAAGTCAAAAACTTATGTGGTAATAACAGAATTGAATACTGACGGTACTTTTTTTGGGAAGTCATTTTTAAATCCCCAAAGCTTTTTTGAAACACCAATAAAATCTTTAGATATTGGCATTTGTATTGTTAATTTTGATAATCTTAGTCTAGATAAAAAATACTTTAGAACGGAGATTTGTTCTAAAATAATGTCCCTTCCTTTTAATAATAATTTCGTATAAATACCGTTATTACATTCCATTGAATAAGCCGTCTAAATATTTTATTATTTTTTTTATAGATAAAAATAAAAAAATCAGTTTTGAGGATCTTAGAGGAGTTTGAAAGTTTGATCAACGATGAAAATAAAAGTGAAATAGTAATATTTCTAAAGAAATTATGTTATTGTATATGTTATTTTTTTTATTTCAAATAGGTTTTTTCTGTACGACGAGTTTTGGGAAAAAGAAGTTTACAGAAAGGCATTTGTAATGTTTTTTCAACCGAATTATTACTTGAATACAATATAAGAGGCATTCAAGGCAAAAAAAGGCTGATACCCAGCAAAAACTTTGCTTACAAAATAAGCAGAAAAATAATGAGAATTTGATGAGCCGACTACTTACTTTTCTACAAAAAAAAGTACTTATTTTTGTTCGAGATGTCCCAAAAGTAATCCTTTATAATTTAGCCTATTATAATCTAAAAAATAATATGTTTTTTTTTATACTTAAAATTTTTATAAAAATATAAAAAATATATAGTTACACAAAGTCAATAAAGTAAAATTTTTTTTATTTTTTTTAATTATTTTTTTTAATTATTTTATTTTTTCTTATTTTATTTTTTATTTTTTTTTCTGTCTCTGGCGAGATTCGATCACGCAACCTCGGTGCTGATAGACTAGCTCGCTACCAGCTAGTCTACCGGGGCAGTGTAGTTTTTTGACTATAATGACATTTTTATTGTCATAATGAAAATTTAAATTTTTCTGTATATTTAAGATATAATAATAAAGTTATTTTTTAATATATAACTAATAATCCAAAAAGTGGCGAATAAAGCTACAAAGTAATGAATTCTTGAAGTCATTAAAAGTAAAGTTTTTGCTGGGTAGATTACAAAGCAACTATGAATGTTATATTTTGTAAGTACATACTTTGTTTTAGTAAACATTTATGCAGATTTGTTTAGAATTTGTTAACTTAATATTTGTTCTTGTTTTTCAGTGGCAATATCATCAGAAATAACAACGGAGCTAGAATTTTTGGGAGAAATGAGAAAAGCAATTAAATGTGCTAAAAATAAAAATTTTAAACAAGTTTGTTTAAAAAGAACAAAAGATAGTATAAACGAATCTGAAACTTCTGATTGAAAAACTTCTTTTTAATTTTATTTTTATGTGTTCAAAACAACTTAATTTAAATAATTTGGATAAAAATACCCTTCAAGTTCAAATGTATAAGATTTACGTATATAAATTTAATGAATTCCATACACATTTTATTTGTTTTATAAGTTTAATTAAAAAATTGCATAGAAAGTGTAATATAAGAAATACAATATATATTCAATAAAAGTGCTTTTTAAAAAAATAATATTATTAATGTTTATATTTATTTCGGGAAGTACTTACTATTTTTATAAAAGAAGTACTTCAGTGTTATCCAAAATAAATACTTCTAAAAATTACATTAGGAATTAGTGACCACATTTTAAAATGGAACTGATTACATAAAAAACAAAAGAAGTAGTTCTAAAACTTACATTAGAAGTTACTTACAAAAGAAGTACTTCTAATATATTAAAAAATAATCAATTCTTAATAACTAATTATTTTAGTTTCATGCCTTGTAAAAATAATTAATATGGTAATCTAGTGGAGAAGTCATTCCTCCAAAAATTGTTGATTCCTAACTCGATTACCTTTTTTAAAACTTTTAGCTGGGTTGTTTTCTTATATCATTTATATTCGTACATTTCGCATTTACTTCGATAGCTTATACTAGGTGTCAGTAATATTTGATATTGAAGAAACAGAATATTTAATATGTTTGGTGACTTAAAATATATTAATATTTCGATATAAAATATATTTATAGGTACGAGTCTGTTAGTAAATTATGAAAATTTTTGCTTTAAATATTTAAGCGATTAAAATTTGCTGTGCAGTTCGCAGTGAAGTGAATAACTACTTATTTTTAAACCCTGTATTTAAGATAATAAGTTAAAAGGCCTATGTGACTCAACTTCTGTGTGTTTTGCCTGGCTTTGGTATCGTGGTAACTAAGGAAATCTTCCATTCTTGAGGGCAGTATCGTATGCCGTGAGATATATTTGGCGTAAATACGTTTCTCAAATGTTAAGCAAATAGATTTCCTTTTCCAATATCAGTTCTTACTCAACTTCCATTCAATTTTCATAATGGTGGCTTAAAGATAGCTGGTCTTTTAAGATTAATAGCTGGACGTTAATTTCTTAGCCTTTTTGTACACTATTTTAATAAATAATTAATTTTTTGTTTGTTTTAAAATAAACACCAATTATACACAATTATAAATTAACAACGATTTTAAATGAAAATAGATGTATTTCAAATCATCAATTCGGATTAGAAGAAAACACAGCACAATTCTCATCAAATAGTAAATGTCATAAGAAAAGAATTTGAAAAAAAAACATTTTGCTCAGCACTCATCATCAATTTTTCGCAAGCTCTTGATAAAGTCTGGCATGAAGGCTTATTACATAAATTGAAGCAAAGTTTACCAGCAAACACACACAAGCTGTTCGAAAGCTACTAAGTCGGTCGTCAATTTATTATTAAAGAAGGAAATTTCTTAAGTTCAGCTCAGCCAATTGGCGATGGAGTCCCTCAAGGCAGCATCCTTGGCCCTCTATTATACTTAATTTATACTTCGGACATGCCAACAAACAACAGCGGAATTATGCTCCGCCATTAAAATCAAAAATCAAATAATTCCTTAACATTCGTATGTGAAATATATCGGTATACATCTGGATCGGCGATTAACGTGGAAATGCCATATAGAGGAAAAATTAACTCAAATGAAACTAAAAGCCATCCAAATTCATTGGCTTATTAGAAGAAACTCCTTAGTCTCGATTTCAAGCATCTACTTTACAACTCAAATGCGCCAAAATAAACTTCTTCGAATAATCATAGCCGCACCCTGGTATGTTAAAAACTTAAACATCCATAAGGACTCAATGTGACATTAGTAAAAACTATGATTACAAAATATGCAGTAAAATATAAAATTATGGCGAAGAGACACTGCAGTACTCACCCAATCAGAAGAGCGATAAACACCTATGGGTATTTCCACACAAATGTCTACTTTTTGTCACGTAACGTCACCAACCATTTTTAAATTGTTTTTCAAAGAATAATGAAAATATTATTTACTTTTTTGCATTTTGGTGTAAAGCGCAACTAGGTTTTCATTTAGTGAAAGAGAGGAAAAATTTGAACAACGTGGTTCTAAAATACAAGAATAATTGCTAGGTGACGTGACAAAAAGAGAGCTTTTCTGCGGAAGTGCCCATATGTGAACACAAACAGTGATGACGAAATTTTGTCTGGCACTGGCTGGACATAAACATATGTAAGTATAATGTATTAGAATAAGATTCGATTAAGTATTGTTAGTTCATAGTTAATATATGAAGATTCAATAAGTAAATATTGAGAAAAAAAAAATTAATAAATTCTTATTTTAAGTCATCGTCCAGATATTGCATTAGTATTAAATTATGAAATTATAGTTTTGCAATTTTTGTATTTTTATCTTGTCTCCCCTCTTATGTTTTTTATATTTTTTATATAAATACAAATACACCTGCAGCCAACTTTAAGTTAAAAAGTGTGAGAATAACAAAACAAAACAGAATTGCAGAGTACATGAAACTGAGTACCCCTTTCCAATCTTCTCACCCTTCTGTGATCCGTGCAATTGCCACTCTTTTCGAACTCTCCTTTATTCAGTCAAGAGCCGCTTTACATCTGTAGAATATATATTATGTCTTTTAATTTCAAAAGATTTTGTTATTCGTGCTTAATTCCCAGTTTTTATTATTGATAAAAACACTTGAAATTGGGAATTAAGCACGAATAACAAAATCTTTTGAAATTAAAATTTTGTATTCCCAAAAATTTAAATTACTTTTTGATATTTCTTTTAATTTTTTTGGGAGCTATACTGGAATGTTGAACAGCTAGTTTAAGACTGTTGTCAAAATAACCAGAGAAAATAAGAGAGATGCACGGAATAATTTCTGTGCAATAGGTACTGAGATATTTTTTTATATATTGCTAAGTAACCAGTTTTCACAATTGTAGGTGTGTGGTCGGAATATAATTCTAAGGAAGCTTTGATATGAATTATCTTTATGGGGATGTTATTTATCACGCCAAAATCGATGACATCTAGGATTTTTTGCTGATCATAAGGCCAATAAGTTAGTTGTTTACTCGCGACCACATTAAATTCATTTTAGAAATTAAACAAAACTGATCCTTTGGTGTTATAAGTCGTGACCTTCAAAAAGTATGGTTAACGTTATAATCAACAGCAGCAGGCAACACGGACCTAGTGATTTATAATATTTATATTATTTATAATATTGGCTTTTAGATATCGAAAATCTAAAGTGGAAGTATAAGGATGACATTTCAAGGTTTCGATTTAACTCTTCAACACAAATGTTCGTTGCTTGTAGATAATCTTCACAAGGATCACACATTACTTGGTGGCCACACGATCAAGTTTTGCCTTTCAATTCCTTTCAATTTGCAATACACTCTCAGTTTTTTACTAACACACTCACACTTTTTAAATTGACCACGAGATGGCTTTCAATTTCACCTTTCCATTTGTTTGGCAATTTACTTTCAATTTAACAGCTGAGTACAAGTTTGTCTCTGTTGTTGTTGACATCTTGGAAGTAAATTGCTTACAAATTGAGTGCAGCCTACGTCACAGCTTTCAATTTATGTAAATAATGACAAGCAGTATATGTAAAAGACTATCAAAAACAACTTGAACGTGTGGCCGCAGGGTTAGGAAATGTTGGATTCAGGCTTCTATCAATATGGCAGGCCCTTGGTTACAGGGCATCCTCTTTATGCTATGTTCATACGACGTTATAAACCACTCGTTTCGCTCGTTGAAACTAGTTTGCCAAACATGCTGTTCATACGATTCATTCCTGTTTCATTTTGACATTTTTTTTGTGTTGTTAGTGTGATTTTTTTTAAATAGATAAAAAAAGTTAATAAAACTTAAACATATATTATTTAACACTTTTATTGATATTATTATGTTATAATTATCACTTTATTTTATTAGACATCAATTTTTATTTTGTTTTTTTCTTTGTTTTGCTTTTTTTGAGAGCTAGTTCAGATAAACTAACGATAAATGTTATCAAAATTGGAGATGATAGAACATTTTTCCTGTTTCGCAGCCTGTTTCAAAATGAAACGACCTGTTTCGCTCACAAAATTTTGTATGGGGAAACAAGTCGTTTCAATCATGTTTGGGGCGCGAAACAGGAATAAGAGAGCGAAACACGAATATTGCTGTCCGTGTGAACATGGTATTAGTTGGCATTGTGATTACAAGAGTTGCTTCATTTTTTACGTTGGGGTCAGCTTAAGACTTATTGGGTTTTATAATTGGGAACGAAATTTCTAATGCACTTTCTATATATTTAGTTCTCGATACAATTAGATTATTTTCTTAATAATAAAATAAACATAGTATATATACATATATATATATATATATATATATATATATGTACAAAAAATTTGTTTGCCTTTTAATTATTACAAATTTTGTTTTTTATATTTAAATATGTTAATTGTGAACTTAATTATAAATACATACCAGCACAAATTGACCGACGACAATAAAATTAATTCAATAACAATTGTTAAACTTTTGACGATCATTTTATGAATAAAAAAAAAAAAACTAATGAAAAGTAAACTGAGTCGAAGCCAAATTACATTATGACATACCAACTGAGTTAGACCCGCCCTTAAACATTTTTTCTTCTTTTGTTCATTAAATTTTAAGCGAATAAGATAACGTAAACTCGAGCAGAAAATTGATTTTGGTTGCTTTTTGCTAAATGTTTTCTACTCTGATATTATTTCTTACACTCTGAAATAAATCTCATTTTTTATTCAAAATTGTCGTTGTATTGTAAAAGGGTATAAAACAAAGTAAGGTTTACTAGAGCATATTTTAAGCAAACTCTGCTTAAATGTGATTTTTCCTGACCCATATATGTCGGAAAACATGGCTACTTTTTATAGAAATTTCGTAAGCGGTTGTCAAAATAGCTGATTTTTTATTTATCGTCAGAGACAACGTTAATTACTTGCATACAAATGTGTATTTATTCTTGAAAATTCTGCAAGGATTAAATGGTCATTACCAGGTAGGATCGCCAGAGGCCCATGATTTTCTTGATTTACCAAAACTTTTATTGCTCACCAAAAATAAAAAAAAAATCAATGTTTTGTCAAGATTTTTTAAAGCCAAGATAGCGTCGCAAAGTGGGGTCAACCGCAAAAAAGTGGTAAAAAATCTTAATATCCTAAGCAACTGGTCGGATTAAAAATTATGTGGATACTAACGAGTAAAGCCTTGTACTCTGTTCAACATTTCACGTGAAATGCTGCCAAACGCATATGAAAAAAAACCTGTGCGGAATATCTATGAAATAATGTTGATAGAGTTGTAGTCTGTCATTTTGTGAAAAAGTTCCGAAATGTTTCTGACAATATTTTTTTACAACTGCGAAATAATGTAAGCCAGGGTTCCCAGTTTTATTTTAAGCCTTATCCCCAATTTGCGATTTTTCATCCCCAAAAATCCCCAAAATAGCTATTTTCTTATCCCCAAAAATCCCCATATTTTCTTAAACATAAAATACATAATATTATGTCAATGGAATGGAAAAATATATATGCATCAATTTATTTAAATAAATCCATTTGTGTAACATTATTAAAACTAATGTTATTTATTCTTTGAGTTCTACGTATCTATATACCGTTACTTTAATATAGAAAAGCCCTAACTAACGTGTTCCTTACTTTACAGGAGAAGGAAAAAACTTAATAAAAATTATAGTCTTGTAGTCGCGATTTTTTTTAAACGCCGTTTTTTATTAAATTCTCTAAACAATTTAATAAGAAACTGCGTTTAAAAAAAATCACAACTACAAAATTACAATTTTTATTAAGTTTTTTTCCTTCTCCTGTAAAGTAAGGAAAATGTTAGTTAGGGCTTTTCTATATTAAAGTAACGATACACATGAATATCGTTGAAACTAGGGATTCAAAATCTTCTGGTTCAAAAAACTGCATTTGAAATGACTGAATAAATTTGTCAGAGCAAGCTGCATAATTTTAAAGTGTGTTTTTATCCTTATTAAGTCTAAAAACTTATATTGCATTCTGTTGCAAATATTGATTTTAGTTGTATTCATCACATAAAAAGGCTAGTTCAACATAAGTAACGCTACTTAGTACAAAAAGCATATTTAAAACTATGTCAACATGTTCTTGAAAAAGTTTTAACCGCGAAAAATACTAAATTTTGTACCCACATCTTGACCAAATCGGTCTTCCCCTAAAAATTCCCTGTGGATTTTCACGAAATTTGTATCCCCAATTACAAAAAAATCCCCAATTTGGGTATAAATCCCCAAAACTGGGAACACTGATGTAAGCTGCACTTATTTCACCAGAAATTTTAAGCAAAAAAGTATGAACTGATATTTAAATTCGAAATAAAAAATTAAAATAACACAACCGGTAATAATTTTTTATCCATATTTATTTTGTTTATTAAATTTGTTATTAAAAAAAAATTATGTTTAGTAAAATACATGTGGGGTTTGTTTACATACCTAAAACAATATTGCAAGCTTTGCAGGAGTAACAACGTCAAATTGTACAAACTCGCATGATAGGTAACATTGATACATGTCAAAATTTTCATCTCAACATTTTTCACAAATTTGAACAGAGTACTAGGCTTAAAAGAGGAGAACATACGCTTTTCAAAATGGTGCTTGTGAGCACCTTGTTAGAATACAAGGTGAGATGCAGGTTGTCAAAGTTGACCACGTAGGGTTATGTAAACTGTGTAAAGCTTGTAACTTCTGCAGATTTTGACAGATTTTAATTATTGAACCTATAAAGAGTTAATTAAGTTATTATTTAGAATAAGTAAACGAAAGAATTTCAATCACTGATGTTATAGAGTTCATGTTTATGAACAAATCATTTTATTTTAAATTTCTCTTTAGATCTACAAACATAAAACGCTTTTAATTACGTACAGTAGTTTCGACTTAACTGCATTTTGTTTAAGTGCACTTTTGACTTAACTGAACAAAATTTAAAATTTATGTCTTTATTATTAATAATTCAGCACATATTCATTTTAAGATAAATGCACAAAATTTTTAGCATTTTAAAATAGTTTTTGTACAAAAAATTTAAGTTATCTGCACTTTGACTTAACTGCCCAAAATACATATTATCTGTAATTATTCTTCAAATTCCTTGCAATTTGCATTTTATTTACCTGCATATTTATCACATTTTTGGGCAGCTTTGAAATTTTTTCATATAAAACATCAACGTTAGGTGCACACTGTTGCGATTTTTTTTGAGAAAAATTAAAAATATTTTATTTTGAAATGGCAATTAAATTTGCATAATATATTTAACCATTGGTATAATAACCATATATTTCCCCACAAGTAAAATTTTGTAATAAACCTATATGAGGTTTCCTTCCCTAATAAACAACTTGCGATGTTTTCTTTACTTTACTTTTCTTTAATTTAAGTATTGCACAAAATTCTTATTGGAATGCCAATAGGCACTTTATTAGTTACGCAACTGGTACTCCTACTTGGTAACACATATTTTAGACAAAATAAAATCATTTCTAAAGGTAAAGTTGTCAGTACAATAAGTGTCTAATCAAGTAAAAGTGAAAAAGGAAGTTTTAATCATATATAAAAAAATAGAACAATTTTGCATAAGCTTCCATGTGGTTTTTTACAATTTAAGTTCAACTAAATTGAAAACTTAATTGTGAGTACAAATTATAGTCGTGTGAAAAAAGGAAATTATAAGAGAATTTAGTTTGACGGCACATGATAAATTTTGGAGGAATTTGGAATTTATTTCCTAAAATATTCGCATTTTTAAGAACCAGGCCAAGTGTGGGTCCACATAAGTCCAAAGGGCCTTCATAATCTAGGAATCTTTGAATATACATGAATTTCTTTTTTTACCCACAACTATTCTTCCAAGAATCAGGAAATGAGCACATCGCATAGCCTAAAACTTTGGTAACCTATCAAGCCTCAGTTAAAAGTGAAGGTCGTGTAGGGTTATATGGATGCCTAACCTTAATTCGTAAAATATCACATCTTTATTCCTTTAGACAATTAACAACAAAATAAATAAGTTTTTAGCCATTAATATAAATGGGCAAGACCATTAATACATAACATATTTAGAAAGTACAAGTTCATTATAATTATTTTAAATTCATCCTAACTTACTTAAATCTAACTAACTGAAATAATCCCTTATTTAATTATACTTAAATTATTAAATTATTTGGTCAAAATTAAAATTAGTTTTACTCATATATTATGTTTAAAATGGATTAAGCCTAACATAGATATAACGTCTCACAAGAACACTTGCTTAAGAAGAAGAGACACTGCAGCAATCACCCAATCAGAAGAGCGATAAACACCTACATATGGGTATTTCCACACAAATGTCTACTTTTTGTCACGTAACGTCACCAACCATTTTTAAATTGTTTCTCAAAGAATAATGAAAATATTATTTACTTTTTTACATTTTGGTATAAAGCGCAAGTTCGGTTTGTGCTTTGTTGTGATACAGACGTGTATTTTTAACCCCGCATACGATTATAACTATTAATTAATCATATTGATTTTGACATATATCAGCAGCGAATGGACGGTTAAAATTAATAATATATTTTGTTATTTAAATTATTTAACATATTAGTGAACAATTAAAACGATAAAATTAAATAAAATAAAAAAGTAAAAATATATACATACGTATGAATGTTCATACATGTATAGGTATGTATGTAGGTATACATATTCTGAACAAAAACATTTAAGTTTAAATTTCTTATTTTTTGTGTTGTTGTAATACAATTAATAATAAAAATATTAAAAGCAAAGCAAAACGGTTAAAAACAAAAACAACTCTGCATGAGTACGAACAGTGAAACAACACTAAGACAAAATGAAAGAAACGTTTATGTTTTAGTTAATGCAAATGAGAATATTGCAGAAATAAATAAAACAAAACAAAACAATATAAACTATTTAACGGCTAAGCCAATTACTCGAACACGTTCTCTATCATCCTCGGTGTTTACAAAATCAGTGGATAGTGACTCATTAAAAAAACTACAACTAGATTTGGTGACAAGTGTTGCCAGGCCAGCAAGTATTGCCGTGACGTCAAAAACAAATTTAGTGGGAAATGATACCATGAACTCAAACACAAATGCAATGGAAAACCCTCCTGTAAAAAGTTGTCAAAAGCCTACAGTACAAGTTGGTATGGACAGGTACATAACAGTGCTTAAACGGGGACGCCGCCCTACCTCTGCAGCAGTTGCTTCGGCCTCAAAAGTACCATCTTTTGATAAAATAACTACTCCAAATCGTTTTGCAATTCTGGAGGATGAATCCTCTGAAGCACCAAACGTCATTAAATCATCCAAGCCTCCCCCGATATATCTTAGGGAGCAAAATTCAAATGAGCTCATTAAGAGTTTGATATCGGTGATAGGTGAAAATTCGTTTTATGTAGCGGCTATCAAGCGTGGAAGTATAAACGAGACAAAAATACAAGTCAATCATGAGAATGATTTTCGCAAAATAGTAAACAACTTTGAAACACTAAAAAAAAACTTGTATACCTACCAACTGAAAAGCAGTAAAGGTCTACAGATAGTGCTTAAGGGTATTTACTCATGTGTGTACCCAGAAGAGGTTAAAACATTCCTAGAAGAAAAAGGCTTCAAGGTAAAACTTGTAGTAAATATTAAAAATAGAGAAAAAATTCCCCAACCACTTTTTCGAGTGGAGTTTGAACCCGGCGACGTAAAACTTAAAAAAAACGAAACACATCCTATTTATAATTTAAAATATATTCTCTACAGAAGAATAACTATAAAAGAGCCGCACAAAAAAAAATGGACCTGTTCAATGCTTAAACTGCCAAGAATTTGGCCATACCAAGGCATACTGCTACTAACCCCCTGTCTGCGTAGTATGTGGTGAACTACACGGTACAGTTTCTTGCGATAAGTCTAAAACCGACCCCAACGTAAAAAATGTAGCAACTGTGTCGGTAATCACACTGCCAATTGTAGGGGATGCCCTGTATATAATATCGTCAAGCAGACGGTTGGACCGAAAACAAATACCCCTCAAATGCAGGTTGCAAATCAAGTAAACACAAATGCAATTCAAGCTCCCCAGCCTAGTAATAACAGAACCTCTTACGCTAACGTCCTAAAATCAAACCATTAGCCAATACCAGAGCTGTAAAAAGCTGCAATCAATTGACATTGAAATCAAAGTGATTTCAACCAAACTGATTTCATTCTTTGATTTCTAAATGATTTCAGATTTCAAAATGAAATCTTGTCAAAATTGCAATATTTTTTGATTGCAATCATTTTGAAATCATTTTTTGTTAGAAATCATTGATTGCAATTAAATTAATTGCATTCAATTCGATTGCAATCAAATTTTTGTTGAAATCATGTGATTTCAACAAGTTCCCTTGAAATCATGTGATTTCAATAAATGTGATTTCAACAGATTCTATTGCAAACCTCCACTTATATTTGACCAGAAAAATAAAAGTCAAAAACAAAAAAAAAATTTAATTTTGTGAATTTATTAAAAAAAAGTCATGACAAACGTAATATGAACAAAACAATATGAGGTTTGTTAGTCATTTCTTGCATTTTTTTTTTTCTACGGAAGAACTGATTGCAATTAGAAATAATGTTTACCAATTTTACAAAACTTTGTAAATAAAAATTGCCATTTTTCATTTGAAAAGAACGAAGATTTTGATTCTGGTTTAACTTTGATTGCAATTACTGGATTTGATTGCAATTAAAGTAATTGCAATCAAATCGATTGCAATCAAATTTGATTGCAATCAATATATATATAAATTGATTTCAAAAAATTGATTCAATCGTTTTTATCATATTGATTTCATGATTTCAAATTGAAATTTCAAATTGAAATCATGAAATCAATTTACGATTTTGAATGCAATCAAAAAATTAGCAATCATTAAAGCGAAATCATGTGATTGCAATTAAATCGATTGCAATCGTTTACAGCTCTGGCCAATACAAGGTGCCTCGCCAAGTAATGATGAAACTCCGGTTTCTAATATAAGTCGTTTAGAAAAAACCATGGAAACATTAGTGCAAACAGTAAATAATTTTACGAACACAATGGGTAATATGATGCAGGAAATGCTTAGAATGCAATCGATGTTATTGCAAGCTGTACTTAACAAACCATGAACTGTTTAAAAATTTGTTTTTGGAACGCAAACGGCATCCGCCAACATAAAAATGAACTAGAATACTTTCTTAAAAATAAACAAATTAATGTCATGATGATTTCTGAAACTCATTTGACCTCAAGAAATACGTTTAAAATAAATGGTTATATACTATATGATACCAAGGACCCTCGAGATAGAGCTTGTGGAGGTTCTGCCATTTTAAAAAAAACCCGAGTCAAACACTACCTAATGTGTGATCATCGTGAAGATTATCTCCAAGCAACGAACATTTGCGTTGAGGAATTAAATAGAAACCTAGTAATTTCTTCGTTATACTCCCCGCCTAGATTTTCAATATCGGAGGACCAATATTATAAATATTTTAAATCATTAGGACCGTGTTTCCTAGCCGCTGGCGATTATAACGTTAAACATACCTTCTGGGGGTCGCGACTTATAACACCAATGGTCGTGTTTTATTTAACACAATTTCTAAAATGGATTTAAGTGTGGTAGCGAGCGGACAACCAACATATTGGCCCACTGATCACCAAAAAATTCCAGATGTCATCGATTTCGGCGTGGCTAAAAAACATCCCCACAGAAACGATTCCTGTTGAAGCTTCCTTAGAATTATCATTATATCAAAATTAAAAATAATAAAATATATTCTTCAGATGTCGAGCGGCTCTTGACTGAAAAAAGGTGAGTTCGAAGAGAGTGGCAACTTTACAGATCCCCGCAACTAATGATGTTATTAAAAGAGTGCACAAAAAGGCTAAGAAAGTTACTGCAGAATCAGAAAACGGCTTCTCTAGAAAAATATCTTAAGGAACTTGATGCAACTCCACAATCTGACTACTCATTATGGCGTGCAGCTAGAAATCTAAAAAGGCCAGTTATATATAAGCCACCATTAAGAAACTTGAATGGTAATTGGGCAAGAAACGATATTGAAAAAGGAAATCTGTTTGTTAGTCACAATATTGCGGTCGAGTTACCACCTGTTGCTGCTAGAGCAGCTATTCCCCTCAGATTTGAGTTAAGAGAAATCGAAAAGGCTATTTGTGACTTAAACACTAAGAAGGCACCTGGTATTGATAAAATCAGTAATAAAATGCTTTTGGAGCTACCTCGCATAGCAAAGAAAATTATTCTTTTTATTTTTAATGCTATTTTACGCCTTGAATACTATCCTCAAAAATTGAAGGTTTCCTGAGTTACCATGATACCAAAGCCAGGTAAAGATCATACAAAAGTTGAGTCTTATAGGCCTATTAGCTTATTATCAAATATGTCAAAGTTGTTTGAGAAATTATTAGTTTCAAAATTAACACCGATTTTAAGGCCCTAATTTTATAACTCGCTTGCGTTTAACGCTTCACATACGCTGTTGAGAACGCGTAACAAAAAATTTTAAATTTCATTAATCACTACGGCATTGCGTTTAGTCAACGCCGATATATTACGATGTAACTTCTATTGTCAAATCACTACGTAGCCATGGTGGCCATTGTATAAGTTGATACTAAAATTTAAAATAAAAAATTACAAAAAGATGTACTTATATCGTGTTGGCAATGCTGTAAGCCAAACATCTGTGTGGCGTTTATTTACTTTTTATTCCACAAAAAATTTGTTAATAGAAGACACAAAATATAACAAAATACATATATATTAAAAAAAACATAAAAGTAAACTAAACTAAACAAGTGATATAAATATGTTCGCGCTTATGGATATGTCGTCTTCTTCGGATGATGAAGATTCTTTGAATGAAATCCTAGACATATCTGTTAAAAACAAGCAGTTGCGTTCTAGCATAAACATTATCAATATGCCAAATAATGAGTAAGTAAAATAACATAAATATTAAAAACCTAACTAATTTTTAAATTAACTTTTTAAAGATTTGTAAAGAATTTTCGAATGAACAAGGAGACATTTTCATATATTTTAGACGAGATAAAACCCTTTCTAAAAGAAACTTGCCGTGTGACAGCTATATCAAAAGAAGCAAAACTCGCAACAACAATACGGTTTTTGTCAACTGGAGGTTATCAAAAAGGCATTGGGAACGAGATTATAGCATCTCTTTCACAGTCCAAGGTTAGTGAAGTAATCACTGAATGTTTAGCCGCTATGGAAAAATCCCTTTGTCCAAAATGGATTAAGTTCAATCTTACGGCCGAAGAGGAGATGAACAGCAAAATTCAATTTCTTGAAAAATTTGGCCTTCCGGGTGTAATTGGCTGCGTCGATGGGACGCATGTTAGAATAAAACCTCCAAAAGAAGATGTGAAACATCTTTATTACAATAGGAAAGGCTTTTACAGTTTGAATGTTATGTTGGTATGAATATCTAAGATTTGTTTAAGCATTTGCAGTTTTATTTAATTTTGTCTTTTTAGGTGTGTGATTCTAACCAAATTATTACATATGTGGACCCACGTCATCCAGGTGCCAATCATGACGCATTTATTTGGTCTTCAAGCATGGTAGCTGAATATTTGAAAAACTCATACCTGAATGGTAAATCTAACACATGGCTTCTAGGTGTGTATTATACTTTAAGACACATAACAAATAAACTATTATTACAACTACCTTAATTTTCGTATGAACGTTATGCAGTGTTGAATGCATTTCCCGCAATAATTATGTACGCATATTAATACAATAAATTTTTATTTGTAAAAATAACTTTTTAGGAGATGGTGGTTATCAGTGCTTGCCCTATTTGTTAACACCTTACAGAAATCCATCAAATGAAAGTCAAACAAATTTTAACACAAAGCTAAAAGCCCGAAACACTATAGAAAGGTGCATTGGTGTTTTAAAAAATAGATTTAGGTGCTTAATAGGAGAAAGGGGTTTACACTACGGAGAAGAAAAGGCCAAAATAATAGTGAACGTATGTTGTGCATTGCATAACATTTGCATATATTACAAAAACGATTGGCCACTAATGGGCGGGCCTGCAGAAATCAACGATAATATAAACGATGACCTTCAAAGTGATACTACGATTTCTTCAGTTGCGCGAAGTATAAGAGATAGGGTAGCAAGTAATTTATTATAAAAAAAAAACTTTGTGTTTATAAGTATAATATCGTTTTTATATTTAAAAAATTACCAGCCTTAAGCTTCGTTCGCAATGGCAGCAACTTGGTGTTCACAATAAAGCAAACGTTTTTTCGCAACTACACAAATTTTTAATTAAGAAAACATTTGCGAACTTTGCCCATAACAATGTTGCGTATATTTTATGGTTTTTTAAAACATTTTGTTAAAATTTTCATTTTAAACTAAATAAAAGGCTCAACTTTTTAAAAACCGTTTAGTTACATTTTAGCAACAATTTCTATGAAATTATAAATGACGTTTATAATAATTTTATTTTTTTAGTTTTGAATGAAGATTTTAACAAATTAATTGAAAATGTGTGTAGTTGCGAAATAAAACGTTTGTTTTATTGCGACCACCAAATGAAGATGTTCCTGCCATTGTGAACGAAACTTTATAATAATACTTTCATAGTTTTATATAAAAAAATAAAAAAAAAAAATATCATACACGTAAAATAAATAATAAAATACTAATAAAAAAAGGAAGAATTCAGTATTTGTTTTAGTAATAAAAATTAATTAGTAATTAAAGTTAAAAATAATAATCCATGTTTTTTTTAAATAAATGAATTTGAAAATACTTTTAAAATTTTTCTTGAAGTATTTCTATTGCTTTAGTTAATTTTTCCAAAGCTGCCGTTTGTCTGGTAATAGCATCTGTGTGCTCTTGGGTGATCTTTATCAGCTTTTTCCTTTCTTCATCTTTTGCCATTTGTCTTCGTTTTTTTGAACTGAAAGCTGGCTTGTGTGTAGAACATTGTGGCTGGAGAGGTGTTTCAATAACATTAAAAATGTTTTCCTCTACTGTAGGTGCGTTTTCTTCTAGCGGAGATAACGATACTTGTGGAAGCTCAGAGCAGTCATTTGATTCTAAATCTAAAACGAGTGGTGGCGACGAAGCATGTGCAGTTTCCTGTGGTGCGTATGTATTTGCAACCTTTAAACCGTATGCAGCGCCAGATGGATTAGCAGACACACTAGTACTTACAATACTATCAACTGCTATTTCAATTGGTGTTAATTCACTTAACTCCGACGGCCCACCACCAGTTTGTCGAATACTTGCTTTATTCATGGAAAGGTTTTTTTTTAGTCTGCCCCTGTAGTCAGTCCAAACCTAAATTAGATACATACATATATTTATAAAAAAAATAAATTATATTTTTTAAAATTTTTTCAAACCCACCTTCCTCCATTTCGCGGTTGTTCTAATTGGTGGGCCAATTGTATTTAGCAGTTTTGACGTAGCTTCCCAAACATTATCAACACTTGCCTTTGTGCTTCCAAAATTAGGCATTCCACGTGCCACTTCTGGATGCTTCTCCATTTCTGCTACTAGTAGCTCAAATTGGGCTGCCGTTGTTGCCTCTTTTTTTTGCCCTAAGAAAAATGTTAATAGTATTTAATACTTTATATTGTATACTTTTTTACAAATGGCTATATTAACTTACATCGTTATGTTAAACAATTCTTTAAATATTTGGTATTTTTTTTATTTAAGGATATTTTACCACTTTTCAAACTAACGCCAAGAAAATTGAAGCGTTAAATTTGACAATCAAAGTGACAAAAAAAGCCACGGTTCAGTTTTATAAAATGTACAATTTCAAAAAATTTCAAAAATAATAACGTAAGAATCAGCTGTTTCAACGCGAGCAGTCACTTGCTTGCACGCAGTGATTTCCAAACTGTAATTTAATGAAACGCAAGGAAAATAGAGGCGTTGCTTTTTATAAAATTAGGGCCTAAGTGTAAATAGATGTATTCCAAACCATCAGTTCGGATTTAGAAGAAAACACAGCACAATCGAACAGACTCATCGAATAGTAAATGTCATAAGAAAATCATTTGAAGAAAAAAAATATTGCTCAGCACTCTTCATCGATGTTTCGCAAGCTTTTGATAAAGTCTGGCATGAAGGCTTATTACATAAATTGAAGCAAAATTTAAGTTCACCTCAGCCCATTGCCGCTGGAGTCCCACAAGGCAGCATCCTGGGCCCCCTATTATACTTAATTTATACTTCGGATATGCCAACAAGCAACTATACACAAACTTCAACATTTGCAGACGATACAGCTTTTCTAAGCGTCCACGAAAATCGTTATGAAGCATCGCGTTACTTACAGCATCATATATTTCAACTATAAATATGGTTACGACAATGGAGGATATGGGTCAATGAGCAAAAATGCGTACATATAACATTCACTTTGCGCCGGGAATCTTGCCCCCCCTTTTACAATCAATAATCAAATAATTCCTCAACATTCGCATGTAAAATATCTCGGTATACATCTGGATCGGCGATTAACGTGGAAATGCCATATAAAGGCAAAATTAACTCAAATGAAACTAAAAGCCATTCAAATTCACTGGCTTATTGGAAGAAATTCTGTCCTTAGTCTCGATTGCAAGCTTCTACTTTACAACTCTATCTTAAAGCCTATCTGGTGCTACGGTATTCAACTATGGGGCACTGCCTCGGCCTCTAATATCGACAAAATTCAAAGGTGCCAAAATAAACTTCTTCGAATAATCACAGCAGCTCCCTGGTATGTTAAAAACTCAAACATTCATAAGGATCTCAATGTGCCATTAGTTAAAACTATGATTACAAAATATGCAATAAAATATTTAAAAAGGCTTGAACAACACCCAAATCCACTAGCTCGAAATATTTTAAATCATGGCGGCCACACTCGCTTAAGAAGAAGAGACACTGCAGCACTTACCCAATTAGATGAGCGATAAACATAAGTTTATTTATGAGCGAAATATATAAGTGAACAGAACCCGTGATGAAGAAAATTTTGTCTGGCACTGGCAGGACATAAAATAACGTATTAGGTTAAGATTTTATTAATTATTGTTAGTTCATATTTAATATATGAAGATTCAATAAAAAATAATGCCAAAAAAAAAAAGTTTTCGTTTAGTGAAAGAGAGGAAAAATTTGAACAACGTGGTTCTAAAATACAAGAATAATTGCTAGGTGACGTGACAAAAAGAAAGCTTTTCTGTGGAAGTGCCCATATTTGAACATAAACAGTGATGACGAAATTTTGTCTGGCACTGGCTGGACATATACATATGTATAATGTATTAGGATAAGATTCGATTAAGTATTGTTAGTTCATAGTTAATACATGAAGATTCAATAAGTAAATATTGAGAAAAAAAATTAATAAATTCTTATTTTAAGTCATCGTCCAGATATTGCATTAGTATTAAATTATGAAATTATAGTTTTACAATTTTTGTATTTTTATCTTGTCTCCCCTCTTATGCTTTTTATATTTTTTATATAAATACACCTGCAGCCAACTTTAAATTAAAAAGTGTGAGAATAACAAAACAAAACAGAATTGCAGAGTACATGAAACTGAGTACCCCTTTCCAATCTTCTCACCCTTCTGTGATCCGTGCAATTGCCACTCTGTTCGAACTCTCCTTTATACAGTCAAGAGCCGCTTTACATCTGTAGAATATATATTATTTCTTTTAATTTTTTTGGGAGCTATACTGGAATGTTGAACAGCTAGTTTAAGACTGTTGTCAAAATAACCAATAGAGAGATGCACATAATAATTTCTGTGCAATAGGTACTGAGATATTTTTTTATATTTTGCTAAGTAACCAGACGGAAATACAATTCTGTTGGGGTTTTCACAATTGTAGGTGTGTGGTCGGAATATAATTCTAAGGAAGCTTCGATATGAATTATCTTTTTGGGGATGTTGTTAACCATGCCAAAATTGATTACATCTAGGATTTTTTGCTGATCATAAGGCCAATAAGTTAGTTGTTAACTCGCGACCACATTAAATTCATTTTAGAAATTAAACAAAACTGATCCTTTGGTGTTATAAGTTGTGACCTTCAAAAAGTATGGTTAACGTTATAATCAACAGCAGCAGGAAACACGGACCTAGTGATTTAAAATATTTATAATATATATATTATAAGATATCTAAAATCTAGAGTGGAAGTATAAAGATGACATTTCAAGGTTTCGATTATCCCACATTAGGAAATGTTGGATTCAGGCTTTTATCAATATGGCAGAACCTCCATTAACTCTGTCTCGAAGGCCCCTGGTTACAGGGCATCCTCTTTAGTTGGCATTGTGATTTCCAGAGTTTCTAATGCACTTTCCATATATTTAGTTCTCGATACAATAAGATTATTTTCTTAAATAATAAAATAAACATATATATATGTACAAACCCCACTATACTTGATTTAAAATTTGTTTGCCTTTAAATTATTACAAATTTTGTTTTTTATATTTAAATATGTTAATTGTTTACTAAATTATAAATATATACCAGCACAAATTGACCGACGACAATAAAATTAATTCAATAACAATTGTTAAACTTTTGACGATCATTTTATGAATAAAAAAAAAAAAACTAATGAACAGTAAACTGAGTCGAAGCCAAATTACATTATGACATACCAACTGAGTTAGACCCGCCCTTAAAAATTTTTTTTCTTCTTTTATTCATTAAATTTTAAGTGAATAAGATAACGTAAACTCGAGCAGAAAATTGATTTTGGTTGCTTTTTGCTAAATGTTTTCTACTCTGATATTATTTCTTACACTCTGAAATAAATCTCATTTTTTATTCAAAATTGTCGTTGTATTGTAAAAGGGTATAAAACAAAGTAAGGTTTACTAGAGCATTTTTTAAGCAAACTCTGCTTAAATGTGATTTTTCCTGACCCATATATGTCGGTAAACATGGCTACTTTTTATAGAAATTTCGTAAGCGGTTGTCAAAATAGCTGATTTTTTATTTATCGTCAGAGACAACGTTAATTACTTGCATACAAATGTGTATTTATTCTTGAAAATTCTGCAAGGATTAAATGGTCATTACCAGGTAGGATCGCCAGAGGCCCATGATGTTCTTGATTTACCAAAACTTTTATTGCTCGTCAAAAAAAAAAAATCAATGTTTTGTCAAGATTTTTTAAAGCCAACATAGCGTCGCAAGGTGGGGTCAACCGCAAAGTGGTAAAAAATCTTAATATCCTAAGCAACTGGTCGGATTAAAAATTATGTAGATACTAACGAGTAAAGCCTGGTACTCTGTTCAACATTTAACGTGAAATGCTGCCAAACGCATATGAAAAAAAACCTGTGCGGAATATCTATGAAATAATGTTGATAGAGTTGTAGTCTGTCATTTTGTGAAAAAGTTCCGAAGTGTTTCTGACAATATTTTTTTACAACTGCGAAATAATGTATGCCAGGGTTCCCAGTTTTATTTTAAGCCTTATCCCCAATTTGCGATTTTTCATCCCCAAAAATCCCCAAAATAGCTATTTTCTTATCCCCAAAAATCCCCACATTTTCTTAAACATAAAATACATAATATTATGTCAATGGAATGGAAAAATATACATGCATCAATTTATTTAAATAAATCCATTTGTGTAATATTATTAAAACTAATGTTATTTATTCTTTGAGTTCTACGTATCTATATACCGTTACGTTAATATAGAAAAGCCCTAACTAACGTTTTCCTTACTTTACAGGAGAAGGAAAAAACTTAATAAAAATTATAGTCTTGTAGTCGCGATTTTTTTTAAACGCCGTTTTTTATTAAATTCTCTAAACAATTTAATAAGAAACTGCGTTTAAAAAAAATCACAACTACAATATTACAATTTTTATTAAGTTTTTTTCCTTCTCCTGTAAAGTAAGGAAAATGTTAGTTAGGGCTTTTCTATATTAAAGTAACGATACACATGAATATCGTTGAAACTAGGGATTCAAAATCTTCTGGTTCAAAAAACTGCATTTGAAATGACTGAATAAATTTGTCAGAGCAAGCTGCATAATTTTAAAGTGTGTATTTATCCTTATTAAGTCTAAAAACTTATATTGCATTCTGTTGCAAATATTGATTTTAGTTGTATTCATAACATAAAAAGACTAATTATTTATTTTGATTTGTATTGCTGGATTAATTATAAATTTACTTTTTTTGCCTCTCCTTAATTAAGGAGAGGCAAAACAAAAGCACGAAGTAAATATAAAAAGACTAGTTCAACATAAGTAACGCTACTTAGTACAAAAAGCATATTTAAAACTATGTCAACAAGTTCTTGAAAAAGTTTTAACCGCGAAAAAGACAAAATTTTGTACCCACATCTTGACCAAATCGGTCTTGCCATTGCAAAAATGGAACTTATAAAAATATATTATCCCCAAAAATCCCCAGCGAAAAAAGTGCTTTTCCCCAAAAAATCCCCTGTGGATTTTCAAGAAATTTTTATCCCCAAATACAAAAAATCCCCAATTTGGGGATAGATCCCCAAAAATGGGAACACTGATGTAAGCTACACTTATTTCACGAGAAATTTTAAGCAAAAGCAAAAAAGTATGAACTGATATTTAAATTCGAAATAAAAAATTAAAATAACACAACCGGTAATAGTTTTTTATCCATATTTACTTTGTTTATTAAATTTTTTATTAAAAAAAAATTATGTTTAGTAAAATACATGTGGGGTTTGTTTACATACCTAAAACAATATTGCAAGCTTTGCAGGAGTAACAACGTCAAATTGTACAAGCTCGCATGATAGGTAACATTGATACATGTCAAAATTTTCATCTCAACATTTTTCACAAATTTGAACAGAGTACTAGGCTTAAAAGAGGAGAACATACGCTTTTCAAAATGGTGCTTGTGAGCACCTTGTTAGAATACAAGGTGAGATGCAGGTTGTCAAAGTTGACCACGTAGGGTTATGTAAACTGTGTAAAGCTTGTAACTTCTGCAGATTTTGACAGATTTTAATTATTGAACCTATAAAGAGTTAATTAAGTTATTATTTAGAATAAGTAAACGAAAGAATTTCAATCACTGATGTTATAGAGTTCATGTTTATGAACAAATCATTTTATTTTAAATTTCTCTTTAGATCTACAAACATAAAACGCTTTTAATTACGTACAGTAGTTTCGACTTAACTGCATTTTGTTTAAGTGCACTTTTGACTTAACTGAACAAAATTTAAAATTTATGTCTTTATTATTAATAATTGAGCACATATTGATTTTAAGATAAATGCACAAAATTTTTAGCATTTAAAAATAGTTTTTGTACAAAAAATTGAAGTTATCTGCACTTTGACTTAACTGCCCAAAATACATATTATCTGTAATTATTCTTCAAAATCCTTGCAATTTGCATTTTGTTTACCTGCATATTTATCACATTTTTGGGCAGCTTTGAAATTTTTTCATATAAAACATCAACGTTAGGTGCACACTGTTGCGATTTTTTTTGAGAAAAATTAAAAATATTTTATTTTGAAATGGCAATTAAATTTGCATAATATATTTAACCATTGGTATAATAACCATATATTTCCCCACAAGTAAAATTTTGTAATAAACCTATATGAGGTTTCCTTCCCTAATAAACAACTTGCGATGTTTTCTTTACTTTACTTTTCTTTAATTTAAGTATTGCACAAAATTCTTATTGGAATGCCAATAGGCACTTTATTAGTTACGCAACTGGTACTCCTACTTGGTAACACATATTTTAGACAAAATAAAATCATTTCTAAAGGTAAAGTTGTCAGTACAATAAGTGTCTAATCAAGTAAAAGTGAAAAAGGAAGTTTTAATCATATATAAAAAAATAGAACAATTTTGCATAAGCTTCCATGTGGTTTTTTACAATTTAAGTTCAACTAAATTGAAAACTTAATTGTGAGTACAAATTATAGTCGTGTGAAAAAAGGAAATTATAAGAGAATTTAGTTTGACGGCACATGATAAATTTTGGAGGAATTTGGAATTTATTTCCTAAAATATTCGCATTTTTAAGAACCAGGCCAAATGTGGGTCCACATAAGTCCAAAGGGCCTTCATAATCTAGGAATCTTTGAATATACATGAATTTCTTTTTTTACCCACAACTATTCTTCCAAGAATCAGGAAATGAGCACATCGCATAGCCTAAAACTTTGGTAACCTATCAAGCCTCAGTTAAAAGTGAAGGTCGTGTAGGGTTATATGGATGCCTAACCTTAATTCGTAAAATATCACATCTTTATTCCTTTAGACAATTAACAACAAAATAAATAAGTTTTTAGCCATTAATATAAATGGGCAAGACCATTAATACATAACATATTTAGAAAGTACAAGTTCATTATAATTATTTTAAATTCATCCTAACTTACTTAAATCTAACTAACTGAAATAATCCCTTATTTAATTATACTTAAATTATTAAATTATTTGGTCAAAATTAAAATTAGTTTTACTCATATATTATGTTTAAAATGGATTAAGCCTAACATAGATATAACGTCTCACAAGAACACTTGCTTAAGAAGAAGAGACACTGCAGCAATCACCCAATCAGAAGAGCGATAAACACCTACATATGGGTATTTCCACACAAATGTCTACTTTTTGTCACGTAACGTCACCAACCATTTTTAAATTGTTTCTCAAAGAATAATGAAAATATTATTTACTTTTTTACATTTTGGTATAAAGCGCAAGTTCGGTTTGTGCTTTGTTGTGATACAGACGTGTATTTTTAACCCCGCATACGATTATAACTATTAATTAATCATATTGATTTTGACATATATCAGCAGCGAATGGACGGTTAAAATTAATAATATATTTTGTTATTTAAATTATTTAACATATTAGTGAACAATTAAAACGATAAAATTAAATAAAATAAAAAAGTAAAAATATATACATACGTATGAATGTTCATACATGTATAGGTATGTATGTAGGTATACATATTCTGAACAAAAACATTTAAGTTTAAATTTCTTATTTTTTGTGTTGTTGTAATACAATTAATAATAAAAATATTAAAAGCAAAGCAAAACGGTGAAAAACAAAAACAACTCTGCATGAGTACGAACAGTGAAACAACACTAAGACAAAATGAAAGAAACGTTTATGTTTTAGTTAATGCAAATGAGAATATTGCAGAAATAAATAAAACAAAACAAAACAATATAAACTATTTAACGGCTAAGCCAATTACTCGAACACGTTCTCTATCATCCTCGGTGTTTACAAAATCAGTGGATAGTGACTCATTAAAAAAACTACAACTAGATTTGGTGACAAGTGTTGCCAGGCCAGCAAGTATTGCCGTGACGTCAAAAACAAATTTAGTGGGAAATGATACCATGAACTCAAACACAAATGCAATGGAAAACCCTCCTGTAAAAAGTTGTCAAAAGCCTACAGTACAAGTTGGTATGGACAGGTACATAACAGTGCTTAAACGGGGACGCCGCCCTACCTCTGCAGCAGTTGCTTCGGCCTCAAAAGTACCATCTTTTGATAAAATAACTTCTCAAAATCGTTTTGCAATTCTGGAGGATGAATCCTCTGAAGCACCAAACGTCATTAAATCATCCAAGCCTCCCCCGATATATCTTAGGGAGCAAAATTCAAATGAGCTCATTAAGAGTTTGATATCGGTGATAGGTGAAAATTCGTTTTATGTAGCGGCTATCAAGCGTGGAAGTATAAACGAGACAAAAATACAAGTCAATCATGAGAATGATTTTCGCAAAATAGTAAACAACTTTGAAACACTAAAAAAAAACTTGTATACCTACCAACTGAAAAGCAGTAAAGGTCTACAGATAGTGCTTAAGGGTATTTACTCATGTGTGTACCCAGAAGAGGTTAAAACATTCCTAGAAGAAAAAGGCTTCAAGGTAAAACTTGTAGTAAATATTAAAAATAGAGAAAAAATTCCCCAACCACTTTTTCGAGTGGAGTTTGAACCCGGCGACGTAAAACTTAAAAAAAACGAAACACATCCTATTTATAATTTAAAATATATTCTCTACAGAAGAATAACTATAAAAGAGCCGCACAAAAAAAAATGGACCTGTTCAATGCTTAAACTGCCAAGAATTTGGCCATACCAAGGCATACTGCTACTAACCCCCTGTCTGCGTAGTATGTGGTGAACTACACGGTACAGTTTCTTGCGATAAGTCTAAAACCGACCCCAACGTAAAAAATGTAGCAACTGTGTCGGTAATCACACTGCCAATTGTAGGGGATGCCCTGTATATAATATCGTCAAGCAGACGGTTGGACCGAAAACAAATACCCCTCAAATGCAGGTTGCAAATCAAGTAAACACAAATGCAATTCAAGCTCCCCAGCCTAGTAATAACAGAACCTCTTACGCTAACGTCCTAAAATCAAACCATTAGCCAATACCAGAGCTGTAAAAAGCTGCAATCAATTGACATTGAAATCAAAGTGATTTCAACCAAACTGATTTCATTCTTTGATTTCTAAATGATTTCAGATTTCAAAATGAAATCTTGTCAAAATTGCAATATTTTTTGATTGCAATCATTTTGAAATCATTTTTTGTTAGAAATCATTGAATGCAATTAATTTAATTGCAATCAATTCGATTGCAATCAAATTTTTGTTGAAATCATGTGATTTCAACAAGTTCCCTTGAAATCATGTGATTTCAATAAATGTGATTTCAACAGATTCTATTGCAAACCTCCACTTATATTTGACCAGAAAAATAAAAGTCAAAAACAAAAAAAAAATTTAATTTTGTGAATTTATTAAAAAAAAGTCATGACAAACGTAATATGAACAAAACAATATGAGGTTTGTTAGTCATTTCTTGCATTTTTTTTTTCTACGGAAGAACTGATTGCAATTAGAAATAATGTTTACCAATTTTACAAAACTTTGTAAATAAAAATTGCCATTTTTCATTTGAAAAGAACGAAGATTTTGATTCTGGTTTAACTTTGATTGCAATTACTGGATTTGATTGCAATTAAAGTAATTGCAATCAAATCGATTGCAATCAAATTTGATTGCAATCAATTTATACATAAATTGATTTCAAAAAATTGATTCAATCGTTTTTATCATATTGATTTCATGATTTCAAATTGAAATCATGAAATCAATTTACGATTTTGAATGCAATCAAAAAATTAGCAATCATTAAAGCGAAATCATGTGATTGCAATTAAATCGATTGCAATCGTTTACAGCTCTGGCCAATACAAGGTGCCTCGCCAAGTAATGATGAAACTCCGGTTTCTAATATAAGTCGTTTAGAAAAAACCATGGAAACATTAGTGCAAACAGTAAATAATTTTACGAACACAATGGGTAATATGATGCAGGAAATGCTTAGAATGCAATCGATGTTATTGCAAGCTGTACTTAACAAACCATGAACTGTTTAAAAATTTGTTTTTGGAACGCAAACGGCATCCGCCAACATAAAAATGAACTAGAATACTTTCTTAAAAATAAACAAATTAATGTCATGATGATTTCTGAAACTCATTTGACCTCAAGAAATACGTTTAAAATAAATGGTTATATACTATATGATACCAAGGACCCTCGAGATAGAGCTTGTGGAGGTTCTGCCATTTTAAAAAAAACCCGAGTCAAACACTACCTAATGTGTGATCATCGTGAAGATTATCTCCAAGCAACGAACATTTGCGTGGAGGAATTAAATAGAAACCTAGTAATTTCTTCGTTATACTCCCCGCCTAGATTTTCAATATCGGTGGACAAATTTTATAAATATTTTAAATCATTAGGACCGTGTTTCCTAGCCGCTGGCGATTATAACGTTAAACATACCTTCTGGGGGTCGCGACTTATAACACCAATGGTCGTGTTTTATTTAACACAATTTCTAAAATGGATTTAAGTGTGGTAGCGAGCGGACAACCAACATATTGGCCCACTGATCACCAAAAAATTCCAGATGTCATCGATTTCGGCGTGGCTAAAAAACATCCCCACAGAAACGATTCCTGTTGAAGCTTCCTTAGAATTATCATTATATCAAAATTAAAAATAATAAAATATATTCTTCAGATGTCGAGCGGCTCTTGACTGAAAAAAGGTGAGTTCGAAGAGAGTGGCAACTTTACAGATCCCCGCAACTAATGATGTTATTAAAAGAGTGCACAAAAAGGCTAAGAAAGTTACTGCAGAATCAGAAAACGGCTTCTCTAGAAAAATATCTTAAGGAACTTGATGCAACTCCACAATCTGACTACTCATTATGGCGTGCAGCTAGAAATCTAAAAAGGCCAGTTATATATAAGCCACCATTAAGAAACTTGAATGGTAATTGGGCAAGAAACGATATTGAAAAAGGAAATCTGTTTGTTAGTCACAATATTGCGGTCGAGTTACCACCTGTTGCTGCTAGAGCAGCTATTCCCCTCAGATTTGAGTTAAGAGAAATCGAAAAGGCTATTTGTGACTTAAACACTAAGAAGGCACCTGGTATTGATAAAATCAGTAATAAAATGCTTTTGGAGCTACCTCGCATAGCAAAGAAAATTATTCTTTTTATTTTTAATGCTATTTTACGCCTTGAATACTATCCTCAAAAATGGAAGGTTTCCTGAGTTACCATGATACCAAAGCCAGGTAAAGATCATACAAAAGTTGAGTCTTATAGGCCTATTAGCTTATTATCAAATATGTCAAAGTTGTTTGAGAAATTATTAGTTTCAAAATTAACACCGATTTTAAGGCCCTAATTTTATAACTCGCTTGCGTTTAACGCTTCACATACGCTGTTGAGAACGCGTAACAAAAAATTTTAAATTTCATTAATCACTACGGCATTGCGTTTAGTCAACGCCGATATATTACGATGTAACTTCTATTGTCAAATCACTACGTAGCCATGGTGGCCATTGTATAAGTTGATACTAAAATTTAAAATAAAAAATTACAAAAAGATGTACTTATATCGTGTTGGCAATGCTGTAAGCCAAACATCTGTGTGGCGTTTATTTACTTTTTATTCCATAAAAAATTTGTTAATAGAAGACACAAAATATAACAAAATACATATATATTAAAAAAAACATAAAAGTAAACTAAACTAAACAAGTGATATAAATATGTTCGCGCTTATGGATATGTCGTCTTCTTCGGATGATGAAGATTCTTTGAATGAAATCCTAGACATATCTGTTAAAAACAAGCAGTTGCGTTCTAGCATAAACATTATCAATATGCCAAATAATGAGTAAGTAAAATAACATAAATATTAAAAACCTAACTAATTTTTAAATTAACTTTTTAAAGATTTGTAAAGAATTTTCGAATGAACAAGGAGACATTTTCATATATTTTAGACGAGATAAAACCCTTTCTAAAAGAAACTTGCCGTGTGACAGCTATATCAAAAGAAGCAAAACTCGCAACAACAATACGGTTTTTGTCAACTGGAGGTTATCAAAAAGGCATTGGGAACGAGATTATAGCATCTCTTTCACAGTCCAAGGTTAGTGAAGTAATCACTGAATGTTTAGCCGCTATGGAAAAATCCCATTGTCCAAAATGGATTAAGTTCAATCTTACGGCCGAAGAGGAGATGAACAGCAAAATTCAATTTCTTGAAAAATTTGGCCTTCCGGGTGTAATTGGCTGCGTCGATGGGACGCATGTTAGAATAAAACCTCCAAAAGAAGATGTGAAACATCTTTATTACAATAGGAAAGGCTTTTACAGTTTGAATGTTATGTTGGTATGAATATCTAAGATTTGTTTAAGCATTTGCAGTTTTATTTAATTTTGTCTTTTTAGGTGTGTGATTCTAACCAAATTATTACATATGTGGACCCACGTCATCCAGGTGCCAATCATGACGCATTTATTTGGTCTTCAAGCATGGTAGCTGAATATTTGAAAAACTCATACCTGAATGGTAAATCAAACACATGGCTTCTAGGTGTGTATTATACTTTAAGACACATAACAAATAAACTATTATTACAACTACCTTAATTTTCGTATGAACGTTATGCAGTGTTGAATGCATTTCCCGCAATAATTATGTACGCATATTAATACAATAAATTTTTATTTGTAAAAATAACTTTTTAGGAGATGGTGGTTATCAGTGCTTGCCCTATTTGTTAACACCTTACAGAAATCCATCAAATGAAAGTCAAACAAATTTTAACACAAAGCTAAAAGCCCGAAACACTATAGAAAGGTGCATTGGTGTTTTAAAAAATAGATTTAGGTGCTTAATAGGATAAAGGGGTTTACACTACGGAGAAGAAAAGGCCAAAATAATAGTGAACGTATGTTGTGCATTGCATAACATTTGCATATATTACAAAAACGATTGGCCACTAATGGGCGAGCCTGCAGAAATCAACGATAATATAAACGATGACCTTCAAAGTGATACTACGATTTCTTCAGTTGCGCGAAGTATAAGAGATAGGGTAGCAAGTAATTTATTATAAAAAAAAAACTTTGTGTTTATAAGTATAATATAGTTTTTATATTTAAAAAATTACCAGCCTTAAGCTTCGTTCGCAATGGCAGCAACATTTTCACTTGGTGTTCACAATAAAGCAAACGTTTTTTCGCAACTACACAAATTTTTAATTAAGAAAACATTTGCGAACTTTGCCCATAACAATGTTGCGTATATTTTATGGTTTTTTAAAACATTTTGTTAAAATTTTCATTTTAAACTAAATAAAAGGCTCAACTTTTTAAAAACAGTTTAGTTACATTTTAGCAACAATTTCTATGAAATTATAAATGACGTTTATAATAATTTTATTTTTTTAGTTTTGAATGAAGATTTTAACAAATTAATTGAAAATGTGTGTAGTTGCGAAATAAAACGTTTGTTTTATTGCGACCACCAAATGAAAATGTTCCTGCCATTGTGAACGAAACTTTATAATAATACTTTCATAGTTTTATATAAAAAAATAAAAAAAAAAAAAAAATATCATACACGTAAAATAAATAATAAAATACTAATAAAAAAAGGAAGAATTCAGTATTTGTTTTAGTAATAAAAATTAATTAGTAATTAAAGTTAAAAATAATAATCCATGTTTTTTTTAAATAAATGAATTTGAAAATACTTTTAAAATTTTTCTTGAAGTATTTCTATTGCTTTAGTTAATTTTTCCAAAGCTGCCGTTTGTCTGGTAATAGCATCTGTGTGCTCTTGGGTGATCTTTATCAGCTTTTTCCTTTCTTCATCTTTTGCCATTTGTCTTCGTTTTTTTGAACTGAAAGCTGGCTTGTGTGTAGAACATTGTGGCTGGAGAGGTGTTTCAATAACATTAAAAATGTTTTCCTCTACTGTAGGTGCGTTTTCTTCTAGCGGAGATAACGATACTTGTGGAAGCTCAGAGCAGTCATTTGATTCTAAATCTAAAACGAGTGGTGGCGACGAAGCATGTGCAGTTTCCTGTGGTGCGTATGTATTTGCAACCTTTAAACCGTATGCAGCGCCAGATGGATTAGCAGACACACTAGTACTTACAATACTATCAACTGCTATTTCAATTGGTGTTAATTCACTTAACTCCGACGGCCCACCACCAGTTTGTCGAATACTTGCTTTATTCATGGAAAGCTTTTTTTTTAGTCTGCCCCTGTAGTCAGTCCAAACCTAAATTAGATACATACATATATTTATAAAAAAAATAAATTATATTTTTTAAAATTTTTTCAAACCCACCTTCCTCCATTTCGCGTTTGTTCTAATTGGTGGGCCAATTGCATTTAGCAGTTTTGACGTAGCTTCCCAAACATTATCAACACTTGCCTTTGTGCTTCCAAAATTAGGCATTCCACCTGCCACTTCTGGATGCTTCTCCATTTCTGCTACTAGTAGCTCAAATTGGGCTGCCGTTGTTGCCTCTTTTTTTTGCCCTAAGAAAAATGTTAATAGTATTTAATACTTTATATTGTATACTTTTTTACAAATGGCTATTTTTTATTTGGTATTTTTTTTATTTAAGGATATTTTACCACTTTTCAAACTAACGCCAAGAAAATTGAAGCGTTAAATTTGACAATCAAAGTGACAAAAAAAGCCACGGTTGAGTTTTATAAAATGTACAATTTCAAAAAATTTCAAAAATAATAACGTAAGAATCAGCTGTTTCAACGCGAGCATTCACTTGCTTGCACGCAGTGATTTCCAAACTGTAATTTAATGAAACGCAAGGAAAATAGAGGCGTTGCTTTTTATAAAATTAGGGCCTAAGTGTAAATAGATGTATTCCAAACCATCAGTTCGGATTTAGAAGAAAACACAGCACAATCGAACAGACTCATCGAATAGTAAATGTCATAAGAAAATCATTTGAAGAAAAAAAATATTGCTCAGCACTCTTCATCGATGTTTCGCAAGCTTTTGATAAAGTCTGGCATGAAGGCTTATTACATAAATTGAAGCAAAATTTACCAGCAAACACACACAAGCTGCTAGAAAGCTACTTAGTCGGTCGTCAATTTATTATTAAAGAAGGAAATTTCTTAAGTTCACCTCAGCCCATTGCCGCTGGAGTCCCACAAGGCAGCATCCTGGGCCCCCTATTATACTTAATTTATACTTCGGATATGCCAACAAGCAACTATACACAAACTTCAACATTTGCAGACGATACAGCTTTTCTAAGCGTCCACGAAAATCGTTATGAAGCATCGCGTTACTTACAGCATCATATATTTCAACTATAAATATGGTTACGACAATGGAGGATATGGGTCAATGAGCAAAAATGCGTACATATAACATTCACTTTGCGCCGGGAATCTTGCCCCCCTTTTACAATCAATAATCAAATAATTCCTCAACATTCGCATGTAAAATATCTCGGTATACATCTGGATCGGCGATTAACGTGGAAATGCCATATAAAGGCAAAATTAACTCAATGAAACTAAAAGCCATTCAAATTCACTGGCTTATTGGAAGAAATTCTGTCCTTAGTCTCGATTGCAAGCTTCTACTTTACAACTCTATCTTAAAGCCTATCTGGTGCTACGGTATTCAACTATGGGGCACTGCCTCGGCCTCTAATATCGACAAAATTCAAAGGTGCCAAAATAAACTTCTTCGAATAATCACAGCAGCTCCCTGGTATGTTAAAAACTCAAACATTCATAAGGATCTCAATGTGCCATTAGTTAAAACTATGATTACAAAATATGCAATAAAATATTTAAAAAGGCTTGAACAACACCCAAATCCACTAGCTCGAAATATTTTAAATCATGGCGGCCACACTCGCTTAAGAAGAAGAGACACTGCAGCACTTACCCAATTAGATGAGCGATAAACATAAGTTTATTTATGAGCGAAATATATAAGTGAACAGAACCCGTGATGAAGAAAATTTTGTCTGGCACTGGCAGGACATAAAATAACGTATTAGGTTAAGATTTTATTAATTATTGTTAGTTCATATTTAATATATGAAGATTCAATAAAAAATAATGCCAAAAAAAAAAAGTTTTCGTTTAGTGAAAGAGAGGAAAAATTTGAACAACGTGGTTCTAAAATACAAGAATAATTGCTAGGTGACGTGACAAAAAGAAAGCTTTTCTGTGGAAGTGCCCATATTTGAACATAAACAGTGATGACGAAATTTTGTCTGGCACTGGCTGGACATATACATATGTATAATGTATTAGGATAAGATTCGATTAAGTATTGTTAGTTCATAGTTAATACATGAAGATTCAATAAGTAAATATTGAGAAAAAAAAATTAATAAATTCTTATTTTAAGTCATCGTCCAGATATTGCATTAGTATTAAATTATGAAATTATAGTTTTACAATTTTTGTATTTTTATCTTGTCTCCCCTCTTATGCTTTTTATATTTTTTATATAAATACACCTGCAGCCAACTTTAAATTAAAAAGTGTGAGAATAACAAAACAAAACAGAATTGCAGAGTACATGAAACTGAGTACCCCTTTCCAATCTTCTCACCCTTCTGTGATCCGTGCAATTGCCACTCTGTTCGAACTCTCCTTTATACAGTCAAGAGCCGCTTTACATCTGTAGAATATATATTATTTCTTTTAATTTTTTTGGGAGCTATACTGGAATGTTGAACAGCTAGTTTAAGACTGTTGTCAAAATAACCAATAGAGAGATGCACATAATAATTTCTGTGCAATAGGTACTGAGATATTTTTTTATATTTTGCTAAGTAACCAGACGGAAATACAATTCTGTTGGGGTTTTCACAATTGTAGGTGTGTGGTCGGAATATAATTCTAAGGAAGCTTCGATATGAATTATCTTTTTGGGGATGTTGTTAACCATGCCAAAATTGATTACATCTAGGATTTTTTGCTGATCATAAGGCCAATAAGTTAGTTGTTAACTCGCGACCACATTAAATTCATTTTAGAAATTAAACAAAACTGATCCTTTGGTGTTATAAGTTGTGACCTTCAAAAAGTATGGTTAACGTTATAATCAACAGCAGCAGGAAACACGGACCTAGTGATTTAAAATATTTATAATATATATATTATAAGATATCTAAAATCTAGAGTGGAAGTATAAAGATGACATTTCAAGGTTTCGATTATCCCACATTAGGAAATGTTGGATTCAGGCTTTTATCAATATGGCAGAACCTCCATTAACTCTGTCTCGAAGGCCCCTGGTTACAGGGCATCCTCTTTAGTTGGCATTGTGATTTCCAGAGTTGCTAAATTTTTTTCGTTAGGGTCAGCTTAAGACTTATCGGATTTTATAATTGAGAACGAAATTTCTAATGCACTTTCCATATATTTAGTTCTCGATACAATAAGATTATTTTCTTAAATAATAAAATAAACATATATATATGTACAAACCCCACTATACTTGATTTAAAATTTGTTTGCCTTTAAATTATTACAAATTTTGTTTTTTATATTTAAATATGTTAATTGTTTACTAAATTATAAATATATACCAGCACAAATTGACCGACGACAATAAAATTAATTCAATAACAATTGTTAAACTTTTGACGATCATTTTATGAATAAAAAAAAAAAAACTAATGAACAGTAAACTGAGTCGAAGCCAAATTACATTATGACATACCAACTGAGTTAGACCCGCCCTTAAAAATTTTTTTTCTTCTTTTATTCATTAAATTTTAAGTGAATAAGATAACGTAAACTCGAGCAGAAAATTGATTTTGGTTGCTTTTTGCTAAATGTTTTCTACTCTGATATTATTTCTTACACTCTGAAATAAATCTCATTTTTTATTCAAAATTGTCGTTGTATTGTAAAAGGGTATAAAACAAAGTAAGGTTTACTAGAGCATTTTTTAAGCAAACTCTGCTTAAATGTGATTTTTCCTGACCCATATATGTCGGTAAACATGGCTACTTTTTATAGAAATTTCGTAAGCGGTTGTCAAAATAGCTGATTTTTTATTTATCGTCAGAGACAACGTTAATTACTTGCATACAAATGTGTATTTATTCTTGAAAATTCTGCAAGGATTAAATGGTCATTACCAGGTAGGATCGCCAGAGGCCCATGATGTTCTTGATTTACCAAAACTTTTATTGCTCGTCAAAAAAAAAAAAATCAATGTTTTGTCAAGATTTTTTAAAGCCAACATAGCGTCGCAAGGTGGGGTCAACCGCAAAGTGGTAAAAAATCTTAATATCCTAAGCAACTGGTCGGATTAAAAATTATGTAGATACTAACGAGTAAAGCCTGGTACTCTGTTCAACATTTAACGTGAAATGCTGCCAAACGCATATGAAAAAAAACCTGTGCGGAATATCTATGAAATAATGTTGATAGAGTTGTAGTCTGTCATTTTGTGAAAAAGTTCCGAAGTGTTTCTGACAATATTTTTTTACAACTGCGAAATAATGTATGCCAGGGTTCCCAGTTTTATTTTAAGCCTTATCCCCAATTTGCGATTTTTCATCCCCAAAAATCCCCAAAATAGCTATTTTCTTATCCCCAAAAATCCCCACATTTTCTTAAACATAAAATACATAATATTATGTCAATGGAATGGAAAAATATACATGCATCAATTTATTTAAATAAATCCATTTGTGTAATATTATTAAAACTAATGTTATTTATTCTTTGAGTTCTACGTATCTATATACCGTTACGTTAATATAGAAAAGCCCTAACTAACGTTTTCCTTACTTTACAGGAGAAGGAAAAAACTTAATAAAAATTATAGTCTTGTAGTCGCGATTTTTTTTAAACGCCGTTTTTTATTAAATTCTCTAAACAATTTAATAAGAAACTGCGTTTAAAAAAAATCACAACTACAATATTACAATTTTTATTAAGTTTTTTTCCTTCTCCTGTAAAGTAAGGAAAATGTTAGTTAGGGAGTTTTCTATATTAAAGTAACGATACACATGAATATCGTTGAAACTAGGGATTCAAAATCTTCTGGTTCAAAAAACTGCATTTGAAATGACTGAATAAATTTGTCAGAGCAAGCTGCATAATTTTAAAGTGTGTATTTATCCTTATTAAGTCTAAAAACTTATATTGCATTCTGTTGCAAATATTGATTTTAGTTGTATTCATAACATAAAAAGACTAATTATTTATTTTGATTTGTATTGCTGGATTAATTATAAATTTACTTTTTTTGCCTCTCCTTAATTAAGGAGAGGCAAAACAAAAGCACGAAGTAAATATAAAAAGACTAGTTCAACATAAGTAACGCTACTTAGTACAAAAAGCATATTTAAAACTATGTCAACAAGTTCTTGAAAAAGTTTTAACCGCGAAAAAGACAAAATTTTGTACCCACATCTTGACCAAATCGGTCTTGCCATTGCAAAAATGGAACTTATAAAAATATATTATCCCCAAAAATCCCCAGCGAAAAAAGTGCTTTTCCCCAAAAAATCCCCTGTGGATTTTCAAGAAATTTTTATCCCCAAATACAAAAAATCCCCAATTTGGGGATAGATCCCCAAAAATGGGAACACTGATGTAAGCTACACTTATTTCACGAGAAATTTTAAGCAAAAGCAAAAAAGTATGAACTGATATTTAAATTCGAAATAAAAAATTAAAATAACACAACCGGTAATAGTTTTTTATCCATATTTACTTTGTTTATTAAATTTTTTATTAAAAAAAAATTATGTTTAGTAAAATACATGTGGGGTTTGTTTACATACCTAAAACAATATTGCAAGCTTTGCAGGAGTAACAACGTCAAATTGTACAAGCTCGCATGATAGGTAACATTGATACATGTCAAAATTTTCATCTCAACATTTTTCACAAATTTGAACAGAGTACTAGGCTTAAAAGAGGAGAACATACGCTTTTCAAAATGGTGCTTGTGAGCACCTTGTTAGAATACAAGGTGAGATGCAGGTTGTCAAAGTTGACCACGTAGGGTTATGTAAACTGTGTAAAGCTTGTAACTTCTGCAGATTTTGACAGATTTCAATTATTGAACCAATAAAGGGTTAATTAAGTTATTATTTAGAATAAGTAAAAGAAAGAATTTCAATCACTGATGTTATAGAGTTCATGTTTTATTTAAAATTTCTCTTTAGATCTACAAACATAAAACGCTTTTAATGACGTACAGTAGTTTCGACTTAACTACATTTTGTTTAAGTGCACTTTTGACTTAACTGTACAAAATTTAAAATTTATGTCTTTATTATTAATAATTCAGCACATATTGATTTTAAGATAAATGCACAAAATTTTTAGCATTTAAAAATAGTTTTTGTACAAAAAATTGAAGTTATCTGCACTTTGACTTAACTGCCCAAAATACATATTATCTGTAATTATTCTTCAAAATCCTTGCAATTTGCATTTTGTTTACCTGCATATTTATCACATTTTTGGGCAGCTTTGAAATTTTTTCATATAAAACATCAAAGTTAGGTGCACACTTTTGCGATTTTTTTTTGAGAAAAATTAAAAATATTTTATTTTGAAATGGCATTTAAATTTGCATAATATATTTAACCATTGGTATAATAACCATATATTTTCCCCACAAGTAAAATTTTGTAATAAACCTCTATGAGGTTTCCTTCCCTAATAAACAACTTGCGATGTTTTCTTTACTTTACTTTTCTTTAATTTAAGTATTGCACAAAATTCTTATTGGAATGCCAATAGGCACTTTATTAGTTACGCAACTGGTACTCCTACTTGGTTACACATATTTTAGACAAAATAAAATCATTTCAAAAGGTATAGTTGTCAGTACAATAAGTGTCTAATCAAGTAAAAGTGAAAAAGGAAGTTTTAATCATATATAAAAAAATAGAACAATTTTGCATAAGTTTCCATGTGGTTTTTTACAATTTAAGTTTAACTAAATTGAAAACTTAATTGTGAGTACAAATTATAGTCGTGTGAAAAAAGGAAATTATAAGTGAATTTAGTTTGAAGGCACATGATAAATTTTGGAGGAATTTGGAATTTATTTCCTAAAATATTCGCATTTTTAAGAACCAGGCCAAGTGTGGGTCCACATAAGTCCGCAGGACCTTCATAATCTAGGAATCTTTGAAAATACATGAATTTCTTTCTTAACCCACAACTAATCTTCCAAGAATCAGGAAAAGAGCACATCTCATAGCTTAAAACTTTGGTAACCTATCAAGCCTCAGTTAAAAGTAAAGGTCATGTAAGGTTATATGGATGCTTAACCTTAATTCGTGAAATATCACATCTTTATTCCTTTAGACAATTAACAACAAAGGAAATAAGTTTTTAGCCATTAATTTAAATGGACAAGACCATTAATACATAACATACAAGTTCTTTAAAATTATTTTAAATTCATCCTAACTTACTTAAATCTTACTAACTGAAATAATCCCTTATTTAATTATACTTAAATTATTTTGGTCAAACTTAAAATTAGTTTTCCTCATATATTATGTTTAAAATGGATTAAGCCTAACATAGATACTACGTCTCACAAAAACAATAATATTGAAATAAACCTTAAACTTTACCTAACATAATACTTAAACTATTGAGTTACACCTTAACCTAAACCTAACATTATGCTAAGAACTATCGAAATGCACCCCTAACCTATATCTTACATTCTACTTAAAACTATGGAAATACACACCTAAACTATATTGCACAGAAATTTAGTTATCATATTCAGTAGTGCAATTCACTAACTTTTAACACTTAAAGAAGTGTTCACTTTAACCAACCATTTTGTTGTTTGCCTCACCACTATGTGATTCACTAACTTATTTATTACCACGGTAAACAGTTTTATATTTCTCTCTTTTCAAATTAATATATCGTGGCAACTCTGCCAAGAGAAATACCAAAATAGGATAAAATAACAAAGAAGAATAAAAAAACACAAAACAAAAACCTTCTAATTTATAGATTTTAAATTTTATTATGCAAAGTGCGTCAATCATTACTTATTTATATTAATTTATTGATTATTTTATTTAATTATAATTATAATTATTTTATTAATTTAATTTTAATTAAAATAATTTTTTTATTTTACTTGAGTCAAATGGTTGGCTTTATGATAAATAAATATAAAGCTCCACGGAAAATTAGTGTGTGACAAGAAGCGGATAAATTGTAGGCTAAATACCTCGAAGCCATGTTATTTATCAACTATATAGGTACAACGATAAATAAATACTTTTCTAGGTGGATTTAACCACACCAAAAATGTTGGTGTTAATAAACCACAATTTGTTTTGTTAAAAATAACAGCTGACTGAAACAGCTGGCTTTAAACACCGTCAGATGTCGTTAAAATTGTTTGTGAATAGCAAAATGGTACATTTTGTGGTTAACATTTTTAAACGAAACAATTGTGGTTGAAAAAGCATAGTAAATCGCACTACAGTGAAAGTTTCTCACTGCTAAAACAAATAAAAACAAGTAAGAAAGTACAGTCGGTCAAGCCCGACCATATGATACCCTACACCACAGTATTTAAAAACACATCATGCTTATGTGTCCATATAAATATGGATTTATCTATGTTTATAAACTTCATGAAAATTGGTTTGAAAGTTTGTGAGAGGCAGAAATTGCCCCCTAACTCCCCTTGCGGTCCTATTTTTGAAAAACTGTATAGCTAATGTGTCCCTATAGATATGGATCTATCTATGTTTTAAATTTCATTAAAATCGGTTTGAGAGGCAGAAATTGCCCCTATCTCCCTTCGTGGTCCTATTTTTAAAAAAATGCATACATTCTGTGTCCATATAGATATGGTTATATCTATGTGTTAAATTTCGTTGAAATGGGTTTGATAGTTTCTGAGAGGAAGAAATTTCCCCGTATCTTCCCTCGTGGTCCTACGATTCGGCCCATTTTCAATAGGCTTGGTCCTTGTGCCAATAAGAACCTATGACCTAAATTTCATCAAATTATCTCCAAAATTGCGACCTGTACTTTGCGCACAGCCAGCCAGCCAGCCGGACGGACATCGTTAGTTCGACTCAGAAAGTGATTCTAAGACGATCGGTATACTTTGAGGTGGGTCTAGGACCAATATTTTAAGGCATTACATACATCAGCACAAATGCATAATACCCTCTCCACTATTGTGGTTTGGGTATAAAAAGTTAAGTTATATTAAATTAACTGAAATCCCAAAATTAAGAAAAAAAAATTACAAAAAAAAAAACCAAATGATGAACATTAACTATGCAATATTATTTCTAAGAATGTAAATTTTAAGATCGATCAACAATATGAAAAAAAGGAAAAACTACATATAATTACTAATTATTTTTCTTATGTGTATAAAATTCTTCCCAACTAATGTTTTTTTTTTAATTTGTTTGCTTTTGATTTATACTTAACTTATTGTCTACATTATTTTTTATAATTAAACAATAACTTTTTCATGTACTTCTGATTGCTGGGCCCATCATCAAGTGTGAATAGTATGTGAGTAATAATATAAAACAAAAACATTTAATTAAATTCATCTTTATCAATTGTCATTATTACAATTTGTTCTGCCGGTCCGTTTCCATTTTGTAAATAATATTTTCTCACTATGATATTGCTCTCTAAGAAATTTTTGTTTTCCTTTTTTTATTTTTTCCCTATATTCTTAATTTATTATATTACATTGCTCAACTACGAATTTCTTTTTTTTTAAATCTTATTGTTATTTACTTTTAAAATTAAACAATAAATTTTTCTGAATGGAAAGGATAACTGAAACAAAATGTAAATACATTTAGGTAAATTTTTTGGGACAGAAATATATTATGGGTATTTATTCTGTCATGGCGTTTAACAATCGGGTGGGGAAATTGAATGTTTTTTTTCTATTTCAAGTATATAAGATATTTGCGGAATTGTTTCTCTAAGTATTTTTTCTTTCCATACTCTGTGGTAATTTGTATGGCATGAACAGAGTATTTAATATGCTTACGCTTTAGTGATACGGGTTGAGAACCAAATCTACCTAAGTACTAGCCGGGGAAAATCTTTTTCATGCCACTTAACCCTTGTTACAGAAAATTAATTTTTTTTTACTTTAGTTTTTTTCTAAAATCTTTATGGATGAAGTTTCCTGAAAGCAACCAGTGAAATGCGCATAGGAATAGCTTATCCCATCAACAATAAATTTCAAGTGTTTTTATCAATAATAAAACCTGGGAATTAAGCACGAATAACAAAATCTTTTGAAATTAAAATTTTGTATTCCCAAAAATTTAAATTACTTTTTGATAATAAACAGGCAAGTGCACGGCCTAAAAAACCACTTAATTGACAACATCTTTTGTAAGTTGTTGTGGTTTTTATTTTGTTTTTCTTAACCTACTTACAACTACAATTAATGTTGAGAGAATTTCAACTAATTGTAGTGGGGAACTAGTGAAATGTACATAGGAATAGCTTATCCCATCAACAATAAATTTCAAGTGTTTTTATCAATAATAAAAACTGGGAATTGAGCACGAATAACAAAATCTTTTGAAAGTGACAGTTTAATCTTATATCGTTTAGAGGATGATCGATTGTTGTACAAAATGTTTTTTGCTAAAATAACTATTGCGGTTTAATTTAACATTTCTATTTATAAAATAAAAACACCAATTACTGTGTTCAATTGCATAAGACCGTGGGCCTGATTCTGATCGAGTACTTTGTTGATTCGAAATCAATTTAATATCTAATTATTTCAGTCAATATTAAACAAATCGGAATTATTTTTTCATTGTTGTAAAGCATTAATTTGAGTTTCACAATACTGAAAAAATAATTTCGATTCGTTCAGTATCGACTGAAATAATAATAAATAAAATTGCGTTCGAGTCGAGAAAATATATGAATCGAGAAAATATATGAAGATTCAATAAATAAATAATGAAGAAAAAAAAAATCGAGAAAATAATCGATCACGACTGCCAGAATTAGGCCCCTGGTATTCAGATGGCATTATAATAATTACATGAAACAATGTAATTTTTTTTTTTGGTTTAGCCCATTTCTTCTTATGATTCTCCTACAGTCCAAGTTCTGAAACTACAACTCGGTACTTGATGCGGCAGAGTTATCAGTAGTACTCTGCGTTCGTGTTTTATTTAACATAATTTCTAAAATGGAATTAAATGTGGTAGCGAGCGGTCAACCAATATGTTGGTCTACTGATCAGCAAAAAATTTCAGATATCATCGACTTCGTCGTGGTTAAAAACATCCCCATAGAAACGATTTATGTTGAAGCTTCCTTAGAATTATCTTCCGACCACACACCTACAATTGTTACTATAATGAATCCCAATAGAATTGTATTTCCGACTGGTCACTTAGCGACGACAGCTACACAAATTTATTGGTTAATTAATTAGTACCCATTGCACAGAAAATATTCCGCTTAGTACACCGGAGTATGTAGATCGCTCTATTGCCAATTTTGACAGTTTTCTGAAACTGTTCAACATTCCCGTATTGCCCGCAAAAAGCAAAAAATATATTCCACAGATGTCGAGCGTCTCTTGTCTAGGGTTGCCATATTTAAAAATTGAAAAAAGTACATTTATTGATAACTTTGACTTCAATACATCACATTTTTATTTAAAACAAATTAATAAGAAACATAAAAGCATTTTAAAACTATGAGAAAAAAACTGTGACATAACTTTTAATTCAAGTAATCACATATTTTTTAAAAATAAGTTAATAACAACATTAAACACATATAAAAAACTTTGAGAACGTAACAACATATATTGCATTTGTTTCAAAAGGCAATACAAATATATTTCTTGTCAAACTATAAATAGTATCTTAAGCTACTAAAGTGATCAAAACCACAAATTAAACGTCGTTTTTCGAATGAAATTGATGTTTGTTTGAGTAACCGAATTACCAATGCTACACCATTTTTAACTGTACATATTTCAGAAGTTGGGGTGCCATAAAGCCATAGGGCATAAAGCCATAATGGCTTTATGTCTCAATTTAAACGGACATAAAGCCATAATTTTGATATGGCCTTAAGTCTCATATCAATTTTAGTGGAATGGGACATAAAGCTTTTAAAGGATGTCCCATTTGATGTTTTGCGTTACAAATGCTTTATTTCACTTAATATGCCTATTTAGGCGGTATGAACTAAGTCCCCAATGAACTAACTGCCCACACCCAATATGAACTAAGCCCCTAAATTTGGGGACGTCTAAATTTGGGGACGTCGGAAAAAACCCGAAAGCCAATATGAACTAAGCCCCCAAACAAGTGAACCAAGTCCCTAAACAGGAATGAACTATGAGTGAAAAAAGTCCTTTAATGAAATAACCCACAACACACATCAAATACACAACCACACAATATCAGGATACATTTACACCTCGATATACGCGATTAACAATATATTTTTTGGCAATGACCAAACGAAGGGCTTTTATGTCCCCGTTTACAGTGCCATTGCTGTTCACTTTTCCCATACCATTCCTCTACGAAGTTTAATTGGCATCTTGCCAGATTGCTGTTGGTTACTTAATGACAAAGGTATAACACTGGCCATTGAGTAACTTTCTCAACAGCAATTTGTTATTTTTGTCACGTTTATTATCGTAAGGAGTATTGCCTTGAATCTTCTTAATTTGTAATGACAGGTAGATTTCGCATAGACTTCTGCAATATACGCGGATTGAGAGCGAATTATTTCTCTTTATATGCTCACATTCGCTTCCATCGGCCGGATGTTTTCGCCTTATGTGAAACCCAGGTGTGTCGGGATGCTGATCCACAGGATTTTCCCATACCTGGGTATCAACTTCTATCCCTTTTTTCTTTTCATAGGGGCCTTGCGATGTACATTCGCAACGATGTTGTGTACCAGTACCAGCAACATCTTACATGTGGTGATGCGGAATTTAGTTCCCTCTGGGTTAAATTCCAGATCAGGACACACATGTTGCATTTCGGATTTCTGTATAGAAGTCCAAACATGGAAACGGCCTTTTCGATACCATTTCTAGAATCCTGGAAAGTTGTCCGAACAGTGAAATTGTAGTTGCTGGCGATTTTAATGTCCATAACTGTTCCTGGCTTCGCCATTCGAGCCATACAACTCCCGTGGGCCAATACGTTGAGTTATTCGCCGCGCATAACCACTGACCGCAACTAGTGAATGAGCCAACATACAATTCGTGTATTGTAGGGCAATCTCGGAATACTCTTGACCTTTTTCTCACTTCTCACCCTGAAAAGTACGAAGTGAGAACTCTCGATCCTCTCGTGAATTCGGATCACAATACCATTTCTGCTTACTTTTCATATTCGGCACTTCATAGCGTCTCGAAAACAGCCCCGAAACGCTCGATTTTTATTTATGAAAAGGCTCGTTGGGCCGAGCTTAACGAATTTTACCGACATTTCAACTGGAAACTTTGTTTCCTTGACGATTATGTTGATGCCGCTGCAAAAATGGTCGTAAATGTAATTTTGCTTGGAATGAAACTTTTTATTCCCTCGAAGCAAATTTCGGTTAAACCAAAACTTAAGTGTTGGTTTAACCAGACAAGCAAAAATGCAGTCAGATCCTGAGAGGAGGGGTTTAGTAGTTGGCGTTTGAATAAAAACGCAACTACTGATCACCTACGAAAGAAAGCAAGATCTGAGTGTGCCAAAGTACTTAGACGAGAAAAATTTCTACACGAACAGCGTCTTCGTGCTAAGTTCCTTGCTGCTCCTCGGGGCAGTAAGACCTTTTGGTCCTTCGTTAAAAGAGTAAGGGACAGTGCTAGTTCTTCTATCCCAGCGCTTTTAAAGGACGACCAAATATTTACTGACCCGATTGATAAAGCCAACTTCTTGGCTGAACAGTTTGCAAGTAATTCGTTCTTGCCGGAAAGCAATCAATCACTGCCCGTTGTCGGAAGAGTATCATGTACTATGCCCAATATATTTTTCCGATCACGCTCAGTTAAAAGGGTTCTTTCGGATCTTAACGTAAATAAGTCACCGGGGCCGGATGGCATATCAGCACTGGTATTGAAACAGTGCTGTCCGACGTTAGCTCGTCCAGTGGCCAACCTTTTCAGGTCTTCGTACGGTTGGGAATCTTTCCCTCTTGCTGGAAGGTGGCCAATGTTCAGCCAATCCCCAAGAAGGGTGAGTCTACTAACCCTGAAAATTACCGCCCAATCGCAATTTGCTTTTCGCTCTCGAAGGTGATGGAGAGCATGGTTAATTACCATCTTGTGAAATATCTGGAGACAAATTCACTTCTCAGTGACAGACAGTATGGTTTTCGTGGTAGCTGATCTACAGGAGACCTGTTAGCGTTTCTTTCGGAACGTTGGAGTCGGTCCATTCACCGCTTTGGTGAAAGCAAAGTGGTTGCTCTAGATATTTCAAAGGCGTTTGATCGGGTGTGGAATGGTGCGCTTGTGTCAAAGCTTATTGCTTTTGGTGTCGGTAATGATTTCTCTCGATTTATATCGAGTTTCCTCAGTGATCGCACTATACGTGTTGTTATAGATGGGATTGCATCAAACGAGTTTCAGCTTAATTCAGGGGTACCGCAAGGTTCTGTCCTTTCTCCTACGCTATTTCTTAATGACCTTCTTGGTCATACTTCAAATCCTATCTACTCTTTTGCAGATGACAGCAACATTTGTCATTCATATTCCTTCGATCATAGGCCAAGCCTTGTTGAGATTGGGGGCAAAAGGCAAAATATGAATGACACTCTTAATCAGGACCTAGCTACAATCTCTGAGTGGGGTCAAGCGAATAGGGTCGAATTTAATGCACGCAAGACCCAATGTTGTATGTTGACCCACATACGGGGCGTGGAACCAACTATGTCATCTGTATTAATGGGTGGCATTGATATTGAGGAATCGGATACTCTTGATGTTCTGGGCATGAGAATACAGTGCGATGTCCGCTGGAATAAACACGTTTTTAAAGTGTCGAAAGAGGCATTCAAGTGTTTAGGTTTTTTGAAACGGTGCAAGAGTTACTTCATTTCATCCGATCTCCTTACTATATATATCCGACCGAAGATGGAATACAACTCCCATATATGGGCAAGGGCTTCAAAGTCTATTTTGAACCTTCTGGACCGTGTACAAAGGAGTGCGGTGAAGCTCATCAATGACAGTAGGGTATCCAACTCTATTGAATCATTGGATCATCGTCGGAATGTGGGTTGTGTGACACTTTTCTATCGATATTACCATGGAAGGTGTTCCACTGAGATAAGTGAACTTATTCCACCCGCCCGAGTATTTCTTCCTAATACTCGCTCATACAGTGGATCACATCCGTTTGTAGTCGATTGTCCTGTGTTTCGCACAACGCATTATAGAGAAAATTCGTTTTTCAGTCGAACTATCCGTATGTGGAAAAAACTTCCCGCAGAGGTCTTCCCTAGTACTTATAATTTATTAAGATTCAAGTCAAATGTCCACAAACACTATTCCCTCTTTCCTCCTTCCCAAACCTTATTTGTCCGATCAACACAGTGCACTGCATATATAGGGGGCATCCCCTGAGTGTTGGTTTATCGTTAAAAAAAAAAAAAAAAAAAAAAAAACTAAGACCCTAAATTAAAAAAATATAGAAATAGTTTTGTTGTTTTTTCTCTGGGTGTATATATTAAAAATATAACGAAAACACTTTTGGGCGCAAGGATTTTCTCTGGTATAAAAAAAAACCGGCTTCACTAACAAAAGCTTCTATGCATAGCCTTCGGCCGGACGCAAGGATTTTCTCCTCTATGGTAAATATACATAAACAAATTTTATCGTATAGAAAAAACACAACAAAATTTTTAAGTTATAAATAACAATAAATTACGAATAACAATAAAAACATACTTATTTAAATCAAAAACTAAGTTAAAAGTTTTGTTGTCACTTGCACTGTAAGGTTTTGATTGCAACTGTCATTTTGATAGTCCATTATATTTATATTTGTTTATCGTGTGTTTAAATATCTGCGCTACGTTTTCAGTGTCTCTCTTGTAGTTTAATTTCTTCTCTTCTGGTTTGTTTATAATGTGCAGGGCTGTCAGATATGGCGATTGCTCGCCAAACGTGGCGATTTTGAAACGTGTTTGGCGATGGGATTTCCCATTTGGCGACTTTTGTGGGATTTCTGATATAACTGGCGATTAACTTGGCTGTTTTTACCATTTATATTATTTCGGCGATTTTGTTTAACAGCTTGGTATTTTTTGTTATCATTACTTATATAAAAAAAAAAAAATACTTGCAACTTTTTTCCACATGATTTTTCTTTTGTTATCAGTTTAAGTAAATTTTATATTAAGTCACTATTTAATTGTCATAGTATGTATGCAGGTCAAAACTCCATTAATGAAATCAGAGAGGCTGGAGTGTACGATCTTATAGACTTGTGTACTTAATTTAAACTTTTTTTAACTGAATACTTAAACGATCTCTATTTTATGTTATTTAAAAAAATTACAGAAACAAAAAAAAATTTACTTTCGGCGAATTTTTTGTATTTTTTCTCAGTTTTTGGCGATTTCTGACTCACATATTATACGAGCGTTTTTTGTATGCAAAATTTAATTTAAAAAAAAAAATTACAAAAACTGAACCAAATTGACGTTTGGTGATTTCTGACATCCGGGTCGGCGATAGAGCTCAAAAAAATTTGACAACCCTGGTAATGTGCAGCATTTCAAGTGTATACCTTCTGTTGTAATTATTCTCTTGTACTAATATTTGAACATTTTCAAAACCTGGTTGATGTCCACTCAATGTACAGTGGGCTGCAAGTGTTGTTTTTTGTTCCAGTGGTTTATTTACTGCCTTTAAATCCGATTTGTGTGATGCCATCCTAGTTTTTAATTTTGATTTTGTTGTGCTAACATAGTCTTTTGGCATACATTGGACTTGTCACATTTACACGTTATTTTATACACCAAGTTGGATTTGTCTTCTTTTGCTAATCTCGATTTAGTATTGCTAAAAAGTTTGTAAATTGTGTCATTTGTTCGTAGAGCTAATTCATAATTATCATTGTCGTAAATATCAGAATTTTTTAAACTTTCGGAAAAACCAGGAACGTATGTAATTGATTTGTAAACTTTTTGTGGTTTATCCCGTGGTTCTAACAAGTTTTTACTTCTTACGTGTTTAAAAAAAAACTTAATAGTTTTTCTCGGAAAGTCATTTATACCTAACTAGCTTAACCCGTTGCGCTTCGCTTCACTGCTTTAACCACCTTTGAAGACTCTCCCTTTAATAGTTCTTCAGTAGAGAGATATTTATTTTTATTTTCAAAAGTGTAGTATACCATAAGAGTGACTTCTACAAAGTTTGAACATTCTTACTACAACAGTTCTTAAGATATGTGATATTAAACATTGGCGTCCTATGGTGGGTACCACTACCCCCGCCGCTATTTTGTTTTAATTTTGGGGCTCAGAAGATCCTACTACCAAAAGTTCAACAAAATGCGTGCAGTGGCTCTTATTAATATTTCTATATATGAGGGGTACTGCTCCTCCCCCATCTACCCCGCCCATTTGTAAATTGAAATTTATAGTTTACTATAATAGTAGCTTTAACCACTTTTGAAGACTCTCCCTTTAATAGTTCTTCAGTTGAGCGATATTTAATATATGCATCCTATGGGAGGTATTCCCCCCCTGCGCCTACCCGCTTTGTTGTTATTTTCAAAAGTGTTGTATACCATAAGAGTGACTTCTAGAAAGTTTGAACATTCTCACTATTACAGTTCTTTAGATATGCGATGTTAAACATTGGGGTCCTATGGGGGATTCCACTTCCCCCGCTGCTATTTTATTTTAATTTTGGGGCTCAGAAGATCTTACTACCAAAAGTTCTGCATAATGCGTGCAGCGGATCTTAATATATGCGATAATTAATATTGGCATCCTATGGGGGATACCAATTCCCCTGCCCCTATCGAAAAAATAAGTAGCCTATTTTATTTTTAGGGCTCACGTGATGTTACTGTAAAAATTTCAGGAAAATCGGTTCAGTAGTTTCGGAGTCTATAAGCCAACAAACAAACAAACAAACACACAAACACACAAACATACAAAAATTTTTCATTTTTATATATATAGATATAAGATATATTATTAATTCTAATAACGTTTTGTCTATGAAAAACCTTGTCACTGACTTCCAAAACTCTATGGATAAAGTTTGTCACCGTATTCATTATAATTCTCCTTGGGTGCTTGAATGGAAATTATGTAACCTTCCCGAGGCCATTGGTTTTTGGTACCAATCTAATTTGATGGTATTTCCTCTCTGTGCACTAAAGTGTCTAAATATGGTAATTTATTGTCTTTTTCCATTTCTATCGTAAATTGAATTTTTTTTTTTTTTTTTTTTTTTTTTTTTTTTTTTTTAATTTCCTAAGCTAATCCCGCGAAGCTCTATGCTTGTCTGCAGGAAAGAAACCAGAGTCTCTGGCGGGAATCGAACCCGCAACCTCGGCGCTGATAGGCTAGCTCGCTACCAGCTAGCCTACCGGGGCACTCCACTTTGTGTTTGAAAATCGTTTAACATTCTCAACGTGCTTTCAACATCATCTTTTTTTATTATTCCAAATATATACGTGCACATATCTCCTAATATGGTTTTCATTTTCAAATCATAGTCCTTTTTATTTAATGCGACAGTTTTGTTTCCCTTATCCGCAGTCAATATTAATATATCTCTATTTTTGTCAAATATTTATCTGTATGTCCCACTGTGTTCAAAATAAATTTATCTCTTAAGTTTAATTTTGTCTTGCTTAAGTGGTCATCTATTAACGATTCTAGCTTTGATTTTGAGATCTCTTGTTGTTCTTTATTCTCTTTTGTTCTTACAACCTCTTCCCCCTCTGCAATGCATTTGATCAGTGGGAAAGACATTCTCGTATTTGGTACTGCATGTTTTGGACTTAAGGTATGTCTTTGTCTGTTTTGTTTACAAACCAATCTTTATTAAATCTCATATTTAACTCTTTGTTCTGTTAACTCTTAAGAGATTCTAACTTTTTTATAAGTCTTGTCTTATTGGTATTCATGACGTTTTTATAAATGACGTCTTCACATTCAAAAAATAAATGTTTATCATCTTCTTCCAAAAAACTTCCTATTATCTGTTTTGTTTTTAATAATAGTTCGCTATTCTCTTTAATTAATTTGTGCTTTTGTTGTATCAGTAGCTTAAATATTTGTTGGTGGAAATTGGATATGTGTTTATTTACATCAGATTTTAAATTTGGCGGTATTTTGTTGTTTATTTCGAAAATATTGTTTATGTTTTTGGTCGAGTTTATAATGAAGTTTGGTATGATACCTACATGTTTACACTTAATTAGAAAAGTTACGGATGATTTTAAGCTTGCCATTTGTTTGTTGTATTTAGTGTAGTCCTTGGTAATATTATTTGTCTTTTTGTTGTATTTTTGTTTAATCTTCTTGTAAAGAGACATGTTTACACTTAATTAGAAAAGTTACGGATGATTTTAAGCTTGCCATTTGTTTGTTGTATTTAGTGTAGTCCTTGATAATATTATTTGTCTTATTGTTGTATTTTTGTTTAATCTTCTTGTAAAGAGTCATGTTGACTGTATATTTTTATTAGTGAATCTGTCTTATCGAAATTTACAATATGTATTCAAATCTTAATTCTACTTGTTGTTTATTAGTTGTTACCAATGCAACCACTAACTGCTGTATTCAAATTTTAAAAATGTCTTCTAGTTAGGCTCAAAGTATCGGTTCTTTTTAGCCTCTGGTGACCTTCGAACTGAAGCAGACCCCGAGCGAGGTAGTTAGGGTGGGTCATTAGTTAATCGATGTAGCTAATTGAATATTTTTTAATTTCCTCCTGGATAGTGGGGACGTTGAGATCTTTGTGGATAATATACGTATATACCATGGGGCGCAGATAATTTGTCGTAATATTCTAGACTGCCTTCTTTGAAGCTTTTGGATGTTAGATGCGCATGCAGTACCCCATAATTGGATGCCATATCTCCATATTGGTTTTATGATGGGCTTGTATAAGAGAATTTTGTTGTCTAAAGACAAGTTTGAGTTTTGACCGAGAAGCCAATGTAGTTGAGCTGCTTTAAGTTTCATAGCCGTTATTTTCGCTTCAATATGACGAGACCAGGTCAAGCGGGTATCTATATCAATTCCCAAGTACTTAACATGGTTTTCTACTGGAACAGTGATGTTATTAATGTCATTCATATTCCTTCGATCATAGGCCAAGCCTTGTTGAGATTGGGGGCAAAAGGCAAAATATGAATGACACTCTTAATCAGGACCTAGCTACAATCTCTGAGTGGGGTCAAGCGAATAGGGTCGAATTTAATGCACGCAAGACCCAATGTTGTATGTTGACCCACATACGGGCCGTGGAACCAACTATGTCATCTGTATTAATGGGTGGCATTGATATTGAGGAATCGGATACTCTTGATGTTCTGGGCATGAGAATACAGTGCGATGTCCGCTGGAATAAACACGTTTTTAAAGTGTCGAAAGAGGCATTCAAGTGCTTAGGTTTTTTGAAACGGTGCAAGACTTACTTCATTTCATCCGATCTCCTTACTATATATATCCGACCGAAGATGGAATACAACTCCCATATATGGGCAGGGGCTTCAAAGTCTATTTTGAACCTTCTGGACCGTGTACAAAGGAGTGCGGTGAAGCTCATCAATGACAGTAGGGTATCCAACTCTATTGAATCATTGGATCATCGTCGGAATGTGGGTTGTGTGACACTTTTCTATCGATATTACCATGGGAGGTGTTCCACTGAGATAAGTGAACTTATTCCACCCGCCCGAGTATTTCTTCCTAATACTCGCTCATACAGTGGATCACATCCGTTTGTAGTCGATTGTCCTGTGTTTCGCACAACGCATTATAGAGAAAATTCGTTTTTCAGTCGAACTATCCGTATGTGGAATAAACTTCCCGCAGAGGTCTTCCCTAGTACTTATAATTTATTAAGATTCAAGTCAAATGTCCACAAACACTATTCCCTCTTTCCTCCTTCCCAAACCTTATTTGTCCGATCAACACAGTGCACTGCATATATAGGGGGCATCCCCTGAGTGTTGGTTTATCGTTAAAAAAAAAAAAAAAAAAAAAAAAACTAAGACCCTAAATTAAAAAAATATAGAAATAGTTTTGTTGTTTTTTCTCTGGGTGTATATATTAAAAATATAACGAAAACACTTTTGGGCGCAAGGATTTTCTCTGGTATAAAAAAAACCGGCTTCACTAACAAAACCTTCTATGCATAGCCTTCGGCCGGACGCAAGGATTTTCTCCTCTATGGTAAATATACATAAACAAATTTTATCGTATAGAAAAAACACAACAAAATTTTTAAGTTATAAATAACAATAAATTACGAATAACAATAAAAACATACTTATTTAAATAAAAAACTAAGTTAAAAGTTTTGTTGTCACTTGCACTGTAAGGTTTTGATTGCAACTGTCATTTTGATAGTCCATTATATTTATATTTGTTTATCGTGTGTTTAAATATCTGCGCTACGTTTTCAGTGTCTCTCTTGTAGTTTAATTTCTTCTCTTCTGGTTTGTTTATAATGTGCAGGGCTGTCAGATATGGCGATTGCTCGCCAAACGTGGCGATTTTGAAACGTGTTTGGCGATGGGATTTCCCATTTGGCGACTTTTGTGGGATTTCTGATATAACTGGCGATTAACTTGGCTGTTTTTACCATTTATATTATTTCGGCGATTTTGTTTAACAGCTTGGTATTTTTTGTTATCATTACTTATATAAAAAAAAAAAAAATACTTGCAACTTTTTTCCACATGATTTTTCTTTTGTTATCAGTTTAAGTAAATTTTATATTAAGTCACTATTTAATTGTCATAGTATGTATGCAGGTCAAAACTCCATTAATGAAATCAGAGAGGCTGGAGTGTACGATCTTATAGACTTGTGTACTTAATTTAAACTTTTTTTAACTGAATACTTAAACGATCTCTATTTTATGTTATTTAAAAAAATTACAGAAACAAAAAAAAATTTACTTTCGGCGAATTTTTTGTATTTTTTCTCAGTTTTTGGCGATTTCTGACTCACATATTATACGAGCGTTTTTTGTATGCAAAATTTAATTTAAAAAAAAAAATTACAAAAACTGAACCAAATTGACGTTTGGTGATTTCTGACATCCGGGTCGGCGATAGAGCTCAAAAAAATCTGACAACCCTGGTAATGTGCAGCATTTCAAGTGTATACCTTCTGTTGTAATTATTCTCTTGTACTAATATTTGAACATTTTCAAAACCTGGTTGATGTCCACTCAATGTACAGTGGGCTGCAAGTGTTGTTTTTTGTTCCAGTGGTTTATTTACTGCCTTTAAATCCGATTTGTGTGATGCCATCCTAGTTTTTAATTTTGATTTTGTTGTGCTAACATAGTCTTTTGGCATACATTGGACTTGTCACATTTACACGTTATTTTATACACCAAGTTGGATTTGTCTTCTTTTGCTAATCTCGATTTAGTATTGCTAAAAAGTTTGTAAATTGTGTCATTTGTTCGTAGAGCTAATTCATAATTATCATTGTCGTAAATATCAGAATTTTTTAAACTTTCGGAAAAACCAGGAACGTATGTAATTGATTTGTAAACTTTTTGTGGTTTATCCCGTGGTTCTAACAAGTTTTTACTTCTTACGTGTTTAAAAAAAAACTTAATAGTTTTTCTCGGAAAGTCATTTATACCTAACTAGCTTAACCCGTTGCGCTTCGCTTCACTGCTTTAACCACCTTTGAAGACTCTCCCTTTAATAGTTCTTCAGTAGAGAGATATTTATTTTTATTTTCAAAAGTGTAGTATACCATAAGAGTGACTTCTACAAAGTTTGAACATTCTTACTACAACAGTTCTTAAGATATGTGATATTAAACATTGGCGTCCTATGGTGGGTACCACTACCCCCGCCGCTATTTTGTTTTAATTTTGGGGCTCAGAAGATCCTACTACCAAAAGTTCAACAAAATGCGTGCAGTGGCTCTTATTAATATTTCTATATATGAGGGGTACTGCTCCTCCCCCGTCTACCCCGCCCATTTGTAAATTGAAATTTATAGTTTACTATAATAGTAGCTTTAACCACTTTTGAAGACTCTCCCTTTAATAGTTCTTCAGTTGAGCGATATTTAATATATGCATCCTATGGGAGGTATTCCCCCCCCTGCGCCTACCCGTTTTATTGTTATTTTCAAAAGTGTTGTATACCATAAGAGTGACTTCTAGAAAGTTTGAACATTCTCACTATTACAGTTCTTTAGATATGCGATGTTAAACATTGGGGTCCTATGGGGGATTCCACTTCCCCCGCTGCTATTTTATTTTAATTTTGGGGCTCAGAAGATCTTACTACCAAAAGTTCTGCATAATGCGTGCAGCGGATCTTAATATATGCGATAATTAATATTGGCATCCTATGGGGGATACCAATTCCCCTGCCCCTATCGAAAAAATAAGTAGCCTATTTTATTTTTAGGGCTCACGTGATGTTACTGTAAAAATTTCAGGAAAATCGGTTCAGTAGTTTCGGAGTCTATAAGCCAACAAACAAACAAACAAACACACAAACACACAAACATACAAAAATTTTTCATTTTTATATATATAGATATAAGATATATTATTAATTCTAATAACGTTTTGTCTATGAAAAACCTTGTCACTGACTTCCAAAACTCTGTGGATAAAGTTTGTCAGCGTATTCATTATAATTCTCCTTGGGTGCTTGAATGGAAATTATGTAACCTTCCCGAGGCCATTGGTTTTTGGTACCAATCTAATTTGATGGTATTTCCTCTCTGTGCACTAAAGTGTCTAAATATGGTAATTTATTGTCTTTTTCCATTTCTATCGTAAATTGAATTTTTTTTTTTTTTTTTTTTTTTTTTTAATTTCCTAAGCTAATCCCGCGAAGCTCTATGCTTGTCTGCAGGAAAGAAACCAGAGTCTCTGGCGGGAATCGAACCCGCAACTTCGGCGCTGATAGGCTAGCTCGCTACCAGCTAGCCTACCGGGGCACTCCACTTTGTGTTTGAAAATCGTTTAACATTCTCAACGTGCTTTCAACATCATCTTTTTTTATTATTCCAAATATATACGTGCACATATCTCCTAATATGGTTTTCATTTTCAAATCATAGTCCTTTTTATTTAATGCGACAGTTTTGTTTCCCTTATCCGCAGTCAATATTAATATATCTCTATTTTTGTCAAATATTTATCTGTATGTCCCACTGTGTTCAAAATAAATTTATCTCTTAAGTTTAATTTTGTCTTGCTTAAGTGGTCATCTATTAACGATTCTAGCTTTGATTTTGAGATCTCTTGTTGTTCTTTATTCTCTTTTGTTCTTACAACCTCTTCCCCCTCTGCAATGCATTTGATCAGTGGGAAAGACATTCTCGTATTTGGTACTGCATGTTTTGGACTTAAGGTATGTCTTTGTCTGTTTTGTTTACAAACCAATCTTTATTAAATCTCATATTTAACTCTTTGTTCTGTTTACTCTTAAGAGATTCTAACTTTTTTATAAGTCTTGTCTTATTGGTATTCATGACGTTTTTATAAATGACGTCTTCACTTTCAAAAAATAAATGTTTATCATCTTCTTCCAAAAAACTTCCTATTATCTGTTTTGTTTTTAATAATAATTCGCTATTCTCTTTAATTAATTTGTGCTTTTGTTGTATCAGTAGCTTAAATATTTGTTGGTGGAAATTGGATATGTGTTTATTTACATCAGATTTTTAATTTGGCGGTATTTTGTTGTTTATTTCGAAAATATTGTTTATGTTTTTGGTCGAGTTTATAATGAAGTTTGGTATGATACCTACATGTTTACACTTAATTAGAAAAGTTACGGATGATTTTAAGCTTGCCATTTGTTTGTTGTATTTAGTGTAGTCCTTGATAATATTATTTGTCTTTTTGTTGTATTTTTGTTTAATCTTCTTGTAAAGAGACATGTTTACACTTAATTAGAAAAGTTACGGATGATTTTAAGCTTGCCATTTGTTTGTTGTATTTAGTGTAGTCCTTGATAATATTATTTGTCTTATTGTTGTATTTTTGTTTAATCTTCTTGTAAAGAGTCATGTTGACTGTATATTTTTATTAGTGAATCTGTCTTATCGAAATTTACAATATGTATTCAAATCTTAATTCTACTTGTTGTTTATTAGTTGTTACCAATGCAACCACTAACTGCTGTATTCAAATTTTAAAAATGTCTTCTAGTTAGGCTCAAAGTATCGGTTCTTTTTAGCCTCTGGTGACCTTCGAACTGAAGCAGACCCCGAGCGAGGTAGTTAGGGTGGGTCATTAGTTAATCGATGTAGCTAATTGAATATTTTTTAATTTCCTCCTTGATAGTGGGGACGTTGAGATCTTTGTGGATAATATACGTATATACCATGGGGCGCAGATAATTTGTCGTAATATTCTAGACTGCCTTCTTTGAAGCTTTTGGATGTTAGATGCGCATGCAGTACCCCATAATTGGATGCCATATCTCCATATTGGTTTTATGATGGGGTTGTATAAGAGAATTTTGTTGTCTAAAGACAAGTTTGAGTTTTGACCGAGAAGCCAATGTAGTTGAGCTGCTTTAAGTTTCATAGCCGTTATTTTCGCTTCAATATGACGAGACCAGGTCAAGCGTCTATCTATATCAATTCCCAAGTACTTAACATGGTTTTCTACTGGAACAGTGATGTTATTAATTTTTACAGCTGGGCAGGTTTGTCTTCTGAGCGTGAAACTGAAGTGAGCACATTTAGCCGGGCTAACCTTTATTCTCCATTTTTCTAGCCAGGCCTCTAGTTCATTGAAGTGGTACTGCAGATTTTGCGATGCGACTTTTGGGTCATGGTTAACGCTAATAAATGCTGTGTCGTCTGCAAATGTACAGGCATGCGTGCTCAGGTTTGTTGGCATATCTGCTGTGTATATTATATATAGAAGTGGTCCTAATATGCTGCCTTGGGGGACACCAGCAGTAATTTTCTTGAGGAGGGAGTATTTATCTTGCGACCTTACTAAGAATGTTCTGTAAGCATTCGTGTTATTTGGTGAGTAGCCCAACATGGCAAACTATGTCAAATGCTTGGGAAATGATTCGGGTGACAATTCTATGCACTTGTTCTATTGTACCATGTTTCGCTCTGAATCCGAACTGGTGATCCGGGATGATGTCGTGTTCATTTAGATGAGGAGTTATACTTAAAACGAATATTTTTTCGAAAAACTTCGATAGGATTGATAATAAGCTTATCGGTCTGTTCGACGCAACCATGTTGGTAATTTTTCCTGGCTTGGGAATCATAACAAGTATAGACCTCTTCCGTGAGGATGGGAAGTATCCGACTCTTAATATCGCGTTAAAAATGAGCAGCAAGATTCTAGAAGCAGACGATGGTAAGTTGCTTATCATTGACCCTGTGATGCGGTCAGGTCCGGGAGATTTTCTAATATTCACTTTTTCTATTGCAGATTTTACTTGAGTTATGTTAAATTTTATTGGATGGTTTACCTTATCAGGAATGATTGGACGACAGAAAAAAGTATGTGCATCATGTGGCGTGAAAACTTTCTCAAGGTGGCCCGCGAAAGCGCTTAATTTTTCGTTTGTGTTTTTGGCCCAAGGGCGGGTTTCCAGTCTTAATGGAGATTCTTAGGTTATATGGCATTTCATATGCCGTACAGCCTTCCATAAGCTGTAATTTGAGTTTTTTGTGGCATCTAGGCTGTTTAGATAGCCTTCTATTGCAGACTCGTGGTTCTGTCTCAATTTGTTGCGAAGAGCTGTCAGGCATAATTGTAGTTGGGCCTTTGTGGTTGGGGAAAGACTGTTTTGCCATTGTCTTCTTAACTTCTTTTTTTCTCTGATAAGGGTCTCTGTATCCGTTGATGTATTGTAAGCAGCACGTTTAATTGTCCGCTTGATTGTGGTTGCATTTCTTGCTGCATAATCCAAGACGTCTGTAAATCGGCTATTTGGATGTCAGATGAATTTTTTAGGGGAATGCACTGTGATAGGTGAGAGCTCACAAACATTTTATACTTTGACCAATTTGTGTTTCTGTTTGGAAAGGAAATAAAGTTTGCAGCTGCGACGTCAGAGTTGCCTTTTAAAATGAGGATTGTAGGTGGATGATCAGACGATAGATCATAGGAGGAACTAACTAGTACTTGATCGCGCTTGATGTTTTTAATTACAGCAAAGTCAATAAGGTCTGGTAGCTTCTTGAAGTCGGTTGGCCAATAGGTAGGCTCACCACTCGATACGACATCAAAATGTTTTGGAGTTACGGTATTGTATAGCTGATTACCTCTAGAACTAAAAAGTCTGGAGCTCCAATATGTATGTTTAGCGTTGTAATCGCCAGCAGCAATGAATTTCTGGCCCAATGTGGAGAAGAAGTTGAGAAATTTATCGTGAACAATTGTGTGCCTCGGGGGACAATAAACGGATGAAAACGTAAGTTTGAAATCAGTAAGATTTATAGATGTGGCCGGGATACAATCTTCTTCGAACTCCGGCAATGGGAAGTATCTGATGTGTTTGTGCACAATTATGGATGTGCTACCACAAGCCCGTCCACTGGGATGTTTTGTGTCATACGTAAGGTATCCATTTACCCTAAAGCAGTTTTTATGAGTAAAGTGTGTTTCAGAGACAACAAATACGTCGATTTAATGCCTATGAAGAAAGTTTGCAACTTCGTGTTTATGTTGGGATAACCCGTTTGCATTCCAGAAACATATTTTTTACTGGTTCATTTGTTGTTGAGTAGAACTTGCAAGAGCATGTTCTGGTTTCGCATCAATACCTGAAACATGTTCTGATACTACGCTCAAGCATCAAGAGAGCAAGAGGTATTTTATTTAATCTCCGGAATTTCTTTAAAATTTTTTATAAAATTTGTTAATAATAAATACAATGGTGCAAATTTTATTCATACAAAGTAAATTAACAGTCTTAAGCCACTGTATAAAAAAAAAAGTTTTCTATTTTTATACCCACACCACAATAGTGGAGAGGGTATTATGCATTTGTGATGATGTATGTAACGCCTTAAAATAGTGGCCCTAGCCCCACCTTAAAGTATACCGATCTACTCAGAATCACTTTCTGAGTCGAACTAACGATGTCCGTCCGGCTGGCTGGCTGTCCATGTAACCTTGCGCAAAGTACAGGTCGCAATTTTGGAGATAATTTGATAAAATTTGGGTCATAGGTTCTTATTGGCACAAGGACCAAGCCTATTGAAAATGGGCCGAATCGTAGGACCACGAGGATAGATAGGGGGAAATTTCTTCCTCTCAGAAACTATCAAACCGATTTTAATGAAATTTAAAACATAGATAGAACCATATCTATATGGACACAAAATGTATACATTTTTAAAAAATTCGGACTACGAGGGGAGATAGGGGCAATTTCTGCCTCTCAAACCGATTTTAATGAAATTTAAAACATAGATAGATCCATATCTATAGGGACACATTAGCTGTACAGTTTTTAAAAAGGAGGACCACAAGGGGAGGCAGGGGGCAATTTCTGCCTCTCACAAACTTTCAAACCGATTTTCATGAAGTTTACAAACATAGATAAATCCATATTTACATGGACACATAAGCATGATGTGTTTTTAAAAACTGTGGTGTAGGGTATCATATGGTCGGGCTTGACCGACTATACTTTCTTACTTGTTTTAATTGAATTTGTTAAAAAAAACTTAAAGTTATGTTCTAATATTGCATATTATAACAATAAAAATATAATATCTACATTTAAAACAACAAATTACATTTAAATTTTAAAACAGGGATTTCCATTTCATTGCACAATTGTGCACACCAATACTTACACATATTTGTATGCTCTTTAATTCAGTCGTCGATGTGACTTCGACAAGTGTACATGTCTAGCGGATGCTATATTATTTTGTTTCAGCTAACACTCAAAAAATATTGTGCGGTCGAAAATGCTTTTGGTAACATCCAATGCCTTGCGTGCCATTTATATTTAGAGTTTAAGGGCGATTCCGCTATAGATGATTTCCGGAATGATTTTTTCAATCACGCTATTAGTTGTTTTTTTGCTATTAGTGCAAAGAAGAAAGTCTAAATGTAATAAACAAATTATTTTTATTTGATTTTATACCATATCTTCTTTTTTGGCGACTTTGAAAATATTACCCTCTGAAGAATTGGTATAAACTGTAAACTCATAAGTAGCAACACTGACGCGAAACAGTTGTTCTTGACAGTTTGAGGTTATGCTTTGCCGGCTAAACGTGAAGTGACAATATTCATTTATCTTCGTGTTGCAGAAAATTTGAGTATATGTTGTTATTTATTAAGAATTATTGACTGCTAATATACACTTTTAACTTGTTGCACCCGCGATGCAAAAGATATAAAAAGTTACTTTTTTAATAGAAATAAAGAGCTAACGTTTTGAATCTTTGCAAAAGTAAGAAGAAATCAAAAGCAAACCTATATTTTTTTTTTTAAGAGTGTAATGATTGTTAGGTAAAAATAAACGACAAGTTAAATTGGTTGCACCCGCGATCCCGTTGTGAGATCGCGGGTGCAACTTTTTTTCACGTAACCTTTTTGTGTGATTAATAAAAATTTTTACAGAAATATCGGTTAAAATGACAACAGAGCAACATAAGGAGACTGCTTCGCAGAAATATAGGCGAAAATTAAAAGAAAATCCTGAGCGTCATGCTGAACACCTTCAACGGGAAAGGTCTCGTGATTCCAAACGGAGAGAAGTAATGAAAATTAATATGGAGGCAGATGTAGATTTGAAAATATTGACTAGAATTAGATCCAAACAAAGAATGCAGGCAACTAGAAAGCGACGTAAGGAAGAACAATTTAAACAAACATCTTCTAGATACTCAAGTTCTCGCACACTAGGGAAGGCTGTGGCAAAAATAAAACGTAATCTACCAGCCAGCCCCACCAAAGCAGTCGAAGTTGTAAAAAAAATAGCTTCTGAATTCAACATTGCTGCATTTGACAAAAATGAGGCCCCTAAAGCAGCGCCTCGAAAGCTAACGGATGAAGGGAATAAGCTGATTTGTGATTTTTATAATAGGGATGACATTAGCAGACAAATGCCTGGCATAAAAGATGTGAAAACGGTCAAGTCCAATACAGGAACGAAAATGCGAATCCAGAAAAGAACAATGATTATGAGCATTCGAGAAGCCTTCGAAATTTTTAAAGAAACTCATCCTCAAATATCTATAGGCAAGACTATTTTTTATAATGAGAGACCACCTAACATTCTGCCAATTAATGATACTCCTCATAATGTTTGCGTATGTACAACGCACTCAAATTATATTAATCTTCTTCTGGCTATTTCGAAACATGCGACAGGCTTTCCCAAAACTCACCAAGAGCTTCTCAAACAGGTATCATGTAGTGTCGACAATGAAGACTGCATGTCCAGTTGTTGCGATGCATGTAAAGAATCCAACATTTGGAATTTTACTCTAGATTCCAATCCCTGTGTTAACTGGAAGGCCTGGGTCTTTCAGAATCAGAGACCAAAACAGATCGTAATTAGCAAACCTTTCAATGAAGCCCTAGACGAACTACATGGCAGCACCGGTAAATTCAAGCTACATTCTTTTGTTAAAAATTTACAATCCGATTACTTCCAAAACGCAAAAAAAGGCCTGACCAGTGAGAAAGCTGTCATACAAATAGATTTTGCCGAGAACTACGCGCTAATTAGTCAAGACGAAATAAAATCGGCACATTGGTCTCATGCACAAGTCACACTTTTCACGTGTTGTATTTGGACTACCGACAAACTTCATTCATTGGTTATAGTAAGTGATGAACTAAGCCACAATAAATATACTGTGCATTTCTTTCTGCAAAAAATATTTGAGTACATCAAGTCAGTCTCTGATAACATTACATATTTGTATATCTTCAGCGACAATTGCGCCGCTCAATTTAAGAATCGATATGTAATGGCAAGTATGAATTCACTCAAAGCAGAATATGGATTCGATCACCTCGAATGGAACTTTTTTGCTGCCTCACACGGAAAAGGTGCCGTTGATGGGATTGGTGGAAGTGTCAAAAGATCAGTGTGGATCGCTGTTAAGTCTCGGCAAGCCATCGTTAACAGTGCCCTAGAATTCTATAATTTAGCACGCAGTCTCTCTAAGAACATCATCTTTAAATTTGTTGCAAAGGAAGAAGCTAAAGAAAAGATAGCCATGCTGGCTGATCAATGGGAAGGGCTGAAAAATATACCAGGTATTCAATCCAAACATTTCTTCCAATCTGAAGAGGCTCATAGCATTTCTGTGGCACGCACCTCACTGTCTCATTCTAAATGCACATTGGTTTTGAAGTCGCCAAAACCCCCCGGTAATACAGATAGTGATTGGGCCGATGACGATTTGGAACCTCTTACAAATCACAAATTACGAAAAATAATTCCGGGTCCTGATATATCTGTTCCTTCAGATTTGGATCAGAGCAAATCTTTATTGCTGCTTAAAAAGAGATTGCGCGTGTCTGATGTTTACAGTGTTTTAGACACTGATTCAGACAACGAATTTATAAATGACGAAACTCCATCAACGTCTCTTAAAGCTTCAAAATAATCACGATCCACAGAAATCGTTAATAACAAAGCAGACGTGCAATTTAATGATGTTATCGCGAAGTTGGAAGCGCAAAAGAAAATTGCTGATGGAAATAATATGTGCATAGAAATTTCGGCAATTATTGACGTATTTCAAAAGAAATAATTAATATATATAATTATTAATATATATAAGTATGGTTTGATCTCTTATTTCGTTCCTATATAATTAAAATGTATGTTTATGTTCACTTAAGTTAGACTGGTTGCACCCGCGATAATTTGGTGTTGCACCCGCGATTATTAAAAAAATGAATAATTCATTGTTTATTTTAATTTTGTTTAGGGTTCTTTTTTAATGTTCTTTATTACTTTAATACATTTCAAAATATTAAGGCATAACATATTAAATGTGTTATAATTAACAGATTTATGTCTTTTTTGTTTGTGATCTGGAAAGGTTGGGCCAAATTTGTTGCACCCGCGATGGCAATTTAAACCTTCCTCCTGGCTTTTAAAATATCATATGAAAATTTTTGTTAAATAATATAAAGTAAACATATTAAAATGTAGTCTTTTAAAGACTTATTTAATTAAAAATGTTTTTTATTTAATTAGGTTAAACTAAAACAGGTGTCTAAATGTTGCACCCGTGATAATGGAATGTCCCTTAAATTATAAGACTTAAATGTAGAATAATATAACATTTCATAAGTTTACATGCAAAGCAAAGAACTTTGTAAAATTTTAATTTTTTGAGATTTAAAAGAAATTTTTAATATTTCAGATAAAAATGCGTTAACCAAAATATTTTTAAGGAAAAAATATTGTATTCTAAGTTATCATCAACGAAAGTATATTAGTATTAAGTGAAACAAACATTTAAAATATTAAATAATAAAATATTTGTGTAAAATTACCGAAAAAATAGAATATGTATATGATAATCACACGATTAATATGTATCATCATAAGGTTTGCGTCGACATGGTAAAATTAGTTTGCTTTTCTGATGCAGCGCGCAGGAAGTACTGCATTTAACAATGTGGAGAATTTATATTATTATAGATATTATGACATACCTATTATGTTTAATTTTTTATTGATTTTTATTACTAATAAGTAGTGGTCTAAACTAAAAAATGTACTTCATTAAATTTAGCTATGAATCCTGCAGATGTTGCCATTTATTCTTGGAAATTCTTAGTGTTTGGGAGTGCAATGCCGTTGGCTGCAAAATTTCAAAATGTCTAACAGTCCTATGTGGAAGCAGCTGATAGTCACACTTATTATAGGTTTTATTTTACATACGAATATCGATTCGGTTCATATAATTTTACAGCACTTTTTTATTTTTTCTTATGCAATACTAAAAATTATTATTATAAATTATTATCTGATCACTAATTCCACTAACACCGTAGTAATAGTTATAAAACAGATTACCTAGTTTTGGTGTTTAAAAATATTAATGTGTTCTTATAAAAAGAATTAAAAACTCTGCAAATTTTTTTCTTGAGTGTGTTTATACATTATGTTGTTAAAAAAGATTATATATGTATTTGATGATACGTCATTTTTAATTTTGTAAATAACTTCGTTATTTTTTAAGATAGCATTTTAAAATTGTATAAAAATACATATGAGGGGCTTAAAGCACAAGGGGTTTAAGTGCCTTTTTCTAAAATTGAGTTTACATATGGAATTATAGGTTAAGTTCGGAGAAGTTGTTCAAAGCACAAGAGGTGAATGTCGGATTCTCATCCGGACGCTAGATATGGTGAACAATTCAAGCACTTGACACTAAAAGTCCTGCTTGGCTTGGAGCACAAGCGAAACAACCGCTTTTGTCATAAGTCACTTGAACCCCTTGTGCTTTAAGCCCCTCATATGTAACATGAATCCTAATCAACAAAAACTCCAAATTTTCAAATAATATCTACATTGTTTTGCATTTAAGCTAACGATATGTGTTTTGTTTGTGAAAAAAATGCTTTGATGCCTGTAAAAGGGTCCCTTTTTCTTTCGTTAAAAAGACGTACCTAAATGCAGAAATTATTAAGAAAAAAATAGTCACAAGAATTTGTTGGTATTTTGTGCTTGTAAAAATATATTTGCTTCTGTACCAATCGCGTCGGTGGGGTTTTTTTCTTTGAAAACTCTTTTCTTAAGTAAGTAAAAATATTTAAAAAACAAGGTAAAAAAGTTTTGTTTTGCTACAATTTATGTGTAATCCTATACAGATAAAAGCAAATGTGACAGCAGGTTCTAATTTTTTCCCAAATTAAAACTGGTGGTTTTTCCAATTTTCCAAAAACTTCACTTGTTTATAGAAATCTCGAAATCGACAAAAGATATGAATATGCCGAAATATTTGAAACACTTTTCAATAATTTTCAAGACAGGTTTCAAGATTGTGTAATTTTACAACCGCTATTAGATCTTTTCGAAACGAAATCAAAGTAGTCAGGACAAAAGGGGCGGTGGGGTTGCCATTTACGTGAAAAATGGAATTAGATGCAAAATTAGCAAAATGTCTAGGGACGGGGATGAAATTTAATTTTTATTTTTGGAATTGCAATACTTAAGGGAAAAATTGCTTATTGGTACTGCTTATAGGCCAAATCGTAATATTGATCCTCAATCGTTTCTTCTGATAATTAATACTATAACAATGGCTTATACAAATGTATTAATAGCCGGTGATTTAAATAGCAACATTTTAGTTGAAAATAATTTTAAAGAAGAAATGAAAAGTGTTGGCTTAGCTTCAGTGATTAACACTGTACCTACTCACTATTGTAGTGTGTTTGACAAGTCGTCGTTACCATACCTTCTGTATGTAACACGAGCTGCACACTTTGTTGTAGCAACAATGTCCACACACACCAAACTCATTGATGGGAATATGCTGACAAGCACATTCCCAACAATGCATTGTAAGTGGCATTGAACAAAGAATCATATTTATGATATTGAACAAAGAATCATATTTATGAAAGAATCATATTTATGATTCTTTGTTCATAAAATAAATGCCTTAGTATTAGTATATTTTTTAGGTACTTAGATTTAAGTAATTTTAAGAAAGAACAATAATAAAAAGTCATTGCTAAAGAACAGTCGCATAAGCGGCTGTCCCGCGTCTAAAATAAATAAAATAAATAAAGAAAATAAAAGTCAAAATAAAAAACTAAATAAAAGTAAAGTGTTTCATTAAAACTAATTATAAAAAGTGAGTACAAAGAAGACAATTTTGGTATTGATCTCGCGTTATAACAATCATAATTGTGAACTAAAAGCGGACAGCAAGAAATTTAATTTCTTCAGAATCAACTTTATCTGAAATAATTTTCAAACTTAAAACAACAGTAAAAGAGGAATCTGTTGACGTTATTAACGCAAAGCTAATGAGCGTTAGACAAAGTGGTAAAAACGTTAATTCCTATGCCAAAGAGATGGAGGAATTAACGAAAAAACTTGAAACTGCCTATATAAGAGATGGATTACCTCATGAAATAGCTAGTAAATATGCTACCCGCTCAGCCGTAACGGCGATAACCAAAAACGCTTCTAATGGCAGAGTCAAACTGATTATGGAATCAGGAACATTCAGTAACATAAATGAAGTACTAACTAAATTTATAAGTAGTTGTACTGAAGTATATGGTCAAGAAAATTCAATTCTTACCTACGGTTTCACACGCCAAAGCTACAATAACGGTAACCAAGGCAGAAATTCAAATAGAAATTTCCCTACAAATAGAAATCCAAACTTCAACCAAAATAGAAATAACAATTTCAATCAAAATAGAAACCGCAATGAGTCTTATCGTAACGGAACCAACCGCAGCAACAATAAAAATAATTCCGGTTCTTATCGTTATAATAACGATAACAGAAACCGCAATACAAACCGTAACAATTTTCAAACCAGAAATATAAATCTAACTGCAGAAGACGACAGTAGAATTTAAAACCTACAATATCAATTTAAAGTTAAGTAGCTATTTGCGCTGTATAACTACTCTAAATGATACAACTTCAATCTTTTTAATAGACACTGGTGCTGATATTTCAATTATCAAGAGCAATCAGGTCTTAAATGAACCCTTAAATGTCAATATAAGAAAAAATTTAAATGGCATTGGTCAAGGGATAATCGCAACCTTAGGTAGTGTAAAGTCCGAATTAAAAATAGACAAATATCTAATAAAACATATTTTCCATGTAGTTAAAGATGATTTCAAAATACAAGCAGATGGAATAATTGGAATGGACTTCATACGAAAGTATAATTGTATTCTACAATATTTCAATGACAAAGATTTGATGATAATTCGATCAAATGACACGGCATTGGAATACCACTTAGAAACGGTCCTTCAATAAATTCAATGTCACTTCCTGCCAGATCTGAAGTTATAAGATCAATACCTTTTGAATCATCAGAACAAACTGTTTTGATACCTTATCAAACAATTCCGAACGGCGTTTATGTCGCAAATACAATTACTTCAAAATCAAACCCTCTAGTAAAAATTATTAATATCACTGATCAAGATTTAATAATCTCTGATATTAAACTTGTTACAGAAAATCTAAACGATTACAAAATTGCAAAACCAAATTCTATGTCTACCAACTCCAAAGAAAAAATGGAAAGACTTTTCAAGAACTTTCCACCTTTCGTTGAAAAAGATTTAAAATCACTATGCAATGAATATATAGATATTTTTGCCCTAGAATCTGAGCATATATCGGCCAATAATTTTTATAAGCAAAAGCTTAAAGTAAATAATACACTACCCGTTTACATAAAAAATTACAGAATACCTCACTCCCAAAAAGAGGAAGTAAACAATCAGGTTTACAAGCTTATTAAAGATGATATTATTGAACTATCAATTCCAGATCATAATAGCCCCATCCTTTTAGTACCAAAGAAACCTTTACCCGGTATCACTCAAAAGAGATGGAGATTAGTAGTAGACTACAGAGCAGTTAACAAAAATTTAGTAGCTGATAAATTTCCTTTGCCTCGAATAGACGATATTCTTGATCAATTAGGTAGAGCTAAATTCTTCTCTTGTCTTGACCTTATGTCAGGTTTTCACCAAATAGAAATTTAAAAAACGTGTTTGAATTGTGCAGAAAACATAATCTGAAACTACACCCAGATAAATGTTCATTTTTCTGTACACAAGTTAAATTTTTAGGCCATAAATGTACTGATCAAGGTATATTGCCTGATGATAGCAAATTTTCCATAGTTCAAAACTATCCAACACCAAAAAATGGTGATGAAGCTTAACGCTTCGTAGCCTTTTGTAATTATTACCGAAGGTTCATACCAAATTTTGCCGAATCATCCAGACATATCACTAGATTGTCGAAAAAAATGTACCTTTTGAATGGAATGAAGATTGTTAAAAATCATTTTAATACCTCAAAAATCAATTACTAAGTCCCAAAATTTTACAATACCCTGATTTTTCTAAAGAATTTTTTATTACTACAGACGCAAGCAAACACGCTTGTGGTGCTGTCCTTAGTCAAGAAAAACAAGGTTTACTAATGCCAATTTCATACGCTTCTAGATCTTTCACTAAAGGCGAAAGTAACAAATCTACCATAGAGCAGGAACTAACTGCAATACATTGGGCTGTAAAATATTTCAGACCATACATTTACGGCAAAAAGTTTGTGATCAAAAGTGATCACAGACCACTCACCTACCTATTTTCATTAAAGAACCCCTCTTCAAAGCTCACGCGTATCTGAAAAACTAAGAATTATGCGTAAATATCATGATGATCCCATTACTGGTGGACATCCAGGCATATCTCGAATGATTAAAAAAATAAGACTTCAATATCATTGGAAAGGCATGACTAGAGACATAGCCAAATATGTCAAACATTGCCTTCAATGCCAAACCAACAAAACCACGGTTAAAGGCAAGGAGCCCTTCGTTTTAACACCTACTCCTTTAAAAGCTTTTCAAAGAGTGATAATCGACACTATAGGACTTCTACCTCGGTCAGATTCACAGAATGAATACGCAGTGACTATAATGTGCGATTTAACAAAATACTTAGTGGCTATCCCAATTATAAATAAATCAGCCAGAAATGTTGCGAAAGCAATTATGGAAGGTTTTATTTTAATATATGGTCCTATGAACACCATAGTAACGGACCAAGGTACTGAATACATAAATAAAGTACTAACGGAGCTATTTGCAAACTGATGAAGATAGAGAAATTAAACTCTACGGCCTAACATCATGAGACGCTCGGTACTGTTGAGAGATCTCACAGAACATTCAACGAGTATTTTAGATCTTATGTGTCATTAGACAAATCCGATTGGGATAATTGGTTAAAATTTTTTGTATATTGTTATAATACAACTCCATCTACAGCTCATGGATATTGTCCATTTGAATTAATCTATGGAAAAGTCCCCAGAGAGCTAGATTTTACCAATACTTATAGCATAGACCCAATATATAACGTTGATGTATATGAAAAGGAAGTCAAATTCAGACTCCAAGTAGCACAACGTAAAGCCGCTAGTCTCAATGAAAATGCTAAACTTCTAAGACAAAAGTTCTCCAATGAAAATTCAAATCCAACCACACTCTATGTTAATGACTCTGTTCTAGTCCGCAATGAAGCAGGACATAAACTAGATGCGGTCTACAAAGGCCCCTTCAAAGTAAAAGAAATTGACCTCTTAAATAATGTCACATTGATGGACACTTACGGTAAACTGTTCACTGTCCATAAGAACAGAGCCAAAAGCCTCCAAAATGGAGAGTTTTCCCCTAATAAGGTGTCGTCTCTCAGTTAGAACGTTAAAAACAAATTTTTTATGTAATAAAATTAACACTTTTACAAATTTTCTTTTTATTGTAAAATTATTTACTTATAGTAAACTAATAATTTCTTTTTTTAGAATAAATATGCTAATTATGAAGCATAAATTATTTTAATTTAAATAATTGCCTCTCTTTTAGTTTTCTTTTGACCATTTCTTTTGCCTAATCAAAACAAGAAATGGCCGCTTATATTTGACCACGTATGTTTTGGGCATACAATTTAACTTTCTTAGCAGTAGATACTCAGCTCGATTTGGAGCATAATAAATAGGTTAGGACCCTTAGTTACTTTATAATTTTTTTATTTTTTTTTTAATTAACAATATAAATGTATAGGCCATGGGAACTGGACGACATAACCCCCACACAAAAAAAAAAAAAAAAATTGTAACCAAAAAATTGTTCTAATATATAAAAGAATAATCAATTATTCGTATTGATTATTCTTTTCCGAAAAAGGGAGGTGTAGTGTGTTTGACAAGTCGTCGTTACCATACCTTCTGTATGCAACACGAGCTGCACACTTTGTTGTAGTAACAATGTCCACACACACCAAACTCATTAATGGGAATATGCTGACAAGCACATTTCCAACAATGCATTGTAAGTGGCATTGAACAAAGAATCATATTTATGATACAATAATAAAAATTTATTGCTAAAGAGCAGTCGCACAAGCGGCTGTTCAAGTTAATAAAATAAAAGAATTTTCATTATACTATTGCCAAAGTTCCAACTCATTATTGGAAATTTTTTTACAAACTTAATTTCAAAAATTCTTTTATTCAAGCAAGTATCGGCACCTGTTTTTTCAAAACATGATTTAATCTTTACCACCTACGATTTTCAGCCAATCCTTTTAAATGAAACTTTTAATTACCGGGATTTGAATAATATTAACTATGTTGGCTTATACGACAAACTTCACCAAATTAATTGGGACCATACGTATTACATGACATATGTTGGTGATCAGTTACAGTTTATTCAACATAACATCGCAACTCTATTTGAAGAATTTGTTCCTTTGAAGACAAAACAAAAGAAAATCAATTATAATACGTGGTTTACACCTGGAATTAAAAATTTGATTGAACAGCGTAACATATCATACTCTAGATGGAAGAGATTTAAGAACCCTGAACTACTGTCTGCCTTCCGATCATTAAGGAACAAAGTCACTTCAACCATTAGAATCGCAAAATCCACATATTATAGCTCCAAATTTTCCACCTGTATTGACAGTAAGTCAAAATGGAGGGAAATAAAAAATATTGGAGTTATTGGTAGCTTATTACCACTGCTACTTTAACTCTTCGTCTACTGTTCAATTTTCGTTCAGCTGTTTTACTGTTTCTGATATTTTCAAAAGCTTTATCAATATTAAGTCAAATGCTACAAGTTACGATGGAATTCATCCCAAGTTTATTAAGTTAATTTTTCCAACACTTTAATTTCAAACCTATTTAACACTATAATAACTAAATCCACATACCCAACAATTTGGAAACACGCGAAAGTTGTGCCGATACCAAAAACGGCAAATGCATTCCGCCCTATAGCTGTACTTCCTTTTTTGTCAAAGATTTTTGAACGATAACGATTTACTTACTGCCACCCAATCTGGATTTCGACCCAAATACAGCTGTGTAAATATATGTTCGAATACTTTTGTGAAAAAATTAATTTAGAAAAACACTTTTTTGTTGTTTGGTTCAATACTGCCCAGTTCTTACTGCGCTTCTTTTATTCAAATCAATATATTATATACTTAAAAAAATAGGGTACAATATTGCTTAATACTAAAAGTTCATACTTTTGCTTAAATCATCAATTTTGATTTAAGCGAGAGTTTATTGTAACACTTAAAATTCTTTGAAATGTTATGTTGACAATAAAAGTTCAACAAGCGAGAGTTTGTTGTAACACTTAAAATTCTTTGAAATTTTGACAATAAAAGTTCAACAAGCGAGAGTTTGTTTAACACTTAAAATTCCAAGAATTTTAAGTACTTGATATAATCGATTTGGAAAATAATAAAGAATTTTAAAGTATAGATGTATGTGTGTTGGTTCGCGTTTGTTTAGTTATAAATTTGTCATACACACATACATGTATAAAAATGTAATATTTATAATATAAATGTTCTAGCGGTTATAACACCCCCACCGTTAGATTGAGGCTCCGGCGAAATTAGAACTTTACTTTTAGGTTTCATATAGAATAAAATTAATTTCAATATCGAAATTGCAAGTATTATTATTATATTAATGCTTGTATTAATAATTTTTGATTTATTGTTATGGTAAAGTATTTTTTAATAGTTTCTTCATGTTTAATTTGCTCTAAGTATACAGTTTCTAGTTTTAAATCAGCAAAAGTTGTATTAGAGTTTTCTTATATTTTAGTTATAAAATTGGGTAAGATAAAATTTTCGTATAATTTTATTTTAACATTTGTAAAATTATTATCTAATGTATAAATTTCACAATTTTCGAATGTGATAAGAAAAGTGCCCGTTATTTTTAAGTCATATTTATTATTACAATTATGTGTTATCTTGGAATAAAAATTCTTAAATATTAGAATACCTGGTATTATTTCGTTTACACTGGTAATATCCATGGTTGTCATATTGCAATGGGCTTCTTTAAAATTAACAATATTTTCTAAGCAATTATCATTAATCTGTATTAAATTTTTCATTAGATTTTCTTTAACATTTGTTTCATATATTTTATTATTTTTGCTAACAAGTACTTCGTTACTTTTTAGTGATATAGATTTGTTTTTTAAATTAGGTATTGGTTCAAATATAATTTTTGACAGTACAGAATTTGAATATTGTGGAATTAAAAGAATTATAACGATGTTTTCATTTTCAAATATTACTGCTACTTTGATATTAGTATAGCTATCAAAGCTGGTAATTAAATCTAGTTCTGTCTTCGTAAGTATGTCTGTTGGGATTATTCCTAATTTGCTGGAAAAAATTATTTGGCCAATGTCGTCCACATGGTTTTTAAAAGGGTAATGTCATTATTTACTTGATATATGTGGCTTATAAGTCTAAATTCGTCTTCCAAATCTCTAATTTTATTTTGAAGAAAGTTTTTAAATTTATTGAAATAAGTGCTGATTACTATTTGTGATTAGTAATATTCTTAATTTGATTACTTATGAGATTATTAAAAGTTGTGAGATTATTTTCTTGAGTTTTCATTGAATTGAGGGCATTGTTTATCTGAGCCTCGTCGTCGCTGTCCATAGATCCGGCAATATATTTTAACCCTTTTCCTAATACGTTAATAAGGCCTCTTTTTCCTCTGAAGTGCGGTTTTAAGTTACTTATTTTTACATTTAATATCTCATAGTTTTTTGTTATACTGTCAAGTAGAGAGCTCGTTTCGGGGTTAGTTTTAGTAAGGCTGCTGTTTATTGTTTTTATGTTCTGCTGTAAGAGGTAAAGACTGTCTGTATATGAATGTGAATGATTTTAATTTATTGTTCAATTGTTTTAACTTCGTCCACTTTGATTGGGAGGTAACCATTATTACTTGTCAAGTCTTGGATGTTCAGTAGTTGCGCTCTTATGGGTGTGAGTAAGATGAAAATTATAGTCCAGGTTTGCATCTAAAAATATATGTGCGTGTTAATCAATATCTAAGCATTATTTGCTCTAATCTGGAATTTTTTAAATGGTTTAACATGGGTTTTGTAATATTTAAGATTTGTTTTATTCTCTTTTAGGTGTTCATTATCTATTTTGGTCGCGTAAATATTCCTATACTTACGGTGGTTTTTCCCGCCTCTTATTTCTTTAATAAAATTTTCTCCGTTCTCTATTTCGACATCAGTCCTGTCTTTGTTTAATGTATTAATATATTTAGTTTTTTTTTTCTTAGTATTAGTTCATCAAATTTTGGGTATTCTTCTTCTGAGATTTTTCCATTTATGAAGTCAATTGGTTTTACCTTTGTAGTACTATGTATTGTATTATTGTAAAACCCTATTATTCTGGATATTTTATCGTCGATAGTTTCGTTGTGGGTTCTTTCGTCATGTCGCAAAAGTCTAGTATGTTCGTTAATGGTATTATGTAGTCTCTCGATGCCTGCATTCGAGGTGTGATTGCTATTGGAGGTATAGTGTATTATAACGTTTTCATCCTTTAAAAAATGTACTAATGGGATTGCTTTAAACCCGAGTTCGTTATCTGCAACAATTTTTCTTGGTTTACCATATATTGAGAAGTGTTGAATAAGTTTTGATTTAAATTCTACCTAAGTTTTTCCACAAATTCTAAATGCTGAAGCGAATTTTGTAAATTTGTCTATTTTAGTCAAAAATAGTTGTTTTTGTAAAGTATAGAAAACGTCAATATGAATAATGTCTCGAGGCTTGTTGGGTGTTTCTGTAATTTTATAGGGTACTTTAGGAGGCTTTCTGTCGTATTTTTCTACGTTGCATACTTCACAATTGTTTATAAATTGAGTTATTCTTAATTTAAGTTGAGGATGGTAGATTCGTTTTTTCAACTCTTCAAAAACTGCTGTGATACCTCTATGGTTCTTATCATGGTGCTCTATTTTTATTTCTTCACTTAATTTTTCTTCATCTTCTATGTCTTCTACCAAATTGAAACATCGAATTTTTTTGAAATTTGTATTAGTTGAGAACAATTCGTCAAACGTCTCTTTGAAAACAGGGAAAAAATCGTCATCTATTAAGATTGCATTTAGTTGAGTGCGATTAAAATGCGTTTTTAGCAAAGTGATAGCACATTCTTTATCTAATTCTTTCATAAAGATAGTTTTTCTTTTGTTTTTAAAGACATTCCTTTTTCTTATTCTAACTGATCCGGACGTTATCTTCTTTATAATAATTTGGTTTTTAAATAGGTTAATAGCTGTTGGGGTTTCTTTTATTGTTATATCACTTAAATTCATCACGTTTATACTAGTTGGTTCGTTTTCTATTCTTGACAATTCGTCGGCATTGCTGTTTTTAGTTCCCTTTTTATACTTTATATCACAATTAAATTCGGAAAGTTTTAGACGCCATCTCACGAGTTTAGAGTTTGGTTCTTAAATTGAAAAAAGCCACGTTAATGGTTTGTGGTCTGTTTCTATAGTGAATTTTCTTCCAAATAAGTAAGGCCTGAAATATTTTGTTGCCCATACTATAGCAAGTAGTTCTTTTTCGATGGTGCTATAGTTTATTTCGTGATCATTAAGGGTTCGACTAGCATAGCAAATTGGATGGTTGTCTTGAGATAAAATGGCTCCTAATGCATAACTGCTAGCATCTGTGGTAAGTGTGAACTTCTTTGTAAAGTCGGGGTATGCTAATATTGGTTCATTAATGAATAAAGTTTTTAGTGTATTGAAACTTTTTTGATATTCGGGATCGGAAATATTTAATTTTATATCCTTTTTTAAGTATTTTGTCATAGGTTTCGCTATTGCTGAATAATCTTTAATGAATTTCCTATAGTAACCCGTAAGATCTAAAAATTGTTTGATTTGTTTTACGGTGGTTGGAATTCTGAATTTTTTTGGATTTGGTTTTATCCCTTCAATTGTAACAATGTGTCCTAAAAATTCTGTTTCTTTTTTCAAAAATTCAGACTTGTCTAACTGAACTTTTAAATTGGCTTCTTTTAATTTTTCAAATATTAATTTTATAGAATTCAAATGTTCTTGTAGTGACGTGGAGAAGATAATCACGTCGTCTAGATATACTAAGCATATCTTATTTATATAGTCTTTAAGGACTGTATTCATTAATCTTTGAAACGTCGCTGGGGCTGTTTTTAACCCAAACGGCATCCTCATTTTATTACTTTTTCTTTTACGTTTACTTCGTTTTGAATGGTTTTAATTATAAGGGGTTTAATTTGGTGTATCCACTTTGGATGACAAATTCCTGGGTTAATTATTGAATTGGTGGCTCCAGTACCCACTATTAATTTTATATGTCCTAATTTTGTTTTTATTTTTATATGTGGAAGTTGCTTCCCGAGGCTCTGTCCCGAAAATTTTCTGATATTACGTTGATATTAACGTCCATAGGTTCCTGTCGTTGTGTTGGTTGGAAGTTGTGGTTGTTGTGCCACTGAATGCTTTCCCTAGGTATATTTTGTCGGTGAAATTGGTTTTGGGGTCTTAGATCGGGTGCATTGTTTTGTCCATAGTCTTGTTGGACTGGGTTTCTGTTGTTTTTTCTTTGGTTGTAAGTAGTATATCTTTGGTTTTCCCTATAATTCTGACTGTTATGGAAATTATTTTGGTTATTTGGTCGATTATGGGAAGAGTTTTTGTATGAACCGCGATTATAATTGTTGCCGTTATTGTGAGTTTGTTGGTGTCTAGGTGAAAAGTGTTTTTGATTATCAGGATTGCTGGAATATGCATATCCTGCTTGGAATAAGATGTCCATTGCTTCCTCTATGTCTATTGGATTTCTACAGAAAAGAATTGTTTTCATTGGTTCGGGTATTTTACTTTTAAATATATTTAATGCTGTTTGCATGTTATTTCTGGCACTTTGTCTAGCAGCGTCTGTTTCTCCTAATATGATTACAAATTTGTTATTGAGTCTGTGTAATGTATCCTTAACTTCGTTATAAAATTCTACAGTATTAGTCTTGAACGTTGTTGCTCGAAGAACATCGAAGAGTTCGTCGCAGGTACGCCGATCTCCAAAATTATTCTGGAGTACAATTTTCATTTATGTCCAGTAGTGGCATGACAGTTGATTTCTATAGTCTGTCTGGCCTAACCTTTTAATTTCGATTTTATAATGTCCAAGAAAAGTTGTTTTGATAGCTCATCGTAAGATTCTAAATGAGGATTTATTCTGTCTATGAGTGCTGTAAAATTTTGTAAATCTTTACTGTCTCCAAAGAAGTCTGGTAAGTTACTTAAATATTTCAGTGGGTCAATAACTAGCCTATTGGGTTGGTTTCGTATTTCGTCTACCATTTTTACTAAAGTCAGAGCAGCAGTAAATCTGTTTAAAAAATTTAAATTCTAATATACTTTTGTTTATTATTATTTTTCTTATTTCTTGAATACTTTTTCCTTGCTCTTAATTTTATTAAAGTTATTTTGCGTAAAAAGCTTTGTAATATTTCAATATCTTCTTCTTTAAGCGTGTATAATATAATACTTTCTATCTCCGATTCTATATTAATTTTTTCAATTGTACGCATTTATGCATTTAAAAATAATTTTAGGGTAATATAATAATAAAAATAAAAAAAATTTGTGGAAATGAAATAACAATCATTTAGAATCGCCTTACTTTGTAGTGGAGTTGCTCGTTTCCTCTGGTTGGTGTTGCAGGACTTCGTTGTTAAAGTTGGACTGTATATTTTTTTATGAGGTTGTTTCCTTTATTGAACTTCTTCTTCTTATCTTTTTATTGAATGTTCTTCTGTCTTCACGTTTTAAGTTTAATTACTTTCTTTTTCTATTTAGAAATATTTTCCTTTACGTTTCTTTTAAACTTTCAAAACAATTAAATTTCACAAAAAGTTCTTTTTTTTTCACTGCCTTCGATCTTTCGAGGGATTTCACAAAACAAAAAAAAAATTCGAAGAAACTACTTTTAATCTTTTAAAAGTATAAGTGTTTTCAAAGAGACTTAAATTTAACAAATGTTTTTTTTCACGTCCTTCGATCTTTCGAAGGATTTCACAACAAAAAAAATTCGAAAAAACTACTTTTAATCTTTTAAAAGTATAAGTGTTTTTTTTTGTGTCCTTTGATCTTTCAAAGAGACTTAAATTTCACAAAAGTTTTTTTTTCACGTCCTTCGATCTTTCGAAAGGACTTACGTTACCGCGTTAATTCAATGATTTGAAACAAGTTATTTTCTCCTGAAAGGATAACACTCCGCGGAATCCTACCGACTGCGCCAAATATATGTTCGAATACTTTTGTGAAAAAATTTAATTTAGAAAAACACTTTTTTGTTGTTTGGTTCAATACTGCCCAGTTCTTACTGCGCTTCTTTTATTCAAATCAATATATTATATACTTAAAAAAATAGGGTACAATATTGCTTAATACTAAAAGTTAATACTCTTGCTTAAATCATCAATTTTAATTTAAGCGAGAGTTTATTGTAACACTTAAAATTCTTTGAAATGTTATTTTGACAATAAAAGTTCAACAAGCGAGAGTTTGTTGTAACACTTAAAATTCTTTGAAATTTTGACAATAAAAGTTCAACAAGCGAGAGTTTGTTTAACACTTAAAATTCCAAGAATTTTAAGTACTTGATATAATCGATTTGGAAAATAATAAAGAATTTTAAAGTATAGATGTATGTGTGTTGGTTCGCGTTTGTTTAGTAATAAATTTGTCATACACACATACATGTATAAAAATGTAATATTTATAATATAAATGTTCTAGCGGTTATAACACTGTGTCTCTACTTTAATTGATGTTACTGAGGACATTAGATCGGAAATCGACGACGACAAAATGGTTTTTCTAATACTATTAGATCACTCAAAAGCGTTCGACACTGTCAATACTGAAATTCTTACTCTGAAATTGATGCACGGTTTTAATTTCTCATCAACGGCGTTGAGGCTTATATCTTCATACCTATCGATTAGGTCACAATCGGTGTTTTATGAGAATAGAATGTCCAACAGTATAGAATTGACAAGAGGAGTGCCACAGGGTTCAATTCTTGGCCCTTTGTTGTACTCTATATATGCAAATGACCTTCCAATACATGTAAAATATTGTAATGTACAAATGTATGCTGACGATGTTCAAATCTATATTAGTTGTAAACCTTCGGAGGTTGAGGACTGTATTCGTAAAATTAACTATGACCTTAACAGCATCAATGTCTGGGCAAAATTAAATGGTTTAAGTCTCAAGTCGAGTAAATCGAAATACTTACTTATAGCGAAAAAGGTACCTATTATGGGCAATATTTCAGACCTTATTCTTGGTAGTTCTAGTATTGAAAGGATAAAATCAGTAAAAAACCTTGGAGTAATGTTTAACAATAATCTCACCTGGAGTGATCAAATAAATAGCAATACAGGCAAAGTTTACGGTATGCTACGAAATTTATGGTTCACGCAACACTTCTTACCCATCCAAATTCGTATGCTAATTGCCAAAACATATATTTTGCCTAAGTTACTCTACGGTTGTGAAATTTTTGCCAACTGTGATTTCGCCACTAAACGAAAGCTAAACGTGACATTCAACAACATTACACGGTACATTTATGGCCTACGAAGGTATGATAGGATATCCTTTTTTGCCAAACAGGTTTTTGGTATAACGTTTGAGCATTTACTACAGTGTAAAACATTATTGTATCTGCATTAAACAACACTCGTCAACCGAAATACCTTTATGACAAGATCCAATTTCTAAGATCAAATAGAGGAAACCGCATTAAAAAGCCTAGATACAAAAGTCAAATATCAAATCAACAATTTTTTATAAACGCTATATGTTCAAATATGAACATAATCTTCAATAGTATAAATAAGAGCATATGTATGTTAAATAACAATTTCTTTAGGTTTATGTTTATTTAGGATTAAAGATTTTTGTACTTATTTTAGTTTATGGTAATAAAAATAGTTTCAAATATGAATATGATCTTCAATAGTAAAAATAATGAGCATATGTATGTTAAGTGACACTATGTATTTAGGTACTTATCTTAGTTTATGAAATAACGTTATATCTATGGCAAACATATTATCAGTGTTTATACCTAAAAACACCCTTATCTGCATTTTAAATATTTAATGGAATTCTTATCTTTTAGTTCTATTATTGTTTTTAGTTTATGCTTTCCCTCTAGTTTCACTTAGTTTTAAGATTTCAAAAATAGTATATAAGGCTATGAATTTATTGTAATTTTATAATGTGTATTTATTTACATTTTGGTCCTTCAAATTTTTTCTAAGTGTTTCCCCCCAGTGGTAAGAGGCTCTGAGAACTTTGAATCAGATTAATAAATATTAAAGAATTTAAAACTGAATTCTAAACTCTAAAATAGAGTAAAATATTAAGAGCGTATCCGAGGCTTAAACATCGGAAAAAATATTAAAAGCGTAACCGAGGCTTAATCATCGGAAAAAATATTAAAAGCGTAACCGAGGCTTAAACATCGGAAACAAAAGCGTAACCGAGGCTTAGACATCGGAAAAAGTGTAATAAACACGTAAAACATATACATTAATATGTCAAAACCAAAGCTATTGGAACAACAGAAAGAACTTGGCGAAGAGTCCATATCGCTTCGAGAGAAAATTTCCGAAGGAAGATTTCGGTCAGTGCAGATTGACGAGAAAAGAAAACGTTTTAATAAAATTCAAGTTGAGTTTGAATCAAATAATAAAAAATTAATTGCACTGGGAATAGAAGACGAACAGTATTTAAAAAAAATTATTTTGGCGCGATTAATACTGTGATTGAAGAAGCGTTTGGAATGTTAGATGAGAAGGAATTTGATGAAAAATACCTTGAAATAACACCAACTACTAAAAAAAAATGTAGAAGATTACCTCAAAGATGAAAACCCAAGCAATAGTAATCACGTATCGCTAAAACGAAAATTTAAAAGGAAAATAAATAGTCTACAAGAATTAATGGACGGAGCGCTCGAGGAGATCAACAACAACAAAAAAAACTGAATTATCAATAACAAAGACGGAGCTAGAAGACTGTTTCCAAGAAATTAAGAAGGAGTATGCAAACATGAGCAAAGTAATTGGGAACGATGAGGCAGAAGAAGAGGAATTTGAAAACGTTGCTCGTGAATACAGAATAACTCTAAAACTAGAAAAAGCTGAAACAACTACAATTTATAATTCCGTCAAATTGGAAGATATAAAAATTCCAGTGTTTTTTGGAAACGTAGCTGAATGGCCTTCATTCTATGGCCTTTTTAAAAATCTTGTGAATAGCCAGCATAATTTTTCTAACGCAGAAAAAATGTATCGATTAAAAAACTACGTCAGAGGAGAGGCTGGAAGACTTATTCAACACTTGAAAGTAACGGACGCTAATTATGAAGCAGCATGGAATATCTTGAAGTCAAGGTATAAAAACAAGAGATTGCTATTTACAACACAAGTAGATAAGATCCTTGATCATCCAATGGTAAATACTGAGTCAGCTTTTAGTGTAAAACAATTGTTGGATACAACAAATGAATGTGTTCAAGCATTAAAAGGACTACATATAAAAATTGATGATGCTGAACCTTTAATCGCAAGAATAATGGTTCGTAAACTGGATAGAGATGGGATACGTCTATATGAACAAAGCGTAAAGAAAACAAAAGACATACAAACACTAGAAGATGTGTGTTTTTTTTTTGGAACAACAGTATCAAGCTCTAGAAGCATGTAGAAGCAAAAAACACAACAGCTCTAAATCAAACCAGAAGCAGTCAAATGCATTTCACACATCACAAAAGTATTGTGAATTTTGTAAACTAACAAATCATGAGTTGATAAACTGCAAAAAGTTTCAAGCATTAACAATTATGGAAAAAAGAAGCTTTATAAGAAAAAATAAAATATGTTACCGATGTATGAGCCATAAATTAGATAAAAAATGTGCAAGTAATTCAGAAAACTGTAAAACATGTGGTAAATATCATTACACGCTTCTTCATGTTGAAGATTTTAAAAAAGAAACGAAAAATCCAGAAACAAGCATAAATATGATGACCGAAGAAGAAAAAAATACAACAGTGTTGTTAGCAACCGCACAAATAAGAGTAAAAGCATTAGATGGTAATTTTATAACGTTAAGAGCGCTAATAGATCAAGGATCGCAGAAAACAACTATTTCTGAAGAAGCAGCACAAGTCTTACAACTACCAAGATTAATAGAAAAAACTCAACTGCATGGTCTTGGAGATACAATTGTCGGTAGATCAAAATCAAAGGTATATTTAGAAATGCGACCCAGGTTTCTTAGCGATGAGAAACTTATGATTGAAGCACTAGTCCTCAACAAATTATCGGCAGCGATTCCAGATAAAACATTTAAACACAATAATGATGACTGGAAAAATTACACATTAGCAGAACCGAATTTCACCAAATCAGATAGAATAGACATGGTGTTAGGCAGCGATGTTTACTCAAATATTTTAGAAGAAGGAATTCATAAAAATGATAAAGTTCTAGCTCAAGCTACAAAATTGGGCTGGATATTATCAGGAGTATTAAAATCATTCCCACATCAAAACAAAGTAATCACCGCTATGACGATAAATTTAGAAAAATTCTGGGAAACAGAAGATATGGTCGAAGTCGAATCTCAGAACGAGTATGATAAAAGTATTCAGCACTACCAAAGGAACACCAGACGAGAGGAAGATGGTAAGATCATAACAAGGCTTCCGTTTCAAGAAGAAAATCAGCTCGGAAATTCTCGTAAGCAAGCTTTGGCCAGATTCTTAAATTTAGAGAAGAAGCTTGATAGAAATCCAGGACTACAAAAGATTATATTCAATTTATGCAGAAATACATCAAATTAGACCACATGAAAGAAAGAATTACCAAAAGAGAAGGAAAATATTATTTACCACATCAAGATGTGATTAGAGAAGATAGCTTAACAACAAAAGTCAGAGTAGTTTTCGATGGTTCAGCAAAACAACAAAACAAAAAAACAACAAATGGGCGCAGCTTAAATGATGTTCTAATGTTCGCTTGAATTCAAAAAGATATCTTTGAGATTTTACTAAAATGGAGATTGTGGAGATATGTAGTAATAGGAGATATAGAAAAGATGTATAGACAGATAAAGATAGCAGAAGAAGATCAACAATATCAAATAGTTCTATGGCGTGAAAATAGAAATAAACCAATAAAAGAATTTAATTAACAACTGTTACATATGGAACACCTTGTGCACCATTTTTAGCAACAATGGCCCTACAAGATATAGCAGAAAAATGTGAAAATATAAAAATAAGAGAAATAATCAAGTGTGATTTTTATATGGATGACCTTCTAAAGGGAGCAAATACAATTGAAGAATGTAAAAATTACAAACAAAAAATTACAGAGGAATTAAAGAAATTTGCGTAAGTGGCTGTCAAATTATCAGGATAAATAGATCATGATGAAGTTTCTAAAAAACATGAAGTGATACAGATAGAGGAAGGAGATACAATAAAAACATTAGGTTTACACTGGAACCCTAATAAAGATGAGTTTTTATTTAAAATAAAAGATGATAAAACAAGAGTTATTACAAAAAGGAAAGTTTTATCAAAGATGGTAAGGATATTTGATCCAATGAGATGGCTAACTCCAATAACTGTAAGAATCAAGTTATTTGTACAAAAGTTATGGTTACTAAATAAAGACTGGAATGAATAATTAACTGAAGAATTGTCCAAGGAGTGAATTGAATTGGAAGAAAATCTTTCTAAAGTTGAAGAAATAAAAATTCCAAGATGGATAAAGATAAACAGTAGCGAGCTGTGGGAGCTTCATGGATTTGCAGATGCTTCAGGGAAGCTTTCGCAAGTGTAATATATGCTAAAAAAGGGTAATATATAACAATTTTGGCGGCTAAGAGCAGAGTAAACCCAGTTAAGCACCGGAAAACTTTACCAAAGCTCGAGCTATGCGCGGCAAACTTGTTAGCAAAATTAATGAACAAGGTTATAAATACAACAAATTTCAACGTAAAAGTTTTTGCTTGGAGTGACTCCACTATAACACTAGGTTGGATACAAAATAATAAAAATAAAAACAAATTTATTAGAAATAAAGTTTTAGAAATCCGTAAACTCTTACCTAAAGCAGTTTGGAACCATGTGGATAGCAACGAAAATCCCGCTGATATAGCATCAAGAGGCATTTCTCCAGAAAAACTTTTAAAATTCAATCTGTGGTGGAATGGGCCAGCATGGTTATCAGAAAACGGTTGTCAAAATAGGAAACAACTATTACCAGAAAAAACAATTATTGCAGCGGTAAGAAAACTAAAAGAAGATCATTTTTTAAAAACACTAATATATTAAATATCCAGCTATGTAAAATTTATAAGAATCGTAGCGTATGTACAGCGGTTCGCTATAAAACAAAAGAATTTTGAAAAAAAGCTTACTTAACAGTAAAAGAGTTAGAGTTAGCACATCTAAACATCATAAGGTATCAACAACAAGAGGAATTTGCTGAAGAGATCAACACAATAAGAAAAAGCAAGCAAATTGATAGAAGAAGCAAGTTGGCGACGCTAAACACGTTCTTAGATAATTATGGTGTTTTAAGAGTCGGTGGAAGACTAGAACTATCTTCGTTTACCTACAACCATAAACATCCAATAGTTCTGCAAAAGTCGAAGTTAGTTGATCTTTTAGTTGAGCACATTCATAAAATAACATTACATGGAGGCAATCGACTGATGGAATGCACGCTTAGAAGAAATTATTGGATTATCGGAGCCCGAAGTATCATCAAGAAGTGTATAAGGCATTGTCCCAAATGTACACGATATAACCAACGTACGAGCATTCAGATAATGGGTAACTTACCAAAATATCGTGTAACAGAATCTCATCCATTTTCATTAACTGTGGTCGACTACGCCGGTCCATTTCAAATGAAGTGTTCTAAAGGAAGAGGTCAAAAAACATTTAAAGGATACGTAGCCATATTCGTTTGTCTCTCTACAAAAGCCATTCATCTGGAAGCAGTTACAGATATGACAACAGATTCTTTCTTGGCAGCATTAAAACGATTTTTTAGTAGACGAGGAAAATGTAAGGCAATTTACTCTGATAATGGTACAAACTTCGTTGGAGCATCAAGAAAACTCGACAAAGACTTCAAAAAAGTGATCCAAAATAATGCGGAAGTAGCGCCAGTGTTAGCAGCAGAAAAAATAGGATGGAAATTTATTCCCCCGGCAGCACCTCACTTTGGAGGAAATTGGGAAGCTGGAGTTAAGTCTATGAAACACCACTTAAATAGGGTAGTCGGTGATGTAAAGTTAACTTATGAAGAAATGAGTACACTGTAAGCACAAATTGAAGCAGTTCTAAATTCAAGACCATTACACAGCCTGAGTAGTAGTCCAGAAGATGAAACTACATTAACGCCAGGGCATTTTCTTATTGGACATCAAATAAGTAATGTCGCAGAACCAAGGTGCGAATCAAATATATTCTCTCTGAATAAATGAAAGCTGATTCAAAAAATTAAGCAAAATTTTTGGAAACGATGGAAAGAAGAATACTTGACCACATTACAACAGCGGTACAAATGGAAACATGCGCAAGAAAACCTAAAAAAGGATCAGATAGTGCTAATAAGAAATGAAGCAACTCATCCGTGTAAATGGCCCTTGGGAAGAATAGTAGAAGTCCACAAAGGTGAGGATGGTAACGCACGAGTAGTTACGTTAAAAGTGCAGAATGGCAATATCAAACGTCCTATTCATAAACTTTGCCCTTTAATGACGTCAAATATTTACGATTCTGTGGAAAATAACACATATAAAGTTAATGTCACAAAATCATCAACGATGAAGAGTATAGACAAGCAGTACGTTCACCAAGAAATTATTTGTTTCTTTTTCTACTGCTAATGATAATGGGACAGGTGCAAATGGCACCACAAAAACTATATGGAACCATTGGAGCAACGGTATTTGCGATCGATACTCAAACAGCAATGTATTTTGATAACATCGGAAAACTAGACATGATAAACTCCAAATGGAATCTAGTTATATATTACGACTTGACTTCATATTTTGAAGAAGTAAGCGGAATTCAAACTCCATTAAGAGAATTACAGAAAACGTGTCCTAAATTAAACTATTATGAAGATGTATGTAAACAGATTACTAATACGATGATCCAAAGATACAATACTTTAAAACGGAACAATGAATTGCTAATCAGCCAGAAAAGAACAAAGAGAGCACCATTTGAATTTGTTGGATCTCTCTACCATATACTTTTTGGAATGATGGATGCCCAGGATAAGAAACAGATGGAAGAAAATATGAGAAATCTGTTAGATAACCAGGATGATTTAGTGCAACTAACCAAACAACAAACATCTATTATAAATTCCACCGTAAATATAGTCAAGAAAACTAAGGACGAGGTTAATAATAACTTTCAAATAATGTCAAGACAACTACAACAATTTTATGCGGATGTATCGAAGACATTAACAACTGAACGATTAACGTCAGCATTTCAAATACTGGTGACACAGCTTTACATGATGATTGACGATTGCGAAACTACACAAAATTCTATAATTAATTTATTAATTGACATAATTCATGGTCATGTCAACCCACAGCTTCTACAACCTGTTCAATTACAGCAAGAGTTAGACAAAATTCAGAGTCAACTACCAGGAAAACTTACACTTCCAAGCGGGTCCAACGAAACTTCTTTGAAAGAAATATATGGTTTGTTGATAGCCAAAGGTGTTATATTAGATGGACGATTAATAATCAAAGCTGAAATTCCTCTATTAAGTTCTGACTCGTCAGATATATATATAATATAATTCCTATACCTCTAAGTAAAAGGAATGCGACGATCATACCAATTATTGGGGCCAACTATATAATATACAATGTTGGAAAGAGTGTTTACTCAATGATGTCTCAGTCAGATTTAAATAGTTGCAAACAGCTTTGAATAAATACATGTGCAATAAGAACTGGGCATGGATACCTGCTACAAATAAGGCATGTGAAATGTCAGCTCTGAAAGGGGTACAGAAAGCCGATTGCAAATTTAAACAAATCGAAAATAAAAACACTTGGCATAAACTTCGTAAAGAAAATCGTTGGCTGTACAAAGTAACTGAAAATATAGACATTGAAGTAAGTTGTGGCGAAGGTTATCAGCACTGGCTTACTCTGCCACTCCAAGGCATTTTAACACTAAAATCAGGATGCACGGCGAAATCCCCACAAATTTTCCTAGATACATCAAGAAAATTTACGTCCAACGCAGAGATTATAGCCAGAAACATCATGTGGAACAAAAATATGAGTGAACTTATCTCTTGGCACGCTAAACCATTGAAAGTTAATATTTCCAACTTGACGCAACTCGACGACTTGTCCATGCAGCTGAAAAGACTCCAATCAACTCAAATCGAGCTAAGGCAACTGCGCTTCCATGCAATCAGTGGGCATTCATCTTTAGTCATCATACTGGTTACACTAATAATTATGTTAATAATATTCATTAAATTTAAGTGCTATAAAAAGACATCAAAAAGACAAATAGATTTCGTAGTTCCCGCCTCACTTTCCGGCCGGGAGAATGTTCAAATATGAACATAATCTTCAATAGTATAAATAAGAGCATATGTATGTTAAATAACAATTTGTTTAGGTTTATGTTTATTTAGGATTAAAGATTTTTGTACTTATCTTAGTTTATGGTAATAAAAATAGTTTCAAATATGCATATGATCTTCAATAGTAAAAATAATGAGCATATGTATGTTACATGACACTGTGTATTTAGGTACTTATCTTAGTTTATGAAATAACGTTATATCTATGGCAAACATATTATCAGTTTTTGTACCTAAAAACACCCTTATCTGCATTTTAAATATTTAATGGAATTCTTATCTTTTAGTTCTATTATTGTTTTTAGTTTATGCTTTCCCTTTAGTTTCACTTACTTTTAAGATTTCAAAATAGTATATAAGGCTATGAATTTATTGAAATAAATTTTTTTTTATTATTTTTTTATTATTGAATCTCTCTTATCGAAATTTACAATATGTATTCAAATCTTAATTCTACTTGTTGTTTATTAGTTGTTACCAATGTAACCACTAACTGCTGTATTCAAATTATAAAAATGTCTTCTAGTTAGGCTCAAAGTATCGGTTCTTTTAAGCCTCTGGTGACCTTCGAACTGAAGCAGACCCCGAGCGAGGTAGTTAGGGTGGGCCATTAGTTTATCGATGTAACTTATTGAATATTTTTTAATTTCCTCCTGGATAGTGGGGACGTTGAGATCTCTGTGGATAATATCATTACGTATATACCAAGGGGCGCAGACAATTTGTCGTAATATTCTAGGCTGTCTTCTTTGAAGCTTTTGGATGTTAGATGCGCATGCAGTACCCCATAATTGAATGCCATATGTCCATATTGGTTTTATGATGGACTTGTATAAGAGAATTTTGCTGTCTAAGGACAAGTTTGAGTTTCGACCGAGAAGCCAATGTAGTTGAGCTGCTTTCAGTTTCATAGCCGTTATTTTCGCTTCAATATGACGAGACCAGGTCAAGCGTCTATCTGTATGAATTCCCAAGTACTTAACATGGTTTTCTACCGGAACAGTGATGTTATTTATTTTTACAGCTGGGCACGTTTGTCTTCTGAGCGTGAAAGCTAAGTGAGCACATTTAGCCGGGTTAACCTTTATTCGATGCGACTTTTGAGGGATGGTTAACGCTAATAAATGCTGTGTCGTCTGCAAATGTAGAGGTATGCGTGCTCAGGTTTGTTGGCATATCCGCTGTGTATATTAGGACGTCAATAATGTCTGGTAGCTTATTGAAGTCGGTTGGCCAATAGGTAGGCTCACCACTCGATACCACATCAAAATTATTTGCAGTTACGGTATTGTATAGCTGATTACCTCTAGGACTAATAAGTACATACATCTGTAGCCCCAATATGTATGTTTAGCGTTGTAGTCGCCAGCAGCAATGAATTTCTGGCCCAATGTGGAGAAGAAGTTAAGAAATTTATCGTGTACAATTTTGTGCCTCGGGGGACAATAAACGGATGTTAACGTTAGATTGAAATCAGTAAGATTTATAGATGTGGCCTGGATACAATCTTCTTCGAACTCTGGCAATGGTAAGTGTCTGATGTGTTTGTGCACAATTATGGCTGTGCCACCACAAGCTCGTCCGCTGGGATGTTTTGTGTCATACGTAAGGTATCCATTTACCCTAAAGCAGTTTTTATGAGTAAAGTGTGTTTCAGAGACAAGAAGTACGTCGATTTCATGCCTATGGAGAAAGTTTGCAACTTCGTGTTTATAAAAACATATTTTTAACTGGTTCATTTTTTGTTGAGTAGAACTTGCAGGAGCATGTTCTGGTTTCGCATCATTTCCTGAAACATGTTCTGCATAGTGGCCATGAAGCTATTCATAGTTTGAATTAAATTTTCAATTGAGGTAGGCATATTTCCAGAAGGCATTTGTAGACCTTCCCTAGGAACATTAGCGTATGGAGGTTGCTTTGCGTTTGAAGTACTCGGGGGATTTTTCGCATTAGGGTTTCCTTTTAAGACTTGGGCATATGATTGGTTTTGATTGTTTGTTTGTGAAGTACTAGCAATAGAGCCAGCTGTTGAGTAGGTAACGCAAGTTGTATAGGGGATGAACTGAATTTTTGGTTTTGAGAACCTATGAATCAAACGACATCTCAATGCGGTGCATTGGTTGAGGAAGTTTATTCCTGTTCAAAATGTTATGAACAGATTTTACCTCATACCCCTCTTTCCTCTGTAGGATCAACACACTTTAAGTATGGGCTAAAAGAGGAAAAACATATATATTCAACAGTTTTAATTTTGTACAATTGCGATGAACAGCTCTCGAGATTTTCGAAAATATCTAATTAAACTGCAGAAAACACGATTTTCGCGAATACCTATCTCGAAAACGCTTCTTGTGAGAACAAAATGACTGCCATAAGTAGAGTGTTTAGAGGGATCCTAATCCACTTTTTTCATACAAAGTTGGGAGCAAGCCGTAACCCAATAAACAATTTAATTTAAAAACTATCGCCTATCTATCGCCTTCTTATCGCCTCCAATACAAATTTAGGAGTATGCAAGCAAACAATTGTTTGCTGGGTTATGCCATACATTCACTCTTGAGAAATAAGGGTAAAAGAGAATTAGAAAAAATTTTGTTTATTTAGTGGCAGGTGTTAAATTTCTTCGTGTACGTGTCTTGAAGATTTTAAAATTTTGTGAGGGATGATAATTTTACTTGTGCGTTTTTGTATTAAAGATAAAACTGATCGTGGAATAATTATTTTTAGTTTTTTCAGTTATTGTGTGTGTGTGTGTGTTTAGAATAGTTAATGACTTTGTTGCATATGTTTTCTAGTGACTTTTTGCTTTGAATGACTCGGTAGGTTTGTGGGATCTGATTATCACCAGAGACTCTGGTCTGTTTCACTACAACAGACTAATGGGCTAAGTAACTATTGATCGGTTGTGTGTGTGTGTGGGTGTGTATGATTGATAACGATTATTCATGTGAAAAGTAGGATTCCATCCACTTTTTTTTTGTATCAATAGCAACCAGCTGCACATTAGCTATGTTTACATAATTAATCAGTTAAATATGTATAAATACTCAGAGTTATATTACAAAAAAAAAAAAAAAAAATGGTAGAAAGTAACTTCTTGGTTAATATGTTTCCTTATCCTACTCTACTCCTCCCTATCTATAACAACAACAACAACAACAATATGAGCAACTTAGAATATACATGAATAGAGCTGACGCAGCTGTGACAAGTCAAACAGAAAACAACAACTAAGAATGTTTGGTTTTCTGAAATTCTTTAATTCTACTAAAATAAGCCCCACCCCTTATTTATAAATTTTTTGTTTTAACTAATGAAATATGACGGGACTGTTCCAAAAATATAATTAATTATGAAAAATTTTTTGTATAAATACCGCTGTTATTTCTCAATCGAAATCAGTCTTGTTTGACAAATCATAACGTGAATATTGAATTTTTTAATTAATTAAATAAAAAAAAAAAAAATATTATCCTAAAATAAAAATGGCTTCTTTTGTATGCAACTATTGTGAAAAAGTGTTTACACAAAACAAAAACTTAACGCGTCATATTAGATTATTTCATGATGGTCCGTCCACAACATGGAAGTGTATTACATGCAACTTGAAATTCGCAAACCACGATGAGTTTCTTAAACATTCGCATTTGACTGAACACTTGAAAGAAATGAGTGAAGCTAAGGATGTTTATTGCGATGCGTGTAATACACATATATCAAAATCAAAGTTTAATTACCATTTGAGAACAAGTAAACATAAATTTAACTGTGAAAAATCTAAAGACAGTAATAATGTTAAATACATTAAGACCACTTTTAAAAACCGAATCGCCACATATCTACTGGAGAACGAGGATATTAATAATTTATTGCCCGAAAAATTCTTTTTCAACCAAAAACCGAAAATAATTCAATTGTTGAAGAATATTATTCAGAAGTATTCTGCAATAAAATTCAACATTGAGTTATTTTGCGAGTATGTGCTGGTAAAGGAAGAAGAGGACTCATGCACTATCGACATGAAATCTCATCAAACAAAAATGGTCATCTTAAATGCTGCAACAACAACGGATGAAATTCTTAAGCTTTATGATGATCATTGCAATATTGTTATGAGAAAGATGAGCGAGTTTCAGGAGCGAGATAGCGGATGGGCCTTAATAGAGATCTCCCATCTTGAAATTAATATCAATAAATATAGCTCTATCAAAGGATCGCAATACCTTCCTTTACCAGCAACAATAATGAGAAAGAAAGCTTGTATAAACGTTCAAAATAAAGACGAGTACTGTTTTAAGTGGGCAATAATTTCAGCAGTTTCTCCTGTAGCCACCCATACAGAAAGATGTTCATCATATAAAATTAATAATATTGAAGATGACATCATTTTACTGGATAATGGAATCACCCTAAATTTCAAAAACTTGAGTTTTCCTCTAGCGGTAAGCCAAATAAGAGATTTCGAGGTAAATAATCCTCAAATCAGTGTGAATGTGTTTGGATTAGAAGGTGATGTAATCGTAGGGCCATACTACTTCACAAAAGAAGAGAAATCCAAACACTTCAACTTCCATTATGTATGGATCAAAAATATTTCAAGGTAGGTTTATAATATTTATAAACTTTTTATATATGCATAAATTATATTAATTTAAATCATTTTCTTTTTTCCATTTAATTACAGTTTGATACGTAGCCAACTGACGAAATCTAAAAATAAAGCTTATATCTGTAATACCTGCCTCATACATTTTCATACTGAGTCATCATTAAAACAACACCAAGATGAATGCAACAAAATTGTGACAAGGATGCCTACTGCGGGAAAAAGTTTAGTGAGCTATAAAAATTTCAAAAAGCAAATGGATGTGCCTTTTGTTGTATACGCTGATTTTGAATGTATACTGGAAACAGTAAACATTCAAAATTCTATGAAAGTAAAATCGACACAAAAGCACATTCCATTTGCTTACAGCTATTATATTAAGTGTTCATTTGACTCAAGTTTAGATATATTTAGAATTTATAGCGGTGTGAATGCACCAAATAATTTTTTCAATAGTTTAGTTAAGGATAGTGTAGAAATTTACAATAATTATTTAAGTGTTGTCAAGCCAATGAATTCCTTGACACTACTTCAACAGATAAGACAAAATGAAGATACAAATTGTCATATTTTGTAACAAATTTTTATCTGTTGAAGATAGAGTAGCTGACCATTGTCATCTAACTGGCAATTATAGAGGTCCTGCTCATAATAAATGCAATTTAGAGTTTCAAATCGCCAGTTTCATCCCAATATTTTTTCATAATCTTTCGGCATATGATTGTCATTTGTTTGTAAGAGAACTGTCATCAATTGAAGGTGATATTAATATAATTCCTTTAAACAAGGAATTATATATTTCAATATCAAAAAAGATATCGGTAAATGAAAAGAAAACAATTGAATTACGTTTTCTAGATTCATTAAGATTCATGCCATCTAGTTTAGACAAATTATCGAGTTATTTAACCGATTATGACTTAAATATGATAAAATCTAATTTTACAAATGACAATGAATTTAGTTTAATGAAACGTAAAGGTGTCTTTCCGTATGACTATTTGAATTCTGTGAATCGTCTCCAAGAGACTCAATTACCACCCCGTTCAGTATTTTTCAATAAACTTATTGCCGAAAAGGTATGGTCTACATTCCAATGTAAAACCTTAATGGACTATCTACTTTTATATTTAAAAGTAGATGTTCTCCTGTTATGTGATATTTTTGAAAATTTCCGCAAGATCTGTTAAAACATTTATAGTTTAGACCCCTCGCAATATTATACCATCCCAGGTCTATCGTGGGATGCAATATTAAAAACAACTAAAATTGAGTTAGAATTGCTAACTGATATTAACATGTATAATTTTGTTTTCCGGGGTATTAGGGGAGGTATTGTACAATGTAGTTAACGTCATTCCATTGCTAACAATAAATATACTAGTGATTATGATTCCACCAAGGAATCAAATTATCTAATGTATTTAGATGTGAATAATTTATATGGCCATGCAATGTCACAATATCTCCCCTATAAAAATTTTAAATGGGTTGAAGACGTTGAAAATTTCAATATTGCAAACATTGAAGAAAATTCCGATTTAGGGTATATATTGGAAGTACACTTAGAATATCCATCCGCATTACACGACTATCATAATGACTTACCGTTTTGTGTTTCCAATAAAAAAATAGAAATAATGAAACAAGTAAAATTAATTGCGGACTTAAATGATAAAACAAACTATATAATCCATTACAGAACATAACAACAATGTCTTCAGCATGGATTAATTTTAAAGAAAATTCATAGAATACTTTAATTTAATCAATCCAATTGGTTGAAGATATACATTGACTTGAACAATCACCGACGTTAGCAAAAAACTCTTTCCAACAAAATTTCTTTAAATTATTAAATAACGCTGTGTACGGTAAAACTATGGAAAACGTTGATAAGCGTAAGGACATTAAAATAGTATGTGAATGGGAAAGCAGGGGTAAGAGATTAGGTGCTAGAGCTCTTATAGCTAGACCCAATTTCCATAGTTCGTTAAAAATTCATGACGATATGGTTGCTATTGAGTTGGGAAGAGTAAATACTAAATATAATAAACCTATTTACATCGGTTTTTCGGTTTTAGAGGTATCAAAATGGAAAATGTATAATTTCCATTATGATTACATGAAACCGAAATATCTCGATAATATTAGTTTGAACTATATGGACACCGATTCCTTCATATATGATGTAAGAACAAATGACATGTATGATGATATTCGAAATGATATTAGCACCCATTTCGATACATCTGCATATCCGCAAAATAATGCTTTTAACATACCATTGTTAAATAAAAAAGTATTGGGTATGATGAAGGATGAGTGCAATGGTAAAGTTATAAAGGAATTCATTGGCTTAAGAGCGAAAATGTATTCGATAAAAATAGATAGGGAGGATAGGGAAATTAAAAAAATTAAGGGTGTTAAACACTCAGTAACAAATAAGTTAAATATAAGTGATTTTATAAATAGTTTATTAAATAGTTTATAAGAATCAATCATTGTTATTTACAATATAAGATTGTTATATGAAAAAATAAAAAAAAAAGATAATAAATAAATAAAATATTTATAATATAAAAATTAAAAACTACCAGATTTTTTTTCTTATTTTTATTAATTTTATTTATTGTATATATAGATAAAAGAAATAAAAATATAAAATTGTTTTTCTTATTTATTATCTTTTTTTTTATTTTTTCATATAACAATCTTATATTCTAAATAACAATGAAAATAAACATTTACATACTTACAATCTAAATAACAAGGATTGATTCTTATAAAATATTTAATATACATTTACATTCTTATAATCTAAATTACGTTAGTTGAGTTTTAAAAACTATTTTTGAATTATATTAAATGTTCATTTGACTCCTTAAAACTACTTATTCTATATTTACATTCTTAAGCTAAGATCCCACTATCGGCTCAAATAGCACAATCTGTGACGATTATTATCGTGCTATATCGGCACACATTTGAAAACATTGCACAATTTTTTCTTAGGTGGTCCCATAATCGTCGCACATTGTGACAATTTTTTTCGGTTCATATCGGCCAAAACTCAATTACAATAATCGGTACAATGCGGTCACACTATCGTGCTATTTGGGCAAATTAAATCAAATGTTTCTGTTTATTTACTTGTTGGCAGAAATAATTTTACTTTAGAAATTCGCAAAATTCTACGTCCGAATATTAAATTATGTTTCCTAAAGGCGCCCGTACACGACATGTATTTGTCATCTGACATGTCAAATTTTCAAGTCACATGTAATTGTTCATGTCTGTCAAAATTGCTGTTTTACATAAGGTTTATAATATTCGGTCGCAAACGTACATGTAATTTGCTTCTGACATTGTCTCTGTTTTTTTCGCATTGTTAATGCAGAAACCAAAGTAGTTCTCGGTTTCAAAATTGCTTGCTGCCGCCACGAAAATATTTATTTGCGCCGTAAAATAATTTAGCCATCTTAACATTTTTTCTTTTATTTTAAAGATACCAATTTAGAATTTTATAATTAAACGGTTTTAATGTATATATTTACATAAATTCTATTCAATGGTGAGATGAGCATACATATCTTGGTATTGTAAAATATTAACTTCAGCCGGCTAATGATTCCGTCAATAGTTGACGCCGCTGCCAGTTTCTTCCCGGCATAGATTTCTGATGTCAGCTGGTTTGTCAGAAGAAAATAGAGCACGCTCTAATTGAAATTTTGTCAGATGACTTTTCGTCTGACTTTTACAGAAGCAAAGTTAAAAAGGTAACACACGACATGTATGTTTTGCAGTGGGAAATTTGACATGTCAGATGACAAAAACATGTCGTCTATATTAAACAGATGTTTACAAACCAGGGATGGCAACATCGATACAACTGCAATGTTTTGGTTAAAGCGAATGGTTTTCTTTCATTAAGTAGTACAAATGTACTATTTAACGTTTCAATACATAAATAATAGATAAAACAAATGTAATTTTGGTACAATTAAGCTCAAAAAAGTAAAATTTTAGTAGTCAGTTTGTGCAATTTAAAAATTTCGTTTTGCCATCCCTTGTATCGGCGATAAAGGCTAGATTACACTATTCTACTTTGTATTAATACATGTCAAAAACTCAAGTAATATGACAAAGTGTGAATGCAATGTGTCACGAAAATGACAAGTAATTTATTATTATTATTATTATTTTTATTATGAAAAAAGTTTGACATCCCATACGACTTCATCGTTTTTTGAAAAATTTCTAAACAATAATACTTTTAATTGGATCAGGGTTGCATTTTATTTCATGTGTGAGTCTTTATACTTTTTGTGATGGTGTGAACACAAACTGTCATTTTACATTACATTTTTTGACAGTCGCATCAAAACTCATTAGATTTCTATCTCACAAAGTATTATGGAATACGTAAGACTTGTGAGATAGTGTAATCTAGGCCTAATTGGCGACTGTGATCGGCACACAAGTGGCCGATAAAAATCGGTACATATTAAACAATTTGATTGCTCCACATTGTGCAAAATAGTGTTCACATTATCGGCGCATCTAGGTTAATTTTGATTGTCCACAGTCAGCACAATTTCGGCACAGATTGTCGCATACTAAAACATTTTGACCGTTCACACTATCGGCACATGAAATACGCTAAAAATTGGTACATTGCGCCGATAGTGGGATCTTAGCTTTATAAACTACTTAATCTATTTTTTTTTTAAGTTTTTTATAAATTTTATTTCATTTCCTGTACAACAAGACAGTGTCTTATAATTACAGTACAGGAACGCAAAAAGTTACAAGAATATTAATTTACATTTAATTATTACAAAATGGTTCATAGTTCATAGTATTAAAACAAACAAAAAATACAATTATTAAAAAGAATAAAAGTCATATAAAACATTTTCAATCAAAAAACAATTATGAAAAAAAGTTATATAAAAACCTTTTGAAACTGTTAGCATAACGATTTAGTTGTTGATTTAGTGGAAGAAGGTTCCAAAGACGAGCGGCATGACTAAAAAACTGCCATTTGGAGACTAAGGTTTGATGCCGTGGAATTATAATATTATGGTTCCTTCGAGATTGAAAAAAACGTATCCTCTCAAATAAATATTTGGGGGTTTAAGTGTTTATCACCCTGTGTAAAAAAATATGGGTTCGGATTTTCAAAAAATTTTCGAAAGAGACTCCATACAGACTGTTTAAAACGGATGAAACACGATCGAAACGTCTTAGACCGTACACATATCTCAAAATATTGTTGAATAAAGTATTTAATTTTCTTTTGCTAATTGAATCACAGTTTGCAAACAGTTCACATCCATAAATTAAACTAGGAATCAGATATGTCTTGGCAAGTAAAATTCTTATCCTCAATGGGGTAAAGAATTGTGTCAACCATGGGGCCCGCAACTTAATATAGGACTGACCAACTAAAGAGTTCACATGATCGTTCCAAGTGAGACTATTGTTAAAAATTATTCCCAAATTTTTCGCTGCCCTCACAATCTCAATCTTTTCACCGTTAATGACAATGTTATCAGCAATGATAGGAACAATGGTATGGGCAATACTTTTTCTACATATAACAATGCACTTGGATTTTCGAGGATTCAAACAGAGCCCGTTTGCAGAAGCCCACAGGTATATTTTGTTCATTTCAGTATTTACAGATGATATACCCAAAGCAATACTATTAACAGGGCTACTTAAAAAAAGTTGCACATCATCCGCATACAAGTGGACTTTGCAATTGGATAATTGTTCAGGTCAGTCATTTACATATATCGAAAAAAGAAGTGGCCCCAAAATAGAGCCCTGTGGCACTCCTTTAATTAGAGATAAAGAGTTTGACCAAGAGTCGTTCAAAAATACCGATTGTGAACGCGCCTAAAGGTAAGAAAAAATGAGATTGGTAGATGTATTGGCAAATCGAAACAAGTGTCTCAGTTACTAATAAGCATCTGATGATCCACTGTGTCAAATGCCTTCGAATGATCAAGAAGCACCAACAAGTTAATGTCCCCATTATCAAGTCTCTGTCGTATATTCTCACATACCTCCGCAAGAGCTGTAATACAGCTATGACCCCGGCGAAAACCAGATTGCATATAAGAAAGCAAATTATGTTTATTAATATATCCCAACATTTGACTATGCAATAGTTTTTCCAAAACTTTAGATAGATAGCACAAGATGGCTATTGGTCGATATTCACCATTTGACTTAGGTAATGGAATAACTTTCGCATGTTTCCATCTTAACGGATACGTACTAGACATTATAATAGTATTAAACAAATGAGTAATATAAGGTAAAATCAAAGGCAAAATTATCTTTACAAATTTTGGGTGCATATTATCAAATCCCACTGCGTTGAATTTCATTAACTGGATGGTCGAGATAACATCATATTGAGAAACATAGGAAAATCTAAAAAACTGGTTATCAATATTACTATTCGACGAATGTGAGGAAGTCGAGGTTCGTTTGTATCGAAGGAGTGCTTGTAAAAGATTCGTTAAGAGTATTTGCATCAATCTGGCAATCATTATTCTTGTCAGTTTTGCCAATACCTATTTCACGGATAGCTTTCCAAGTTTGCCTAGAGTCTATTGCCGAGCTAAACCGTTGGGAATAATATTCGGTTTTGGCATGTTTAATTCGTCTATTGACAACATTTCTCGCTAGAGAAAACTGAAGTTTTAGTTCAAGGGTTCTAAATTTTTTCCACCTTGCATAAGCCACATCTCTTGTGCGTATGGCATCCCTGACAGCTTGCGTACACCAGGGTTTTTGTTTTTGAGTGATCTTCTTATATTTAAGTGGTACATTTACGCTGTAAAGGTACTGAATATTGTGCTCCAAGAAAGAAGATTGATCATCGACTGAAGGCATATATTTACATTTTAAAAGATATCATCATCAACTTCCAGCAATTCATTATAAATCAAAATCTATATTAAGAAGAATATCATCATCATTTTCCATATATTCTTTATATAAACTTATATTTGTTGATGGTTGTTATGATGATGGTGATGAAGGTTTATTTATTTTATAATGCCCCCATGCATACGTATCAACACCATTTTCTCTTATATAACGCTTATCATCTAAATAACTTAAAACTAACTTACTTATATGTTGTGTATAAATTTGATGGATCTTTGATTTAAATACATACATAGAATCATAATATAATTTCTTATCAACTAAACATTTCCTAAAATCACTTATATTTAACTTATTTGTTACTGAGTGTTTAACACCCTTAATTTTTTTAATTTCCCTATCCTCCCTATCTTTTTTTATCGAATACATTTTCGCTCTTAAGCCAATGAATTCCTTTATAACTTTACCATTGCACTCATCCTTCATCATACCCAATACTTTTTTATTTAACAATGGTATGTTAAAAGCATTATCTTGCGGATTTGCAGATGTATCGAAATAAGTGCTAATATCATTTCGAATATCATCATACATGACATTTGTTCTTACATCATATATGAAGGAATCGGTGTCCATATAGTTTAAATCATTTTCTTTATCATCATTATATATTAATTTAAATCATTTTCTTTTTTCCATTTAATTACAGTTTGATACGTAGCCAACTGACGAAATCTAAAAATAAAGCTTATATCTGTAATACCTGCCTCATACATTTTCATACTGAGTCATCATTAAAACAACACCAAGATGAATGCAACAAAATTGTGACAAGGATGCCTACTGCGGGAAAAAGTTTAGTGAGCTATAAAAATTTCAAAAAGCAAATGGATGTGCCTTTTGTTGTATACGCTGATTTTGAATGTATACTGGAAACAGTAAACATTCAAAATTCTATGAAAGTAAAATCGACACAAAAGCACATTCCATTTGCTTACAGCTATTATATTAAGTGTTCATTTGGCTCAAGGTTAGATATATTTAGAATTTATAGCGGTGTGAATGCACCAAATAATTTTTTCAATAGTTTAGTTAAGGATAGTGTAGAAATTTACAATAATTATTTAAGTGTTGTCAAGCCAATGAATTCCTTGACACTACTTCAACAGATAAGACAAAATGAAGATACAAATTGTCATATTTTGTAACAAATTTTTATCTGTTGAAGATAGAGTAGCTGACCATTGTCATCTAACTGGCAATTATAGAGGTCCTGCTCATAATAAATGCAATTTAGAGTTTCAAATCGCCAGTTTCATCCCAATATTTTTTCATAATCTTTCGGCATATGATTGTCATTTGTTTGTAAGAGAACTGTCATCAATTGAAGGTGATATTAATATAATTCCTTTAAACAAGGAATTATATATTTCAATATCAAAAAAGATATCGGTAAATGAAAAGAAAACAATTGAATTACGTTTTCTAGATTCATTAAGATTCATGCCATCTAGTTTAGACAAATTATCGAGTTATTTAACCGATTATGACTTAAATATGATAAAATCTAATTTTACAAATGACAATGAATTTAGTTTAATGAAACGTAAAGGTGTCTTTCCGTATGACTATTTGAATTCTGTGAATCGTCTCCAAGAGACTCAATTACCACCCCGTTCAGTATTTTTCAATAAACTCACTAATAAGTCGTGTAGTGAGGATGATTATAATCATGCCGAAAAGGTATGGTCTACATTCCAATGTAAAACCTTAATGGACTATCTACTTTTATATTTAAAAGTAGATGTTCTCCTGTTATGTGATATTTTTGAAAATTTCCGCAAGATCTGTTAAAACATTTATAGTTTAGACCCCTCGCAATATTATACCATCCCAGGTCTATCATGGGATGCAATATTAAAAACAACTAAAATTGAGTTAGAATTGCTAACTGATATTAACATGTATAATTTTGTTTTCCGGGGTATTAGGGGAGGTATTGTACAATGTAGTTAACGTCATTCCATTGCTAAAAATAAATATACTAGTGATTATGATTCCACCAAGGAATCAAATTATCTAATGTATTTAGATGTGAATAATTTATATGGCCATGCAATGTCACAATATCTCCCCTATAAAAATTTTAAATGGGTTGAAGACGTTGAAAATTTCAATATTGCAAACATTGAAGAAAATTCCGATTTAGGGTATATATTGGAAGTAGACTTAGAATATCCATCCGCATTACACGACTATCATAATGACTTACCGTTTTGTGTTTCCAATAAAAAAATAGAAATAATGAAACAAGTAAAATTAATTGCGGACTTAAATGATAAAACAAACTATATAATCCATTACAGAACATAACAACAATGTCTTCAGCATGGATTAATTTTAAAGAAAATTCATAGAATACTTTAATTTAATCAATCCAATTGGTTGAAGATATACATTGACTTGAACAATCACCATAGGACGTTAGCAAAAAACTCTTTCCAACAAATTTCTTTAAATTATTAAATAACGCTGTGTACGGTAAAACTATGGAAAACGTTGATAAGCGTAAGGACATTAAAATAGTATGTGAATGGGAAAGCAGGGGTAAGAGATTAGGTGCTAGAGCTCTTATAGCTAGACCCAATTTCCATAGTTTGTTAAAAATTCATGACGATATGGTTGCTATTGAGTTGGGAAGAGTAAAGACTGAATATAATAAACCTATTTACATCGGTTTTTCGGTTTTAGAGGTATCAAAATGGAAAATGTATAATTTCCATTATGATTACATGAAACCGAAATATCTCGATAATATTAGTTTGAACTATATGGACACCGATTCCTTCATATATGATGTAAGAACAAATGTCATGTATGATGATATTCGAAATGATATTAGCACCCATTTCGATACATCTGCATATCCGCAAGATAATGCTTTTAACATACCATTGTTAAATAAAAAAGTATTGGGTATGATGAAGGATGAGTGCAATGGTAAAGTTATAAAGGAATTCATTGGCTTAAGAGCGAAAATGTATTCGATAAAAATAGATAGGGAGGATAGGGAAATTAAAAAAATTAAGGGTGTTAAACACTCAGTAACAAATAAGTTAAATATAAGTGATTTGATAAATAGTTTATTAAAAAGTTTATAAGAATCAATCATTGTTATTTACAATATAAGATTGTTATATGAAAAAATAAAAAAAAGATAATAAATAAATAAAATATTTATAATATAAAAATTAAAAACTACCAGATTTTTTTTCTTATTTTTATTAATTTTATTTATTGTATATATAGATAAAAGAAATAAAAATATAAAATTGTTTTTCTTATTTATTATCTTTTTTTTTATTTTTTCATATAACAATCTTATATTCTAAATAACAATGAAAATAAACATTTACATACTTACAATCTAAATAACAAGGATTGATTCTTATAAAATATTTAATATACATTTACATACTTATAATCTAAATTACGTTAGTTGAGTTTTAAAAACTATTTTTGAATTATATTAAATGTTCATTTGACTCCTTAAAACTACTTATTCTATATTTACATTCTTATAAACTACTTAATCTATTTTTTTTTTAAGTTTTTTATAAATTTTATTTCATTTCCTGTACAACAAGACAGTGTCTTATAATTACAGTACAGGAACGCAAAAAGTTACAAGAATATTAATTTACATTTAATTATTACAAAATGGTTCATAGTTCATAGTATTAAAACAAACAAAAAATACAATTATTAAAAAGAATAAAAGTCATATAAAACATTTTCAATCAAAAAACAATTATGAAAAAAGTTATATAAAAACCTTTTGAAACTGTTAGCATAACGATTTAGTTGTTGATTTAGTGGAAGAAGGTTCCAAAGACGAGCGACATGAATAAAAAACTGCCATTTGGAGACTAAGGTTTGATGCCGTGGAATTATAATATTATGGTTCCTTCGAGATTGAAAAAAACGTATCCTCTCAAATAAATATTTGGGGGTTTAAGTGTTTATCACCCTGTGTAAAAAAATATGGGTTCGGATTTTCAAAAAATTTTCGAAAGAGACTCCATACAGACTGTTTAAAACGGATGAAACACGATCGAAACGTCTTAGACCGTACACATATCTCAAAATATTGTTGAATAAAGTATTTAATTTTCTTTTGCTAATTGAATCACAGTTTGCAAACAGTTCACTTCCATAAATTAAACTAGGAATCAGATATGTCTTGGCAAGTAAAATTCTTATCCTCAATGGGGTAAAGAATTGTGTCAACCATGGGGCCCGCAACTTAATATAGGACTGACCAACTAAAGAGTTCACATGATCGTTCCAAGTGAGACTTTTGTTAAAAATTATTCCCAAATTTTTCGCTGCCCTCACAATCTCAATCTTTTCACCGTTAATGACAATGTTATCAGCAATGATAGGAACAATGGTATGGGCAATACTTTTTCTACATATAACAATGCACTTGGATTTTCGAGGATTCAAACAGAGCCCGTTTGCAGAAGCCCACAGGTATATTTTGTTCATTTCAGTATTTACAGATGATATACCCAAAGCAATACTATTAACAGGGCTACTTAAAAAAAGTTGCACATCATCCGCATACAAGTGGACTTTGCAATTGGATAATTGTTCAGGTCAGTCATTTACATATATCGAAAAAAGAAGTGGCCCCAAAATAGAGCCCTGTGGCACTCCTTTAATTAGAGATAAAGAGTTTGACCAAGAGTCGTTCAAAAATACCGATTGTGAACGCGCCTAAAGGTAAGAAAAAATGAGATTGGTAGATGTATTGGCAAATCGAAAAAAGTGTCTCAGCTTACTAATAAGCATCTGATGATCCACTGTGTCAAATGCCTTCGAATGATCAAGAAGCACCAAAAAGTTAATGTCCCCATTATCAAGTCTCTGTCGTATATTCTCACATACCTCCGCAAGAGCTGTAATACAGCTATGACCCCGGCGAAAACCAGATTGCATATAAGAAAGCAAATTATGTTTATTAATATATCCCAACATTTGACTATGCAATAGTTTTTCCAAAACTTTAGATAGATAGCACAAGATGGCTATTGGTCGATATTCACCATTTGACTTAGGTAATGGAATAACTTTCGCATGTTTCCATCTTAACGGATACGTACTAGACATTATAATAGTATTAAACAAATGAGTAATATAAGGTAAAATCAAAGGCAAAATTATCTTTACAAATTTTGGGTGCATATTATCAAATCCCACTGCGTTGAATTTCATTAACTGGATGGTCGAGATAACATCATATTGAGAAACATAGGAAAATCTAAAAAACTGGTTATCAATATTACTATTCGACGAATGTGAGGAAGTCGAGGTTCGTTTGTATCGAAGGAGTGATTGTAAAAGATTCGTTAAGAGTATTTGCATCAATCTGGCAATCATTATTCTTGTCAGTTTTGCCAATACCTATTTCACGGATAGCTTTCCAAGTTTGCCTAGAGTATATTGCCGAGCTAAACCGTTGGGAATAATATTCGGTTTTGGCATGTTTAATTCGTCTATTGACAACATTTCTCGCTAGAGAAAACTGAAGTTTTAGTTCCAGGGTTCTACATTTTTTCCACCTTGCATAAGCCACATCTCTTGTGCGTATGGCATCCCTGACAGCTTGCGTACACCAGGGTTTTTGTTTTTGAGTGATCTTCTTATATTTAAGTGGTACATTTACGCTGTAAAGGTACTGAATATTGTGCTCCAAGAAAGAAGATTGATCATCGACTGAAGGCATATATTTACATTTTAAAAGATATCATCATCAACTTCCAGCAATTCATTATAAATCAAAATCTATATTAAGAAGAATATCATCATCATTTTCCATATATTCTTTATATAAACTTATATTTGTTGATGGTTGTTATGATGATGGTGATGAAGGTTTATTTATTTTATAATGCCCCCATTCATACGTATCAACACCATTTTCTCTTATATAACGCTTATCATCTAAATAACTTAAAACTAACTTACTTATATGTTGTGTATAAATTTGATGGATCTTTGATTTAAATACATACATAGAATCATAATATAATTTCTTATCAACTAAACATTTCCTAAAATCACTTATATTTAACTTATTTGTTACTGAGTGTTTAACACCCTTAATTTTTTTAATTTCCCTATCCTCCCTATCTTTTTTTATCGAATACATTTTCGCTCTTAAGCCAATGAATTCCTTTATAACTTTACCATTGCACTCATCCTTCATCATACCCAATACTTTTTTATTTAACAATGGTATGTTAAAAGCATTATCTTGCGGATATGCAGATGTATCGAAATGGGTGCTAATATCATTTCGAATATCATCATACATGACATTTGTTCTTACATCATATATGAAGGAATCGGTGTCCATATAGTTTAAATCATTTTCTTTATCATCATTATATATTAATTTAAATCATTTTCTTTTTTCCATTTAATTACAGTTTGATACGTAGCCAACTGACGAAATCTAAAAATAAAGCTTATATCTGTAATACCTGCCTCATACATTTTCATACTGAGTCATCATTAAAACAACACCAAGATGAATGCAACAAAATTGTGACAAGGATGCCTACTGCGGGAAAAAGTTTAGTGAGCTATAAAAATTTCAAAAAGCAAATGGATGTGCCTTTTGTTGTATACGCTGATTTTGAATGTATACTGGAAACAGTAAACATTCAAAATTCTATGAAAGTAAAATCGACACAAAAGCACATTCCATTTGCTTACAGCTATTATATTAAGTGTTCATTTGACTCAAGTTTAGATATATTTAGAATTTATAGCGGTGTGAATGCACCAAATAATTTTTTCAATAGTTTTGTTACCGACCAAATTTGAATTCTTATGTCAGTTAAAAAATACACCAAATAAGCAAATGTTAATCTATTGATAACTTTAATTGCAACTATGTAGACTAACTCAACTTTATAACACTGTAAAAATATATATGGTTGTATATGTAAATGATTTATTGGATACATACATTTTTAAATCACGTTTTGTATGCAGGTATTGCAACCTTATTTGAACACTATTGTAAAGATTTGAAACTAATTATTGAAAACTAAGGTAAAATAAAAATTAAAATAAAATTGAATTACATGAATTAATAAAGAGTTCGCTTTCAGAATTTTAAAGCGACATTCTAGTTTGCTATTAAAACTTGGTTTTTTTATTTTACAAATCTTTAAAATTCTTATTTAAATAAAAAATGATGCAAAGTGGAGGCTTAAATTCAAGCTGCATATTATGCACAGATCCCGATGATGAAAATATGGTTACTTGTTCCAAATGTCTTGGTAGTTATCATCATGCTTGTGGAAACATACATGACAGCGTAGAGATTTTTACCTGGGTTTGTCAAAACTGTTCCGAACAACAACAAGAAATGTGTGAACCTAACCTTATTCAGCTGGGCTCACGACAAGAGGTGACTGATACCACAATACAGTCAACAGATCCAATACCAAGAGGTCGGGATACCACTAGTATCAATAGAAACCAACCATCTCCCCTCCATTTAAATATGAGCGCTGAAAAACAACTCCAGCTACAGCAGCTTGAAGAGGAGATGCAACTGAGGAGAGAATATTTACAACGAAAGTATGATTTGCTTCGTTCTTCTAATAATGAGAATCAGTCAGTTTCAAACTGCAGACAAATAACAAATGCATGGCCAATGGAAGGCAATAATAATAATAATTATAGCAGGTCACAGAGTATGCAAAATTGTTATCAAACCGTGAGTATGAATAGAATGCAAAATAACTCTCAAAATATCAACACAAATCAACCAGCTGGTATTAATTCACAATCACACAACGATTATCAACATACAAACTTACCTTCAACGTCTAATATAAATAACAATCATTCACGGCGTGGTGAATATTCTACACAAACAATTCACAATATTTCTTCACCACAAGGCCAAAGCACAAATATTAACAGAGCTAGTATGACATTTGTAAATGATCGCCCACTGAACATACCTCATGCCAACAATCAAAATACCTTTACAGCTGGTTCGCAAAATACAAATTTGTTTAAAAATGCAAATAATACGAACAATAATTTGAACAATATTACAACAGCACAACTTGTTGCTCGACAGTCTATCTCTAGAGACTTACCAGCGTTCAATGGTGACCCCAAGGAGTGGGCAATATTTATAAGTGCGTTTAACCAGAGTACACGGGTAGCTGGTTATAGTAATGAAGAAAATCTTATTAGATTACAGAAGTGTTTGCATGGCAAGGCCCGAGAAACTGTTCGAAACTGTCTTATTTTACCTGATATGGTTCCGGATATTATCAGAACACTAAAAATGTATTTTGGTAGACCAGAGTGTGTTTTAACAAATTTAATTGAGGAAGTCAGAAAAATTTCGCTTCAAAAGGGTAAACTTGAAGCTTTAGTAGAATTTGCCTTCGCTGTCAAAAATATATGCGCCACAATACGTGCAGCAAAATAAGATGACTATTTAATTAACCCAACTTTATTGCAGGAACTGGTGGACAAATTGCCATCTGATACTTTGCTGCAGTGGGCAATGTCTTCTAAAGACATTGTTCGCCCTAATTTGCTAGACTTTTCTGACTGGCTGTACAACATAGCGGAGGCTACATGCCGTGTCACTATTCCAGTATTTGAAAGCTCCAATAAATCATCTAAACAGGGACGCCTTAATACACACACCGACCAGGCGCCTCAAAAACAGCCATATCAGTGTTTAGTATGCAACGAAGACCACAAAATTACTGAGTGCTCGAAATTTGCAGCCATGACAGTAACTGAGAGGTGGGAAATTGTTAAATCACAAAATGTGTGTCGCATATGTCTGCGTAAGCACCGACGTAGGTGTTGGTATCAAAAACCATGTGGTGTTAATGGGTGTGCTGTGAATCATAATTCGCTACTACACAGTGACGAGCAGCCGTCAGGAAGCTCTGAAAGTAAACTCAATAGTCACAAATCTCTTAATGAAACCTTTTTTCGTATTGTAAAAGTAACCTTGTACAGTGACAAAAAATCAGTGAGCATTTATGCTTTAATGGATGACGGGTCATCATTAACGCTTTTAGAAAAGGAAGTTGCTGATGGTTTAGAGGTGTGCGGTGTAAGAGATCCCCTTTGTATTCGTTGGACTGCTGACATATCGCGATACGAAGACAATTCACAGAGAATTAATTTAAAGATTTCATCTACAAAACCCAATTCAAAAATATTTCCTATCAGCAATATTCATACTGTACAAAATTTAAATTTATCGGCCGAAAATATGATTGTAAAAAATATTAAAGAAAGATACCCCTACCTTAAAAATATTCCACTTGAGGGATACCTTGATGTTGTTCCATCAATGATAATTGGAGTAAATAACCCAAATTTGATAACGCCAACACAGATATGTGAAGGCGGCTGGCAACAGCCGGTAGCTTGTAAAACTAGATTGGGTTGGACACTGTTTGGAGGTTACAATTCCAATAGTGGTGGAAAACTGTGTTATCATAAATGTGTTTGTCATAAAGATGATGAAATTCATGATATAGTTAAACAATTCTTTTCTGATGAAAATTTAGGTATTACGCCACCAGAAAGAGAAATTTTCTCCAGAGACGATGAACAAGCTCTTGATATTTTAAGAAAAACTTGTACTTTCATAGATGGTCAATACGAAGTGGGCCTTTTGTGGAAACGGGACCAGCTAAACTTGCCAAACAGCTTGTCGACAGCTATAAATCGATTGAAATGCATTCAAAAAAAGGCCAAAAAGGATCCAGCACTAGCTGAAAACCTTAAAAATCAAATTCTAAATCTTGAACAAAAAAATTATGCTGTACGATTACCAATTAGTACTTTAAAAGAAAGTGGAGGTAAGATTTGGTATTTGCCAACATTTATTGTTAGAAACCCAAACAAACCCGACAAGATTCGCCTAGTTTGGGATGCGGCAGCGAAATCTGGAAGTTATTCACTAAATGATTTTTTGATAAAAGGACCTGATTTTCTTATACCACTTATAAATATTTTATTTAAGTTTAGAATGGGCGCTATAGCAATATGCGGAGACATTGCTGAAATGTTTCATAAAATAAAGGTTCGGAAAGAGGATGCTTGTTCACAACGTTTTTTGTGGTGGGATGAAGATGGTTCTATACTCGTTTATCAATTAAATGTCCTCACATTTGGGGCATCCTGCTCCCCCTGTATTTCACATTATGTGCGGAATTTGAATGCAGAAAAATTTGGTACAAATCAAAACGTTATCGCCGCAATAAAGCAGCAACACTATGTCGATGATTACATTGATTCAGCAAACACTGTGGAGGAAGCCATTGAGTTGGCCTTGAATGTTCGTGAGGTTCATGCTAAAGGTGGATTTTGTATGCGCAATTGGTCGTCGAATTCGGCTGAAGTATTAAGTGCCCTAGGGGAAAGTAAGAATTTAGCAAACAGAACATTCGAATGCAATGAAAACTCGTCTCAGTGGGGAAAAATCCTTGGTCTTAACTGGGACCCAAAAAATGACGTATTTAAGATGAATATGAAATTTGTCAGACTTAAGCGACCAATACTTAATTCAGAAATAATACCTACTAAAAGAGAAGTACTTCAGGTATTAATGTCGGTTTTTGATCCACTAGGGTTTGTGGCATGTTTTATGTCTTACCTAAAAGTTATTCTTCAAGAGATATGGCGAACTGGAATTGCCTGGGACCAACCTCTTAACGAAGAACTTAATAAGAAGTGGAGAAATTGGCTTAAATATTTACCAACGATTACTTCCGTGTCTATACCCCGGTGCTACTCCTTTGCTTTACAACAAAACTTTATTGCAGAGATGCACACATTCGTGGACGCCAGTGAAGACGCTTATGCAGCTGTGTCCTATTTTAGAATCGAGTATGCTGGTAATGTAGAAATTAAATTTGTAGCCGCAAAATCAAAAGTAGCTTCACTTCGACCAATCTCCGTACCACGACTCGAATTGCAGGCTGCAGTCATTGGTACAAGGCTTATGAGAACAATTAGCTGCCACAATATAAAATTGAAAAGGAAAGTCATGTGGACTGACTCAAAAACTGTTTTAAACTGGTTAAGTGGTGATCCACGAAGGTATAAGCAGTTCGTTATGTTCCGCATAGCTGAAATTTTAAAATACACAAACTGTGCAGATTGGAGGTGGGTTCCTAGTACAATGAATGTTGCAGACTATGCCACTAAATTCATGCCCCCTAATGATACTTACAAAGCCTGGTTTAATGGTCCATCATGGTTAATGGAGTCCGAAAATGAATGGCCCAGAAATTTGGATCCAGTCGATGAAGACACTGTAGATAAATATATATCAGAAGTTCGTCCATGTCATTTAAATATTCACGTTCGTCAGTTAAATATTATCGAAATTAATTTTTTATACTTTTCAAGTTGGTTTAGACTTTACCGAGCCGTTGGTAATTGGTTGAAGTATATAGATCGCTGCTATAGAAAAGCTCAAGATATACAAATTGAAAATCCTTTGCTCGTATCATATCTTAATCGAGCTAAAAATGTAATTTATAAGATAGTACAGATGACAGCTTTTCCTGAAGAATATTCTGCTATTAAATTAGGTAAAGAAATTCCTAAAGGCGGCGTTTGCGACAAACTTAGTCTTTATATTGACAACAATTGAATTATAAAAGTAAAAAATCGTGCCCAATACGCAACAACAGCTTGTGGTTTACAACGGGATCTGATCATATTGCCGGGTAATCATCATATTACAAAATTAATAATTACAAATTATCATCTTTCTTTCCATCACTCAAATCACGAAACCGTTTTGAATGAAATTCGCCAAGTTTTTTTTATCGTAAAACTAAGAGTAGCCTATAAAAGTGTGCGCAAAGATTGTCAGTGGTGTAAAAATGAACTAGCGCAACCGGTGCCACCACAAATGGCACCAGTACCTTCAGCACGCCTGGGAGCCTTTCAGCGACCGTTTACATACGTGGGAACGGACTATTTTGGCCCGATAGCAGTCAAATTCGGAAGAAAGTCTCTTAAGAGATGGGGCGTGATATTTACTTGCCTGACGATCAGAGCAATACATATTGAGATAGCTCACAGTCTTTCGACCGACTCTTTCCTTGTGTGCTTAAGAAATTTTATTGCTAGGCGTGGATCGCCAGCCGAAATATTTAGCGACAATGGAACAAATTTTCGTGGCGCTGATAGGTTTTTAAAAGATGAGTTAGCAAACATCAACTTTAATGAAGTACAAAGTAATTTGGCATATAAAGGAATATCTTGGAGGTTCAATCCTCCAGCAGCCCCTCACATGGGGGGAGCGTGGGAGAGATTAATAAGGGCCATAAAAAATATTTTATATAAAATTTGTCCGACTCAAAAGTTTACTGATGAGAGTTTGAGAAGTTCATTAATGGAAGTGGAAATGATTGTTAACTCAAGACCTCTAACCTACGTATCTATTGATTATGCAGATCAGGAAGCGATTACCCCCAATCATTTCATTTTGGGAAGCTCAAATGGAGCTAAGCCGTTTTGTGAACCCGATAACATAGACTTCAAAATGTGCCTTCGTCAAAGCGAGATATTTGCAAATACATTCTGGCGGCGTTGGGTTAAGGAAATGTTGCCAACCTTTACCAGACGCAGTAAGTGGTCGCAGAATGCAAAGCCAATCGAAGTAGATGACATTGTGCTCATTGTAGATGAAAATGTAAAAAGAAATACCTGGACCAAAGGAAGAATAGTTGAAGTTGTTAAAGCAAGAGACGGACAAGTTCGAAGGGCAAAGATAAAAACTATTAATGGAATTATCGAGAGGCCTGCTATAAAACTAGCTATATTAGACGTCGGCAATAAAGTGGAGTAAAACATCAAAAAGAGCGCTTACTGGGGGGAGAAATGTTACCGACCAAATTTGAATTCTTATGTCAGTTAAAAAATACACCAAATAAGCAAATGTTAATCTATTGATAACTTTAATTGCAACTATGAAGACTAACTCAACTTTATAACACTGTAAAAATATATATGGTTGTATATGTAAATGATTTATTGGATACATACATTTTTAAATCACGTTTTGTATGCAGGTATTGCAACCTTATTTGAACACTATTGTAAAGATTTGAAACTAATTATTGAAAACTAAGGTAAAATAAAAATTAAAATAAAATTGAATTACATGAATTAAAAAAGAGTTCGCTTTCAGAATTTTAAAGCGACATTCTAGTTTGCTATTAAAACTTGGTTTTTTTATTTTACAAGTTTAGTTAAGGATAGTGTAGAAATTTACAATAATTATTTAAGTGTTGTCAAGCCAATGAATTCCTTGACACTACTTCAACAGATAAGACAAAATGAAGATACAAATTGTCATATTTTGTAACAAATTTGTATCTGTTGAAGATAGAGTAGCTGACCATTGGCATCTAACTGGCAATTATAGAGGTCCTGCTCATAATAAATGCAATTTAGAGTTTCAAATCGCCAGTTTCATCCCAATATTTTTTCATAATCTTTCGGCATATGATTGTCATTTGTTTGTAAGAGAACTGTCATCAATTGAAGGTGATATTAATATAATTCCTTTAAACAAGGAATTATATATTTCAATATCAAAAAAGATATCGGTAAATGAAAAGAAAACAATTGAATTACGTTTTCTAGATTCATTAAGATTCATGCCATCTAGTTTAGACAAATTATCGAGTTATTTAACCGATTATGACTTAAATATGATAAAATCTAATTTTACAAATGACAATGAATTTAGTTTAATGAAACGTAAAGGTGTCTTTCCGTATGACTATTTGAATTCTGTGAATCGTCTCCAAGAGACTCAATTACCACCCCGTTCAGTATTTTTCAATAAACTCACTAATAAGTCGTGTAGTGAGGATGATTATAATCATGCCGAAAAGGTATGGTCTACATTCCAATGTAAAACCTTAATGGACTATCTACTTTTATATTTAAAAGTAGATGTTCTCCTGTTATGTGATATTTTTGAAAATTTCCGCAAGATCTGTTAAAACATTTATAGTTTAGACCCCTCGCAATATTATACCATCCCAGGTCTATCGTGGGATGCAATATTAAAAACAACTAAAATTGAGTTAGAATTGCTAACTGATATTAACATGTATAATTTTGTTTTCCGGGGTATTAGGGGAGGTATTGTACAATGTAGTTAACGTCATTCCATTGCTAACAATAAATATACTAGTGATTATGATTCCACCAAGGAATCAAATTATCTAATGTATTTAGATGTGAATAATTTATATGGCCATGCAATGTCACAATATCTCCCCTATAAAAATTTTAAATGGGTTGAAGACGTTGAAAATTTCAATATTGCAAACATTGAAGAAAATTCCGATTTAGGGTATATATTGGAAGTAGACTTAGAATATCCATCCGCATTACACGACTATCATAATGACTTACCGTTTTGTGTTTCCAATAAAAAAATAGAAATTATGAAACAAGTAAAATTAATTGCGGACTTAAATGATAAAACAAACTATATAATCCATTACAGAACATAACAACAATGTCTTCAGCATGGATTAATTTTAAAGAAAATTCATAGAATACTTTAATTTAATCAATCCAATTGGTTGAAGATATACATTGACTTGAACAATCACCGACGTTAGCAAAAAACTCTTTCCAACAAAATTTCTTTAAATTATTAAATAACGCTGTGTACGGTAAAACTATGGAAAACGTTGATAAGCGTAAGGACATTAAAATAGTATGTGAATGGGAAAGCAGGGGTAAGAGATTAGGTGCTAGAGCTCTTATAGCTAGACCCAATTTCCATAGTTCGTTAAAAATTCATGACGATATGGTTGCTATTGAGTTGGGAAGAGTAAATACTAAATATAATAAACCTATTTACATCGGTTTTTCGGTTTTAGAGGTATCAAAATGGAAAATGTATAATTTCCATTATGATTACATGAAACCGAAATATCTCGATAATATTAGTTTGAACTATATGGACACCGATTCCTTCATATATGATGTAAGAACAAATGACATGTATGATGATATTCGAAATGATATTAGCACCCATTTCGATACATCTTCATATCCGCAAGATAATGCTTTTAACATACCATTGTTAAATAAAAAAGTATTGGGTATTATGAAGGATGAGTGCAATGGTAAAGTTATAAAGGAATTCATTGGCTTAAGAGCGAAAATGTATTCGATAAAAATAGATAGGGAGGATAGGGAAATTAAAAAAATTAAGGGTGTTAAACACTCAGTAACAAATAAGTTAAATATAAGTGATTTTATAAATAGTTTATTAAAAAGTTTATAAGAATCAATCATTGTTATTTACAATATAAGATTGTTATATGAAAAAATAAAATAAAGATAATAAATAAATAAAATATTTATAATATAAAAATTAAAAACTACCAGATTTTTTTTCTTATTTTTATTAATTTTATTTATTGTATATATAGATAAAAGAAATAAAAATATAAAATTGTTTTTCTTATTTATTATCTTTTTTTTTATTTTTTCATATAACAATCTTATATTCTAAATAACAATGAAAATAAACATTTACATACTTACAATCTAAATAACAAGGATTGATTCTTATAAAATATTTAATATACATTTACATACTTATAATCTAAATTACGTTAGTTGAGTTTTAAAAACTATTTTTGAATTATATTAAATGTTCATTTGACTCCTTAAAACTACTTATTCTATATTTACATTCTTATAAACTACTTAATCTATTTTTTTTTTAAGTTTTTTATAAATTTTATTTCATTTCCTGTACAACAAGACAGTGTCTTATAATTACAGTACAGGAACGCAAAAAGTTACAAGAATATTAATTTACATTTAATTATTACAAAATGGTTCATAGTTCATAGTATTAAAACAAACAAAAAATACAATTATTAAAAAGAATAAAAGTCATATAAAACATTTTCAATCAAAAAACAATTATGAAAAAAGTTATATAAAAACCTTTTGAAACTGTTAGCATAACGATTTAGTTGTTGATTTAGTGGAAGAAGGTTCCAAAGACGAGCGGCATGAATAAAAAACTGCCATTTGGAGACTAAGGTTTGATGCCGTGGAATTATAATATTATGGTTCCTTCGAGATTGAAAAAAACGTATCCTCTCAAATAAATATTTGGGGGTTTAAGTGTTTATCACCCTGTGTAAAAAAATATGGGTTCGGATTTTCAAAAAATTTTCGAAAGAGACTCCATACAGACTGTTTAAAACGGATGAAACACGATCGAAACGTCTTAGACCGTACACATATCTCAAAATATTGTTGAATAAAGTATTTAATTTTCTTTTGCTAATTGAATCACAGTTTGCAAACAGTTCACATCCATAAATTAAACTAGGAATCAGATATGTCTTAGCAAGTAAAATTCTTATCCTCAATGGGGTAAAGAATTGTGTCAACCATGGGGCCCGCAACTTAATATAGGACTGACCAACTAAAGAGTTCACATGATCGTTCCAAGTGAGACTATTGTTAAAAATTATTCCCAAATTTTTCGCTGCCCTCACAATCTCAATCTTTTCACCGTTAATGACAATGTTATCAGCAATGATAGGAACAATGGTATGGGCAATACCTTTTCTACATATAACAATGCACTTGGATTTTCGAGGATTCAAACAGAGCCCGTTTGCAGAAGCCCACAGTTATATTTTGTTCATTTCAGTATTTACAGATGATATACCCAAAGCAATACTATTAACAGGGCTACTTAAAAAAAGTTGCACATCATCCGCATACAAGTGGACTTTGCAATTGGATAATTGTTCAGGTCAGTCATTTACATATATCGAAAAAAGAAGTGGCCCCAAAATAGAGCCCTGTGGCACTCCTTTAATTAGAGATAAAGAGTTTGACCAAGAGTCGTTCAAAAATACCGATTGTGAACGCGCCTAAAGGTAAGAAAAAATGAGATTGGTAGATGTATTGGCAAATCGAAAAAAGTGTCTCAGCTTACTAATAAGCATCTGATGATCCACTGTGTCAAATGCCTTCGAATGATCAAGAAGCACCAAAAAGTTAATGTCCCCATTATCAAGTCTCTGTCGTATATTCTCACATACCTCCGCAAGAGCTGTAATACAGCTATGACCCCGGCGAAAACCAGATTGCATATAAGAAAGCAAATTATGTTTATTAATATATCCCAACATTTGACTATGCAATAGTTTTTCCAAAACTTTAGATAGATAGCACAAGATGGCTATTGGTCGATATTCACCATTTGACTTAGGTAATGGAATAACTTTCGCATGTTTCCATCTTAACGGATACGTACTAGACATTATAATAGTATTAAACAAATGAGTAATATAAGGTAAAATCAAAGGCAAAATTATCTTTACAAATTTTGGGTGCATATTATCAAATCCCACTGCGTTGAATTTCATTAACTGGATGGTCGAGATAACATCATATTGAGAAACATAGGAAAATCTAAAAAACTGGTTATCAATATTACTATTCGACGAATGTGAGGAAGTCGAGGTTCGTTTGTATCGAAGGAGTGCTTGTAAAAGATTCGTTAAGAGTATTTGCATCAATCTGGCAATCATTATTCTTGTCAGTTTTGCCAATACCTATTTCACGGATAGCTTTCCAAGTGTGCCTAGAGTCTATTGCCCAGCTAAACCGTTGGGAATAATATTCGGTTTTGGCATGTTTAATTCGTCTATTGACAACATTTCTCGCTAGAGAAAACTGAAGTTTTAGTTCCAGGGTTCTAAATTTTTTCCACCTTGCATAAGCCACATCTCTTGTGCGTATGGCATCCCTGACAGCTTGCGTACACCAGGGTTTTTGTTTTTGAGTGATCTTCTTATATTTAAGTGGTACATTTACGCTGTAAAGGTACTGAATATTGTGCTCCAAGAAAGAAGATTGATCATCGACTGAAGGCATATATTTACATTTTAAAAGATATCATCATCAACTTCCAGCAATTCATTATAAATCAAAATCTATATTAAGAAGAATATCATCATCATTTTCCATATATTCTTTATATAAACTTATATTTGTTGATGGTTGTTATGATGATGGTGATGAAGGTTTATTTATTTTATAATGCCCCCATGCATACGTATCGACACCATTTTCTCTTATATAACGCTTATCATCTAAATAACTTAAAACTAACTTACTTATATGTTGTGTATAAATTTGATGGATCTTTGATTTAAATACATACATAGAATCATAATATAATTTCTTATCAACTAAACATTTCCTAAAATCACTTATATTTAACTTATTTGTTACTGAGTGTTTAACACCCTTAATTTTTTTAATTTCCCTATCCTCCCTATCTTTTTTTATCGAATACATTTTCGCTCTTAAGCCAATGAATTCCTTTATAACTTTACCATTGCACTCATCCTTCATCATACCCAATACTTTTTTATTTAACAATGGTATGTTAAAAGCATTATCTTGCGGATATGCAGATGTATCGAAATGGGTGCTAATATCATTTCGAATATCATCATACATGACATTTGTTCTTACATCATATATGAAGGAATCGGTGTCCATATAGTTCAAACTAATATTATCGAGATATTTCGGTTTCATGTAATCATAATGGAAATTATACATTTTCCATTTTGATACCTCTAAAACCGAAAAACCGATGTAAATAGGTTTATTATATTCAGTCTTTACTCTTCCCAACTCAATAGCAACCATATCGTCATGAATTTTTAACAAACTATGGAAATTGGGTCTAGCTATAAGAGCTCTAGCACCTAATCTCTTACCCCTGCTTTCCCATTCACATACTATTTTAATGTCCTTACGCTTATCAACGTTTTCCATAGTTTTACCGTACACAGCGTTATTTAATAATTTAAAGAAATTTGTTGGAAAGAGTTTTTTGCTAACGTCCTATGGTGATTGTTCAAGTCAATGTATATCTTCAACCAATTGGATTGATTAAATTAAAGTATTCTATGAATTTTCTTTAAAATTAATCCATGCTGAAGACATTGTTGTAATGTTCTGTAATGGATTATATAGTTTGTTTTATCATTTAAGTCCGCAATTAATTTTACTTGTTTCATTATTTCTATTTTTTTATTGGAAACACAAAACGGTAAGTCGTTATGATAGTCGTGTAATGCGGATGGATATTCTAAGTCTACTTCCAATATATACCCTAAATCGGAATTTTCTTCAATGTTTGCAATATTGAAATTTTCAACGTCTTCAACCCATTTAAAATTTTTATAGGGGAGATATTGTGACATTGCATGGCCATATAAATTATTCACATCTAAATACATTAGATAATTTGATTCCTTGGTGGAATCATAATCACTAGTATATTTATTGTTAGCAATGGAATGACGTTTACTACATTGTACAATACCTCCCCTAATACCCCGGAAAACAAAATTATACATGTTAATATCAGTTAGCAATTCTAACTCAATTTTAGTTGTTTTTAATATTGCATCCCACGATGGACCTGGGATGGTATAATATTGCGAGGGGTCTAAACTATAAATGTTTTAACAGATCTTGCGGAAATTTTCAAAAATATCACATAACAGGAGAACATCTACTTTTAAATATAAAAGTAGATAGTCCATTAAGGTTTTACATTGGAATGTAGACCATACCTTTTCGGCATGATTATAATCATCCTCACTACACGACTTATTAGTGAGTTTATTGAAAAATACTGAACGGGGTGGTAATTGAGTCTCTTGGAGACGATTCACAGAATTCAAATAGTCATACGGAAAGACACCTTTACGTTTCATTAAACTAAATTCATTGTCATTTGTAAAATTAGATTTTATCATATTTAAGTCATAATCGGTTAAATAACTCGATAATTTGTCTAAACTAGATGGCATGAATCTTAATGAATCTAGAAAACGTAATTCAATTGTTTTCTTTTCATTTACCGATATCTTTTTTGATATTGAAATATATAATTCCTTGTTTAAAGGAATTATATTAATATCACCTTCAATTGATGACAGTTCTCTTACAAACAAATGACAATCATATGCCGAAAGATTATGAAAAAATATTGGGATGAAACTGGCGATTTGAAACTCTAAATTGCATTTATTATGAGCAGGACCTCTATAATTGCCAGTTAGATGACAATGGTCAGCTACTCTATCTTCAACAGATAAAAATTTGTTACAAAATATGACAATTTGTATCTTCATTTTGTCTTATCTGTTGAAGTAGTGTCAAGGAATTCATTGGCTTGACAACACTTAAATAATTATTGTAAATTTCTACACTATCCTTAACTAAACTATTGAAAAAATTATTTGGTGCATTCACACCGCTATAAATTCTAAATATATCTAAACTTGAGTCAAATGAACACTTAATATAATAGCTGTAAGCAAATGGAATGTGCTTTTGTGTCGATTTTACTTTCATAGAATTTTGAATGTTTACTGTTTCCAGTATACATTCAAAATCAGCGTATACAACAAAAGGCACATCCATTTGCTTTTTGAAATTTTTATAGCTCACTAAACTTTTTCCCGCAGTAGGCATCCTTGTCACAATTTTGTTGCATTCATCTTGGTGTTGTTTTAATGATGACTCAGTATGAAAATGTATTAGGCAGGTATTACAGATATAAGCTTTATTTTTAGATTTCGTCAGTTGGCTACGTATCAAACTGTAATTAAATGGAAAAAAGAAAATGATTTAAATTAATATAATTTATGCATATATAAAAAGTTTATAAATATTATAAACCTACCTTGAAATATTTTTGATCCATACATAATGGAATCTATCACCGTCCTCTAGCAGTAATAAGTTGAAGTGTTTGGATTTCTCTTCTTTTGTGAAGTAGTATGGCCCTACGATTACATCACCTTCTAATCCAAACACATTCACACTGATTTGAGGATTATTTACCTCGAAATCTCTTATTTGGCTTACCGCTAGAGGAAAACTCAAGTTTTTGAAATTTAGGGTGATTCCATTATCCAGTAAAATGATGTCATCTTCAATATTATTAATTTTATATGATGAACATCTTTCTGTATGGGTGGCTACAGGAGAAACTGCTGAAATTATTGCCCACTTAAAACAGTACTCGTCTTTATTTTGAAAGTTTATACAAGCTTTCTTTCTCATTATTGTTGCTGGTAAAGGAAGGTATTGCGATCCTTTGATAGAGCTATATTTATTGATATTAATTTCAAGATGGGAGATCTCTATTAAGGCCCATCCGCTATCTCGCTCCTGAAACTCGCTCATCTTTCTCATAACAATATTGCAATGATCATCATAAAGCTTAAGAATTTCATCCGTTGTTGTTGCAGCATTTAAGTTTGATGAGATTTCATGTCGATAGTGCATGAGTCCTCTTCTTCCTTTACCAGCACATACTCGCAAAATAACTCAATGTTGAATTTTATTGCAGAATACTTCTGAATAATATTCTTCAACAATTGAATTATTTTCGGTTTTTGGTTGAAAAAGAATTTTTCGGGCAATAAATTATTAATATCCTCGTTCTCCAGTAGATATGTGGCGATTCGGTTTTTAAAAGTGGTGTTAATGTATTTAACATTATTACTGTCTTTAGATTTTTCACAGTTAAATTTATGTTTACTTGTTCTCAAATGGTAATTAAATTTTGATTTTGATATATGTGTATTACACGCATCGCAATAAACATCCTTAGCTTCACTCATTTCTTTCAAGTGTTCAGTCAAATGCGAATGTTTAAGAAACTCATCGTGGTTTGCGAATTTCAAGTTGCATGTAATACACTTCCATGTTGTGGACGGACCATCATGAAATAATCTAATATGACGCGTTAAGTTTTTGTTTTGTGTAAACACTTTTTCACAATAGTTGCATACAAAAGAAGCCATTTTTATTTTAGGATAATATATTTTTTTTTTTATTTAATTAATTAAAAAATTCAATATTCACGTTATGATTTGTCAAACAAGACTGATTTCGATTGAGAAATAACAGCGGTATTTATACAAAAAATTTTTCATAATTAATTATATTTTTGGAACAGTCCCGTCATATTTCATTAGTTAAAACAAAAAATTTATAAATAAGGGGTGGGGCTTATTTTAGTAGAATTAAAGAATTTCAGAAAACCAAACATTCTTGGTTTTTGTTTTCTGTTTGACTTGTCACAGCTGCGTCAGCTCTATTCATGTATATTCTAAGTTGCTAATATTGTTGTTGTTGTTGTTGTTGTTGTTATAGATAGGGAGGAGTAGAGTACGATAAGGAAACATATTAACCAAGAAGTTACTTTCTACTATTTGTTTTTTTGTAATATAATTCTGAGTATTTATACATATTTAACTGATTAATTATGTAAACATAGCTAATGTGCAGCTGGTTGCTATTGTCGAGCCGATATTAAATAAAAAGAGATGTTATTTTGTTGAGTGTTATGTATCGACTGCTTTATTCTTGCAGCCTCCTCTTTATTTATATTATTCTAATTACTTAGCAATAACTTAGCCTAACTTAACTTAACGAATATTACAATGTTGTATTGTAGTTAGCAGGGATGGCACTATACCTCCCTTTTTTTTAGAAAATTTTCACATTTTAAAATTTAGCTAGATTTTTCCCATTTATTTTCCTGGTTTTATATAATACATTCCTCCTTTCTTTTTTTTTTTTGTAAAATATAATGAAGTAAACAAGGTGATCAATCTTGGTTACTTCATGATTTTTTTTTGTGTAATATTTAAATTAATTTGTACTTTAAATTTCAATAATTTCTTAATGTTAATTTATTATAAACGAGTATTCTGTATTTTATATGTAAATTGTTTTTTCCCATTTAAAGTATCGGTACAAAGTTCAATGTAATAAAAAGTTATTATAACTATTATTGTTTTTAGATATTTTTATATATAAAATTCAAGTGTTTTTTTTCATAATTTTCGTATTATATTTTTGTGTACGGTTTTTTCTTTATTTGTTAAATTATTATGAATTGTAACATTTACACCATCTAAATGTTTTACAATAAAAGGACCATCATAAATACTACTAAATTTATTGTACGGTTCCTTTTGTAATAGTACATTATCATTAATTTGTAAATTAAGGGGTTTTGCATGTAAATCGTAAAAAGTTTTATTTCTTATTTTGTGTTTTTCAATTAAATTTTTTGCTAGAATATGAGTTTTTTGAAGTCTATATTTCACTTCTTTACAATAATTATCAATGTTGTATATAGGATCCAAATTGAAATTGGTATCATTCAACATTGTCGCATTTTTACCAAAAACTAATTCAAAAGGCGTGAATTTGTGATCAAAAACTGTTTGTGTTGATGTTTTTTTTTTTTTTTTTTTTTTTTCAATATTTATTTATTGAATCTTCATATATTAAATATGAACTAACAATAATTAATCAAATCTTAACCTAATACGTTATTTTATGTCCTGCCAGTGCCAGACAAAATTTTCTTCATCACGGTTTTTATTCACTTATATAGGTGCTTATCACTCATCTAATTGGGTAAGTGCTGCAGTGTCTCTTCTTCTTAAGCGAGTGTGGCCGCCATGATTTAAAATATTTCGAGCTAGTGGATTTGGGTGTTGTTCAAGCCTTTTTAAATATTTTATTGCATATTTTGTAATCATAGTTTTAACTAATGGCACATTGAGATCCTTATGAATGTTTGAGTTTTTAACATACCAGGGAGCGGCTGTGATTATTCGAAGAAGTTTATTTTGGCGCCTTTGAATTTTGTCGATATTAGAGGCCGATGCAGTGCCCCATAGTTGAATACCGTAGCACCAGATAGGCTTTAAGATAGAGTTGTAAAGTAGAAGCTTGCAATCGAGACTAATGACAGAATTTCTTCCAATAAGCCAGTGAATTTGAATGGCTTTTAGTTTCATTTGAGTTAATTTTGCCTCTATATGGCATTTCCACGTTAATCGCCGATCCAGATGTATACCGAGATATTTTACATGCGAATGTTGAGGAATTATTTGATTATTGATTGTAATAGGGGAGCAAGATTCCCGGCGCAAAGTGAATGTTATATTTACGCATTTTTGCTCATTGACCATTATCCTCCATTGTCTTAACCATATTTCTAGTTGAAATATATGATGCTGTAAGTAACGTGATGCATCATAACGATTTTCGTGGACGCTTAGAAAAGCTGTATCGTCTGCAAATGTTGAAGTTTGTGTATAGTTGCTTGTTGGCATGTCCGAAGTATAAATTAAGTATAATAGGGGTCCCAGGATGCTGCCTTGTGGGACTCCAGCGGCAATGGGCTGAGGTGAACTTAAGAAATTTCCTTCTTTAATAATAAATTGACGACCGACTAAGTAACTTTCTAGCATTTTGTGTGTGTTTGCTGGTAAATTTTGCTTCAATTTATGTAATAAGCCTTCATGCCAGACTTTATCAAAAGCTTGCGAAACATCGATGAAGAGTGCTGAGCAATATTTCTTTTCTTCAAATGCTTTTCTTATGACATTTACTATTCGATGAGTCTGTTCAATTGTGCTGTGTTTTCTTCTAAATCCGAACTGATGGTTTGGAATACATCTATTTTCACTTAAAATCGGTGTTAATTTTGAAACTAATAATTTCTCAAACAGCTTTGACATATTTGATAATAAGCTAATAGGCCTATAAGACTCAACTTTTGTATGATCTTTACCTGGCTTTGGTATCATGGTAACTAAGGAAACCTTCCATTTTTGAGGATAGTATTCAAGGCGTAAAATAGCATTAAAAATAAAAAGAATAATTTTCTTTGCTATGCGAGGTAGCTCCAAAAGCATTTTATTACTGATTTTATCAATACCAGGTGCCTTCTTAGTGTTTAAGTCACAAATAGCCTTTTCGATTTCTCTTATCTCAAATCTGAGGGGAAAAGCTGCTCTAGCAGCAACAGGTGGTAACTCGACCGCAATATTGTGAGATATATTTGTGGTAAATACGTTTTTTAAATGATTGACAAACAGATTTCCTTTTTCAACATCATTTCTTGCCCAACTTCCATTCAAGTTTCTTAATGGTGGTTTAGAGACAACTGGCCTTTTGAGGTTTCTAGCTGCACGCCATAATGAGTAGTCTGATTGTGGGGTTGCATCAAGTTCCTTAAGATATTTTTCCAGAGAAGCCGTTTTCTGAGCCTGCAGTAACTTTCTTAGTCTTTTTGTACGCTCTTTAAGTAAGTTCTTAAGTTGAGGGGATCTTCGAGGGGATCTTCGAGCCCTCCTTTTTTCAGACAAAAGATGCTCGACATCTGTGGAATATATTTTAATAGTTTTTGTTTTTTTGGTGGCAATATTGGAATGCTGAGCAGCTAGTTTCAGAAAACTGCCAAAATTGTCAATAGAGCGATCTACATAATCCGGTGTACTGAGCGGAATATTTTCTGTGCAATGGGTACTGAGATATTTTTTATATTTTAACCAATTAATTTGCGCAGCTGTCGTCGCTAAGTAACCAGTCGGAGGTACAATTCTATTGGGGTTCATTATAGTAACAATTGTAGGTGTGTGGTCGGAAGATAATTCTAGGGAAGCTTCAACCTCAATCGTTTCTATGGGAATGTTTTTAACCACGCCGAAATCGATGACATCTGGAATTTTTTGATGATCAGTGGGCCAATATGTTGGTTGTCCGCTCGCTACCACATTTAAATCCATTTTAGAAATTATGTTAAATAAAACACGACCCTTTGGCGTTATAAGTCGCGACCCCCAGAAGGTATGTTTAGCGTTATAATCGCCAGCGGCAAGGAAACACGGTCCTAATGATTTAAAATATTTATAATATTGGTCCACCGATATTGAAAATCTAGGCGGGGAGTATAACGATGAAATTACTAGGTTTCTATTTAATTCCTCAACGCAAATGTTCGTTGCTTGGAGATAATCTTCACGATGATCACACATTAGATAGTGTTTGACTCGGGTTTTTATTAATATGGCAGAACCTCCACAAGCTCTATCTCGAGGGTCCTTGGTATCATATAGTATATAACCATTGATTTTAAACGTATTTCTTGAGGTCAAATGAGTTTCAGAAATCATCATGACATCAATTTGTTTATTTTTAAGAAAGTATTCTAATTCATTTTTATGTTGGCGGATGCCGTTTGCGTTCCAAAAACAAATTTTTCAAACAGTTCATGGTTTGTTAAGTACAGCTTGCAATAACATCGATTGCATTCTAAGCATTTCCTGCATCATATTACCCATTGTGTTCGTAAAATTATTTACTGTTTGCACTAATGTTTCCATGGTTTTTTCTAAACGACTTAAATTAGAAACCGGAGTTTCATCATTACTTGGCGAGGCACCTTGCATTGGCTGATGGTTTGATTTTAGGACGTTAGCGTAAGAGGTTCTGTTATTACTAGGCTGGGGGGCTTGATTTGCATTTGTGTTTACTTGATTTGCGACCTGCATTTGAGGGGTATTTGTTTTCGGTCCAACCGTCTGCTTGACGATATTATATACAGGGCAACCTCTATAATTGGCAGTGTGATTACCGCCACAGTTGCTACATTTTTTTTACGTTGGGGTCAGTCTTAGACTTATCGCAAGAAACTGTGCCGTGTAGTTCACCACATACTACGCAGACAGGGGGTAAGTAGCAGTATGCCTTGGTATGACCAAATTCTTGGCAGTTTAAGCACTGAACAGGTCCATTTTTTTTGTGCGGCTCCTCAATTGTGACCCTTCTGTATAGAATATATTTCACACTATAAATGGGATGCGTTTCGTTTTTTTTCAACTTAATGTCGCCGGGCTCCAATTCCACTCGAAAAAGTGGTTGTGGATTTTTGTCCCTATTTCTAATATTAACCACATGTTTTATCTTGAAGCCTTTTTCTTCCAAGAAAGTTTTAATTTCCTCTGGGTCTACGCATGAATCAATTCCCTTAATCACCACCTGGAGACCTTTACTGCTCTTGAGTTGGTATGTGTAAAAACTTTTTTTAAGTGCCTCAAATTTGCTTATTATTTTGCGAAAGTCATTTTCATGATTTACTTGAATTTTAGTTTAATTTATACTACCTCGCTTTATTGCAGCAACACAAAAAGGATTTTCACCAATCAACGAAATTAAACTCTTTATTAGATCATTTGAGTTATGCTCCCTAAGATATATCGGGGGAGGCTTGGACGATTTTATGACGTTTGGTGCTGCAGAGGATTCATCCTCCAGAATAGCAAAGCGATTTTGGGAATTTATTTTATCAAAAGATGGAACTTTTGATGCCGAAGCAACAGCTGAAGATGTAGGGCTGCGACCCCGTTTAAGGACTGTTATATACCTGTCCATACCAACTTGGACTGGAGGCTTTTGACAACTTTTTACAGGGGGCTTTCCATTGCATTTGTATTTAAGTTCATGGTATCATTTCCCACTAAATTTGTTTTTGACGTCACTGCAATACTTGCTGGCCTGGCAACACTTGTCACCAAATCTAGTTGTAGTTTTTTTAATGAGCCACTATCCACCGTTTGTGTAAATACCGAGGGTGAGAGGGAACGTGTCCGAATAATTGGCTTAGCCGTTAAATAGTTTATATTGTTTTGTTTTGTTTTATTTATTTCTGCATTATTTTCATTTGCATTAACTAAAACGTAAACGTTTCTTTCATTTTGTCTTAGTGTTGTTTCACTGTTCGTACTCATGCAAAGAGTTGTTTTTGTTTTTCACCGTTTTGCTTTGCTTTAAATATTTTTATTATTTATTGTATTTTACAACAACAAAAAAAAAATAAGAAATTTAAACTTAAATGTTTTAGTTCAGAATATGTATACATACATACATACATGTATGAACATTCATACGTATGTATATATTTTTACTTTTTTAATTTATTTAACTTTATCGTTTTAATTGTTCACTATTATGTTAAATAATTTAAATAACAAAATATATTATTTATTTTAAGCGTCCATTCGCTGCTGATATATGTCAAAATCAAATGTGATTAATTAATAGTTCAAATAGTATGCGGGGTTAAAAATACACGTCTGTATCACAACAAAGCACAAACCGAACTGATGTGTTGATGTGTTATGATAAAAGTTAAAATACCTCAGGTAAGTATCCCAATCTGACATATTATCATCGATGTATGCTCTAATATATTCATTGAAAACTCTATGCTTGCGTTCAACCGTTCCTAACGTTTGATGGTGGTAACTCGTTGAAAATTTTATTTCAATTTTCAAAAATTTGCAAAGTTCAGACATAATTTCGTTTTTAAATTCTGTTCCTAGATCAGATTTTATAATCCTCATCTTCCCATAACTAAAATGAAATTTTCAAATATTGCACGAGCCACGGTTTTGGCAGATTTGTCTGGTAAGGATATTGTCACCAAGTATTTAGAAAGGTCACACATTAGTGTTAACGCATATTTGTTTCCATAGTTGGATTGTGGTAATGGGCCAATAGTGTCTAATACGACAATATCAAATGGCCTAGCAGGAGTTGGAGTTAGAACAAGTTTCTCAATGTTTGAGGGTTTTACCTTGTTTAATTTGCATTTAGAACAGTTCCTAACGAATTTTGCTATATCTCGCGTCATTTTCTTCCAGTAATATTTAGTTCTAATCTTCGCATAAAGTCTCTTCTGTCCACAATGTCCACCGATTATAGGATCTTTATGATATATTGTCATTATCTTCTCTTTATCATCTTCGTTTGTTATTGTTTCAATGGGATCCGTAAGAATAATTGTAAAATTTTTCAATTGTTTTAAACCGTGTTCTTTTAATGTTTGTACTTTAAAAATTGTAAAAAATATATCATTTTTCGGCCATTCTGCCCTATATATTCCGACATTGTTGGCTTCGGTTTCCAGCCTCGAAAGCAAGTAATCTAGATTAATAGTTTCGTTAACAATTTCGAATTCAATAGATAGCAGTTTCTTAAATTTTTGATATATATATACGCGCAAGTATTTACGATCGTCATCGTAATCAACTATTTGCGTTCTTATTCTTGCAATGTTCTTACTAAATTGAGATGAAAATTTATCATAAATTGGCAAGTTAATGGTTTCATTATCGAAAGAATTATTTAAAGTACTGTTTTTCTCATTCAATTTTCTTTGCATTGAACGTGTGGTTACATTGAAAATTTGATTAGTTTTTTGTGTCAAATCATTGATCGAAATTCGAGATAGTGCGTCTGCTCCCACATTTGATTTTCCTTTTATATACTCGACGGTAAAGTTATACTCAGAAAGTTCGAGTCGAATTTTCGTTAATTTAGATGAGGGATCTTTAATATTGAAAAGGTAGACTAATGGCCTGTGATCTGATCTTACAGTAAAATTAGTACCATAAACGTATGGACGGAATTGTGTAATAGCAAAGTGAATGGCAAGTAGTTCAAGTTCAATAATTGGTTTTTTCTGTTCGGAATGACTAAATGATTTTGAAGCGTAATATACTGGTAAGTCGTTACCGTAAAAGTCTTGACTTAGTATTGCCCCACATCCCAGTTTTGATGCGTCAACTGTTATTAAAAATGGTTTTGTGAAATCAGGGTATTGTAGAACTTTAGGAGATAATAAAGCGTGTTTTAATTTTTCAAAAGACTCTTGACACTGTTTGGTCCAGTTAAAGATAACATTTTTCCTTGTCATATAATTCAAAGGTGCTGCCAAAGTAGCAAAATTTGGGATAAAGCGCCTATAGTAATTGGCAAATGCTACAAAACGCCTAACAGAATCTTTATCACCCGGTGTTGTATAATTTTTAATGGCATCTACTTTCGTATCATCTGGCAAAAGACCATTTGCGGTACATTTATAGCCGAGGAAAGTTACTTCCGGTCGAAAAAAAAAACACTTGTAGGGATTAATCCTCAAGTTATGTTCCCTTAGTACCTTTAAAACGTCCTCTAAATTATGAAGATGATGCTGTTTGCTACGACCGATGACAATAATATCATCGACATACAAAAACGCTTTGTTTGGCATGAGGCCAGAGAACGCAATTGACATCATTCTGGAGAATGAATTTGGTGCAACGTTCAACCCAAAAGGCAAAACTTTCCACCTAAAAGATCCTTTATCCGTACTAAATGAGGTTATGTCGCGAGAATCTGGATGTAATGGAATTTGGTGAAAATCCGAAAATAAGTCAACAATCGAAAAATGTTTGGCGCGACCTAAATTATCTAAAATGTCGTCAATGCGCGGTAAGGGAAATTTATCAGCAATTAATTTTTTGTTCACACCACGGTAGTCTACACACATTCTATATGCCTTCTGATCATCTGAACTCTTCTTTGGCACTAGGATTAACGGACTGTTGAAATTTGAGGTGCTGGGTTCTATTAAATCGTTTTCCAACAAATTCTAAACTTGCCTATTGATTTCCTCCCTTTGAGTATGTGCGAGTCTGTAGTTTTTAATGTATACAGGAGACGGATCAAGTAATCTAAACTTTTGCTCATAGAAGTTGTTCACCGTCATCTTGTCATCCTTTAGAGAAAAAACATCAGCATACTTTTCACAAAGCGGCATTAAATCACCCTTCACATATTCTGGCATTTGTTTTCGAAGTATGTCCCTCAACTTGTCAATACGCTCACTATCTATCCCCTCATTGTTAATCGAATATATGTAAAAATTTCTTAATCTCTCCATTCTAAGTTGTAAAGGCTTTTAAATTCATCGGTGGTGTTTATAATGCGCAAAACCGGATTTTTAGAGTCTATTATTCCCTTTCCTACAAAAACACCTTTAACAATCTCCTGTGAATCAATGAACATAGGTTCCGTTATATTTTGTAAATTAAAAAGTCTGAAAACTTCACACCTAGGAGGGATTATGCATGTGAAATTCTTTGTACCATGTTGTATGGGGATTCTTAAAATGGAATTTTGAATAGACATTGCAATTGACATGTCTTCGTAATTAATTTTACATTTGTTGTTTTTCAAAAAGTCCTTCCCTAATATTCCACTTGTTGGTATATTGAAATCATCATCAACGATATGCAAGATTTGTTGAACTAACTTGTCTGAAATAGTAAGGCATGTGCAAATTGTACCTAGAGTAGATAGAGCATTGGACGTTATACCGGTGATAGTGACTTTATCATTTGCATTCACAATTGTATTGGGTTTTAAACATGAAATTTTTATAAGTGAGATATCCGCTTGTGTGTCAACAAGAAATGTACATTTTCTGACAGTATCAACGCAACTTATTGAAATAAAATCAGCAAAGCTAAGGTTAAAACTATAAACTGATTTTTTGTTATTTTGTTTTTCTAAATCTGGTTCTCTTCCTCCCTCAACGCTTGTTGAGGGGCTTCCGAGTTTAAAAGCCTAACAAAAGGTCTTTGGTTATTACCATTTTGCGAAGACCGTTGTCCATTATCATTGATATAATTCGATTGATTTCGATTACTGTCATCGCGATAATTCGATTGATTTATATTATTGTTATTGCGATAATTTGATTGATTTCGATAATGGTCATTACGATAATTTGATTGATTTCGATAATTGTCATTACGATAATTTAATTGGTTCCGATGACTGTCAAAACTGTGATCATTACTCCTTTGATAATTTCTACCACGAGAATGGCCACGAGTATTTCCATATCGGAAACTGTTTCCCGAGTAATTGAAACAAGGTCCCTGCTGAAAACTGCTACCCCTATTATTATACTGTCTAACTGCTAACACCTGTTTCTCTTTTACCTCATTGGTTTGTTCAACTACCAGCTTTGCGATTACCTCCTTTGGATCAGAAAAAGTGGATGATGCTAAAATAGATTTAACTAAATCTGACTTGGCGTTTAGCCGACAAACCGAAACGGTTTGTTCTACTGCCATCTCATGGGCCTTGTTCCTTGTCATACCTTCTATTACTAACGAGCGTTTAAGAGCGTCGTCTAGTTCTTCCGCATGTTTCGCAAACTCTACATAATTACTATCTTTAACACTAAGTGCCGCAATTCTACCAGCCACAATCTTTGAGCTTTCCGGTTTGATCCCGTTTCTCAGAGCTATCTTAATTTCATTTATTGTAGTAATATTATCAGGTAATGCCTCGCGAGCTTTTGCATCAAGTTTTGACTTAATAAAGTTTAAAAACGTATTTTGGAAAGTTGGTTCTGTAAGATCTTCGATTAGGTTAATTTTATCTAAAAACGATTACAATGTTAATGGATTACCATCATAATTTTCACGAACTATCGAAGCACACATGGTTATAAAATTTTTCTTCTGTTCAATAGTCGCCATTTCGATTTTTTGTCCTGAACTATTATCCTGATTAATATTTTGTTTGACTTCCAAAGAATATTTAAGATCTGTTTCTATCATAACACTTCTATCTACACATTCTAACAAATTCACTTCCTCCGGAATTTTTATTTTGCACTGAAGCCTATCAAAACACTTTATTAAAATTATCCTGCAGTGTCTAATTTTTGCTAAATAGCCTGTTAGTTTATTTTCATTTGACAATGTATTAAAATGAGTTGTAGTATACTCTAAAATTGAATTATAATGTTGTATCAGAAGTGAAATATATTCTTTGATTTTATTTGAATTAGTTGACAAGGGCCTTTTTTGTAAAATTCTCTTCTTTACTTTATAAAATTGTTGAAATAATTCTTCAAAAATATTTTTGTCAAAATTTGGCATTTGGCAAAGGCATTATTTGTATAAATTTTTTTTTTTATAATCCAATTAATTATGCTATAGAAAAGAAAACATTTGTGTCAAATTATCCAAGATTTTATTTGCATATTGTTTAAGTTAAAAAAATTAAATTTTCATTAAATTTCAAGGTTAAATTACACGGTGAGACAGTCCAAAAAACCTGGGACCGGATATCATTTTTCTTGTAGGGCTTGTCGAGTAAAACAAGATTCCAATAGTGAAATATACCGGAAACCTCCAAAATCCGGATTTACGGGTAAAAACCCGGTTTTTGTGCCTTTGCGCACTTATAAGCCTGTAATTTTGTTGATAATGATCCGATTTTCAATTTCTTACTAGATTTGGAAAGAAGAAACTGAGATCTTTCGAACTATGTATAATTTATTTAAGAAAACTGGAGAAATTTGGATGTTATTGTCGAGCAAACACAAATTTTGTAGATTTTTCAAAAAAATTTCAAATTTAGTGACGTTTTTATACATTATTTTCTTAAGAAACTATAATACTATTGAGTTTATTAAAAAGTACGTTTATTAACGATTACAACGCATATTTGGGTTTAAAAATAGATAAGTAATTGACTGAGTTATTTAACTTTTCATGAAAATAAACTTTTAAACATTTTATAAAAATTTTATTAATCAATTAATCAATGTTATCCTAAACACAATTTGTAATGAGAGTTTAAGTCATTCAAAAATATTGTTTTTTTTTTCGAGAGCTTTACTCATGTAAAATTATTGTTTTTTTTTAATATGACGTTTTGTTAATGTCTTCTTTTTCACTTTGAATCTGTGTATTTAAAAAAACGTTTGCAATTTAATAAAAATCGTGTGCAATTTAAATTAAAATTATGACAAAAAGCATCGCCGTTTACATCTAATTTTTTACAAATTGTTTCATGTATCCCAGTTTAAGATGCAGTGGTGCCATAATAACGTCCTTAACTTTAACTAATTGGTAATTTAAAATGTTTTTGCTGCCTTTTCTATGTGACTCGCGAGATGGCCATAGTTTGCGATCATAACGATTCGGCGCACGACATATTACATTACAAATCTTAAATTAATAAAAAATAAAGTCATAAATTTTTATAAGAAAATTTACTTTTAAATGAACCATCAATAAAAAGTCGCCATTCATCTGCATTATAATTGTGATTTAATGCCGAAAATAGTTTCGGTACATCAACGCAATACACGAGATCACTGTCATTGGAAATAGTCTTAAATCTTTCTTCAAGTAACAAAGTCCGGTAACTTGTTCTACTAGATGTTATAACGAAATCCTTTTCCACAAAATTCTACTGCTTTAATCGCGACCAAAGGACTTCAGATTGCCGCTTTGACAAGTGTAATTCGCGAACAAGATCGTAGAAATCAGCATTTGACAAAATCTTTTTCTGTTATATCGACAGATTTGCTCGTTGTCGGTAGATCATTACTTACAGGTATCGGTTTTGTAACAGTTACAACATTTGCGTACTTAATGTTTTTGCGTGTTTTAAAACTGTTTTGTTTTTAAAATCACGCCGGTGACTGATATCATTAAATAAGCCAAACATTTGTTACAATTGTCACACATTTTGTATACAATTTTAATTTAAATTGCACACGATTTTTATTAAATTGCAAACTTTTTTTTTTAATACACAGATTCAAAGTGAAAAAGAAGACATTAACAAAACGTCATATTAAAAAAAAAACAATCATTTTACATGAGTAAAGCTCTCATTACTAATATTTTTTGTAAATCTAAGTTGTGTTTAGGCTAACAGTGATTTGTAATTTTAAAGAAAGTGCGTAAAAAGAACACGAAAAAAAACAATATTTTTGAATGACTTAAACTCTCATTACAAATTTTTTTTGTGTTTAAGATAGCATTGATTAATTGATTAATAAAATTTTTATAAAAAGTTTAAAAGTTTATTTTCATGAAAAGTTAAATAACTCAGTCAATCACTTATCTATTTTTAAACCCAAATATGCGTTGTAATCGTTAATAAACGTAATTTTTGAATAAACTCAATAGTATTATAGTTTCTTAAGAAAATAATGTATAAAAACGTCACTAAATTTGAAATTTTTTTGAAAAATCTACAAAATTTGTGTTTGCTCGACAATAACATCCAAATTTCTCCAGTTTTCTTAAATAAATTATACATTGTTCGAAAGATCTCAGTTTCTTCTTTCCAAATCTAGTAAGAAATTGAAAATCGGATCATTATCAACAAAATTACAGGCTTATAAGTGCGCAAAGGCACAAAAACCGGTTTTTTACCCGTAAATCCGGATTTTGGAGGTGTCCGGTATATTTCACTATTGGAATCTTGTTTTAGTCGACAAGCCCTACAAGAAAAATAATATCCGGTCCCAGGTTTTTCTATTTCATTCAATTTTGTAACACTGTGTTATTTGTCCAAATGTTCACTTGGCATGCATAATTGATTAGCCCTTTGCTTGTTTTGTTTTTAAAATTCTTTTTACCACTTTTGCTATTTATTTTTTGTTTGCTTTTTCCCGTAAAGTAAGAGAGACCAAATGATTTAAAAATTTTAGTGTTCTCCTTTTCATACTTGATAAGAGAAATATACAAAGTGAAATGGTAAATTCTCTTCTCATATTTAGCACTATTCCCTTCAATCATTTTGTTTCTCTTAAATAAAATGATATTGTCCTTTAATTGTTTACATATTTTGTTCGATCAATTTTTATTGTAGGTAGGTATGTTTTCATTTTATAAAAATTTACATAAATATTTTATTTACATATGTATAATTGTTAATAAATATGTATTTTATATACATACCTATAACGATAAATATAATTTACTTTATAAATATATATGGTACCTATGTAAACACGAATATAATTTATATAAAAAAAATGTTCACAATAATATTATACTTAAGTATATTTTCTGCAAAGTGTTTAATAAGTTTGTTGTTGTCTTCTCCCTTCTCTTTTATTCCGTTGTATTCTTCTATATTGCTAAGCCCTTTTTGTTTCGTCAAGTTTCCTCATGTTGACGAATTCTGCTGTTTCTCGGCATTTTTTTTAATTTTTAACGGTTTTATTATTTTCTTTTTTTTTTGTGTTTATGATTTCTTTAAAATTTGGTACAGTTTAGTCTTTGCTTTTATTATTTTTCATATTTTATGCATCTGTCTGCTCTATGTCTGTACTTTTAGCTTTTTCTTATTTTTGTCCAAATTGTTTATTTGTATTCTTGTAACAGTTTTTACCATCAGACTTATTATTGGTACATGTTTTAATTTCGTAACTGTTTTTCCACCAAATTTTTGCAACTGTTTTCACAAAATTGTTTATTGTAATTTTATAACTGTTTTTTTCACCAAATTTTTATAATTTTTGTAACCGTTTTCACAAAATTGTTTGGTCATTTTGTAACTGTTTTTTGTTTATTTGTAATTTTGTAACGTCTTTCTTTTTTTTTTAAATCTTATAGGTATACAAATTTAAAATTTTAACATATTTCCCAATTTACGGAAAAGTAATAAAAACAGTTTATAATTATTTAACTAAAAAAGAAACATATTTAAATAAATAAATTAAAATTGGTTAACAAGAAAACCTAAAACTAATTAACGAGAATATCAAAAAAGTACATATCATAGGTATACAATTATAAACTACAGTGGTGAAACGAAACTGTACTAGGTATTTACTTAATTTGCAACAAGCAATTTAAAAACTTATAACGGTAAAGTGGGAAAAGTTGAGAACAAAGAAACTCAGAACACAAAACCAACAATGCAACATAGCAAAAGTGAAAGAAAAACATCAAAAATATAAAAAAAATCTAATTTTAAATAAATTACATACATACGTTGCTTTCTTTTGTAGTACAATTAGTTGAACGATAAAATATATGTTATTAATTAACAAAAATTTAAATAAAATCTTTAAAAACTAGCAATAATTTAGAGATTTCTTAGTGACCCACAAAAGCAACAACAAAATTTTGAACATGTAAAATTCAAATAAAAAAAAAAAAACTAAAACAACAACAACAATTTTGATTCTTTGTACAATTGTGCTTAACTCGTGTATCATGTATTATGTACATGCTGATGATACACGAGTTAAGCACAATTGTACAAAGAATCAAAATTGTTGTTGTTGTTTTAGTTTTTTTTTTTTATTTGAATTTTACATGTTCAAAATTTTGTTGTTGCTTTTGTGGGTCACTAAGAAATCTCTAGATGATTGCTAGTTTTAAAGATTTTATTTAAATTTTTGTTAATTAATAACATATATATTATCGTTCAACTAATTGTACTACAAAAGAAAGCAACGTATGTATGTAATTTATTTAAAATTAGATTTTTTTTATATTTTTGATGTTTTTCTTTCACTTTTGCTATGTTGCATTGTTGGTTTTGTGTTCTGAGTTTCTTTGTTCTCAACTTTTCCCACTTTACCGTTATAAGTTTTTAAATTGCTTGTTGCAAATTAAGTAAATACCTAGTACAGTTTCGTTTCACCACTGTAGTTTATAATTGTATACCTATGATATGTACTTTTTTGATATTCTCGTTAATTAGTTTTAGGTTTTCTTGTTAACCAATTTTAATTTATTTATTTAAATATGTTTCTTTTTTAGTTAAATAATTATAAACTGTTTTTATTACTTTTCCGTGTTAACTAGTTTTAAATTTTCTTGTTAACTAATTTTAAGTTTTTATTTTTTTCTGAATTTTCAATTGAATAATTGTTAAATGTTTTTTCCACTTTCCCTTGTTAACTAGTCTTTAGGTTGTATTATTTTTTATGTAGAGGGTTTTAGTGTTTGTGTGGTGATTTTGCAAATCATTTTTCCCACCTTTTTTTTACGTATGCATGTAGGTAATACCTACTAGGTATATAAAACAATTTTCCCACGAAACATTTTTAAACGCACTTGATGCTTATTTTGTTAACCAGGTATATGGATGTCATACAAAAAACCCCGTTCTTCAATTGTTCTTTGCTTCTTCTGAAATGTTTGTAGTTATGTGTGTTGTTAATTGCTTTTCTTTTCACAAAAAAAAATTATAAATTTCAATAAATCTGTTTAGGAGTTTGAAAACTTTTCTGGCCTTTTTTTAAATCACCGTTTTGTACTTAAATTGAAACAAAAGTACTGCAGTTTTTAATAATTTTTGTTATAGCTTTTATGTGGAGACATAATAAATTTATACAACAAGAATATTTGAATACTAAAACACTTTATTTATTCTTTTGATAAAAAAAAAATATATTTAATTTTTTATCTTGCTTTTGTGTAAAACTTTTCCTTTATTTATACAATATAAGAATTTGGTAAATAACAGCACTTGGGTTTTTTTTTATATTTTCCGTATAACATTTTTATGTAAACTTTTTTTTATATTATTTTTACTAAATTGTTTCCATTCTTTATAAATTCACTTTTACTTTTACTGTCACGGTCGCCATGTCGAGCCGATATTAAATAAAAAGAGATGTTGTTTTGTTGAGTGTTATGAATCGACTGCTTTATTCTTGCAGCCTCCTCTTTATTTATATTATTCTAATTACTTAGCAATAACTTAGCCTAACCTTACTTAACGAATATTACAATGTTGTATTGTAGTTAGCAGGGATGGCACTATACTATTGATACAAAAAAAAAAGTGGATGGAATCCTACTTTTCACATGAATAATCGTTATCAATCATACACACCCATACACACACACAACCGATCAATAGTTACTTAGCCCATTAGTCTGTTGTAGTGAAACAGACCAGAGTCTCTGGTGATAATCAAATATTCAACCCTTATACTAATAGACTAGCTCACTATCCCACAAGCCAACCGCGGTATGTATACAAAAAGTCACTAGAAAACTTATGCAACAAACTCATTAACTATTCTAAACACACACAAAAACTGAAAAAACTAAAAATAATTTTTCCACGATCAGTTTTATCTTTAATACGAAAACGCACAAGTAAAATTATCATCCCTCACAAAATTTTAAAATCTTCAAGACACGTACACGAAGAAATTTCACACCTTCCACTAAATAAACAACTTGTAAATCATCAATATGAGTAAGCACAAGTAAAATTATCATCCCTCACAAAATTTAAAATCTTCAAGACACGTATACGAAGAAATTTATCACCTGCCTCTAAATAAACAAAAAATTTTCTAATTCATTTCCCTTTTGCCCACTATCCCACAAACCTACCGAGTCATTCAAAGCAAAAAGTCACTAGAAAACCTATGCAACAAAGTCATTAACTATTCTAAACACACACACAATAACTGAAAAAACTAAAAATAATTATTCCACGATCAGTTTTATCTTTAATACGAAAACGCACAAGTAATATTATCATCCCTCACAAAATTTTAAAATCTTCAATACACGTACACGAAGAAATTTAAAACCTGCCACTAAATGAACAAAATTTTTTCTAATTCCCTTTTACCCTTATTTCTCAAGAGTGAATGTATGGCATAACCCAGCAAACAATTGTTTGCTTGCATACTCCTAAATTTGTATTGAAGGCGATATATAGGCAATAGTTTTTACATTAAATTGTTTATTGGGTTACGGCTTGCTCCCAACTTTGTATGAAAAAAGTGGATTAGGATCCCTCTAAACACACTACTGCCATATTCGTGATCTACAGCCCCAAGTTAGCTAAAAAAAATATAAATATCTTGAGGACCATTTTTTTGTGACGTAGTGTAATTGTCCAAGATTATAGCATGTTTTATGAGCCATATTTTTCGGCATTATGTAGTCGGGATTTTTCAATTCTTTCCGACAGATCTGTAATATATGTCAATTATTTATATATGGTGGGGGATTCCTTATTTTCATATTTACGTGTCTTTTTGAAATCTTTTACAAGTTTTGTTGCAATGTTTTTCTGAAAATTGTTGTTGTGTAACATGTCTACTATCTTTTTAATGTTATCATTATGAAATTCTTCGTCCTTAATATTTAAAACTCTCCTTACTATGGTTGAGGCTGTATTTATTATTATTATTTTGGGATGTTTCGAATAAAAATTAATTATTCTACCAGACGCGGTTGGTTTTTGGTACCAATTAGGCTTGTCAAACCTAAAAAGTACGCTAAAGTACACCTAAAAAAGTACGCTAAAGTACATTTTTTAGCCTTTTGTACTTTTTTTCTGTGCTTTACGTTTTTAGTAATTTTTTTCCAGTGTAGAAAAAAAAGTTCTTTGAAACACCCAGTAAAAATATCTACAATGGCGATTAATGGTACTAGTACATTGAAGGCTTTGGCTTTGAATTTAGATTGTTTCCTAACATTATATAAGTAGAAAAGCAAGGCTACTGCTGGCGTTTTTGCTATACTTATTATACGTTGGTAACAAGCAAAATTTAAAGCCAAAGCCTTCGATATACTTCCACTCTGAATCAAATCAAAGCGAATGTCAAACATTTTACCAGCGCGATTTATGTGAAGTTTTTTAAGGTTATTGTAAAATATCGTGATGTTTTAGATATTTTAATTAAATTTTGATATTAGGTAAGTAATATTTATTTAGTCTTTATTGATCTATAATACAATGCACTACTTTTAGAAATGGAAACAGAGGAAACTTTTTCTGATGAATCGCTTGTATGTAGCTCAATCTCAGAAGTTGAGGAAGTAAATTATAAATCGCCTGAAAAAAAAAGACCAAAATTGTAACAAGACGAAAAAACACATTAAATGACATCTGGAAAAACAATTTGAGTTGGATTGCTAGGACAAATGATAATGCTATGGCTAAGTGTACGGCATGTGGATTTGTATTTTCTATTGCTTATGGTGGTTTAGCCGATGTTATACGACACATGACAATAACAAAGCATATGCGTAATGTTTACTTATTTTCATATCTCATTACTATACACTTAGGGTTACTAAAATTAATAAACAATAAAATCCTTTCTTTCAAAAAATTTGTGGCCAAAAGAAAGAAGTAATGAGATAGTAATGAGATATGAAAATAATTAAACATTTTCATTGCTTACAAAAAAATTTGTGGTCAAGAGAATTGAAGGTCAAAAAATGCCGATTATTTTACTGTATTTAAAAATTAAAATTTTTGCTCGTAGCAGATTTAATATTTAATCAATCTGAACGCCACTAAGCTTCAATTAAGGCTTGATAAATTATCTAAACAGCACTTTTTACAAAATAACTTGTTTGATAGTAATTTGGTATTTTATTGTTAACTTTCTTGATAACGAATTACATCCTCAATGTAGTCGTATGTAGACATTTGTCAGCCACTGTTTTAAAAAATATTTAAATTAATTTTATTAAAAAAAAAAAAGAATTGAATTTAAAAAGACCTGACTAATTTTAAGTTATTACTTATTTTTATTTACGATTTCATTTTTATGTTCTTTGTTGAATAAATTGTTATTTTATGGTATTTAATGAATTTTTTAAACGTTTTTTAATAAAAAAATTTATGTACTTTTTTTTCCTTAATGTACTGCTTTTTTTCATCAATGTACTTTTTTGTCAATTCCATATCTGGCTACCCTAGTACCAATCTACTTCAATTTTATTATTTTGCCTCATTACTAAGGTATCCAGATATGGAAGTCTGCCGTCAATTTCTTTTTCCATTGTAAATTTTATATTCTGTTGGAATTTGTTCAGACAATTCATTATTTTCTCTATTTGATTTTCTGTAACTATGCTTAATACATCATCTACATATTTAGTCAATATTTTTGGTTTCTGCGTCAAGTTTTCTATACAAGTTTCCAATAGTTTCTCCATTATCAGCAACAATCGGAGAAGCTGGTGATCCCATGGGTAGACCTTAATTTCGAGATAATATTTTATCGCTATATTTAAAATATCTCTATTCCTTAGTATGTTCAAAAATTGTGTCTTTGACATATCAGTGAAAATTGTAAATTTATTCCATCTCTCTTCAATTATTCTTAATGCTAGATCGACTAGTAGACTTGGAAATAACGACACTACATCAAAAGAAAATACTTTAGCATTTTTTAACCATATAAATGTTATATATTTTATATACATATATATTTCACAATATAACTTAACATTTCTGTCAATATCTATCATTGTATTTTGTCATTTATACTAGTAGTGAAAGCTTTCACATAAATGTATAATAATAGCAACCCTGTAAACATCAAAATTATTTTTAAGAAGAAACGGTCTTGGAACAGCAATGGCAAAAGCTGAATGCATACGAATGAATTCTGGATAGGTGTTTATTAGTACAGAAAGGCTTTAAAAGAAAATGTTTTCAACAAGTTAGCTTCTTTTGTTATAAAGTTTTTGGTTTTGCCATTTAGTAACGCGGAAGTTTAAAGAATTTTTAGCGGTATGAACTTTATAAAAACCAAGATTAGAAATAGGATGTAATTGAATTCATTGATTTACATTGTTGCAGAGATTTTATCATTACTGTTGATCTTTTAAAAATGTGTGATGAAAACAGATCACATTCTAATGGTATTTTGACCAACACTTTGGAAGTTAAGGAAAACTATTCATATAATGATGTGTTTGATGTGTAATTAAATTTACTGAAAATGCTGTTTAATAGCCATTTATGTTTTCAATGACAATTTGTGTTTTTACTTATATTTTGTATTTAATAATATATATCCATGTATATCGTTACCTAGAACTCAAAAAGCCCTATCTAACATTTTCAAAATTTTACTGGACAATCAACAAAACTATTCAACTGTTTATAATTTACTGTTCTTCTACTTTTCTTTTAAAACCTACCAGTTGTTTTGCCAGTTGACAATGTTGCATATTTTGCAAACTGTAGGTTAGGGCTTGAGGCGTTTATCATGTAATATTTTTTAGATAGGGCCTTTGTTTTTTTGGTTAAAAAATTGTTAAATTTTGTCACACTATTGCAAATTTTTTTGTGAACATTTGTGGTGATGCAGTACATAAAGCAGCCCATACACGATTCAACTCAGTTGTCAACTGAGTCGGTTGTTCCCCAAATCAAAGCGTGTATGGCTTTGTCAATTGATTTGTTTGACGGCTGTCGAGTTGGTTGAAGAAAAATCAAATAATTTTGATTTTTCAAGTTGACTACTAAGTCTTTCAATTCGATTGTACTGTGTGTTCTTAAGTCTATTGATTTGCTGTCAAAATTAATGTTTGTTGTTTTCTTTTGCAAAAAAAAAGTTAAGTATTTTAAAAATTGTCTTTATATCATTCAATTTTAAAATTAATTTGAAGTCTTTCAACTCAGTTGATGAAGTGTGTGGCCAAGCATCAATTTAGTTGAAAGACTCAGTTGACAATTGAATTGAAAAGTGTATGGGGCGCATAAGAATCAATAAAAAAGCCGTTTATTAATTTTGGTAACTTAGGGATTTTTAGGGATATTGCATTTTATAATAAATTTTTTTAAATATTTTATATACCATAAATTTTCATAAATATTCATTCGAATGTGTATTCTAAGTCATATTACAATTTATAAAGCTTTCATATTTTAATAGTCGTATTCCTATTTATTTTCTTTGCACTATCAGTAGTGCGAATCTCTATTCAATTTTAACATAATTTAAATTGTTAAAAATATTTAACAGCAAAGTTAATGTAAATTTTATTCAGTAACTTTTTTAACAATAACTTTTACTGCTAAGTTCTATCTTAACGTCAGGTATTTAAGTTATCTTAACGGCAAAATATTTAATTCGTAGTTATTAAAAAAAAACAAACAAACAAAAAATTTGGCGAATAAAAGCCTCATTAACATTTTTAAAATTCACGTTATTTACATAAATTTTGCAAAAATAATATTAAACAATTTGGTTTTTTTTTGCGAATTTACCAAAAAGCATTAAAAATATTACATTTTAGATGCAGCTTATGGAAATCACTAAAAGTGTTTTCTTTTCTACACAAAAAATAAGTGGTAGACTTTCCAATCATGTTAGCTAATTTTTGCGAATTTCCACTAATTTAGCAATTTTTACCGAATTTTTGCTATTCCTTATAGTTTAAGTGACTTCAAATCAATTTTATGGTTTGGTTGAAGTATTAAAAAATTTCGCGAATTTTCGTTTTTTTTTTTTTTTTTTGTTATTTTCCGACATTTTGTTTTTTTAACCGATTTAATGATTTCAAATAATTTTTTTTGCTTCTCTCCAAGTTTGCAATTATTCGCGAATTATAGCCACGTTCGCGGTAAAAGCTTTTTATTCCTGTAAGTTTTCTGATTCTTTACAGCTTGAATACAGAGAATTCCACTACAGAACTATTTTGTATACCTATACATTTGTATAATAGACTGAAAGAAATATTTGCATATTCTAAGCAAATGTATAAATTTACATGTATGTTTAGTTAATATAAATAAACGCACCGTAAAGTATTTGTCATTTCTCTCTATGACTTTTTATGGTCCATTGTATTTGTGGGATAAAGGCTTCAATATTTCATCATTACTTATCCATACACGTGATGTTGTTGATAAATCGTTAAACACGAATGGTTTCTTTTAAACAGTGATGAGACGCAGCTACAGGGCGAATATTATTTAAAGCAAATTTCAGATGGTCTAAAAAATAAGACTGTGATACCTTGTCTTTAACATCGGTGAAAAATTGTATAGGTAATTTTAAACTTTCTCCATAAAAAAACTCAGCTGTTGAAGCTTTTAAATCTTCTTTGTGCGCTGTTCTCATTCCAAGTAGAACTGTGGGTAAAACGTTATTCCATGAATTATTATTATGACACGTAATAGATGTTTTTAAAGTACGATGCATTCTTTCCACTATTCCATTGCATTGTGGATGATATGAAGTTGTTGTGTTATGTTGTGCACCTACAAATTCCAAATTCTGCAAAAAAATTTGATGTGATTTCTTCCACGATCTGAAATTATAATGAATAAATTATTGAACAAACTAAGCAACAAAAACCCAAGGGAAACTACCATAAACAATACATCTTTTTTTTCATTATTTATTTATTGAATCTTCATATATTAAATATGAACTAACAATAATTAATCAAATCTTAACCTAATGCTTTATTTTATGTCCTGCCAGTACCAGACAAAAATTTTCTTCATCACGGGTTCTGTTCACATATGTAGGTGTTTATCGCTCATCTTAATGGGTAAGTGCTGCAGTGCCCCTTCTTCGCTATCATTTAAAATATTTCAAACTAGTGGATTTGGGTGCAACTTTAGCCTTTTAAAATATTTTACCGCATACTTCGTCATAATAGTCCTTACTAGTGGCACATTGAGATCCTTGTGGATATTTGAGTTTTTAACATACCAAGGGGCAGCTGTAATTATTCGAAGAAGTTTATTTTGGCGCCTTTGAATTTTTTCGATATTTGAGGCCGAGGCAGTGCGCCAGAGTTGAATACCGTAGCACCATATTGGCTTTAAAATAGCGTTGTAAAGTAGTAGTTTGCAATCGAGACTAAGAAAAGAATTTCTTCCAATAAGCCAGTTAATTTGAATTGCTTTTAGTTTCATTTGGGTTAATTTTGCTTCTAAATGGCATTTCCATGATAAACGCCGATCTAGATGAATACCGAGATATTTGACATGCGATTGTTGAGGCACTAGTTGATTATTTATTTTAATATGGGGCAGATTTCCCGACGCAAGGTGAATGTTATATGTACGCATTTTTGCTCATTGACCTTTATTCTACATTGTTTTAACCACAGTTCTAGTTGAAATATATGATCCTGCAGGTATCGAAATGCTTCACGACTGTTCTCGTGTACGATTAGAAAAGCTGTATCATCAGCAAAAGTAGAGGTTAGGGTGAAATTGTTTGTTGGCATGTCCGAGGTATATATAAGATAAAAAAGTGGGTCCAGGATGCTTCCCTGTGGGACTCCAGCTTCAATTGGCTGAAAAGAATGGAGCTGCAAAACAATCGATAGTACTATCGATAGTATCGATGGTTTTATTTTAAGTGGACTATCGATAGTTTTTGGTCGATAGCGATACTATAGAAAAACAAGAAAGAGTGCTATATTCGGCTGTGCCGAATCTTATATACCCTTCACCATTGTGCGAGCAGAATACAGAGCAACTAGACAAAAACTAAATAAAACTGGTAAATATTTTTTTTTTTAAATAAGAGACAACCGGTTTTGAACTTCGCTTTTCATAAGGGCCCAGAATATATGTACTTTAAAGGGTGTAGGATCAATATTGTATATACCTTTTTACCTTCGGTGAAGGGTATAAAAAGAGTAATTTTCGGGAATTTAGGGTTCTAATCACTGCATTCGATACTATCGTAACGAATAAACTATTGAATTTTTTTGCATACGATAGACACTGGCGTATCGAATGAAAACTCGATAAATGTAATGTCGAGTTACTCGATGTCGAATGCTATTATTTCAAATTCAATACATTTCATTCGATATCGAGTTTCAAGATACCAAAATAAATAATTTCGATGAATTTTGCTCGATATCGTATGCGATGATTAGACCCCAGTATTTCTGTTATAACTCATACAAATTTCCGACATTTTGATATATAGTGATATCCATAGGACGTATAGCAACCCTAAAATTTAGGTTTTTATAAAAATGTTGATGTTTTTTAGCCCATTTTTTGAGAATTTTGCTCATAAATTGCCCATTGTCTAACCGATTTGATAGTTTTATATACCGACTTAAGTTATATATAACCATTTATATAAACTTGTAAATATATATTTTAACAAAGTTAATTATAAAAAAGAGTAATTTTTGTGGATTCAGTATTTCGGTTATAACTCTGCCATTTTTTAACCGATTTGGCAGATTAATATACCAACGTGTTGAAGAAGAAATTTACCATTTACTTTAGTTATAAAGCTTGGACTCGGGGAGATCTATGGTTCCCGAAAAATGGGTATTTAAAAAAAAAATTTAATTTTGGTCATAACTTTTTTGTATCTGCACCGATTTTCCCGAGTTTTTTATAAAATATGTTCTACTAAAAATTTCCGATATTTTGATATATAAGTCATATCCTTAAATTTAGGTTTTTAGAAAATTTTAAATTTTTTTGTACGGGAGGTACCACGCCCACTTCTCCAATCCCGCCCACATTTTGTAGGATGGTGTGTATTGGCAACCTAAATGTGTGTACCTAATTTGGAAACTTTGGCTCTTGCCGTTCTCAAGATATACAGAAATAATAATAATACAACAACAACAAGGGATTTTTGGAAAAATTTAGAGGTAGTCGTGGTTTTTTGCTCATATCTACGTCATTTTTGGACTGATCTGGCTGAATTTCAATAGCAAGAAATGGTGGACTGTACGGAACATAAATGTAAAACAACCTAGCCGCTAGCATGTCTGGATTATCCGGAAAACACATATCAAACGTAAGACGGACAGACGGTCAGACGGACATCGTTAAATCAACTTCTCTTCTCATATGGACCCAGAATATATATACTTTATGGGGTCTAAAATCAATATTGTGGAAATTACAAACGTTATGACAAACTTATATATACCCTTTTACACCTGTGGTGAAGGGTATAAAAACATCACTACCAAAACAAACGTGACGCTGCAATTTCTTGTAAGTAATCAGACATTTTAACAAGTTTTAAAGATTTTAATAAATTCCTTTTTTTTCGCTCAGGCTATAGATATAATTTGGTGTTGACGGTTCTGAAAGTTATGGAAAAATATCTGCAAATAGTAAACAGTAAGTTATATGAATTTTTATAATATGGATCCCGATTTATTAACAGACACTCTTCTGTACGTACTAGTAAAGAAAATGTGGAAGAAGTTAGTAGCAGCAGCGATTCGGAACAGGAAAATGTTTCATTCAAAAGAGCACGTAAAGGCACTTCTGAAGTTTGGAATTTTTTGAAAAAACTAAAAATAAAAAGCATGCTAAATGCCGTACGTGTGATAAAATTGACAAAACTAGCGGTAACACATCTAATCTTTTTGATCATCATAAACGAGCCCATCCATCTTACAAAAATATGCCGACGCCATCAAATACAATAGACTCTTTTTTTCAAAAAGTCTGAAACCTTCAATTCTGATTCAGAACGTAAAAGAACTGTTGACAGAGCTCTAATGACTATGATTGCCACCGACGTACAACCATTTAGTGTCGTAGAAGATAAGGGTTTTCGTGAGTTTGTAAGATGTTTGGAACCTCGTTATGTCCTACCGTCTAGAACCAATAGAGCGCTTCTACAGCACTTTTTTCATACAAAGTTGGGAGCAAGCCATTAGGGTGTTCACAGTTTGTAGTTGGATACATGTCATTAGGGTGTTCACAGTTTGTAGTTGAATACATGCTAATATGGGTGTTCACAGTTTATAGTTGGATACATACCAATAGGGGTGTTCACAGTTTGTGATTTTATTTTCACCCTACAGTCGGTTGGTTTACTTAATAAGATATTCGTAAAGTTCGCAGCATTGGAGATATAATATTTTGTATATATATTTTATATAAATATATATTATATATATATTTTTAAGCCCTTGATTTGAATATTTATTTAGGATTTTAAATATTTTGTGAAGAAAATACCAACAAAATGGGTATTTTGAGGGGATTTAAGCGTTGATTTGAATATAAATTTAAAAATTAACGTATAACATGAATTTAAAGTCGCTTATACCAACTAAATAATTAATCTGATACATTTTTAACTTTTTTCTTTGATATACGTATGTATGTTGATAAAATTTTATTCTTAAAGATATTATATCATTTGTTTATATTAACGAACTCGTAGTGTTTAATTACTACATATATCGTTAATTTGATATTCTACATTGTAGAATATCAAATCTACAATGTAAGTTTAGTGAAGAATTTAATTCGATCTATGCTTATGTTACATATATACCTTTAACCTGTTGATATAGTATACATTTAAACCTTATACATGTTGATGCAATAAAATTTCTATTTAAATAACCATAGTATATGGTTTATTTAATGTTTTGATAACATTTAGTAAAAGTTTATTTATGGTATAAACTTGAAGTTGACTATATCAGTAGAATTAAATAATATTAAAAAAATAAAATCATATAACAAAATCAATAAAGATTATCAAAAAAAAAAAACAAATGGATAACATAGGGTTTTTGAATGCTTGATAAGGAAAAACCTAATATATATACGCATAATGTATTATTATAACCACTTTATATTTTTTTTTCTAGTTTAATAATAAACCATAAACCCATTCCATAACAACCCATAGAATATTATATAAAACCATACTATTTATATAATTAAAACCACAAAAAAAATCACAAACTATACTTATTTATATAATTCACTTTTTATATTATATATTCAAAAATTAATGTAAACCATAAACTTTAAGTCGCTTATGCCAACCAAAAATTTAATCTGATACATTTTCAACTTTTTTTCTTTGATTTATGTGTGTGCGTTGCTAAAAATTTCATTTGTTTGTATTAACTAGCTCGTAGTGTTTGTTTAATCATATATATTATTTCTAAAGCACTTTTTTTTGTCGGTTGCAAATATCTCCCATACCACCGCATCAAATTTAATGAATGATATCTCATTTTAAAGCTTATTTCTAACACTAATGACGAAAAATAATTAGAAATTGAAAAATTAATATTTTCATTGATAAAAATTACGGTGCGAAATATTCGCACAAGTCATCTAGTATATCGTATTATATTTCTTTAAAAATTAAAATTATACAAACTGGAGATTTATAATTATGTATAATCAATTAATCCAAAAATTTTTTATATATGTATGTATGTAACGCTGAATTAGCATTATTTTTAAAGTTTTTTTGTTTTGTTGTTACTTAATTTTAAGATTTCGCATTATGATGAAATTCTTATAACTCTTAATATTAATCCTTATCTATAACAACTTAACATACACATTAATAAAGATGACTCAACTAACCAAACCAAACAAAACCAAACCAAACATGTTTGGTTTTCTGAAATTATTTTATTCTATTGAAATAAGCCCCGCCCCTTATTTATAAATTTTAGGCTAAAGCTGAGATCACACGATTGCCGCAAATGCACCAATATGGCACAATTTTGATTGTGCTTTATTGACGCACAATAAAGAAATTGCACCAATCAAATATTCTGAAATCACACGATTGCCCTGTTTTATACAAATTTAATTGCCGCTTGTTGGTACAACGTGAAATGGGTACAATAATTGCCGCAGCACAGTCACACGATTGTTCTTACTTGACAACTGCGAAAACAGCTGTTGTTGTAGCTTTTTATGTATGTATGTATGTTCATTAAAATCGAAAAATTTGTTCATATACATAGGTACCTACTATACAATTTTTTGTTGAATACTTTTATTTGAAATATTTTAAGAAAAATTTATGAAAATCCAAAAATTAACAAATTAAATAATAATATTCGCACTTAACAGCTACATAGTATAGCAAAAATTAAAAAAAAAACTAAGATGCATAATAAATAAATACATATTTATCTTCATAACTTACTACGGGAAATACAAAAATGTAAAATTTATTAAAAAAAAGGCAAATATTGGCGCATATTGTGTTGTTTGATTGCCGCACGAGAAGACAATATTTATTGGTGCATTTTTGTTATTTTTATTGACGCGCGGTTGCATAGCAAACAGTCACACGATTGCCGCACCAGGGTTGCATTTGATTGGTAAAAGTAAGCACAATATTGTCCTCGATTGGTACAAGAGCCAATTGGTTGTGCAGTCACACGATTGGTGTATTAAAAAGTGTGAAAATTGGTGCATTGCGGCAATCGTGTGATCCCAGCTTAACAATAATAACGTGACTACAGCAAATATGATAAGTGGTAAAAATTTTCAGTATAAATACCGCTGCTATTTCTCAATTGAAATCAGTCCTGTTTGACAATTCATCCAGTGTACATTAAATTTTTATTAAATAAAAAAAAAAAAATCAAATCATAAAATAAAATAAAATAAAATGGCTCTTTATATTTGTGAATATTGTAAAAAAGAATTTACACAAAACAGAAATTTAAATCGTCACATTAGATTGTATCATGACGGTCCGTCCTCATCATGGAAGTGTTAAACATGTAGCTTAAAATTTTCAAATCGCAATGAGTTTGTAAAACATGCACATTTTACAGAACACATTAAAGAAATGGAAAAAGCTAATGATGTTTATTGCAAAGCATGTAATAAACATATTCCAAAATTAAATTATCATTATGATTTGAGAACAAATGACCATAAATTTAATTGTGACAAATCTACTGATACTAATAGTGTGAAATGCATTAAATCAGCCTTAAAAAATCGCATCGCTACATATATATTAGAGAATTATAATAAAGGAAACTTAATACCAGAAACATATTTATGTGAACAGAAATCCAAAATAGGCCAATTGTTGATGAATATTATTCAAAAATATTCATCCATAAAATTTAACATTGAACTATTTTGTGAATATATATTGGTAAAGGAAGAAGAAGACTCGTGCGCTATCGAAGTCAAGTCTCATCAAACGAAAATGGTCATCCTAAGTACAGCAACAACAATAGATGAGATTCACCAGATTTATGATAACCATTGTTATATCGTTGTGAAAAAGATGAGTGAATTTCAAGAGCGTGATAGTGAATGGGCGTTAATTATGATTTCTCATCTCGAAATCAATATTAACCAATATAATTCCATCAAAGGATCGCGATACATTCCTTTACCAGCATCAATAATGAAGAAAAAAGCATGTGTCAACGTACAAAATCGAGATGAGTACTGCTTCAAGTGGGCTTTAATATCAGCACTATACCCAGTCGCTCCTGAGTATACAAAGAGGTGTTCATCATATAAAATTAATAATATTGAAGATACTATAATTGTATTGAATAATGGAATCAAATTAAATTTCACCAATTTAAATTTCCCTCTATCGGTCAACAAAATAAGAGATTTTGAGCTAATGAATCCTGAAATTATTGTGAATGTGTTTGGGTTAAAAGGTGATGTTATAGTGGGGCCATACTACTTCACCAAAGAAGAAAAGTCTAAACATATTAACTTATTACTGCTAGAGGACGGTTAAAGATTCCATTATGTATGGATCAAAAATATTTCTAGGTATGTTCATAATATTTACAAAACTATTTATAGGTATATATATATATATATATTAGCGTGGCCGTTAGTTGTATGGAGAACTTTTTTTTTTTGATTTCTCATATTCTCCCCCCCCCCCCAAATCGGTTCAGTTTTATGTAAAAAAAAAATACAAAAAAATTTCGTAGCGATAAGTTGTGTTTTAGGGGGGGCGTCGGCCCCTCAAAGTTTGCATTAAGCCATTTATTCAAATGTAATTTGCTTGCATATGACTATCTCTTAAAAACAACATTTTACAAGAACATAATATATGGCAATATTTTAGCTCTTCTAGTCAATAACATTAGCCTCGAAGAAAGTTTTTTGCTAAAATTAATATTTAAGAAAATAATTAAGAAAATAACAACAAAATTCCAAACATTTTATATACGTTTTATATATATAAAAGAGGGATTTAATGTCAAGTGAACTAATTTTGAAATCGAAATCTTTCGATTTGGATGAAATTTGCACAAACGTTAGACCTATTGAATAGTAGTTTAGACACAAGTCTTCAACAAGATCGGTCAAAAAGTTTCTGAGTTTGGGGGGATCAAAGTTTGAAATTTTGGCCATACAGGTGTTCTTTCACATCCATGTAACTTATTACCAATTGGGGTTAGCAAAATTTGTCTCAAGCAGCTTAGATAGTTATTTAATCAATCTTTTAAAAAAAATTTTTTGTTTTCCGGGGTACAATGCAGTAAACGTCATTCTATTGCTAACAATAAATATATTAGTGATTATGATTCCTCCAAGGAATCAAATTATCTAATGTATTTAGATGTAAATAATTTATATGGATATGCAATGTCTCAATATCTCCCCTATAAAAATTTTAAATGGGTTGAAGACATAGAAAATTTTAATATCAATAACATTAAAGAAGATTCCGATTTAGGATATATATTAGAAGTAGATTTAGAATCCACATTACACGATTATCATAACGATTTACCGTTTTGTGTTGAAAATAAAAAAATAGAAACAATGAAACAAATAAAATTAATTGCAGACTTAAATGATAAAACAAACTATATAATACATTATAGAACATTACAACAATGTCTTCAACATGGATTGATTTTAAAGAAAATTCATAGATCAATTTAATCAATCCAATTGGTTTTGAATATATACATTGACTTAAATAACCACTATAGAACGTTAGCAAAAAACACTTTTCAACAAAATTTCTTTAAATTATTAAATAACGCCGTATACGGTAAAACTATGGAAAACGTTGATAAACGTAAAGATATTAAAATAGTATGTGAATTGGAAAGCAGGGGTAAGAGATTAGGTGCTAGAGTTCTTATAGCTAAACCCAATTTCCATAGTTCCCTTACAATTCACGAGGATATGGTTGCTATTGAGTTGGGAAGAGTAAAGACTGTATACAATAAACCAATTTACATCGGATTTTCGGTCTTAGAATTATCAAAATGGAAAATGTATAATTTCCATTATGACTATATTTTAGTTTAAAATTCTTTCTATTGTTTTGTATTAAAATTTTAAACTTTAAAACTTAGAGGGTATCCTCGTTTTTAAATATATCCATGGTATACTCCAGAGGATTAGCTTTGAAATCGTTTCAAAACGAAAACATGTCGTTAAAAAACGAAGACATGTCGTTTCAATGCAAACTCTTTTTAACAATGACATGGTCCCTACTTGCATTACATTGGACCAGCCCAGGATCAAAATGCATCAAGTAGTCCAATATAATTTGCAGGGTATAATAAAAATAATACATATAATACGTGTATATGCACATACTTATAAGAATACGTAAATTACTTACCCCTATTTATTAAGTTTTTGCACATTTTCCGTTTTTGTCCGCAAAGATATTTTTTAAATATAAAACTAACAATTATTTTATTCTATTAAATGTTTTGACAGCAAAATTTAGTAAGCAAGTGTTGATCAATATTTTATTACTTTTTTTTCTTTATTTAAAATTATTTATTTAGTCTTTGTTAAAAATTTAGATTTCACTTTGGTACTGTTTAACACTTTCTAATATAGTTTCCTACTTTTTTTCTTCTTTTATACTACTCGTAGCAAATATTTCTGCCGGGCTTATATCGCGCCAATCACTATTTACTAAATTCATGCCCATATTAGGAAATTCTCCTGCATTAAACTCAAGTACATTTTCCCGCTACTGTGATGGCGACTAGTTTTACTATTTTACATTTTACTAACATATAATTTCGGGTTTAAAAAATTCAACTATTTTCCTATAGTAATTTATGTTGAAGAAAAAGTTTAATATATTAACTGGCTTTGAATTTTAAATTTTGAAATTTGGAGAAAAATTTTCATGTAATTTTTTGTTTGTTTGAGTACATACACTGAAAGAATTTTCTTCGCAATACCAATGAATTTTGACATTAATCCCATGAAAAATGGCATTAAAAAGGAACCTATGCAGTGCTTCGTTGGATCAATGAAACCTGTTTCATTAAAAGGAATTAATGAAAAATTACATAAGATCTATGAATATTATTCATTGAATAAATACTTTCAATAAAGTAAAAACATTTTTTGTTTTTATTTTTTATTTTTTTTAATTATTTATTTTTTCTTATTTTATTTTACTTTATTTTATTTTTTATTTTTTTTCTGTCTCTGGCGGGATTCGATCGCGCAACCTCGGTGCTGATAGACTAGCTCACTACCAGCTAGTCTACCGGGGCAGTGTAGTTTTTGAATAAAAAAACTATGTTTTTTACTCAATTAAGAGCGTAAATATGAGATTAAATTGTCCATAATAACAATAACAAGGTTGATTGAAAGTTTTTGTTATTTTTATTGTCATATTGAAAATTTAAATTTATGAAGGCAATTATTGAAATATGTTGCTTTTATAAAAAAAATTTTTGATTTCATAAATTTAATGGCATACATGTAACATTAGATGTATGAAATTATTAAATCTTACATTTTTTAATTAACAATTAAACATTTTTTTAAGGAAACTATAATTTTGTGTTAATTTATGAATATAGTTATGTTTGTATATTGTTTTTTTATGTTCCCAATTAAAATTTTTTGTTTAACTTAGACAAACTTAAGTTTTCATATATCCAATGAAATATTTTAACGTAATAACGTTAAAATTCCATTTAAACAATGAAAATTTTCATTTACCCAAGGAAAATTTTTTTATGAAAATGATTCATTAAATATATGAAGCATTTTTCTTTCAGTGTACATACGTTCTACGGAAAGATAAAGATAAATTTATAGAATTGTGTGCAGGTTCTATAAGTAATAGTACATAATGTTACATCTTATATAGTCGACAGCGCTGGTCTCAAAACTAACATCATAAACATAAAATTTGTGGTAAGGTTCTTGTTTGCTGTGACCGATTTATAGTAAATTGTGTATTTTTTGATTTTAGGATTGGTCAGTGAGTTTTGTGGTGCATAATAGTGCTGGGATACTATCGATATTTTCTTCTATCGATATTTATCAATAGTTCAGATTTCACTATCGGTATATCGATATTACTATCGACTGAATGTTTGTACTTGTGCAGGAAAACGTGAATTATTTTTTTATAAGGCTACAGTTCGTTGTTTTTATCACTTTATTGAATGTATGAGACGTATGTATATACGCACGTTATTTAAGATGGCAGTTTTTTAAAAATTGATAAGTACCTTTCTGAAGGAACCGAACTAACAGGGACTATAAGATATTCCATTGCTACTTTAAAGAATTTTCTAAATTCTAAACCCAAAAAGGTAATCAATCTAGCGGACTTATCCTCTAAAGGTCGTTCATTGTTTTGTCTTATGCTTGCCATTGCATTTGGATTTGCATTTTTTTACAACATAACTAAAATATTTGACATTTCAGTCCCTATATAAACAAGTACAAATTTCGACTTAAAGGCCTTAAATTTTTTTGTATTTAGTAGTGCTACCATACTTTTATCTTTAATAAATAAGACTTTTCAAATAAAGCTCAAAAAACCCATCTGTTTTAAATACGATTTAAGTTTGTTATGGAAATTAACTTAATATTGATTTAAATACTATCCTGAAAATTGGGCATCAGTCACGTAATCAAAGTAGCATATTTGGTTGCTGTTGTTTAAAAAACGTGTGATTTGTTTTTTTATACCCTTCACCTCAGGTGGAAAAGGGTATATATAAGTTTGTCATTCCGTTTGTAATTTCTACAATAGTGATTTAAGACCCTGTAAAGTATATATATTCTGGGTCCTTATGAGGAGAGAACTTGATTTAACGATGTCCGTCCGTCCGCCCGTCTGTCCGTTATGTTTGATATGTGTTTTCCGGAGACTCCAGACATGATAGCGGCTAGGTTGTTTTACATTTATGTCACATATAGTCCACCATTTCGTGCTATTGAAATTCAGCAAGATCGGTCCACAAATGGCTGAGATATGACGAAAAAACCACGACTACCTCTAATTTTTTCCAAAAATCCCTTGTGGTTGTTGTATGTTTATTACTTTTTGCTGTATATCTGCGGAACGGCAAAAGCCAAAGTTTCCAAATTAGGTACACACATTTAGGTTGCCAATACACACCATCCTACAAAATGTGGGCGGGATTGGAGAAGTGGGCGTGGTACCTCCCGTACAAAAAAAATTAAAAATTTTATAAAAACCTACATTTTGGGGCTGCCATACGTCCTATGGATATGACTTATATACCAAAATATCGGAAATTTTTATGAGTTATAACCGAAATACTGGGGTCTAATCACCGCATACGATATCGAGCAAAATTTATCGAAATTATTTATTTTGGTATCTTGAAACTCGATATCTCGATATTGAATTTGAAATAATAGCATTCGCCATCGAGTAACTCGACATTACAGTTATCGAGTTTTCATTCGATACGCCAGTGTCTATCGTATGCAAAAAAATTCAATAGTTTATTCGATACGATAGTATCGAATGCGGTGATTAGACCCCAGAGTTCCAAAAAATTACCCTTCACCGACGGTAAAAAAGGTATATATAACTATAATTTCTTCAATATTGATCCTACACCCTATAAAGTATATATATTCTGGGCCCTTATGAAAACCGAAGTTCAAAACCGGTTGTCTCTTATTTTAAAAAATATTTACCAGTTTTATTTAGTTTTTGTCTAGTTGCTCTGTATTCTGCTCGCACAATGGTGAAGGGTATATAAGATTCGGCACAGCCGAATGTAGCACTCTTACTTGTTTTTAAATATTGCAGTCTCTCCAAAGAGAACAAAACAAGGCGCTAAAAACCGTATACAAACTGCCATTAACCTACCCTACGATCACATTGTATAAAGAAGTTTGTAAAAGTATCTTACCCATAAAAGGAACCTATAAACTACAATTGCTAGTGTTTGTTTTTAAATCTCTCAACACTATTGGTCATAATACGATAACCTTCTCAAGGAATCAAACAACTCTGAATACCAGAAACAGTTCCAATTTAAGAACAACAAGATGCAGACTTGAAACAACAAACCAGAGAATTGAATATTGGATGTTTTTGGTACAATAGTTTGCCTTAATATTTAAAAAATAAAAACACTATATCTGCTTTCAAGAAGAATGTTAAAAAATTCTTATTAAGCAATTTAGAGATGCTTCTAAAATAATTTTTTACTTTAAATTTATTATATAACATTGTAAATAATGTAAATTTGTATATATTTAAATATTATAATCAAATATTTATACTGACACCACAATAGTGGAGAGGGTATTATGCATTTGTGCTGATGTGTGTAACGCCTTAAAATAGTGGCCCTAGACCTTAAAGTATACCGATCTACTCAGAATCACTTTGTGAGTCGAACTAACGATGTCCGTCGGGCTGGCTGGCTTTCTGTCCATGTAATCTTGTGCGCAAAGTACAGGTCGCAATTTTGGAGATAATTTAAAAAAAATTTTGGTCAAAGGTTCTTATTGGCACAAAGACCAAGCCTATTGAAAATGGGCCGAATCATAGGACCACGAGGGAAGATAGGGGGAAATTTCTTCCTCTCAGAAACTATCAAACCGATTTTAATGAAATTTAAAACATAGATAGAACCATATCTATAGGGACACATTAGCTATACAGTTTTTAAAAAAAAGGACCACAAGGGCAATTTCTGCCTCTCACAAACTTTCAAACCGATTTTCATGAAGTTTATAAACATAGATAAATCCATAATTACATGGACACATAAGCATGATGTGTTTTTAAATACTGTGGTGTAGGGTATCATATGGTCGGGCTTGACCGACTATACTTTCTTACTTGTTTTAATTTTATTTTAATACAAGTTTAAAAATGTTGTATAAGCAAATGCCAACTAGCCTCAACAATGTCATAATGACGCTGAGGCACTTAAATTGTAACATGGAAACTCGTAAATAAAATACTCTTTAAAAAAAAAAATATATATATATATCCAAGTTAAGTTTGTTTGGTCTTAGGTGTTACCATAAATATTTGCTATACCCACAAAAGAAGTACCCCTGTGTGCATTGGGGTAACCAGATGTTATAGGTTAGGTTAGGTTAAGAAGGGTTGTGCGCCCACAGGCACACCTCCACTCGGAGACCGAATACGATCCATTGTGATTCCCTTCAATGAAAATATGAAGTTAGAGAGATAGAGATAAGACGAAGTGAAGAAATAGAGAAAAGGAAGTAAGATAAAGACAGAAAATTAGAAAGTAGGACCAATGCCCCCCTTACAGTCCCCTCAACAGAAACAGCCGCGTTATTTCCCTGACAAACCCCAGTAGATCGGCCGGATTACATCCAGCTATGCACCCCAGTTCGTCGTGAAACCTATCACCTAGCCACTTCAGTCTGAGACCCTGCATCCTAGGACAATGGTACAGTACATGCTCGATCGTCTCTAGCTCCTCCGAATCCTCGCATAGCCTGCAGAAGTCCGGTATGGCGTTGTCCCATCTGCTCGCAAAAGCCCTGACAGGACAATGACCCGTCAAGAACCCTATAAGTGTTCCGAGACTACCCTTATCCAATCCCAGTAGAACCCTGGTTGCCCCCGCGTCCAATTTGGGCCATAGTGCCCTAGACACCCTGCAATCCATTCTGCCCCTCCAGGATCGGTCAACGTCATCACGGAATTTCTCCCGTATCACCCCATAGTAATAGCATAGGGGGGGTTTCACCCCCCCTGTCCCTTACCACTAAGTCGAGACCCGAACCCTCTCTCGCGAGTTCGTCCGCCACCTCGTTTCCCTCAACCATGCAGTGTCCTGGTACCCAACACAGCCTCACGTTGAATGCACCCATGAGTTCCCTAAGAGCGCTCCTACACCGCGCAACCAGGCATGATCGCACCGTATGGTTCTTCAATGCCCGAAGCGCCGCCTGACTATCGACGTAAATTGTCACCTCAGATCCACCCACGATGTGATCCAGTATCACCTCCGTCGCCCTCCAGATCGCTAGGATCTCAGCCTGGAAGACACTGCACTCATCAGGGAGTCTGAATGACCTTTTTACCTCGGTGTCCGCGATATAAACACCGGCACCAGTGCCGGTTTCCATCTTGGATCCATCCGTAAATACTGCCCACCCCTCAAACAGTCCATTGGATCCACTCCAAATTTCCCTACCAGGGAACTCCACTGGTGGTGTTGCACCGAAGTCCAGGGTCATAGTCCTATGATCCGAAATTCCCTCGAGAATAATACCCTGATCAAGCAGACCCATTTCGTACAAAATTCTTGTGTGATCATCCCGCCTAGGTCTAACTAAAGAAGATCGTAAAGTCTAAATAGGTTCCTAGCTGCCACACTTCTCACATAATGCTCGATAGGGGATAGATATAGTAGGATGTCCAGCGCTGCCTGCGGAGTGCTTCTCCTTGCGCCTGTGATGCCAAGAGATGCACTCCTTTGAACCTTGCTGAGCATCTTCCTATAGCTATCCACTCCCAACGCACCCCACCAAACAGTGCATCCATAGGTAAGTATAGGCCTAACGACCGATGTGTAAATCCAGTTTACCATATCAGATCTAAGACCCCAGTTCTTACCAATGGAGTTCCTGCATGTGTAGTATGCATTGAGTCCCCTTCTCATCCTCTCCTGAGTATTTCTCTTCCAAGACTGTTTGCGGTCCAGAAAGTTACCCAAGTACTTTGCTCCGTCCGATAGAGGCAACTCGACGCCATCTAGCACTGGCCCCCTAAAACCCTCTATCCTATACCTTCTGGTGAATAGCACCAGCTCAGTCTTCGCAGGGTTAACACCCAGTCCCCTATCCTTTGCCCATGCCGAGAGTTCACCCAGCATCACCTGCATAATTTCCCCGATCGTGGATAGAAATTTTCCCCTGACCAGCAGAACTATGTCGTCCGCATAGGCAACAACTTTCCTGCCCATGGAATCAAATGACCTAAGGATCCCGTTAACCGCAAGTAACCACAGTAGAGGCGATAATACCCCCCTTGTGGTGTCCCCCTGGTAACCTTCCTCCTTATCACATGTTCCCCCAGGCTCGAGTTTATAATCCTACTGCCAAGCATGCAGGTTATCCACTCCACCAGAAAGTTCTCAACTCCCAACTCCAACAAAGAATCCCTAATCGCCTCTATCCTAATGTTATTAAAGGCTCCCTCTATATCCAGAAACGCGGCGAGAGTATACTCCTTATGCCTCAGACCGTGCTCAATACAACCCACCACCTCGTGTAACGCGCTCTCAACAGATTTACCCTTCAGGTAAGCATGTTGAGCGTTGCTAATAAGGCTGGTCTCAATATTACTCCTGAGATAGAAATCTATCAGCCTCTCAAGAGTCTTCAACAAAAATGAAGACAGACTAATAGGTCTAAAATCCCCCGGTTTCGAGTGGCCCGCTTTACCGGCCTTGGGTATAAAAATCACCCTGACCTCTCTCCACCCCCTAGGCAGATACCTCCTACTGAGGCATTTCCTAAATATATCCACCAGTAGAAATGATGCATCGTCCGGGATGTTGCAAAGCATAGCCGGAAAAATAGCGTCCGGACCCGGTGATTTATATGGGTCGAAAGTATTGACCGCCCACGCCAGCTTCTCCCTTGTGACCATTTCCTCGACGCGAGCGGAAGTATGATCAGATGTCACGGACATGACGTCCCACTGACCGTCCCCCATACCACCGGTTTCCCTGCACCCGGGAAAGTGCGTCTCCATGAGTAAGGTTAGGGTCTCAGAGCTAGACTCAGTCCATGAGCCGTCATTCCTTTGGATGTAACCCAGGGCCTTAGGGTCCTTAGATAAAATCCGTCGGAATCTTGACAGCTCGTTGACATTATCGATGGACGCACAAAATTGTCTCCACGATAGTCGTTTTGCTCTCTTCAGATCCGCCTTATACCTGTTGAACTGCACCCTGTGATTGTTCCAATCATCTGGTGCTCTTGTAAGCTTGGCCCTATTAAACAGTCTCCTCACCGTAGACCTTTGAACATGAAGTTCCCTGGTCCACCATTTAGGCTGTTTTCGCCTACCCGGAAACGTGACCGGGCAGGACTGCTCATAGCTTTCCCTTAGAAGATGAGTGAACCTATTCACCACCCCCTCCAGATCCGTCGGCAGCAAGTCGCCCAAGGCCTGATGCGCCAACCCAGTTCGGACCCCTTCCCTGAAGGAGTCCCATTTTGTCCCCCTCGGGTTCCTAAAAGGAGGAGCCCTAGGTAGGTAAAAATTCAGTGTGAAGGTAATACGACTATGGTCTGAAAAAGTACAGTCCGTTGCCACCCACTAATCAACAACAATTTGCTCGTCACGGTTTACTAATGTCAGATCTATCACTGCCTGCCTATCTTTATTTCTGAACGTCGGCGTGTCACCCATATTACAGATAATAAGATTGTTAGTAGTTATAAAATCAAACATTAACTCACCTCTTTTATTAATATCGGCACTCCCCCATTGGCTGTGATGAGCATTTGCATCGCAGCCCAACACAAGGATTGCACCTCTCCTCCTTGCATATGCCGTGAGTTGCCGTACCTCCGTACCCGGTGGGTCCAACCCCTCATATGGCATATATACCGAGGCCAGTGTAAGCGTACGCTTCCCTTTGGCCTCTCCATTTACCACGGTCAAGTCACCGCACCTGAAAGAATGAGATATGAGAAAACCCAATTCACTTCTCGCTAGTATACACATTCTTACCTTGTCCTCTGTGGACGGGACGAACAGAGTGTATCCCGCAACCCTTAAACCGCAAACCTTATTTTTATTTATCCAAGGTTCTTGGATAAGGGCTACGTCCGTCCGAGTACTGGAGAGGAAGGTTACAAGTTCGGCCGAGGCTGATTCACAATGGTGCAGGTTTATCTGCACCACTAACAGCCTCTTTGGTCCTGTCATGTTTCGGATACCGAAACCTAACGTTACCTAAACCGAACCTAACAACCCCCCCCCCACATCCTCCAAGAATTCCATGGATTTCCGATCGATTGCGAAACGGAAGTCCTTGCCGGTATTCTCCTTACACACCAGTGAGGTCACTAGCCTCCATTGGTCAGTAAGAAGCCTACTGTTTTGGTTGCCCAACACTGCCAGTATAGTTTCCACCTTGCGTACGGGAGGTGGAATCCACACTGTCACTATGGACCTAATTGGCAAGTCGGAGGCTTGTATGACTTCAAACCTTGCCCCCGGATTAATGTCGCCGCATTTGCCAATTGTGGTTCTTAAGAATTCCAGTGAATTCTTGTTACCACAGTTGACAACCTTGACTCCCTTAACCCAGTCCGCACCATTGAAGGATACATCCTCCTCCTTGCCTTTAAAAACTGCCAGCTCGTCAATAAGCCTAGCCTCTACTAGCTGCCATATCTCGGTACTTATCTTCCCATCCGGATCATTCCGATCTATGACGGCCACCTGTAGATGACCCTCCAGGCTCGTCGACTTCTTCATTCTTTTCTGCGATGAAGAAGGCTGATCATCCCCAGATCTGACCCTCTTAATGGTCTCCTTATTGGAGCCATTAGGAGCATCAGCCGGAGATGTACCAGCCCTCTTCACTATGCTCGGTGACTCCGGTACGACTGGTTTCGAAGGCCCGTTCCTGCCCGCAACTTTTCCCCCAATGACCCCCTTACGAGAGCCACTAGAGGAATCGGACGGAGGATTACCAGCCTTCTTCCCCGTGTTCGCTACCTTAGCCACTTTGCCTCCTTTCTTGGGTATCGCCCCCTTATCCTCCGCAGCTCGTTCCGAAGACATGAGCGCTTTGGTCACCGGGGCAACCCCTCCTTTGTCTATCTCTCTACGGCAGGTTGACGGCGCCACCGGCCCTGTACTCTTTTGAGTAGTTTCCGGGCCGACGACCTCATCCTCCTGCTTTCTCCAAGGATAGGGCCAACCGAGCACGGTACTGACAGGGCCGTAAATTCTCTCGAATTTAGCGACGCTTTGTCGGTGCCTTCTCAGAAGGTGCCTATCCCTCGCGGAGAACGTTGAAGGATCCCTCTTCGCCATCTTATCCAGATATGCAAGAGAGCTCCTTGTCCCGTTCTGCGCCTTCTCCTCCTTCGTTCGGCTGGGATTCCTAATATCTCGTGGAGGGGCACTTGGCCCGTCCTCCACGGCGTCCTGCCGAACAAGTTGTAGACAGTCTTCTCCCGGGTGACCCCCCTGATGTCCCCTGGCCTCACAGATGAGAGTGGCAGGCTCTGCAGTCTGACTGTGGGTTGATATATCAATATCCAGCTCCGTGTCGGAGAGCAGAGTCAACCTCTCTAACCCCTGAGTAGCCCCGGTTTCACCACAGGAGTCCCCCGATTGAACCAGAAAACTATCCATATAAAGGTCGGTCAGTACCTGTCTCTCCTGCTCAATTATGTTCCCATGAACAGTCGAGAGGGTACTCTCCGACTCAGAGACCGTGACGTCCGACTGACCCTTGTCAATCTCGTCCGTCGTGTCCTCATTTTCCGTGATATTTTTGTTACTTGTTATGGTTTGTTTGTTTTTATTTATAAAGGATTTCATTTTTGTTCCCACGAGTAGGCTCGTACAGACGGACCGTACCACGCAGTGACGGCGTGCGTGGACTAGGCAACTAACATACAACAGCGCTTTGCCCTGACGCTGAGGGGAGCTGTTAACAACTAGTTTCTTTACGCACTAACTAGCCACACAGGACCTCGGCACTGCTACCAACCACGTTGTCCTTAAAAGTGCATCTTTCGCGCCCCAACCACTGGTAAAGCCCCCACCTTACAAGGAGCGAACCCACGGGTTGCCGCGCTATGATATCTGTACTGATAATGGGCCGGAAGTATGCCATTCACCACCGCCTCATTATCTTGACAAGATGAGTAACCTTTAGTTGCACACTCCTTCAGTGTTCTCGACCTCCCGCGAAGACGTATTCATCACATACATCATCCCAAGAGATCAGAACCGTAGAGTGCACTTAAGCCCTCGCATCTCGACAAGATTGTTACCCAGGCGATGTTATAAGTTTTAAGCAATTACATCGTCTCCAACTACTCATTTGTGGGAGGATATTAATCTTGGCACCCTTCTTATGGTGACCAAAAGATCTAATTAGCATCCAAAGTAATTAAATTAAAATATTCCTTCTTATTGTGACGTCAATATTGTTTGAATCAATTTCAAACAGGTTTATCTAAGAAAAATTCTTTACAAACATTTCAATATTGAAATTTGGGTTTTTAAGTATCCAAAAATTATAATTTTAATTACTTAACATAATTTTAAATTCTTTAATTTATACTTGCTAACTTCATATACATAAAAACTTATAAACAATTTTAATTAATTTTTTTGCTTAATTTAATTTAAAAATGTCTTAATTTTACTTTTTTTTATTATGAAAATCAAATTCTATTAATTGCTTTCTTTAATTTTCAAATTTCACATTATCGTTTGTTATCACACATTTAACTTCAATCTATATAATAAAAATGAAATGTTGTGTGTTGCTGATCGCATAAAAACTTATAAACAATTTTAATTAATTTTTTTGCTTAATTTAATTTAAAAATGTCTTAATTTTACTTTTTTTTATTATGAAAATCAAATTCTATTAATTGCTTTCTTTAATTTTCAAATTTCACATTATCGTTTGTTATCACACATTTAACTTCAATCTATATAATAAAAATGAAATGTTGTGTGTTGCTGATCGCATAAATTGAAAAGGCTTGACCGATTTGGACGATTTAAAATGATTGCCATGGTCCAACTTAGGTTTATACGGAAATAAAATTTTACCCCGCCCACTTTTTTCGAATTTCCTAAAATCAGAAAACGGCTGCATCGATTTGACAAGTTTTTCTTTCAAATGTTTGTATTAATCCATTTTAAGTTTTCATCAAAGGAAAAATTTACCACGCCCATTTTTTCTATTAATTGGACCGATTTAGACAATTTTTTATTTAAAATGATCGCCATGGTCCAACTTATGTTTTTACGGAAAGAAAATATTGTCCCGCCCACTTTTTCGATTTACCTAAAGTCAGAAAACCGCTCCATCGATCATTAGTAATCAAGTACCGAGCGAAGCCGGATCGGCCAGCTAGTAATTACATAATTTCGTATATGGTCACTTAATTTAGTTTTCTTATTTTCATTCAAATTCAACCATAATAAGAATCAAATTCATAAACCTACTAAATATACATACATACATACATACATACTTACACATACACATATTATCTAAACCATCCCTGCAAATAAAATTGGACCACCTGATCCATTTGGATAAAACGGACTACTCCATGGACTGGTCCGATGTAATGCAAGCATGGACCATGTCATTGTTAAAAAGTGTTTGCAGTGAGACGACATGTCTTCGTTTTTTAAAGACATGCTTTCGTTTTTAAACGACTTCAAAACTTATCCTCTTGAGTATACCATGGAGTAGTCTTAAATCTACTCCTTAGTGGCCCAAAGGTGGGTTATATGGTCCTCTACTAGGACATCGTAATGTTAAATAGACCAGGTTTTTTCCATACGTTTGGGTTACTTTTGGACTAGTCCTGGTCGCTTGTGGACTACTCTTTACACGCGTGTTTGGACTGGTCCTATTATTTGCAGGGATAAGCAACATTCTCAATTGCAGCTAATTCCACACAAACATACACACTTTGCTTAAATAAACAATATTCGTTAAACCAGCTGCGTAACATTCCTTTGTCATCCGGCGCACAGTGGGAAATTTTACGAGAAGGCGGTCAAAATTCCATTACTTTTGACTGGATCGGTATTTTTTTATGCGATTTTTTTTGCTCGATAAAACGTAAAACTCGACTGATAGGAGCAAAAGTTATGGGGAGTTCAAAATGCATTTTCATTTTTTTGTTGAGTTTCGGTGTAAAAGTTGAATATTTCAAATATGATTTTTTTATAATTTATCATTATTTCTCTTGTATTTTACAACTGATACTTATTTTTTTATTGTCGAACTTAGATCCTGTCAGAAAATGCCAATATTTGGCCCCTGTAAATTTTTTAGTCCCAATATTCACAGGGGCCAAAGGTTGGCTTTTTTTGGGACGAGACGAGTTGTTATAAGGATACAACTGAAAAGGAATATTTTGAAAAATGCCCAAATAGTATTCTTGGCTATCGATAACATTTTAGGTAATTCAACTTTTATTTTTGGTTTGAGATGTATGTGTATTTTATTTTTAAATATTAACTAGCTTAACCTGGTGAGCTTCGCTACACTTCTTAAATCACTTCTTGAAATGAGAGATATTTAATATATACATCCTATGGGAGGTATTTCCCCCCTGCGCCTACCCGCTTTATTTTTTTTCTCAAAAGTGTGGTATACCATAAGAGTGACTTCTACAAAGTTTGAACATTCTTACTATAACAATTCTTAAGATATGCGATATTAAACATTGGCGTCCTATGGGGGTGACACTTCCCGCGCTGCAATTTTATTTCAATTTTGGGGCTCAGTAGATCCTACTACAAAAAGTTCAGCAAAATGCGTCCAGCGGCTCTTAAGATATGCGATAATTAATATTGGCATCCTATGGGGGGTACCAATTCCCCTGTCCCTATCAAAAAAATAAGTAGCCTTTTTTATTTTTAGGGCTCACGTGATGTTACTTTAAAAATTTCAGGAAAATCGGTTCAGTAGTTTCGTAGTCTATAAGCCAACAAACAAACAAACATACAAACATTTTTCATTTTTGTATATATATAGATGCTCGCGGAAGAATCTGTAGTCTTTGTTCCTTTTTTCTTGCGCTTCTTCAGATAGATCTCCAACTGGTAGCATATTGTGTTGAAATATTTGTTCCCCATGGTATAAAATTTTATGAACTGTGGTTGGCATATGTCTCCAAGAGTATTTTTTGTTATAAAGAATTGCTGTTTCATTTGCATACTGGCCAAATTTTTTTGCATTTATCTTTCTGCTACATGATATAACTTGTAAAATGATGTGGAATCGTCTTATTAATTCAAAATGTACTCCTGTGATAATTTATGTGGCCTGAACTGCTTTATTTGTCGAAAATTCGTTAAGACTCATCTTCTTTAATTTCAGTAATGTGTCCTTGCAGGACTTATTTTTTTAACCGAATATCTTACTTTGGGTCACAGAAATTGCTGTAGTTCGCAAGGTCGTGCCCAGACGTGTGTACAATGGGGTATAGAAATGTAGGTTAGATTCTGGACTACAAGAGATTATAGATTTTTTTTTGACGCGTTTTGACGGGCAGGACTTATGCTCTATAAAGTATGAAATTTCCGAGAAATTTTGACATTAAAAAAAAAAAAAAATTAAATAGTTCTAGAGGGCGCAGAGTTAAATGCTTTAAACCACGTGTAGCTAATAAAATAAACTAATTCACAAAATTTATTCTGTCAAAAAATCTTAAAAAACAAAAAAGTTATGAGCATTTCAACTTCAAAAATTTACTCAGAAATTCAAAACTATAACCAAATATTGAGAAAGTCCATTTCGGACCACCCTGTTCTCAATGAAATAGTTGAAATAGGGTTGAAATTTTTTGGCTCCCGAGGTTCACTAGTATTTACTTTCACATGAATAAAAAAATTTTAAGATCGGAGAACATAAAAAAAAATAATTTTGGCCGCCTTCTCAAAATATGAACCAGTGTGCGGCGCCTGCTGACGGCTTTGGAACATGTTTAAGTAAGTGGTAGTTTTTTTTTTTTGTTTACATGTTTTATTTTTTTTTTTTTTTTATTTGTAATATGAATATAAATGTATGGCAACATTTGAATCTATACATAATGTATTTACACAGTTTTATACCCTTCACCGAAGGTAAAAGGGTATATTTAACTGTTAAGTTACTTAAACTTAATTGTTAATGTGAACTTAATTTTGTTCGTCACTGTATTGAAATCAAAACTACAACGCATGCATTATTTTAGTTAAGTTAATTGAACTTTATTGTTTACAATTAAATTATGTCAATTGAAATCAAAACTACAACGCATGCATTATTTTAGTTAAGTTAATTGAACTTTATTGTTTACAATTAAATTATGTCAATTAAAATCAAAACTACAAGCCATGCATTATTTTTAGTTACCACTTAATATGCATTTTTTATTTAGGTCAATTCATGTTAATTTTAAATTTATTAATTATGTTATTATTTTAATTTTGTATAAAAAGATGACCAATTTTACAAATAAATTGTATTGATTTACAGTCTTCATACACAAAACGTCATTTCTTCATTTCTTACAAACAGTCTTTCAGTTACAAGTACTAGAAAGACAAAAAAGGGAAAATAAAATAGTGTTAATTCTGACGAAACGTTTGAATTAAATCACACTAGATTCCTAATTGTTCATTGGTGACCCCGACGTGATAGTGTAAGAAGGCACAATCAATATTTCATTAACAAGGTTCGAGTAGGCGAACTAGCATTGACAAAAAAACCAAGCCGCCTGTACTTCCGCATTTTGTCCCATCGTCAGTTTCAACAGCATGTCCTCAATGGAAGCATTGATAAGCCTACAGAGCATCTTAGGCGAGAACATCCAGCAGATCATCCGTAACTTCAAAAAGGACTCGGCGGAGAGGAAAGTTAAGAGTTCCTATTTTGAAGAACGCATACGTCGTCTCTCAGACAAGTGGTCCGAATTCAATGAGACCGACGAAAAATTGCGTATACTTGTTGAAGATCAGTCTGAAGTAGACTACTTCAAAACTAACTACTTTGAGCAGATACGATCATTGGCTGAAGAATACAGCGAGCTGTTCCAATCTGAGTTGACCCGCTTGAAAAAAGAAGAGCTTAAGATCAAGCAGACAACTTTACAAGCAACTCACCGTGAGAACAGTGATCAAGAAAAAGGGTCTAGCATCAGGCATCATGGGACAAAGGAGGTGCCATCACATAATTTGATTGGAAAATTTACCGCTCGTTTGTCAGCACTACAGAGGTTCTTAACGGGAATGTCAGAACTGGAGATTGATGAGTCTCAGCAGTTTTACAACATAAGGATTGATACCATTAACAAATTATGGAATCAAATTGAAGATTTATATGATCAAGTATGGGATCAATGTCCAAACCCTTTAGATAATGGTCTGAATCAAGAGGATTATGAAAATCTAAGAGGAATGGTAATTGACGGTTTGACGAAGTTACAAGTGATGTCAAACCAACCATCAAGGACTAACTCGGCAGGTCAACAGACATTAATGGCAACATCACTGCCTCTGCCGAAAATCTCAATTCCCAAGTTCGATGGGGACTACGCAAAATGGACGCAATTTTATGACATGTTTCTCCATATGGTGCATCAACAACCGATACCTGATATCCAAAAGATGTGGTATCTTAAAACCAATCTTACAGGGGAAGCCGAAAAATTTGTGAGCCACCTATCAACAACCGAAGGCAACTATGAGTCAGCGTGGACTATGTTAAAAGATCGATACAACAACAAACGCATTCTTGTTACAACATTGGTCGAGAAAATTATTAGTCAGCCATCATGCACCTCAAACGCTGCCACTATTAAGAAATTACACGATACAACTCGAGAGTGTCTTTTAGCACTGAACAACATTGGAGTTGAGACAAAAGGCTGGAACCCTCTCCTTTTCCAAATCTTGATAAAAAAAACTAGACCGAAGCTTGCATATGAGGTTCGAACAGTCTTTATGCCAACCAAAGGAGCTACCATCAGTTGAAGACCTGTTATCGTTCCTGGAATTCCAGTTCCAAACTATCGAGTCCATCACTCACCGAGAGAAATCGGTACATACTCCAAATAAAACAGCAGCTACCGTGGTCAAAGGAACCCCCAAGTGTAACTGCTGCAATAATGGAAATCATGCTTTATATCGCTGCGAAAAGTTTTTAAGTTTGCCAGAGATAGAAAGGCTAAAATTTGTACAATCACAAAAACTGTGTTTCAATTGCTTCAAAGGCGAACACTCCTCAAAAGACTGTCCATCAAGTTCATGCAAAAAGTGCAACAAAAAACACAATACATTATTACACATTGAATCAAAATTTAATCCACATATCAAGCAGACTACCAATGCTGGCCCAAACATTGACCTAAAACCGAACACGTCCAACGCCACGGTAACATCTGCAGCTGCAGATACTTCATCGTCAATGAAGGACTATGTGATACTTGCAACCGCAAGAGTAAAAATAACAGCATCTAATGGAAATTCAGCAGAATTCCGAGCAGTTCTCGATTCTGGGTCGCAGGTCAACCTTCTCTCTGAGCAAGTGATAAGAAGGCTAGGTGTTTCGACTTCAACAGCATCATTATGTATTGACGGTGTCGGAAACGGAAAGAAGCGAGTTACAAGGAGAATAAACGTGAAGTTACAATCAAGAAACAATAGGTTTGAAACCAATTTAGAGGCATTTGTCATCCCAACAAGCATTCCTCCTCAACCAAGTCAGCACATTAATATTTCTAAATGGCAAATTCCGAACTTAGAGTTAGCCGACCCACATTTCAACCAGCCAGGAAGGGTAGACATCCTGTTGGGTGCCGAATATTATTTTAACCTAATACAACAGGAAAAGATAAAGTTGGCAAGCAACCTCCCAACCCTGTTGAATACATCACTTGGATGGATTATAAGCGGAAAAATCTCTTCATGTCAAGTTACTAATGACGCTGCAACTTGTGCGGTTCTTACCAATAATTCAGAAAGGTTTAACGACGAGTTACTAAACGACGTCATTGAGCAGCTGTGGAGAATGGAAGACGATGGATCAAATGAGAAAGGACTATCACAAGACGAACAACAATGTGAATCGCTATTTGTTCAAAATACAAAAACAAACGATGAAGGACGCTTTGTCGTCAAGTTACCTTTCCGTGAAAATCCTTCTGCACTGGGTGATTCCAAGGCGACAGCTTACAAAAGATTCCTTAGTCTTGAACGACGATTACTGAAAGATCCATTAACCAGAAATCAGTACGTCAGTTTTATGAACGAATATGAACAAATGGGACACATGTCTGAAATCGACATCAATTCAATACCAACACCCAACCATTTCATTCCACATCATTGCGTTTTAAAACCAGATAGCACAACTACTAAACTTCGTGTTGTTTTTGACGCTTCTGCCAAAACGTCGTCTGGATATTCACTTAATGACTTGCTTTACACTGGCCCAATCGTTCAAAGTGATCTATTTTCGATACTCATCCGTTTCCGCTTACCAAGATTTGTTTTCTCTACAGACGTTGAAAAAATGTACCGACAAATTTTAGTACATCAAGATGACAGGAGATACCAGCTTATTCTATGGAGAAATGACCCTTCCGCACCAATAAAATATTATCAGCTCAACACTGTCACATACGGGACGCGATCTGCTCCATATTTGGCGACAAAATGTCTCCAACAGATTGCACTCAATAATGAAACTGATTTCCCATTAGGTGCTCAAATGTTAAGGGATAATTTCTATGTAGACGATGGTCTTGGAGGATCAAACAGCTTATCTACCGCAATCGAAACACAACAACAACTAGCTTACATATTGAAAAAACATGGTTTCAATTGCCGTAAATGGAGTGCGAATCACAAACAACTTCTTCAAAACATTCCACAAGATGATCGGGAAGTGAATCTTGATTTTAATAGTACACAGAAGGAGACTATTAAAACTCTGGGTCTAATATGGCTGCCTAAAGCTGACCATCTTTGTGTGAAGGTGAAGGTAGAACCTGTTGATACAATTACTAAACGTACAGTAAGTTCTGACTTGGCAAAACTGTTCGATCCGCTTGGACTCTTAACGCCAATTATAGTTAAGGCAAAGATATTTATTCAACATTTATGGCAGATGAAGTTGTCTTGGGACGAAGCTCTTCCTAAAGATCTCAGCTCAACTTGGTCAGAGTTCCGCGAAAGCTTAAATTCTTTAAACAATCTTCAAATAGCACGACATATATTCAATAATGACATCCCATTAACCACTCAACTGCATATCTTTGCTGACGCATCCGAAAGAGCTTTTGGGGCAGCAGCATACGTTCGGTCTACATTTAAAGGTGGTAGAACAATTACAAAATTGCTATGTGCGAAGTCTCGCGTCTCACCAATCAAGAGGCAAACACTACCACGATTAGAACTTTGTGCAGCACTTATGGCTGCAGAACTTTCTCAACGTCTTCGAAAGGTTATGCAAATTAAAAGTTTACCAATCTTCTTATGGACAGACTCTGAAATTGTCTTGTCATGGATACATTCAAACTCATCCTGTTTCCAGACATTTGTGGGTAATAGGATATCAAAAATTCAAACACTAACTCTTCCAGAACAATGGCGACATGTTTCATCTAAGGATAATTCAGCAGATATTCTCTCAAGAGGTTTGTCAGCAAAGGCACTGTCAGAGTGCCACCTATGGTTTCTAGGACCATTATTTTTACACGGAAAACAAGAATACTGGCCTACAGAGTTTCGGCCACCTTTACAAATTACATCTGATCTTGAAAGAAAGAAAGATTCAACAATCGTTTTGTCAACCATACACGACTACAGCTTTGTATATGAAATCGATCATAAAGGCTCATTTAAGAAATTACAGCGAATAGTATCATATGTCCACCGCTTCATAACAAACACGTCCAATAAAAATTCAGCAAGAACTCAACTGAATGCTCTAAGTACAGAAGAACTTGAAACATCACTTAGAATAATCATACGTGCCATCCAAGGTTATGATTTTTCCAATGAAATCCAGCAGTTAAATAAACAACAAGAACTCGGAAAAACTAGCTCGATTCTTAGTTTAACCCCATTTATCGATAATAAAGGCATCCTGCGAGTGGGAGGGCGATTGGAGGAGTCAAACTTATCCTACGATGCAAAACATCCCATGATTCTTCCATACAACGATGAATTAGTGAAACTTTTATTTAAAGCAGTGCACGAAGAAAACAAGCACTGCAGTCCGCAAGCTCTATTAGGAATCGTGAGGCAGAGATTCTGGCCGATCAAGGGAAAATCCATTGCAAGATCAACAGTGCAAAAATGCGTACAATGTTGCAAGGCCCGTCCAAAGCTATGTCAACAATTAATGGGAAACCTTCCACAAGACAGAGTTACACCTGCACGTCCATTCATTAACACAGGCGTTGATTACTTTGGTCCAATATGGATCCACTACAAAATAAGAGGAAAACGGCCAACAAAGGCATATGTAGCAGTGTTTTGCTGTTTCGCGACGAAGGCAGTGCATTTTGAACTAGTTAGTGACTTATCGACCGATGCTTACATTGGTGCATTAAAACGTTTTATTAGTCGAAGAGGACGATGCCAAAATATCTATAGTGATAACGCAACAAATTTCGTTGGAGCAAACAATAAACTTACTGAACTCGCTGAAACAATATTTTCTGAGGATGGAAAAGAATCGATAGTTTCAACATGCAGCTCAAAAGGAATACAATTTCATTTTATTCCACCCAGATCTCCCCACTTTGGAGGACTTTGGGAAGCAGCAGTAAAATCGGCCAAAAACCTACTGGTGCGAAGCTTAAGTACAGCCTCACTAACATATGAAGAGTTGGAAACGGTAATCATCGAGATTGAAGCCATATTGAATTCCCGTCCATTAACACCTATGTCTAATGATCCTTCCGATATGTCAGCACTAACTCCAGGGCATCTCTTGATCGGTGAGCCTCTCACGTCTCAGGTGGACATAGCAGCCAAATCACCGAAAATATCACTGTTATCACGATGGGAGCTCGTCTCAAGAATAAAACAGGAATTCTGGAAAAGATGGTCAAATGAATATCTTCACGAACTACAGCTTCGCCATAAGTGGAAAACTTCAAGTCCCAACGTCAAGCCAGGAGATATGGTCATCATTAAGGAAGATAACACTGCGCCAATGAAATGGCCGCTAGGACGAATATTGAAAGTCTATCCTGGAAATGATGGATCCATTAGGGTTGCTGATGTCAAAATCACATCTGGAATATGTAAAAGGCCTATACATCGCCTTGCATTGCTTCCTGTTGAAGAGAGTCAACAGTCAAACTCAACAAATCCAGACCCATACGCAACAAACACAGACGCAATAGCCGAAGATGATAGTGAACCCAAAGGCAAAAGAATAAGAGTTCCAATCAACAATATATGCATAACTTTGCTGGCGTTGCTATTTATTTTCCCAATGATCTTGGGAACGCCAATCAATAACAAACGATTTGGAACTCAGCTGGGAATTCACTTTGAAGAAATAGGATCAACATATATATCTACAAGTCAATGGAATCTAGTGGTTTATTATGACCTTTCGACATACTGGACTGATACATCATTTTTGGCAAATGGCACCGAATCATTAAAACAAATTTGTAAAAAAATTGAGTCCAATAAGTCATGTATGAACATAATTGAACATCTGCAACATATTGAATCTGACTTGAGTCTTGATAATAGATTGCTGGACAAGTCTCGGCCAAAAAGAGGTGCTTTTGACTTTGTTGGAAATGTCGCACATTCACTGTTTGGTGTGCTTGATTCAGAGTATGCAGATAAAATGTCATCAACCATTGCCCAATTACAAGAAGACGATTCGTTCATGCTAAAACTCATAAAGGATCAAACTTCGGTGGTAAACTCAACAATGAACATCGTTAAACAAGGTCTAGCTGCAGCAAAATTCAAATTTGACAGTCTTCAATCAACAATAAATGAATTAGTAAAGGATGAAGAATTACGCAACGAAGAATTGTACCAATTTAGGCTTGCCAATATGTTCAATATGGGTTTCATGCAACTATCACTCATAGCAAACAATTTACAAAAAACGCAAGCAAGTATCTTGGATACATTAACTGACACTCATCATGGAAAAATCAACCCGTTACTGTTAACTCCGCTACAACTTGAAGTCGAAATAAAACAAATCAAAACGCATATGCCTGAGTCGTTAATGTTACCAGTACCTGAAAATGAGTTGTTAGAATTTTATAAGTTAATGAAAATAAAAGGTGGACTTACCCAGAAACACGTGGTGTTTAGTATTACGCTACCATTAGTAGAGCATGATAAATTTAAATTATATAATCTGATCCCCATCCCTAGCGCAGTAAACAACACAATGCTAATGATAGAAACTTGTAGTGCTGTACTAGCAATAGACACAACCCGAAGACATTATTTCCCAGTATCATCAGATCAACTTAAGTCATGTAACATCATCAAGATGGATATATTCATATGCTATAATATTCAATTGGAATACAACTTCGGCGCAGATAGATGCTCATGTGAAATTAACTTATTTAACAACTTCACTATTCCAACCTGCAATCTAAAAAGGCTGTCGGCAAACATAACGTGGTCACCATTAAATCACAACCAATGGATATATTCATCAGCATCAATCACACAAGCAACAGCAGTTTGTGGGAAGGAAATCATAACTATACATTTAGAGGGCTCTGGAATGTTAACTATGAACCCAGAATGCATTATTAAGCATGATTTTATTCATATAACTGGACAACAGTCGATATCAACAGTGACTGGGGCATCCTACACGAGCCTTGCGAACCTCTCAGAATTTTCATATAACCACCTTGCAAAGAATGAACACATCAAAAGATCCAATGACACATTGATGATAGACCAGATTTCAATGCAACTTAATAAAATGAAGGGTTTGCAAGAAAAACTAGAAGCAATAAATACTTCGAGGTTTCAACATCATTCAACTTCAAAAACCAGTAGTACAGTTGCATACTCTGCATTAGTCGTCAGCCTAATATCTATACTACTGATCTCAGCCATAACGGTAATACGCAGAAAATCCAGCACCGTTGCAACAACAGAAATGACACAAGCACCTAATTGTTCGACTCCGCCACCAAACAAGACAACACCCACACCACATCCACGGCAAAACTTCACAATTCAAGTCTAAATCTAATTGACTACTCGTCAATGCCGGGGAGAATGTTAAGTTACTTAAACTTAATTGTTAATGTGAACTTAATTTTGTTCGTCACTGTATTGAAATCAAAACTACAACGCATGCATTATTTTAGTTAAGTTAATTGAACTTTATTGTTTACAATTAAATTATGTCAATTGAAATCAAAACTACAACGCATGCATTATTTTAGTTAAGTTAATTGAACTTTATTGTTTACAATTAAATTATGTCAATTAAAATCAAAACTACAAGCCATGCATTATTTTTAGTTACCACTTAATATGCATTTTTTATTTAGGTCAATTCATGTTAATTTTAAATTTATTAATTATGTTATTATTTTAATTTTGTATAAAAAGATGACCAATTTTACAAATAAATTGTATTGATTTACAGTCTTCATACACAAAACGTCATTTCTTCATTTCTTACAAACAGTCTTTCAGTTACAAGTACTAGAAAGACAAAAAAGGGAAAATAAAATAGTGTTAATTCTGACGAAACGTTTGAATTAAATCACACTAGATTCCTAATTGTTCATTAACTTTGTCATTTCGTTTGTAATTTCTACAATATTGATCCTACACCCTATAAAGTAGATATATTCTGGGTCCTTATAAAAAGCGAAGTTCTAATCCGGTTGTCCGTCTGTCTCTTGAAATGGGTTTTCCGAAGCCCGCAGAAATGATGGGAGCTTGGTTGGTGTATGGATCTGTCAGGTATTCTTATTATAATCTTGCTACTGAAATTCAGCCAGATCGGTCCAAAAATGGCTGAGATATGAGCAAAAAACCACGACTACCACTAATTTTTTCCAAAAATCCCTTGTTGTTGTTGTTGTATTTTTATTACTTCTTTCTTTATATCTGGAGAACGGCAAAAGCCAAAGTTTCCAAATTAGGTACACACATTAAGGTTATCAATATACAGCATCCCAAAAAATGTGGGCGTGGTATCTCCAGTACAAAAAATATCCATGGTTCGAATCTTGGTTTTTAAAATGAAATTTTTTTTTTTTTAATATTTTTATTTTTTTTTATGTTCTAAAAACGATTTAAAAAAATTATTTACGAGTTTTCGCTTTTTAAATTTAATTTAAAATGAAGTTTTAAGTATTGTAAATATGTATATGTAAAAATTATTTAGTTTTTGTCTTGTTGCTCTGTATTCTGCTCGCACAATGGTGAAGGGTATATAAGATTCGGCAGAGCCGAATATAGCACTCGTACTTGTTTTTTTATAAATTCAAATTTCTCAAAACCATTTATAAACAGAATTAATTATAAATAGGCAAGAAATGTTGCAGCTATTATTGTTTTGCCTGAAATAACTAACAGCTTAAAAATCAACCAACGTTGCTTCCTTATACAACTAAACATTTAAGTTTATTTTGTTATTTAGATATTCATATTACGTATTAAAAACACTCTACGCACACGAAACATTTTTTTTTTTTGTTTAGTTTGATTTTTTTTTTTTTTTAAATACCTAATAGGGAGTTTTCATTTGAATGGAAATATAAATCCTTTAAATTTTAATCTCAACCATTTAAATTTTTTTTTATTAATTACATTTTTAAACCAATTTTAATAATTTTATGGTAAACTAAATTATTTACTTCTATTTTAAAACTTGGTGATTAATTTTAATAAATTTCAACTTAACAAACTTTATTAAAATTAATTATTTTGTTCACAAAATTGTATCCAATGTTGTTAATTACGAACAGAACCGTATAACTAGCATATTCAAGAACCTTCTAGTGGATTCCAGAACGTTCTGTTCGAGTTCGAGTTTCTATAATTAAGACAACAAGACAACACCCACACCACATCCACGGCAAAACTTCACAATTCAAGTCTAAATCTAATTGACTACTCGTCAATGCCGGGGAGAATGTTAAGTTACTTAAACTTAATTGTTAATGTGAACTTAATTTTGTTCGTCACTGTATTGAAATCAAAACTACAACGCATGCATTATTTTAGTTAAGTTAATTGAACTTTATTGTTTACAATTAAATTATGTCAATTGAAATCAAAACTACAACGCATGCATTATTTTAGTTAAGTTAATTGAACTTTATTGTTTACAATTAAATTATGTCAATTAAAATCAAAACTACAAGCCATGCATTATTTTTAGTTACCACTTAATATGCATTTTTTATTTAGGTCAATTCATGTTAATTTTAAATTTATTAATTATGTTATTATTTTAATTTTGTATAAAAAGATGACCAATTTTACAAATAAATTTTATTGATTTACAGTCTTCATACACAAAACGTCATTTCTTCATTTCTTACAAACAGTCTTTCAGTTACAAGTACTAGAAAGACAAAAAAGGGAAAATAAAATAGTGTTAATTCTGACGAAACGTTTGAATTAAATCACACTAGATTCCTAATTGTTCATTAACTTTGTCATTTCGTTTGTAATTTCTACAATATTGATCCTACACCCTATAAAGTAGATATATTCTGGGTCCTTATAAAAAGCGAAGTTCTAATCCGGTTGTCCGTCTGTCTCTTGAAATGGGTTTTCCGAAGCCCGCAGAAATGATGGGAGCTTGGTTGGTGTATGGATCTGTCAGGTATTCTTATTATAATCTTGCTACTGAAATTCAGCCAGATCGGTCCAAAAATGGCTGAGATATGAGCAAAAAACCACGACTACCACTAATTTTTTCCAAAAATCCCTTGTTGTTGTTGTATTTTTATTACTTCTTTCTTTATATCTGGAGAACGGCAAAAGCCAAAGTTTCCAAATTAGGTACACACATTAAGGTTATCAATATACAGCATCCCAAAAAATGTGGGCGTGGTATCTCCAGTACAAAAAATATCCATGGTTCGAATCTTGGTTTTTAAAATGAAATTTTTTTTTTTTAATATTTTTATTTTTTTTTATGTTCTAAAAACGATTTAAAAAAATTATTTACGAGTTTTCGCTTTTTAAATTTAATTTAAAATGAAGTTTTAAGTATTGTAAATATGTATATGTAAAAATTATTTAGTTTTTGTCTTGTTGCTCTGTATTCTGCTCGCACAATGGTGAAGGGTATATAAGATTCGGCAGAGCCGAATATAGCACTCGTACTTGTTTTTTTATAAATTCAAATTTCTCAAAACCATTTATAAACAGAATTAATTATAAATAGGCAAGAAATGTTGCAGCTATTATTGTTTTGCCTGAAATAACTAACAGCTTAAAAATCAACCAACGTTGCTTCCTTATACAACTAAACATTTAAGTTTATTTTGTTATTTAGATATTCATATTACGTATTAAAAACACTCTACGCACACGAAACATTTTTTTTTTTTGTTTAGTTTGATTTTTTTTTTTTTTTAAATACCTAATAGGGAGTTTTCATTTGAATGGAAATATAAATCCTTTAAATTTTAATCTCAACCATTTAAATTTTTTTTTATTAATTACATTTTTAAACCAATTTTAATAATTTTATGGTAAACTAAATTATTTACTTCTATTTTAAAACTTGGTGATTAATTTTAATAAATTTCAACTTAACAAACTTTATTAAAATTAATTATTTTGTTCACAAAATTGTATCCAATGTTGTTAATTACGAACAGAACCGTATAACTAGCATATTCAAGAACCTTCTAGTGGATTCCAGAACGTTCTGTTCGAGTTCGAGTTTCTATAATTAAATCTAAGTTCTGAAATACAGTGCAGCAAATAACAATTCAATTTTATACGACATAAATTATAATAATACAAGACAACTTATAACTAAAACTACAAATAATTCTTAGATAAATCTAATTTCGTAACAGTATGTATGTAAACTAGCAGCTTCTTCCACATAGGACTGTTAGAAATTTTGAAATTATGCCCCCTACCCCATTTCACTCCCAAACGCTAAAAATTTCCAAGATTAAATGGCAACATCTGCAGGATTCATAGCTAAATTTAGTGAAGTACATTTTTTAGTTTAAACCACTACTTATTAGTAATACAAATCAATAAAATATTATACATAATAGGTATGTCATAATATCTAAAATAATATCACTTCTCCACATTGTTAAATTGAGTACAGCCTGCGCTGCATCAGAAAAGTAAACTATTTTACCATGTCTACGCAAACCGAATTTTTTTTTTTTTTTTTTAATTTATTTTTATTATTGAATCTTTCTTATCGAAATTTACAATATGTATTCAAATCTTAATTCTACTTGTTGTTTATTAGTTGTTACCAGTGTAACCACTAACTGCTGTATTCAAATTTTAAAAATGTCTTCTAGTTAGGCTCAAAGTATCGGTTCTTTTTAGCCTCTGGTGACCTTCGAACTGAAGCAGACCCCGAGCGAGGTAGTTAGGGTGGGCCATTTGTTTATCGATTTAACTTATTGAATATTTTTTAATTTCCTCCTGGATAGTGGGGAAGTTGAGATCTCTGTGGATAATATCATTACGTATATACCATGGGGCGCAGACAATTTGTCGTAATATTCTAGACTGTCTTCTTTGAAGCTTTTTGATGTTAGATGCACATGCAGTACCCCATAATTGGATGCCATATGTCCATATTGGTTTTATGATGGACTTGTATAAAAGAATTTTGCTGTCTAAAGACAAGTTTGAGTTTCCACCGAGAAGCCAATGTAGTTGAGCTGCTTTAAGTTTCATAGCCGTTATTTTCGCTTCAATATGATGAGACCAGGTCAAGCGTCTATATATATGAATTCCCAAGTACTTAACATGGTTTTCTATCGGAACAGTGATGTTTTTTATTTTTACAGCTGGGCACGTTTGTCTTCTGAGCGTGAAAGTTAAGTGAGCACATTTAGCCGGGTTAACCTTTATTCTCCATTTTTCTAGCCAGGCCTCTAGTTCATTGATGTGGGACTGCAGATTTTGCGATGCGACTTTTGGGTCATGGTTAACGCTAATAAATGCTGTGTCGTCTTCAAATGTAGTGTAGTATTATTTGATCGTATGAATACATTCCTTTAAATATTATTTACTTGCATGAATTCATACCTTTAAAGAGCAGACATAAACGGGTATCTTATTACACCAAAATATTAAACCCTAAATAGCCGCTTAAAAGGTACTACACCCAAACGCATGGAAAATATTTATAAACTTAAAATTTAAATCATATTACACTAATTTTCCCATGCTTTAGTTTAAGTTATTTACACGTAAGAATAGGCTAAGAATTATTTTCATAGTTAGTATATAAGTAAGAATAAATTGTAAATAAAATGAATCATAATAAAAAAGCTGACGAGTGCACTAGTTGCACCGTCTAAAAATAAACTAAAAATAAAAACGGATTTCAATTATTACATGGCGATCCTGCCATTACTTTGGAGTGCTTAAAATTAAAAAAGCACCAAAAGAAACAAGCAAAAGGGAAGTGCTCAAAAGCACCCCTAAATTAATTCTGAATCCTGATCTCTCAGTTGCGAATCTAGCCGCCTGGCCAAAAGGCAATAGAATGAAGGATGGTCCTCGGCCACTCACAATAGAAGAGTATCGAGCGAGGACGTGGCCGGCAGAGAAAATCGAAACCATTGAGAAGCCAATTGCAAGGAAGCCGAAAAGAAGAGGAGGCTATCTGTGCAGGCTGAAAAGAGAAAGATCCCTCCTAATAAGAGAAGTCAACAGGAGCCCACCCCCCAAATGGGAAGATGCCACTAGAATGTGGAACAGAATAAACACAATTGAAAAATTAATGGAACAGCGCTTCAACCAAAAAAAAATAAAAAAAAAAAAACAAAAGTTTTTTTAAAAGAAGTGCATTTAAAGTGCACTCTTTAGGTCAGCAGGCGTTAACCGCCATTGACACAAATATTCCTTTTTTTTATAATAAGCAAAAAAAAAAAAACAAAAACAAAATTTTTTTTTTTACTACAAGTCAATAAAAGTATCTACAATACTATGTAAATTAATTTTAATTTTTATGAAAAAAAATATGTTTACAATTAAATATGGGAGGAGAAGAATCAAAAATAGATAAACCTAACGCTTACTTCGTTAATAACGTAGAAATTGTTGACCACACCTCTGAAATTAAGTCACTATGGACACTTAACTTAGTCCTTGTAATAATTGCAGCAATTAATCTATTACTAAAAATATATTTAATACACAAAACGTTACTAAAAAAAAGATATGCCAGTAGAGCAAACGATTTAGACAGAGTTTAAATTATTTTTTTATTTTTTTTTTATTATTTTTTCCCCGTTTTATGGATTGGAAAGGCATTTTGGAAAGGTGTAGAAATATTAAAGCAAAATTTGACAGATCTTACAAATGTCTCAATATAGACCGCCCAACTAAGGACGAAACCACTATAAAACATTTAAAAATTCTTATATATTGCTTAGAAGATATAAGAGTTCTTCTAAACGTTAACTACGCAAGATTAACTGCAGCTCATAAAGCAGCAGCTGAAGCGTTTTACCAAGACGTTAGAAATAAACTATTAAATATAACAAATAGAAAAGCTTTCAATATAGAATTACCAATTTCTCTTCACGAGAGGATTGAAATTGATAAATATTTTTCAAAAGTAGAAAGCACCAACATGACACAAACCATAGTAGAATTTTTGAATACAGCCTCAAAGTTAATCACAGACTTTGACGGGAAATCAGAAAATTTAAGATCATTCATAGACTCATTAACTTTAGTTGATACAATTAAGGGTCCTCATGAATCATCAGCGGTAGCTTTAATAAAAACAAAAATTAAAGGTAACGCAAGGAATTTAATTAGTAATGAGTCCACAATCATAGAAATTATAAACAGGCTTCAGACAACTGTTAAAGGAGAATCTGTTGAGGTACTAACAGCTAAAATATTAAATATAAAACAGCAGACTAAGACAGCAAACACCTATTGCAACGAAATAGAGCTTCTAACAAAGTCACTTGAAAATGCATATATTTCAGACGGATTGACTAGCGAACTAGCAACTAAATACTCAACACAAGTAGCTGTAAAAGCGCTAACTAAAAACTGTAGTATAGATAAGGTTAAACTCATAATGGAGGCAGGTCAATTTAATAACATGAATGAAGCAATAAGCAAATTTGTCAGCAGTTGCACAGAAGCAACTGGACAACAAAACGCAATACTTCATTATAGACATCGACCAAATCCTAATTATTTTCGTGGAACATTTAATAGAAATAATAACAAAAATAATTATTCACGTAACAGAAATAACAACACCAGCTACAGCAATAACAGAACTACCAATAGCGCCAATAACAACTACAATAACAGAAACCAACAAAGATATAATAATTACGGTAGAAATAGGAACTACGTACATAACATGACCAACGAAGAAAGACATCCGGAAAACTCGAATCTTCCCCTAAGATCAGATCAATAAAAAGAAAAGTGTATAATCTTAACCTTAACTATAGTTGTTCAATAGATATTTACATTCACAATACTAACACTCCAATAAGATTATTAGTAGACACAGGCGCAGACATTTCAATAGTTAAAGCAAAATATTTCAATATCAAAAAAATCAATACTAACAAAACCACAACATTAAGTGGAATAGGACAAGGGAAAATTGAATCAATTGGTAGCATATTCTTTGATTTAAAATTTAAAACTTATTTAATACCACATAATTTTCAAATAGTGGGCAATGATTTTCCAATAACTTATGATGGAATCATTGGTATGGATTTCATCAAGAAATATAATTGTATTTTAGGTTTTAATCAGGATTACGATTACCTTGTCTTACGACCATCCAACATACCACAATCAATAGAAATACCGATTTCGAATAACTGTAACAATATTATTTTGCCACCAAGAGCTGAAGTGATTCGTCAAATCAATTTTAGTAATTCTGATGATGAAATACTTATTCCAAATCAAGAACTTGAACCAGGTGTTTTTATTGCAAACTCTTTAGTAAAGTCAAATAAAGCATTTATCCGTATACTTAACACTAATGAAATAACACATTTTAAAAATCACGACTAGATCAATGACCAATAAAGGACAAATACAAGAACCTAGTAATCAGCAGATAATTAATAATAATATAAATAAAAAGCCCAGTATATATGTACCATTAAATAACACTGACGTCAGAAAATATCATAAACTAAAGATTTCTCCCGAAAAATGTTACATAAAACGAGGAAAATCTATAGTAGCATATGTACAAATTAAAGATTTGTTTACTAATGGGAATTTTGACTTAGGACAATTTTACCCTAGGCTCGAAAAAGTGGCCGGTGAACATAACATTGAAAAATTACAAGTGGCACCTAATGAGAAAATTTTCGAATTTATCTCTTTAAATAATTTTAAAACTATGGGCAATAGAGTATTGAAGAAAATAGAAGTAGCGCTACTAAATCAGGTGACCCAAATTGAAAATAAGAATGCCAAGGCAATTCTAGATATCTTGCTGAAATATCACAATGATCCAATAGAAGGAGGACACTGTGGTATATATAGGACAATAGAAAAAATTAAAAGATACTTTTATTGAAAAAATATGTCCAAAGACATATCGAAATATGTTAAATCATGCCACAAATGTCAAGTAGCTAAAAGTACCAAAAATATTAAATGTCCAATGACTATAACAGAAACTCCTAATAAACCATTTGATATAGTATACGTAGACACAGTGGGACCATTTCCTAGATCCATTCAAGGAAATGAATATGCTATCACCTTAATATGTGATTTAACTAAATATTTAGTTACTATACCAATTAAAGACAAAAATGCTAAGACAATTGCTAAAGCAATATTTCAAAATTTCGTACTTTCCTATGGACCGATGAAGACGTTCATCTCAGATATGGGAACGGAATATAAAAACTCGTTATTACAAGAATTTTGTAATCTCTTAAAAATTAAAAAACTAACTTCTACAGCCCATCACCACCAAACCTTGGGAACAATTGAAAGAAGTCATAGAAGTTTTAATGAATACGTACGTTCTTATATTTCAGTGGACAAAACAGACTGGGACGAATGGTTAAAATATTTCACATACTGCTTTAATACTACACCGTCTACAGTGCATAGTTACTGTCCATACGAATTAGTTTTTGGGAAAATTCCAAATTCCTTCCATCAATTTAATGAAGTAGATAGAATAACACCCTTATATAATTTAGAAGATTACAGTAAAGAAGCAAAATTTAGGTTAGAAATAGCATATAAAAGAGCTAAATTACTATTAGCGAACCATAAACATAAGCAAAAGTTAAACTATGATAGGAATATAATGGATTATAACTTTAAGCTAGGAGATTTAGTACTACTCATAAATAATACAGGTCACAAGTTAGAACAAAAATATAATGGACCTTTTAAAATTATAAAGATAGATTTGAGAAATAATATAACAATAGTTAATATGAAAACTAATAAAAAACAAATAGTGCATAAGAATAGACTTAAGATTTACCATAAAAAATAAATTCATGGGCCCAGGAATTTCGTAAACTCTTAATTATTATAAGGAACTTAATTTTAATTATTACCCTCGAATTTTATAAACTCTTTTGTAAACTATTTTAATTATTATAATTAATTTTGTTTTAAGAATTTTATATTTAAGAATTTTATAAATTTATAAACTAAAAACAAATTATTAATCAAAGAATATATATATATATATATATAGTCTTAAAAGACTTTTAAAAATCGTTTTTTGTGGGCAGAGCATATTTGGCGAACAGGTGCATACGTTGCGTTTAATTGCCGAAACTGTCTGCAAAATATGCTCCTTGTATATGAAATTTTTTGTTGCCATGTTTCCACATTATTATTCCCAAATAATAATGTGGGAATATTAAATTTCCTATACAAGGGGCATATTATCCAGACAGTTTCTGAAATTAAACGCAACGTATGCAGCTGATCGTCAAATATGCGCTGTAATTGCCGACTTTGATGCTGCAGGTTGTTGTCTGTGCTTATTTTGCCGTTTTAGTCAAATTAAACTAATTTCTCTTTTTGTGCACTATAAAACAGAAAAAGTGTTGCTAATAAAAAAAAATTTTTTAAAGAATGAGTGCTTAAAATTTTTTTTTTTTTTTTTTGTTTAACAGAAAAGAATATTAACTCGGCTCAGCTCCAAATTGATATTTATATAATTTTTTAGTATTCTTGAAAGAAGTTTTATAGGAACATGTTGTTCGCGTCAACGCTCCTAGTTAAGGAGTTATAGGTCGTAAAAATTGCAAAATACTTTATCCATATCTATTTAGGTAAAAAATGAATTTATAAAATATGGGAATCATTGGAAAATGCTTCAAAATGTGTTTTACATGGAGTTTAAAGCATCCAGATTTACCAATTTTGAGGTAATATTATATAGTTGTTTGTTAATTTTGTTCGGCATAAGGTCATGAGTTAAAACAAACTTTTAAATAAAAAATATAAACATATTTTGTTTTAAAAATTCTATTTTATTTTATTTTGTATCCCAATGAAGATGGTCAACAAAGTTGACCGAAATATGCTTTCCAACGGAAGACTAAGGTAAAATGTAAAAAGAAAATACAATATAATAGTCTGGTAGTGTATAAAGTCATTTCTGAAAAATTGTAGGAATAGAACTATTACAAAAAAGCTTTATAAAATACATAACTGAAATTTAGCTCATAGAATAAATTCGAAAAATGAAAAATGTTGAATATAATATAAAGTTACCTTCGGAAGGAAATAATTCCCAGTTTCTAAAACTATAAATTTTTAGGTTGGTTGTTAGACATTTTGATTCATAACTATTATCCTGCTATACCGATCTTGTTGGATTTCGACCCCAAACTGCTTAAGAAAGCTAGAAACAATTTGACATCAATATTGTTATTTTCTTTTAGATTTTCTAAAAAGAGTTTTTTACAGACGGACACGGATAAATCGACGAAGGTTAGTTCACATATATCAAATATTTCACTACCCACGCAAAGAAAAAACATGGTTGTGGTAAACATATTCTAAGAGCAACATACTATGATAAAATGCATGATTGAAGTCACCATATTAAGATTATTATTGAATCATAGTATGACTAAATATACTCGTAATATTACAACATAATATTTTTCGCTTAATCATATTATTATTCTGTTATCATACTAAGTAAAGATGTAATCAAATTATTGTCATGCTAATCATAATTAGTTAAGAAGTAATCACTTGTAATTAAATTGTTCAATTTTACGTATAGAACAATTATATTGCCAATGTGCATGTGATATTCGAAGGTGGAACAATATATTGGCAACAATCAAAAGACTTTTGATTTTTATTGCAAAACGAAATTAAAAAGAAGTGTGATTGCATCATTGTACAATGCTATTTATGTTATTCCTATAGGTTATGTTCACCTTTTTATTAAATGAATGAAAACCTTGTGCGACTTATAGCATAATATAGGATAAAATGGAAAAATTATGGCGAGTATCATACACAATAATATTGCAAGTGTATGGGCCGCTTTACATCACTAATATTGAATGAACACCGCTAAAATTTAAAATTTTTTAATTTCTTTAAACTTTTTTTTTTTATGGGAATTTATCTTTAAATTGTTTAACCGCTCACATATAAAATAAACGACACAACTGATTCAATATTATAAGAGTAAAAAAAGTTTAATTGCATCTTCAACATAATATGATAAATGTATAGAAAGTTATCATGTCATGGCTATTAAATATCATGATATGGTTGTGAGTAATATAATATATTTTGAAAGTTATCGTAATTTAGTTGTTAGAAAAATAATTATTTTTCGGTCAACAATACTCAAATTTATAATTGCGATAAACATTAATATGTTTACAGTAACTATAATATTGTTGATATTAAATAAAAATAAAATTTTTTTGTGTACGACAACAATATATTGTTACAATAAACATAGTATTGTTGCTGTAACCATGCCCAACAATATTTTTTCTCTGCGTGTAGAATCCGAAAAAAGCTTTCCCACAAATTTCATCCACTATTTACTTTGCCACAGTTTTTATGGATTTACTTAACAATATTTCTTAAATTGTTATTAATAAAGTCTGAAATGCTTTTTGATCTAGTAAACGTTGTGTAAAATCATTAATTTTATGTTTTAGGCCAAATACTAACGCAAATTCGAAAAGAACCAGTTAAAGACCAAAAATTTCCAAAAAGCCCCTTTTACATGTTCTTATTCACTCATGGCATCTAATTTAATGTTTTTAGGTCCAATAATAATAAAAATTGAAAAAAGTTCAAGTTAAGGAACGAAAGAGTACCAAATAGATCCCTTAAAAGATTCTCATTCATTCAGGGCCTTGCATGTTTAATTTTATGTTTTAAGTCCAATACCAACGAATATTCAAAAACTACCAGTTAAAGACCCAAAAAGTACCAAAATGCCCCTCTTAAAGATTCTAATCTACCCAGGACATTGCGTATTTGATTTTATGAAAATTAAAAAAAGGACCAGTTAAAGAACGAAAACGTACCAAATAGATCCCTTTAAAGATTCACATTTACTCAGGATCTTGCATGTTTAATTTTGAGTTTTAAGTCCAATACCAACGTAAATTCAAAAAAAGTAACAGTTAAAGACGTACCAAAAAGTTCCGCATTGAGTCTTATCACTCTGGATATTGCATGTTGAGTTTAATGTTTCTAGGTCCAATATTAACGGTAATTAAGTACACGACCTTCACCCATAATCGTTAGAATTTCAAAAAAGTACCAAGTTTGTATTTGTATTTTTTTAAATAAGTTTCTTAAATATAAAAATTTTTTGGTATTTTATGTTTCTCGGAAAAAAAGCTTTGAAGAATGAAATCGGAAAAAGGCAACAATTGCAAATTCTGAAATTGAAAACATTTATAATGAAATATAAAAATTTTTCAAATTTATGGGACATAAAACGTGTTTGGTAGAAAAGTTAAAAGTTCATAAATTGACATTTTTTGTATGTGGTCTTTCAACGACAATCAACAAATTTCTTCAGCTCATTATTGGTTTAACCCGCCGACCATTTAAGAACAATTAGTAAGGTATGGGTTTATTTATTTTGATTACCCGCTTTCTGAATATTAAGCATTAATTTTGCTCCATACCAACTCTTTTGAAGTGTATTAAATATTGTTTGGCATAACGAGCCAGTGCTTGGCAAATGCTGTAGAAGTTAAAGCAAGATAATTTGACAAGAAAATACATTTTAATCTTGCTTCGCTTCATTGCCGTAAAAAAGGAGTAGAAGTTAGATAAACTGTCAACATCACAATATACAGCATTAAATATATGTTTGCGGAACAAAAAGCTTATTTTGTAGAAATAAATTTTGAAAAGTGGCGTGTGCGGCACAAAATAATAATTTTCACTCTCAATAAAATACCTTTTTTGCAATTATAAGTGGATTTAGCTATAAATCGCTAAAAACCACACTTTTTGAAATAAAATTAATGAATTATTATAAAACAAACACAATAAATTATAGCAAAATTTTTTTAATAATAAGTGCATTTAGCTATAAATCGCTAAAAATAACTCCTTTTGAACTAAAATTATTAAATTATTATAAAACAAACGCAATAAATAATAGCTACATTTTTAATTATGAGTGAATATATATATATATATACATATATATATATATATATATATATATATATATATATATATATATATATAGTCTTAAAAGACTTTTAAAAATCGTTTTTTGTGGGCAGAGCATATTTGGCGAACAGGTGCATACGTTGCGTTTAATTGCCGAAACTGTCTGCAAAATATGCTCCTTGTATATGAAATTTTTTGTTGCCATGTTTCCACATTATTATTCCCAAATAATAATGTGGGAATATTAAATTTCCTATACAAGGGGCATATTATCCAGACAGTTTCTGCAATTAAACGCAACGTATGCAGCTGTTCGTCAAATATGCGCTGTATTTGCCGACTTTGATGCTGCAGGTTGTTGTCTGTGCTTATTTTGCCGTTTTAGTCAAATTAAACTAATTTCTTTTTTTGTGCACTATAAAACAGAAAAAGTGATGCTAATAAAAAAAAATTTTTTAAAGAATGAGTGCTTAAAATTTTTTTTTTTTTTTTTTTTTTTTTTTTTTTTTGTTTAACAGAAAAGAATATTAACTCGGCTCAGCACCAAATTGATATTTATATAATTTTTTAGTATTCTTGAAAGAAGTTTTATAGGAACATGTTGTTCGCGTCAACGCTCCTAGTTAAGGAGTTATAGGTCGCAAAAATTGCAAAATACTTTATCCATATCTATTTAGGTAAAAAATGAATTTATAAAATATGGGAATCATTGGAAAATGCTTCAAAATGTGTTTTACATGGAGTTTAAAGCATCCAGATTTACCAATTTTGAGGTAATATTATATAGTTGTTTGTTAATTTTGTTCGGCATAAGGTCATGAGTTAAAACAAACTTTTAAATAAAAAATATAAACATATTTTGTTTTAAAAATTCTATTTTATTTTATTTTGTATCCCAATGAAGATGGTCAACAAAGTTGACCGAAATATGCTTTCCAACGGAAGACTAAGGTAACATGTAAAAAGAAAATACAATATAATAGTCTGGTAGTGTATAAAGTCATTTCTGAAAAATTGTAGGAATAGAACTATTACAAAAAAGCTTTATAAAATACATAACTGAAATTTAGCTCATAGAATAAATTCGAAAAATGAAAAATGTTGAATATAATATAAAGTTACCTTCGGAAGGAAATAATTCCCAGTTTCTAAAACTATAAATTTTTAGGTTGGTTGTTAGACATTTTGATTCATAACTATTATCCTGCTATACCGATCTTGTTGGATTTCGACCCCAAACTGCTTAAGAAAGCTAGAAACAATTTGACATCAATATTGTTATTTTCTTTTAGATTTTCTAAAAAGAGTTTTTTACAGACGGACACGGATAAATCGACGAAGGTTAGTTCACATATATCAAATATTTCACTACCCACGCAAAGAAAAAACATGGTTGTGGTAAACATATTCTAAGAGCAACATACTATGATAAAATGCATGATTGAAGTCACCATATTAAGATTATTATTGAATCATAGTATGACTAAATATACTCGTAATATTACAACATAATATTTTTCGCTTAATCATATTATTATTCTGTTATCATACTAAGTAAAGATGTAATCAAATTATTGTCATGCTAATCATAATTAGTTAAGAAGTAATCACTTGTAATTAAATTGTTCAATTTTACGTATAGAACAATTATATTGCCAATGTGCATGTGATATTCGAAGGTGGAACAATATATTGGCAACAATCAAAAGACTTTTGATTTTTATTGCAAAACGAAATTAAAAAGAAGTGTGATTGCATCATTGTACAATGCTATTTATGTTATTCCTATAGGTTATGTTCACCTTTTTATTAAATGAATGAAAACCTTGTGCGACTTATAGCATAATATAGGATAAAATGGAAAAATTATGGCGAGTATCATACACAATAATATTGCAAGTGTATGGGCCGCTTTACATCACTATTATTGAATGAACACCGCTAAAATTTAAAATTTTTTAATTTCTTTAAACTTTTTTTTTATGGGAATTTATCTTTAAATTGTTTAACCGCTCACAAATAAAATAAACGACACAACTGATTCAATATTATAAGAGTAAAAAAAGTTTAATTGCATCTTCAACATAATATGATAAATGTATAGAAAGTTATCATGTCATGGCTATTAAATATCATGATATGGTTGTGAGTAATATAATATATTTTGAAAGTTATCGTAATTTAGTTGTTAAAAAAATAATTATTTTTCGGTCAACAATACTCAAATTTATAATTGCGATAAACATTAATGTGTTTACAGTAACTATAATATTGTTGATATTAAATAAAAAAAAAATTTTTTTGTGTACGACAACAATATATTGTTACAATAAACATAGTATTGTTGCTGTAACCATGCCCAACAATATTTTTTCTCTGCGTGTAGAATCCGAAAAAAGCTTTCCCACAAATTTCATCCACTATTTACTTTGCCACAGTTTTTATGGATTTACTTAACAATATTTCTTAAATTGTTATTAATAAAGTCTGAAATGCTTTTTGATCTAGTAAACGTTGTGTAAAATCATTAATTTTATGTTTTAGGCCAAATACTAACGCAAATTCGAAAAGAACCAGTTAAAGACCAAAAATTTCCAAAAAGCCCCTTTTACATGTTCTCATTCACTCATGGCATCTAATTTAATGTTTTTAGGTCCAATAATAATAAAAATTGAAAAAAGTTCAAGTTAAGGAACGAAAGAGTACCAAATAGATCCCTTAAAAGATTCTCATTCATTCAGGGCCTTGCATGTTTAATTTTATGTTTTAAGTCCAATACCAACGAATATTCAAAAACTACCAGTTAAAGACCCAAAAATCTACCCAGGACATTGCGTATTTGATTTTATGAAAATTAAAAAAAGGACCAGTTAAAGAACGAAAACGTACCAAATAGATCCCTTTAAAGATTCACATTTACTCAGGATCTTGCATGTTTAATTTTGAGTTTTAAGTCCAATACCAACGTAAATTCAAAAAAAGTAACAGTTAAAGACGTACCAAAAAGTTCCGCATTGAGTCTTATCACTCTGGATATTGCATGTTGAGTTTAATGTTTCTAGGTCCAATATTAACGGTAATTAAGTACACGACCTTCACCCATAATCGTTAGAATTTCAAAAAAGTACCAAGTTTGTATTTGTATTTTTTTAAATAAGTTTCTTAAATATAAAAATTTTTTGGTATTTTATGTTTCTCGGAAAAAAAGCTTTGAAGAATGAAATCGGAAAAAGGCAACAATTGCAAATTCTGAAATTGAAAACATTTATAATGAAATATAAAAATTTTTCAAATTTATGGGACATAAAACGTGTTTGGTAGAAAAGTTAAAAGTTCATAAATTGACATTTTTTGTATGTGGTCTTTCAACGACAATCAACAAATTTCTTCAACACATTATTGGTTTAACCCGCCGACCATTTAAGAACAATTAGTAAGGTATGGGTTTATTTATTTTGATTACCCGATTTCTGAATATTAAGCATTAATTTTGCTCCATACCAACTCTTTTGAAGTGTATTAAATATTGTTTGGCATAACGAGCCAGTGCTTGGCAAATGCTGTAGAAGTTAAAGCAAGATAATTTGACAAGAAAATACATTTTAATCTTGCTTCGCTTCATTGCCGTAAAAAAGGAGTAGAAGTTAGATAAACTGTCAACATCACAATATACAGCATTAAATATATGTTTGCGGAACAAAAAGCTTATTTTGTAGAAATAAATTTTGAAAAGTGGCGTGTGCGGCACAAAATAATAATTTTCACTCTCAATAAAATACCTTTTTTGCAATTATAAGTGGATTTAGCTATAAATCGCTAAAAACCACACTTTTTGAAATAAAATTAATGAATTATTATAAAACAAACACAATAAATTATAGCAAAATTTTTTTAATAATAAGTGCATTTAGCTATAAATCGCTAAAAATAACTCCTTTTGAACTAAAATTATTAAATTATTATAAAACAAACGCAATAAATAATAGCTACATTTTTAATTATGAGTGAATTTACCTATAAATCGCTAAAAATCACCCTTTTTAAATAAAATTTAAAGTTAAAAAGTTTGTCCTATAAATTTTATTAAAAATCGCTGGATTTGATAAGAAAATAGCTAAATTGGCAGCAGTGTGGAAAGAAACACACAGAGTTGCATATTACCAGCGTTACCATTTCTCATGTAATCTCTATTTTATAAGTATTTTTAGACGTAAAAATGATTAAAATTTTTATAAAGATTTTCATAAATAATAATAAACTACAATTTGCAGTATATTAAATGAAAGGATGCAGTGAAGTTTTTATGAAACAAACCATCTTAGACTCTATGTGTGCTTTATTACTGTAACGTTGTATAATTCTGTTTACTCCTTTAATACTTCATACCTTAACGATCCCAAATATATTCTTTTAGGTGCTAAAGTATCTAAAGATGATGAAATCGACTGTTATAGTCCTAAACATAACTGAAATTAAGCTCATAGAATAAATTCGAAAAATAAAAAATGTTGAAAATATAAAATTTTTATAAATATTTCACAATTTTTGGCCCACAGTCCAAAAATTGTATCTATATTATTTTTGTTGTTTCGCCAATGTAGTTGTTTATAAAAATATATGCAATTAAAATGCATTTAATCCATATTTTCCCAACGTTTCGTGAATGTTATGTTCACTTTATCAAGGGATTCGTAAAAAGAGAAATTAATTTTTTATTACATTGAACAATAATTTGTTGTAGACAAACATAAAAACATTAAACATGAAAAATTAAATTAAACACAAACTTAAAAATTATATCACAGGTTAGTTTTTGCACTATTTTTGGCTCGTAGCTGCCAAACGGTAATCTTCAGAAAAAATATTTCTCTAATTCATAATTCCTCATATGCACATAAGTATGTATATAATTACCGGAAAATGCATTTTCCACATTTTCCAGATGTATTTTTGAAAGAAAATTCGTGATATTTATGAAATGCGTACAATGTTGCAAAAAGTAAAAAAAAGTTAATTATTCAATTGTAATTTTGACACATACATATTTCAAATTTTTGATAATGCCACAGCTGAAAAAGGTAAAATAAGAATGATGTTCTAAAGAATTTTGAATTATATTTAAGAACTAATTTTTTTCTGAATATTACCACAGAATACACAGAACTGTTAAAAGTGACGTGTGAAAAAGGCCCAAAACAGTTGCGAGGGCAGCTTTCGAAGACACCGAAAGCGATTTTTGGTAAGGAAGTGGCAAGGTGTAAAAACAGACCGCAACAATCAACACAAATGGCGTTATCAAAATAACAAAACACAAACCACGTTAAACAAATGCATTAGTTTAACAAACGATGTTTTTTGTGCAAAAAAAATGTATTTAGTAATATTGTTTTGTATTATAATGTTATTTACTTACTTAAATATTATTTACTCGTGTTGTGATGAACTAAAAAGTTAATTTTTACAACAGTTTTGCAAATAAATCTTAACTAAATAAATTTGTGTTCATTGCGGCAAAGAATATGATGAACAGAGAAATGCAAAAGGGCAGCTTTCTTAGAAAGAGACAAAAAAAAAACGCAAAATCGTCCGTCTCGTTTTTTTTTTAATTCCCTAAGCTAATCCCGCGAAGCTTTACGCTTGTCTGCAGGAACCAGAGTCTCTGGCGGGAATCGAACCCGCAACCCCGGCGCTAATAGACTAGCTCACTACCAGCTAGCCTACCGGGGCACTCATACAGTTCTCTTAGTATTCTGTGATATTATTGGTTTCCGAAAAAATTCATGTTTTTTCCAAAAAAAAATCAAGTTTTAGACAAAATTTTCAATAGGCCCAAAAATTAGTTCGGCAGATAAACTAGGAAAACCCTGTAATCTAGCCTTAAGGAACACAATTGTACCATATAAACGTAGTACTGTACGACTTAGATACGATGCCAAATTAAAACGTACAATATTGTATACAAAGGCACACAATAGCTGGCGAAAATATAAAAGCGTATCTACGACGTAGGTCGCCTTACAGTTAATTCAGGCGTGGGCTTTTACGACGTCTCTTTTGGTTTGGTGGCCACGGTTTAGAGAAGAAAGAGGGGTAAACAAAAATACTTGGTAAGTGTTTTTTATGTCTTTTTCTCATATTTCTCTTTCAACTTATTTTCTTCTTGTTACGTTTTATTCTTTGACTAACTTTGAAATATCAGTTTGAAAATACAGTAAGACCTCGGTTATCAATAGCAACAATTTTTAGTAGTTTTTTGTGTGTTTCTAGTTAAAATTATTAAGAGATTTTATATACAGATTTACGTATGTACATTAGGGATATAACTTTTTAACAATTTTTTAATAGATAGACAATAAAAAACTATAAGGGAACGTATATTTATTTTTTCGCTAAGGTCAAAAAAGTTCACACACCAACCGCGATGAAGTTTTAAAAATTTTTGATTTTCTTTTTTGCTAAGAAAAATTAATAATATGTTTATTTAAAACAAAAAAATAGCTCAAGTATGAAATGTCATTAATATTTAGAGATGGTAAGAGATTTTTCCGCAAACGAAAACGTATTTTTAACCTTTAATAACAAAAGAAAAAATAAAAAAGAAAACAAAACACCGTATAAAATTATGAATATTCAATATAGCATTGGTTTAGAAAAACCAATTGGTGCGTGAAATTTTTTGAGAAAAATTACAAAAGATTATGATTTTCGTGGTTACTAGGACATGGTTGGCCTCATGGTAATACGCCAAAAAATTGGTTGTACCCCTAATGTACATGTTTAAATAATATGAGTAAAAATGTAATTTTTGCAGAACATGCTTCCCAGTAATTTGCAAGAGAATTCGCCTTTTATTCACATTTTTATGATTGTTCAAAAGTATTTTAAGTTGATTAAAGACTTTTGTATATTTACTATATAATTGATGTTGCTGGTTAATCGAATGACTGATAATCGAGGCCCTTTCTCAAATAAAAAAAGATGTTACTAAAAAGCGCGTCGTGTTACAGCAATTTTACAGGATTTTTACGACGTCGCTTTTTTGACGTGTCTTTTGTTTTGGCTTTCAATGAAATATTTGGCGTTGCGTTGCGGTTTAGACAATTAAGTCCTAAGAAAAAAAGAAGCCGCAAAAGCGCTCGTATGAATTGTGTGTTAGATATAATTCTACTTCGTACACCGGATGCGCCCGCATTGCCATAGAAAAGAAAAATCTAAATTATATTATTTTAATGTTTTCAAATTGAATATTTGAAAAAAAAAACATAAACGAAGTAAAAAATAAACAACCATTTCAATAAATTTTTCCACCTGTTTTGTCGACTTTTCTCTTTTCCTAAGCCTTTGCGTACCAATTATAAACAAACACGAAGAGGAAAGTATCCAATTTAGCCTTGGCGTTTTTAAGTTTTAAGCAGTTGAACAACCAAATAAAACATATAAGAAAATTAAATTAAAAAATATATTTTTCTTTAAAAAAAGAGGATACGATAAACTATTTATTAAAAAAAAAAACATAAAATAAATCAGCTGATCTTTAAAATGACACATGTCGCTCTTGATCAACAATAGTGTACTAATCCAAAATTTCAGTTTAAATTAATATTTGGTATAGATTTGGTTACGACAAAATTGTTTAACTTATTTTTTTTTTAATTGTGGAAAAACTTCAAAAAAAAAAACTTCAGAAAAACTTCATCGCAACATCTTTATTTTGCTCTGTCCATTAATCATGTGCCTAAAAATTTAAACGTTGTAGGTAAATCCACTTTAGAGAGAATTTTGAAATCAAATTCGGCTTAAGTTTAAAAAACTTGAAAGGCAAAACTTGATCGTGCAACCCTTAATTAAGGTATGTTGGACAGATAAAATAAGATCGGTCAGTAGCCAAAAATCATCATTAGATATTTTCATCATTATATCAGCCGTATTTAAAATATAAAATAAGCTTGAAACGTGTTTTAAGGCAAAATGTTCATGCACTGTAATTCTTTATGAATACGGCAGGATATTTTTAAAAACCTTCATTAACTTTAAAACTTCGTAAATTAACCTGTAAAAAACAAGGGAAAATTGTTTACAATGGCAACGCTGAAAAATGTAACGGTTTGTCCTCGAAGTCACATGTATATATTTTTCCCTTTGTGTCCTCGAAGTCACATGTTTATATTTTTTCTCTGTGTCCTCGAAATCACTTGTATATATTTTTTACGGAGAAAAAAAATGGGATAATATATGAGAGTACTTGGCAATACTACGCAACAAAATTTGTTAAAATTTGTTAAAAAAATACGAAATTAAGGCATTTAAACCGTATATATAGAAGTTTTAATAGTAATTGATTGATATATAACCACAGTGCAATCAAATAAAGTAAAAAAAAAGAATAAACCAAAAAAATTAAAATTTGTGGGGAAAAATTGACGTGTCCGGTAAATATGCTCTAGGCATGTAATCATTTGGCGGACTGTTCGCTAAGTATGTAACTGTCCGCCGTTTATGCGCTAGCTTCAAAAACTTTCGCTAAATAAACGCTGTGCATATATATATATATATATATGTATATATATATATATATAATAGTAAAAGAATGTCCATAAAACATTAAAGTTATATGAACATTCTTATTAAGAAAGGAGGTGTAGTATTATTTGATCGTATGAATACATTCCTTTAAATATTATTTACTTGCATGAATTCATACCTTTAAAGAGCAGACATAAACGGGTATCATATTACACCAAAATATTAAACCCTAAATAGCCGCTTAAAAGGTACTACACCCAAACGCATGGAAAATATTTATAAACTTAAAATTTAAATCATATTACACTAATTTTCCCATGCTTTAGTTTAAGTTATTTACACGTAAGAATAGGCTAAGAATTATTTTCATAGTTAGTATATAAGTTAGAATAAATTGTAAATAAAATGAATCATAATAAAAAAGCTGACGAGTGCACTAGTTGCACCGTCTAAAAATAAACTAAAAATAAAAACGGATTTCAATTATTAGAGTAGAGGTATGCGTGCTCAGGTTTGTTGGCATATCCGCTGTGTATATTATATATAAAAGCGGTCCTAATATGCTGCCTTGGGGGACACCAGCAGTAATTTTCTTAAGGGGGGAGTATTTATCTTGCGACCTTACTATGAATGTTCTGCCTGTTAGATAGCTCTCCAGAAGCTGGTGAGTGTTTTGAGGAAGCATTCGTGTTATTTTGATGAGTAGCCCATCATGCCAAACTTTGTCAAATGCTTGGGAAATGTCTATAAAAAGGGCTGAGCAGTATTGCTTATTCTCAAACGCCGATCTTATAAGGGTGACAATTCTATGCACTTGTTCTATTGTACCATGTTTCGCTCTGAATCCGAACTGGTGATCCGGGATGATGTCGCGTTCATTTAGATGAGGAGTTATACTTAAAACGAATATTTTTTCGAAAAGCTTCGAGGATTGACAATAAGCTTTTCGGTCTGTACGACTCAACCTGGCTAGCATATTTTCCTGGCTTGGGAATCATAACAATTATAGACCTCTTCCATGAGGATGGGAAGTATCCGACTCTTAATATAGCGTTAAAAATGAGCAGCAAGATTCTGGAAGCAGACGATGGTAGGTTTCTTATCATTGACCCTGTGATGCGGTCAGGTCCGGGAGATTTTCTAATATTCACTTTTTCTATTGCAGATTTTACTTGAATTATGTTAAATTTGAATGGATGGTTTACCTCATCAGGAATGATTGGACGACAGGAACAAGTATGTGCATCATGTGGCGTAAAAATTTGCTCAAGGTGGCCGGCGAAAGCGTTTAATTTTTCATGTGTGTTTTTGGCCCAAGTGCGGTTTTCCAGTCTTAATGGAGATTCTTGGGTTATAGGGCATAGCCTTCTATTGCAGACTCGTGGTTATGTCTCAATTTGTTGCGAAGAGTGGTCAGGCATAATTGTAGTTGGGCCTTAGTGGTTGGGGAACGACTGTTTTGCCATTGCCTTCTTAACTTCCTTTTTTCTCTGATAAGGGTCTCTATATCCGTCGATGTATTGTAAGGAGCACGTTTAATTGTCCGCTTGATTGGGGTTGCATTTCTTGCTGCAGTATCCAAGACTTCTGTAAATCGGTCGACAGCTATTTGGATGTCAGATGAATTCTTTAGGGGAATGCACTGTGATAGGTGAGAGCTCACATACATTTTATACTTTAACCAATTTGTGTTTCTGTTTGGATAGGAAATAAAGTTTGCAGCTGCGGCGTCAGAGTTACCTTTTAAAATGAGGATTGAATGATCAGATGAAAGATCATAGGAGGAACTAACTAGTACCTGATCGCGCTTGATGTTTTTAATTACAGCAAAGTCAATAAGGTCTGGTAGCTTATTGAAGTCGGTTGGCCAATAGGTAGGCTCACCACTCGATACATTCCAGAAACATATTTTTAGCTGGTTCATTTTTTGTTGAGTAGAACTTGCAGGAGCATGTTCTGGTTTCGCATCATTTCCTGAAACATGTTCTGCATAGTGGCCATGAAGTTATTCATAGTTTGAATTAAATTTTCAATTGAGGTAGGCATATTTCCATAAGGCATTTGTAGACCTTTCCTAGGAACATTAGCGTATGGAGGAGTCTTTGCGTTAGAAGTACTCGGGGGATTTTTCGCATTAGGGTTTCCTTTTAAGAGTTGGGCATATGATTGGTTTTGACTGTTTGTTTGTGTAGTACTAGCAATTTACAACCCCTATAGTTTGGCGTATGATTTTCGCCACAGTTGCTGCATTTCTTAACATTCGGGTCAGCTTTTGAACGATTACATTCGGCGGTTTTATGAGCGTCGCCACAAACCACACATACGTGAGGCAATTTACAATATGATTTTGTATGCCCATATTCCTGACAGTTTGTGCATTGGGAGGGACCCTTTCGTTTTAATGGCTCCTCAACAGTTATTCTTCTGTTGAGTAGGTAGCGCAAGTTGTATATGGGATTAACTGAATTTTTGGTTTTGAGAACCGATGAATCAAACGATATTTCAACGAGGTGCATTTATTGAGGAACTTTATTCTTGTTCAAAATGTTATGAACAGATTTTACCTCATACCCCTCTAGCTCTATGGCAGATTTTATTTCCTCTGTAGGAACTGAACTATCTATGCCTTTTATGTCAATAATCAATCCCTTAGCACTTTTTAATTGATATGTATAGTAACTTTTATTTTCTGCGTCCAGGTGTCTTGATATAATACGAAAGTTCGTTTCTGTACTGGCTTGAATTTTGTTTTCATGAATTTGCCCGCGTCGTATAGAAACGACGTAGAAATTATTCTTACCTACCAGTTGAATCAACATGTTGACTATGCTATTTGATGTTTGCTCCCGCAGATAGATAGGTGGCGGTTTAACTTCTTTAGTGGCTGTTCCATTAGCTGATTCTGCTTCATCATCGTCAGGTATGGATAGAACAGAGAATCTGTTACCATTTGTTGGCAAAGAGACTACGTTAGAGCCTTTGTATTGTGTGGCCATGCGTTCCTGTTGGGTGGACCTAGGGCTAGCCTTTCTCTTAGTTATTGTAATATATCTGTCCATGCCTGTTTGCACTTTAGTACTTTTTGGCACAGCTCCTGTATTTATTAATGCAAAACGTGATGTTCCAGTTTTTTCGTTATTATTCCTCTGGTCAGACGACTTCACACTTTGAACCACATTTACGGTCGGATCAACACACTTGCTCAGGTTGGGCACACTTGCACTTAAAGTGCAGTATGAAAAACCAGTTGCGCTGGCAATTTTTGCACTTAAATAATTTTTAGTTAATTCTGGGTATCGAATGTTATCATTGCTCACGCTCGGGGAGCTTACCACAATATACGCATTTCTGCTATTTGTGCAGGGCCTACTCTCCTTATTGGGAGTATTTGTGAGGCTCATTCACAAATCTCTTCGGGCACCTTAGTTATTGTTTTTTTTTCAGCTGTTACAAATATTTTATTTTGTTCACCTATTACAAATATTTTTTTTTTTTTTCACTTCGAATTTTTTTATACCCTCCACCACAATCAGTTGTGAAGAGGGTATATTCAGTTTGTCATTCCGTTTGAAACTTTTTTACTATTCATCTCAGACCCTATAAAGTATATATATTCTGGGTCCTTGAGTAATTTTAAGTCGATTTAGCCATGTCCGTCTGTCTGTCCGTCTGTCCGTCTGTTGAAAACACGCTCACTTTCGAAAAACTCAAAAGAAATCAACAAACTTGGTGTCAAATTGCTTGTAGTTATCCTAAGCAGTTTGGGATTGAAATTCAGCAAAATCGGTTCAATAGGATCTGAGCTATGAATCAAAATGGGGAACCACCACCTAAAAAAAATTGATAATTTTGTTACAAAAACTAACATAAATGGTGGAAAAATACACAGAATGATATAAGATTTCGCAACAATTCGTTTTATTCAACTGGAAATCACGCTGTGAAATTTCGTGAAGATCCGTCAATAATTTACCCTAGGCCCCATATAAGCCCTACTCCCGGAAAACAGTATATTAAGCATAAAACCCTAACTAACAATGCTATCATTACAAATTTTGGCAAGTCACAGTTACATAGGACTAGAAATTAAACTGTTAAGTTTCGTGAAGATCGGTCCATAATTTACCATAGGCCCCATATAAAACCTACTTCCGGAAAACAACTTAGTACGCCTAAAAACGTAAAAAATAATGCTATCATAACAAAATTTGGTACATCAAAGTTTTATAGAACTGAAAATAAATCTTTGAAATTTCGTGAAGATCGGTTCATAATTTACCATAGGCCCCATATAAACTTTACTCCCGGAAAACAACTTAGTACGCCTAAAAACGTAAAAAATAATGTTATCATAACAAAATTTGGTACATCAAAGTTTTATTGGACAAGAAATAAAATTGTGTTATTTCGTGAAGATCGGTCCATAACTTACCCTGGGCCCCATATAAACCTTACTCCCGGAAAACAGTTTAGTACGCCTAAATCCGTAAAAAATAATGCTATCATAACAAAATTCGGTACATCAAAGTTTTATAGGACAAGAAATAAAACTGTGTAATTTCGTGAAGATCGGTACATAATTTACCCTAGGCCCCATAGAAACCCTTCTCCCGGAAAACAGTTCAGGTGTACTGAACCATAATTAATAATGCTATCATAACAGAAATTGGTACGTCACAGTTTTAAAGGACTAGAAATGACGCTGTGAAATTTCGTGATGATCGGTCCATAATTTACCCTAGGCCCCATATAAACCCTTCTACCGGAAAACAGTTTGGTTGCCTTAAAACATAATTAATAACAAATCGTCACAGTTTAAGATTATAATAACATCATACAGATATTACTTCTTAAACATTCGAACTGTCGGTGGAGGGTATCAAAGATTCGGCACAGCCGAATATAGCACTCTAACTTGTTTTTTTTATTTTTCTTACTCACTGATACACGTCCGTACTCGTCAAGAGCTAATTCGAAATGTGAATGATGCTACATATTAATCGTGTAATTATCATATGCATATATATTCTATTTTTCCGGTAATTTAACACAAATATTTAATTATTTAATATTTTAAATGTTTGTTACACTATATACAAATATACTTTCGTTGATGATACGTCTTTTTGGTTTCTGAAAATTACAAATTAATATAATTTAACACACACAACTTAGAATATAATATTCTTTCCTTAATAATTTATCGGTTATCGCATTTTTATCTGAAATATAAAAAATTGTTTTTAAGTCTCAAATAATTACAATTTTACAAAGTTCTTTGCTTCGCATGTAAAGTTATGAAATGTTATGTTACATAATTCTGCATTTAATTCTTAAAATTTAGACTCTAAATAAATATTTTAATTATAATTTAAATATTTTTTTTTTATTCAATTTTTCTTGTCGAAAATTACAATATGTATTCAAAGCTTAATCCTAATTCTTATTTGTATTTGTTAGCCGTTAGCAATGTAACCGCTAATTAATTGCATTCAAGTGTCAAAAAAGTCTGCTAGGCTCAAAGTGTCGGATCTTTTCAGCCTCCAGTGACCTTCGAACTGCAAGTATGTGTGCTCGTGTTATTTTAATGATCAGCCCATCATGCTAAGCTTTTTCGAATGCTTGAAAAATGTCTATAAACAGTGCTTTCTTTCAAACGCTGATCTTATTTGGGTAACAATTCTATGCACATGTTCGATTGTACCATGCCTTGCTCGGAATCCGAACTGATGATCCGGAATGATTGCGTGTTCATTAAAATAGGGAGTTATACTTATAATGAATATTTTTTCGAATAGCTTTGATAATATTGATAGTAGGCTGATTGGTCTGTACGACGTAATTTGACTAGCGTATTTTCCTGGCTTAGGAATCATAACAATTGTAGAGGTCTTCCAAGAGGATGGGAAGTAGCCAACTCGTAATATCGCATTAAAGATGAGCAGCAAGATTCTTGAAGCAGACGTACATAGGTAAGTTTCTCATCATTGAGCCTGTGATGCGGTCAGGACCGGGAGATTTTTTAATGTTGACATTTTCTATCGCTGATTTTACTTGGGTTAATCTAAATTTGATTGGATTGTTAACTGTATCAGGAATACTTGGACGACAGGAACAAGTATCAGCAGCATGGGGCATGAAAACTTTCTCCAAGTGGCTTGCAAAGGCGTTAATTTTTTCATTTGTGTTTTTGGCCCAGGTACGCTTTTCCAGTCTTAGTGGAGATTCGTGGGTTATACGGCATTGCATATGTCTTACTGCCTTCCATAAGCTGTAATTGGAGTTTTTTGTGGCATCTAGGCTGTTTAGATAGCCATCTACTTCAGAGTCGTGTTTCTGTCTCAGTTTGTTGCGTAGAGTTGTCTGGCATAACCGCAGTTGGGCTTTGATGGTTGGGGAACGATTATTTTGCCATTGTCTTCTTAACTTCCTTTTTTCCCTGACAAGAGTCTCTATATCCACAGATGTGAATTGCGGACCACGCTTTATTGTACGCTTGATTGGGGTTGCATTTCTTGCAGCAGAATCCAAGACATCCGTAAGTCGGTCGACAGCTGCTTGGATGTCAGATGAATTTTTTAGGGAATTAGATAGATGAGAGTTCACATACATTTTATATTCGAACCAATTTGTGTTTTTGTTTGGATAGGAAATAACGTTTTAAGCTGCGTTATCAAAGTTGCCTTGTAGAATAAGGATCGAAGGTGAATGATCAGACGATAAATCGTGTGAGGAACTAATTAGTAATTAGATATTTATCCTGTGCAATTTTATGTCTAGGGGAACAATATACGGATGATAACGTGATTTTAAAATCTGTAAGATTTATAGATGTAGCCTGGATACAATCTCCCTTGTACTCTGGCGTTGGAAAGTGTCTGACTTATTTGTACACAATTATGGCTGTGCCACCACAAGCCCGTCCGCTCGGATGTTTTGTGTCGTAAGTGAGGTACCAATTTACCCTAAAGCTGTTTTTTAGAGTAAAGTGGGTTTCAGAGACGAGAAATAAATAAATAAATATTGCACGGATGTTATCAAAAGCATTTTTGACCGCACAATATTTTTTGAGTGTCATCATAAAGTTCACTAAAATATGTGTTAGTAGTTGTATTCACAATTGTGCAAAGAAATGGAACTCCCTGATGAAGAAGATGGCAACGCACAATAATAGTAAAAAGGCAGGGTTGCAGTTTTCATTCAGAAATACCAATTTGTAAAAATCAAATTTTGAACAGTTTAAAAAGTTATGATTGAAAGATTAAGATATGCGGTGGCATGTCATAACGTCCAGTGTCATAACGTCCATCAAAGAAATGTCATAGCGTCCGCGGACGTTATGACACTTTGCAAAGTGTCATAATGTCCACAACTTAACTTATAATGAAAAATATTAAAATGTGTAAAATTTGTTTTGAAATATCAAAATAAATAAGTACAATGCCAAAAATTCTTACAAGCAAGAATGTAAACAAATTTGGGATCATAGCCGGCCTTCGGCCGGGCGCAAGGATTTTCTTCTCTATGGTATAACAAATACCGGCTTCGCTAACTAAAGCTTCTCTGCACAGCCGGACTTTGGCCGGGCGCAAGGATTTTCTCCTCTATGGTATAACAAACACCGGCTTCGCTAAGTAAAGCTTCTAAAATCTGCTTTGTTTCCGAACGAAAGCCGACTATGCAGAGAAGCTTTAGTTAGCGAAGCCGGTGTTTGTAATACCATAGAGGAGAAAATCCTTGCACCCAGCCAAAGGCCGGCTGTGCAGAGAAGCTTTAGTTAGCGAAGCCGGTATTTGTTATACCATAGAGAAGAAAATCCTTGCGCCCAAAAGTGTTTTCGTTATATATTTAATAGATACACCCAGAGAAAAAGCAGCAAAACCTCTTTTAAAATTTTTTTTACTATATTATGTTTCATTTAACCAAATCATTGTCACCGACAACCATATTATTTTTAAATTAGTTTCTTTAAAAATAGTTTTGTTGGTTGGGACCATAATGAAACATGTTTTTCTCTGCGTGTATGCTAATCGTTTTTTTGTATATAACTTCTTTAGTAATTATGAACCTTATGACACTTTTGAAAGTGTCATAATGTCCATTTGCAAAGTGTCATAGTGTCCATGGACGTTATGACACTTTTGAAAGTGTCACGTCACGTTATGACACTCCAAAAAGTGTCATAGTGTCCATGGACACTATGACACTGGACGTTATGACATGCCACCAGATATAGATATGCTGCTAAAATTTCTGATGAGCAAAAAACCACGACTACCTCTAATTTTTTCCAAAAATCCCTTGTTGTCTTGGTATTTTAATAACTGGAAATAACATGGAAAATATTTATAAACTTAAAATTTAAATCATATTACACTAATTTTCCCATGCTTTAGTTTAAGTTATTTACACGTAAGAATAGGCTAAGAATTATTTTCATAGTTAGTATATAAGTTAGAATAAATTGTAAATAAAATGAATCATAATAAAAAAGCTGACGAGTGCACTAGTTGCACCGTCTAAAAATAAACTAAAAATAAAAACGGATTTCAATTATTACATGGCGATCCTGCCATTACTTTGGAGTGCTTAAAATTAAAAAAGCACCAAAAGAAACAAGCAAAAGGGAAGTGCTCAAAAGCACCCCTAAATTAATTCTGAATCCTGATCTCTCAGTTGCGAATCTAGCTGCCTGGCCAAAAGGCAATAGAATGAAGGATGGTCCTCGGCCACTCACAATAGAAGAGTATCGAGCGAGGACGTGGCCGGCAGAGAAAATCGAAACCATTGAGAAGCCAATTGCAAGGAAGCCGAAAAGAAGAGGAGGCTATCTGTGCAGGCTGAAAAGAGAAAGATCCCTCCTAATAAGAGAAGTCAACAGGAGCCCACCCCCCAAATGGGAAGATGCCACTAGAATGTGGAACAGAATAAACACAATTGAAAAATTAATGGAACAGCGCTTCAACCAAAAAAAAATAAAAAAAAAAAAAACAAAAGTTTTTTTAAAAGAAGTGCATTTAAAGTGCACTCTTTAGGTCAGCAGGCGTTAACCGCCATTGACACAAATATTCCTTTTTTTTATAATAAGCAAAAAAAAAATAACAAAAAAAAAATTTTTTTTTTTACTACAAGTCAATAAAAGTATCTACAATACTATGTAAATTAATTTTAATTTTTATGAAAAAAAATATGTTTACAATTAAATATGGGAGGAGAAGAATCAAAAATAGATAAACCTAACGCTTACTTCGTTAATAACGTAGAAATTGTTGACCACCCCTCTGAAATTAAGTCACTATGGACACTTAACTTAGTCCTTGTAATAATTGCAGCAATTAATCTATTACTAAAAATATATTTAATACACAAAACGTTACTAAAAAAAAGATATGCCAGTAGAGCAAACGATTTAGACAGAGTTTAAATTATTTTTTTATTTTTTTTTTATTTTTTTTTCCCCGTTTTATGGATTGGAAAGGCATTTTGGAAAGGTGTAGAAATATTAAAGCAAAATTTGACAAATCTTACAAATGTCTCAATATAGACCGCCCAACTAAGGACGAAACCACTATAAAACATTTCAAAATTCTTATATATTGCTTAGAAGATATAAGAGTTCTTCTAAACGTTAACTACGCAAGATTAACTGCAGCTCATAAAGCAGCAGCTGAAGCGTTTTACCAAGACGTTAGAAATAAACTATTAAATATAACAAATAGAAAAGCTTTCAATATAGAATTACCAATTTCTCTTCACGAGAGGATTGAAATTGATAAATATTTTTCAAAAGTAGAAAGCACCAACATGACACAAACCATAGTAGAATTTTTGAATACAGCCTCAAAGTTAATCACAGACTTTGACGGGAAATCAGAAAATTTAAGATCATTCATAGACTCATTAACTTTAGTTGATACAATTAAGGGTCCTCATGAATCATCAGCGGTAGCTTTAATAAAAACAAAAATTAAAGGTAACGCAAGGAATTTAATTAGTAATGAGTCCACAATCATAGAAATTATAAACAGGCTTCAGACAACTGTTAAAGGAGAATCTGTTGAGGTACTAACAGCTAAAATATTAAATATAAAACAGCAGACTAAGACAGCAAACACCTATTGCAACGAAATAGAGCTTCTAACAAAGTCACTTGAAAATGCAAATATTTCAGACGGATTGACTAGCGAACTAGCAACTAAATACTCAACACAAGTAGCTGTAAAAGCGCTAATTAAAAACTGTAGTATAGATAAGGTTAAACTCATAATGGAGGCAGGTCAATTTAATAACATGAATGAAGCAATAAGCAAATTTGTCAGCAGTTGCACAGAAGCAACTGGACAACAAAACGCAATACTTCATTATAGACATCGACCAAATCCTAATTATTTTCGTGGAACATTTAATAGAAATAATAACAAAAATAATTATTCACGTAACAGAAATAACAACACCAGCTACAGCAATAACAGAACTACCAATAGCGCCAATAACAACTACAATAACAGAAACCAACAAAGATATAATAATTACGGTAGAAATAGGAACTACGTACATAACATGACCAACGAAGAAAGACATCCGGAAAACTCGAATCTTCCCCTAAGATCAGATCAATAAAAAGAAAAGTGTATAATCTTAACCTTAACTATAGTTGTTCAATAGATATTTACATTCACAATACTAACACTCCAATAAGATTATTAGTAGACACAGGCGCAGACATTTCAATAGTTAAAGCAAAATATTTCAATATCAAAAAAATCAATACTAACAAAACCACAACATTAAGTGGAATAGGACAAGGGAAAATTGAATCAATTGGTAGCATATTCTTTGATTTAAAATTTAAAACTTATTTAATACCACATAATTTTCAAATAGTGGGCAATGATTTTCCAATAACTTATGATGGAATCATTGGTATGGATTTCATCAAGAAATATAATTGTATTTTAGGTTTTAATCAGGATTACGATTACCTTGTCTTACGACCATCCAACATACCACAATCAATAGAAATACCGATTTCGAATAACTGTAACAATATTATTTTGCCACCAAGAGCTGAAGTGATTCGTCAAATCAATTTTAGTAATTCTGATGATGAAATACTTATTCCAAATCAAGAACTTGAACCAGGTGTTTTTATTGCAAACTCTTTAGTAAAGTCAAATAAAGCATTTATCCGTATACTTAACACTAATGAAATAACACATTTTAAAAATCACGACTAGATCAATGACCAATAAAGGACAAATACAAGAACCTAGTAATCAGCAGATAATTAATAATAATATAAATAAAAAGCCCAGTATATATGTACCATTAAATAACACTGACGTCAGAAAATATCATAAACTAAAGATTTCCCCCGAAAAATGTTACATAAAACGAGGAAAATCTATAGTAGCATATGTACAAATTAAAGATTTGTTTACTAATGGGAATTTTGACTTAGGACAATTTTACCCTAGGCTCGAAAAAGTGGCCGGTGAACATAACATTGAAAAATTACAAGTGGCACCTAATGAGAAAATTTTCGAATTTATCTCTTTAAATAATTTTAAAACTATGGGCAATAGAGTATTGAAGAAAATAGAAGTAGCGCTACTAAATCAGGTGACCCAAATTGAAAATAAGAATGCCAAGGCAATTCTAGATATCTTGCTGAAATATCACAATGATCCAATAGAAGGAGGACACTGTGGTATATATAGGACAATAGAAAAAATTAAAAGATACTTTTATTGAAAAAATATGTCCAAAGACATATCGAAATATGTTAAATCATGCCACAAATGTCAAGTAGCTAAAAGTAACAAAAATATTAAATGTCCAATGACTATAACAGAAACTCCTAATAAACCATTTGATATAGTATACGTAGACACAGTGGGACCATTTCCTAGATCCATTCAAGGAAATTAATATGCTATCACCTTAATATGTGATTTAACTAAATATTTAGTTACTATACCAATTAAAGACAAAAATGCTAAGACAATTGCTAAAGCAATATTTCAAAATTTCGTACTTTCCTATGGACCGATGAAGACGTTCATCTCAGATATGGGAACGGAATATAAAAACTCGTTATTACAAGAATTTTGTAATCTCTTAAAAATTAAAAAACTAACTTCTACAGCCCATCACCACCAAACCTTGGGAACAATTGAAAGAAGTCATAGAAGTTTTAATGAATACGTACGTTCTTATATTTCAGTGGACAAAACAGACTGGGACGAATGGTTAAAATATTTCACATACTGCTTTAATACTACACCGTCTACAGTGCATAGTTACTGTCCATACGAATTAGTTTTTGGGAAAATTCCAAATTCCTTCCATCAATTTAATGAAGTAGATAGAATAACACCCTTATATAATTTAGAAGATTACAGTAAAGAAGCAAAATTTAGGTTAGAAATAGCATATAAAAGAGCTAAATTACTATTAGAGAACCATAAACATAAGCAAAAGTTAAACTATGATAGGAATATAATGGATTATAACTTTAAGCTAGGAGATTTAGTACTACTCATAAATAATACAGGTCACAAGTTAGAACAAAAATATAATGGACCTTTTAAAATTATAAAGATAGATTTGAGAAATAATATAACAATAGTTAATATGAAAACTAATAAAAAACAAATAGTGCATAAGAATAGACTTAAGATTTACCATAAAAAATAAATTCATGGGCCCAGGAATTTCGTAAACTCTTAATTATTATAAGGAACTTAATTTTAATTATTACCCTCGAATTTTATAAACTCTTTTGTAAACTATTTTAATTATTATAATTAATTTTGTTTTAAGAATTTTATATTTAAGAATTTTATAAATTTATAAACTAAAAACAAATTATTAATCAAAGAATATATATATATATACTTATGCACAGGGCATATTATGCGAACACAAAAAATCTTTACTTTTTTTGATGAAATATTATAAATTGCAATATTTTCGAAATACAAATTCAATATTTTTCTTCTAAAAGTCTTAAAAGTCTTTTAAAAATCGTTTTTTGTGGGCAGAGCATATTTGACGAACAGGTGCATACGTTGCGTTTAATTGCCGAAACTGTCTGGAAAATATGCTCCTTGTATATGAAATTTTTTGTTGCCATGTTTCCACATTATTATTCCCAAATAATAATGTGGGAATATTAAATTTCCTGTACAAGGGGCATATTATCCAGACAGTTTCGGCAATTAAGCGCAACGTATGCAGCTGTTCGTCAAATATGCGCTGTATTTGCCGACTTTGATGCTGCAGGTTGTTGTCTGTGCTTATTTTGCCGTTGTAGTCAAATTAAACTAATTTCTTTTTTTGTGCACTATAAAACAGAAAAAGTGTTGCTAATAAAAAAAGATTTTTAAAGAATGAGTTCTTAACATTTTTTTTTTTTTTTTTTTGTTTAACAGAAAAGAATATTAACTCGGCTCAGCACCAAATTGATATTTATATAATTTTTTAGTATTCTTGAAAGAAGTTTTATAGGAACATGTTGTTCGCGCCAACGCTCCTAGTTAAGGAGTTATAGGTCGTAAAAATTGCAAAATACTTTATCCATATCTATTTAGGTAAAAATGAATTTATAAAATATGGGAATCATTGGAAAATGCTTCAAAATGTGTTTTACATGGAGTTTAAAGCATCCAGATTTACCAATTTTGAGGTAATATTATATATTCATACTCCGTGGCTGACATTTTTTTTAACAAAATTGGCTTTATCTTTTAATTATGTCGATATTTATTTATTTAACTCTAGATATTTGCTTAATAAACTTTCTTTATTGCGGGTTTTCAGCCTTGCGTAACACTTAAGTAATTTTGTACATATAACAATAATTAAATATGTAACAAGTACATAAATTATTACTAAATACATACATATTTTTACTCAAACTTATAAATAAATTGAGAAATTTTTCAAAATAAAATTTTTTTATCTTTATAAATATAAAATTCTATATGATGGAGTTACTAAAAATATGGTTTATAAAAGCTTGAAGTATTCTTCCCTATTCATAGTCTTTTGAGTTGTATTTTAGGAAAAATTTTTATGAAAATTTTGTATCAAAACACATTTCAAACTTATTTTATTTTTTATGAATACGGCAGATTATGTTTAATAAATATACTAACAAAATTTTAAGTTTCGTAGAAAAATCTTTCTAGAAATATGGTAAATTATTGACAGATTTTCACTTAATTTTATAATAATTCAAGTTATACAAAACGAATATGTGCAAAATCTTACACCAATAATTGCATTCCGCTACTAATTATGTTAGTTTATAACAAAACTATAAATTTTTAGGTTGGTTGTTAGACATTTTGATTCATAACTATTATCCTGCTATACCGATCTTGTTGGATTTCGACCCCAAACTGCTTAAGAAAGCTAAAAACAATTTGACATCAATATTGTTATTTTCTTTTAGATTTTCTAAAAAGAGTTTTTTACAGACGGACATGGATAAATCGACGAAGGTTAGTTCACATACATCAAATATTTCACTATACACGCAAAGAAAAAACATGGTTGTGGTAAACATATTCTAAGAGCAACATACTATGATAAAATGCATGATTGAAGTCACCATATTAAGATTATTATTGAATCATAGTATGACTAAATATACCCGTAATATTACAACATAATATTTTTCCCTTAATCATATTATTATTCTGTTATCATACTAAGTAAAGATGTAATCAAATTATTGTCATGCTTATCATAATTAGTTAAGAAGTAATCATATTATTGCCATGTTAATCATAATAAATTTAGAAGCAATCATATTATCATAAAGCCCCTCTCATAGATGTCATAAAAATACAAAATAAATTAAAATTTTTTTGCAACGATTTTTTTATTTTGTGGCTTTTTTTAAATTTTTCTTAATGTAAATCAAATAGCGGAGTTCAAATAAGACTTGCAAAAGAGCAAATGCAAAATCTTTGGTTTTCATGGGCAACCACGTATGTCCATTTTGCCCATTTTAAGATGTTGATGCCATATTGCCTATTTTAAAACGCTCTTTACATGTTTAAGAACATTTTTGGAAAAATATGAATCAATTCCGATTTCTACTTAATGCCAAAGTATAAAAAGTGAAATACCGCATTGGATATCGAATGGTTTTTCGGCATTCCTGAAACATTTGTTTTAAGACATACGCCGTTGCCCATGAAAACCACAAAAATATCGTAACACTTTTATCAAATATAACGAAATCTCTGTGTGTTTTGTTGTTTAATTTTACAAAAAAACTTCGATATTTTGCATTTGCCCTTTTAAATAAGTTTCTTAAATATAAAAATTTTTTGGTATTTTATGTTTCTCGGAAAAAAAGCTTTGAAGAATGAAATCGGAAAAAGGCAACAATTGCAAATTCTGAAATTGAAAACATTTATAATGGAATATAAAAATTTTTAAAATTTATGGGACATAAAACGTGTTTGGTAGAAAAGTTAAAAGTTTATTAATTGACATTTTTTGTATGTGGTCTTTCAACGGCAATCAACGAATTTCTTCAGCTCATTATTGGTTTAACCCGCCGACCATTTAAGAAAAATTAGTAAGGTATGGGTATATTTATTTTTATTACCCGCTTTCTGAATATTAAGCATTAATTTTGCTCCATACCAACTCTTTTGAAGTGTATTAAATATTGTTTGGCATAACGAGCCAGTGCTTGGCAAATGCTGTAGAAGTTAAAGCAAAATAATTTGACAAGAAAATACATTTTAATCTTGCTTCGCTTCATTGCCGTAAAAAAGGAGTAGAAGTTAGATAAACTGTCAACGTCACAATATACAGCATTAAATATATGTTTGCGAAACAAAAAGCTTATTTTGTAGAAATAAATTTTGAAAAGTGGCGAGTGCGGCACAAAATAATAATTTTCACTCTCAATAAAATACCTTTTTTGCAATTATAAGTGGATTTAGCTATAAATCGCTAAAAACCACACTTTTTGAAATAAAATTAATGAATTATTATAAAACAAACACAATAAATTATAGCTAAATTTTTTTAATAATAAGTGCATTTAGCTATAAATCGCTAAAAATAACTCCTTTTGAACTAAAATTATTAAATTATTATAAAACAAACGCAATAAATAATAGCTACATTTTTAATTATGAGTGAATTTACCTATAAATCGCAAAAAATCACCCTTTTTAAATAAAATTTAAAGTTAAAAAGTTTGTCCTATAAATTTTATTAAAAATCGCTGGATTTGATAAGAAAATAGCTAAATTGGCAGCAGTGTGGAAAGAAACACACAGAGTTGCATATTACCAGCGTTACCATTTGTCATGTAATCTCTATTTTATAAGTATTTTTAGACGTAAAAATGTTTAAAATTTTTATAAAGATTTTCATAAATAATAATAAACTACAATTTGCAGTATATTAAATGAAAGGATGCAGTGAAGTTTTTATGAAACAAACCATATTAGACTCTATGTGTGCTTTATTACTGTAACGTTGTATAATTCTGTTTACTCCTTTAATACTTCATACCTTAACGATCCCAAATATATTCTTTTAGGTGCTGAAGTATCTAAAGATGATGAAATCGACTGTTATAGTCCTAAACATAACTGAAATTAAGCTCATAGAATAAATTCGAAAAATAAAAAATGTTGAAAATATAAAATTTTTATAAATATTTCACAATTTTTGGCCCACAGTCCAAAAATTGTATCTATATTATTTTTGTTGTTTCGCCAATGTAGTTGTTTATAAAAATATATGCAATTAAAATGCATTTAATCCATATTTTCCCAACGTTTCGTGAATGTTATGTTCACTTTATCAAGGGATTCGTAAAAAGAGAAATTAATTTTTTATTACATTGAACAATAATTTGTTGTAGACAAACATAAAAACATTAAACATGAAAAATTAAATTAAACACAAACTTAAAAATTATATCACAGGTTAGTTTTTGCACTATTTTTGGCTCGTAGCTGCCAAACGGTAATCTTCAGAAAAAATATTTCATTCATAATTCCTCATATGCACATAAGTATGTATATAATTACCGGAAAATGCATTTTCCACATTTTCCAGATGTATTTTTGAAAGAAAATTCGTGATATTTATGAAATGCATACAATGTTGCAAAAAGTAAAAAAAAGTTAATTATTCAATTGTTATTTTGACACATACATATTTCAAATTTTTGATAATAACACAGCTGAAAAAGTTAAAATAAGAATTATGATGTTCTAAAGAATTTGGAATTATATTTAAGAATTAATTTACCACAGAATACACAGAACTGTTAAAAGTGACGTGTGAAAAAGGCCCAAAACAGTTGCGAGGGCAGCTTTCGAAGAGACCGAAAGCGATTTTTGGTAGTGAAGTGGCAAGGTGTAAAAACAGACCGCAACAATCAACACAAATGGCGTTATCAAAATAACAAAACACAAACCACGTTAAACAAATGCATTAGTTTAACAAACGATGTTTTTTGTGCAAAAAAAAAAATGTATTTAGTAATATTGTTTTGTATTATAATGTTATTACTTACTTAAATATTATTTACTTGTGTTGTGGTGAACTAAAAAGTTAATTTTTACAACAGTTTTGCAAATAAATCTTAACTAAATAAATTTGTGTTCATTGCGGCAAAGAATATGATGAACAGAGAAATGCAAAAGGGCAGCTTTCTTAGAAAGAGACAAAAAAAAAACGCAAAATCGTCCGTCTCGTGACAGTTCTCTTAGTATTCTGTGATATTATTGGTTTCCGAAAAAATTCATGTTTTTTCCAAAAAAAATCAAGTTTTAGACAAAATTTTCAATAGGCCCAAAAACTAGTTCGGCAGATAAACTAGGAAAACCCAAATAGGGGTTTGTAAGTTGCGAAAAGTACTTCAAGAAATTCCACACGAGAAGGAGCTTTTATTTTATCTGTTGCATAGTGTAATTATTCTTATATAAGTAATATTAATAATATTTTCAGTTCCATGATGGCTTTTTACTAAAATAAAAAAAATTATTTTACCCTTTTTAGCTTTTTTTCTCTTACACACAGAAAAAAATCAAGTTAAAAACGTCGAAAACAAGGTTGATTTAAATTTTTTCGGTGGTGTTTTTGCTTCATACGGGTTTCATGTTAATTCAACCTGATTTTACAATAACTGCGAACAACATTTTTTTCTTTTGATATAACTATAATTCATGTTAATTTAACATTGCAGTAAAGTTAGAGCAAAATGTAATTTATATTGAAATAACAATCGGAATCACGTTGAATGAAAGTTATTTCTAGTTGAAATAACGTGAATTTCATGAAGAATCAAATGGGTTTGAGTGTATTTTTAACAGTGTGAAGAAGCTTCAGACAACATTTGCATTTATGTAAGAATAATTCAAAACCCTGTAACACATGTTTCACTTATTTTGTATTCTTCTTTGTTAACAGAAGCATCAGCAGAATCGCCCGATATGGTCATCATTCTACTTTGAAAACTTGATGTACTATTTAAATAAACAATTTTAATTAAAAGAATACGGGAATTGTCTTCTTTTTATAACATATTTTAAAAGTGCAAATAAAAAATGTACATAATTAAGTAGGTATGCATGTTAATTTAACAAGATAAACTTTTGATTTTAATACAAAACAGGTTTTTATGGGTTCAATATTGAATCCAGATTTATTTATATTTTAATATTTTTTATTTTTTTAACAGTGAATAATATTAAATAAACGTAATTTAAGGTTATTTTGATATTTTTTATTAAAAATTAATATGAAATAATGATAAATTTAAGTAAAGGGCATAATTTTTCTGAAATTTAACATGATTCTCAATCAACATTTTTCCATGTTAATTTTACATGGGTATTTTTTTCTGTGTGTACGAACTCTTATATGAACTACATTAATTGTGTTTTGAACTTTAAACACTATTTTAAAGTTTATGTAAAATTGTTTTGAAAAACATTTTTACTTTAAGAAAAGTAACAAGCGTACAAAACTTTACACGTTTTGTCCGCCCCGGTCAAAATTTTTTAAAATTTTTACTTCTAACTTTTTTAATTCCAAATTGCTTACTGATTAGAAACATAGCGCTTTACAAAAAGTACGAATTTGAACCCTGTTTTGCCACTTAAATTTAATTTGTTTGTTTGTAAGCTTTTTGATTTATTGTCCTTGTTCTAAATACATACCACAAGTTGCAAGCTTGCACAAAATTATTATTAAAAAAATTTGTTCACAAAAAATACGAATTTTTTACAATTTTCTCTTCAAATGTACTATATTTGTATGCTGTCTTTATGTTTAAGGCTAGTATACCCTATTATACTTTGTAATAATACTGTGAAAAACTCAAGTAATATGTAAAAGTCTGATTGTGTGAATGCATGCGTGATAAAAATGACAAGTATTATAAACAAAATTTTACATTTCTAAAGCTTCGTACAGACGATGGTCAGATCTTACAATATTGGTAAGCAGCGTTGCTTAAATTGCATTAAAATTGGCTAAAATGTCTTACAACTGTGTGAACATTGTAAGCTCATTTGTATTTGCAGAAGTGCAAAATTAATGCATCTGACAATGGAACATTGTCAGAAAAATATTGCTGTTGGCAACGCCTGCTTACAATATTGTAAGATCTGACCATCGTCTGTACGAAGCTTAAGCAATAATACTTTTCATTGGATCAGGGATGCATTTTATTACATGTGTGAGTGTTTATACTTTGTGAGATCGTGTGAACACAAACTGTTATGTTAAATTAGATTACTTGACAGTCGCAACAAAACTTATTAGCCTCTTCAGACCGTGGGTACACATATGTGCACCTTAACTAATTGCAAGTTTTTAGGACTAGCGACATCGTGTGATCAATAGAAACAGTTTTATTACTTGCTTTAAGATACTGCGCTTCAAAACAATACCAAAAGATGGCAGGGTTTAGAAGTTTTAGCCATTATTTTTACATTTGAATTTAACAGTTTGAAAAAACCATACTGTTGGGATATTTTTCCTCAATAACTAATCGCTAAGACCTGAAGTACACATATGTGCACCTCTTTTTCTATCAGTTTAAATAAAAAAATTAAAAAAATAATTAAAACCGAAATTAAAATTACACCTCATAAGATAAAACAAATAGTTAATAAGCCCTTTACTTAATCGGTTCTGTTCAGAACTTAAGAAATTAAGAATTAACGTTGAAATTTTTCATATCTTAAGACCTGAGGTACACATATGTGTACCCTTAATTTCTAAGAATTCAAATAAAATTAAAAAAAAAAAAAAATACACTTGTCTTATTTGCTCCCCAAAAGGTGTAAATAATATATAAGAAATGTAAAAATTCAATGGGTTAATGCTCGGGTCTTAAGAGGTTAGATTTCTATCTCACAAAGTATTATGGAATACGTAAGACTTGTGAGATAGTGTAATCTAGCCTTAAGGAACACAATTGTACCATATAAACGTAGTACTGTACGACGTAGATACGATGCCAAATTAAAACGTACAATATTGTATACAAAGGCACACAATAGCTGGCGCAAATATAAAAGCGTATCTACGACGTAGGTCGCCTTACAGTTAATTCAGGCGTGGGCTTTTACGACGTCTCTTTTGGTTTGGTGGCCACGGTTTAGAGAAAAAAGAGGGGTAAACAAAAACACTTGGTAAGTGTTTTTTATGTCTTTTTCTCATATTTCTCTTTCAACTTATTTTCTTCTTGTTACGTTTTATTCTTTGACTAACTTTGAAATATCAGTTTGAAAATACAGTAAGACCTCGGTTATCAATAGCAACAATTTTTAGTAGTTTTTTGTGTGTTTCTAGTTAAAATTATTAAGAGATTTTATATACAGATTTACGTATGTACATTAGGGATATAACTTTTTAACAATTTTTTAATAGATAGACAATAAAAAACTATAAGGGAACGTATATTTATTTTTTCGCTAAGGTCAAAAAAGTTCACACACCAACCGCGATGAAGTTTTGAAAATTTTTGATTTTCTTTTTTGCTAAGAAAAATTAATAATATGTTTATTTAAAACAAAAAATAGCTCAAGTATGAAATGTCATTAATATTTAGAGATGGTAAGAGATTTTTCCGCAAACGAAAACGTATTTTTAACCTTTAATAACAAAAGAAAAAATAAAAAAGAAAACAAAACACCGTATAAAATTATGAATATTCAATATAGCATTGGTTTAGAAAAACCAATTGGTGCGTGAAATTTTTTGAGAAAAATTACAAAAGATTATGATTTTCGTGGTTACTAGGACATGGTTGGCCTCATGGTAATACGCCAAAAAATTGGTTGTGCCCCTAATGTACATGTTTAAATAATATGAGTAAAAATGTAATTTTTGCAGAACATGCTTCCCAGTAATTTGCAAGAGAATTCGCCTTTTATTCACATTTTTATGATTGTTCAAAAGTATTTTAAGTTGATTAAAGACTTTTGTATATTTACTATATAATTGATGTTGCTGGTTAATCGAATGACTGATAATCGAGGCCCTTTCGCAAATAAAAAAAGATGTTACTAAAAAGCGCTTCGTGTTACAGCAAATTCAGACGGGGATTTTTACGACGTCGCTTTTTTGACGTGTCTTTTGTTTTGGCTTTCAATGAAATATTTGGCGTTGCGTTGCGGCTTAGACAATAAAGTCCTAAGAAAAAAAGAAGCCGCAAAAGCGCTCGTATGAATTGTGTGTTAGATATAATTCTACTTCGTACACCGGATGCGCCCGCATTGCCATAGAAAAGAAAAATCTAAATTAAATTATTTTAATGTTTTCAAATTGAATATTTGAAAAAAAAAAACATAAACGAAGTACAAAATAAACAACCATTTCAATAAATTTTTCCACCTGTTTTGTCGACTTTTCTCTTTTCCTAAACCTTTGCGTACCAATTATAAACAAACACGAAGAGGAAAGTATCCAATTTAGCCTTGGCGTTTTTAAGTTTTAAGCAGTTGAACAACCAAATAAAACATATAAGAAAATTAAATTAAAAAATATATTTTTCTTTAAAAAAGGAGGATACGATAAACTATTTATTAAAAAAAAAAAAAACATAAAATAAATCAGCAGATCTTTAAAATGACACATGTCGCTCTTGATCAACAATAGTGTACTAATCCAAAATTTCAGTTTAAATTAATATTTGGTATAGATTTGGTTACGACAAAATTGTTTAACTTATTTTTATTTAATTATGGAAAAACTTCAGAAAAACTTCATCGCAACAACTTTATTTTGCTCTGTCCATTAATCATGTGCCTAAAAATTTAAACGTTGTAGGTAAATCCACTCAAGAGAGAATTTTGAAATCAAATTTGGTTAAAGTTTAAAAAACTTGAAAGGCAAAACTTGATCGTGCAACCCTTAATTAAGGTATGTTGGACAGATAAAATAAGATCGGTCAGTAGCCAAAAATCATCATTAGATATTTTCATCATTATATCAGCCGTATTTAAAATATAAAATAAGCTTTAAACGTGTTTTAAGGCAAAATGTTCATGCACTGTAATTCTTTATGAATACGGCAGGAAATTTTTAAAAACCTTCATTAACTTTAAAACATCGTAAATTAACCTGTAAAAACAAGGGAAAATTGTTTACAATGGCAACGCTGAAAAATGTAACGGTTTGTCCTCGAAGTCACATGTATATATTTTTTCCCTTTGTGTCCTCGAAGTCACATGTTTATATTTTTTCTCGGTGTCCTCGAAATCACTTGTATATATTTTTTACGGAGAAAAAAAATGGGAAAATATATGAGAGTACTTGGCAATACTACGCAACAAAATTTGTTAAAAAAATACAAAATTAAGGCATTTAAACCGTATATATAGAAGTTTTAATAGTAATTGATCGATATATAACCACAGTGCAATCAAATAAAGTAAAAAAAAAGAATAAACCAAAAAAATTAAAATTTGTGGGGGAAAATTTACGCGTCCGGTAAATATGCTCTAGGCATGTAATCATTTGGCGGACTGTTCGCTAAGTATGCAACTGTCCGCCGTTTATGCGCTAGCTTCAAAAACTGTTCGCTAAATAAACGCTGTGCATATATATATATATATATATATATATATATATATATATATATATATATATATATATATATATATGCACAGCGTTTATTTAGCGAACAGTTTTTGAAGCTAGCGCATAAACTGCGGACAGTTGCATACTTAGCGAACAGTCCGCCAAATGATTACATGCCTAGAGCATATTTACCGGACACGTCAATTTTTCCCCACAAATTTTAATTTTTTTGGTTTATTCTTTTTTTTTACTTTATTTGATTGCACTGTGGTTATATATCAATCAATTACTATTAAAACTTCTATATATACGGTTTAAATGCCTTAATTTTGTATTTTTTTAACAAATTTTAACAAATTTTGTTGCGTAGTATTGCCAAGTACTCTCATATATTTTCCCATTTTTTTTCTCCGTAAAAAATATATACAAGTGATTTCGAGGACACAGAGAAAAAATATAAACATGTGACTTCGAGGACACAAAGGGAAAACATATATACATGTGACTTCGAGGACAAACCGTTACATTTTTCAGCGTTGCCATTGTAAACAATTTTCCCTTGTTTTTAACAGGTTAATTTACGATGTTTTAAAGTTAATGAAGGTTTTTAGAAATATCCTGCCGTATTCATAAAGAATTACAGTGCATGAACATTTTGCCTTAAAACACGTTTCAAGCTTATTTTATATTTTAAAACGGCTGATATAATGATGAAAATATCTAATGATGATTTTTGGCTACTGACCGATCTTATTTTATCTGTCCAACATACCTTAATTAAGGGTTACAAGATCAAGTTTTGCCTTTCAAGTTTTTTAAACTTTAACCGAATTTGATTTCAAAATTCTCTCTAGAGTGGATTTACCTACAACGTTTAAATTTTTAGGCACATGATTAATGGACAGAGCAAAATAAAGATGTTGCGATGAAGTTTTTCTGAAGTTTTTTTTTCTGAAGTTTTTCCATAATTAAAAAAAAATAAGTTAAACAATTTTGTCGTAACCAAATCTATACCAAATATTAATTTAAACTGAAATTTTGGATTAGTACACTATTGTTGATCAAGAGCGACATGTGTCATTTTAAAGATCTGCTGATTTATTTTATGTTTTTTTTTTTAATAAATAGTTCATCGTATCTTCCTTTTTTAAAGAAAAATATATTTTTTAATTTAATTTTCTTATATGTTTTATTTGGTTGTTCAACTGCTTAAAACTTAAAAACGCCAAGGCTAAATTGGATACTTTCCTCTTCGTGTTTGTTTATAATTGGTACGCAAAGGTTTAGGAAAAGAGAAAAGTCGACAAAACAGGTGGAAAAATTTATTGAAATGGTTGTTTATTTTGTACTTCGTTTATGTTTTTTTTTTCAAATATTCAATTTGAAAACATTAAAATAATTTAATTTAGATTTTTCTTTTCTATGGCAATGCGGGCGCATCCGGTGTACGAAGTAGAATTATATCTAACACACAATTCATACGAGCGCTTTTGCGGCTTCTTTTTTTCTTAGGACTTTATTGTCTAAACCGCAACGCAACGCCAAATATTTCATTGAAAGCCAAAACAAAAGACACGTCAAAAAAGCGACGTCGTAAAAATCCCCGTCTGAATTTGATGTTCAAAAAAGCGACGTCGTAAAAATCCCCGTCTGAATTTGATGTAACACGACGCGCTTTTTAGTAACATCTTTTTTTATTTGAGAAAGACACGTCAAAAAAGCGACGTCGTAAAAATCCCCGTCTGAATTTGATGTTCAAAAAAGCGACGTCGTAAAAATCCCCGTCTGAATTTGATGTAACACGACGCGCTTTTTAGTAACATCTTTTTTTATTTGAGAAAGGGCCTCGATTATCAGTCATTCGATTAACCAGCAACATCAATTATATAGTAAATATACAAAAGTCTTTAATCAACTTAAAATACTTTTGAACAATCATAAAAATGTGAATAACAGGCGAATTCTCTTGCAAATTACTGGGAAGCATGTTCTGCAAAAATTACATGTTAACTCATATTATTTAAACATGTACATTAGGGGTACAACCAATTTTTTGGCGTATTACCATGAGGCCAACCATGTCCTAGTTGCCACGAAAATCATAATCTTTTGTAATTTTTCTCAAAAAATTTCACGCACCAATTGGTTTTTCTAAACCAATGCTATATTGGATATTCATAATTTTATACGGTGTTTTGTTTTCTTTTTTATTTTTTCTTTTGTTATTAAAGGTTAAAAATACGTTTTCGTTTGCGGAAAAATCTCTTACCATCTCTAAATATTAATGACATTTCATACTTGGGCTATTTTTTCTTTTAAATAAACATATTATTAATTTTTCTTAGCAAAAAAGAAAATCAAAAATTTTCAAAACTTCATCGCGGTTGGTGTGTGAACTTTTTTGACCTTAGCGAAAAAAATAAATATACGTTCCATTATAGTTTTTTATTATCTATCTATTAAAAAATTGTTAAAAAGTTATATCCCTAATGTGCATACGTTAATCTGTATATAAAATCTCTTAATAATTTTAACTAGAAACACACAAAAAACTACTAAAAATTGTTGCTATTGATAACCGAGGTCTTACTGTATTTTAAAACTGATATTTCAAAGTTAGTCAAAGAATAAAACGTAACAAGAAGAAAATAAGTTAAAAGAGAAATTTGAGAAAAAGACATAAAAACACTTACCAAGTATTTTTGTTTACCCCTCTTTCTTCTCTAAACCGTGGCCACCAAACCAAAAGAGACGTCGTAAAAGCCCACGCCTGAATTAACTGTAAGGCGACCTACGTCGTAGATACGCTTTTATATTTGCGCCAGCTATTGTGTGCCTTTGTATACAATATTGTACGTTTTAATTTGGCATCGTATCTACGTCGTACAGTACTACGTTTATATGGTACAATTGTGTTCCTTAAGGCTAGATTACACTATCTCACAAGTCTTACGTATTCCATAATACTTTGTGAGATAGAAATCTAATAAGTTTTGTTGCGACTGTCAAGTAATCTAATTTAACATAACAGTTTGTGTTCACACGATCTCACAAAGTATAAACACTCACACATGTAATAAAATGCATCCCTGATCCAATGAAAAGTATTATTGCTTAGAAATGTAAAATTTTGTTTATAATACTTGTCATTTCTATCACGCATGCATTCACACAAGCAGACTTTTACATATTACTTGAGTTTTTCACAGTATTATTACAAAGTATAAAAGGGTATACTAGCCTTAAACATAGAGACAGCATACAAATATAGTACATTTGAAGAGAAAAATGTAAAAAATTCGTATTTTTTGTGAACAATTTTTTTTAATAATAATTTTGTGCAAGCTTGAAACTTGTGGTATGTATTTAGAACAAGGACAATAAATCAAAAAGCTTACAAACAAACAAATTAAATTTAAGTGGCAAAACAGGGTTCAAATTCGTACTTTTTGTAAAGCGCTATGTTTCTAATCAGTAAGCAATTTGGAATTAAAAAAGTTAGAAGTAAAAATTTTAAAAAATTTTGACCGGGGCGGACAAAACGTGTAAAGTTTTGTACGCTTGTTACTTTTCTTAAAGTAATAATGTTTTTCAAAACAATTTTACATAAACTTTAAAATAGTGTTTCGAGTTCAAAACACAATTAAAGTAGTTCATATAAGAGTTCATATACGAACTTATAAGAGAAAAAAAGCTAAAAAGGGTAAAATAATTTTTTTTATTTTAGTAAAAAGCCATCATGGAACTGAAAATATTATTAATATTACTTTTATAAGAATAATTACACTATGCAACAGATAAAATAAAAGCTCCTTCTCGTGTGGAATTTCTTGAAGTACTTTTCGTAACTTACAAACCCCTATTTGGGTTTTCCTAGTTTATCTGCCGAACTAGTTTTTGGGCCTATTGAAAATTTTGTCTAAAACTTGATTTTTTTTGGAAAAAACATGAATTTTTTCGGAAACCAATAATATCACAGAATACTAAGAGAACTGTCACGAGACGGACGATTTTGCGTTTTTTTTTTGTCTCTTTCTAAGAAAGCTGCCCTTTTGCATTTCTCTGTTCAACATATTCTTTGCCGCAATGAACACAAATTTATTTAGTTAAGATTTATTTGCAAAACTGTTGTAAAAATTAACTTTTTAGTTCACCACAACACGAGTAAATAATATTTAAGTAAGTAAATAACATTATAATACAAAACAATATTACTAAATACATTTTTTTTGCACAAAAAACATCGTTTGTTAAACTAATGCATTTGTTTAACGTGGTTTGTGTTTTTTTATTTTGATAACGCCATTTGTGTTGATTGTTGCGGTCTGTTTTTACACCTTGCCACTTCACTACCAAAAATCGCTTTCGGTCTCTTCGAAAGCTGCCCTCGCAACTGTTTTGGGCCTTTTTCACACGTCACTTTTAACAGTTCTGTGTATTCTGTGGTAATATTCAGAAAAAAATTAATTCTTAAATATAATTCAAAATTCTTTAGAACATCATAATTCTTATTTTACCTTTTTCAGCTGTGTTATTATCAAAAATTTGAAATATGTATGTGTCAAAATTACAATTGAATAATTAACTTTTTTTTACTTTTTGCAACATTGTATGCATTTCATAAATATCACGAATTTTCTTTCAAAAATACATCTGGAAAATGTGGAAAATGCATTTTCCGGTAATTATATACATACTTATGTGCATATGAGGAATTATGAATTAGAGAAATATTTTTTCTGAAGATTACCGTTTGGCAGCTACGAGCCAAAAAAAGTGCAAAAACTAACCTGTGATATAATTTTTAAGTTTGTGTTTAATTTAATTTTTCATGTTTAATGTTTTTATGTTTGTCTACAACAAATTATTGTTCAATGTAATAAAAAATTAATTTCTCTTTTTACGAATCCCTTGATAAAGTGAACATAACATTCACGAAACGTTGGGAAAATATGGATTAAATGCATTTTAATTGCATATATTTTTATAAACAACTACATTGGCGAACAACAAAAATAATATAGATACAATTTTTGGACTGTGAAATATTTATAAAAATTTTATATTTTCAACATTTTTTATTTTTCGAATTTATTCTATGAGCTTAATTTCAGTTATGTTTAGGACTATAACAGTCGATTTCATCATCTTTAGATACTTCAGCACCTAAAAAAATATATATTTGGGATCGTTAAGGTATGAAGTATTAAAGGAGTAAACAGAATTATACAACGTTACAGTAATAAAGCACACATAGAGTCTAATATGGTTTGTTTCATAAAAACTTCACTGCATCCTTTCATTTAATATACTGCAAATTGTAGTTTATTATTATTTATGAAAATCCTTATAAAAATTTTAAACATTTTTACGTCTAAAAATACTTATAAAATAGAGATTACATGACAAATGGTAACGCTGGTAATATGCAACTCTGTGTGTTTCTTTCCACACTGCTGCCAATTTAGCTATTTTCTTATCAAATCCAGCGATTTTTAATAAAATTTATAGGACAAACTTTTTAACTTTAAATTTTATTTAAAAAGGGTGATTTTTTGCGATTTATAGGTAAATTCACTCATAATTAAAAATGTAGCTATTATTTATTGCGTTTGTTTTATAATAATTTAATAATTTTAGTTCAAAAGGAGTTATTTTTAGCGATTTATAGCTAAATGCACTTATTATTAAAAAAATTTAGCTATAATTTATTGTGTTTGTTTTATAATAATTCATTAATTTTATTTCAAAAAGTGTGATTTTTAGCGATTTATAGCTAAATCCACTTATAATTTCAAAAAAGGTATTTTATTGAGAGTGAAAATTATTATTTTGTGCCGCACACGCCACTTTTCAAAATTTATTTCTACAAAATAAGCTTTTTGTTCCGCAAACATATATTTAATGCTGTATATTGTGATGTTGACAGTTTATCTAACTTCTACTCCTTTTTTACGGCAATGAAGCGAAGCAAAATTAAAATGTATTTTCTTGTCAAATTATCTTGCTTTAACTTCTACAGCATTTGCCAAGCACTGGCTCGTTATGCCAAACAATATTTAATACACTTCAAAAGAGTTGGTATGGAGCAAAATTAATGCTTAATATTCAGAAAGCGGGTAATCAAAATAAATATACCCATACCTTACTAATTTTTCTTAAATGGTCGGCGGGTTAAACCAATAATGAGCTGAAGAAATTCGTTGATTGTCGTTGAAAGACCACATACAAAAAATGTCAATTTATGAACTTTTAACTTTTCTACCAAACACGTTTTATGTCCCATAAATTTGAAAAATTTTTATATTCAATTTCAGAATTTGCAATTGTTGCCTTTTTCCGATTTCATTCTTCAAAGCTTTTTTTCCGAGAAACATAAAATACCAAAAAATTTTTATATTTAAGAAACTTATTTAAAAAAATACAAATACAAACTTGGTACTTTTTTGAAATTCTAACGATTATGGGTGAAGGTCGTGTACTTAATTGCCGTTAATATTGGACCTAGAAACATTAAACTCAACATGCAATATCCAGAGTGATAAGACTCAATGCGGAACTTTTTGGTACGTCTTTAACTGTTACTTTTTTTGAATTTACGTTGGTATTGGACTTAAAACTCAAAATTAAACATGCAAGATCCTGAGTAAATGTGAATCTTTACAGGGATCTATTTGGTACGTTTTCGTTCTTTAAGTGGTCTTTTTTTTAATTTTCATAAAATCAAATATGCAATGTCCTGGGTAGATTAGAATCTTTAAGAGGGGCATTTTGGTACTTTTTGGGTCTTTAACTGTTAGTTTTTGAATATTCGTTGGTATTGGACTTAAAACATAAAATTAAACATGCAAGGCCCTGAATGAATGATAATCTTTTAAGGGATCTATTTGGTACTCTTTCGTTCCTTTACTTGAACTTTTTTAAATTTTTATTATTATTGGACCTAAAAACATAAAATTAGATGCCATGAGTGAAAGATAACATGTAAAAGGGCTTTTTGGAAATTTTTGGTCTTTAACTGGTTCTTTTCGAATTTGCGTTAGTATTTGGCCTAAAACATAAAATTAATGATTTTACACAACGTTTACTAGATCAAAAAGCATTTCAGACTTTATTAATAACAATTTAAGAAATATTGTTAAGTAAATCCATAAAAACTATGACAAAGTAAATAGTGGATGGAATTTGTGGGAAAGCTTTTTTCGGATTCTACACGCAGAGAAAAAATATTGTTGGGCATGGTTACAGCAACAATACTATGTTTATTGTAACAATATATTGTTGTCGCACACAAAAAATTTTTATTTTTATTTAATATCAACAATATTATAGTTACTGTAAACATATTAATGTTTATCGCAATTATATATTTGAGTATTGTTGACCGAAAAATAATTATTTTTCTAACAACTAAATTACGATAACTTTCAAAATATATTATATTACTCACAACCATATCATGATATTTAATAGCCATGACATGATAACTTTCTATACATTTATCATATTATGTTGAAGATGCAATTAAACTATTTTTACTCTAATAATATTGAATCAGTTGTGTCGTTTATTTTATATGTGAGCGGTTAAGCAATTTAAAGATAAATTCCCATAAAAAAAAAGTTTAAAGAAATTAAAAAATTTAAAATATTAGCGGTGTTCATTCAGTATTAGTGATGTAAAGCGGCCCATACACTTGCAATATTATTGTGTATGATACTCGCCATAATTTTTCCATTTTGTCCTATATTATGCTATAAGTCGCACAAGGTTTTCATTCATTCAATAAAAAGGTGAACATAACCTATAGGAATAACATAAATAGCACTGTACAATGATGCAATCACACTTCTTTTTAATTTCGTTTTGCAATAAAAATCAAAAGTCTTTTGATTGTTGCCAATATATTGTTCCACCTTCGAATATCACATGCACATTGGCAATATAATTGTACTATACGTAAAATTGAACAATTTAATTACAAGTATATGAGCCGCTTAATAGGGCAAATGCAAAATATCGAAGTTTTTTTGTAAAATTAAACAACTAAACACACAGAGATTTCGTTATATTTGATAAAAGTGTTACGATATTTTTGTGGTTTTCATGGGCAACGGCGTATGTCTTAAAACAAATGTTTCAGGAAAGCCGAAAAACCATTCGATATCCAATGCGCTAGGTATTTCACTTTTTATACTTTGGCATTAAGTAAAAAATCGGAATTGATTCATCTTTTTCCAAAAATGTTCTGAAACATGTAAAGAGCGTTTTAAAATAGGCAATATGGCATCAACATCTTAAAATGGGCAAAATGGCCATACGTGGTTGCCCATGAAAACCAAAGATTTTGCATTTGCTCTTTTGCAAGCCTTATTTGAACTCCGTTATTTGATTTACATTAAGAAAAATTTAAAAAAAGCCACACAATAAAAAAATCGTTGCAAAAAAATTTTAATTTATTTTGTATTTTTATGACATCTATGAGAGGGGCTTTATGATAATATGATTGCTTCTAAATTTATTATGATTAACATGACAATAATATGATTACTTCTTAACTAATTATGATTAGCATGACAATAATTTGATTACATCTTTACTTAGTATGATAACAGAATAATAATATGATTAAGGGAAAAATATTATGTTGTAATATTACGAGTATATTTAGTCCTACTGTGATTCAATAATAATCTTAATATGGTGACTTCAATCATGCATTTTATCATAGTATGTTGCTCTTAGAATATGTTTACCACAACCATGTTTTTTCTTTGCGTGTATAGTGAAATATTTGATATATGTGAACTAACCTTCGTCGATTTATCCATGTCCGTCTGTAAAAAACTCTTTTTAGAAAATCTAAAAGAAAATAACAATATTGATGTCAAATTGTTTCTAGCTTTCTTAAGCAGTTTGGGGTCGAAATCCAACAAGATCGGTATAGCAGGATAATAGTTATGAATCAAAATGTCTAACAACCAACCTAAAAATTTATAGTTTTGTTATAAACTAACATAATTAGTAGCGGAATGCAATTATTGGTATAAGATTTTGCACATATTCGTTTTGTATAACTTGAATTATTATAAAATTAAGTGAAAATCTGTCAATAATTTACCATAGGCCCATATAAAGCCCACAGTCGGAAATACTATAGAAGCATTAAACCGTAAAGACAAATCCTATTATTATGAACTTTTGGTGGTCAGTTTTATATGAATAGAAAATATTCTGTCAACTTTTTATGGATTGGTATATAATTTATAATAGGCCCCATACAAGCCTTGTTTTATATGATTTGAAATCACACTGTCAAATTTCGTGAAGATCAGTACATAATTTATGATAAGCCCCATTTAAACCTTAACATCTCTCTTATTTTCCGTCTCACGCGAAACCACTAGTTTTATTGAAACAAATTTTGCTTTTTCAAAGTTTTTCAGATTTTTTATAAACGGTTTATTTCCTTATACATATATTTCATGCATGTTGGTTTTATTATCGCACAGCAAATCCACAAGTTTCTCTCACTGATTGTGTAAGTTTGACATAAAGCAGTTGATAGCTGTCTTAGAACGCCAAATCAATACATTGAAACATGTATGAGCTTTGTGTAAATTTTGTTTGGGCACATCTTGGGTTAAGTTTATGGTAGAGTCGTGGCTCTACAGCATCTATTGAACTCTATAAAGCACGGAAACCTTGTTAAGAAACACGCAAAGAGCCCGTAACAAATTACAAAAGTCTAAAAACCTCTACAAGAGAGAATCAAAAATTAACAAAATCATTAAAATTGGTTTGTATAATTAACAACAACAAAATATAGTAAAACTTACCTGCCAAAACAATATGCATACATACATAGCTTGAGGAGCCTCTGGTGTGCAAGTCCTAGTTCAGAATAACCTTTTGAAAATTAAATTAACTTAATTGTTTAATTTCTATTAAAAAACAAACAAAATTTACCATTTTGTAATGATAACAATTGTTGTTTAAACCCCGCATAAAAGTACAATTTAAATACAGTTATCATTTTCTCGTTTATTATCACGTACAACTATAGCACCAAAACTATTATATTTTACAATAAATTTAAAATAAACAAAAAAATGTTCCTTTTTTTTATATTTTTAACAAATATTTTGACATTCACAAACACTTATTTAATAAAACTATTTTAGTGCATAAAAATTCATTTGTGTAAATTTTTTTGCGGGGTTTAAAAAAAAAAAAACGCTTCATTGCTGAAATTGCACAAGAGCTGTGCAAAGTTTGAATTGCAAAGTTTAACTAACAACATAAAATAATAATCAAAACGTTATCAACAATAACGATGTCAAAGTTTATTAAAAATATTGAGCCAACAACTGACCGTTTTCTTATAAATGACAAGAAAAAGCATCACAAAAAAAAATAAAACGATTTCTTTTATGTCAAAAGCTATTGCTTCAGAAAATCAACGGAAACAATAATTGCGAAAATTTGCTGCATAATAAACATAATAAAAACTTTTGACACATAAAAGTCATGTCAAGTTTCTTAAAAGTGATGTTTTTCGAACATTAAACTTTACTTCTGCGCACGTGATACCCAACAACTGCATTTTAGGAAAAACAGGATCAACGAAGTACTGGTATTATTAGAAACTACTTCGAAATATCTTTTACATGATGTGTTAAAAATTCCGTTAAGAGCAAATTCCCAAATTAAATATTTCTAGCAAGATTTTTCTACGAGACAATAAATTTAAAATAAACAAAAAATGTTCCTTTTTTTTATATTTTTAACAAATATTTTGACATTCACAAACACTTATTTAATAAAACAATTTTAGCGCATAAAAATTCATTTGTGTAAATCTTTTTGCGGGTTTTTTTCAAAAAAAACGCTTCATTGCTGAAAATCGGCTTTGAAAAAAACGTTTTACTGTTTTGACAACACTAATTAAAATTAATGTATAATGCATTAAACACATTCATCACAGCAGGATACACGAACACAAGACTACAAATGCTGCTGGGTGCAATTATAGTCGTGTAGTCAGCTACTGAATTATGTTGAAGACGGCAGCTACAATTGAAAAAATATAAACAGCTGTTTTTTTTAATGTCTGTTTATATTTCAGTGGTGCCACTATCACTTTTTTACTTTTATAAAATGAAAAACATGCATAATTGCAGACTTTTATACAAACTTAATTTAAAATTATAAATATATAAATACTTATTTATAATAAATTTTATAACGTAAAAACAATTGAATTTGTTATAAAATATAATAAATATTATAATTTTGTTGTTTTTGGAAGCAAAAAACAATATACAGCCATGTCACAGAGTACAATTCCGTTCGGAAACGGAATTCATTCCGTATTTTGGTGCTTCAGAAAATAACGAAAAAATGTTTCGGAATGAAACCATTTTTGTTTTCATGAACGGTATGGGAGTTGTCTGTATCTGAAAGGCCATAAAACTATCAAAATACACTTTCCATCAACAAACAAATATGTTTTCTTCAATTCCGAACGGAATCATTCCGAACGGAATTGTACTCTGTGACATGGCCCATAATCTTAACGGCAGATTAAATAAATAAATACATATAAACAGCATACAAATTTCCGTCAACGAGCGTGGTATAGGTCTTAAAAGTTTCAGAACACTTTGGGTACGTACGTTAATGCATGAAAACTATTCATCAATGCTGCAGTGATGCAAAATGATATTGCTGATGCGTAATTACCAGTTGCAGTTGTGATGCTGATACTTTTTTATTGCACAACAGCTGTGCAAAGTGAATTGCAAAGTTTAACTAACAACATAAAATAATAATCAAAACGTTATCAACAATAACGATGTGAAAGTTTATTAAAAATATTGAGCCAACAACTGACCGTTTTATTATAAATGACAAGAAAAAGCATCACAAAAAAAAAAATAAAACGATTTCTTTTATGTCAAAAGCTATTGCTTCAGAAAATCAACGGAAACAATAATTGCGAAAATTTGCTGCATAATAAACATAATAAAAACTTTTGACACATAAAAGTCATGCCAAGTTTCTTAAAAGTGATGTTTTTCGAACATTAAACTTTACTTCTTCGCACGTGATACCCAACAACTGCATTTTAGGTAAAAACAGGATCAAAGAAGTACTGGTATTAATAGAAACTACTTCGAAATATCTTTTACATGATGTGTTAAAAATTCCGTTAAGAGCAAATTCCCAAATTAAATATTTCTAGAAAGATTTTTCTACGAAACTTAAAATTTTGTTAGTATATTTATTAAACATAATCTGCCGTATTCATAAAAAATAAAATAAGTTTGAAATGTGTTTTGATGCAAAATTTTCATAAAAATTTTTCCTAAAATACAACTCAAAAGACTATGAATAGGGAAGAATACTTCAAGCTTTTATAAACCATATTTTTAGTAACTCCATCATATAGAATGGCTGAGTTCCTAAACATCATAATACTTTGCAGTCAAAGTCAAAAATGTATCATAGAGTTTAACTATATCTAGTTTGATTATTGTGTACGCATCGATATTGTTTTTAGTGAACTTTGGTACAGATAACATTGTAAAATTTTTCACGGTTGCTTGGTAGAAAGCACTTAAAAAAGCGAGTTACTTTGCAACTGATGTTTTGGAACTCACCCAATTTTATATTTATAAAGATAAAAAAATTTTATTTTGGAAAATTTCTCAATTTATTTATAAGTTTGAGTAAAAATATGTATGTATTTAGTAATAATTTATGTACTTGTTACATATTTAATTATTGTTATATGTACATAATTACTTAAGTGTTACGCAAGGCCGAAACCCCGCAATAAAGAAAGTTTATTAAGCAAATATCTAGAGTTAAATAAATAAATATCGACATAATTAAAAGATAAAGCCAATTTTGTTAAAAAAAATGTCAGCCACGGAGTATGAATATATAATATTACCTCAAAATTGGTAAATCTGGATGCTTTAAACTCCATGTAAAATACATTTTGAAGCATTTTCCAATGATTCCCATATTTTATAAATTCATTTTTTACCTAAATAGATATGGATAAAGTATTTTGCAATTTTTACGACCTATAACTCCTTAACTAGGAGCGTTGGCGCGAACAACATGTTCCTATAAAACTTCTTTCAAGAATACTAAAAAATTATATAAATATCAATTTGGTGCTGAGCCGAGTTAATATTCTTTTCTGTTAAACAAAAAAAAAAAAAATTTTAAGCACTCATTCTTTAAAAAACTTTTTTTATTAGCAACACTTTTTCTGTTTTATAGTGCACAAAAAAAGAAATTAGTTTAATTTGACTACAACGGCAAAATAAGCACAGACAACAACCTGCAGCATCAAAGTCGGCAAATACAGCGCATATTTGACGAACAGCTGCATACGTTGCGTTTAATTGCCGAAACTTGTATAGGAAATTTAATATTCCCACATTATTATTTGGGAATAATAATGTGGAAACATGGCAACAAAAAATTTCATATACAAGGAGCATATTTTCCAGACAGTTTCGGCAATTAAACGCAACGTATGCACCTGTTCGTCAAATATGCTCTGCCCACAAAAAACGATTTTTAAAAGACTTTTAAGACTTTTAGAAGAAAAATATTGAATTTGTATTTCGAAAATATTGCAATTTATAATATTTCATCAAAAAAAGTAAAGATTTTTTGTGTTCGCATAATATGCCCTGTGCATAAGTATATATATATATATATATATATATATATATATATATATATATATATATATATATATATAGTCTTAAAAGACTTTTAAAAATCGTTTTTTGTGGGCAGAGCATATTTGGCGAACAGGTGCATACGTTGCGTTTAATTGCCGAAACTGTCTGCAAAATATGCTCCTTGTATATGAAATTTTTTGTTGCCATGTTTCCACATTATTATTCCCAAATAATAATGTGGGAATATTAAATTTCCTATACAAGGGGCATATTATCCAGACAGTTTCTGAAATTAAACGCAACGTATGCAGCTGATCGTCAAATATGCGCTGTATTTGCCGACTTTGATGCTGCAGGTTGTTGTCTGTGCTTATTTTGCCGTTTTAGTCAAATTAAACTAATTTCTCTTTTTGTGCACTATAAAACAGAAAAAGTGTTGCTAATAAAAAAAAATTTTTTAAAGAATGAGTGCTTAAAATTTTTTTTTTGTTTAACAGAAAAGAATATTAACTCGGCTCAGCTCCAAATTGATATTTATATAATTTTTTAGTATTCTTGAAAGAAGTTTTATAGGAACATGTTGTTCGCGTCAACGCTCCTAGTTAAGGAGTTATAGGTCGTAAAAATTGCAAAATACTTTATCCATATCTATTTAGGTAAAAAATGAATTTATAAAATATGGGAATCATTGGAAAATGCTTCAAAATGTGTTTTACATGGAGTTTAAAGCATCCAGATTTACCAATTTTGAGGTAATATTATATAGTTGTTTGTTAATTTTGTTCGGCATAAGGTCATGAGTTAAAACAAACTTTTAAATAAAAAATATAAACATATTTTGTTTTAAAAATTCTATTTTATTTTATTTTGTATCCCAATGAAGATGGTCAACAAAGTTGACCGAAATATGCTTTCCAACGGAAGACTAAGGTAAAATGTAAAAAGAAAATACAATATAATAGTCTGGTAGTGTATAAAGTCATTTCTGAAAAATTGTAGGAATAGAACTATTACAAAAAAGCTTTATAAAATACATAACTGAAATTTAGCTCATAGAATAAATTCGAAAAATGAAAAATGTTGAATATAATATAAAGTTACCTTCGGAAGGAAATAATTCCCAGTTTCTAAAACTATAAATTTTTAGGTTGGTTGTTAGACATTTTGATTCATAACTATTATCCTGCTATACCGATCTTGTTGGATTTCGACCCCAAACTGCTTAAGAAAGCTAGAAACAATTTGACATCAATATTGTTATTTTCTTTTAGATTTTCTAAAAAGAGTTTTTTACAGACGGACACGGATAAATCGACGAAGGTTAGTTCACATATATCAAATATTTCACTACCCACGCAAAGAAAAACATGGTTGTGGTAAACATATTCTAAGAGCAACATACTATGATAAAATGCATGATTGAAGTCACCATATTAAGATTATTATTGAATCATAGTATGACTAAATATACTCGTAATATTACAACATAATATTTTTCGCTTAATCATATTATTATTCTGTTATCATACTAAGTAAAGATGTAATCAAATTATTGTCATGCTAATCATAATTAGTTAAGAAGTAATCACTTGTAATTAAATTGTTCAATTTTACGTATAGAACAATTATATTGCCAATGTGCATGTGATATTCGAAGGTGGAACAATATATTGGCAACAATCAAAAGACTTTTGATTTTTATTGCAAAACGAAATTAAAAAGAAGTGTGATTGCATCATTGTACAATGCTATTTATGTTATTCCTATAGGTTATGTTCACCTTTTTATTAAATGAATGAAAACCTTGTGCGACTTATAGCATAATATAGGATAAAATGGAAAAATTATGGCGAGTATCATACACAATAATATTGCAAGTGTATGGGCCGCTTTACATCACTAATATTGAATGAACACCGCTAAAATTTAAAATTTTTTAATTTCTTTAAACTTTTTTTTTTTATGGGAATTTATCTTTAAATTGTTTAACCGCTCACATATAAAATAAACGACACAACTGATTCAATATTATAAGAGTAAAAAAAGTTTAATTGCATCTTCAACATAATATGATAAATGTATAGAAAGTTATCATGTCATGGCTATTAAATATCATGATATGGTTGTGAGTAATATAATATATTTTGAAAGTTATCGTAATTTAGTTGTTAGAAAAATAATTATTTTTCGGTCAACAATACTCAAATTTATAATTGCGATAAACATTAATATGTTTACAGTAACTATAATATTGTTGATATTAAATAAAAATAAAATTTTTTTGTGTACGACAACAATATATTGTTACAATAAACATAGTATTGTTGCTGTAACCATGCCCAACAATATTTTTTCTCTGCGTGTAGAATCCGAAAAAAGCTTTCCCACAAATTTCATCCACTATTTACTTTGCCACAGTTTTTATGGATTTACTTAACAATATTTCTTAAATTGTTATTAATAAAGTCTGAAATGCTTTTTGATCTAGTAAACGTTGTGTAAAATCATTAATTTTATGTTTTAGGCCAAATACTAACGCAAATTCGAAAAGAACCAGTTAAAGACCAAAAATTTCCAAAAAGCCCCTTTTACATGTTCTTATTCACTCATGGCATCTAATTTAATGTTTTTAGGTCCAATAATAATAAAAATTGAAAAAAGTTCAAGTTAAGGAACGAAAGAGTACCAAATAGATCCCTTAAAAGATTCTCATTCATTCAGGGCCTTGCATGTTTAATTTTATGTTTTAAGTCCAATACCAACGAATATTCAAAAACTACCAGTTAAAGACCCAAAAAGTACCAAAATGCCCCTCTTAAAGATTCTAATCTACCCAGGACATTGCGTATTTGATTTTATGAAAATTAAAAAAAGGACCAGTTAAAGAACGAAAACGTACCAAATAGATCCCTTTAAAGATTCACATTTACTCAGGATCTTGCATGTTTAATTTTGAGTTTTAAGTCCAATACCAACGTAAATTCAAAAAAAGTAACAGTTAAAGACGTACCAAAAAGTTCCGCATTGAGTCTTATCACTCTGGATATTGCATGTTGAGTTTAATGTTTCTAGGTCCAATATTAACGGTAATTAAGTACACGACCTTCACCCATAATCGTTAGAATTTCAAAAAAGTACCAAGTTTGTATTTGTATTTTTTTAAATAAGTTTCTTAAATATAAAAATTTTTTGGTATTTTATGTTTCTCGGAAAAAAAGCTTTGAAGAATGAAATCGGAAAAAGGCAACAATTGCAAATTCTGAAATTGAAAACATTTATAATGAAATATAAAAATTTTTCAAATTTATGGGACATAAAACGTGTTTGGTAGAAAAGTTAAAAGTTCATAAATTGACATTTTTTGTATGTGGTCTTTCAACGACAATCAACAAATTTCTTCAGCTCATTATTGGTTTAACCCGCCGACCATTTAAGAACAATTAGTAAGGTATGGGTTTATTTATTTTGATTACCCGCTTTCTGAATATTAAGCATTAATTTTGCTCCATACCAACTCTTTTGAAGTGTATTAAATATTGTTTGGCATAACGAGCCAGTGCTTGGCAAATGCTGTAGAAGTTAAAGCAAGATAATTTGACAAGAAAATACATTTTAATCTTGCTTCGCTTCATTGCCGTAAAAAAGGAGTAGAAGTTAGATAAACTGTCAACATCACAATATACAGCATTAAATATATGTTTGCGGAACAAAAAGCTTATTTTGTAGAAATAAATTTTGAAAAGTGGCGTGTGCGGCACAAAATAATAATTTTCACTCTCAATAAAATACCTTTTTTGCAATTATAAGTGGATTTAGCTATAAATCGCTAAAAACCACACTTTTTGAAATAAAATTAATGAATTATTATAAAACAAACACAATAAATTATAGCAAAATTTTTTTAATAATAAGTGCATTTAGCTATAAATCGCTAAAAATAACTCCTTTTGAACTAAAATTATTAAATTATTATAAAACAAACGCAATAAATAATAGCTACATTTTTAATTATGAGTGAATTTACCTATAAATCGCTAAAAATCACCCTTTTTAAATAAAATTTAAAGTTAAAAAGTTTGTCCTATAAATTTTATTAAAAATCGCTGGATTTGATAAGAAAATAGCTAAATTGGCAGCAGTGTGGAAAGAAACACACAGAGTTGCATATTACCAGCGTTACCATTTGTCATGTAATCTCTATTTTATAAGTATTTTTAGACGTAAAAATGATTAAAATTTTTATAAAGATTTTCATAAATAATAATAAACTACAATTTGCAGTATATTAAATGAAAGGATGCAGTGAAGTTTTTATGAAACAAACCATCTTAGACTCTATGTGTGCTTTATTACTGTAACGTTGTATAACTATGTTTACTCCTTTAATACTTCATACCTTAACGATCCCAAATATATTCTTTTAGGTGCTAAAGTATCTAAAGATGATGAAATCGACTGTTATAGTCCTAAACATAACTGAAATTAAGCTCATAGAATAAATTCGAAAAATAAAAAATGTTGAAAATATAAAATTTTTATAAATATTTCACAATTTTTGGCCCACAGTCCAAAAATTGTATCTATATTATTTTTGTTGTTTCGCCAATGTAGTTGTTTATAAAAATATATGCAATTAAAATGCATTTAATCCATATTTTCCCAACGTTTCGTGAATGTTATGTTCACTTTATCAAGGGATTCGTAAAAAGAGAAATTAATTTTTTATTACATTGAACAATAATTTGTTGTAGACAAACATAAAAACATTAAACATGAAAAATTAAATTAAACACAAACTTAAAAATTATATCACAGGTTAGTTTTTGCACTATTTTTGGCTCGTAGCTGCCAAACGGTAATCTTCAGAAAAAATATTTCTCTAATTCATAATTCCTCATATGCACATAAGTATGTATATAATTACCGGAAAATGCATTTTCCACATTTTCCAGATGTATTTTTGAAAGAAAATTCGTGATATTTATGAAATGCATACAATGTTGCAAAAAGTAAAAAAAAGTTAATTATTCAATTGTAATTTTGACACATACATATTTCAAATTTTTGATAATGCCACAGCTGAAAAAGGTAAAATAAGAATGATGTTCTAAAGAATTTTGAATTATATTTAAGAACTAATTTTTTTCTGAATATTACCACAGAATACACAGAACTGTTAAAAGTGACGTGTGAAAAAGGCCCAAAACAGTTGCAAGGGCAGCTTTCGAAGAAACCGAAAGCGATTTTTGGTAGTGAAGTGGCAAGGTGTAAAAACAGACCGCAACAATCAACACAAATGGCGTTATCAAAATAACAAAACACAAACCACGTTAAACAAATGCATTAGTTTAACAAACGATGTTTTTTGTGCAAAAAAAATGTATTTAGTAATATTGTTTTGTATTATAATGTTATTTACTTACTTAAATATTATTTACTCGTGTTGTGATGAACTAAAAAGTTAATTTTTACAACAGTTTTGCAAATAAATCTTAACTAAATAAATTTGTGTTCATTGCGGCAAAGAATATGATGAACAGAGAAATGCAAAAGGGCAGCTTTCTTAGAAAGAGACAAAAAAAAACGCAAAATCGTCCGTCTCGTTTTTTTTTTTTTAATTCCCTAAGCTAATCCCGCGAAGCTTTACGCTTGTCTGCAGGAACCAGAGTCTCTGGCGGGAATCGAACCCGCAACCCCGGCGCTAATAGACTAGCTCACTACCAGCTAGCCTACCGGGGCACTCATACAGTTCTCTTAGTATTTTGTGATATTATTGGTTTCCGAAAAAATTCATGTTTTTTCCAAAAAAAAATCAAGTTTTAGACAAAATTTTCAATAGGCCCAAAAACTAGTTCGGCAGATAAACTAGGAAAACCCTGTAATCTAGCCTTAAGGAACACAATTGTACCATATAAACGTAGTACTGTACGACTTAGATACGATGCCAAATTAAAACGTACAATATTGTATACAAAGGCACACAATAGCTGGCGAAAATATAAAAGCGTATCTACGACGTAGGTCGCCTTACAGTTAATTCAGGCGTGGACTTTTACGACGTCTCTTTTGGTTTGGTGGCCACGGTTTAGAGAAGAAAGAGGGGTAAACAAAAATACTTGGTAAGTGTTTTTTATGTCTTTTTCTCATATTTCTCTTTCAACTTATTTTCTTCTTGTTACGTTTTATTCTTTGACTAACTTTGAAATATCAGTTTGAAAATACAGTAAGACCTCGGTTATCAATAGCAACAATTTTTAGTAGTTTTTTGTGTGTTTCTAGTTAAAATTATTAAGAGATTTTATATACAGATTTACGTATGTACATTAGGGATATAACTTTTTAACAATTTTTAATAGATAGACAATAAAAAACTATAAGGGAACGTATATTTATTTTTTCGCTAAGGTCAAAAAAGTTCACACACCAACCGCGATGAAGTTTTAAAAATTTTTGATTTTCTTTTTTGCTAAGAAAAATTAATAATATGTTTATTTAAAACAAAAAATAGCTCAAGTATGAAATGTCATTAATATTTAGAGATGGTAAGAGATTTTCCGCAAACGAAAACGTATTTTTAACCTTTAATAACAAAAGAAAAAATAAAAAAGAAAACAAAACACCGTATAAAATTATGAATATTCAATATAGCATTGGTTTAGAAAAACCAATTGGTGCGTGAAATTTTTTGAGAAAAATTACAAAAGATTATGATTTTCGTGGTTACTAGGACATGGTTGGCCTCATGGTAATACGCCAAAAAATTGGTTGTACCCCTAATGTACATGTTTAAATAATATGAGTAAAAATGTAATTTTTGCAGAACATGCTTCCCAGTAATTTGCAAGAGAATTCGCCTTTTATTCACATTTTTATGATTGTTCAAAAGTATTTTAAGTTGATGTTGCTGGTTAATCGAATGACTGATAATCGAGGCCCTTTCTCAAATAAAAAAAGATGTTACTAAAAAGCGCGTCGTGTTACAGCAATTTTACAGGATTTTTACGACGTCGCTTTTTTGACGTGTCTTTTGTTTTGGCTTTCAATGAAATATTTGGCGTTGCGTTGCGGTTTAGACAATTAAGTCCTAAGAAAAAAAGAAGCCGCAAAAGCGCTCGTATGAATTGTGTGTTAGATATAATTCTACTTCGTACACCGGATGCGCCCGCATTGCCATAGAAAAGAAAAATCTAAATTATATTATTTTAATGTTTTCAAATTGAATATTTGAAAAAAAAAACATAAACGAAGTAAAAATAAACAACCATTTCAATAAATTTTTCCACCTGTTTTGTCGACTTTTCTCTTTTCCTAAGCCTTTGCGTACCAATTATAAACAAACACGAAGAGGAAAGTATCCAATTTAGCCTTGGCGTTTTTAAGTTTTAAGCAGTTGAACAACCAAATAAAACATATAAGAAAATTAAATTAAAAAATATATTTTTCTTTAAAAAAGGAGGATACGATAAACTATTTATTAAAAAAAAAAACATAAAATAAATCAGCTGATCTTTAAAATGACACATGTCGCTCTTGATCAACAATAGTGTACTAATCCAAAATTTCAGTTTAAATTAATATTTGGTATAGGTTTGGTTACGACAAAATTGTTTAACTTATTTTTTTTTAATTGTGGAAAAACTTCAAAAAAAAAAACTTCAGAAAAACTTCATCGTAACATCTTTATTTTGCTCTGTCCATTAATCATGTGCTTAAAAATTTAAACGTTGTAGGTAAATCCACTTTAGAGAGAATTTTGAAATCAAATTCGGCTTAAGTTTAAAAAACTTGAAAGGCAAAACTTGATCGTGCAACCCTTAATTAAGGTATGTTGGACAGATAAAATAAGATCGGTCAGTAGCCAAAAATCATCATTAGATATTTTCATCATTATATCAGCCGTATTTAAAATATAAAATAAGCTTGAAACGTGTTTTAAGGCAAAATGTTCATGCACTGTAATTCTTTATGAATACGGCAGGATATTTTTAAAAACCTTCATTAACTTTAAAACATCGTAAATTAACCTGTAAAAAACAAGGGAAAATTGTTTACAATGGCAACGCTGAAAAATGTAACGGTTTGTCCTCGAAGTCACATGTATATATTTTTCCCTTTGTGTCCTCGAAGTCACATGTTTATATTTTTTCTCTGTGTCCTCGAAATCACTTGTATATATTTTTTACGGAGAAAAAAAATGGGATAATATATGAGAGTACTTGGCAATACTACGCAACAAAATTTGTTAAAATTTGTTAAAAAAAATACAAAATTAAGGCATTTAAACCGTATATATAGAAGTTTTAATAGTAATTGATTGATATATAACCACAGTGCAATCAAATAAAGTAAAAAAAAAGAATAAACCAAAAAAATTAAAATTTGTGGGGAAAAATTTACGTTTCCGGTAAATATGCTCTAGGCATGTAATCATTTGGCGGACTGTTCGCTAAGTATGTAACTGTCCGCCGTTTATGCGCTAGCTTCAAAAACTGTTCGCTAAATAAACGCTGTGCATATATATATATATATATGTATATATATATATAATAGTAAAAGAATGTCCATAAAACATTAAAGTTATATGAACATTCTTATTAAGAAAGGAGGTGTAGTATTATTTGATCGTATGAATACATTCCTTTAAATATTATTTACTTGCATGAATTCATACCTTTAAAGAGCAGACATAAACGGGTATCATATTACACCAAAATATTAAACCCTAAATAGCCGCTTAAAAGGTACTACACCCAAACGCATGGAAAATATTTATAAACTTAAAATTTAAATCATATTACACTAATTTTCCCATGCTTTAGTTTAAGTTATTTACACGTAAGAATAGGCTAAGAATTATTTTCATAGTTAGTATATAAGTTAGAATAAATTGTAAATAAAATGAATCATAATAAAAAAGCTGACGAGTGCACTAGTTGCACCGTCTAAACATAAACTAAAAATAAAAACGGATTTCAATTATTAGAGTAGAGGTATGCGTGCTCAGGTTTGTTGGCATATCCGCTGTGTATATTATATATAAAAGCGGTCCTAATATGCTGCCTTGGGGGACACCAGCAGTAATTTTCTTGAGGGGGGAGTATTTATCTTGCGACCTTACTATGAATGTTCTGCCTGTTAGATAGCTCTCCAGAAGCTGGTGAGTGTTTTGAGTAAGCATTCGTGTTATTTTGATGAGTAGCCCATCATGCCAAACTTTGTCAAATGCTTGGGAAATGTCTATAAAAAGGGCTGAGCAGTATTGCTTATTCTCAAACGCCGATCTTATAAGGGTGACAATTCTATGCACTTGTTCTATTGTACCATGTTTCGCTCTGAATCCGAACTGGTGATCCGGGATGATGTCGCGTTCATTTAGATGAGGAGTTATACTTAAAACGAATATTTTTTCGAAAAGCTTCGAGGATTGACAATAAGCTTTTCGGTCTGTACGACTCAACCTGGCTAGCATATTTTCCTGGCTTGGGAATCATAACAATTATAGACCTCTTCCATGAGGATGGGAAGTATCCGACTCTTAATATAGCGTTAAAAATGAGCAGCAAGATTCTGGAAGCAGACGATGGTAGGTTTCTTATCATTGACCCTGTGATGCGGTCAGGTCCAGTCTTAATGGAGATTCTTGGGTTATAGGGCATAGCCTTCTATTGCAGACTCGTGGTTATGTCTCAATTTGTTGCGAAGAGTGGTCAGGCATAATTGTAGTTGGGCCTTAGTGGTTGGGGAACGACTGTTTTGCCATTGCCTTCTTAACTTCCTTTTTTCTCTGATAAGGGTCTCTATATCCGTCGATGTATTGTAAGGAGCACGTTTAATTGTCCGCTTGATTGGGGTTGCATTTCTTGCTGCAGTATCCAAGACTTCTGTAAATCGGTCGACAGCTATTTGGATGTCAGATGAATTCTTTAGGGGAATGCACTGTGATAGGTGAGAGCTCACATACATTTTATACTTTAACCAATTTGTGTTTCTGTTTGGATAGGAAATAAAGTTTGCAGCTGCGGCGTCAGAGTTACCTTTTAAAATGAGGATTGAATGATCAGATGAAAGATCATAGGAGGAACTAACTAGTACCTGATCGCGCTTGATGTTTTTAATTACAGCAAAGTCAATAAGGTCTGGTAGCTTATTGAAGTCGGTTGGCCAATAGGTAGGCTCACCACTCGATACATTCCAGAAACATATTTTTAGCTGGTTCATTTTTTGTTGAGTAGAACTTGCAGGAGCATGTTCTGGTTTCGCATCATTTCCTGAAACATGTTCTGCATAGTGGCCATGAAGTTATTCATAGTTTGAATTAAATTTTCAATTGAGGTAGGCATATTTCCATAAGGCATTTGTAGACCTTCCCTAGGAACATTAGCGTATGGAGGAGTCTTTGCGTTAGAAGTACTCGGGGGATTTTTCGCATTAGGGTTTCCTTTTAAGAGTTGGGCATATGATTGGTTTTGACTGTTTGTTTGTGTAGTACTAGCAATTTACAACCCCTATAGTTTGGCGTATGATTTTCGCCACAGTTGCTGCATTTCTTAACATTCGGGTCAGCTTTTGAACGATTACATTCGGCGGTTTTATGAGCGTCGCCACAAACCACACATACGTGAGGCAATTTACAATATGATTTTGTATGCCCATATTCCTGACAGTTTGTGCATTGGGAGGGACCCTTTCGTTTTAATGGCTCCTCAACAGTTATTCTTCTGTTGAGTAGGTAGCGCAAGTTGTATATGGGATTAACTGAATTTTTGGTTTTGAGAACCGATGAATCAAACGATATTTCAACGAGGTGCATTTATTGAGGAACTTTATTCTTGTTCAAAATGTTATGAACAGATTTTACCTCATACCCCTCTAGCTCTATGGCAGATTTTATTTCCTCTGTAGGAACTGAACTATCTATGCCTTTTATGTCAATAATCAATCCCTTAGCACTTTTTAATTGATATGTATAGTAACTTTTATTTTCTGCGTCCAGGTGTCTTGATATAATACGAAAGTTCGTTTCTGTACTGGCTTGAATTTTGTTTTCATGAATTTGCCCGCGTCGTATAGAAACGACGTAGAAATTATTCTTACCTACCAGTTGAATCAACATGTTGACTATGCTATTTGATGTTTGCTCCCGCAGATAGATAGGTGGCGGTTTAACTTCTTTAGTGGCTGTTCCATTAGCTGATTCTGCTTCATCATCGTCAGGTATGGATAGTACAGAGAATCTGTTACCATTTGTTGGCAAAGAGACTACGTTAGAGCCTTTGTATTGTGTGGCCATGCGTTCCTGTTGGGTGGACCTAGGGCTAGCCTTTCTCTTAGTTATTGTAATATATCTGTCCATGCCTGTTTGCACTTTAGTACTTTTTGGCACAGCTCCTGTATTTATTAATGCAAAACGTGATGTTCCAGGTTTTTCGTTATTATTCCTCTGGTCAGACGACTTCACACTTTGAACCACATTTACGGTCGGATCAACACACTTGCTCAGTTTGGGCACACTTGCACTTAAATTGCAGTATGAAAAACCAGTTGCGCTGGCAATTTTTGCACTTAAATAATTTTTATTTAATTCTGGGTATCGAATGTTATCATTGCTCACGCTCGGGGAGCTTACCACAATATACGCATTTCTGCTATTTGTGCAGGGCCTACTCTCCTTATTGGGAGTATTTGTGAGGCTCATTCACAAATCTCTTCGGGCACCTTAGTTATTGTTTTTTTTCAGCTGTTACAAATATTTTATTTTTTTCACCTATTACAAATATTTTTTTTTTTTTCACTTCGAATTTTTTTATACCCTCCACCACAATCAGTTGTGAAGAGGGTATATTCAGTTTGTCATTCCGTTTGAAACTTTTTTACTATTCATCTCAGACCCTATAAAGTATATATATTCTGGGTCCTTGAGTAATTTTAAGTCGATTTAGCCATGTCCGTCTGTCTGTCCGTCTGTCCGTCTGTTGAAAACACGCTCACTTTCGAAAAACTCAAAAGAAATCAACAAACTTGGTGTCAAATTGCTTTTAGTTATCCTAAGCAGTTTGGGATTGAAATTCAGCAAAATCGGTTCAATAGGATCTGAGCTATGAATCAAAATGGGGAACCACCACCTAAAAAAAATTGATAATTTTGTTACAAAAACTAACATAAATGGTGGAAAAATACACAGAATGATATAAGATTTCGCAACAATTCGTTTTATTCAACTGGAAATCACGCTGTGAAATTTCGTGAAGATCCGTCAATAATTTACCCTAGGCCCCATATAAGCCCTACTCCCGGAAAACAGTATATTAAGCCTAAAACCCTAACTAACAATGCTATCATTACAAATTTTGGCAAGTCACAGTTACATAGGACTAGAAATTAAACTGTTAAGTTTCGTGAAGATCGGTCCATAATTTACCATAGGCCCCATATAAAACCTACTTCCGGAAAACAACTTAGTACGCCTAAAAACGTAAAAAATAATGCTATCATAACAAAATTTGGTACATCAAAGTTTTATAGAACTGAAAATAAATCTTTGAAATTTCGTGAAGATCGGTTCATAATTTACCATAGGCCCCATATAAACTTTACTCCCGGAAAACAACTTAGTACGCCTAAAAACGTAAAATATAATGTTATCATAACAAAATTTGGTACATCAAAGTTTTATTGGACAAGAAATAAAATTGTGTTATTTCGTGAAGATCGGTCCATAACTTACCCTGGGCCCCATATAAACCTTACTCCCGGAAAACAGTTTAGTACGCCTAAATCCGTAAAAAATAATGCTATCATAACAAAATTTGGTACATCAAAGTTTTATAGGACAAGAAATAAAACTGTGTAATTTCGTGAAGATCGGTACATAATTTACCCTAGGCCCCATAGAAACCCTTCTCCCGGAAAACAGTTCAGGTGTACTGAACCATAATTAATAATGCTATCATAACAGAAATTGGTACGTCACAGTTTTAAAGGACTAGAAATGACGCTGTGAAATTTCGTGATGATCGGTCCATAATTTACCCTAGGCCCCATATAAACCCTTCTACCGGAAAACAGTTTGGTTGCCTTAAAACATAATTAATAACAAATCGTCACAGTTTAAGATTATAATAACATCATACAGATATTACTTCTTAAACATTCGAACTGTCGGTGGAGGGTATCAAAGATTCGGCACAGCCGAATATAGCACTCTAACTTGTTTTTTTTATTTTTCTTACTCACTGATACACGTCCGTACTCGTCAAGAGCTAATTCGAAATGTGAATGATGCTACATATTAATCGTGTAATTATCATATGCATATATATTCTATTTTTCCGGTAATTTAACACAAATATTTAATTATTTAATATTTTAAATGTTTGTTACACTATATACAAATATACTTTCGTTGATGATACGTCTTTTTGGTTTCTGAAAATTACAAATTAATATAATTTAACACACACAACTTAGAATATAATATTCTTTCCTTAATAATTTATCGGTTATCGCATTTTTATCTGAAATATAAAAAATTGTTTTTAAATCTCAAATAATTACAATTTTACAAAGTTCTTTGCTTCGCATGTAAAGTTATGAAATGTTATGTTACATAATTCTGCATTTAATTCTTAAAATTTAGACTCTAAATAAATATTTTAATTATAATTTAAATATTTTTTTTTATTCAATTTTTCTTGTCGAAAATTACAATATGTATTCAAAGCTTAATCCTAATTCTTATTTGTATTTGTTAGCCGTTAGCAATGTAACCGCTAATTAATTGCATTCAAGTGTCAAAAAAGTCTGCTAGGCTCAAAGTGTCGGATCTTTTCAGCCTCCAGTGACCTTCGAACTGCAAGTATGTGTGCTCGTGTTATTTTAATGATCAGCCCATCATGCTAAGCTTTTTCGAATGCTTGAAAAATGTCTATAAACAGTGCTTTCTTTCAAACGCTGATCTTATTTGGGTAACAATTCTATGCACATGTTCGATTGTACCATGCCTTGCTCGGAATCCGAACTGATGATCCGGAATGATTGCGTGTTCATTAAAATAGGGAGTTATACTTATAATGAATATTTTTTCGAATAGCTTTGATAATATTGATAGTAGGCTGATTGGTCTGTACGACGTAATTTGACTAGCGTATTTTCCTGGCTTAGGAATCATAACAATTGTAGAGGTCTTCCAAGAGGATGGGAAGTAGCCAACTCGTAATATCGCATTAAAGATGAGCAGCAAGATTCTTGAAGCAGACGTACATAGGTAAGTTTCTCATCATTGAGCCTGTGATGCGGTCAGGACCGGGAGATTTTTTAATGTTGACATTTTCTATCGCTGATTTTACTTGGGTTAATCTAAATTTGATTGGATTGTTAACTGTATCAGGAATACTTGGACGACAGGAACAAGTATCAGCAGCATGGGGCATGAAAACTTTCTCCAAGTGGCTTGCAAAGGCGTTAATTTTTTCATTTGTGTTTTTGGCCCAGGTACGCTTTTCCAGTCTTAGTGGAGATTCGTGGGTTATACGGCATTGCATATGTCTTACTGCCTTCCATAAGCTGTAATTGGAGTTTTTTGTGGCATCTAGGCTGTTTAGATAGCCATCTACTTCAGAGTCGTGTTTCTGTCTCAGTTTGTTGCGTAGAGTTGTCTGGCATAACCGCAGTTGGGCTTTGATGGTTGGGGAACGATTATTTTGCCATTGTCTTGTTAACTTCCTTTTTTCCCTGACAAGAGTCTCTATATCCACAGATGTGAATTGCGGACCACGCTTTATTGTACGCTTGATTGGGGTTGCATTTCTTGCAGCAGAATCCAAGACATCCGTAAGTCGGTCGACAGCTGCTTGGATGTCAGATGAATTTTTTAGGGAATTAGATAGATGAGAGTTCACATACATTTTATATTCGAACCAATTTGTGTTTTTGTTTGGATAGGAAATAACGTTTTAAGCTGCGTTATCAAAGTTGCCGGTGTTTGTAATACCATAGAGGAGAAAATCCTTGCACCCAGCCAAAGGCCGGCTGTGCAGAGAAGCTTTAGTTAGCGAAGCCGGTATTTGTTATACCATAGAGAAGAAAATCCTTGCGCCCAAAAGTGTTTTCGTTATATATTTAATAGATACACCCAGAGAAAAAGCAGCAAAACCTCTTTTAAAATTTTTTTTTACTATATTATGTTTCATTTAACCAAATCATTGTCACCGACAACCATATTATTTTTAAATTAGTTTCTTTAAAAATAGTTATGTTGGTTGGGACCATAATGAAACATGTTTTTCTCTGCGTGTATGCTAATCGTTTTTTTGTATATAACTTCTTTAGTAATTATGGACCTTATGACACTTTTGAAAGTGTCATAATGTCCATTTGCAAAGTGTCATAGTGTCCATGGACGTTATGACACTTTTGAAAGTGTCACAATGTCCATGGACACTATGACACTTTTTGGAGTGTCATAGCGTGGTATCTCCCGTACAAATAATATCAAAAATTGTATAAAAACCTGATTTTTGAACTGATATATGACCTATGGATATCCCTGGCATATCAAAAGATCGGAAATCTTTAGTAAAAAATGTTTTCTGAAAAACTCGGAAAAATCGGTTCAGATACGAAAAAGTTATGGCCAAAATAATACTGGGCATTATCCAATATGATTTTCGTTATCAGCCTTCTTTTTTATTTCATCTATTTAACGAAATAATTTTAACAAATAGAAACTAGGTATTTTTGTGTTTTTTGCTACTTAAAAACTCGCCAAAAAAGATAAAAGAAAACAAACAAACACACATACATGGCACAAACTATTTTGGTGAATATATTTCCCTATTTCGGTTCACAACTCAAATAAGTTGATTTGTTATAAATTTTTTTATTATGGTGTACAACTTTGCTATTGCGGTGAACAAAAACATCAAACGTAATTACAACTCAACTGTGTTGAATTTTGTGAACAGTAAACGTGCCATATTTCATTTTAATGATATTCAATTAATGTTCCTTCATAGTTCAGTTGTCTAGGGGGTGTGTTAAGTTAGAAACTGAGAGTTCCCTGGTTCGAATCTTGGTTTTTTAAAAAGAAATTTTTTTTTTATGTTCTAAAAACGATTTAAAAAAAATATTTACCAGTTTTCGCTTTTTAAAATTTATTTATAATGAAGTTTTAAGTATTGTAAATATGTATGTATAGGTATGTAAAAATTATTTAGTTTTTGTCTAGTTGCTCTGTATTCTGCTCGCACAATGGTGAAGGCTAATAAGATTCAGCACAGCCGAATATAGCACTCTTACTTGTTTTTTTGTAGGCTATGTACACAATGTTTCAATAATTAAGTATACGCGGCATAATAGGACTTCAACCTGACAAACATAGGAAAATAGTATACGTTAGGAAAAAATATTGCGTAGTGTAACGATTCTGTGTTTGGGTATTATAAGTTTGAGAACGAGGCTACCTATTAAATTCGGCCGTGCTCGTCGGATGGGGGGTTGTGAGTTGTCCCCAAAAGCAAAAGGTGGAATAATTAAAGAATCATAACCGGAAACTTTACTTCAGGTAGCATGACTAAAATAAATGACCAACAGAGTTAGAGGGAGAAGAGAGATGAAAGAAGTGGTTGCTGATTGTACGGTAGCTTGAGATGGTATACACTACCCTACAGGCGCGGATACAGGGGGGGGGGGGGGAAATAAGGAAATTTCCCCCCGTAAATTATAAAAATATGTTATGTTAATTTCGGTAATAAAAGAATTCCTAATAATAATATTTTTTTTTTTAATGTACAAAATTTTTGGAAATCCCAGCAAGGTTTTTTTTGTTTTTTTTTTTATGGAATACCTATTTTTTATTTTTTTTATTGAATCTCTAACGATTTTCAATAAGTATCCATATCTTAATCCTAATAGTTATTTATTAGATATTTCCAAAGAAACATCTAATTTACCGTATTCAATTACTTATTATTCTATATAGACTAAACGCTTGACTTAATAATGCGTGCGGTTGAATTATTAAAAAGCCTACGTATTGCATTAATTATGTGTTATATGAATCAAAATTCTATTCGATAATTTTTGACGAAAGCACGGATTTGTCGGGGAAAAGCCAGATTTTCTTATCTTGAGGATATTTCAACATACAACAAAATGTTTTTAGGAAAGAATTTATTGGCTTTGTTGTTAACGCATTTGAAGAGGCTTCAAAAGATATGGATGACGTTGATGTGTGAATTGATGCGAAGGCACTATCATCAATAGTTCTTAGAGCTTTGACAAATTTTGATCTTGACCTAAATAATTGTGTAGGAGATGGAACAGATGGGTGTCCTCTCATGTCAGCAGAAAATGGATCTGTTCAAAATTTCTGGAAAAGCGACAAATGCGAAACAAAACCCTTGCTATTCCCATAAATCGAACAACTCAATTTCTAAAAGCAATAAAGTGCCATTCATACAAAAAGTTGTATTATTTGTTAAAGAAACGACAACATTTTTTATATATAATCATCCCAAGCGAAAAACAAATTTAGCAAAGTATTTGGGAGCCAAACTCTCTTCATTATGCGTCTTTGCAACAAGTGTACATCATATAGTAGAAGCTTTGGAAAAAATATCTGAGTGGAAAGGTAGTATCTCTACCTTTATATTAAGGAACTCACTTAGTAATTTTAAATTTATTTGCGGAATATACATATTAAGTGTGATACCTATTGCAGCACAGCCACTTAGTATCAAGATATATAAGATATAGATCTTCAAAAAGGATCAAGCCTCATCAAAATTTTAATCATGTGCCTTGAAGAAAAAAGAAATAAAACCGAGGAACAATTTAACGCGATTTTTGAAACAGTTTAAGTTATGTGGGTTCAAATCGAGGTTCCTATCGAAATGACAAGATTTGAACGAAATAATCACATCCAAAATGTTGAAGATTACTACCGAGTTGTAGGTTACATTCCTCTTATTGAATTTATTTTAGAAGATCTCATAACAACTTTCCCAATGGATATCCCAAATGTATTGAACATACCTACATAAGCTTCTACCTCAAAGTGTAATTAAGTTATATACAGATACAAAACTGTTAAAACCACAACTAGCTGATGAGCTGATTATATTTGATAAAAGAGATAAACACCTACTAAGATCTAAACTTGAGCCTGATCTATCAGATAACGTTGTAGATGCTTTAATAAACTGTGATGAAGATATCTACCCAAATCTAAGAAAAATATTTCAAATTTTCGTTTCAATGCTCGTCAGTAAAGCTACGAGCAACAATGACAGAATATAGACTGTACTGTCTAAATTTGCCTCACAAGGAAATCATAAATCGCTTATTTAAAAAGATTAATGTATATTGAACTAATCTTTTTTTTTTTAACCTTTTTGTTAAGTTTTTTTAATTAGGGTAGGACTTTTTTTCATCCCACCACGCGATGGGCAATTTAGTATTGATAATGAAAATATTTTTTTAGGCCATTTTGGCCAAAAAAAAGTTTCCGCCCAAATGCAATTTCTAAAGCTCCTTCTTCCGTACAAATGGTAAGATCTTGTTATATTCATGAAATTATTAGAAAATCTTAAAATTTTTTAATTAAATGTTAATTTTGTATAGTAAGGAGACAAATTTAAATTCAAAACTTTATCGCGTCTGGTGCGAAAACTTTCTTCACGATCGCGAATGCGATGCAGAATTTGATATTCGCAAAAATTGCAAAATGTACTTTCCCTAATACACATATTGTTTTTAATAAACTTTTAAAAACAAATTTTTTACTTTTTTGTATCATACAAAATTCCACCCCCCCCTAAGACTCAAGCTGGATCCGCGCCTGCTACCCTATGACCTATCCCGTCCACTATGCTGACAGTATGTTAAAATTTCCTTGTCAGCCCAAGATAAAAAAAAATAAAAGCAAACGACAACAAAAAATAAATTAACTTACATACCTCCATACCCTACTTCACCTTTCGTAATAAAAAAAAATTAAGATTTCATGTTAATAAACATTATAATATTTCAATATATATGGGCTAATCCGAAAATTTTTAAACCAAAGGCAGAAATTTAAAGTTGCCCAAAATCCAAATGTTTGTTAATGGAATAATAGGATACATATTCAAGCTTCTACATATATAAGCAATAAGGATTTACGGTGTTTTTTTTGTTCTTGGCAGAGGCTAACCTAAACGTACCTCTTGCTTTCATTTATTCTTGTAAAAAAAGGGTATTTTCCATGGTCAAAAAAGTGGGCAAAACAATCGTTTCAGTATTTAGCGTTTAGCAAAACTTTAATTTGCTTAATTTTCTTTTATTTAAGTCTAGCTTAACCCGGTGCGCTTCGCAACACTGCTTTAATATATGCATCCTACGGAAGGTTTTTCCCCCCTGCGCCTACCGCTTTATTTTTATTTTCAATAGAGTAGCATACCATAAGAGTGACTTCTACAAAGTTTGAACATTCTCACTATAACAGTTCTTAAGATATGCTATATTAAACATTAGCGTCCTATGGGGGGAACCACTTCCCCCGCTACAATTTTATTTAAATTTTGGGGCTTAGGAGGTCCTACTACCAAAAGTTCAACAAATTGCTTGCAGCGGCTCTTATTAATATTGCTATCTATGAGGGGTACTGCTCCTCCTCTGTCTACCCCGCCCATTTTTTATTGAAATTTATAGTTTACCATAGTAGTAGCTGTAACCACGTTTGAAGATATTTAATATATGCATCCTATGGGAGGTATTTCCCCCCTGCGCCTACCGCCTTATTTTTATTCTCAATAGAGTAGTATACCATAAGAGTTACTTCTACAAAGTTTGAACATTCTCACTATAACAGTTCTTAAGATATGCTATATTAAACATTGGCGTCCTATGGGGGAACCACTTCCCCCGCTACTATTTTATTTAAATTTTGGGGCTTAGGAGATCCTACTACCAAAAGTTGAACAAAATGCGTGCAGCGGCTCTTAAGATATGCGATATTTAATATTGGCATGCAATGGGGGGTACCAATTCCCCTGCCCCTATAGAAAAAATAAGTAGCCTATTTTATTTTTAGAGCTCACATGATGTTACTGTAAAAATTTCAGGAAAATCGGTTCAGTAGTTTAGGAGTCTATAAGCCAACAAAAAACATACAAACACACAAACAAACATACAAACATTTTTATATATATAGAAGATAGATAAATATCATATATGTAAGTTATCTAATATATATTAAAAATTTGAACTAAAAATCGGTACACTCTGTGTAACGTCCGTAACGGAAAATGGGGGTTTTTAAATTTAACAGAATGAATTTTAATAATATTGTTTTTCAAACTAGCTTTATAAACAGAGTTTTTTATGCACTTTAATCTGATGAAAAAAAGAAATACCTTTATTACGCTTTTTTTTCTTAATATAAATGACAAAGTGTGTAACGACCGTAACGGCATGAAAATACCCAAAAGTTGTATTTTAATATTATGAGGTGGAAGTAAGTGTTTATAATGGATCTTCACCTGCTGAATCTGAATCTGGACTTAAAATTGCTCTAGGTTGCCGAGAATCCGAAAAACTTCACCTCAAAGTAACAAAAAGTGTGTTTTAATAACATGCGATCCCTCAATCTGCAACTTAAATTGAGATGAATTTCAAATTCTTCTGAAACCTAAAATAATTCCTGAATATCAATAATTAGTAATTAATAACCATGTTGTAAACCGCAACCTCCATGCACCCCTTCAAATATTTGGTGGTACGCCCATGCTTGCAATGTTTACGTACTGGACTTTCCGTTAGAAATCTTTAAGCAATTCTTGCTTTGATCTCAAAATTTTGCCAAAATTTTGCGCGTGGTGACAAATATATTCGTATTAATTAAAATGTGTTCAAATGCAGACAGAGCAAAAAAATTTTATGCAAATTTGAAAATAATATTGAAAAACTGTTGGTGTTTAAAAATAAAAAGGCAGAAAGAAAGCGAGCATATCTTGAGAAAATCAAATAAAAGTTAAAAAATAGTGTGTTACAGGCAAAAAGAATAAAAAGAGATAATAGACAACGAGTGCCCAAATTTAGAGAGGCACATAAATACATTCTGGGAAACATTACACAATTCGTAAAAGAATGGAATGTGAGTTGTTTCGAACGGAATTTTTTTGCTACTTCGCATGGAAAAGGAGCGGTGGACGGTGTTGGCGCTGTTGTTAAGCGAAAAAAAAACAAGTTAGAGTGCTATATTCGGCTGTGCCGAATCTTTGATACCCTCCACCGACACTTCGAATGTTTTAGGAGTAATATCTGTATGATGTCTATTTATTTTTATAATATTTATAAAAACAAACATCTGCATTAAAATTGGTTGCGGTTTAACCCTATATTAAATTATTGACCGACAATCAGAAAGTTGAATGTTTTTTTTTTGCAATTTTAACCAGCATGAGTAAAATATCATGATTCGTAACAGTTTAAGCCGAACCTAAATGATTTTCAGGAGGGCAATTTATATTGAAGCCATGGTAAGCTATGAACCAATCATCCCAAATTCTGCAGAACGATTTCTGGTATTAAAAAACATAAATTTCAATACAGCGGTGCAATTAGTTTAAGCGTTTGCAGTGAATTTCAGAAGGCTGCTAAAATGGAATCTAAGGTAAATTATGGACCGTATATCACAAAATTGCATAACATTTTTTCTGGCCATATGAAGCTAAACTGGAAGAAAGTTTACCGCGTATATAATTATTTAACCAGAGTGGGCTTATATGAGGCCTATGGTAAATTATGCACCGATCTTCACGCAATTTCACAGTCTTTTTCTTCGTTCTATAAAACTGTGATTTACCAAGTTTTGTTATGATAGCGTTATTTTTTACGTTTTTAGGCGTACTAAACTGTTTTCCGGGAGTAAGGTTTATATGGGGCCTACGTTAAATTATGGACCGATCTTACCGAAATTTCACAGTCTTTTTGTTACTTCTATAAAACTTTGATGTACCAAATTTTGTTATGATAGCATTATTTTTTACGGATCAAGGCGTTCTAAACTGTTTTCCTGAAGTAAGGTTTATATGAGGCCTAGGGTAAGCTTGAACCGATCTTCACGAAACTTCACAGTGTCATTTCTAGTCCTATACAACTGTGACGAGCCACCATTTATGCTAGTTTTTGTAACAAAATTAGCAATTTTTTTTGGTGGTGGTCCCACATTTTGATTCGTAGCCAGTGCTGCCAAAAGTAGGGAAAAATCCCTACATGTAGGGTTTTTTGTAACTAAAATAGGAGCGTAGGGAAAATCGGACAGATTTTTTATTTTCGCCAAAATGTAGTTATTTTTTTCTCATATTGCATTGTATACGAAATAAATGCTAAAAAATTTATTTTTAATAATGATTTAACATTTAAAGAAATGGAATTCTTAAGTCCAGAATATATTTTTGGACAAAAAAAGATGAGTACAAGTTTCAACTATTGTCTTAACAATTTAACTTCAGCCCCAATGATCTTTTGTATGAGTGTAGAACAATCGTATAAAATTAATTTTCTGAAATTGTGTAACTAATTTGTTTTGCAACATGGATCTGGAACACTTTTCGATAAAAATGGTAAAGGATGGCTATAATGACAAGGTTGTATTTCAAACTTTATCAAAACTGGTTCGTATTTTGTTTGCTTTACGCAATGCAAATGGTGATGCAAAACCATGGAAGAGGCTGCATTAATTTCGAATATACTAATGGTCACTTAAGAAAATTCAGTTCAAAATATATACATATATTCGGCCATGTCATGGAAAACGAAATCAGGTGAAATTGAAATCAACGAAGATTTTCAATTGAATTATTGTAAAAATCAACGCAGCTTTTCCTGAATTCAAAAGAAGTTCATGTATATAAAAGGAAATATTTTTTTTGAACTTTGAATACGGGAGAGTTTCAAAATTTGTTCGATTTCATTTTCACGTGACTTTGATGACATGGCCGATTACTTATGTAATTAAATTAAATTATCATATAAATAATATTTTTTTTATAAAGGGTTACAAAACAAATTTTCTATGAAAATTGTTTTCTTAAAACCGTTTTTAAAGTTAAGAAATGTTTATGGTTATCGTGTTTGGCGAATTTTGAAATTAATTTTTTTTTTTTTTTTCAAAAAACCTCTTGTTTTTTAAATGAATTTAATTTAAAAGTACATACATTTTTTTAATTTTGTTACTTATTTTTTGTTGTTAGAGGTTTACTAAACATATGCGAAAGAAATTAGTTTTTTATAACTACAACTATTAACTGGACCGATTTAGACAATTTTTTATTTAAAATGATCGCCATGGTCCAACTTATGTTTTTACGGAAAGAAAATATTGTCCCGCCCACTTTTTCGATTTACCTAAAGTCAGAAAACGGCTCCATCGATCATTAGTAATCAAGTACCGAGCGAAGCCGGATCGGCCAGCTAGTAATTACATAATTTCGTATATGGTCACCTAATTTAGTTTTCTTATTTTCATTCAAATTCAACCATAATAAGAATCAAATTCATAAACCTACTAAATATACATACATACATACATACTTACACATACACATATTATCTAAACCATTCCTGCAAATAAAATTGGACCACCTGATCCATTTGGATAAAACGGACTACTCCATGGACTGGTCCGATGTAATGCAAGCATGGACCATGTCATTGTTAAAAAGTGTTTACTGTGAGACGACATGTCTTCGTTTTTTAACGACATGCTTTGGTTTTTAAACGACTTCAAAACTTATCCTCTTGAGTATACCATGGAGTAGTCTTAAAACTACTCCTTAGTGGCCCAAAAGTGGGTTATATGGTCCTCTCCTAGGACATCGTAAGGTTAAATAGACCAGGTTTTTTCCATACGTTTGGGTTACTTTTGGACTAGTCCTGGTCCCTTGTGGACTACTCTTTACACGCGTGTTTGGACTGGTCCTATTATTTGCAGGGATAAGCAACATTCTCAATTGAAGCTAATTCCACACAAACATACACACTTTGCTTAAATAAACAATATTCGTTAAACCAGCTGCGTAACATTCCTTTGTCATCCGGCGCCTGCTGACTGCTTTGGAACATGTTTAAGTAAGTGGTTTTTTTTTGTTTACATGTTTTATTTTTTTTTATTTGTAATATGAATATGGCAACATTTGAATCTATACATAATGTATTAACACAGTTTTTTACCCTTCACCGAAGGTAAAAGGGTATATATAACTTTGTCATTTCGTTTGTAATTTCTACAATATTGATCCTACACCCTATAATGTAGATATATTCTGGGTCCTTATAAAAAGCGAAGTTCAAATCCGGTTGTCCGTCTGTCTCTTGAAATGGGTTTTCCGAAGCCCGCAGAAATGATGGGGGCTTGGTTGGTGTATGCATTTGTCAGGTATTCTTATTATAATCTTGCTACTGAAATTCAGCCAGATCGGTCCAAAAATGGCTGAGATATGAGCAAAAAACCACGACTACCACTTCCAAAAATCCCTTGTTGTTGTTGTTGTTGTATTTTTATTACTTCTTTCTGTATATCTGGAGAACGGCAAAAGCCAAAGTTTCCAAATTAGGTACACACATTAAGGTTATCAATATACAGCATCCCAAAAAATGTTGGCGGGATTGGAGAAGTGGGCGTGGTATCTCCCGTACAAAAAATATCCAAGTTCGAATCTTGGTTTTTAAAATGAAATTTTTTTTTTTAATATTTTTATTTTTTTTTATGTTCTAAAAACGATTTAAAAAAATTATTTACGAGTTTTCGCTTTTTAAATTTAATTTAAAATGAAGTTTTAAGTATTGTAAATATGTATATGTAAAAATTATTTAGTTTTTGTCTAGTTGCTCTGTATTCTGCTCGCACAATGGTGAAGGGTATATAAGATTCGGCACAGCCGAATATAGCGCTCTTACTTGTTTTTTTATAAATTCAAATTTCTCAAAACCATTTATAAACAGAATTAATTATAAATAGGCAAGAAATGTTGCAGCTATTATTGTTTTGCCTGAAATAACTAACAGCTTAAAAATCAACCAACGTTGCTTCCTTATACAACTAAACATTTAAGTTTATTTTGTTATTTAGATATTCATATTAAGTATTAAAAACACTCTACGCACACGAAACATTTTTTTTTTTGTTTAGTTTGAATGGAAATATAAATCCTTTAAATTTTAATCTCTACCATTTAAATTTTTTTTTATTAATTACATTTTTAAACCAATTTTAATAATTTTATGGTAAACTAAATTATTACCTTCTATTTTAAAACTTGGTGATTAATTTTAATAAATTTCAACTTAACAAACTTTATTAAAATTAATTATTTTGTTCACAAAATTTTATCCAATGTTGTTAATTACGAACAGAACCGTTTAATGTCTCAACACAAACTCAAACTAACATTTACAAAGCAGCCTCTATTTATAGTCACCACAGGTAGTAGTTGTAGACTAGTAGATACAATAATATTCTATTCGAATCCAGACCATTATGTTCGAATCCGAAATTCGGCAACTAGCATATTCAAGAACCTTCTAGTGGATTCCAGAACGTTCTGTTCGAGTTTCTATAATTAAATCTAAGTTCTAAAATACAGTGCAGCAAATAACAATTCAAACTTATACGACATAAATTATAATAATACAAGACAACTTATAACTAAAACTACAAATAATTCTTAGATAAATCTAATTTCGTAACAGTATGTATGTAAACTAGCAGCTTCTTCCACATAGGACTGTTAAAAATTTTGAAATTATGCCCCCTACCCCATTTCACTCCCAAACGCTAAAAATTTCCAAGATTAAATGGCAACATCTGCAGGATTCATAGCTAAATTTAGTGAAGTACATTTTTTAGTTTAAACCACTACTTATTAGTAATACAAATCAATAAAATATTATACATAATAGGTATGTCATAATATCTAAAATAATATCACTTCTCCACATTGTTAAATTGAGTACAGCCTGCGCTGCATCAGAAAAGTAAACTATTTTACCATGTCTACGCAAACCGAATTTTTTTTTTTTTTTTTTAATTTATTTTTATTATTGAATCTTTCTTATCGAAATTTACAATATGTATTCAAATCCTAATTCTACTTGTTGTTTATTAGTTGTTACCAGTGTAACCACTAACTGCTGTATTCAAATTTTAAAAATGTCTTCTAGTTAGGCTCAAAGTATCGGTTCTTTTTAGCCTCTGGTGACCTTCGAACTGAAGCAGACCCCGAGCGAGGTAGTTAGGGTGGGCCATTAGTTTATCGATGTAACTTATTGAATATTTTTTAATTTCCTCCTGGATAGTGGGGAAGTTGAGATCTCTGTGGATAATATCATTACGTATATACCATGGGGCGCAGACAATTTGTCGTAATATTCTAGACTGTCTTCTTTGAAGCTTTTTGATGTTAGATGCACATGCAGTACCCCATAATTGGATGCCATATGTCCATATTGGTTTTATGATGGACTTGTATAAAAGAATTTTGCTGTCTAAAGACAAGTTTGAGTTTCCACCGAGAAGCCAATGTAGTTGAGCTGCTTTAAGTTTCATAGCCGTTATTTTCGCTTCAATATGACGAGACCAGGTCAAGCGTCTATTTATATGAATTCCCAAGTACTTAACATGGTTTTCTATCGGAACAGTGATGTGTTTTATTTTTACAGCTGGGCACGTTTGTCTTCTGAGCGTGAAAGTTAAGTGAGCACATTTAGCCGGGTTAACCTTTATTCTCCATTTTTCTAGCCAGGACTCTAGTTCATTGATGTGGGACTGCAGATTTTGCGATGCGACTTTTGGGTCATGGTTAACGCTAATAAATGCTGTGTCGTCTTCAAATGTAGAGCTATGCGTGCTCAGGTTTGTTGGCATATCCGCTGTGTATATTATATATAGAAGCGGTGCTAATATGCTGCCTTGGGGGACACCAGCAGTAATTTTCTTGAGGGGGGAGTATTTATCTTGTGACCTTACTATGAATGTTCTGCCTGTTAGATAGCTCTCCAGAAGCTTGTGAGTGTTTTGAGGAAGCATTCGTGTTATTTTGATGAGTAGCCCATCATGCCAAACTTTGTCAAATGCTTGGGAAATGTCTATAAAAAGGGCTGAGCAGTATTGCTTATTCTCAAACGCCGATCTTATAAGGGTGACAATTCTATGCACTTGTTCTATTGTACCATGTTTCGCTCTGAATCCGAACTGGTGATCCGAGTTATACACTAAACGAATATTTTTTCGAAAAGCTTCGAGGATTGACAATAAGCTTTTCGGTCTGTACGACTCAACCTGGTAGCATCTTTTCCTGGCTTGGGAATCATAACAATTATAGACCTCTTCCATGAGGATGGGAAGTATCCGACTCTTAATATAGCGTTAAAAATGAGCAGGAAGATTCTGGAAGCAGACGATGGTAGGTTTCTTATCATTGACCCTGTGATGCGGTCTGGTCCGGGAGATTTTCCAATATTCACTTTTTCTATTGCAGATTTTACTTGAATTATGTTAAATTTTAATGGATGGTTTACCTTATCAGGAATGATTGGACGACAGGAACAAGTATGTGCATCATGTGGCGTAAGAACTTTCTCAAGGTGGCCCGCGAAAGCGTTTAATTTTTCATGTGTGTTTTTGGCCCAAGTGCGGTTTTCCAGTCTTAATGGAGATTCTTGGGTTATAGGGCATAGCCTTCTATTGCAGACTCGTGGTTCTGTCTCAATTTGTTGCGAAGAAAGGTCAGGCATAATTGTAGTTGGGCCTTAGTGGTTGGGGAACGACTGTTTTGCCATTGTCTTCTTAACTTCCTTTTTTCTCTGATAAGGGTCTCTATATCCGTCGATGTATTGTAAGGAGCACGTTTAATTGTCCGCTTGATTGGGGTTGCATTTCTTGCTGCAGTATCCAAGACTTCTGTAAATCGGTCGACAGCTATTTGGATGTCAGATGAATTCTTTAGGGGAATGCACTGTGATAGGTGAGAGCTTTAACCAATTTAACCAATTTGTGTTTCTGTTTGGATAGGAAATAAAGTTTGCAGCTGCGGCGTCAGAGTTACCTTTTAAAATGAGGATTGAATGATCAGACGAAAGATCATAGGAGGAACTAACTAGTACCTGATCGCGCTTGATGTTTTTAATTACAGCAAAGTCAATAAGGTCTGGTAGCTTATTGAAGTCGGTTGGCCAATAGGTAGGCTCACCACTCGATACATTCCAGAAAAATATTTTTAACTGGTTCATTTTTTGTTGAGTAGAACTTGCAGGAGCATGTTCTGGTTTCGCATCATTTCCTGAAACATGTTCTGCATAGTGGCCATGAAGTTATTCATAGTTTGAATTAAATTTTCAATTGAGGTAGGCATATTTCCAGAAGGCATTTGTAGACCTTCCCTAGGAACATAAGCGTATGGAGGAGTCTTTGCGTTAGAAGTACTCGGGGGATTTTTCGCATTAGGGTTTCCTTTTAAGACTTGGGCATATGATTGGTTTTGACTGTTTGTTTGTGTAGTACTAGCAATAGAGCCAGCGGCTTGGCTGGGCGCATGTGACGGACCATATTGGGAGTGAGTATATTTTTGAACTAAAGCAGGTTTGTTTAAATGCAAGAAGACTTTACAACCCCTATAGTTTGGCGTGTGATTTTCGCCACAGTTGCTGCATTTCTTAACATTCGGGTCAGCTTTTGAACGATTACATTCGGCGGTTTTATGAGCGTCGCCAGAAACCACACATACGTGAGGCAATTTACAATATGATTTTGTATGCCCATATTCCTGACAGTTTGTGCATTGGGAGGGACCCTTTCGTTTTAATGGCTCCTCAACAGTTATTCTTCTGTTGAGTAGGTAGCGCAAGTTGTATATGGGATTAACTGAATTTTTGGTTTTGAGAACCGATTAATCAAACGATATTTCAACGAGGTGCATTGGTTGAGGGACTTTATTCCTGTTCAAAATGTTATGAACAGATTTTACCTCATACCCCTCTAGCTCTATGGCAGATTTTATTTCCTCTGTAGAAACAGAACTATCTATGCCTTTTATGTCAATAATCAATCCCTTAGCACTTCTTAATTGATATGTATAGTAACTTTTATTTTCTGCGTCCAGGTGTCTTGATATACAGTAGTTTTGACTTAGCTGCACAATCTCCTTTGCACGATTTTTTGTGCAGGTAAATCAAAAATGCAGTTATCTTAAATGCATTTACCTGCCTTAATGTGTAGGTACACAATTGTGGTTACCTGCACAAAAGTGCAGCTAAAGTAAAGTGTTTGATTTAAAAAATTATATTTTAATACATAAATTTAAAATTTCATTTCAAACCAGCTAGCATTTTCAATCGTCTAGGAGTCTACTGGGAATCTCACAAGGAGTGTTTTTGATCGTCGACGAGCTCATTTTTTAATTGTAGACATTTCCTCGCACGGGAGAAACTGTTACACGTGCTGATTCCTATGAGAGATTCTTCCATATTGCAGCGAAAAACGCTTATATCAATCGTAAAGGGAATCGTTTATGATGTATGTAGAGATTATCTAACGAGTCTTTAAAAAAGCATGCCAAGAGTCGTATGAGACTCATGTAGGTATTATTCTACAACTCGTGAAATGCTCAGCCGTATGATTGAGCCACCTTAATAAGGGCATCAAGCGTATTTTTCATGCCAAAACTTATAATTTTCATACAATTTCTAAAAAACAAACCTTAAGGTCGCGAAATCAACATCATCCTGTCGTTAGGCCGGTTTGTTTTATTAAAATCGTATTGGCAATAGCATTTTCATACCTCACAAACGTTCTTATTTAGGTAGATCAGTAATTGTTGTACGACTCTTACAGAGAGTTCCAAAAGGTGTCAAAAAATAAATAAAAAAATAATAAATTAAAAAAGATTTAGGGCCATTATTATAACTTGGCGTTAGCTGTTATCCGACAGTTAACAGACGCTTTTTGACAGATAACACATTATTATCTGTCAATTTAATCTTAACTTTAGCTAACTTCAAGTTGTAATAATGGCCCTTAGATGTTTTTGTTACTCGCAAGATAATCATCAGAAGATTCTTTTAGGAGTTGTATATTAAACATAAACGTCTAACAAACAGCCTACGCTAGTTGGGAAATAACATATCATATTATACATGTAGTAGTAGTTTATTTAATATAAAAGAAATATTAACAAAAACAATGAGAATTCACAAAGAACATACAAATTTATGGAAAAAAACAAAACAGTTGCGATTTATATGTATTTTTAAAAACAGCTTAAATTGGATATTTATGTGAAAAAGTGGTCACCATATATTTTTATGAGTGCAGCTAACTTTGATGTTTTGTATGAAAATATTTTAAAGCTGTCCAAAAATATGAAAAATGTGCAGGTATACAAAATGCACGTAAAAAAGTATTTTAAAGAATAATTCCAGAAAATATGTATTTTAGGCAGTTAAGTCAAAGTGCAGCTAAATTTGATTTTTTGTATGAAAATAATTTTAAAATGCCAAAAATTTTGTGCATTTATCTTAAATGTGCAGGTATAGAATGTGCACTTAAAAAAGGAATTTGTATGGAATTATAAAGAATAATTCCAAATTCAATTTTGTGCTGTTAAGTCAAAAGTGCACGTAAACAAATGGCAGTTAAGTCAAAACTACTGTAATACGAAAGTTCGTTTCTGTACTGGCTTGAATTTTGGTTTCATGAATTTGCCCGCATCGTATAGAAACGACGTAGAAATTATTCTTACCTACCAGTTGAATCAACATGTTGACTATGCTATTTGATGTTTGCTCCCGCAGATAGATAGGTGGCGGTTTAACTTCTTTAGTGGCTGTTCCATTAGCTGATTCTGCTTCTTCATCGTCAGGCATGGATAGTACAGAGAATCTGTTACCATTTGTTGGCAAAGAGACTACGTTAGAGCCTTTGTATTGTTTGGCCATGCGTTCCTGTTGGGTGGACCTAGGGCTAGCCTTTCTCTTAGTTATTGTAATATATCTGTCCATGCCTGTTTGCACTTTAGTACTTTTTGGCACAGCTCCTGTATTTATTAATGCAAAACGTGATGTTCCAGGTTTTTCGTTATTATTCCTCTGGTCAGACGACTTCACACTTTGAACCACATTTACGGTCGGATCAACACACTTGCTCAGGTTGGGCACACTTGCACTTAAATTGCTGTATGAAAAACCAGTTGCGCTGGCAATTTTTGCACTTAAATAATTTTTATTTAATTCTGGGTATCGAATGTTTTCATTGCTCACGCTCGGGGAGCTTACCACAATATACGCATTTCTGCTATTTGTGCAGGGCCTACTCTCCTTATTGGGAGTATTTGTGAGGCTCATTCACAAATCTCTTCGGGCACCTTAGTTATTGTTTTTCTTTCAGCTGTTACAAATATTTTATTTTTTTCACCTATTACAAATATTTTTTTTTTTTCACTTCGAATTTTTTTTTTTAATTTTTCTTACTCACTGATACACGTCCGTACTCGTCAAGAGCTAATTCGAAATGTGAATGATGCTACATATTAATCGTGTAATTATCATATGCAAGTTAATTACATTTGGTTATTATTTGTTAAAAAAATAACTTTTTTTTTATTTTATTTTTCATTTATATTTATTTCATTTTATAATTTCATATTACAGATTATTATTATTAAAGTTTATTATTATCTTAATATTTAGAATTTATTATTATTTAAATGTTTATTATTTATTTAAGCCATCTCAGGGACCCGCTTGTTGGGCTGGTGTATGATCAGGCTGAGCTAATTGTTATTCTTAACTCATTATTATCTTAATATTTAGAATTTATTATTATTTAAATGTTTATTATTTATTTAAGCCATCTCAGGGACCCGCTTGTTGGGCTGGTGTATGATCAGGCTGAGCTAATTGTTATTCTTAACTCATTATTATCTTAATATTTAGAAGTTATTATTATTTAAATGTTTATTATTTATTTAAGCCATCTCAGGGACCCGCTTGTTGGGCTGGTGTATGATCAGGCTGAGCTAATTGTTATTCTTAACTAAACTTTAATTAGAACTTTTAATTGGCAAGAAGCATAATTTTGTCCGCAGTCGCGTTGCAGTTTTAATAAAAAAATGCAATCACGTTGTCAAAGTTAAAAACAACGGTTTAGTGTTACATATAAAAATTTATTAAAATAATTTTCGTTCACACTGCGTCAGCATAAAATAAGTTGCGCGTGTAGCTTAAATCGTGAGAAAGTAAATAAATTTGAAAAATAAAAATAAAGGAATGTGACATCACACCGTAACTCCTCCCCCTGTAAGATCAATCGCCCCGATTGTTAAAATGTGGGTAATTCATTAGCACTACAGAATCTTTTATTAGATTTTTCAAAATTTGATTTTTCAACCGTGGAGGTATTTTGTTGTAATATTTATGTCAGAATTAGGTTTAGATTTTAGTTTAATTAAAATTAAGCAAATTGCGATAACCAATAAAATAGATAAACTGATATTTGTCGAAAACATTAGGTATCCCTTAGTTGATATCGAATTTATTTCATCTATATTATTAACTTGAATATTTTTCATCATTTCCAAAGATAGGACTTCTTCAACAATTGATTTATTGGATGATAGCTGTAGTACACCTGGGAGTGCTTTAAATGGGAAACTTCTTTTGAAGTGAATGTTCGATTTTCAATTTTAATTGTTTCATTATGAAAATGAATCAGGTATGTTCCTGATAATTGATATATTTTGTTTTCAAATATTTCTAAAAATCCATTAAATTGATTTAAAAGTATTGTTCCTTCACTTATTTCTTGTATTGTAGGAACATGTTCATTGTTTATAAATGTGCAATTATGATTCTTGCTTTTCAATAGTAGCGGTATACAAGTTGTTTCACTTATGTCTATTAAATTTTCATTATTACAAATACACAAATCATTAAATTGATTACACTTATTTTTCATTTCAAAGATTTTATCCTTACATCTAATTAGATTTTCTGAATTGATTTTTATGATTTTTTGATTTTGTTTTACTGGCTTAATTAATATTTTTCACAATTTATTTTATTAATTGCAGGTAAATTTATTATATAGATTAAAGATGAATAGTCTGTAGCTATTTTAACTGTAGCAAAACCTAAAGCTTCTTCTAAATTATTGTATGGATCCAAAAATTGTTTGGCTTCATTGATTTCTTTTTCAGAAAGTATAAATGAATTAATTGCTCCTACTTTCGCCCATTGTAATGCGTATTCTATATTAATAACATCTGCTTTAACAATATTTATCCTGTTTCTTATAGAGTCTTCTATAACCCTTTGAGTTTCCTCTAAAGTCTGAATTGTTTTTAGAATATGATTAGTAGTATTCGTCAATAAGTTGATTCTGTCAATAACCTTTTCGTTAATAATTTTCTGTCTTTCATTATTTGTAAGTAATCCGTTTATTTTACTGACTACAATATTATGATCTTCGTGATCGGGTGTACCGGCTATCCATTTCCAAGCTGTGCCAATAATGTCAATTGAGCGTTTAATTCTTGGTTTCATTCGTTTAATTTGATTTCTAATTTGTTCTATATCATGAAGCAAAAATGGTAGCGATGTACTATTTGCTAATACTCTTCTTTGAACTTCATTATTCAAATTATTTATTGTTCGTTCGTATTCGTCAAGTTCTAAAATATGAATAAGTTTAAAGTTTCCATTCTGTAATCTTGCTTGTCCTTGGTGCATTGAAATTAGTTGTGAGTTTGTATAGTCTAGTATCTGGACTTCCGTTATGTAGGTCTCAAACAATATAAACAAAAATATTTAAAAAAAAAAAATCATTTTATGAATTAAGTTCTTATATTATCTTATTTCCTAAGTCTTCTTTTACCTTTTGTTTTTTGAATCGTGGCAAAAGTTTATTTCTTTGCCCTATAATCTTTTCATATATTACCTCGCCTGGTTGATAAGTTTTTATTTGGCTTAGATTATTTCTTGATATCATATTTTCTTGAGCCTTTTTTAATATATCTACTAAATTGTGTGGAATTTTGTTAAAAAGTATATCTACTGGTTTATTTTGTATAACTGAATCTATTGTATTATTATATTGTTGAGCTGCTCTATAAAAAACCTCAGTGGCATCTATTAGATTAAATTCTTCCTTGATACATCTAGCTATTTCAATTAACGTAGAATGGACTCTTTCGACTTGACCATTCGTTGTGCTATGCCGCGGTGTACAATAATAAACTTCAATTTGCAAACGTTGCATTAATGATTTAAATTGAGCAGTTAAAAAGCCTGGTTCGTTATCGAGTGTAATTTTTTTGGCATTAGGAAAGTTTTGAAGGACATCTAAAACTTTTTCTCCTATGTTTGTTTTATCTTCTATATTTTTTATAACTAGAAATTTAGAATAAGCATCGACACATGTAATAAACTTAAGACCTTCAGCGTAAAAAATATCTATATTAAGGAACTCCCCCTCTTTCTTAGGAATTGGAGCCTCTCCAATTGGAACCTTTTGTGGGTGTCTATTATATTTATTTCTATTGCAAATTGCACAGTGTCTGATGAATTCTTTAAAATGTTTAATCATTTTCGGCCAGTAGTACTGTTTATATATTTGTTTATAATTTTCCTTACAGTTTCTATGAGCTCGTGAATGGGTGTTTTGAATTATATTTTGTTGGTCGTCAACATTTGTGATGTCTAGTGGAAATATTTTAGTATATACAAATTTGTTTGTGAAAATTCCTTTAATAGTTTCCTTAAAATCGTTTAAATCTTCTGCTGTACAATGAATGCAGGTAACTAAATTTGGTTTAATAAATTCTAAAAGAATTGTTTTAAGATTTTCTCTTGTGTCGTATTCGATAATATGTCTTGTTCTTCCAAAAGTTATGATCATTTCATGAATTGTAAAATTTGCTTTGCACAAAAGTATTTGTTGCTTGAATTCATTTAACGGTTTTGAGATTTCTGGTATATTGAAATTGTCACTACTTTCTGTAGAATGTTGGGTACTATGAAGAGATTCTTCATCTGAAATGTTGTTTAAATATTGACGTGAAAGAGCATCTGCTACTATATTGTGAACACCTGGTTTATAAATCATTTTTGGTGAAAATTCTTCAATAAATGATCGCCATCTTTTGATTTTTGCATTAGGGTTTCGTGTAGAAACTGCGAATGTTAATGGTTGATGATCTGTATGAATTTCAAGATTTGAACTACCATATAAATAATTTCTTAAATTCCTTAACGCCCATACGATAGCGTAAAGTTCTTTCTCATTCGTTGCATAGTTTTTTTCTGTTGCACTAAGTGTCTTTGATATAAAAGTTATTGGTTTACCATCCTGACTAAGGACAGCACCTACTGCATCATTGGAGGCATCAGTGGTAAGAATGAATTTTTTATTAAAATTAGGCTGAGTTAATTCAATCTGTTCGGATAATAATTTTTTTGTCTTTTTGTCAAAAGTGATTATACCTTCTTCATCCAATTTAATTTCAATCTTCTTGGACATATACTGTGATACTTTACCATTCTCACCGGCTAAATATTTGGACAATGGTTTTGCTACTTGAGCATAATTTTTTATAAATTTTCGGTAGTATCCTATCATTCCTAGGAAACTCCTCAGTTGTCTTAAGGTTTTAGGTAATGGGTAGTTATTTATTGTTTCTAGTTTGTTTGGATCAGTTTTTATAACGTTATGGCCTACAACATATCGAAGAAATTCTACTTCTTTAGAGTAAAGTTTTGATTTTTCTAATGAAATTTTCATATTCGATTCTTTTAATCTATCAATTACCAATTTTAAGTGTTTGCAATGTTCCTCTAGTGTTTTAGAATACACTATTATATCGTCTATATAGACATGACATATTTTTCCAATAAAATCGCGTAAAATGTTATCCATAGCCCGTTGAAAAATACTTGGACTATTTTTGAGACCGAAGGGTAATCTTAAAAATTCGTATTTTCCGTTGTTCACAGAAAATGCGGTTTTCTCAATATCTTCTTCCTTCATAAGGATCTGGTGAAAACCTGATTCCAGGTCGATAATTGAAAAATATTTTGCTGTACCCAGATTGGACAATATAACATTACAATCTGGTATGGGGTATTTATCGCATATTGTGTTTTCATTTAATTATTTATAATCGATTACCATACGCAATTTTTGCGTACCATCTTCATTTATTCCTTTTTTCGGAACTACCCATATTGGGGAGTTGTAAGGACTTTTACTTGGGCGAATTATTTCGTCCTGTAATAGTTTCTTTATTTCATTGTTAACAAAGCTATTGGCAGAAAGTGGGTACGGATATTGCTTGCTCCATATTGGCGCTTCAGCAATTGTTCGGATTTCTGCTCTTATGTCCGTTCTAAACGGTAACTTCATATTTATATCTGAATGCAATTTTTCAATATTTCGTATAACATTTTCTCTTAAATCATTCAATGATTTTTCACTTTCATCACTGAATTTTAAAATTTCTTCATTTTTTAATTTATTAAGAGCACTTCCTTTAAAATGCTTATTTCTTGTTTCTATATTTTCACTGGAGTTTTCTGACTCAGTGTTTATAATTTTCTCGCAGTGTTTACCGCAAGTTAATATTCCTTTCTCAAAATCTAAAATAATGTTAGCTCTTTTCATAAACTTATAACCTATAAGAAGGTCTGATTCTAAATTCCCAATTTCGTAAAATCTTTCATTAAAACCAAAAATGCTAGCTTCATAAAAATATTTAATGATGGTAAAACCATTAATGGTTCTTACCCTCTTCTTAATAACTAATTCCTGCCTATTTGTTAGAACACCAGGGCTGCAGTAGCAACTTGTTGCACCGCTATCAATTAGAATTTTATATTTTCTTCCTGTGGTGCACGCAAAGAAAAAACATGGTTGTGGTAAACATATTCTAAGAGCAACATATTATGATAAGAATTATGACTGTAGTCACCATATTAAGATTATTATTGAATCATATTATGACTAAATATACTCGTAATATGTCATCATAATATTTTTCCCTTAATCTTATTATTATTCTGTTAATCATATTAAGTTAAGAAGTAATCAAATTATTGTCATGTTAATCATAATAATCTAAGAAATTAATCATATTATTGTCATGTTAATCATAATAAGCTAAGAAGTAATCATATTATCATCATGTTAATCATAATAAATTTAGAAGCAATCATATTATGATACAGCACCTTTCATAGCTGTCATAAAAATACAAAATAAATTAAAATATTTTTGCATCGATTTTTTTGTTTTGTGGCTTTTTACAATTTTTCTTAATGTTAATCAAATAGCGATGTTCAATATAAGGCTTGCAAAAGAGCAAATGAAAAATCTGTGGTTTTCATGGGTCCATTTTTTCGATTTTAAGAAGTTGATGAAATATCGTAGCACTTTTATAAAATATAACGAAATCTCTGTGTGTTTTGTTGTTGGATTTTACCAAAAAACTATGATATTTTGCATTTGCACTATTACATCACTAATACTTGAATGAACTCCGCTAATATTTAAATTTTTTAATTCTTTAAACTTATTTTTTTATGGAATTTTATCTTTTAATTGTTTAACCGCTCACAAATAAAAAAACGACACAACTGCTTCAAAATTATTTTACAAATGGCGCTCACATAATATGATTAGAGTAAAAATAGTTTGATTGCATCTTAAACATAATATGATAAATGCATAGAAAGTTATCATGTTATGGCTATTAAATATCATGATATGGTTGTGAGAAATATAATATGTTTAGAAAGTTATCATAATTAAGTTGTTGGAAAAATAATTATTTTTCGGTCAACAATACTCAAATTCATAATTGCGATAAACATTGATATGTTTACAGTAACTATAATATTGTTGATATTAAATAAAAATAACAATTATTTGTGTACGACAACAATATATTGTTACATTAAACATAGTGTTGTTGCCGTAACCATGCCCAACCATATTTTTTCTCTGCGTGTGGCTGCCTTAATAATGTAGGGCAGTCCATTCCTTGATCTAAAAAAGAATCTTCATTTAGGTTGTTGATTCGTTGAAATTTTTGATGTGGTTGGCGGCTTATTTGGCCACTATTATCTGGTTGTCGCTTAAGACCGTGTTGATAGTTGTTAAAGGGTCTTGTATTTTGAAAATTATTAAAAGCTCTATTTTGTTGAAAATTGTTTTTATAATTTTGTTCCCTTTCCTGCTTAAATTTAAAATTCGAACTTCCCAGTTCCATTGGTTCTGGTTTTGAATTTAATAATCTATTTACATCTTCATTAGGACGGTAGTCCCTATTATTTCGGTTAGGAAAACGTAGAACGTTATTTCCTTTATTGATATGGTTATTAATCATTGGTTTATTGAAGTGTAGAGCAAAGTTAGCTCTAACTTTATTCGCCTCTAGTTCCCGTGCTTTTGCCAAAGCATCCGGTAGGCTGTTGGGAGAAATAGAGAATAATATATCAGCCAAAGGCGCATTTAGGCCTGTCATAAATACTCCAAGAGCATATCGCCTGTTCCTATCATTAAGTTCTTTGGCCATGTCAGAGTTTGTTCCGTAAGTCATGATTGTTTTGTTTGTCAGGTCGGTCAGTTTCTTGTTAACTTCATTGTAGTAATTCATAATTGGTTGTGACCCTTGGCGCATCACACTTAGTTCTTGTTCGATGAGATGAAGTGGTCTTTTGTCAGCGTACGCGAAATCAAGACGACTTATGATTGCGTCGAAATTTAAAACAGTGCCATGATTTGTTAGGGTATCGTTGGCGTCGCTAATAATTTTATTTCTCAAAATGGTCAAAGCCGAAAAATAACGTCTGCTACCTTTCACATATATTTTCATTGAATTCGTAGCTGCCTCTCGCCAGCTTACGTAAGAGTTTTTGCCGTCGAACGTTGGCAAGGACTTGATCACATCTAATGGTTCGTCGCATCGCACTGCCACGTTAATTTTTTCTTCTTCAAATTCGCCTACTGTATCTGAATTTGTCAATTCTCCTAAGCTTTTCGTTAATTCTTCTATTCTAGCTATTAAAGGAGCTGTTTGTGCTTCTACTAGAGTTCTAATTTGATCTACAGTAGCCATTTTTTCTTCGAAATCTGTTCCCAAATCCCTAAACAAATTAGATAGTTTATCTACTTCTGACTCCAGATTGAACTCGGCTAATTTAAATTATTTTTCAATAAAATTTATCTACACAAAAATCGCATAAAGCCAAAACTTTTGAAAAAATGTTTTCAACAAAGAAACATTCACGAAATATTTTTAAACAGTAAATAGCCACAGAAATCATAAATTTATTTTAAATTCTTTTATATTACTATTTTCTTCTTTTTAAATTAAATTAACTTTTTTATTTCATATTTCAAAATTTCAACTATAAATTAATTATTTTCTTTTTAAATTTCACTTAATTATTTTCTTTCACAAATTTAAATTGATTTAAAATTACTTACAACTATACGTTGTTGTCTTCCGAAATTTTGTTGAGAATCCTTGTTGTCTTCTATATGATGAATTGGATTGTCGAAATTGCTGTTGTCTTCTATATGATGAATGATGAATTGGATTGTCGAAATTGCATTCAAGCTGTTGTTTGGAGTTTTCCTGCTTTTACAATTTTTTGAACTGTTTTTCAATATATTTAAAAATTTTTTAATTTGTCTTTTTGGAAAATTGTAAAATTTTTAATTCGGTTTTTGCACGATTTTCTTATTAATTTGCACCAATTTTAGTTAATTTGCACAATTTCGAGTTTTAATAATTTGCGCAATTTTTTAATTTATTTCTTCAGTTTTCGCACAATTTTTAATTAATTTTATGAACTATACTTTTCCTTAAATTGTTTTTTTTTAACGTTTTCTCCTTTTAACAAGGATAATTTTTAAAGTTTGGTTTTTAATGTTTTCTCCTTTTAACAAGGATACTTTTTAAAGTTTTTGTTTTTGATGTTTTCTCCTTTAAACAAGGATACTTTTTAAAGTTTTTGTTTTTGATGTTTTCTCCTTTTAACAAGGATACTTTTTAAAGTTTTTGTTTTTGATGTTTTCTCCTTTTTACAAGGGTACTTATTTTTTATTTGGCACTGTCCTTAAAAATCTCCTTACTTGTTTTTTTCAGGATTAAGCTTTTTAAGGATCCCGGACGAGCCCCCAGTTAATTACATTTGGTTATTATTTGTTAAAAAAATAACTTTTTTTTATTTTATTTTTCATTTATATTTATTTCATTTTATAATTTCATATTACAGATTATTATTATTAAAGTTTATTATTATCTTAATATTTAGAATTTATTATTATTTAAATTTATTATTTATTTTATTTTATTATTTATTTAAGCCATCTCAGGGACCCGCTTGTTGGGCTGGTGTATGATCAGGCTGAGCTAATTGTTATTCTTAACTCATTATTATCTTAATATTTAGAATTTATTATTATTTAAATGTTTATTATTTATTTAAGCCATCTCAGGGACCCGCTTGTTGGGCTGGTGTATGATCAGGCTGAGCTAATTGTTATTCTTAACTAAACTTTAATTAGAACTTTTAATTGGCAAGAAGCATAATTTTGTCCGCAGTCGCGTTGCAGTTTTAATAAAAAAATGCAATCACGTTGTCAAAGTTAAAAACAACGGTTTAGTGTTACATATAAAAATTTATTAAAATAATTTTCGTTCACACTGCGTCAGCATAAAATAAGTTGCGCGTGTAGCTTAAATCGTGGGAAAGTAAATAAATTTGAAAAATAAAAATTAAGGAATGTGACATCACACCTTAACTTGCATATATATTCTATTTTTCCGGTAATTTAACACAAATATTTAATTATTTAATATTTTAAATGTTTGTTACACTATATAAATACAAATATACTTTCGTTGATGATACGTCTTTTTGGTTTCTGAAAATTACAAATTAATATAACTTAACACACACAACTTAGAATATAATATTCTTTCCTTAATAATATATCGGTTATCGCATTTTTATCTGAAATATAAAAAATTGTTTTTAAGTCTCAAATAATTACAATTTTACAAAGTTCTTTGCTTCGCATGTAAAGTTATGAAATGTTATGTTACATAATTCTGCATTTAATTCTTAAAATTTAGACTCTAAATAAATATTTTAATTATAATTTAAATATTTTTTTTTATTCAATTTTTCTTGTCGAAAATTACAATATGTATTCAAAGCTTAATCCTAATTCTTATTTGTATTTGTTAGCCGTTAGCAATGTAACCGCTAATTAATTGCATTCAAGTGTCAAAAAAGTCTGCTAGGCTCAAAGTGTCGGATCTTTTCAGCCTCCGGTGACCTTCGAACTGCAAGTATGTGTGCTCTTGTTATTTTAATGATCAGCCCATCATGCTAAGCTTTTTCGATTGCTTGAAAAATGTCTATAAACAGTGCTTTCTTTCAAACGCTGATCTTATTTGGGTAACAATTCTATGCACATGTTCGATTGTACCATGCCTTGCTCGGAATCCGAACTGATGATCCGGAATGATTGCGTGTTCATTAAAATAGGGAGTTATACTTATAATGAATATTTTTTCGAATAGCTTTGATAATATTGATAGTAGGCTGATTGGTCTGTACGACGTAATTTGACTAGCGTATTTTCCTGGCTTAGGAATCATAACAATTGTAGAGGTCTTCCAAGAGGATGGGAAGTAGCCAACTCGTAATATCGCATTAAAGATGAGCAGCAAGATTCTTGAAGCAGACGTACATAGGTAAGTTTCTCATCATTGAGCCTGTGATGCGGTCAGGACCGGGAGATTTTTTAATGTTGACATTTTCTATCGCTGATTTTACTTGGGTTAATCTAAATTTGATTGGATTGTTAACTGTATCAGGAATACTTGGACGACAGGAACAAGTATCAGCAGCATGGGGCATGAAAACTTTCTCCAAGTGGCTTGCAAAGGCGTTAATTTTTTCATTTGTGTTTTTGGCCCAGGTACGCTTTTCCAGTCTTAGTGGAGATTCGTGGGTTATACGGCATTGCATATGTCTTACTGCCTTCCATAAGCTGCAATTGGAGTTTTTTGTGCCATCTAGGCTGTTTAGATGGCCTTCTACTGCAGAGCCGTGTTTCTCTCTCAGTTTGTTGCGTAGAGTTGTCTGGCATAACCGCAGTTGGGCCTTGATGGTTGGGAAACGATTATTTTGCCATTGTCTTCTTAACTTCCTTTTTTCCCTGACAAGAGTCTCTATATCCACAGATGTGAATTGCGGACCACGCTTTATTGTACGCTTGATTGGGGTTGCATTTCTTGCAGCAGAATCCAAGACATCCGTAAGTCGGTCGACAGCTGCTTGGATGTCAGATGAATTTTTTAGGGAATTAGATAGATGAGAGTTCACTTACATTTTATATTCGAACCAATTTGTGTTTTTGTTTGGATAGGAAATAACGTTTTAAGCTGCGTTATCAAAGTTGCCTTGTAGAATAAGGATTGAAGGTGAATGATCAGACGATAAATCGTGTGAGGAACTAATTAGTAATTAGAAATTTATCCTGTGCAATTTTATGTCTAGGGGAACAATATACGGATGATAACGTGATTTTAAAATCTGTAAGATTTATAGATGTAGCCTGGATACAATCTTCCTTGTACTCCGGCGTTGGAAAGTGTCTGACTTATTTGTACACAATTATGGCTGTGCCACCACAAGCCCGTCCGCTCGGATGTTTTGTGTCGTAAGTTAGGTACCAATTTACCCTAAAGCTGTTTTTTAGAGTAAAGTGGGTTTCAGAGACGAGAAATAAATAAATATTGCACGGATGTTATCAAAAGCATTTTTGACCGCACAATATTTTTTGAGTGTCATCATAAAGTTCACTAAAATATGTGTTAGTAGTTGTATTCACAATTGTGCAAAGAAATGGAACTCCCTGATGTAGAAGATGGCAACGCACAATAATAGTAAAAAGGCAGGGTTGCAGTTTTCATTCAGAAATAACAATTTGAAAAAATCAAATTTTGAACAGTCTAAAAAGTTATGATTGAAAGATTAAGATATGCTGCTAAAATTTCTGATCGCAAAAATTTCTGATGAGCAAAAAACCACGACTACCTCTAATTTTTTCCAAAAATCCCTTGTTGTTTTGGTATTTTAATAACTTTTTTCTGTATATCTTGAGAACGGCAAGAGCCAAAGCTTTCAAATTAGGTACACACATTTAGGTTATCAATACACAGCATCCCACAAAATGTGGACGGGATCGGAGAAGTGAGCGTGGTATCTCCCGTACAAATAATATCAAAAATTGTATAAAAACCTGATTTTTGAACTTATATATGACCTATGGATATGGCATATCAAAAGATCGGAAATCTTTAGTAAAAAATGTTTTCTGAAAAACTCGGAAAAATCGGTTCAGATACGAAAAAGTTATGGCCAAAATAATACTGGGCATTATCCAATATGATTTTCGTTATCAGCCTTCTTTATTATTTCATCTATTTAACGAAATAATTTTAACAAATAAAAACTAGGAATTTTTGTGTTTTTTGCTACTTAAAAACTCGCCAAAAAAGATACCCAACAAACCAAAAAGATTTAGAAATAACTTGTAGCAAGCTTACTAGCATAAGCCTTAAGCTTAGAAAAGTGTTGTGATTACTATTATAAAAGGCTTATAAACAATTATTTAATAATGAAAACTGATCCCTTGCGATAATATTACTTGTATATAATATAATGTAAGCTTAGAAGTCTAATATTAGAACAAGCTTACAGAAAAATACTTTTCTAAACTTTAATAAGATTGATTACATACTTTACGAGCATTCTGTTTAAATTTATATGGCATATTTACAAAAAGTTTTTTACTTATTTAAAATTTAATCACTTTTTTACAATTGTGCACTGTTTAAAACAATTTAAAACACTTCCCTCTTCGAACCAAACAGAAAGACTGAAAACTTGAACTAATAATACAAAATTAAGGCACGCGTCATATAACGGGACATCATTCTCAAAAACACTTACAAAACTATAGCGAGAATAAGTCATTTGTAATCATATTTGTTGTCATGTTGTAGAAAATCTCTTATGATAAGCTTGTTCTACAACTCATTTACATTTTTCTTTGTTTTGGTCTGTTGGGTAAAAGAAAACAAACAAACACACATACATGGCACAAACTATTTTGGTGAATATATTTCCCTATTTCGGTTCACAACTCAAATAAGTTGATTTGTTATACATTTTTTTATTATGGTGTACAACTTTGCTATTGCGGTGAACAAAAACATCAAACGTAATTACAACTCAACTGTGTTGAATTTTGTGAACAGTAAACGTGCCATATTTCATTTTAATGATATTCAATTAATGTTCCTTCATAGTTCAGTTGTCTAGGGGGTGTGTTAAGTTAGAAACTGAGAGTTCCCTGGTTCGAATCTTGGTTTTTTAAAAAGAAATTTTTTTTATGTTCTAAAAACGATTTAAAAAAAATATTTACCAGTTTTCGCTTTTTAAAATTTATTTATAATGAAGTTTTAAGTATTGTAAATGGGTCGATATCATGAATTGACTACAATCGAGGATTGAAAACGGCCAAGTGCGAAAATGTGTTTAAATAATTATTTTTCGGTTGATACTGTTTTATAAGACCTTTTTATATATTAATAAGCAATGGGCCATGTATATTTAAGGATTTTAATGATTTTTGCACCCCACGGGAATGACAATAGTCCAACAGAAATGATATTTGTGCGGCACGGTAATGACTGAGCAGCATGTTTATGACGTTTTATCATGTATTGCAGCTAAATAAAACACATACAGCAATTTATGGAAACACATTTAATAAAATGCATACGTTATGTCCATTCTTTGGATTATAATTCCAGGTGTACTTTTTAAGTTTGGGGAACATCAAATTTCTTAAATAATTACCATAGATTGAATAATCTCAAATATACATTGAAAAGGTAATTCCCGTGTTCCTTTTGTCATTACCGAGGTTTAGATTATTCCCATGGTAATGACTGCACGGTAATGATGGAAACGTGAGTATTCTTGGATTTAAATGTGAAAATCTTCAAAAATTTTTATAAAACATATTAGAATCTAATAAAGACTTAAAAAATGAACAAACCAATACAACGAATTTGGAAATTATAATATAAATAACGGAAAAATATACTTACCACGGGAATGACAAAATTTCAGGAACATGCGCAAAAAACACTAAACATTTCAAAAGCTCTCAAACAACTGACTACATTTTTCACTTCTGTCAATACACTTTAAAACTAACGGGAATTGTCGTTACATTGACAGTTAACACCTAACCAAAACCCCGGTTTAAAGCATTGTTTTTTAATAAACAAATTGGCCCACGGGGAATGACGAAAAAAAATTAGCCACGGACTAAAATGTCTCAAAATCATAAGTTTTAAAATAAAATTATATTTATGAAATTAAAATTGAGTTGGTTTATTCTTCTCGAATAACTTGACGTACTTCATTTATAATATATATTTTGAGATACTAATGAAAATCTGTGTTTTTTGAACACAAAACGTTTGGACGCACACCATGGTAATGACGATTTGCACCGTGCCCCCAAATTTTTTCATAAAAATATCTAAAATATTTTATTTTGATTTCCACGCCTCGTTGAAGTACATTTTGTTTTATTTAATCCTGTTCTCAGAATTTTAATTTTGTAATACTTTTAATACAAAATGCGTCGGGCCACAGAATGTAGTCATTTCGTGATATCGACCCAAATATGTATGTATAGTAGAGTGGGTAAATTTTTTTGCCCACCAAGCGTATAGCAAAATCGTAATCTACGCAAAATTCTAAGAACTTTTCCTAAAGAAACCATGGTTCTAAAATCAAAATCGAGCTTCCGGTTTTTGACTTGAAAATTTGGTGCTCAGGAAATCTGAAAAAAAATAATACTTTTTGGGAACTATTTATTGAAATTGGTGAATAGTTGGCCTGTATCGTTGAAAGAGGGCTTGTTTAAAAGAAAATTCTCTCAGCTTTATATATCTGTGCCCATTTTTAAAAAAATCTGTACATGAATAGTTGGCTAAGTGGTTTTTGTCAAAATAATCATAGCCAAGCTGATAAGAAACCTAAAACTGTTACATGAAAGTTAAATAAAATAATTTAACTAAATATTAATTCAAAGTTGATTAAAATAAAATAATTCTGCGGCATTTTGACAAAACATCTTAAGTGGAGATAAGAGAGCAAAAAAGATTTAAAAAAAACTCGGTGAAAAAAGCATTTTTGTTAAAAAATAAAATAAACCGAAATTAAAGAAAAATTTTGTTCAATATACAAAATTTTAAAAACGTAATCAAAAATGTTTTTTAATGAAAATTCGTAAGATTAACACCATTTTTTCAACTTTTTAATTTTGACTTAAGATGTTTTGTCGAAATGCCATAGAATTGATTAATCAAAACTTAATTAAACGAAAATTTCTTTAAATAAAATTTAAGCAAAAACTGAAAATAAAAAAAAAAATAAATATTTTTATTATTATTCTATTTTTTATTAAACCGCAATTTTTTGGAAAATTCACAACTAAAAAAAGGAACTGGGCGATTCTATTCTGACGGGTGCAACATTTAGACGCTTTAAACGTAATTTACTAATAGAAAGAAACACATTTGCAATTAAGTTATTTCTAGAAGGGGTAAAATTTTTTTTATATGTATACTATTGTTATCTATTTACAAGAATTTATATGAAACGATCAAATAGCCACGAGAGAGCTTTAAAGTGCATGACGGGTGCAACCAAATCGGCCCACTTTCATGAGATCATACCACAAAAACACAAAACTGTTAATTTTTAAACTTTTATTGTATTATTCTTTATTATTGTGAAAGATGAGATATCAGACGATGATTACCAAATCAAACATCGTAGAGAAATATAATCCAATAATAAGAAATTTTCTCTTTAAGCCATGACGGGTGCAACATGCAATGAATTTTCTGTTCGCGCTAAATCTATGAATCTTAATGATTCGAAGTGCCGAACAACTTTATATTTAACCCTTCTGCACTCCTTGGGTCAATTTGACCCAATTTTGGTTTTCAAACGCAAAATTTGTCCCTTTAAATATATGATATGGACGTGAAACTTCAATTTATCCATTACAGGGACAAAAATTATAAATTTAAATGAAAATAATAAAATTTAATTAGTATTGTGGTTATTTTGTTGAACTATTTATGGTTTTTAATCCAAATTTTTAATATTTTTAATTAGGCTTAAGTTCATGAAATTTAATTTTTATTAAATTATTTTTGTGAAGAAAGGAATTTTACAACATGAAAATTAATTAAAATTGTTATTGATAATCTTTCATTCTTGACGTGGCTTTTTTTTCGTACTTTTCGTCAAGAATTTTTCTTGAAGTCCAAGTACATTTTTTGTTTTTTCACTTTGTCTTTCTCTTTTCTGTTGACCTTTTTCAGCACAACTTGAAGGACAAATGTACACATAGAGCTCGTGCCTTAGCTTTAACAATAATTAGTATTGTGGTTATTTTGTTGAACTATTTATGGTTTTTAATCCAAATTTTTAATATTTTTAATTAGGCTTAAGTTCATGAAATTTAATTTTTATTAAATTATTTTTGTGAAGAAAGGAATTTTACAACATGAAAATTAATTAAAATTGTTATTGATAATCTTTCATTCTTGACGTGGCTCGGGCTCGAACCCTGGCCGGCAGGTTACCATGACATGTTTCGATCGCAACCACTCGATCTCCTCAGATGGATTTGCCGTCTTACACTCGCAGCCATCGACGACTGCTGACGTCACTAGTCAAACATCAATCCTTAAACCAAATTGTATTTTAACATTTGGTAGATCGAAATTTGCTTTCCTGAATGATTATCCATTTTAATCGATTTTACATGTTATTTCCTTTACTTCTGTTTTTTTTTCGTACTTTTCGTCAAGAATTTTTCTTGAAGTCCAAGTACATTTTTTGTTTTTTCACTTTGTCTTTCTCTTTTCTGTTGACCTTTTTCAGCACAACTTGAAGGACAAATGTACACATAGAGCTCGTGCCTTAGCTTTAACAATAATTAGTATTGTGGTTATTTTGTTGAACTATTTATGGTTTTTAATCCAAATTTTTAATATTTTTAATTAGGCTTAAGTTCATGAAATTTAATTTTTATTAAATTATTTTTGTGAAGAAAGGAATTTTACAACATGAAAATTAATTAAAATTGTTATTGATAATCTTTCATTCTTGACGTGGCTCGGGCTCGAACCCTGGCCGGCAGGGTTGCTTCCCCTCCAAAAAACACGATTTACACACATTTAATATCCTTTGGGTCAATACCCAGTAAAACATGGTGCTTACTGGTAAGCAGGTTTGTAAGGGAGAGAAGCACAATTCCCCCTTACAAACCTGCTTACAAGAGGGATGATTTTTATATGGCGAATTCCCACTTGGAAGCACTACTTTTTTGTAAAATCACTGCGTTTTTCATGGCTTACATTATTCCGTGAAGGAAGAGCTTCCAAAAACCGCAGCTTTCATACCTTTGATTAATTGCTTCTATACTGTATACAACAGTATAGAAGCAAAAACTTATGCAAAAGTTTTTGCAAAACAAACACACAACACAGTTAATATATATTTTTAAAATAGAACGAAACTGTACGCAAATTAAAAAGAAAACAACAACAAATCTTGTAATTGACCACACAAAAATTTGCTTGCGTCCTCTCTGCTCAAAAACAATTTTCCGACTGATTGCGTAATAAAAAAGAAGTAATTTTAAGCATCTGTTGTTTTCGATTACATGTCGGGAATAATCGTAAACACATTTTGAAATCATTGCAATACAACGAACTTCGATGTAAGGGATTAACAGAAGCACTTTGAACTTTGGTCGTAAATTTTTTCTTTTAAATAATCATTTCAACTACTCCCTTACAACCTGCTTACTTATAAGGGATTATGCGAAGCTATTAAAAAATTTTCATTTACTTATATTAAAAATTTACTTCAATGGTTTTCGCTTCCCTGTTGCTTCTAAGTAGTATGTAATAGCCAGTGCATATATCAGCGCTCTTGTACTTTTCTTGCTTCCGAAAACCTTAAAATTTTTTACTGGGTATGACCCAACAAGCGATATTGCAAGTTTATTTCCACTTTAAAATTTGTTTTCTATTGAATTGAGTTCATCTTCATTCAGAATCATCGATCAATATTTTTTTCGGTCAAATAATCAATAGAATCGCTTTTGTTTTTATTATACTTAAATATGAAATGCTGTTAACATTTTATTGTTGGGTCATATTGACCCAAAGGATCATAGGAAGGGCACATATCCAAGGGATGCAGAAGGGTTAAGCTTACGTCTAAAAAAATTATACTATTATAAAATATAGATATTTTACTTTCAAAAGATTTTGCTATTCGTGCTTAATTCCCAGTTTTTATTCTTGACAAAAACACTTGAAATTTATTGTTGATGGGATAAGCTATTCCTATGCATTTCACTGGTTGCTTATTTTAGTTAAATGTGCATCAAAAAGTGTCAAATGGTGTGATTTGAAAATTGATATTAAAAGTTGTCTAGAATAGAATCGCCCAACTGATTAAAATAAAAATGAAAAATTTATAAAAAAAATACTGGCCAAGGCGGGGGTAAATTAGTTTTGTTTCGGCCTATAGCTACAATTTACATACAATATCTTTTTTGCTCGTGGTATTCTGTTGTGGCTTTTAATAGTAACTGCGAAAATATCATCTCGATTACAATCTATGGCACGTGGGAAACATTGGTAAGCAATTGTACAAATCGCTCAGTTCCCTGAATATGTGCCGGTAACGCTAGATCAGTAATCGGTAGATGCTTGTAGTAAATGGCGGCTCAGACAAATTGCTATCGTCCATTTCCAATTTAAACATTTTATTAGCTATAAAATCAGAAATTTCTGAAATACAATTGGACACTTTCAGAAGTTACAATGAAATATAGTTAGAAAATTCTGAAATACAATTGGAAATGGTGTAGTAAGAAACATAGGCCCTTATTATATAATTCGCAACGTTACGCCAAAGAATTACATTGAAAGCAAAAACGAATTCATAAATATTTTGTAATTTTGTTGTTGCTTTCTACAGAAATTCTTTTTGCGTTTTAAAATTTCAAACGCCTCATTACGGTACATGAATTTTTGTAGAAAGCAACAACAAAATTACAAAATATTTATGAATTTGTTTTGCTTTCAATGCTTTGGCGTTGCGTTTAACATAATAAGGGCCATAATTTAAAAACAAAAAATAATTAAAAAATAAATTTTTTTTTTACCAGCTTGACTATCAACATTTTGACAAAAATCTCCTAACCAATTATTTATGTACAGAATTTTCTAAAAATGAGCACAGATATATAAAGCTGAGAAAATTTCCTTTTAAACAAGCCCTCTTTCAGCGATACAGGCCAACTATTCACCAATTGCAATAAATATTTCCAAAAAAGTATTATTTTTTTCAGATTTTCGTAGCACCAAACTTTCAAGTCAAAAACCGGAAGCTCGATTTTGATTTTCGAACCATGGTTTCTTTAGGAAAAGTTCTTAGAATTTTGCGTAGATTATACGCTTTGTTACTTTTTTTGGGCCCGAACAAATTGACCCACTCTAATGTATAGGTATGTAAAAATTATTTAGTTTTTGTCTAGTTGCTCTGTATTCTTCTCGCACAATGGTGAAGGGTAATAAGATTCAGCACAGCCGAATATAGCACTCTTACTTGTTTTTTTGTAGGCTATGTACACAATGTTTCAATAATTAAGTATACGCAGCATAATAGGACTTCAACCTGACAAACATAGGAAAATAGTATACGTTAGGAAAAAATATTGCGTAGTGTAACGATTCTGTGTTTGGGTATGATAAGTTTGAGAACGAGGCTACCTATTAAATTCGGCCGTGCTCGTCGGATGGGGGGTTGTGAGTTTTCCCCAAAAGCAAAAGGTGGAATAATTAAAGAATCATAACCGGAAACTTTACTTTAGGTAGCATGACTAAAATAAATGACCAACAGAGTTAGAGGGAGAAGAGAGATGAAAGAAGTGGTTGCTGATTGTACGGTAGCTTGAGATGGTATACACTACCCTATCCCCCCCGTAAATTATAAAAATATGTTTTGTTAATTTCGATAATAAAAGAATTCCTAATAATAATATTTTTTTTAATGTACAAAATTTTTGGAAATCCCAGCAAGGTTTTTTTTGTTTTTTTTTATGGAATACCTATTTTTTATTTTTTTTATTGAATCTCTAACGATTTTCAATAAGTATCCATGTCTTAATCCTAATAGTTATTTATTAGATATTTCCAAAATTTACAGTATTCAATTACTTATTATTCTACATTCAATCCCAGCGGGTGCCATCTATATCCAAAGACTAAACGCTTGACTTGATAATGCGTGCGGTTGAATTATTAAAAAGCCTACGTATTGCATTAATTATGTGTTATATGAATCAAAATTCTATTCGATAATTTTTGACAAAAGCACGGATTTGTCGGGGAAAAGCCAGATTTTCTTATCTTGAGGATATTTCAACATACAACAAAAAGTTTTTAGGAAAGAATTTACTGGCTTTGTTGTTAACGCATTTGAAGAGGCTTCAAAAGATATGGATGACGTTGATGTGTGAATTGATGCGAAGGCACTATCATCAATAGTTCTTAGAGCTTTGAAAAATTTTGATCTTGACCTAAATAATTGTGTAGGAGATGGAACAGATGGGTGTCCTCTCATGTCAGCAGAAAATGGATCTGTTCAAAATTTCTGGAAAAGCGACAAATGCGAAACAAAAAAGCAATAAAGTGCCATTCATACAAAAAGTTGTATCATTTGTTAAAGAAACGACAACATTTTTTATATATAATCATCCCAAGCGAAAAACAAATTTAGCAAAGTATTTGGGAGCCAAACTCTCTTCATTATGCGTCTTTGCAACAAGTGTACATCATATAGTAGAAGCTTTGGAAAAAATATCTGAGTGGAAAGGTAGTATCTCTACCTTTATATTAAGGAACTCACTTAGTAATTTTAAATTTATTTGCGGAATATACATATTAAGTGTGATACCTATTGCAGCACAGCCACTTAGTATCAAGATATATAAGATATAGATCTTCAAAAAGGATCAAGCCTCATCAAAATTTTAATAATGTGCCTTGAAGAAAAAAGAAATAAAGCCGAGGAACAATTTAACGCGATTTTTGAAACAGTTTAAGTTATTTGGGTTCAAATCGAGGTTCCTATCGAAAAGACAAGATTTGAACGAAATAATCACATCCAAAATGTTGAAGATTACTACCGAGTTGTAGGTTACATTCCTCTTATTGAATTTATTTTAGAAGATCTCATAACAACTTTCCCAATGGATATCCCAAATGTATTGAACATACCTACATAAGCTTCTACCTCAAAGTGTAATTAAGTTATATACAGATACAAAACTGTTAAAACCACAACTAGCTGATGAGCTGATTATATTTGATAAAAGAGATAAACACCTACTAAGATCTAAAATTGAGCCTGATCTATCAGATAACGTTGTAGATGCTTTAATAAACTGCGATGAAGATATCTACCCAAATCTAAGAAAAATATTTCAAATTTTCGTTTCAATGCTCGTCAGTAAAGCTACGAGCAACAATGACAGAAGATAGACTGTACTGTCTAAATTTGCCTCACAAGGAAATCATAAATCGCTTATTTAAAAAGATTAATGTATATTGAACTAATCTTTTATTGTTTTTAACCTTTTTGTTAAGTTTTTTTAATTAGGGTAGGACTTTTTTTCATCCCACCACGCGATGGGCAATTTAGTATTGATAATGAAAATATTTTTTTAGGCCATTTTGGCCAAAAAAAAGTTTCCGCCCAAATGCAATTTCTAAAGCTCCTTTTTCCGTACAAATGGTAAGATCTTGTTATATTCATGAAATTATTAGAAAATCTTAAAATTTTTTAATTAAATGTTAATTTTGTATAGTAAGGAGACAAATTTAAATTCAAAACTTTATCGCGTCTGGTGCGAAAACTTTCTTCACGATCGCGAATGCGATGCAGAATTTGATATTCGCAAAAATTGCAAAATGTACTTACCCTAATACACATATTGTTTTTAATAAACTTTTAAAAACAAATTTTTTACTTTTTTGTATCATACCAAGCTGGATCCGCGCCTGCTACCCTATGACCTATCCCGTCCACTATGCTGACAGTATGTTAAAATTTCCTTGTCAGCCCAAGATAAAAAAAATAAAAGCAAACGACAAAAAAAAATAAATTAACTTACATACCTCCATACCCTACTTCACCTTTCGTAATAAAAAAAAAAATTAAGATTTCATGTTAATAAACATTATAATATTTCAATATATATGGGCTAATCCGAAAATTTTTAAACCAAAGGCAGAAATTTAATGTTGCCCAAAATCCAAATGTTTGTTAATGGAATAATAGGATACATATTCAAGCTTCAACATATATAAGCAATAAGGATTTACGGTGGTTTTTTTGTTCTTTGCAGAGGCTAACCTAAACGTACCTCTTGCTTTCATTTATTCTTGTAAAAAAGGGTATTTTCCATGGTCAAAAAAGTGGGCAAAACAATCGTTTCAGTATTTAGCGTTTAGCAAAACTTTAATTTGCTTAATTTTCTTTTATTTAAGACTAGCTTAACCCGGTGCGCTTCGCTACACTGCTTTAATTTATGCATCCTACGGAAGGTTTTTCCCCCCTGCGACTACCGCTTTGTTTTTATTCTCAATAGAGTAGCATACCATAAGAGTGACTTCTACAAAGTTTGAACATTCTCACTATAACAGTTCTTAAGATATGCTATATTAAACATTGGCGTCCTATGGGGGGAACCACTTCCCCCGCTACAATTTTATTTAAATTTTGGGGCTAAGGAGATCCTACTACCAAATGTTCAACAAATTGCTTGCAGCGGCTCTTAATAATATTGCTATCTATGAGGGGTACTGCTCCTCCTCTGTCTACCCCGCCCATTTTTTATTGAAATTTATAGTTTACCGTAGTAGTAGCTGTAACCACGTTTGAAGACTCTCCCTTTTATAGTTCTTATGTTGGGCGATATTTAATATATGCATCCTATGGGAGGTATTTCCCCCCTGCGCCTACCGCCTTATTTTTATTCTCAATAGAGTAGTATACCATAAGAGTTACTTCTACAAAGTTTGAACATTCTCACTATAACAGTTCTTAAGATATGCTATATTAAACATTGGCGTCCTATGGGGGAACCACTTCCCCCGCTACTATTTTATTTAAATTTTGGGGCTTAGGAGATCCTACTACCAAAAGTTGAACAAAATGCGTGCAGCGGCTCTTAAGATATGCGATATTTAATATTGACATGCAATGGGGGGTACCAATTCCCCTGCCCCTATCGAATTTTTAGGGCTCACATGATGTTACTGTAAAAATTTCAGGAAAATCGGATCAGTAGTTTAGGAGTCTATAAGCCAACAAACAAACATACAAAAACACACAAACAAACATACAAACATTTTTCATTTTTATATATATAGAAGATAGATAAATATCATATATGTAAGTTATCTAATATATATTAAAAATTTGAACTAAAAATCGGTACACTCTGTGTAACGTCCGTAACGGAAAATGGGGGTTTTTAAATTTAACAGAATGAATTTTAATAATATTGTTTTCCAAACTAGCTTTATAAACAGAGTTTTTTATGCACTTTAATCTGATGAAAAAAAGAAATACCTTTATTACGCTTTTTTTTCTTAATATAAATGACAAAGTGTGTAACGACCGTAACGGCATGAAAATACCCAAAAGTTTTATTTTAATATTATGAGGTGGAAGTAAGTGTTTATAATGGATTTTCACCTGCTGAATCTGAATCTGGACTTAAAATTGCTCTAGGTTGCCGAGAATCCGAAAAACTTCACCTCAAAGTAACAAAAAGTGTGTTTTAATAACATGCGATCCCTCAATCTGCAACTTAAATTGAGATGAATTTCAAATTCTTCTGAAACCTAAAATAATTCCTGAATATCAATAATTAGTAATTAATAGCCATGTTGTAAACCGCAACCTCCATGCACCCCTTCAAATATTTGGTGGTACGCCCATGCTTGCAATGTTTACGTACTGGACTTTCCGTTAGAAATCTTTAAGCAATTCTTGCTTTGATCTCAAAATTTTGCCAAAATTTTGCGCGTGGTGACAAATATATTCGTATTAATTAAAATGTGTTCAAATGCAGACAGAGCAAAAAAATTTTATGCAAATTTGAAAATAATATTGAAAACCTGTTGGTGTTTAAAACTTAAAAGGCAGAAAGAAAGCGAGCATATCTTGAGAAAATCAAATAAAAGTTAAAAAATAGTGTGCCACAGGCATGTTGCATATGTAACAATTATGTCTTACGATTCTCATAACATAACATAATGTAAGAATGTGGCATCACTAACTTATAAATGTTATTTGTATTTAATATATTTTAAATAAAATGGCAGTCTTAAACCAATACTACATGGTGTCAGAAGTGAAGACCAAAAGCTTTAAGAAAAAAGTAAAAAGTTAAAAAATTAAACAAAATGCCGGTTGAAGCGAATTCCGATGCAACGCAAGTAAAGTCAACAGTAGATAGTGGTCAATTTTTTACAACAACAGTGCAGCCAATAAATTTAAAGGCAACGAATTTGGCAAAAGAATGGAAGCAGTGGTATACCCAATTTAAAATTTTTATGACGGCAACTAATTTGGAGACGCAGTCGGACCGTCGTAAGGTGGCTCTACTTTTACACCATCTAGGCAGTGAATCCCTAGAAATTTTCAATTCATTTAATGAAGATCTAGACATCATAACCTATTCAAGATTAGTTGAAAAATTTAAAAGCTTCTTCACCCCGAAGGTAAACATCGCAATGGAGCGACACAGATTTTTTACATGCAAACAACATAATGATCAGACGATTGATGAATATGTAACAATGTTAAAAAATCTTAGTTTAAATTGCGAATTTGACATTTTTCGAATTTATTCTATGAGCTAAATTTCAGTTATGTATTTTATAACGCTTTTCTGTAATAGTTCTATTCCTACAATTTTTCAGAAATGACTTTATACACTACCAGACTATTATATTGTATTTTCTATTTATATTTTACCTTAGCCTTCCGTTGGAAGGCAATGAGGTATATTGAATGTACAGAAAAATTTACAATTATTAGACACCAGCAGAATGTAATGCATTTTCTGGCCCGCTACGGCCGTCGTCAGCATTCTTTGTGTCTCACTGGATAGTGTTACTTTATAAATTGAATGTATTTAACTCAACTATTTTAACAAATAGAAACTGGGAATTATTTCCTTCCGAAGGTAACTTTTATATTATATTCAACATTTTTCATTTTTCGAATTTATTCTATGAGCTAAATTTCAGTTATGTATTTTATAAAGCTTTTCTGTAATAGTTCTATTCCTACAATTTTTCAGAAATGACTTTATACACTACCAGACTATTATATTGTATTTTCTATTTATATTTTACCTTAGCCTTCCGTTGGAAGGCAATGAGGTATATTGGTAACTTAAGGGAAGATCTTGTCAGAGACATTTTTACTTGTGGATTGTCTCCTAAAATGGGTAATATTCGAGAAAGACTACTGGCAGAAGGTGGTATTTCGTTGGATAAAGCAGTTGGCATTGCTAAGTCCATTACGATGGCAAAGGAAAATGCAATAAAACTTGAAGTGAATGATGAGGAGGAACCAATAATAAATGTGTTAAGGCGAAAACCTTTTAAATCACCAACATACAACAAACAAGGTGATACACAATGCAGTCGGTGTGGTCAAATACATAGGACTAGATGTCCAGCAGAAGGATCAAAGTGTAACAACTGTGGAAAAATTGGGCATTTTGCTAAAATGTGTTTTTTGAAAAGGCGGTATGTAAAAAATGTTACTGTTGAAGAAAATGGCGATAATGAAGAAGAAGAAGATTTTTTTATTGGCGCAATTTCTAATACAACAAAATCAACAACAGAATGGAACATTGAGGTTAAAATTGAAAACGAAAAGATGGTATGTCAAATAGATACTGGGGCACAGGCCAACATAATTTCAACGGAAACATTTTATAAATTAAAATTTAAATATAAACATTTTTTTCATTTTTCGAATTTATTCTATGAGTAAAGGTAAAATGTAAAAAGAAAATACAATACAATAGTCTGGTAGTGTATAAAGTCATTTCTGAAAAATTAAAGGAATAGAACTATTACAAAAAAGCTTTACAAAATACATAACTGAAATTTAACTCATAGAATAAATTCGAAAAATGAAAAAAATGTTTATAATAATATAAAGTAACCTTCACAAGGAAATAATTCCCAATTTCTAATTGTTAAAATAGTTGAGTTAAATACATTCAATTTATAAAGTAACACTATCCAGTGAGACACAAAGAATGCTGACGAAGGCCGTAGCGGGCCAGAAAATGCATTACATTCTGCTGGTGTCTAATAATTGTAAATTTTTCTGAACATTCAATATACCTCATTGCTTTCCAAAGGAAGGCTAAGGTAAAATGTAAAAAGAAAATACAATATAATAGTCTGGTAGTGTATAAAGTCATTTCTGAAAAATTAAAGGAATACAACTATTACAAAAAAGCTTTACAAAATACATAACTGAAATTTAACTCATAGAATAAATTTGAAAAATGAAAAAAATGTTTATAATAATATAAAGTAACCTTCACAAGGAAATAATTCCCAATTTCTAATTGTTAAAATAGTTGAGTTAAATACATTCAATTTATAAAGTAACACTATCCAGTGAGACACAAAGAATGCTGACGAAGGCCGTAGCGGGCCAGAAAATGCATTACATTCTGCTGGTGTCTAATAATTGTAAATTTTTCTGAACATTCAATATACCTCATTGCTTTCCAAAGGAAGGCTAAGGTAAAATGTAAAAAGAAAATACAATATAATAGTCTGGTAGTGTATAAAGTCATTTCTGAAAAATTAAAGGAATAGGACTATTACAAAAAAGCTTTACAAAATACATAACTGAAATTTAACTCATAGAATAAATTCGAAAAATGAAAAAAATGTTTATAATAATATAAAGTAACCTTCACAAGGAAATAATTCCCAATTTCTAATTGTTAAAATAGTTGAGTTAAATACATTCAATTTATAAAGTAACACTATCCAGTGAGACACAAAGAATGCTGACGAAGGCCGTAGCGGGCCAGAAAATGCATTACATTCTGCTGGTGTCTAATAATTGTAAATTTTTCTGAACATTCAATATACCTCATTGCTTTCCAAAGGAAGGCTAAGGTAAAATGTAAAAAGAAAATACAATATAATAGTCTGGTAGTGTATAAAGTCATTTCTGAAAAATTATAGGAATAGAACTATTACAAAAAAGCTTTACAAAATACATAACTGAAATTTAACTCATAGAATAAATTCGAAAAATGAAAAAAATGTTTATAATAATATAAAGTAACCTTCACAAGGAAATAATTCCCAATTTAAAATTTAAATATTAAATAAGTAAAACTAACGCTAATATTTTTACATTTAGTGGTGAAAAATTGCCAGTTTTGGGCATTGTAAATTTAAATGTTTTGTATGAAAATCATGTTCATAATTTAAAGTTTTTTGTACTGGATATAAAATGTAAAAATATTATCGGTCTGGATTCAGCTATTCAAATGAATTTAATCAAAAATGTAAATATTTTATCCTTAAATGGTATAACTCAAAAGTATTCTGATGTGTTTGGTGGTCTTGGTCTTTTACATGGTGAATGTAATCTTGAAGTTAGAAAAGATGTTTTGCCGGTGGTTGATCCGCCTAGAAAAATTCCATTTAAGTTGCTTGATAAATTGAAATTAGAATTGAACAGAATGGAAAATTTAAAGGTTATTTAAAGTGTCAGTGAACCAACTGAGTGGGTGAAATCAATTGTAATAGTATCAAAACCTAATGGGAATCTAAGAATTTGCTTAGATCCTAGAAATTTAAACAAGGCCATTCTAAGGCCACATTATCCATTTCCAAATATTGAAGATTGCAAAGCCAAGCTTAATGGTTCAAAATATTTCTCGTCTCTTGATGCTAACAGTGGGTTTTGGATGATTTCATTGAATGAACAGTCGTCAAGGTTATGTACTTTCAATACTCCTTTTGGACGGTATAGATTTTTGAGACTACCATTTGGTATTAATGCAGCACCTGAGATTTTCCACGGTGAAATGGTTAGGTTGTTTGGGGACATTCCCGGATTAATAATTTATATAGATGATTTCTTAATTTATTCCTCTGCTAAAGAGGAACACTTGAAAGTTCTAGAAACAGTTTTTCAAAGGGCAAGGGAAGTTGGCATAAGGTTTAATGAGAATAAATGCAGAATTTTACAGACTGAGATAAAGTTTTTAGGTCACGTTTTTAGTAATTTTGGAATCAAACCGGATGATGAGAAGGTGAGGTCTATAGTTGACATGCCTGAGCCAAAGGGGGTGAAATAATTGCAACGATTCTTGGGTATGGTAAACTATTTAGGAACGTTCATTGAGAATGTGGCTTCAAAGAACAAGCATTTAAGGGAACTGTTGAAAAATGATGTTGAATGGCATTGGTCGGAGAACCATGAAAGAGAATTTACGAATCTGAAGTCAGAAATAACAAAGTCGCCTGTACTAACATATTTTGACCCAAGTAAAGATTTGTTATTGTCTGTGGATGCCTCTAAATTTGCACTCGGTGCAACGATTATGCATGACAAACACCCAATTGCATACGCGTCAGTTTCGTTAACTGCATCCCAACAAAATTATGCGCAAATTGAAAAAGATTTATTTGCGATTTTGTTTGAATGTGTAAAATTTCATCAATATGTCTACGGGTCTAAAATATTGGTTGAAACAGATCATAAACCATTGGTTAACTTGTTTGACAAACCTTTATATAAAATTCCGGCACGGCTTCAAAGATTTATGCTACGGTTGCAATTGTACAATCTTTCTGTGAAATATAAGCCTGGAAAGGACTTACAAATAGCCGACACGCTGTCGAGGGCACCTTTAACGGAGACGGCATTAACGGAAATAGATAGGGAAACTTCGCTTCAGTGTAATTTATTGTCGTCTTGCTTGGAAATACCTTTTGCGAAAATTGATCTTCTTAGGGAACATACGAAAAATGATGTAACATTTGCAAGGATTTTTGATTATGTTAGAAATGGATGGCCACAAAATAGAATGCTTATAGATGTTGATGTAATGCCTTACTTTAAAATAAAGGATTTTTTTTTTTCATTATTTATTTATTGAATCTTCATATATTTAATATGAACTAACAATAATTAATCAAATCTTAACCTAATATTATTTTTTGTCCTGCCAGTGCCAGACAAAAATTTTGTTCATCGCGGGTTCTGTTCACTTTAATAGGTGTTTATCGCTCATCTAATTGGACAAGTGCCGCAGTGTCTCTTCTTCTTAAGCGAGTGTGGCCGCTATCATTTAAAATATTTCGTGCTAGTGGGTTCGGGTGCAATTCGAGCCTTTTTAAGTATTTTACTGCATATTTCGTAATCATAGTTTTAACTAATGGAACATTGAGATCCTTGTAAATATTTGAGTTTTTAACATACCAAGGGGCAGCTGTGATTATTCGAAGTAGTTTATTTTGGCGCCTTTGAATTTTTTCGATATTAGAGGCCGAGGCAGTGCCCCATAACTGAATACCATAGCACCATATTGGCTTTAAGATGGAGTTGTAAAGAAGAAGTTTGCAGTCGAGACTAAGGACAGAGTTTCTTCCAATAAGCCAATGAATTTGGATGGCTTTTAGTTTCATTTGAGTTAATTTTGCCTCTATATGGCTTTTCCACGTTAAACGGCGATCTAGATGAATACCGAGGTATTTTACATGCGAATTTTGAGGTATTATTTGATTATTGATTTTAATAGGGGGGCATGATTCCCGACGCAAGGTGAATGTTATATGTACGCATTTTTGCTCATTGACCTCTATCCTCCATTGCTTTAACCATAGTTCGAGTTGAAATATATGATCCTGTAGGTATCGAGATGCTTCTTGACGGTTTTCGTGCACGCTCAAAAAAGCTGTATCATCAGCAAATGTTGAAGTTTGTGTGTAGTTGTTTGTTGGCATATCCGAGGTATATATTAAGTATAAAAGTGGGCCCAGGATGCTTCCCTGAGGGACTCCAGCGCCAATTTGCTGAGGAGAGCTTAAATAATCACCTTCTTTAATAATAAACTTTCGACCGACTAAGTAGCTTTCTAACAGCTTGTGTATGTTTACTGGTAAGTTTGGCTTCAATTTATGTAATAAGCCTTCATGCCAGACTTCATCGAAAGCTTGAGAAACATCGATGAAGAGAGCGGAACAATATTTTTTTTCTTCAAAGGCTTTTCTTATTGCGTTTACTATACGATGGGTTTGCTCAATTGTGCTGTGTTCTCTTCTAAAGCCGAATTGGTGGTTACGAATACATCTATTATCATTTAAAATTGGGGTTAATTTTGACGCTAACAGCTTCTCAAACAGCTTTGATATATTAGAAAGTAAGCTTATAGGCCTATATGACTCAACTTTTGTGTGATCCTTTCAAGGTTTAGGTATCATGGTGACTAAGGAGACCTTCCACTTTTGAGGATAGTATTCAAGGCGTAAAATAGCATTAAAAATTAAAAGAATAATTTTCTTTGCTATGCTGGGTAGCTCCAAAAGCATTTTGTTGCTGATCTTGTCAAAACCAGGAGCCTTTTTGGGGTTTAAATCACAAATAGCCTTTTCGATTTCTCTTATCTCAAATCTTAGCGGAACAGCTGCTCTAGCAGCAACAGGTGGTAACTCGACCGCAATATCGTGAGATATATTTGGGGTAAATACGTTTTTTAAATGATTGACAAACAGATTTCCTTTTTCAACATCATTTCTTGCCCAACTTCCATTCAAGTTTCTTAATGGTGGTTTACAGACAACTGGCCTTTTGAGATTTCTAGCTGCACGCCATAATGAGTAGTCTGATTGTGGGGTTGCATCAAGTTCCCTAAGATATTTTTCCAGAGAAGCCGTTTTCTTAGTCTGCAGTAACTTTCTTAGTCTTTTTGTACACTCTTTAAGTAAGTTCTTAAGTTGAGGGGATCTGTGCAATTGCCACTCTCTTCGAGCCCTCCTTTTTTCAGACAAAAGATGCTCGACATCTGTGAAATATATTTTAATAGTTTTTGTTTTTCTGGGGGCAATATTGGAATGTTGAATAGCTAGTTTCAGAAAACTGTCAAAATTGTCAATAGAGCGATCTACATAATCCGGTGTACTGAGCGGAATATTTTCTGTGCAATGGGTACTGAGATATTTTTTATATTTCAACCAATTAATTATCGTAGCTGTCGTCGGAAGTACAATTCTATTGGGGTTCATTATAGTAACAATTGTAGGTGTGTGGTCGGAAGATAAATCTAGGGAGGCTTCAACTTGAATCGTTTCTATGGGAATGTTTTTAACCACGCCGAAATCTATGACATCTGGAATTTTTTGAAGATCAGTGGGCCAATATGTTGGTTATCCGCTCGCTACCACATTTAAATCCATTTTAGAAATTATGTTAAATAAAACACGACCCTTTGGTGTTATAAGTCGCGACCCCCAGAGGGTATGTTTAGCGTTATAATCGCCAGCGGCTAGGAAACACGGTCCTAATGATTTAAAATATTTACATTATTGGTCCTCCGATATTGAAAATCTAGGCGGGGAGTATAACGATGAAATTATTAGGTTTCTATTTAATTCCTCAACGCAAATGTTCGTTGCCTGGAGATAATCTTCACGATGATCACACATTAGGTAGTGTTTGACTCGGGCCTTTATTAAAATGGCAGAACCTCCACAAGCTCTATCTCGAGGGTCCTTGGTATCATATAGTATATAACCATTTATTTTAAACGTACTTCTTGAGGTCAAATGAGTTTCAGAAATCATCATGACATCAATTTGTTTATTTTTAAGAAAGTATTCTAATTCATTTTTATGTTGGCGGATGCCGTTTGCGTTCCAAAAACAAATTTTTAAACAGCTCATGGTTTGTTAAGTACAGCTTGCAATAACATCGATTGCATTCTAAGCATTTCCTGCATCATATTACCCATTGTGTTCGTAAAATTATTTACTGTTTGCACTAATGTTTCCATGGTTTTTTCTAAACGACTTAAATTAGAAAATTGAGTTTCATCATTACTTGGCGAGGAACCTTGCATTGGCTCATGGTTTGATTTTAGGACGTTAGCGTAAGAGGTTCTGTTATTACTAGGCTGGGGGGCTTGAATTGCATTTGTGTTAACCTGATTTGTTACCTGCATTTGAGGGGGATTAGTTTTCGGTCCGACCGACTGCTTGACGATAGTATATACAGGGCATCCTCTATAATTGGCAGTGTGATTACCGCCACAGTTGCTACATTTTTTTACGTTGGGGTCGGTTTTACACTTGTCGCAAAGAACTGTTCCATGTAATTCACCACATACTACGCAAACAGGGGGTAAGTAGCAGTATGCCTTAGTATGGCCAAATTCCTGGCAGTTTAGACATTGAACAGGACCATTTCTTTTGTGCGGCTCCTCAATAGTTACCCTTCTGTACAGAATAAATTTCAAATTATAAATTGGATGCGTTTCATTTTTTTTGAGCTTAACGTCGCCGGGTTCAAGCTCCACTCGAAATAGTGGTTGGGGATTTTTTCCCTATTTTTGTTATTTGTTACGTTTTTGATTTTAAAGCCCTTCTCTTCCAAAAAAGCTTTAATTTCCCCTGGGTCTACGCATGAGTCTATGCCCTTGATTAGTACCTGAAGACCTTTACTGCTCTTCAGTTGATACGTATAAAAGTTTTTATTCAGAGTCTCAAATCTTGTAATTACCTTTCGAAAATCATCCTCGTGATTCACCTGTATTTTAGTCTCGTTAATGATACCGCGCTTTATTGCAGCTACATAAAAGGAATTTTCACCTATCACCGAAATTAAACTTTTTATTAACTCATTAGAGTTTTGCTCTCTAAGGTATATCGGGGGTGGCTTAGACGATTTAATGACGTTTGGTGCTTCAGAGGATTCATCCTCCAGAATCGCGAAACGATTTTGTGTATTTATTTTATCAAAAGATGGTACTTTTGAGGCCGAAGCAACTGCTGCAGAGGTGGGGCTGCGTCCCCGTTTAAGCACTGTTATGTACCTGTCCATACCAAGTTGTACTGTAGGCTTTTGACAACTTTTTACAGGGCGGTTTTCCATTGCATTTGTGTTTAAGTTCATGGTATCATTGCCCACTAAATTTGTTTTTGACGTCACGGCAATACTTGCTGGCCTGGCAACACTTGTCACCAAAACTTGTTGTAGTTTTTTTAATGAGTCACTATCCACCGTTTGTGTAAATACCGAGGGTGAGAGGGAACTTGTTCGAGTAATTGGCTTAGCCGTTAGGTAGTTAATATTGTTTTGTTTTGTTTTATTTATTTCTGCATTATTTTCATTTGCATTAACTAAAACGTAAACGTTTCTTTTATTTTGTCTTAGTGTTGTTTCACTGTTTGTACTCATGCAGAGAGTTGTTTTTGTTTTTCACCGTTTTGCTTTGCTTTAATATTTTTATTATTTATTGTATTTTACAACAACAAAAGAAAAACCAGAATTTAAATGTTTTGTTCAGAATATGTATACACATGTATGAACATTCATACGTACATATATATTTTTACTGATTTACTTTATTTAATTTGATCGTTTTAAATTGTTCACTATTATGTTAAATAATTTAATTAACAAAATATATTATTTTGCTTTTTTTTAAGCGTCCATTCGCTGCTTAGATTACAAAATCAAATGTGATTAATTAATAGTTCAAATCGTATGCGGGGCTAAAATACACGTCTGTATCACAACAAAGCACAAACCGAACTTAAAATAATGGATGAAATTTAAATTTTAGATAACATTTTATTGAAAAATCATCAGATTCTGGTACCAAAGAGTTTACGTAGCTCAATTTTGTCAAAGATTCATGAGGGGCACATGGGCATACAGAGATGCAAAGATTTGGCTCGACAATCGGTTTACTGGCCAAATCTTTATAATGATATAGAGAATGTTGTTTCGAATTGTGAGATTTGTATGCGTCATCAGAATTCGAAACCTAAATCAGATATGATTCCTCACGAAATTGTGCTTATGCCTTGGTTTAAGCTAGGTTGTGACTTATTTGAATTTAATGGAAAAACGTACCTACTTGTGGTTGATTATTATTCCAAATACATTGAGATAGAATTATTAAATTCTGGTTACAACAGTTCTCAGGTCATAGTAAAATTAAAATCTATATTTGCTAGACATGGAATTCCTTGCACGTTAATAACAGATAATGGCCCACCATTTAATTCTAAAGAGTTTGGCAACTTTTGTGAAAACTGGGAAATTGAGCATTACACATCTATGTAGTCCGTATTTGCCAAGATCCAATGGGTTAGCGGAACGTTCTGTTCAAACGATTAAGAAAATGTTAGTAAAATCTCGGGAAAGTCAGTCAGATCCATATATAGCTTTACTCGAATAAAGGACTACAACAAAGGGAAATTTGCCCAGTCCGGCAGAATTGTTGATGTCAAGGACTTTAAGGACCAAGATTCCATCTATGACAAAAAATTTTGAACCAAAAGTTATTGATAATAATGTATATAAAAACAAAAAAGATCGTATGGATAAAAACAATTGAGTTCAAACATTCAGAAGTATTCTGATTATTACAACAAAACAGCAAAAAGGGAAAACCCTGTCCAAGAGGGAGATTCTATAATGTTCAAGAAAACACCTACAAGCTGTTGGTTTCAAGGGCAAGTTGTAGATACATGTAAGGAACCAAGATCGTTTGTTGTGAAGGATAACAATGGTATACATTACCGAAGAAATCAAGATCACATAAAGAAAACATCAGAAAATATTAAATTTGAGAATGTAGAGAATAATGAGATACTGAAAGACGGGGAAAGGGTAACTGAATTACCAGTCAGTACTAATAATGGTAATAGCTATATGACAAGGAAAGGTAGAGTTGTAAGGCAGCCTAAAAAGCTGGATTTGTAATCCTAGTTTTTAAGAAATGAAAATTTTATTTATTACTAGATAAGTATTAACAAATTTTTAACTTTGGTATTTATTTAAATATATCTTTAAGAGGGGAGATGTTGCATATGTTACAATTATGTCTTACGATTCTCATAACATAATGTAAGAATGTGGCATCACTAACTTATAAATGTAATTTGTATTTAATAGTAATAATGTGGCAACACTGTGTAATATATTTTAAATAAAATGGCAGTCTTAAACCAATACTACAAGGCAAAAAGAATAAAAAGAGACAACGAGTGCCCAAATTTAGAGAGGCACATAAATACATTCTGAGAAACATTACACAATTCGTAAAAGAATGGAATGTGAGTTGTTTCGAACGGAATTTTTTTGCTACTTCGCATGGAAATGGAGCGGTGGACGGTGTTGGCGCTGTTGTTAAGCGAAAAGTTTGGCAACTAGTAAAAACCCAAAATCTCATCTGAAAAAACTTTTGAGATTTTCACAAATTAGCAAAAAAAAAATATATATATATAAATGGCGTTTTCCTAATTTACGTTTGTAAAAATTTTGTCAAAACTACATCTGACGAAATATCAAAAACATGGATAAATGTAAAAAATATTCCAGCTCTTAAATCATATCATTATTTTTTCGGGCTTTTCCAATGACAATACTATAAGAGTAGCTCGAACAGCTGGGTCTATTAAGCATTAGATACAATGTTAAACGGTTAAATAAACAAATTAATAAATGAATATAAGTAATATAAGAGTAATGAAATATTCTATAATTTTTTTGTAACTAATAAATTTATAATTACAAGGTTAAAAAGATTTTTAAATACATGAATGTTTTTTATATACACAATTTGGTTTAATGGAAAAGGTGTAACGTCCGTAACGTAACGTCCGTAACAGACAAAAATTAAGATTTTTGTTTAACAGGACTACTTAGCCTTCTTTTCTAAGATGGATTGATATGGTCATATATTCCACTTAATTGTATTTGGACTTTTTTTGTTTATTATGCAAAATTAGCTAAAAAATGTGCAAATGCACATAAGCCTCAAATTCGACTTCCATTTTTTGTAACGTCCGTAACGGAACTTTAAGCTAGCATAACTTTTTTTCAAAAACAGTTAACCTTTAAGTTTAAAACAAGTTTTAAAGTACTCCCAAAGAATTGCATTTTGCAAAAAATTTCATGAAAATATTCCAATGCTAACGTCAGCTTAGTCAATCTTAACAAGCAAATTTGCGTGCGAATGTAACGTCCGTAACGCAGGATTAACCCATATATTAATACAAAATTTATTAAAATTAATCACCAAGTTTTAAAAAAGTAGTTAATAATTAAGTTTACCATAAAATTATTAAAATGGGTTTAAAAATGTAATTAATAAAAAAAATTTAAAATGGTTGAGATTAAAATTTAAAGGATTTATATTTCCATTCAAATGAACTCCCTATTAGGTATTTAAAAAAAAAACAAGTTAGAGTGCTATATTCGGCTGTGCCGAATCTTTGATACCCTCCACCGACACTTCGAATGTTTTAGGAGTAATATCTGTATGATGTCTATTAGACTGGTCGCAATTTTTTTTTTTTAAATTTACATGTTTGCGCTGCTTAAAATATGAGGTTTGGTGTAAGAAATCAAGTCCTAATTTTTCAGCTCAATCCGACGGTGCCTAGTCGTGCCAAGTGGGGCCCAAAGTTCCCCATATGATAAAAAAAACATCTATTCAATCAGATACTAGACTCTATAAAATTAGAAGCATAGCTCCATTTTTCAATTTTTTATGAATTTTTAAAAACAAAAATTCCGAAATTTTAATAAAAAATTTCTTTTTTTTTCCAGAAAAAAAAATTATGTTTCTAAAACGACTGCGCATATAAGAAAAACGTTTTACCTTTCTTAAAGTAAATTTTATTGCGGAATTTCGGTTTTTTTTTGGTTTTTCAATAAGCTAAAGCGTTTTTGAGTTACGCGAACATATGTTGCGCAACCTCCTTAATTTTCGAAATAACGGTATATCTCGAAAACCAAAGCCAATATGAAGAAAAAAGTTTTAACTTTCTTAAAGTAAATTTTATTGCGGAATTTCGGTTTTTTTTTGTTTTTCAATAAACTAAAGCGTTTTTGAATTACGCGAACATATGTTGTGCAACCTCCCTAATCTTCGAAATAACGGTATATCTCGAAAACTAAAGCTAACCTAAAAAAACGGCTAGCACCACTGGATTCAGCGACCCCGAATTAGTTAAAATTAGTTAAAAATCTTTCGTTCGTATCATACTAAAATATTAAACTGCAAATACTTTATTTAATCTATCTATACAATATATAATTTCTTAGTATGTAAGGATGTTTGCAAGTATGTCCTATTCTTTCCGCAACTTTCTGAAGCCATCTGATGACATAGGAAGCTGAAATTTGGCATACTTAAAGTATTTTCTCTGCGGAAGATCGTAACGAAGCCAGATTTTCGATTTTCGTACTTTAAGACCGGCTTTTCATCTAGTATCTGATTGAATAGATGTTTTTTTTTATCATATGGGGAACTTTGGGCCCCACTTGGCACGACTAGGCACCGTCGGATTGAGCTGAAAAATTAGGACTTGATTTCTTACACCAAACCTCATATTTAAAGCAGCGCAAACATTTAAATTTAAAAAAAAAAAAAAATCCCATACAAGATGCGACCAGTCTAATGTCTATTTATTATTATAATATTTATAAAAACAGACATCTGCATTAAAATTGGTTGCGGTTTAACCCTATATTAAATTATTGACCGACAATCAGAAAGTTGAATGTTTTTTTTTTAGCAATTTTAACTAGCATGAGTAAAATATCATGATTCGTAACAGTTTAAGCCGAACCTAAATGATTTTCAGGAGGGCAACTTATATTGAAGCCATGGTAAGCTATGAACCAATCATCCCAAATTCTGCAGAACGATTTCTGGTATTAAAAAACATAAATTTCAATACAGCGGTGCAATTAGTTTAAGCATTTGCAGTGAATTTCAGAAGGCTGCTAAAATGGAATCTAAGGTAAATTATGGACCGTATATCACAAAATTGCATAACATTTTTTCTGGTCATATGAAGCTAAACTGGAAGAAAGTTTACCGCGTATATAATTATTTAACCAGAGTGGGCTTATATGAGGCCTATGGTAAATTATGCACCGATCTTCACGCAATTTCACAGTCTTTTTCTTCGTTCTATAAAACTGTGATCTACCAAGTTTTGTTATGATAGCGTTATTTTTTTACTTTTTTAGGCGTACTAAACTGTTTTCCGGGAGTAAGGTTTATATGGGGCCTACGTTAAATTATGGACCGATCTTCCCGAAATTTCACAGTCTTTTTGTTAGTTCTATAAAACTTTGATGTACCAAATTTTGTTATGATAGCATTATTTTTTACGGATCAAGGCGTACTAAACTGTTTTGCTGAAGTAAGGTTTATATGAGGCCTAGGGTAAGCTTGAACCGATCTTCACGAAACTTCACAGTGTCATTTCTAGTCCTATAAAACTGTGACGAGCCACCATTTATGCTAGTTTTTCTAACAAAATTAGCAATTTTTTTTGGTGGTGGTCCCACATTTTGATTCATAGCCAGTGCTGCCAAAAGTAGGGAAAAATCCCTACATGTAGGGTTTTTTGTAACTAAAATAGGAGCGTAGGGAAAATCGGACAGATATTTTATTTTCGCCAAAATGTAGGTATTTTTTTCTCATATTGCATTGTATACGAAATAAATGCTAAAACATTTATTTTTAATAATGATTTAACATTTAAAGAAATGGAGTTCTTAAGTCCAGAATATATTTTTGGACAAAAAAAGATGAGTACAAGTTTCAACTATTGTCTTAACAATTTAACTTCAGCCCCAATGATCTTTTGTATGAGTGTAGAACAATCGTATAAAATAAATTTTCTGAAATTGTGTAACTAATTTGTTTTGCAACATGGATCTCGAACACTTTTCGATAAAAATGGTAAAGGATGGCTATAATGACAAGGTTGTATTTCAAACTTTATCAAAACTGGTTCGTATTTTGTTTGCTTTACGCAATGCAAATGGTGATGCAAAACCATGGAAGAGGCTGCATTAATTTCGAATATACTAATGGTCACTTAAGAAAATTCAGTTCAAAATATATACATATATTCGGCCATGTCATGGAAAACGTAATCAGGTGAAATTGAAATCAACGAAGATTTTCAATTGAATTATTGTAAAAATCAACGCAGCTTTTCCTGAATTCAAAAGAAGTTCAGGTATATAAAAGGAAATATTTTTTTTGAACTTTGAATACGGGAGAGTTTCAAAATTTGTTCGATTTCATTTTCACGTGACTTTGATGACATGGCCGATTACTTATGTAATTAAATTAAATTATCATATAAATAATATTTTTTTTATAAAGGTTTACAAAACAAATTTTCTATGAAAATTTTTTTCTTAAAACCGTTTTTAAAGTTAAGAAATGTTTATGGGTACATTCACCCTTATCGTGTTTGGCGTATTTTGAAATTAATTTTTTTTTTTTCAAAAAAACCTCTTGTTTTTTAAATCAATTTAATTTAAAAGTACATAAATTTTTTTAATTTTATTACTTATTTTTTGTTGTTAGAGCTTTACTAAACATATGCGAAAGAAATTAGTTTTTTATAACTACATATTGTTTTTTCTAAGACTTTAATGACTAAAACGCGTAGGGATTTTTGTAGGGAAAATTTTTGCAACGTGTAGGGAAAAATCGGATTTTTTTTATTATGCGTAGGTATTTTTCAAAAAATCTTCTGGCAACACTGTTCGTACTGAATGGATTTTGCTGGATTTCAATCCCAAACCAAGGACCGGAAAATGTTTTTTTATTTTGTTTCTAAAAAAAATATTTACTGTGCAAGTTTTAAAAATTCTACATTTTACAGAAAATAAAAAATTTCTAAAATAGTTTTGAAAAAAAAGCAGTCGAAAAAAATAAATAAAATAAAGTTTTTAAACAAAACGTTTTCTTTAAAACATAAAATAAAGTATTTTTTAAGTTGTTGCAATAATAGATCTTCAAGCTAATTGTTGTGTATTTTTGTCACTCGGTATTCCTGAAGATGACATCCAAAGGATGTCGAAATATTGAAAAATAAAAAATTTAAAAAGGAAAAAACTGACCTCGAGCTTGAATATTCAGGTATGTGATGGAAAACGATTTTGAAAACAAAACGATTTGAAAACGATAATATCGTTTTCGGTATCTTTAAAAATTGATTTCTAATACATTTTCCTCCGTTTTCATTTATATATTCTGTTAAATTCTTTATTAAATATATTAATTAAACTGTATTTTGTACAAAAAATAAAGACTTTACTTCAGAAATGGATTTTAAAATCGGTCGAAATTCATCACACCTGCTAAAAACTATCATTTTGAAAACGATCGTTTTTCATCATATACCTGATTATTTATTATTTTTTTACAAATTATAAAATAAAGTTTTTAAAATAAAACGTTTTCTTAAAAACATAAAAAAACAAAATAATTATATTTAAGCATTGTCATAAAAATTTCATTCTTCAAAACAAATTTAAATAAAATTTATGAAGAGGTTTCTGAGAATACATACATATATATTACATTTTTTTTAAATACATACATAGAAAAAAAATTCTAAAAAAAAACGTTTTAAGAAATATTTTTCAACAAAAAAAAAGTTTTTTAAAAATTTTTTTTTGTTTTTTTTTTACAAAAAGAGTTTTGCTTTTTTTTTTTGAAACAATAAATTTTAAACACAGAAAAACCATATTCTTTTTTTCACACACAAAAATTTTTTATTTAAAAAATAAAATTTAATTTTGTGTTTTCCGTTCGTAATTTCCGGTCTTTGTCCCAAACTGTTAGCAATTTGAGAAACAGTTTGTTTAGTTCTTTTGAGTTTTTGGAAAGTGAGCGTGTTTTCAACAGACGGACATGGCTAAATCGACTTAGAATTACTTAAGGACCCAGAATATAAATACTTTATAGGGTCTGAGATGAATAATAAAAAAGTTTCACACGGAATGACAAACTTAGTTACCCTCTTCACAACTAATTGTGGTGGAGGGTATTCATTGTTATAAAGATACTCCATTAAAATTTAATTAAAGCATGGGCTGGCTGTATATCCTGATTGGACAGGATTTATAATTCAAGATTCCGCGTAATAAAAAATTATAAAATTTTATAAAAGAATATCAAGGATAAGGGAGGGCAACATTCCACTGAGTATTTATAGAAAATTACGTAAATAACAGACCTTCTATAATCCGGCAAAAATTATAATTTTATAATGGGTAGAGTACCAAGGGTGAACGTGGTACTGGCTAATAGGTGTGGGATGAAAGAATTTAAATTTATGGAAAAGGTATTATTGGTTGTCAAGGAGCTAGGAATATATTAAACTGATTTTTATTCATCATCGCAGGGCTAAACAGACTATAGCATAGGAAAGAGAAGAGGAAAACATCAAAGGGTAACAATAGCCAATATATATTAAATTAGCAAAAATCAACAACTCTATATGTTTCTGCAGATTTAAAAGCTTCCCAAATTCGGATTTACATGCTAATTCTGGCATAAAACAGAACTGAGAAACCGAGCTGCTGATCAAATGCCATTGCTCTGTATGTTCATTATAAATTGAAACGTCGCGACGCGTCGGTTGAAAGGTTGTGCTAGATATCAAGTTCAATAACTCTGTTTAACGAAAAGAAATTTAAAAGCAACCAAATGTGTGTAAAATTTTAAGAAAAAAAACCAAAAAAATACTTTATTTTTCTATAATGCAATACCTTTTTACTGGCTATTATTAAAGTGAATTGTGTTATAGTAGAGTACAAAAAAATATATTATCAACTAAAATTGCACATATAAACTTTTGGCTCATAAAAAAGGGGGAAAAAGTAGCAAAGCATTGCGACAAAATATTAAATAAACAAAAACACCGGTATTAATATTAAATAAAACATAAATAAAGCTCTTTCTTTTTTCATATTAATAGATCCAAGCAAATAAAAAAAAACGTTTCACATTTTAGATAATTCGAATATTTCAGAGTGAGTTTTTGGTTGTGTAGAATTTATAAAAATAATTGTCTCCCAGTTAATATCTGTACCTAGTAAAAAAAAAAAAATTTTAAGAAATCGATTACAATTAAAAAAAATTAAATTAAGGTACCATTCGCGACACTGTGATTATATACAAAAAAGTGCTGGTTCACACCAGTCAAGTTTACTTGAACAGTTTTATTTAAATTTTCTTTTGAACTTGCGTTCACGTTCATGCACAAAATTAATTTTTGTTTTCTTTTCCTTAATCTTTGTAGCTTTTTATTATATTACGGATGAAAAAAGAAAAATAAAAACTGACTGGTACGGTCAAGTATGTACCCCTTTCCATTCTCTTTACCCCTCTCTCCTAAAAGCTCAAGACTTGAAGAGTCAAACTTGACCTGTGTGAACCAGCACAAAAGAAATCAATTGTGTGTTAAACTATTGCAAAATCAAAAGTACAAAAGAAAACAAATGAGAATTATATAAATTGTTACAAATAAAAACCAAAAATAAAAAGTGATCATATTAATGGAATAATTAATAGCAAACAGAAGTAATTAAAAACAAGAAAACGAAAAAGCAACCTCAACAAAAAATTATATGTTTCTACAAAAGCACATATTGCTGATCAGAGGCGTAGCGTAGAACGAAAGCAGAACCTTGGAAGGGGTTTCATCGTTACTGTTTGTAAGTAAATATTTTTTTTTGTTTTTAATTTTTTTTTTCTAATTATACTAGTTCAAGTTAATGATTCCTTATTTTTTGGTATAATCTGGTAATAATTCCAACTGATTCAATTGTCATAAGTTAAATATTAAAAATCTGGTTGTGCACATATTTAAACCTTGAACTAATATACTTGATTGTAGTTTTCATTTAATATGATCAATCATCAGTTTCTCCCTACCCCGCTTATTTCCGTTCAATACGGACAATTGATTTTTCGCTGTACTAAAATAATTGAAAACATTTAATAAAACCGAATTCAAAAAGGAAAAAAACAAAATAAACTTAGAGAATATTTTTATAAATTCAAAAACCAACTCAAGAATATAGAGAAACAAAAAAAAATCCACCCCGATTAAATTGTTAACAATAATAAAACATTTTCGTATTGTTCACGATCAGAACATATACATAAGTAAAACAAAATTAAGAATCAAAAAAAAAAAAACACAGTAAAACTCACCACTAATAATTTTTACCGAAAGATAAATTGAAGAAAGATATATATGAGTAAATATTTAGCCAAGTAATTTTATTGTTTTTTTTTTTGATATTTAAATACCCTACGTTTGAGAAAATTCGGTTTTATTTCGGTTTCAGTTACCAAAACTTTTTTTGTTCACTCACAATTGCGAGCCGTTTATATATGCAATTTATATGTGTAAATATAATATAATTGAATTTTTTTAAAGATAATTATGAACATTGGAGTTTTTCTCCTTAGAATCTATTTAGTTATTAGGTTTAGGAACCATATAAAGTGCATTTTGCAGATATTATTAAAAGAGTTTTTCTGTCTACCAGTGTGCAATTTTTTAGGTCTGGTAAAATATCGAAATGTTTAAAGAAATCTGAGCTAACTATAGGTTTGCTTACTTCTGCTCTGCTATAATAAATTGCCAACGGAAAGATCGCCTGAGATCAAAATCTAGTTCAAGAATTTGTGTGCCGTATGCTGCATAAAGTAAAAATCTTGGTTCGTACATGTTATTATTTTTCTTTTTACAAAAATTGGCAGAAGGAAAAACGGATATTGATGCACCAGTGTCGATTAAAAATGATTATTTTGAATTTCTATCTTTGACTAATAGGCGACCATCTACATTTGGAATTTCAGCGGCCGCGATTGAAATTCCCTTACATTTTATTAGTATGAACATGGTGAGTTACATTTTGTTGATTTTTCACCGAAACAGACCTATTTCTTCTTATTTGAAGTTTTTCTATCTTACTTTCAAGTGTTGTAATTTGTTTAGACAGATGAAATATTTTCATTCGATGACTTAGGGGTTAAGTATTAATCCGTTTTATTTTTGACATCACTAATATTTGAGGGCTTTAGGACATCAAAAATGTTATCAGCTTATTCCGCTAGAAGTTGGATAGAACAATCTGTTACAGATAAAATTATTCTAATTTGATTCTGGCATTTGTTCTAAAAAAATGCTTTTTAAAACGGCATCGTCAGTATGTCCAGTTGCAAGATTTCTGAGCTTTTGTAAAAATTGCGTGGGCTTATTGTCCCCCAAAGATTGTCCATGTAGAAGCTTACGAATTCTTGATTCATCAGATTAGCCGAACGTATTTAAAAGAGCTTGTTTTAATGCAACATATTGAGTCGTATCTCGTGAAGGATTAAAAATAATTTGGCTTACAAACTCACATATTTGCGGATCCATGTTGGCGACGACATATTGAAATTTTGTGTCGTCTCTTGTTATTCCTGCTATAGCGAAAACGGATTCTACTTGGACGAACCACAGTTTAGGATTGCTCGTCCAAAATGCTGGTAATTTGTGGACTGATGATGCTCCAATTTCTCGGTTGTTTGATGTCCCTTGAGTTTGCTGTTGGGTAACATTTTGCATATTTTCTTGATCCTGAGGATTTTGTTGGGAAAATCCTACACTTCAGTTAAGAAAATTAGCATTTTTTTAGCATTTTCAAATTTTTAAGATCCATTTAGCATCCAATTTGTTTTTAGTTGTGCATTGAAAAAGGTCTGGCCAGACTCATGAGTAAAGCTGGGATCACAGGATTGCCGCAATGCACCTATTTTCACACTTTTTAATACACCAAACGTGTGACTGCACAACCAATTGGCTCATGTACCAATCGAGAACAATATTGTGCTTACTTTTACCAATCAAATGCAACCCTGGTGCGGCTATCGTGTGACTGTTTGCTATGCAACCGCGCGTCAATAAAAATAACAAAAATGCACCAATATTTATTGTCTTCTTGTGCGGCAATCAAACAACACAATACGCGCCAATATTTGCCTTTTTTTAATAAATTTTACGTTTTTGTGTTTCCTTTAGCAAGTAATGAAGATAAATATGTATTTATTTATTATGTATGTACATATGTTAACAAGCATACTATGTATGTAGCTGCTAAGTGCGGATACTTTTATCAAAGATATTTAATAAAACTAAGTATTATTTCTTTTACTGATATTTGTCGTAGATATTTCTTAAAGAAAATGCTTGTTACCTTAAAAGCGAGAATAAAAAATTTGTTAAAGTAGCCGAGATTTCTCTTTACTAAACGATATCGGTAGTTCAATTAATAAAGTTACAGAATTAAGTTACTGATATTTAAATTTTATTATTTCATAAAAATTTTCTATGCAAACGTTAGCATTCGAAATTGTTGAACTAATTTTTGGAATTTCACAAATTTTTCTTAAAATATTTTAAACAAAACTATTCAACAAAAAATTGTAGAGTACCTATGAAAAAATTTTTCGTTTTTAATGAACATACCAACTAAAACTTCCAAACAAATAAAAAAGCTACCACAACAGCTGTTTTTGCAGTTGTCAAGTTAAAAAAACGTGTGAATGTGCTGAGGCAATTATTGTACCCATTTCACTTTGTATCAACTAGCGGCAATTAAATTTGTATAAAACAGGGCAACCGTGTGATTTCAGAATATTTGATTGGTGCAATTTCTTTATTGTGCGTCAATAAAGCACATTCAAAATGGTGCCATATTGGTGCATTTGCGGCAATCGTGTCATCCCAGCTTAAGACGAAGGGTTAATTTGTGGTTTGTATATTTTTTTTTGTGAATTTTACATTTATAACTTTGGTTTTGTTCTTGATTTGCTTTTTTTTTAATTTTAAATTTATTATTTTGTTTTTGTTCATACATATACATATAAATACAAAATGTAAAAAATTAAATGAAGAAGTCAAATTTGTAAGAAAGGTTTTTATATTTACAAAGCAACAAAGTTGCACTATATTCATAAAAAAAAATTACAACAATCACCGCTAGAGGTTTGCAGATATACGCAGACGTTAAAAAAACGCAAGTGGATTTTGACTTGCATTACAAAACTGAATAAGACATTGAGCAATGCGTTTTGTATAAAGCCTTTTTTAGTAAGCTTTGGACTTATATAGATTTATTTTCCAAGCTATCAAATTTAAAAATCTTTGTCCGTTTAAAGGTACGTTTGGGCATTTTAAGCGAAAAGTCTACTTTTTTTTAATGTAACGCCAGAATGCAAATAAGGTTGTATTGTTGTTCAAACGTTATCCCTGCCCATATATCATTTTATCGATTAAATAAACTGTTACGAATCTGTTTTTTCATCTAAGGTCATGGTTACCCAACATGCTCTCATCGGTGCCATCTCTTAGAGGGGTGTTCTCAACCCTTTAGTTGACCCTGGTTCGCAGCCAGAACAAAAAAAAACAAGCAAACTGTACACAAAAACTCGAAAACATAAACAAGCTTACACTTTATTCTACCTGGATAATCAATTTATAGGCAGGTAGGTCTTGACCTCCAATCCGCCCATTTCCCAACCATGACCGCAATAACCACACATTCTTCTACGGCCCCACAAACCCGCCTTACGTCGCCCTTTCTATATCAACAATACCCAAAAATTATTTATTACACATGTTTTTTCATTTTTTTTTCTCACATACAGATACAAATACTTTTATTTATGATTTTTATCTATTCTATTTATCTTAAAACTATATTTTTTCTTTTGCTTAATTTAACTTTTACATAATACATATAAATACACATAATTAAATAAAACACTAACTATTCTTGTTTTCTTTTTTTAAATTCCTTTCCTTCTTTTTAATTGGCCGTTGCTTTTTATTTTAAAATATTCTATATCCTATTTCAATAATTATATCTTAAAAAAAAAACAATATTTTTGCTTAATGTTTTCTTTTTTCCTTAATTCTTTTATATAAATCTCTTAATTCTCCTGTTTCAATTCTTTAGTTCTATTAAGTACTCAAAGTGGTTATATCCTCAACCGGATGTACGAATGATATTATTTCCAACGGTTGAAGGAGCTCCCTAATGACGTTATAAAACACACAATCACTTAGCTCTCTTCGCGCCTAATTTGAGCACCTAAAGTTACAAAATTTTTTATTTTTATTTATTTATATTTTTATTCCTTTTCGTTTTTTTAAGATAAAAAACTCTTTAATTTATTTTCTTATTTCTATAAATATTTCATAGGCCTACACTACACTCTCGATGTACACAATAATTTTTCACAACATCACAATTTTAAATAACTTAAATTAATTTCTTTACAACTACTAAATCTAGTATTTTTTTTAATATGTATTGTTAATTTTTTTTTGTATTGGTGTTGTTAAATTGCCTTTTTAGTTTAAAATTCTTTCTATTGTTTTGTATTAAAATTTTAAACTTTAAAACTTAGAGGGTATCCTCGTTTTTAGATATATCCATGGTATACTCCAGAGGATTAGCTTTGAAATCGTTTCAAAACGAAAACATGTCGTTAAAAAACGAAGACATGTCGTTTCACTGCAAACTCTTTTTAACAATGACATGGTCCCTACTTGCATTACATTGGACCAGCCCAGGATCAAAATGCATCAAGTAGTCCAATATAATTTGCAGGGTATAATAAAAATAATACATATAATACGTGTATATGCACATACTTATAAGAATACGTAAATTACTTACCCCTATTTATTAAGTTTTTGCACATTTTCAGTTTTTGTCCGCAAAGATATTTTTTAAATATAAAACTAAAAATTATTTTATTCTATTAAATGTTTTGACAGCAAAATTTAGTAAGCAATTGGGGCTTTTAACTATTTTTTGGTTGTGAATTCCGAATAATTATATTTTCATTTGTTGTACCCGAATTGAAACTATTCCAACAATCAATAATTAGCTGCAATAAATGAATTAACATTTATATTACAAAATTTATTGACGAAAGCAAATTATTAATTGCAATGACCAATATTCAGTATTGCCCTGTATTTAATTCGGTTGTGATTCTAACCATTTGCACTAATTTTTAGAACTAAATTAAATTAGTTATCATAACTAATAAAAGAATCGAAGGAATCATATTTCAGTTAGAATAACGTTTTAATAATCAAGAGAATTAAAAATTAGTTAGAACTATGCATTTTTAATAGTTGCAATAACAAATTATGTTACTTGATCAATATTTTATTACTGCAACCGTTTCCCAACCAATTTGTTTTCTGTGTGTAGTTTTTTTTTTCTTTATTTAAAATTATTTATTTAGTCTTTGTTAAAAATTTAGATTTCACTTTGGTACTGTTTAACACTTTCTAATATAGTTTCCTACTTTTTTTCTTCTTTTATACTACTCGTAGCAAATATTTCTGCCGGGCTTATTTCGCGCCAATCACTATTTACTAAATTCATGCCCAGATTAGGAAATTCTCCTGCATTAAACTCAAGTACATTTTCCCGCTACTGTGATGGCGACTAGTTTTACTATTTTACATTTTACTAACATATAATTTCGGGTTTAAAAAATTCATAACTATTTTCCTATAGTAATTTATGTTGAAGAAAAAGTTTAATATATTAACTGGCTTTGAATTTTAAATTTTCGGATTTTGAAAATTTGGAGAAAAATTTTCATGTAATTTTTTGTTTGTTTGAGTACATACACAGAAAAAATTTTCTTCGCAATACCAATGAATTTTGACATTAATCCCATGAAAAATTGCATTAAAAAGGAACCTATGCAGTGCTTCGTTGGATCAATGAAACCTGTTTCATTAAAAGGAATTAATGAAAAATTACATAAGATCTATGAATATTATTCATTGAATAAATACTTTCAATAAAGTAAAAACATTTTTTGTTTTTTTTTTTAATTATTTATTTTTTCTTATTTTATTTTACTTTATTTTATTTTTTTTCTGTCTCTGGCGGGATTCGATCGCGCAACCTCGGTGCTGATAGACTAGCTCACTACCAGCTAGTCTACCGGGGCAGTGTAGTTTTTGAATAAAAAAACTATGTTTTTTACTCAATTAAGAGCGTAAATATGAGATTAAATTGTCCATAATAACAATAACAAGGTTGATTGAAAGTTTTTGTTATTTTTATTGTCATATTGAAAATTTAAATTTATGAAGGCAATTATTGAAATATGTTGCTTTTATAAAAAAAATTTTTGATTTCATAAATTTAATGGCATACATGTAACATTAGATGTATGAAATTATTAAATCTTACATTTTTTAATTAACAATTAAACATTTTTTTAAGGAAACTATAATTTTGTATTAATTTATGAATATAGTTATGTTTGTATATTGTTTTTTTATGTTCCCAATTAAAATTTTTGTTTAACTTAGACAAACTTAAGTTTATATATATTCAATGAAATATTTTAACGTAATTACGAAATCCAATGAAGCGATTTTAACGAAAATATTTCATTATACTATGAAATTCCATTTAAACAATGAAAATTTTCATTTACCCAAGGAAAATTTTTTTATGAAAATGATTCATTAAATATATGAAGCATTTTTCTTTCAGTGTACATACGTTCTACGGAAAGATAAAGATAAATTTATAGAATTGTGTGTAGGTTCTATAAGTAATAGTACATAATGTTACATCTTATATAGTCGACAGCGCTGGTCTCAAAACTAACATCATAAACATAAAATTTGTGGTAAGGTTCTTGTTTGCTGTGACCGATTCATAGTAAATTGTGTATTTTCTGATTTTAGGATTGGTCAGTGAGTTTTGTGGTGCATAATAGTGCTGGGATACTATCGATATTTTCTTCTATCGATATTTATCAATAGTTCAGATTTCACTATCGGTATATCGATATTACTGTCGACTGAATGTTTATACTTGTGCAGGAAAACGTGAATTATTTTTTTATAAGGCTACAGTTCGTTGTTTTTATCACTTTATTGAATGTATGAGACGTATGTATATACGCACGTTATTTAAGATAGCAGTTTTTTAAAAATTGATAAGTACCTTTCTGAAGGAACCGAAGTAACAGGGACTATAAGATATTCCATTGCTACTTTAAAGAATTTTCTAAATTCTAAACCCAAAAAGGTAATCATTCTAGCGGACTTATCCTCAAAAGGTTGTTTTGTCTTATGCTTGCCATTGCATTTGGATTTGCATTTTTTTTACAACATAACTAAAATATTTGACATTTCAGTCCCTATATAAACATGTACAAATTTCGACTTAAAGGCCTTAAATAAGCAGTAAAAAGCATTGCTAAGCAATCCAAACCACTTGCTATTCTTGTTGTTTGTATTCACTGATGTAATTTAGAGCGAATTAATAACAGCAAGTAAAAATTTGCACCAAAAAACTGTGTGTGTATAGCTGCTGTTAGATGTCCTCATAGCTGTATTTTAAATAATAAAAATATCGATATTTATATTTTCCCTATCGATATTTTCGATAATTTCTATCGATAGTTTCCCAGCACTAGTGCATAAAAACTTTATTGCCGGTTGAGTTCCATCCTCTAGGGCTAATTCAAGAGCAATAATCCCGGGAAATATTGTTTGCGGTTAATTGTACCCATAGTGCCTGTCTTATGGCCATTTTTCAGGATTAATACAAAATTCTCTTCTTCACTAAAAACTTAAGTGAAACTTAAGCCACCGATATGGTACACATAATTTCAACTTAAGTTACCATTGTAATATTTTAGCAAGGTGGCCTCAATATCACAACAATACAACAACAACAGGCAAGACATTAACAGTCAGCTGTTTTTTCAGACCACCTTGTAAATAAATACACTTTTTTATATTTTTTTTTGTATTTAGTAGTGCTACCATACTTTTATCTTAAATCAATAAGACTTTTCAAATAAAACTCAAAAAACCCATCTGTTTTAAATACGATTTAAGTTTGTTATGGAAATTAACTTAATATTGATTTAAATACTATCCTGAAAATAGGGCATCAGTCACGTAATCAAAGTAGCATATTTGGTTGCTGTTGTTTAAAAAACGTGTGATTTGTTTTTTTATACCCTTCACCTCAGGTGGAAAAGGGTATATATAAGTTTGTCATTCCGTTTGTAATTTCTACAATAGTGATTTAAGACCCTATAAAGTATATATATTCTGGGTCCTTATGAGGAGAGAACTTGATTTAACGATGTCCGTCCGTCTGTCCGTCCGTCTGTCCGTTATGTTTGATATGTGTTTTCCGGAGACTCCAGACATGATAGCGGCTAGGTTGTTTTACATTTATGTCACATATAGTCCACCATTTCGTGCTATTGAAATTCAGCAAGATCGGTCCACAAATGGCTGAGATATGACGAAAAAACCACGACTACCTCTAATTTTTTCCAAAAATCCCTTGTGGTTGTTGTATGTTTATTACTTTTTGCTGTATATCTGCGGAACGGCAAAAGCCAAAGTTTCCAAATTAGGTACACACATTTAGGTTGCCAATACACACCATCCTACAAAATGTGGGCGGGATTGGAGAAGTGGGCGTGGTACCTCCCGTACAAAAAAATTAAAAATTTTATAAAAACCTACATTTTAGGGCTGCCATACGTCCTATGGATATGACTTATATACCAAAATATCGGAAATTTTTATGAGTTATAACCGAAATACTGGGGTCTAATCACCGCATACGATATCGAGCAAAATTTATCGAAATTATTTATTTTGGTATCTTGAAACTCGATATCTCGATATTAAATTTGAAATAATAGCATTCGCCATCGAGTAACTCGACATTACAGTTATCGAGTTTTCATTCGATACGCCAGTGTCTATCGTATGCAAAAAAACTCAATAGTTTATTCGATACGATAGTATCGAATGCGGTGATTAGACCCCTGAATTCCAAAAAATTACCCTTCACCGACGGTAAAAAAGGTATATATAACTATAATTTCTTCAATATTGATCCTACACCCTATAAAGTATATATATTCTGGGCCCTTACGAAAACCGAAGTTCAAATCCGGTTGTCTCTTATTTTAAAAAATATTTACCAGTTTTATTTAGTTTTTGTCTAGTTGCTCTGTATTCTGCTCGCACAATGGTGAAGGGTATATAAGATTCGGCACAGCCGAATGTAGCACTCTTACTTGTTTTTAAATATTGCAGTCTCTCCAAAGAATACAAAACAAGGCGCTAAAAACCGTATACAAACTGCCATTAACCTACCCTACGATCACATTGTATAAAGAAGTTTGTAAAAGTATCTTACCCATAAAAGGAACCTATAAACTACTATTGCTAGTGTTTGTTTTTAAATCTCTCAACAATATTGGTCATAATACGATAACCTTCTCAAGGAATCAAACAACTCTGAATACCAGAAACAGTTCCAATTTAAGAACAACAAGATGCAGACTTGAAACAACAAAGCAGAGAATTGAATATATTGGATGTTTTGGGTACAATAGTTTGCCTCAATATTTAAAAAATATAAACACTATATCTGCTTTCAAGAAGAATGTTAAAAAATTCTTATTAAACAGTTTAGAGATGCTTCTAAGATAATTTTTTACTTTAAATTTATTATATAACTTTGTAAATAATGTAAATTTGTATATATTTAAATATTATAATCAAATATTTATACTGACACCACAATAGTGGAGAGGGTATTATGCATTTGTGCTGATGTGTGTAACCTTAAAATAGTGGCCCTAGACCTTAAAGTAAACCGATCTACTCAGAATCACTTTGTGAGTCGAACTAACGATGTCCGTCCGGCTGGCTGGCTTTCTGTCCATGTAATGCTATGTTCATACGACGTTATAAACTACTCGTTTCGCTCGTTGAAACTAGTTTGCCAAACATGCTGTTCATACGATTCATTCCTGTTTCATTTTGACATTTTTTTTTGTGTTGTTAGTGTGATTTTTTTTAAATAAATAAAAAAGTAAATAAAACTTAAACATATATTATTTAACACTTTTATTGATATTATTATGTTATAATTATCACTTTATTTTATTAGACATCAATTTTTATTTTGTTTTTTTCTTTGTTTTGCTTTTTTTTGAGAGCTAGTTCAGATAAACTAACGATAAATGTTATCAAAATTGGAGATGATAGTACATTTTTCCTGTTTCGCAGCCTGTTTCAAAATGAAACGACCTGTTTCGCTCACAAAATTTTGTATGGGGAAACAAGTCGTTTCAATCATGTTTGGGGCGCGAAACAGGAATAAGAGAGCGAAACACGAATATTGCTGTCCGTGTGAACATGGTATAACCTTGTGCGCAAAGTACAGGTCGCAATTTTGGAGATAATTTGAAAAAATTTTGGTCAAAGGTTCTTATTGGCACAAAGACCAAGCCTATTGAAAATGGGCCGAATCATAGGACCACGAGGGAAGATAGGGGGAAATTTCTTCCTCTCAGAAACTATCAAACCGATTTTAATGAAATTTAAAACATAGATAGAACCATATCTATAGGGACACATTAGCTATACAGTTTTTAAAAAATAGGACCACAAGGGCAATTTCTGCCTCTCACAAACTTTCACACCGATTTTCATGAAGTTTATAAACATAGATAAATCCATAATTACATGGACACATAAGCATGATGTGTTTTTAAATACTGTGGTGTAGGGTATCATATGGTCGGCCTTGACAGACTATACTTTCTTACTTGTTTTAATTTTATTTTAATACACGTTTAAAAATTTTGTATAAGCAAATGCCAACTAGCCTCAACAATGTCATAATGACGCTGAGGCACTTAAATTGTAACATGGAAACTTGTAAATAAAATACTCTTTAAAAAAAAAATATATATATATATCCAAGTTAAGTTTGTTTGGTCTTAGGTGTTACCATAAATATTTGCTATACCCACAAAAGAAGTACCCCTGTGTGCATTGGGGTAACCAGATGTTATAAGTTTTAAGCAATTACATCGTCTCCAACTACTCATTTGTGGGAGGATATTAATCTTGGCACCCTTCTTATGGTGACCAAAAGATCTAATTAGCATCCAAAGTAATTAAATTAAAATATTCCTTCTTATTGTAACGTCAATATTGTTTGAATCAATTTCAAACAGATTTATCTAAGAAAAATTCTTTACAAACATTTCAATATTGAAATTTGGGTTTTTAAGTATCCAAAAATTATAATTTTAATTACTTAACATAATTTTAAATTCTTTAATTTATACTTGCTAACTTCATATACATAAAAACTTATAAACAATTTTAATTAATTTTTTTGCTTAATTTAATTTAAAAATGTCTTAATTTTACTTTTTTTTTATTATGAAAAGCAAATTCTATTAATTGCTTTCTTTAATTTTCAAATTTCACATTATCGTTTGTGACCTCGGTTTGTGCTTTGTTGTGATACAGACGTGTATTTTTAAACCCGCATACGATTGGAACTATCAATTAATCACATTTGACTTTTTAATATAAGCAGCGAATGGACGCTTAAAATAAATAATATATTTTGTTATTTAACATTATAGTGAACAATTAAAACGATAAAATTAAATAAAACAAAATAGTAAAAATATATATGTACGTATGAATGTTCATACATACATACAAAAACATTTAAGTTTAAATTTCTTATTTTTTTTTGTTGTTGTAAAATACAATTAATAACACTAGGCAACAGCCATTTTGTTATTTGGTTCTAGCATACTTTTTCTCATGGATTTGGACCTACTGAACACGAAAATGAATTTTAAAAATTTTTCTGTCGATTGGTTTGCGAGATACAAATTTTTTAATTTTTTTTTTTTAATTTTTGGAGGTACACTTACTATTTTGAGCATATCTTTAGTCTTCTTTGACCTATTTTATCCTACTACTACTCAAATTAAAGACAATTGAGCCGTCTACAACTTATTTTCAGAAAATTTTCAAATCGGGTTAGTAGTTTTGATGTTGGCGGCTTAAAAAGGTTAAAAAACTGGGTTTTTTTAGTAAAAATGTGGCTGAAAAATTCATATAAAAATTCATATAAAATATAAAACGCGATGTTAACAGCGATTTTAATTTTTTTACGTATAGCTGACACTTTTCCAAAGAAAATAAGCCCTTACTTAACAAAATCTGATGACAAATGGCCGACTTATTATTTTTTTGGTAAACGACCGAAATTCCTCTATTTCACGATTTTTTGATTTTCATTATTTGCACAGCTTACCTACCCAACGCAAACGAATAAATACATTTGAACTTAATTTAAAATAAACAAATTAGTCTTCGTATATTATTTTTTAATTTATTTACAGCACTACATGCTCAATGTATCGCACAATTAGCTAAACTAACGAAATTAAACTAACTAATTAAATTAAGCAAATCAACGCACAAAAAAAATTAGTAAAAACAAAGATATAAGTGTACATTTTATGCCATGTGGAAAAACTGCTGACTTCTTCTTTGTTTTTTGTATTCGCTGCAATCGGTCTCACGTATTAGGGTCCAAATATAGTCACCCATCATAGCCGTGTCATACATGCCCTGATAGCGTCGTTCCATAGCCTTCAATTCCTGATGAAAGCGCTCGCCGTGTTCGTCGCTCACGTCTCCTAAATTCTCAGGGAAAAAATCCAAATGAGAATGCAGAAAGTGTATTTTAAGTGACATGTGCACTCCCATGGCTTCATAGTTCTTTACCAGATCCTCAACTATGTCCTTATAATTCGGGCTTTTGTTGTTTCCTAAAAAGTTTTCCACAACAAGCCTGAAGGAATTCCATGCTGCGGCTTCGATGGGTGATAACAGCTTTGGGAATTTTTCATCTTTCAAAATTTTTTTTATCTCGGGTCCTGCGAAGACTCCTTCTTTAATTTTTGCCAGCGAAAGGTAAGGGAAAATTGACCGTAAATAGGCAAAAGCTTCACCTTCTTTGTCTAATTTTTTGGCAAAATTTTTAATCAAACCCAATTTTATGTGCAGCGGCGGAAGTATTATATTTTCACGGTTCTCTATTAGTGGTTTGCGCTGAACATTCGCTTCTCCAACTACAGGTTTCAAATAGTGCAATTGTACTGCTGGAGTAAACTTGTGTGCGTGATTTTTTTTTATAAACTGGCCACAAACATTGCAGAAATTGTCTGGATCGTTCAAACACTCGAACACACGTAGTCTTTTACTCATTGTCTTCCTTGCGTTTTCTAAATATTAACTTCTTTACACTTTCACAGACAGTTTTGAAATGCAATTGATAACCGTGTCTCCTTATGTTTAAATATGTATGAGCATGTAGTGCTGTAAATAAATTAAAAAATAATATACGAAGACTAATTTGTTTATTTTAAATTAAGTTCAAATGTATTTATTCGTTTGCGTTGGGTAGGTAAGCTGTGCAAATAATGAAAATCAAAAAATCGTGAAATAGAGGAATTTCGGTCGTTTACCAAAAAAATAATAAGTCGGCCATTTGTCATCAGATTTTGTTAAGTAAGGGCTTATTTTCTTTGGAAAAGTGTCAGCTATACGTAAAAAAATTAAAATCGCTGTTAACATCGCGTTTTATATTTTATATGAATTTTTATATGAATTTTTCAGCCACATTTTTACTAAAAAAACCCAGTTTTTTAACCTTTTTAAGCCGCCAACATCAAAACTACTAACCCGATTTGAAAATTTTCTGAAAATAAGTTGTAGACGGCTCAATTGTCTTTAATTTGAGTAGTAGTAGGATAAAATAGGTCAAAGAAGACTAAAGATATGCTCAAAATAGTAAGTGTACCTCCAAAAATTAAAAAAAAAAAATTAAAAAATTTGTATCTCGCAAACCAATCGACAGAAAAATTTTTAAAATTCATTTTCGTGTTCAGTAGGTCCAAATCCATGAGAAAAAGTATGCTAGAAACAAATAACAGACAAAAGTTTGTTATTTGTGACCTAGTGTAATAAAAATATTAAGAGCAAAGCAAAACGGTGAAAAACAAAAACAACTCTTTGCAGGAGTACGAACAGTGAAACAACACTAAGACAAAATAAAAGAAACGTTTACGTTTAAGTTAATGCAAATGAAAATAATGCAGAAATAAATAAAACAAAACAAAACAATATAAACTATTTAACGGCTAAGCCAATTACTCGAACATGTTCCCTATCACCCTCGGTGTTTACAAAAACAGTGAATAGTGACTCATTAAAAAAACTACAACTAGATTTGGTGACAAGTGTTGCCAGCCCAGCAAGTATTGCCGTGAAGTCAAAAACAAATTTAGTGGGAAATGGTACCATGAACTCAAACACAAATGCAATGGAAAACCCCCCTGTAAAAAGTTGTCAAAAGCCTACAGTACAAGTTGGTATGGACAGGTACATAATAGTGCTTAAACGGGGACGCAGCCCTACCTCTGCAGCAGTTGCTTCGGCCTCAAAAGTACCATCTTTTGATAAAATAAATACACAAAATCGTTTCGCGATTCTGGAGGATGAATCCTCTGAAGCACCAAACGTCATTAAATCGTCTAAGCCACCCCCGATATACCTTAGAGAGCAAAACTCTAATGAGTTAATAAAAAGTTTAATTTCGGTGATAGGTGAAAATTCCTTTTATGTAACTGCAATAAAGCGCGGTATCATTAACGAGACTAAAATACAGGTGAATCACGAGGTTGAGACTCTGAATAAAAACTTTTATACGTATCAACTGAAGAGCAGTAAAGGTCTTCAGGTAGTAATCAAGGGCATAGACTCATGCGTAGACCCAGGGGAAATTAAAGCTTTTTTGGAAGAGAAGGGCTTTAAAATCAAAAACGTAACAAATATCAAAAATAGGGAAAAAAATCCCCAACCACTATTTCGAGTGGAGCTTGAACCCGGCGACGTTAAGCTCAAAAAAATGAAACGCATCCAATTTATAATTTGAAATATATTCTGTACAGAAGGGTAACTATTGAGGAGCCGCACAAAAGAAATGGTCCTGTTCAATGTCTAAACTGCCGGGAATTTGGCCATACTAAGGCATACAGCTACTTACCCCCTGTTTGCGTAGTATGTGGTGAATTACATGGAACAGTTCTTTGCGACAAGTCTAAAACCGACCCCAACGTAAAAAAAATGTAGCAATTGTGGCGGTAATCACACTGCCAATTATAGAGGATGCCCTGTATATACTATCGTCAAGCAGTCGGTCGGACCGAAAACTAATCCCCCTCAAATGCAGGTAAAAAATCAGGTTAACACAAATGCAATTCAAGCCCCCCAGCCTAGTAATAACAGAACCTCTTACGCTAACGTCCTAAAATCAAACCATGAGCCAATGCAAGGTGCCTCGCCAAGTAATGATGAAACTCAATTTTCTAATTTAAGTCGTTTAGAAAAAACCATGGAAACATTAGTGCAAACAGTAAATAATTTTACGAACACAATGGGTAATATGATGCAGGAAATGCTTAGAATGCAATCGATGTTATTGCAAGCTGTACTTAACAAACCATGAACTGTTTAAAAATTTGTTTTTGGAACGCAAACGGCATCCGCCAACATAAAAATTAATTAGAATACTTTCTTAAAAATAAACAAATTGATGTCATGATGATTTCTGAAACTCATTTGACCTCAAGAAGTACGTTTAAAATAAATGGTTATATACTATATGATACCAAGGACCCTCGAGATATAGCTTGTGGAGGTTCTGCCATTTTAATAAAGGCCCGAGTCAAACACTACCTAATGTGTGATCATCGTAAAGATTATCTCCAGGCAACGAACATTTGCGTTGAGGAATTAAATAGAAACCTAGTAATTTCATCGTTATACTCTCCGCCTAGATTTTCAATATCGGAGCACCAATATTATAAATATTTTAAATCATTAGGACCGTGTTTCCTAGCCGCTGGCGATTATAACGCTAAACATACCTTCTGGGGGTCGCGACTTATAACGCCAAAGGGTCGTGTTTTATTTAACACAATTTCTAAAATGGATTTAAATGTGGTAGCGAGCGGACAACCAACATAATGGCCCACTGATCATCAAAAAATACCAGATGTCATCGATTTCGGCGTGGTTAAAAACATTCCCATAGAAACGATTCATATTGAAGCCTCCCTAGAATTATCTTCCGACCACACACCTACAATTGTTACTATAATGAACCCCAATAGAATTGTACCTCCGACTGGATACATAGCGACGACAGCTACGCAAATTAATTGGTTAAAATATAAAAAATATCTCAGTACCCATTGCACAGAAAATATTCCGCTCAGTACACCGGATTATGTAGATCGCTCTATTGACAATTTTGACAGTTTTCTGAAACTAGCTGTTCAACATTCCAGCGATACCCCCAAAAAAATTAAAAATACTAAAATATATTATTCAGATGTCGAGCGGCTCTTGACTGAAAAAAGGAGAGTTCGAAGAGAGTGGCAACTTTACAGATCCCCGCAACTTAAGATTTTATTAAAAGAGTGCACAAAAAAGCTAAGAAAGTTACTGCAGAATCAGAAAACGGCTTCTCTAGAAAAATATCTTAAGGAACTTGATGCAACTTCACAATCTGACTACTCATTATGGCGTGCAGCTAGAAATCTAAAAAGGCCAGTTATATATAAGCCACCATTAAGAAACTTGAATGGTAATTGGGCAAGAAACGATATTGAAAAAGGAAATCTGTTTGTTAGTCACAATATTGCGGTCGAGTTACCACCTGTTGCTGCTAGAGCAGCTATTTCCCTCAGATTTGAGTTAAGAGAAATCGAAAAGGCTATTTTTGACTTAAACACTAAGAAGGCACCTGATATTGATAAAATCAGTAATAAAATGCTTTTGGAGCTACCTCGCATAGCAAAGAAAATTATTCTTTTTGTTTTTAATGCTATTTTACGCTTTGAATACTATCCTCAAAAATGGAAGGTTTCCTTAGTTACCATGATACCAAAGCCAGGTAAAGATCATACAAAAGTTGAGTCTTATAGGCCTATTAGCTTATTATCAAATATGTCAAAGTTGTTTGAGAAATTATTAGTTTCAAAATGAACACCGATTTTAAGTGTAAATAGATGTATTCCAAACCATCAGTTCGGATTTAGAAGAAAACACAGCACAATCGAACAGACTCATCGAATAGTAAATGTCATAAGAAAAGCATTTGAAGAAAAAAAATATTGCTCAGCACTCTTCATCGATGTTTCGCAAGCTTTTGATAAAGTCTGGCATGAAGGCTTATTACATAAATTGAAGCAAAATTTACCAGCAAACACACACAAGCTGCTAGAAAGCTACTTAGTCGGTCGTCAATTTATTATTAAAGAAGGAAATTTCTTAAGTTCACCTCAGCCCTTTGCCGCTGGAGTCCCACAAGGCAGCATCCTGGGCCCCCTATTATACTTAATTTATACTTCGGACATGCCAACAAGCAACTATACACAAACTTCAACATTTGCAGACGATACAGCTTGTGATGGCGACTTGTATTTGGAATAATATATAACATTTCAGCCTAAAGTTTGGGTGAAAGTATACAAGCATTTTTATTTCGGCTGTAAAAATTTGTACTCGTTTTGAAATGTAATAAGTAAGCTTGGGTAATTAAATTATTGAATTTATTTTTATTTGAAAATTTTGTTTTATTGTTCAAATAAATTTTGATTGGAAAAGTCGTATAGACGGATATTGTGTACAAATATAAGTTGCGAGTATAGCGAGATACGGGAAGTTGGTAATTTTACATTCGCCATTGTGGACAGTGGGATTCGCAAACGTAATATAACAAATTTTGTGAATTGGTCAAGGAGTCTCGTGAAGGACCTTCGTTCAAGCAAACTCAAGAGGAAACAAAATATTACTCTCAGTCAGTCGTATTAAAAGTCGCACCTTCGCTTTCTGAAACGTAACCCAGCTCTTGGTTTTAAGTTATTTTTTTTAAACGTGGCCATAATTTTTCTTGTTCTCCACCAACCTTTAAACAATAATACCGTAAAGTTTCGGATCTAAAGTTGTGTAAGACATTGGTACCCTTTGTACAGTGGGGTTACCAGATGTTAGTGACCAAATGTACGCTTAAATAAATTCTTGTCAAATGCTTATTTCCCACTCCTCTGAATGCTTCGTCAGAATTGTACAAAGATATTTCGTACAAACCAAGTTATAACAACTTGTTATCTTGACAAGTACATTTTGGTACCAATATAACCAAACCTTAATATTAATTACTTTAGATTTAAAGATTTAATAATTTTATTTTTGTGTTTACTGGAGATTCATTTAGAATTTACTAAATTTACATAGCATTTGCTAATTTACATAATTGTAATTTTCTTTTAATACTTAAGTTTGCGGAATGGTCACACAGTTAATTTGATCTAACAAACTTACTTAACTACATACAAAAACCTTTAATCATATCTATAAATATGTGGATTGTAAAATAAACGGAAGCTAACATTCTAATCATATGGTTATACAATCCACATAGCTACAAACATTCTAAAACACAATCTATTTCTCTCTTAACGGGTATTTTTGGCTAAGCATAATCTACCTACGCAAGTCTTCCGGCGCCTGATGACAGCAAACAAACTGTAAGTGTTTATTACTATGTTTATTGTATTAGCCATATTGTAATTATACTCTCTTACATCCTAATGTGCAATATATATATACACACACACTTTTATCGCAACATAATAATTACATTTACATTTTGTTTATTTTTTTTTTTTATTAAATACACCTAACTCGCGTTGTTTTTCTTTTTAAATGTTACCATACTTTACGTATGTAAATCTTTTTAAATTTTTATTGATAATACTACTCGGGTAAATAATAACCAGAATTTATTTTACCATTTCTAATCCCAATTTTAAGGGTGACCATTCTTAAATTAATATCGATTTTTTTTTATATTATATTTTATTACTTCGTAAATTAAACTTAACCTATGAACTTAATTATTCAACTTAATCAATTTAAACTTAACTTAATAAATAAAAATCACATTTATAACGTTATATATTAAAAAAAAATGAATTAAATTTTGTTGTTCATTATTATGAAAGGTGAAGTAGGGTTTAAGGGGTAGGTAAAGTTTTTTTTTTTTATTGGGCTGTCAACCGAATCCTAACGTTTGACAGCATGGAGGGAGGGTATAGACCAGGTGTGGCAATTGACATCTTACGCTACACCCCATTCATCTTCAAGCTGCACTGCTTTCCTATTACCCCGGTATAGTGTATCGCGTTTGTTTTTTTTTGTTTATGCTACCTAAAGTTAAGTTCTCCTGTACCGGTTCAGATAATGAGTTAAATTATCCTTCATTGGGAACCCGAACACCCCCCATCCGACGAGCACGGCCGCATCTATTAGGTAGCCCCGTTCCCAAATAAATACACCTAATCGCAAAGAATCGTTACAGAGGATTTATGGCGCCCAACGTGGGGCCTCAGTTATCGCAAGTTTCAAAATGTTTGTGCAATTTCCACCTAGATACTGAGGGCCTTGAATCTATTGTGTGTGCGATGTTCTTTACTTTCCTCTTTTCTTCTCTTTTATTTATTTTTTTTTTTCAACTATCGTTAACTTTTGTTTGGTTATTTGCCTCTGAGGATCTAAATTGTTTATTATTCATATGATGATCAATTCCCGGCGACATTTAGTAGAGCATTGGTTATCAGGGCTTGGGTTCGAGTTCGAGAATTGTATTTTCTGGTAAGCATCGGATCGCAACTCACTCGACTCTTTCTCTCCTTGTCTTTTTATATCTGTTTCTTTTAGCTTTTCATTTTCAAAATTAGATTTTCTGTTTGGTTATTTTGATTGTTAGGATTTAAGGTTATTGCTATGTGTTAGCAGTGCTTTCCAACCTGTGAAATACCACTCCCTAAGTTTTTATTTTTTTTTTTTTTTTCAACTTTTGGTTTGGGATCATACTCGTATGGCTCCTGTCATACGTTTCCAACAATTAGGAGTAAATTCTTTATTTTTTTTGCACTTCTTAGCAGTTTGAAGATGTTTTTGTTTTTATCTTTACCAGTTTTACCCCTACGATACCTCTTCACCGAGTAGTAATAATAATTATTTATTGTACCTATCGCTTTTAATAGACAAAACTTTGAGTGTTTTCTAAATACTTATTTTTTTTTATCCCCTGCGATTTTCTTTGATTGACTTTCGAGATTGTTTTTTTTTTTTAACTTTTCACCATGCCTCTTGTTCGGAGTTGTGGTAATATTCCACTTAGTGTGGAAGAGGAAGGTAACGCTACTTTTGACTTCGGTGCTTGTGGGGATTCGCAAATTCCAGTGGACCAGACAAATAGACCACGAACTCGCTTACAAGCTCGTAGGGAGGATGCGCTACAACACGAGGCGAAACGTGACAACCATGTTCGCCAGATTATAAATAATTCATTGATGGAATTTAGGGAGGAGATTCCCAACATCCTTTCTGTTCAGTTAGGAGAAATAGCTCTGGAAAACCAGAGGGCGGTTAGACAGGACACACCACATGTTAGGGCAGAACAGGTGGACAGACCTCGACCCGGAAATAATGATGTTGTGTCCCGTAATGGACACTCTTGGCGGGATAATACTAACAATAATTCTGATCAAAATTCGGAGAGGATATTAAACCTCATCCGTAGTTGGAGAATTCGCTTCACTGGTGACCCATCTGAATTATCAGTGGACGAATTTATCTACCGGATTAACACTCTCACTAACGCAAATTTGAAAGGAAGCTTTGACGTACTGTGCGAGCATGCACATATACTTTTTGAAGGCAAAGCCTTGAGTTGGTTTTGGAGGTACCACCGATCCACCAACATTTTAGATTGGAATGAGCTATGTAATGCTCTGAAACGCCAATATAAAGATGACTCGACCGATTTTGACATAAAAGACGAGATTTTTCGACGGAAGCAACGATTGCACGAGTCATTTGATGAATTTCATGACGCTATCATGGTGCTAAGCGACAGACTTCGGACACCTTATTCGGACTACGAACTGTGCGAGACGTTGCAACGTAATTTGAGACCTGAAATAAGACACGATATACTTCATTTGGAGATCTTAACCGTGTCCCAATTAAGGCGTGCTGTAAGAAGGCACGAGAAATTTATGAAGGATATGACTTCATCCAAACGTACATATCCAAGACAAGTCTCAGGAATTGCTGACGATGATACAAGGTCGCAAATTGAGGACGAGACTCTTGACGAGAACGGTACGGAAATTTGTCTGGTAACGCGTACAGGTAAATGCTGGAACTGTGACCAGGACGGACACAGTTTTATAAACTGTGAAGAACCACGTACGATATTTTGCTATGGTTGCGGGACGAAAAATGTCTTTAAACCTAAATGCCCCACCTGCTTACTAAAGCGGGGAAACGTATCACGGGATGTCCGGGCTATGTGGAACGGGCATCCAAAGAAAAACTAGAAGGTAACTCCTTACCTGAATGCAAGGTGGAAATGACAGTTTCACCAGCTACGACAAATTTTTCTGATAATTCCATTAACTTACCTGAATTGACAAAACGCCCTAATGTGACAAATATTCACCCTCTTATGCGTCCATATCATATTCGCCTAGAAGAATATAAACGAGCTAGAGATAGAATTTTTAATAATGTTTGTGGTTTAACAAAACCATCTAGATCCTCCCGGCGGATACACGAATTTTACGCTCGTCGAAAATCTTTTCGAAATCGAGTAATTTCATCTATAGTGTCAATCGAAAACGACAACCGACCGTACTTGAAATTGAATTTGCTAGACAAGAATCGTTTTGCGTTAATGGATAGCGGTGCAAATGTTAATGTCATTGGTGGAGGGTTATGCAGGGAGATAATAGCATCTCGGAACTTTACCCATGGCATTGGCAATGTTAAGACAGCGGACGGACAAAACCAACGAGTTTTAGGGACAGTGACTATGGACATTACGTACAATGGACAAAAGAAATCAACCCATTTCTTGTTGATACCAACTATTACTCAAGATGTTATTTGTGGCATGGATTTTTGGCGAGAATTTGGCATCCAAATATTTGCCATGAACAACTGTAGTGAAATTGTTTCGGACGAAAACGATGACAAAATAACGTTGACCATATCTCAAAAACAACAACTACAGGAAGTCATCGATACGTTCCCGAATTCCGAACGCGATGGTCTAGGGTGTACGTCTTTCGTGGAACACAATATCGACACAGGCAACGCGAACCCAATAAAACAGAAATATTACCCTATCTCTCCGGCAAGCGAAAAACTTTTATGTGACGAAATTGACAGAATGCTTAAGGTAGGTGTTATTGAGGAATGCCCTACCTCTCCTTGGTCATCTCCTGGGGTTTTAATAGTTAAGCCCGGCAAGGTACGTTTTTGTCTAGACAGCAGGAAATTGAATACCGTGACGACAAAAGACTCCTACCCAATACCGAACATAGACGGACTAATATCGAGACTTCCTCCAATTTTCTACATTTCCAAGGTGGATCTTAAAGATGCGTTTTGGCAAATTAAATTGGACGAAGTGTCGCGACCGAAGACTGCGTTTACAATCCCTAATCGGCCCTTGTACCAATTTACAAGAATGCCGTTTGGATTGTGCAATGCTCCACAAACAATGTGCAGACTGATGGACCTTGTCATTCCGTACAATCTTAAGACAAATATTTTTGTTTACCTGGACGATTTACTTATAATTTCGAAAGACTATGACGAACATTTACTGCACTTGAAGAAGGTGGCGACACAACTTCGGGAAGCAAACCTGACTATAAACGTTAAGAAAAGCTGCTTCTGTATCCGCAAAGTCCAATACCTAGGGTATATTGTAGGGGAAGGTACACTTAGAGTTGACCCTGAAAAGGTAAAGGCAATTTCGGAATTTCCAGCTCCAAAATCAGTACGGCAACTTCGCCAATTTCTCGGCATGGCAGGTTGGTACCGTCGCTTTATCGACGAGTATTCCACAGTGACGTTGCGTTAACAGAGTTGTTATCCAAACGTAAGACCTTTGTTTGGAATAATGATGCGCACAGGTCTTTTGAGACTGTCAAGCAAAAATTAATCTCAGCGCCGGTGTTGGTACACGCTGACTTTACTAAGCCCTTCATCCTTCAATGTGACGCTAGCACGTTTGGGGTTGGTGCTGTTTTGGCACAGCTGGACGACAATAGGTATGAGAGGCCAATAGCTTTCATGTCTCAGAAGTTGAACAAGGCCCAACGAAACTACTCGATTACCGAATTAGAGTGTCTGGCCGTTATTTTAGCCATCCGGAAATTTCGTGCGTACATCGAAGGACATGAATTTAAGGTCATAACTGACCATGCCAGTCTCAAGTGGCTGATGAGGCAGAAAGATCTGTCAGGTCGTTTGGCCAGGTGGGCCCTCAAACTCCAAGGGTTTGATTTTAGTATAGAACACCGTAAAGGTTGTGAAAACGTTGTACCGGATGCTTTGTCGCGTGCCTTTGAGGTGCCGAATGTCTCAGCTGTGGAATTGGAGACCATACCGTCTATCAATCTTAATTCTAAAGGCTTTGATAGCTTAGAATATTCGTCTCTAAGAGAAGAAGTTTCTAAGTCACAATATCCGGACTACCGGATCATTGACAAATACGTGTACAAAAGAACTAAATTTTCAGCGGGGGGGATTGATGAGTCAAATTGCTGGAAATTGGTCGTACCTGAGGAACTCCGTAAGGAGGTTATGTACGCTGCACATGACACTCCAAATGCAGCTCATGGCGGCATTGCCAAAACAGTACATCGGATCAGGCAGTATTTCTTCTGGCCAAAGTTGGTTTCTGATGTCAAGCGGTACGTCACCAATTGCATGTTGTGCAAAACTTCTAAAACGCCCACCTTGTCTCTAAAGCCACCAATGGGTCAAATGGTTGAAACAGAAAGACCGTTCCAACGCTTCTATATGGACCTGATCGGACCATTTCCCCGTTCCCGTAATGGAAACATTGGTATATTTATAATGTTGGACCACTTCACCGGGTTCACGTTTTTAAAACCTTTGGAAAAATTTGTCACTAAACCAATCGTGGACTATTTGCAAAATGAAATTTTTACTTGTTTTGGCATTCCAGAGATCATTGTTACTGACAATGGGAGCCAATTTAAGTCTCATGATTTTGGGAGACTCACCAATAAGTACGGCATCGAACATCAGTTCACCGCAGTCCACAGCCCTCAGTCGAATGCGAGTGAAAGAGTCAATCGTTCGATAAACGAGGCTCTTCGTTCATTTATTCGCAACGATCAACGCCAATGGGACGAATACCTTCCGGGTATCAACTGTGCTATTCGCGGTGGCGTTCACCAGACCACCGGACGGACTCCTTATGAACTGGTATTCGGACAGACAATGATGACGCATGGACAGGACTACCGGATTTTACGAAACTTAAGACTTTTGGAAGAAACTGACACACACCTGGAACGACAGGACAACTTTACACTTTTACGCGACTCAATACGAACGAAGATAAAGGAGGCATATGACCGCAATGTGAGATCGTATAACCTCCGAACACGCATACGCGAGTATAACATTGGCCAAACCGTGATTCGTCGAAACTTTACACAAAGTACGTTGGCTGGAAACTTTAACGCCAAACTTGCACCGACTGGCATAAGGGCCAAGGTTATTCGACGAATGGGGAACGTGAACTATGAACTGGAGGACGTAATCGGAGGTCACAAAGGGGTATACCACATCAAGGATATATGGTTATAATGACGTTTTTTTTTTTTGTGGTATGTCACCTTTTTCAGATGAAATTCTGTATTTGCATTGGTATTTAATCTGTTTTGTGATGGCGACTTGTATTTGGAATAATATATAACATTTCAGCCTAAAGTTTGGGTGAAAGTATACTAGCATTTTTATTTCGGCTGTAAAAATTTGTACTCGTTTTGAAATGTAATAAGTAAGCTTGGGTAATTAAATTATTGAATTTATGTTTATTTGAAAATTTTGTTTTATTGTTCAAATAAATTTTGATTGGAAAAGTCGTATAGACGGATATTGTGTACAAATATAAGTTGCGAGTATAGCGAGATACGGGAAGTTGGTAATTTTACATTCGCCATTGTGGACAGTGGGATTCGCAAACGTAATATAACAAATTTTGTGAATTGGTCAAGGAGTCTCGTGAAGGACCTTCGTTCAAGCAAACTCAAGAGGAAACAAAATATTACTCTCAGTCAGTCGTATTAAAAGTCGCACCTTCGCTTTCTGAATCGTAACCCAGCTCTTGGTTTTAAGTTATTTTTTTTAAACGTGGCCATAATTTTTCTTGTTCACCACCAACCTTTAAACAATAATACCGTAAAGTTTCGGATCTAAAGTTGTGTAAGACATTGGTACCCTTTGTACAGTGGGGTTACCAGATGTTAGTGACCAAATGTACGCTTAAATAAATTCTTGTCAAATGCTTATTTCCCACTCCTCTGAATGCGTCGTCAGAATTGTACAAAGATATTTCGTACAAACCAAGTTATAACAACTTGTTATCTTGACAAGTACATTTTGGTACCAATATAACCAAACCTTAATATTAATTACTTTAGATTTAAAGATTTAATAATTTTATTTTTGTGTTTACTGGAGATTCATTTAGAATTTACTAAATTTACATAGCATTTGCTAATTTACATAATTGTAATTTTCTTTTAAAACTTAAGTTTGCGGAATGGTCACACAGTTAATTTGATCTAACAAACTTACTTAACTACATACAAAAACCTTTAATCATATCTATAAATATGTGGATTGTAAAATAAACGGAAGCTAACATTCTAATCATATGGTTATACAATCCACATAGCTACAAACATTCTAAAACACAATCTATTTCTCTCTTAACGGTTATTTTTGGCTAAGCATAATCTACCTACGCAAGTCTTCCGGCGCCTGATGACAGCAAACAAACTGTAAGTGTTTATTACTATGTTTATTGTATTAGCCATATTGTAATTATACTCTCTTACATCCTAATGTGCAATATATATATACACACACACTTTTATCGCAACATAATAATTACATTTACATTTTGTTTATTTTTTTTTTTTTATTAAATACACCTAACTCGCGTTGTTTTTCTTTTTAAATGTTACCATACTTTACGTATGTAAATCTTTTTAAATTTTTATTGATAATACTACTCGGGTAAATAATAACCAGAATTTATTTTACCATTTTTAATCCCAATTTTAAGGGTGACCATTCTTAAATTAATATCGATTTTTTTTTATATTATATTTTATTACTTCGTAAATTAAACTTAACCTATGAACTTAATTATTCAACTTAATCAATTTAAACTTAACTTAATAAATAAAAATCACATTTATAACGTTATATATTTAAAAAAAATGAATTAAATTTTGTTGTTCATTATTATGAAAGGTGAAGTAGGGTTTAAGGGGTAGGTAAAGTTTTTTTTTTTTTTATTGGGCTGTCAACCGAATCCTAACGTTTGACAGCATGGAGGGAGGGTATAGACCAGGTGTGGCAATTGACATCTTACGCTACACCCCATTCATCTTCAAGCTGCACTGCTTTCCTATTACCCCGGTATAGTGTATCGCGTTTGTTTTTTTTTGTTTATGCTACCTAAAGTTAAGTTCTCCTGTACCGGTTCAGATAATGAGTTAAATTATCCTTCATTGGGAACCCGAACACCCCCCATCCGACGAGCACGGCCGCATCTATTAGGTAGCCCCGTTCCCAAATAAATACACCTAATCGCAAAGAATCGTTACAAGCTTTTCTAAGCGTCCACGAAAATCGTTATGAAGCATCGCGTTACTTACAGCATCATATATTTCAACTAGAAATATGGTTACGACAATGGAGGATAATGGTCAATGAGCAAAAATGCGTACATATAACATTCACTTTGCGCCGGGAATCTTGCCCCCCTATTACAATCAATAATCAAATAATTCCTCAACATTCGCATGTAAAATATCTCGGTATACATCTGGATCGGCGATTAACGTGGAAATGCCATATAGAGGCAAAATTAACTCAAATGAAACTAAAAGCCATTCAAATTCATTGGCTTATTGGAAGAAATTCTGTCCTTAGTCTCGATTGCAAGCTTCTACTTTACAACTCTATCTTAAAGCCTATCTGGTGCTACGGTATTCAACTATGGGGCACTGCCTCGGCCTCTAATATAGACAAAATTCAAAGGCGCCAAAATAAACTTCTTCGAATAATCACAGCAGCTCCCTGGTATGTTAAAAACTCAGACATTCATAAGGATCCCAATGTGCCATTAGTTAAAACTATGATTACAAAATATGCAATAAAATATTTAAAAAGGCTTGAACAACACCCAAATCCACTAGCTCGAAATATTTTAAATCATGGCGGCCACACTCGCTTAAGAAGAAGAGACACTGCAGCACTTACCCAATTAGATGAGCGATAAACACCTATATAGGTGAGCAGAACCCGTGATGAAGAAAATTTTGTCTGGCACTGGCAGGACATAACATAACGTATTAGGTTAAGATTTGATTAATTATTGTTAGTTCATATTTAATATATGAAGATTCAATAAAAAATAATGTAAAAAAAAAAAAAAAAAAAAAAATATCGTATGTTATCACACATTTAACTTCAATCTATATAATAAAAATGAAATGTTGTGTGTTGCTGATCGCATAAATTGAAAAGGCTTGACCGATTTGGACGATTTAAAATGATTGCCATGGTCCAACTTAGGTTTATACGGAAATAAAATTTTACCCCGCCCACTTTTTTCGAATTTCCTAAAATCAGTAAACGGCTCCATCGATTTGACAAGTTTTTCTTTCAAATGTTTGTATTATTCCATTTTAAGTTTTCATCGAAAGAAGATTTACCACGCCCATTTTTTTTATTAATTGGACCGATTTAGACAATTTTTTATTTAAAACGATCGCCATGGTCCAACTTATGTTTTTACGGAAAGAAAATATTGTCCCGCACACTTTTTCGATTTACCTAAAGTCAGAAAACGGCTCCATCGATCATTAGTAATCAAGTACCGAGAGAAGCCGGATCGGCCAGCTAGTAATTACATAATTTCGTACATAATAATAATTTCAACCATAATAAGAATCAAACTCATAAACCTACTAAATACACATACATACATACATACATACTTACACATATTATCTAAACCATCCCTGCAAATAAAATTGGACCACCTGATCCATTTGGATAAAACGGACTATTCCATGGACTGGTCCGATGTAATGCAAGCATGGACCATGTCATTGTTAAAAAGTGTTTGCAGTGAGACGACATGTCTTCGTTTTTTAACGACATGCTTTCGTTTTTAAACGACTTCAAAACTTATCCTCTTGAGTATACCATGAAGTAGTCTTAAAACTACTCCTTAGTGGCCCAAAGGTGGGTTATATGGTCCTCTCCTAGGATATCGTAATGTTAAATAGACCAGGTTTTTTCCATACGTTTGGGTTACTTTTGGACTAGTCCTGGTCCCTTGTGGACTGCTCTTTACACGCGTGTTTGGACTGGTCCTATTATTTGCAGGGAAAAGCAACATTCTCAATTGTAGCTAATTCCACACAAACATACACACTTTGCTTAAATAAACAATATTCGTTAAACCAGCTGCGTAACATTCCTTTGTCATCCGGCGCCTGCTGACTGCTGACTGCTTTGGAACATGTTTAAGTAAGTGGTAGTTTTTTTTTTTTTTTTGTTTACATGTTTTATTTTTTTTTTATTTGTAATATGAATATAAATGTATGGCAACATTTGAATCTACATATACATAATGTATTAATACAGTTTTATACCCTCCACCGAAGGTAAAAGGGTATATATAACTTTGTCATTTCGTTTGTAATTTCTACAATATTGATCCTACACCCTATAAAGTAGATATATTCTGGGTCCTTATAAAAAGCGAAGTTCAAATCCGGTTGTCCGTCTGTCTCTTGAAATGGGTTTTCCGAAGCCCGCAGAAATGATGGGGGCTTGGTTGGTGTATGCATTTGTCAGGTATTCTTATTATAATCTTGCTACTGAAATTCAGCCAGATCGGTCCAAAAATGGCTGAGATATGAGAAAAAAACCACGACTACCACTAATTTTTTCCAAAAATCCCTTGTTGTTGTTGTATTTTTATTACTTCTTTCTGTATATCTGGAGAACGGCAAAAGCCAAAGTTTCCAAATTAGGTACACACATTAAGGTAATCAATATACAGCATCCCAAAAAATGTGGGCTGGATTGGAGAAGTGGGCTTGGTATCTCCCGTACAAAAAATATCCATGGTTCGAATCTTGGTTTTTAAAATGAAAATTTTTTTTTTAATATTTTTATTTTTTTTATGTTCTAAAAACGATTTAAAAAAATTATTTACGAGTTTTCGCTTTTTAAATTTAATTTAAAATGAAGTTTTAAGTATTGTAAATATGTATATGTAAAAATTATTTAGTTTTTGTCTTGTTGCTCTGTATTCTGCTCGCACAATGGTGAAGGGTATATAAGATTCGGCAGAGCCGAATATAGCACTCGTACTTGTTTTTTTATAAATTCAAATTTCTCAAAACCATTTATAAACAGAATTAATTATAAATAGGCAAGAAATGTTGCAGCTATTATTGTTTTGCCTGAAATAACTAACAGCTTAAAAATCAACCAATGTTGCTACCTTATACAACTAAACATTTAAGTTTATTTTGTTATTTAGATATTTATATTACGAATTAAAAACACTCTACGCACACGAAACATTTTTTGTTTAGTTTGATTTTTTTTTTTTTTTTTTTAAATACCTAATAGGGAGTTTTCATTTGAATGGAAATATAAATCCTTTAAATTTTAATCTCAACCATTTTAATTTTTTTTTATTAATTACATTTTTAAACCAATTTTAATAATTTTATGGTAAACTAAATTACTAACTACTATTTTGAAACTTGGTGATTAATTTTAATGAATTTCAACTTAACAAACTTTATTAAAATTAATTATTTGTTCACAGAATTTGATCCAATATTGTTAATCACGAACATAACCGTTTTATGTCTCAACACAAACTCAAACTAACATTTACAAAGCAGCCTCTATTTATAGTCACCACAGGTAGTAGTTGTAGACTAGTAGATACAATAATCTTCTATTCGAATCCAGACCATTCTGTTCGAATCCGAAATTCGGCAACTAGCATATTCAAGAACCTTCTAGTGGATTCCAGAACGTTCTGTTCGAGTTTCTATAATTAAATCTAAGTTCTAAAATACAGTGCAGCAAATAACAATTCAAACTTATACGACATAAATTATAATAATACAAGACAACTTATAACTAAAACTACAAATAATTCTTAGATAAATCTAATTTCGTAACAGTATGTACGTAAACTAGCAGCTTCTTCCACATAGGACTGTTAGAAATTTTGAAATTATGCCCCCTACCCCATTTCACTCCCAAACGCTAAAAATTTCCAAGATTAAATGGCAACATCTACAGGATTCATAGCTAAATTTAGTGAAGTACATTTTTTAGTTTAAACCACTACTTATTAGTAATACAAATCAATTAAATATTATACATAATAGGTATGTCATAATATCTAAAATAATATCACTTCTCCACATTGTTAAATTGAGTACAGCCTGCGCTGCATCAGAAAAGTAAACTATTTTACCATGTCTACGCAAACCGAATTTTTTTTTATGTCTCAACACAAACTCAAACTAACATTTACAAAGCAGCCTCTATTTATAGTCACCACAGGTAGTAGTTGTAGACTAGTAGATACAATAATCTTCTATTCGAATCCAGACCATTCTGTTCGAATCCGAAATTCGGCAACTAGCATATTCAAGAACCTTCTAGTGGATTCCAGAACGTTCTGTTCGAGTTTTTATAATTAAATCTAAGTTCTAAAATACAGTGCAGCAAATAACCATTCAAACTTATACGACATAAATTATAATAATACAAGACAACTTATAACTAAAACTACAAATAATTCTTAGATAAATCTAATTTCGTAACAGTATGTATGTAAACTAGCAGCTTCTTCCACATAGGACTGTTAGAAATTTTGAAATTATGCCCCCTACCCCATTTCACTCCCAAACGCTAAAAATTTCCAAGATTAAATGGCAACATCTACAGGATTCATAGCTAAATTTAGTGAAGTACATTTTTTAGTTTAAACCACTACTTATTAGTAATACAAATCAATAAAATATTATACATAATAGGTATGTCATAATATCTAAAATAATATCACTTCTCCACATTGTTAAATTGAGTACAGCCTGCGCTGCATCAGAAAAGTAAACTATTTTACCATGTCTACGCAAACCGAATTTTTTTTTTATTTCCAGAAGGCATTTGTAGACCTTCCCTAGGAACATTAGCGTATGGAGGAGTCTTTGCGTTAGAAGTACTCGGGGGATTTTTCGCATTAGGGTTTCCTTTAAAGACTTGGGCATATGATTGGTTTTGACTGATTGTTTGTGTAGTACTAGCAATAGAGCCAGCGGCTTGGCTGGGCGCATGTGACGGACCATATTGGGAGTGAGTATATTTTTGAACTAAAGCAGGTTTGTTTAAATGCAAGAAGACTTTACAACCCCTATAGTTTGGCGTGTGATTTTCGCCACAGTTGCTGCATTTCTTAACATTCGGGTCAGCTTTTGAACGATTACATTCGGCGGTTTTATGAGCGTCGCCACAAACCACACATACGTGAGGCAATTTACAATATGATTTTGTATGCCCATATTCCTGACAGTTTGTGCATTGGGAGGGACCCTTTCGTTTTAATGGCTCCTCAACAGTTATTCTTCTGTTGAGTAAGTAGCGCAAGTTGTATATGGGATTAACTGAATTTTTGGTTTTGAGAACCGATGAATCAAACGATATTTCAACGAGGTGCATTAGTTGAGGAACTTTATTCCTGTTCAAAATGTTATGAACAGATTTTACCTCATACCCCTCTAGCTCTATGGCAGATTTTATTTCCTCTGTAGGAACAGAACTATCTATGCCTTTTATGTCAATAATCAATCCCTTAGCACTTTTTAATTGATATGTATAGTAACTTTTATTTTCTGCGTCCAGGTGTCTTGATATAATACGAAAGTTCGTTTCTGTACTGGCTTGAATTTTGGTTTCATGAATTTGCCCGCGTCGTATAGAAACGACGTAGAAATTATTCTTACCTACCAGTTGAATCAACATGTTGACTATGCTATTTGATTTTTGCTCCCGCAGATAGATGGGTGGCGGTTTAACTTCTTTAGTGGCTGTTCCATTAGCTGATTCTGCTTCTTCATCGTCAGGTATGGATATTACAGAGAATCTGTTACCATTTGTTGGCAAAGAGACTACGTTAGAGCCTTTGTATTGTTTGGCCATGCGTTCCTGTTGGGTGGACCTAGGGCTATCCTTTCTCTTAGTTATTGTAATATATCTGTCCATGCCTGTTTGCACTTTAGTACTTTTTAGCACAGCTCCTGTATTTATTAATGTAAAACGTGATGTTCCAGGTTTTTCGTTATTATTCCTCTGGTCAGACGACTTCACACTTTGAACCACATTTACGGTCGGATCAACACACTTGCTCAGGTTGGGCACACTTGCACTTAAATTTCTGTATGAAAAACCAGTTGCGCTGGCAATTTTTGCACTTAAATAATTTTTATTTAATTCTGGGTATCGAATGTTTTCATTGCTCACGCTCGGGGAGCTTACCACAATATACGCATTTCTGCTATTTGTGCAGGGCCTACTCTCCTTATTGGGAGTATTTGTGAGGCTCATTCACAAATCTCTTCGGGCACCTTAGTTATTGTTTTTTTTTTCAGCTGTTACAAATATTTTATTTTTTTCACCTATTACAAATATTTTTTTTTTTTCACTTCGAATTTTTTTTTTTTTTTATTTTTCTTACTCACTGATACACGTCCGTACTCGTCAAGAGCTGGTTCGAAATGTGAATGATGCTACATATTAATCGTGTAATTATCATATGCATATATATTCTATTTTTCCGGTAATTTAACACAAATATTTAATTATTTAATATTTTAAATGTTTGTTACACTATATACAAATATACTTTCGTTGATGATACGTCTTTTTGGTTTCTGAAAATTACAAATTAATATAACTTAACATACACAACTTAGAATGTAATATTCTTTCCTTAATAATATATCGGTTATCGCATTTTTATCTGAAATATAAAAAATTGTTTTTAAATCTCAAATAATTACAATTTTACAAAGTTCTTTGCTTCGCATGTAAAGTTATGAAATGTTATGTTACATAATTCTGCATTTAATTCTTAAAATTTAGACTCTAAATAAATATTTTAATTTTTTTTTTTATTCAATTTTTCTTGTCGAAAATTACAATATGTATTCAAAGCTTAATCCTAATTCTTATTTGTATTTGTTAGCCGTTAGCAATGTAACCGCTAATTAATTGCATTCAAGTGTCAAAAAAGTCTGCTAGGCTCAAAGTGTCGGATCTTTTCAGCCTCCGGTGACCTTCGAACTGCAGGTATGTGTGCTCGTGTTATCTTAATGATCAGCCCATCATGCTAAGCTTTTTCGAATGCTTGAAAAATGTCTATAAACAGTGCTCTCTTTCAAACGCTGATCTTATTTGGGAAACAAGTCTATGCACATGTTCGATTGTACCATGCCTTGCTCGGAATCCGAACTGATGATCCGGAATGATTGCGTGTTCATTAATATAGGGAGTTATACTTATAATGAATATTTTTTCGAATAGCTTTGATAATATTGATAGTAGGCTGATTGGTCTGTACGACGTAATTTGACTAGCGTATTTTCCTGGCTTAGGAATCATAACAATTGTAGAGGTCTTCCAAGAGGATGGGAAGTAGCCAACTCGTAATATCGCATTAAAGATGAGCAGCAAGATTCTTGAAGCAGACGTACATAGGTATGTTTCTCATCATTGAGCCTGTGATGCGGTCAGGACCGGGAGATTTTTTAATGTTGACATTTTCTATTGCTGATTTTACTTGGGTTAATCTAAATTTGATTGGATTGTTAACTGTATCAGGAATACTTGGACGACAGGAACAAGTATCAGCAGCATGGGGCATGAAAACTTTCTCCAAGTGGCTTGCAAAGGCGTTAATTTTTTCATTTGTGTTTTTGGCCCAGGTACGCTTTTCCAGTCTTAGTGGAGATTCGTGGGTTATACGGCATTGCATATGTCTTACTGCCTTCCATAAGCTGTAATTGGAGTTTTTTGTGGCATCTAGGCTGTTTAGATAGCCTTCTACTTCAGAGTCGTGTTTCTGTCTCAGTTTGTTGCGTAGAGTTGTCTGGCATAACCGCAGTTGGGCCTTGATGGTTGGGGAACGATTATTTTGCCATTGTCTTCTTAACTTCCTTTTTTCCCTGACAAGAGTCTCTATATCCACAGATGTGAATTGCGGACCACGCTTTATTGTACGCTTGATTGGGGTTGCATTTCTTGCAGCAGAATCCAAGACATCCGTAAGTCGGTCGACAGCTGCTTGGATGTCAGATGAATTTTTTAGGGAATTAGATAGATGAGAGTTCACATACATTTTATATTCGAACCAATTTGTGTTTTTGTTTGGATAGGAAATAAAGTTTTAAGCTGCGTTATCAAAGTTGCCTTGTAGAATAAGGATTGAAGGTGAATGATCAGACGATAAATCGTGTGAGGAACTAATTAGTAATTAGGAATTTATCCTGTGCAATTTTATGTCTAGGGGAACAATATACGGATGATAACGTGATTTTAAAATCTGTAAGATTTATAGATGTAGCCTGGATACAATCTTCCTTGTACTCCGGCGTTGGAAAGTGTCTGACTTATTTGTACACAATTATGACTGTGCCACCACAAGCCCGTCCGCTCGGATGTTTTGTGTCGTAAGTGAGGTACCAATTTACCCTAAAGCTGTTTTTCAGAGACGAGAAATAAATAAATAAATAAATATTGCACGGATGTTATCGAAAGCATTTTTGATAACATCTGTGCAATATTTTTTGAGTGTCATCATAAAGTTCACTAAAATATGTGTTAGTAGTGGTATTCACAATTGTGCAAAGAAATGGAACTCCCTGATGTAGAAGATGGCAACGCACAATAATAGTAAAAAGGCAGGGTTGCAGTTTTCATTCAGAAATAACAATTTGTAAAAATCAAATTTTGAACAGTTTAAAAAGTTATGATTGAAAGATTAAGATATGCTGCTAAAATTTCTGATCGCAAAAATTTCTGATGAGCAAAAAACCACGACTACCTCTAATTTTTTCCAAAAATCCCTTGTTGTTTTGGTATTTTAATAACTTTTTTCTGTATATCTTGAGAACGGCAAGAGCCAAAGCTTTCAAATTAGGTACACACATTTAGGTTATCAATACACAGCATCCCACAAAATGTGGGCGGGATCGGAGAAGTGAGCGTGGTATCTCCCGTACAAAAAATATCAAAAATTTTATAAAAACCTGATTTTTGAACTGATATATGACCTATGGATATCCCTGGCATATCAAAAGATCGGAAATCTTTAGTAAAAAATGTTTTCTGAAAAACTCGGAAAAATCGGTTCAGATACGAAAAAGTTATGGCCAAAATAATACTGGGCATTATCCAATATGATTTTCGTTATCAGCCTTCTTTATTATTTCATCTATTTAACGAAATAATTTTAACAAATAGAAACTAGGAATTTTTGTGTTTTTTGCTACTTAAAAACTCGCCAAAAAAGATAAAAGAAAACAAACAAACACACATACATGGCACAAACTATTTTGGTGAATATATTTCCCTATTTCGGATCACAACTCAAATAAGTTGATTTGTTATAAATTTTTTTATTATGGTGTACAACTTTGCTATTGCGGTGAACAAAAACATCAAACGTAATTACAACTCAACTGTGTTGAATTTTGTGAACAGTAAACGTGCCATATTTCATTTTAATGATATTCAATTAATGTTCCTTCATAGTTCAGTTGTCTAGGGGGTGTGTTAAGTTAGAAACTGAGAGTTCCCTGGTTCGAATCTTGGTTTTTTAAAAAGAATTTTTTTTATGTTCAAAAAACGATTTAAAAAAAATATTTACCAGTTTTCGCTTTTTAAAATTTATTTATAATGAAGTTTTAAGTATTGTAAATATGTATGTATAGGTATGTAAAAATTGTTTAGTTTTTGTCTAGTTGCTCTGTATTCTGCTCGCACAATGGTGAAGGGTAATAAGATTCAGCACAGCCGAATATAGCACTCTTACTTGTTTTTTTGTAGGCTATGTACACAATGTTTCAATAATTAAGTATACGCAGCATAATAGGACTTCAACCTGACAAACATAGGAAAATAGTATACGTTAGGAAAAAATATTGCGTAGTGTAACGATTCTGTGTTTGGGTATGATAAGTTTGAGAACGAGGCTACCTATTAAATTCGGCCGTGCTCGTCGGATGGGGGGTTGTGAGTTGTCCCCAAAAGCAAAAGGTGGAATAATTAAAGAATCATAACCGGAAACTTTACTTTAGGTAGCATGACTAAAATAAATGACCAACAGAGTTAGAGGGAGAAGAGAGATGAAAGAAGTGGTTGCTGATTGCACGGTAGCTTGAGATGGTATACACTACCCTACAGGCGCGGATTCAGGGGGGGGGGGGGGGTGGAAATTTCCTTATTTCCCGTATATTATAAAAATATGTTTTGTTAATTTCGATAATAATATTTTTTTTTTAATGTACAAAACTTTTGCTGGGGGGTTTTTTTTTTGTTTTTTTTTATGGAATACCTTTTTTTTATTTTTTTTATTGAATCTCTAACGATTTTCAATAAGTATCCATATCTTAATCCTAATAGTTTTTTATTAGATATTTCCAAAGAAACATCTAATTTACCGTATTCAATTACTTATTATTCTACATTCAATCCCAGCGGGTGCCATCTATATCCAAAGACTAAACGCTTGACTTGATAATGCGTGCGGTTGAATTATTAAAAAGCCTACGTATTACATTAATTATGTGTTATATGAATCAAAATTCTATTCGATAATTTTTGACAAAAGCACGGATTTGTCGGGGAAAAGCCAGATTTTCTTATCTTGAGGATATTTCAACATACAACAAAAAGTTTTTAGGAAAGAATTTATTGGCTTTGTTGTTAACCCATTTGAAGAGGCTTCAAAAGATATGGATGACGTTGATGTGTGAATTGATGCGAAGGCACTATCATCAATAGTTCTTAGAGCTTTGACAAATTTTGATCTTGACCTAAATAATTGTGTAGGAGATGGAACAGATGGGTGTCCTCTCATGTCAGCAGAAAATGGATCTGTTCAAAATTTCTGGAAAAGCGACAAATGCGAAACAAAACCCTTGCTATTCCCATAAATCGAACAACTCAATTTCTAAAAGCAATAAAGTGCCATTCATACAAAAAGTTGTATCATTTGTATCATCCCAAGCGAAAAACAAATTTAGCAAAGTATTTGGGAGCCAAACTCTCTTCATTATGCGTCTTTGCAACAAGTGTACATCATATAGTAGAAGCTTTGGAAAAAATATCTGAGTGGAAAGGTAGTATCTCTAACTTTATATTAAGGAACTCACTTAGTAATTTTAAATTTATTTGCGGAATATACATATTAAGTGTGATACCTATTGCAGCACAGCCACTTAGTATCAAGATATATAAGATATAGATCTTCAAAAAGGATCAAGCCTCATCAAAATTTTAATCATGTGCCTTGAAGAAAAAAGAAATAAAGCCGAGGAACAATTTAACGCGATTTTTGAAACAGTTTAAGTTATTTGGGTTCAAATCGAGGTTCCTATCGAAATGACAAGATTTGAACGAAGTAATCACATCCAAAATGTTGAAGATTACTACCGAGTTGTAGGCTACATTCCTCTTATTGAATTTATTTTAGAAGATCTCATAACAACTTTCCCAATGGATATCCCAAATGTATTGAACATACCCACATAAGCTTCTACCTCAAAGTGTAATTAAGTCATATACAGATACAAAACTGTTAAAACCACAACTAGCTGATGAGCTGATTATATTTGGTAAAAGAGATAAACACCTACTAAGATCTAAACTTGAGCCTGATCTATCAGATAACGTTGTAGATGCTTTAATAAACTGTGATTAAGATATCTACCCAAATCTAAGAAAAATATTTCAAATTTTCGTTTCAATGCTCGTCAGTAAAGCTACGAGCAACAATGACAGAAGATAGACTGTACTGTCTAAATTTGCCTCACAAGGAAATCATAAATCGCGTATTTAAAAAGATTAATGTATATTGAACTAATCTTTTATTTTATTTAACCTTTTTGTTGAGTTTTTTTAATTAGGGTAGGACTTTTTTTCATCCCACCACGCGATGGGCAATTTAGTATTGATAATGAAAATATTTTTTTAGGCCATTTTGGCCAAAAAAAAGTTTCCGCCCAAATGCAATTTCTAAAGCTCCTTCTTCCGTACAAATGGTAAGATCTTGTTATATTCATGAAATTATTAGAAAATCTTAAAATTTTTTAATTTAATGTTAATTTTGTATAGTAAGGAGACAAATTGAAATTCAAAACTTTATCGCGTCTGGTGCGAAAACTTTCTTCACGATCGCGAATGCGATGCAGAATTTGATATTCGCAAAAATTGCAAAATGTACTTACCCTAATACACATATTGTTTTTAATAAACTTTTAAAAACAAATTTTTTACTTTTTTGTATCATACAAAATTCCCCCCCCCCCCCCCTAACACTCAAGCTGGATCCGCGCCTGCTACCCTATGACCTATCCCTTCCACTATGCTGACAGTATGTTAAAATTTCCTTGTCAGCCCAAGATAAAAAAATAAAAGCAAACGACAAAAAAAAATAAATTAACTTACATACCTCCATACCCTACTTCACCTTTCGTAATAAAAAAAAAATTAAGATTTCATGTTAATAAACATTATAATATTTAACTCAACTATTTTAACAAATAGAAACTGGGAATTATTTCCTTCCGAAGGTTACTTTCATATTATATTCAACATTTTTCATTTTTCGAATTTATTCTATGAGCTAAATTTCAGTTATGTATTTTATAAAGCTTTTTTGTAATAGTTCTATTCCTTAAATTTTTCACAAATGACTTTATACACTACCAGACTATTATATTGTATTTTCTTTTTACATTTAACCTTAGCCTTCCTTTGGAAAGCAATGAGGTAATTTTATGTACAGAAAAATTTACAATTATTAGACACCAGCAGAATGTAATGCATTTTCTGGCCCGCTACGGCCTTCGTCAGCATTCTTTGTGTCTCACTGGATAGTGTTACTTTATAAATTGAATGTATTTAACTCAACTATTTTAACAAATAGAAACTGGGAATTATTTCCTTCCGAAGGTTACTTTTATATTATATTCAACATTTTTCATTTTTCGAATTTATTCTATGAGCTAAATTTCAGTTATGTATTTTATAAAGCTTTTTTGTAATAGTTCTATTCCTTCAATTTTTCACAAATGACTTTATACACTACCAGACTATTATATTGTATTTTCTTTTTACATTTCAATATATATGGGCTAATCCGAAAATTTTTAAACCAAAGGCAGAAATTTAAAGTTGCCCAAAATCCAAATGTTTGTTAATGGAATAATAGGATACATATTCAAGCTTCAACATATATAAGCAATAAGGTTTTACGGTGTTTTTTTTGTTCTTGGCAGAGGCTAACCTAAACGTACCTCTTGCTTTCATTTATTCTTGTAAAAAAAAAGGGTATTTTCCATGGTCAAAAAAGTGGGCAAAACAATCGTTTCAGTATTTAGCGTTTAGCAAAACTTTAATTTGCTTAATTTTCTTTTATTTAAGATAAATATCATATATGTAAGTTATCTAATATATATTAAAAATTTGAACTAAAAATCGGTACACTCTGTGTAACGTCCGTAACGGAAAATGGGGGTTTTTAAATTTAACAGAATGAATTTTAATAATATTGTTTTCCAAACTAGCTTTATAAACAGAGTTTTTTATGCACTTTAATCTGATGAAAAAAAGAAATACCTTTATTACGCTTTTTTTTCTTAATATAAATGGCAAAGTGTGTAACGACCGAAACGGCATGAAAATACCCAAAAGTTTTATTTTAATATTATGAGGTGGAAGTAAGTGTTTATAATGGATTTTCACCAGCTGAATCTGAATCTGGACTTAAAATTGCTCTAGGTTGCCGAGAATCCGAAAAACTTCACCTCAAAGTAACAAAAAGTGTGTTTTAATAACATGCGATCCCTCAATCTGCAACTTAAATTGAGATGAATTTCAAATTCTTCTGAAACCTAAAATAATTCCTGAATATCAATAATTAGTAATTAATAGCCATGTTGTAAACCGCAACCTCCATGCACCCCTTCAAATATTTGGTGGTACGCCCATGCTTGCAATGTTTACGTACTGGACTTTCCGTTAGAAATCTTTAAGCAATTCTTGCTTTGATCTCAAAATTTTGCCAACATTTTGCGCGTGGTGACAAATATATTCGTATTAATTAAAATGTGTTCAAATGCAGACAGAGCAAAAAAATTTTATGCAAATTTGAAAATAATATTGAAAAACTGTTGGTGTTTAAAACTTAAAAGGCAGAAAGAAAGCGAGCATAACTTGAGAAAATCAAATAAAAGTTAAAAAATAGTGTGTCACAGGCAAAAAGAATAAAAAGAGATAATAGACAACGAGTGCCCAAATTTAGAGAGGCACATAAATACATTCTGAGAAACATTACACAATTCGTAAAAGAATGGAATGTGAGTTGTTTCGAACGGAATTTTTTTGCTACTTCGCATGGAAAAGGAGCGGTGGACGGTGTTGGCGCTGTTGTTAAGCGAAAAGTTTGGCAACTAGTAAAAACCCAAAATCTCATCTGAAAAAACTTTTGAGATTTTCACAAATTAGCAAAAATATATATATATATATATAAATGGCGTTTTCCTAATTTACGTTGGTAAAAATTTTGTCAAAACTACATCTGACGAAATATCAAAAACATGGATAAATGTAAAAAATATTCCAGCTCTTAAATCATATCATTATTTTTTCGGGCTTTTCCAATGACAATACTATAAGAGTAGCTCGAACAGCTGGGTCTATTAAGCATAAGATACAATGTTAAACGGTTAAATAAACAAATTAATAAATGAATATAAGTAATATAAGAGTAATGAAATATTCTATAATTTTTTTGTAACTAATAAATTTATAATTACAAGGTTAAAAAGATTTTTAAATACATGAATGTTTTTTATATACACAATTTGGTTTAATGGAAAAAGTGTAACGTCCGTAACGTAACGTCCGTAACAGACAAAAATTAAGATTTTTGTTTAACAGGACTACTTAGCCTTCTTTTCTAAGATGGATTGATATGGTCATATATTCCACTTAATTTTTTGTATTTGGACTTTTTTTGTTTATTATGCAAAATTAGCTAAAAAATGTGCAAATGCACATAAGCCTCAAAGTCGACTTCCATTTTTTGTAACGTCCGTAACGGAACTTTAAGCTAGCATAACTTTTTTTCAAAAACAGTTAACCTTTAAGTTTAAAACAAGTTTTAAAGTACTCCCAAAGAATTGCATTTTGCAAAAAATTTCATGAAAATATTCCAATGCTAACGTCAGCTTAGTCAATCTTAACAAGCAAATTTGCGTGCGAATGTAACGTCCGTAACGCAGGATTAACCCATATATTAATACAAAATTTATTAAAATTAACCACCAAGTTTTAAAAAAGTAGTTAATAATTTAGTTTACCATAAAATTATTAAAATTGGTTTAAAAATGTAATTAATAAAAAAAAATTTAAAATGGTTGAGATTAAAATTTAAAGGATTTATATTTCCATTCAAATGAACTCCCTATTAGGTATTTAAAAAAAAAAAACAAGTTAGAGTGCTATATTCGGCTGTGCCGAATCTTTGATACCCTCCACCGACACTTCGAATGTTTTAGGAGTAATATCTGTATGATGTCTATTTATTATTATAATATTTATAAAAACAGACATCTGCATTAAAATTGGTTGCGGTTTAACCCTATATTAAATTATTGACCGACAATCAGAAAGTTGAATGTTTTTTTTTTGCAATTTTAACCAGCATGAGTAAAATATCATGATTCGTAACAGTTTAAGCCGAACCTAAATGATTTTCAGGAGGGCAATTTATATTGAAGCCATGGTAAGCTATGAACCAATCATCCCAAATTCTGCAGAACGATTTCTGGTATTAAAAAACATAAATTTCAATACAGCGGTGCAATTAGTTTAAGCGTTTGCAGTGAATTTCAGAAGGCTGCTAAAATGGAATCTAAGGTAAATTATGGACCGTATATCACAAAATTGCATAACATTTTTTCTGGCCATATGAAGCTAAACTGGAAGAAAGTTTACCGCGTATATAATTATTTAACCAGAGTGGGCTTATATGAGGCCTATGGTAAATTATGCACTGATCTTCACGCAATTTCACAGTCTTTTTCTTCGTTCTATAAAACTGTGATCTACCAAGTTTTGTTATGATAGCGTTATTTTTTACGTTTTTAGGCGTACTAAACTGTTTTCCGGGAGTAAGGTTTATATGGGGCCTACGTTAAATTATGGACCGATCTTACCGAAATTTCACAGTCTTTTTGTTAGTTCTATAACACTTTGATGTACCAAATTTATTTATGATAGCATTAGTTTTTACGGATCAAGGCGTACTAAACTGTTTTGCTGAAGTAAGGTTTATATGAGGCCTAGGGTAAGCTTGAACCGATCTTCACGAAACTTCACAGTGTCATTTCTAGTCCTATAAAACTGTGACGAGCCACCATTTATGCTAGTTTTTGTAACAAAATTAGCAATTTTTTTTGGTGGTGGTCCCACATTTTGATTCGTAGCCAGTGCTGCCAAAAGTAGGGAAAAATCCCTACATGTAGGGTTTTTTGTAACTAAAATAGGAGCGTAGGGAAATCGGACAGATTTTTTATTTTCGCCAAAATGTAGTTATTTTTTTCTCATATTGCATTGTATACGAAATAAATGCTAAAAAATTTATTTTTAATAATGATTTAACATTTAAAGAAATGGAATTCTTAAGTCCAGAATATATTTTTGGACAAAAAAAGATGAGTACAAGTTTCAACTATTGTCTTAACAATTTAACTTCAGCCCCAATGATCTTTTGTATGAGTGTAGAACAATCGTATAAAATTAATTTTCTGAAATTGTGTAACTAATTTGTTTTGCAACATGGATCTGGAACACTTTTCGATAAAAATGGTAAAGGATGGCTATAATGACAAGGTTGTATTTTAAACTTTACCAAAACTGGTTCGTATTTTGTTTGCTTTCCGCAATGCAAATGGTGATGCAAAACCATGGAAGAGGCTGCATTAATTTCGAATATACTAATGGTCACTTAAGAAAATTAAGTTCAAAATATATACATATATTCGGCCATGTCATGGAAAACGAAATCAGGTGAAATTGAAATCAACGAAGATTTTCAATTGAATTATTGTAAAAATCAACGCAGCTTTTCCTGAATTCAAAAGAAGTTCAGGTATATAAAAGGAAATATTTTTTTTTAACTTTGAATACGGGAGAGTTTCAAAATTTGTTCGATTTCATTTTCACGTGACTTTGATGACATGGCCGATTACTTATGTAATTAAATTAAATTATCATATAAATAATATTTTTTTTATAAAGGTTTACAAAACAAATTTTCTATGAAAATTTTTTTCTTAAAACCGTTTTTAAAGTTAAGAAATGTTTATGGGTACATTCACCCTTATCGTGTTTGGCGTATTTTGAAATTAATTTTTTTTTTTCAAAAAACCTCTTGTTTTTTAAATCAATTTAATTTAAAAGTACATAAATTTTTTTAATATTATTACTTATTTTTTGTTGTTAGAGCTTTAATAAACATATGCGGAAGAAATTAGTTTTTTATAACTACAACTATTAATTGGACCGATTTAGACAATTTTTTATTTAAAATGGTCCAACTTATGTTTTTACGGAAAGAAAATATTGTCCCGCCCACTTTTTCGATTTACCTAAAGTCAGAAAACGGCTCCATCGATCATTAGTAATCAAGTACCGAGCGAAGCCGGATCGGCCAGCTAGTAATTACATAATTTCGTATATGGTCACCTAATTTAGTTTTCTTATTTTCATTCAAATTCAACCATAATATAAATCAAATTCATAAACCTACTAAATATACATACATACATACATACTTACACATATTATCTAAACCATCCCTGCAAATAAAATTGGACCACCTGATCCATTTGGATAAAACGGACTACTCCATGGACTGGTCCGATGTAATGCAAGCATGGACCATGTCATTGTTAAAAAGTGTTTGCAGTGAGACGACATGTCTTCATTTTTTAACGACATGCTTTCGTTTTTAAACGACTTCAAAACTTATCCTCTTGAGTATACCGTGGAGTAGTCTTAAAACTACTCCTTAGTGGCCCAAAGGTGGGTTATATGGTCCTCTCCTAGGACATCGTAAGGTTAAATAGACCAGGTTTTTTCCGTACGTTTGGGTTACTTTTGGACTAGTCCTGGTCCCTTGTGGACTGCTCTTTACACGCGTGTTTGGACTGGTACTATTATTTGCAGGGATAAGCAACATTCTCAATTATAGCTAATTCCACACAAACATACACACTTTGCTTAAATAAACAATATTCGTTAAACCAGCTGCGTAACATTCCTTTGTCATCCGGCGCCTGCTGACTGCTTTGGAACATGTTTAAGTAAGTGGTTCTTTTTTTGTTTACATGTTTTATTTTTTTTTATTTGTAATATGAATATAAATGTATGGCAACATTTGAATCTATACATAATGTATTAACACAGTTTTTTACCCTTCACCGAAGGTAAAAGGGTATATATAACTTTGTCATTTCGTTTGTAATTTCTACAATATTGATCCTACACCCTATAATGTAGATATATTCTGGGTCCTTATAAAAAGCGAAGTTCAAATCCGGTTGTCCGTCTGTCTCTTGAAATTGGTTTTCCGAAGCCCGCAGAAATGATGGGGGCTTGGTTGGTGTATGCATTTGTCGGGTATTCTTATTATAATCTTGCTACTGAAATTCAGCCAGATCGGTCCAAAAATGGCTGAGATATGAGCAAAAAACCACGACTACCACTAATTTTTACCAAAAATCCCTTGTTGTTGTTGTATTTTTATTACTTCTTTCTGTATATCTGGAGAACGGCAAAAGCCAAAGTTTCCAAATTAGGTACACACATTAAGGTAATCAATATACAGCATCCCAAAAAATGTGGGCGGGATTGGAGAAGTGGGCGTGGTATCTCCCGTACAAAAAATATCCATGGTTCGAATCTTGGTTTTTAAAATGAAATTTTTTTTTTTTAATATTTTTATTTTTTTTATGTTCTAAAAACGATTTAAAAAAATTATTTACGAGTTTTCGCTTTTTAAATTTAATTTAAAATGAAGTTTTAAGTATTGTAAATATGTATATGTAAAAATTATTTAGTTTTTGTCTAGTTGCTCTGTATTCTGCTCGCACAATGGTGAAGGGTATATAAGATTCGGCACAGCCGAATATAGCACTCTTACTTGTTTTTTTATAAATTCAAATTTCTCAAAACCATTTATAAACAGAATTAATTATAAATAGGCAAGAAATGTTGCAGCTATTATTGTTTTGCCTGAAATAACTAACAGCTTAAAAATCAACCAACGTTGCTTCCTTATACAACTAAACATTTAAGTTTATTTTGTTATTTAGATATTCATATTACGTATTAAAAACACTCTACGCACACGAAACATTTTTTTGTTTAGTTTGATTTTTTTTTTTTTTAAATACCTAATAGGGAGTTTTCATTTGAATGGAAATATAAATCCTTTAAATTTTAATCTCAACCATTTAAATTTTTTTTTATTAATTACATTTTTAAACCAATTTTAATTAATAATTTTATGGTAAACTAAATTATTAACTACTATTTTAAAACTTGGTGATTAATTTTAATAAATTTCAACTTAACAAACTTTATTAAAATTAATTATTTTGTTCACAAATTTTATCCAATGTTGTTAATTACGAACAGAACCGTTTAATGTCTCAAAACAAACTCAAACTAACATTTACAAAGCAGCCTCTATTTATAGTCACCACAGGTAGTAGTTGTAGACTAGTAGATACAATAATCTTCTATTCGAATCCAGACCATTCTGTTCGAATCCGAAATTCGGCAACTAGTATATTCAAGAACCTTCTAGTGGATTCCAGAACGTTCTGTTCGAGTTTCTATAATTAAATCTAAGTTCTAAAATACAGTGCAGCAAATAACAATTCAAACTTATACGACATAAATTATAATAATACAAGACAACTTATAACTAAAACTACAAATAATTCTTAGATAAATCTAATTTCGTAACAGTATGTATGTAAACTAGCAGCTTCTTCCACATAGGACTGTTAGAAATTTTGAAATTATGCCCCCTACCCCATTTCACTCCCAAACGCTAAAAATTTCCAAGATTAAATGGCAACATCTGCAGGATTCATAGCTAAATTTAGTAAAGTACATTTTTTAGTTTAAACCACTACTTATTAGTAATACAAATCAATAAAATATTATACATAATAGGTATGTCATAATATCTAAAATAATATCACTTCTCCACAATGTTAAATTGAGTACAGCCTGCGCTGCATCAGAAAAGTAAACTATTTTACCATGTCTACGCAAACCGATTTTTTTTTTTTTTTTAAATTTATTTTTATTATTGAATCTTTCTTATCGAAATTTACAATATGTATTCAAATCTTAATTCTACTTGTTGTTTATTAGTTGTTACCAGTGTAACCACTAACTGCTGTATTCAAATTCTAAAAATTTCTTCTAGTTAGGCTCAAAGTATCGGTTCTTTTTAGCCTCTGGTGACCTTCGAACTGAAGCAGACCCCGAGCGAGGTAGTTAGGGTGGGCCATTAGTTTATCGATGTAACTTATTGAATATTTTTTAATTTCCTCCTGGATAGTGGCGAAGTTGAGATCTCTGTGGATAATATCATTACGTATATACCATGGGGCGCAGACAATTTCTCGTAATATTCTAGACTGTCTTCTTTGAAGCTTTTTGATGTTAGATGCACATGCAGTACCCCATAATTGGATGCCATATGTCCATATTGGTTTTATAATGGACTTGTATAAAAGAATTTTGCTGTCTAAAGACAAGTTTGAGTTTCCACCGAGAAGCCAATGTAGTTGAGCTGCTTTAAGTTTCATAGCCGTTATTTTCGCTTCAATATGACGAGACCAGGTCAAGCGTCTATCTATATGAATTCCCAAGTACTTAACATGGTTTTCTATCGGAACAGTGATGTGTTTTATTTTTACAGCTGGGCACGTTTGTCTTCTGAGCGTGAAAGTTAAGTGAGCACATTTAGCCGGGTTAACCTTTATTCTCCATTTTTCTAGCCAGGCCTCTAGTTCATTGATATGGGACTGCAGATTTTGCGATGCGACTTTTGGGTCATGGTTAACGCTAATAAATGCTGTGTCGTCTTCAAATGTAGAGGTATGCGTGCTCAGGTTTGTTGGCATATCCGCTGTGTATATTATATATAGAAGCGGTCCTAATATGCTGTCTTGGGGGACACCAGCAGTAATTTTCTTGAGGGGGTAGTATTTATCTTGCGACCTTACTATGAATGTTCTGCCTGTTAGATAGCTCTCCAGAAGGTTGTGAGTATTTTGAGGAAGCATTCGTGTTATTTTGATGAGTAGCCCATCATGCCAAACTTTGTCAAATGCTTGGGAAATGTCTATAAAAAGGGCTGAGCAGTATTGCTTTTTCTCAAACGCCGATCTTATAAGGGTGACAATTCTATGCACTTGTTCTATTGTACCATGTTTCGCTCTGAATCCGAGCTGGTGATCCGGGATGATGTCGCGTTCATTTAGATGAGGAGTTATACTTAAAACGAATATTTTTTCGAAAAGCTTCGATAGGATTGACAATAAGCTTATCGGTCTGTACGACTCAACCTGGCTAGCATCTTTTCCTGGCTTGGGAATCATAACAATTATAGACCTCTTCCATGAGGATGGGAAGTATCCGACTCTTAATATAGCGTTAAAAACGAGCAGCAAGATTCTGGAAGCAGACGATGGTAGGTTTCTTATCATTGACCCTGTGATGCGGTCAGGTCCGGGAGATTTTCTAATATTCACTTTTTCTATTGCAGATTTTACTTGAATTATGTTAAATTTTAATGGATGGTTTACCTTATCAGGAATGATTGGACGACAGGAACAAGTATGTGCATCATGTGGCGTAAAAACTTTCTCAAGGTGGCCCGCGAAAGCGTTTAATTTTTCATGTGTGTTTTTGGCCCAAGTGCGGTTTTCCAGTCTTAATGGAGATTCTTGGGTTATAGGGCATAGCCTTCTATTGCAGACTCGTGGTTCTGTCTCAATTTGTTGCGAAGAGTGGTCAGGCATAATTGTAGTTGGGCCTTAGTGGTTGGGGAACGACTGTTTTGTCATTGTCTTCTTAACTTCCTTTTTTCTCTGATAAGGGTCGATGTATTGTAAGGAGCACGTTTAATTGTCCGCTTGATTGGGGTTGCATTTCTTGCTGCAGTATCCAAGACTTCTGTAAATCGGTCGACAGCTATTTGGATGTCAGATGAATTCTTTAGGGGAATGCACTGTGATAGGTGAGAGCTCACATACATTTTATACTTTAACCAATTTGTGTTTCTGTTTGGATAGGAAATAAAGTTTGCAGCTGCGGCGTCAGAGTTACCTTTTAAAATGAGGATTGAATGATCAGACGAAAGATCATAGGAGGAACTAACTAGTACCTGATCGCGCTTGATGTTTTTAATTACAGCAAAGTCAATAAGGTCTGGTAGCTTATTGAAGTCGGTTGGCCAATAGGTAGGCTCACCACTCGATACATTCCAGAAACATATTTTTAACTGGTTCATTTTTTGTTGAGTAGAACTTGCAAGAGCATGTTCTGGTTTCGCATCATTTCCTGAAACATGTTCTGCATAGTGGCCATGAAGTTATTCATAGTTTGAATTAAATTTTCAATTGAGGTAGGCATATTTTTAGAAGGCATTTGTAGACCTTCCCTAGGAACATTAGCGTATGGAGGAGTCTTTGCGTTAGAAGTACTCGGGGGATTTTTCGCATTAGGGTTTCCTTTTAAGACTTGGGCATATGATTGGTTTTGACTGTTTGTTTGTGTAGTACTAGCAATAGAGCCAGCGGCTGGGCTGGGCGCATGTGACGGACCATATTGGGAGTGAGTATATTTTTGAACTAAAGCAGGTTTGTTTAAATGCAAGAAGACTTTACAACCCCTATAGTTTGGCGTGTGATTTTCGCCACAGTTGCTGCATTTCTTAACATTCGGGTCAGCTTTTGAACGATTACATTCGGCGGTTTTATGAGCGTCGCCACAAACCACACATACGTGAGGCAATTTACAATATGATTTTGTATGCCCATATTCCTGACAGTTTGTGCATTGGGAGGCCCCTTTCGTTTTAATGGCTCCTTAACAGTTATTCTTCTGTTGAGTAGGTAGCGCAAGTTGTATATGGGATTAACTGAATTTTTGGTTTTGAGAACCGATGAATCAAACGATATTTCAACGAGGTGCATTGGTTGAGGAACTTTATTCCTGTTCAAAATGTTATGAACAGATTTTACCTCATACCCCTCTAGCTCTATGGCAGATTTTATTTCCTCTGTAGGAACAGAACTATCTATGCCTTTCATGTCAATAATCAATCCCTTAGCACTTTTTAATTGATATGTATAGTAACTTTTATTTTCTGCGTCCAGGTGTCTTGATATAATACGAAAGTTCGTTTCTGTACTGGCTTGAATTTTGGTTTCATGAATTTGCCCGCGTCGTATAGAAACGACGTAGAAATTATTCTTACCTACCAGTTGAATCAACATGTTGACTATGCTATTTGATGTTTGCTCCCGTAGATAGATAGGTGGCGGTTTAACTTCTTTAGTGGCTGTTCCATTAGCTGATTCTGCTTCTTCATCGTCAGGTATGGATAGTACAGAGAATCTGTTACCATTTGTTGGCAAAGAGACTACGTTAGAGCCTTTGTATTGTTTGGCCATGCGTTCCTGTTGGGTGGACCTAGGGCTAGCCTTTCTCTTAGTTATTGTAATATATCTGTCCATGCCTGTTTGCACTTTAGTACTTTTTAGCACAGCTCCTGTATTTATTAATGTAAAACGTGATGTTCCAGGTTTTTCGTTATTATTCCTCTGGTCAGACGACTTCACACTTTGAACCACATTTACGGTCGGATCAACACACTTGCTCAGGTTGGGCACACTTGCACTTAAATTTCTGTATGAAAAACCAGTTGCGCTGGCAATTTTTGCACTTAAATAATTTTTATTTAATTCTGGGTATCGAATGTTTTCATTGCTCACGCTCGGGGAGCTTACCACAATATACGCATTTCTGCTATTTGTGCAGGGCCTACTCTCCTTATTGGGAGTATTTGTGAGGCTCATTCACAAATCTCTTCGGGCACCTTAGTTATTGTTTTTTTTTTCAGCTGTTACAAATATTTTATTTTTTTCACCTATTACAAATATTTTTTTTTTTCACTTCGAATTTTTTTTTTATTTTTCTTACTCACTGATACACGTCCGTACTCGTCAAGAGCTGGTTCGAAATGTGAATGATGCTACATATTAATCGTGTAATTATCATATGCATATATATTCTATTTTTCCGGTAATTTAACACAAATATTTAATTATTTAATATTTTAAATGTTTGTTACACTATATAAATACAAATATACTTTCGTTGATGATACGTCTTTTTGGTTTCTGAAAATTACAAATTAATATAACTTAACACACACAACTTAGAATATAATATTCTTTCCTTAATAATATATCGGTTATCGCATTTTTATCTGAAATATAAAAAATTGTTTTTAAATCTCAAATAATTACAATTTTACAAAGTTCTTTGCTTCGCATGTAAAGTTATGAAATGTTATGTTACATAATTCTGCATTTAAATAATATCGCATTTTTATCTGAAACATAAAAAATTTTTTTTAAATCTCAAATAATTACAATTTTACAAAGTTCTTTGCTTCGCATGTAAAGTTATGAAATGTTATGTTACATAATTCTGCATTTAATTCTTAAAATTTAGACTCTAAATAAATATTTTAATTTTTTTTTTATTCAATTTTTCTTGTCGAAAATTACAATATGTATTCAAAGCTTAATCCTAATTCTTATTTGTATTTGTTAGCCGTTAGCAATGTAACCGCTAATTAATTGCATTCAAGTGTCAAAAAAGTCTGCAAGGCTCAAAGTGTCGGATCTTTTCAGCCTCCGGTGACCTTCGAACTGCAAGTATGTGTGCTCGTGTTATTTTAATGATCAGCCCATCATGCTAAGCTTTTTCGAATGCTTGAAAAATGTCTATAAACAGTGCTTTCTTTCAAACGCTGATCTTATTTGGGTAACAATTCTATGCACATGTTCGATTGTACCATGCCTTGCTCGGAATCCGAACTGATGATCCGGAATGATTGCGTGTTCATTAAAATAGGGAGTTATACTTATAATGAATATTTTTTCGAATAGCTTTGATAATATTGATAGTAGGCTGATTGGTCTGTACGACGTAATTTGACTAGCGTATTTTCCTGGCTTAGGAATCATAACAATTGTAGAGGTCTTCCAAGAGGATGGGAAGTAGCCAACTCGTAATATCGCATTAAAGATGAGCAGCAAGATTCTTGAAGCAGACGTACATAGGTAAGTTTCTCATCATTGAGCCTGTGATGCAGTCAGGACCGGGAGATTTTTTAATGTTGACATTTTCTATCGCTGATTTTACTTGGGTTAATCTAAATTTTTTTTTTTTTTTTTTTTTTTTTTTTTTTAATAATTTATTTTTATTATTGAATCTTTCTTATCGAAATTTACAATATGTATTCAAATCTTAATTCTACTTGTTGTTTATTAGTTGTTACCTGTGTAACCACTAACTGCTGTATTCAAATTTTTAAGACTGTCTTCTAGTAAGGCTCAAAGTATCGGTTCTTTTCAGCCTCTGGTGACCTTCAAACTGAAGCAAACCCCGAGCGAGGTAGTTAGGGTGAACCATTAGTTTATCGATGTAGCTTATTGAATATTTTTTAATTTCCTCCTGGATAGTGGGGACGTTGAGATCTCTGTGGATAATATCATTACGTATATACCATGGGGCGCAGACAATTTGTCGTAATATTCTAGACTGTCTTCTTTGAAGCTTTTGGATGTTAGATGCGCATTGTCCATATTGGTTTTATGATGGACTTGTATAGAAGAACTTTGTTGTCTAAAGACAAGTTTGAGTTTCTACCGAGAAGCCAATGTAGTTGAGCTGCTTTAAGTTTCATAGCCGTTATTTTCGCTTCGATATGACGAGACCAGGTCAAACGTCTATCTATATGAACTCCCAAGTACTTTACATGGTTTTCTACCGGAACAGTGATGTTATTTATTTTTACTGCTGGGCACGTTTGTCTTCTGAGCGTGAAAGTTAAGTGAGCACATTTAGCCGGGTTAACCTTTATTCTCCATTTTTCTAGCCATGCCTCTAGTTCATTGATGTGGGACTGCAGATTTTGCGATGCGACTTTTGGGTCATGGTTAACGCTAATAAATGCTGTGTCGTCTGCAAATGTAGAGGTATGCGTGCTCAGGTTTGTTGGCATATCCGCTGTGTATATTATATATAGAAGCGGTCCTAATATGCTGCCTTGGGGAACACCAGCAGTAATTTTCTTGAGGGGGGAGTATTTATCTTGCGACCTTACTATGAATGTTCTGCCTGTTAGATAGCTCTCCAGAAGCTTGTGAGTGTTTTGAGGAAGCATTCGTGTTATTTTGATGAGTAGCCCATCATGCCAAACTTTGTCAAATGCTTGGGAAATGTCTATAAACAGGGCTGAGCAGTATTGCTTTTTCTCAAACGCCGATCTAATAAGGGTGACAATTCTATGCACTTGCTCTATTGTACCATGTTTCGCTCTGAATCCGAACTGGTGATCCGGGATGATGTCGTGTTCATTTAGATGAGGAGTTATACTTAAAATGAATATTTTTTCGAAAAGCTTTGATAGGATTGATAATAAGCTTATCGGTCTGTACGACGCAACCTGGCTAGCATCTTTTCCTGGCTTGGGAATCATAACAATTATAGACTTCTTCCATGAGGATGGGAAGTATCCGACTCTTAATATAGCGTTGAAAATGAACAGCAAGATTCTGGAAGCAGACGAAGGTAAGTTTCTTATCATTGACCCTGTGATACGGTCAAGTCCGGGAGATTTTCTAATATTCACTTTTTCTATTGCAGATTTTACTTGAGTAATGTTAAATTTTAATGGATGGTTTACCTTATCAGGAATGGTTGGACGACAGGAACAAGTATGTGTATCATGTGGCGTGAAAACTTTCTCAAGATGGCCCGCGAAAGCGTTTAATTTTTCATCTGTGTTTTTCGCCCAAGTGCGGTTTTCCAGTCTTAATGGAGATTCTTGGGTTATAGGGCATTTTATATGCCGTACAGCCTTCCATAAGCTATAATTGGAGTTTTTTGTGGCATCTAGGCTGTTTAGATAGCCTTCTATTGCAGACTCGTGGTTCTGTCTCAATTTGTTGCGAAGAGTTGTCAGGCATAATTGTAGTTGGGCCTTAGTGGTTGGGGAACGACTGTTTTGCCATTGTCTTCTTAACTTCCTTTTTTCTCTGATAAGGGTCTCTATATCCGTCGATGTATTGTAAGGAGCACGTTTAATTGTCCGCTTGATTGGGGTTGCATTTCTTGCTGCAGCATCCAAGACTTCTGTAAATCGGTCGACAGCTATTTGGATGTCAGATGAATTTTTTAGGGGAATGCACTGTGATAGGTGAGAGCTCACATACATTTTATACTTTAACCAATTTGTGTTTCTGTTTGGATAGGAAAACCAGTTTGCAGCTGCGGCGTCAGAGTTACATTTTAAAATGAGGATTGAAGGTGAATGATCAGACGAAAGATCATAGGAGGAACTAACTAGTACCTGATCGCGCTTGATGTTTTTGATTACAGCAAAGTCAATAAGGTCTGGTAGCTTGTTGAAGTCGGTTGGCCAATAGGTAGGCTCACCACTCGATACCACATCAAAGTTATTTGCAGTTACGGTATTATATAGCTGATTACCTCTAGGACTAATAAGTCTGGAGCCCCAATATGTATGTTTAGCGTTGTAGTCGCCAGCAGCAATGAATTTCTGGCCCAATGTGGAGAAGAAGTTGAGAAATTTATCGTGTAGAATTTTGTGCCTCGGGGGACAATAAACGGATGTTAACGTTAGTTTGAAATCAGTCAGATTTATAGATGTGGCCTGGATACAATCTTCTTCGAACTCTGGCAATGGTAAGTGTCTGATGTGTTTGTGCACAATTATGGCTGTGCCACCACAAGCTCGTCCGCTGGGATGTTTTGTGTCATACGTAAGGTAACCATTTACCCTAAAGCAGTTTTTATGAGTAAAGTGTGTTTCAGAGACAAGAAGTACGTCGATTTCATGCCTATGAAGAAAGTTTGCAACTTCGTGTTTATGTTGGGATAACCCGTTTGCATTCCAGAAACATATTTTTAACTGGTTCATTTTTTGTTGAGTAGAACTTGCAGGAGCATGTTCTGGTTTCGCATCATTTCCTGAAACATGCTCTGCATAGTGGCCATGAAGTTATTCATAGTTTGAATTAAATTTTCAATTGAGGTAGGCATTTGTAGACCTTCCCTAGGAACATTAGCGTATGGAGGTTGCTTTGCGTTGGAAGTACTCGGGGGATTTTTCGCATTAGGGTTTCCTTTTAGGACTTGGGCATATGATTGGTTTTGTTTGTTTGTTTGTGTAGTACTAGCAATAGAGCCAGCGGCTTGGCTGGGCGCATGTGATGGACCATATTGGGAGTGAGTATATTTTTGAACTAAAGCTGGTTTTTTTAAATGCAAGAAGACTTTACAACCCCTATAGTTTGCCGTGTGATTTTCGCCACAGTTGCTGCATTTCTTGACATTTGGGTCAACTTTAGAACGATTACATTCGGCGGTTTTATGAGCGTCGCCACAAACCACACATACGTGAGGCAATTTACAATATGATTTTGTATGCCCATATTCCTGACAGTTTGTGCATTGGGAGGGACCCTTTCGTTTTATTGGCTCCTCAACAGTTATTCTTCTGTTGAGTAGGTAGCGCAAGTTGTATATGGGATGAACTGAATTTTTGGTTTTGAGAACCGATGAATCAAACGATATCTCAATGCGGTGCAGTGGTTGGGGAACTTTGTTCCTGTTCAAAATGTTATGAACCGATTTTACCTCGTACCCCTCTTGCTCTACGGCAGATTTTATTTCATCTGTAGGAACGGAACTATCTATGCCTTTTATGACAATAATCAATCCCTTAGCACTTTTTAATTGGTATGTATAGTAGCTTTTATTTTCTGCGTCCAGGTGTCTTGATATAATACGAAAGTTCGTTTCTGTACTGGCTTGAATTTTGGTCTCTTGAATTTGTCCGCGTCGTATAGAAACGACGTAGAAATTGTTCTTACCTACAAGTTGAGTCAACATGTTGACTATGCTATTTGATGTTTGCTCCCGCAGATAGATAGGTGGCGGTTTAACTTCTTTAGTGGCTGTCCCATTAGCTAATTCTGCTTCTTCATCGTCAGGTATGGATAGTACAGAGAATCTGTTACCATTTGTTGGCAAAGAGACTACGTTAGAGCCTTTGTATTGTTTGGCCACGCGTTCCTGTTGGGTGGACCTAGGGCTAGCCTTTCTCTTAGTTATTGTTATATATCTGTCCATGCCTGTTTGCACTTTAGTACTTTTTGGTACAGCTCCTGTATTTGTTAATGCAAATCGTGATGTTCCAGGTTTTTCGTTATTATTCCTCTGGTCAGACGGCTTCACACTTTGAACCACATTTACGGTCGGATCAACACACTTGCTCAGGTTGGGCACACTTCAACTTAAATTTCTGTATGGAAAACCAGTTGCGCTGGCAATTTTTGCACTTAAAAGATGTTTGTTTAATTCAGGGTATCGAATGTTTTCATTGCTCACGCTCGGGGAGCTTACCACAATATACGCATTTCTGCTATTTGTGCTGGGCCTACTCTCCTTATTGGGAGTATTTGTGAGGCTCATTCACAAATCTCTTCGGGCACACTAGTTATTGTTCTTTTTTTTTTTCACCTATTACAAATATTTTTTTTTCACCTACGGTAAATATTTTTTCACTTTTTTTTTTTTTTTTTATTATATTATTTTTTTTTTTTTTTTTTTGTATTTTTGTTACTCACTGATACACGTCCGTACTCGTCAAGAGCTAGTTCGCAACTCAATCTATCTAAATTTGATTGGATTGTTAACTGTATCAGGAATACTTGGACGACAGGAACAAGTATCAGCAGCATGGGGCATGAAAACTTTCTCCAAGTGGCTTGCAAAGGCGTTAATTTTTTCATTTGTGTTTTTGGCCCAGGTAAGCTTTTCCAGTGTTAGTGGAGATTCGTGGGTTATACGGCATTGCATATGTCTTACTGCCTTCCATAAGCTGCAATTGGAGTTTTTTGTGCCATCTAGGCTGTTTAGATAGCCTTCTACTGCAGAGCCGTGTTTCTCTCTCAGTTTGTTGCGTAGAGTTGTCTGGCATAACCGCAGTTGGGCCTTGATGGTTGGGAAACGATTATTTTGCCATTGTCTTCTTAACTTCCTTTTTTCCCTGACAAGAGTCTCTATATCCACAGATGTGAATTGCGGACCACGCTTTATTGTACGCTTGATTGGGGTTGCATTTCTTGCAGCAGAATCCAAGACATCCGTAAGTCGGTATACAGCTGCTTGGATGTCAGATGAATTTTTTAGGGAATTAGATAGATGAGAGTTCACTTACATTTTATATTCGAACCAATTTGTGTTTTTGTTTTGATAGGAAATAACGTTTTAAGCTGCGTTATCAAAGTTGCCTTGTAGAATAAGGATTGAAGGTGAATGATCAGACGATAAATCGTGTGAGGAACTAATTAGTAATTAGAAATTTATCCTGTGCAATTTTATGTCTAGGGGAACAATAACGGATGATAACGTGATTTTAAAATCTGTAAGATTTATAGATGTAGCCTGGATACAATCTTCCTTGTACTCCGGCGTTGGAAAGTGTCTGACTTATTTGTACACAATTATGACTGTGCAATTTACCCTAAAGCTGTTTTTTAGAGTAAAGTGGGTTTCAGAGACGAGAAATAAATAAATAAATAAATATTGCACGGATGTTATCAAAAGCATTTTTGATAACATCCGTGCAATACTTTTTGAGTGTCATCATAAAGTTCACTAAAATATGTGTTAGTAGTGCTATTCACAATTATGCAAAGAAATGGAACTCCCTGATGTAGAAGATGGCAACGCACAATAATAGTAAAAAGGCAGGGTTGCAGTTTTCATTCAGAAATAACAATTTGTAAAAATCAAATTTTGAACAGTTTAAAAAGTTATGATTGAAAGATTAAGATATGCTGCTAAAATTTCTGATCGCAAAAATTTCTGATGAGCAAAAAACCACGACTACCTCTAATTTTTTCCAAAAATCCCTTGTTGTTTTGGTATTTTAATAACTTTTTTCTGTATATCTTGAGAACGGCAAGAGCCAAAGCTTTCAAATTAGGTACACACATTTAGGTTATCAATACACAGCATCCCACAAAATGTGGACGGGATCGGAGAAGTGAGCGTGGTATCTCCCGTACAAATAATATCAAAAATTGTATAAAAACCTGATTTTTGAACTGATATATGACCTATGGATATCCCTGGCATATCAAAAGATCGGAAATCTTTAGTAAAAAATGTTTTCTGAAAAACTCGGAAAAATCGGTTCAGATACGAAAAAGTTATGGCCAAAATAATACTGGGCATTATCCAATATGATTTTCGTTATCAGCCTTCTTTATTATTTCATCTATTTAACGAAATAATTTTAACAAATAGAAACTAGGAATTTTTGTGTTTTTTGCTACTTAAAAACTCGCCAAAAAAGATAAAAGAAAACAAACAAACACACATACATGGCACAAACTATTTTGGTGAATATATTTCCCTATTTCGGTTCACAACTCAAATAAGTTGATTTGTTATAATTTTTTTATTATGGTGTACAACTTTGCTATTGCGGTGAACAAAAACATCAAACGTAATTACAACTCAACTGTGTTGAATTTTGTGAACAGTAAACGTGCCATATTTCATTTTAATGATATTCAATTAATGTTCCTTCATAGTTCAGTTGTCTAGGGGGTGTGTTAAGTTAGAAACTGAGAGTTCCTTGGTTCGAATCTTGGTTTTTTAAAAAGAATTTTTTTTTTATGTTCTAAAAACGATTTAAAAAAAATATTTACCAGTTTTCGCTTTTTAAAATTTATTTATAATGAAGTTTTAAGTATTGTAAATATGTATGTATAGGTATGTAAAAATTATTTAGTTTTTGTCTAGTTGCTCTGTATTCTGCTCGCACAATGGTGAAGGGTAATAAGATTCAGCACAGCCGAATATAGCACTCTTACTTGTTTTTTTGTAGGCTATGTACACAATGTTTCAGTAATTAAGTATACGCAGCATAATAGGACTTCAACCTGACAAACATAGGAAAATAGTATACGTTAGGAAAAATTATTGCGTAGTGTAACGATTCTGTGTTTGGGTATGATAAGTTTGAGAACGAGGCTACCTATTAAATTCGGCCGTGCTCGTCGGATGGGGGGTTGTGAGTTGTCCCCAAAAGCAAAAGGTGGAATAATTAAAGAAACATAACCGGAAACTTTACTTTAGGTAGCATGACTAAAATAAATGACCAACAGAGTTAGAGGGAGAAGAGAGATGAAAGAAGTGGTTGCTGATTGTACGGTAGCTTGAGATGGTATACACTACTCTACAGGCGCGGATTCAGGGGGGGGGGGGAATAAGGAAATTTCCCCCCCCTAAATTATAAAAATATGTTTTGTTAATTTCGATAATAATATTTTTTTTTAATGTACAAAACTTTTGCTGGGGTTTTTTTTTGTTTTTTTTTTTATGGAATACCTATTTTTTATTTTTTTTATTGAATCTCTAACGATTTTCAATAAGTATCCATATCTTAATCCTAATAGTTATTTATTAGATATTTCCAAAGAAACATCTAATTTACCGTATTCAATTACTTATTATTCTACATTCAATCCCAGCGGGTGCCATCTATAGCCAAAGACTAAACGCTTGACTTGATAATGCGTGCGGTTGAATTATTAAAAAGCCTACGTATTGCATTAATTATGTGTTATATGAATCAAAATTCTATTCGATAATTTTTGACAAAAGCACGGATTTGTCGGGGAAAAGCCAGATTTTCTTATCTTGAGGATATTTCAACATACAACAAAAAGTTTTTAGGAAAGAATTTATTGGCTTTGTTGTTAACCCATTTGAAGAGGCTTCAAAAGATATGGATGACGTTGATGTGTGAATTGATGCGAAGGCACTATCATCAATAGTTCTTAGAGCTTTGACAAATTTTGATCTTGACCTAAATAATTGTGTAGGAGATGGAACAGATGGGTGTCCTCTCATGTCAGCAGAAAATGGATCTGTTCAAAATTTCTGGAAAAGCGACAAATGCGAAACAAAACCCTTGCTATTCCCATAAATCGAACAACTCAATTTCTAAAAGCAATAAAGTGCCATTCATACAAAAAGTTGTATCATTTGTATCATCCCAAGCGAAAAACAAATTTAGCAAAGTATTTGGGAGCCAAACTCTCTTCATTATGCGTCTTTGCAACAAGTGTACATCATATAGTAGAAGCTTTGGAAAAAATATCTGAGTGGAAAGGTAGTATCTCTACCTTTATATTAAGGAACTCACTTAGTAATTTTAAATTTATTTGCGGAATATACATATTAAGTGTGATACCTATTGCAGCACAGCCACTTAGTATCAAGATATATAAGATATAGATCTTCAAAAAGGATCAAGCCTCATCAAAATTTTAATCATGTGCCTTGAAGAAAAAAGAAATAAAGCCGAGGAACAATTTAACGCGATTTTTGAAACAGTTTAAGTTATTTGGGTTCAAATCGAGGTTCCTATCGAAATGACAAGATTTGAACGAAGTAATCACATCCAAAATGTTGAAGATTACTACCGAGTTGTAGGCTACATTCCTCTTATTGAATTTATTTTAGAAGATCTCATAACAACTTTCCCAATGGATATCCCAAATGTATTGAACATACCTACATAAGCTTCTACCTCAAAGTGTAATTAAGTCATATACAGATACAAAACTGTTAAAACCACAACTAGCTGATGAGCTGATTATATTTGGTAAAAGAGATAAACACCTACTAAGATCTAAACTTGAGCCTGATCTATCAGATAACGTTGTAGATGCTTTAATAAGCTGTGATTAAGATATCTACCCAAATCTAAGAAAAATATTTCAAATTTTCGTTTCAATGCTCGTCAGTAAAGCTACGAGCAACAATGACAGAAGATAGACTGTACTGTCTAAATTTGCCTCACAAGGAAATCATAAATCGCGTATTTAAAAAGATTAATGTATATTGAACTAATCTTTTATTTTATTTAACCTTTTTGTTAAGTTTTTTTAATTAGGGTAGGACTTTTTTTCATCCCACCACGCGATGGGCAATTTAGTATTGATAATGAAAATATTTTTTTAGGCCATTTTGGCCAAAAAAAGTTTCCGCCCAAATGCAATTTCTAAAGCTCCTTCTTCCGTACAAATGGTAAGATCTTGTTATATTCATGAAATTATTAGAAAATCTTACAATTTTTTAATTTAATGTTAATTTTGTATAGTAAGGAGACAAATTGAAATTCAAAACTTTATCGCGTCTGGTGCGAAAACTTTCTTCACGATCGCGAATGCGATGCAGAATTTGATATTCGCAAAAATTGCAAAATGTACTTACCCTAATACACATATTGTTTTTAATAAACTTTTAAAAATAAATTTTTTACTTTTTTGTATCATACAAAATTCCCCCCCCCCCCCCCCAAGACTCAAGCTGGATCCGCGCCTGCTACCCTATGACCTATCCCTTCCACTATGCTGACAGTATGTTAAAATTTCCTTGTCAGCCCAAGATAAAAAAATAAAAGCAAACGACAAAAAAAAATAAATTAACTTACATACCTCCATACCCTACTTCACCTTTCGTAATAAAAAAAAATTAAGATTTCATGTTAATAAACATTATAATATTTAACTCAACTATTTTAACAAATAGAAACTGGGAATTATTTCCTTCCGAAGGTTACTTTTATATTATATTCAACATTTTTCATTTTTCGAATTTATTCTATGAGCTAAATTTCAGTTATGTATTTTATAAAGCTTTTTTGTAATAGTTCTATTCCTTAAATTTTTCACAAATGACTTTATACACTACCAGACTATTATATTGTATTTTCTTTTTACATTTCAATATATATGGGCTAATCCGAAAATTTTTAAACCAAAGGCAGAAATTTAAAGTTGCCCAAAATCCAAATGTTTGTTAATGGAATAATAGGATACATATTCAAGCTTCAACATATATAAGCAATGAGGTTTTACGGTGGTTTTTTTGTTCTTGGCAGAGGCTAACCTAAACGTACCTCTTGCTTTCATTTATTCTTGTAAAAAAAAGGGTATTTTCCATGGTCAAAAAAGTGGGCAAAACAATCGTTTCAGTATTTAGCGTTTAGCAAAACTTTAATTTGCTTAATTTTCTTTTATTTAAGATAAATATCATATATGTAAGTTATCTAATATATATTAAAAATTTGAACTAAAAATCGGTACACTCTGTGTAACGTCCGTAACGGAAAATGGGGGTTTTTAAATTTAACAGAATGAATTTTAATAATATTGTTTTCCAAACTAGCTTTATAAACAGAGTTTTTTATGCACTTTAATCTGATGAAAAAAAGAAATACCTTTATTACGCTTTTTTTTTCTTAATATAAATGACAAAGTGTGTAACGACCGTAACGGCATGAAAATACCCAAAAGTTTTATTTTAATATTATGAGGTGGAAGTAAGTGTTTATAATGGATTTTCACCAGCTGAATCTGAATCTGGACTTAAAATTGCTCTAGGTTGCCGAGAATCCGAAAAACTTCACATGCGATCCCTCAATCTGCAACTTAAATTGAGATGAATTTCAAATTCTTCTGAAACCTAAAATAATTCCTGAATATCAATAATTAGTAATTAATAGCCATGTTGTAAAACGCAACCTCCATGCACCCCTTCAAATATTTGGTGGTACGCCCATGCTTGCAATGTTTACGTACTGGACTTTCCGTTAGAAATCTTTAAGCAATTCTTGCTTTGATCTCAAAATTTTGCCAACATTTTGCGCGTGGTGACAAATATATTCGTATTAATTAAAATGTGTTCAAATGCAGACAGAGCAAAAAAATTTTATGCAAATTTGAAAATAATATTGAAAAACTGTTGGTGTTTAAAACTTAAAAGGCAGAAAGAAAGCGAGCATAACTTGAGAAAATCAAATAAAAGTTAAAAAATAGTGTGGCACAGGCAAAAAGAATAAAAAGAGATAATAGACAACGAGTGCCCAAATTTAGAGAGGCACATAAATACATTCTGAGGATCATTACACAATTCGTAAAAGAATGGAATGTGAGTTGTTTCGAACGGAATTTTTTTGCTACTTCGCATGGAAAAGGAGCGGTGGACGGTGTTGGCGCTGTTGTTAAGCGAAAAGTTTGGCAACTAGTAAAAACCCAAAATCTCATCTGAAAAAACTTTTGAGATTTTCACAAATTAGCAAAAAAATATATATATATATATAAATCGCGTTTTCCTAATTTACGTTGGTAAAAATTTTGTCAAAACTACATCTGACGAAATATCAAAAACATGGATAAATGTAAAAAATATTCCAGCTCTTAAATCATATCATTATTTTTTCGGGCTTTTCCAATGACAATACTATAAGAGTAGCTCGAACAGCTGGGTCTATTAAGCATAAGATACAATGTTAAACGGTTAAATAAACAAATTAATAAATGAATATAAGTAATATAAGAGTAATGAAATATTCTATAATTTTTTTGTAACTAATAAATTTATAATTACAAGGTTAAAAAGATTTTTAAATACATGAATGTTTTTTATATACACAATTTGGTTTAATGGAAAAAGTGTAACGTCCGTAACGTAACGTCCGTAACAGACAAAAATTAAGATTTTTGTTTAACAGGACTACTTAGCCTTCTTTTCTAAGATGGATTGATATGGTCATATATTCCACTTAATTTTTTGTATTTGGACTTTTTTTGTTTATTATGCAAAATTAGCTAAAAAATGTGCAAATGCACATAAGCCTCAAAGTCGACTTCCATTTTTTGTAACGTCCGTAACGGAACTTTAAGCTAGCATAACTTTTTTTCAAAAACAGTTAACCTTTAAGTTTAAAACAAGTTTTAAAGTACTCCCAAAGAATTGCATTTTGCAAAAAATTTCATGAAAATATTCCAATGCTAACGTCAGCTTAGTCAATCTTAACAAGCAAATTTGCGTGCGAATGTAACGTCCGTAACGCAGGATTAACCATTATATTAATACAAAATTTATTAAAATTAACCACCAAGTTTTAAAAAAGTAGTTAATAATTTAGTTTACCATAAAATTATTAAAATTGGTTTAAAAATGTAATTAATAAAAAAAATTTAAAATGGTTGAGATTAAAATTTAAAGGATTTATATTTCCATTCAAATGAATTCCCTATTAGGTATTTAAAAAAAAAACAAGTTAGAGTGCTATATTCGGCTGTGCCGAATCTTTGATACCCTCCACCGACACTTCGAATGTTTTAGTAGTAATATCTGTATGATGTCTATTTATTATTATAATATTTATAAAAACAGACATCTGCATTAAAATTGGTTGCGGTTTAACCCTATATTAAATTATTGACCGACAATCAGAAAGTTGAATGTTTTTTTTTTGCAATTTTAACCAGCATGAGTAAAATATCATGATTCGTAACAGTTTAAGCCGAACCTAAATGATTTTCAGGAGGGCAATTTATATTGAAGCCATGGTAAGCTATGAACCAATCATCCCAAATTCTGCAGAACGATTTCTGGTATTAAAAAACATAAATTTCAATACAGCGGTGCAATTAGTTTAAGCGTTTGCAGTGAATTTCAGAAGGCTGCTAAAATGGAATCTAAGGTAAATTATGGACCGTATATCACAAAATTGCATAACATTTTTTCTGGCCATATGAAGCTAAACTGGAAGAAAGTTTACCGCGTATATAATTATTTAACCAGAGTGGGCTTATATGAGGCCTATGGTAAATTATGCACTGATCTTCACGCAATTTCACAGTCTTTTTCTTCGTTCTATAAAACTGTGATCTACCAAGTTTTGTTATGATAGCGTTATTTTTTTACGTTTTTAGGCGTACTAAACTGTTTTCCGGGAGTAAGGTTTATATGGGGCCTACGTTAAATTATGGACCGATCTTCCCGAAATTTCACAGTCTTTTTGTTAGTTCTATAAAACTTTGATGTACCAAATTTTGTTATGATAGCATTATTTTTTACGGATCAAGGCGTACTAAACTGTTTTGCTGAAGTAAGGTTTATATGAGGCCCACATTTTGATTCGTAGCCAGTGCTGCCAAAAGTAGGGAAAAATCCCTACATGTAGGGTTTTTTGTAACTAAAATAGGAGCGTAGGGAAAATCGGACAGATTTTTTATTTTCGCCAAAATGTAGTTATTTTTTTCTCATATTGCATTGTATACGAAATAAATGCTAAAGAATTTATTTTTAATAATGATTTAACATTTAAAGAAATGGAATTCTTAAGTCCAGAATATATTTTTGGACAAAAAAAGATGAGTACAAGTTTCAACTATTGTCTTAACAATTTAACTTCAGCCCCAATGATCTTTTGTATGAGTGTAGAACAATCGTATAAAATTAATTTTCTGAAATTGTGTAACTAATTTGTTTTGCAACATGGATCTGGAACACTTTTCGATAAAAATGGTAAAGGATGGCTATAATGACAAGGTTGTATTTCAAACTTTATCAAAACTGGTTCGTATTTTGTTTGCTTTACGCAATGCAAATGGTGATGCAAAACCATGGAAGAGGCTGCATTAATTTCGAATATACTAATGGTCACTTAAGAAAATTCAGTTCAAAATATATACATATATTCGGTCATGTCATGGAAAACGAAATCAGGTGAAATTGAAATCAACGAAGATTTTCAATTGAATTATTGTAAAAATCAACGCAGCTTTTCCTGAATTCAAAAGAAGTTCAGGTATATAAAAGGAAATTTTTTTTTTTGAACTTTGAAAATTTGTTCGATTTCATTTTCACGTGACTTTGATGACATGGCCGATTACTTATGTAATTAAATTAAATTATCATATAAATAATATTTTTTTTATAAAGGTTTACAAAACAAATTTTCTATGAAAATTTTTTTCTTAAAACCGTTTTTAAAGTTAAGAAATGTTTATGGGTACATTCACCCTTATCGTGTTTGGCGTATTTTGAAATTAATTTTTTTTTTTTCAAAAAACCTCTTGTTTTTTAATTTAATTTAAAAGTACATAAATTTTTTTAATTTTATTACTTATTTTTTGTTGTTAGAGCTTTACTAAACATATGCGAAAGAAATTAGTTTTTTATAACTACATATTGTTTTTTCTAAGACTTTAATGACTAAAACGCGTAGGGATTTTTGTAGGGAAAATTTTTGCAACGTGTAGGGAAAAATCGGATTTTTTTTAGTATGCGTAGGTATTTTTCAAAAAATCTTCTGGCAACACTTTTCGTACTGAATGGATTTTGCTGGATTTCAATCCCAAACCAAGGACCGGAAAATGTTTTTTTATTTTGTTTCTAAAAAAAATATTTACTGTGCAAGTTTTAAAAATTCTACATTTTACAGAAAATAAAAAATTTCTAAAATAGTTTTGAAAAAAAAGCAGTCGAAAAAAATAAATAAAATAAAGTTTTTAAACAAAACGTTTTCTTTAAAACATAAAATAAAGTATTTTTTAAGTTGTTGCAATAATAGATCTTCAAGCTAATTGTTGTGTATTTTTGTCACTCGGTATTCCTGAAGATGACATCCAAAGGATTTCGAAATATTGAAAAATAAAAAATTTAAAAAGGAAAAAACTGACCTCGAGCTTGAATATTCAGGTATGTGATGGAAAACGATTTTGAAAACAAAACGATTTGAAAACGATAATATCGTTTTCGGTATCTTTAAAAATTGATTTCTAATACATTTTCCTCCGTTTCATTTATATATTCTGTTAAATTCTTTATTAAATATATTAATTAAACTGTATTTTGTACAAAAAATAAAGACTTTACTTCAGAAATGGATTTTAAAATCGGTCGAAATTCATCACACCTGCTAAAAACTATCATTTTGAAAACGATCGTTTTTCATCATATACCTGATTATTTATTATTTTTTTACAAATTATAAAATAAAGTTTTTAAAATAAAACGTTTTCTTAAAAACATAAAAAAACAAAATAATTATATTTAAGCATTGTCATAAAAATTTCATTCTTCAAAACAAATTTAAATAAAATTTATGAAGAGGTTTCTGAGAATACATACATATATATTACATTTTTTTTAAATACATACATAGAAAAAAAATTCTAAAAAAAAACGTTTTAAGAAATATTTTTCAACAAAAAAAAAGTTTTTTAAAAATTTTTTTTTGTTTTTTTTTACAAAAAGAGTTTTGCTTTTTTTTTTTGAAACAATAAATTTTAAACACAGAAAAACCATATTCTTTTTTTCACACACAAAAATTTTTTATTTAAAAAATAAAATTTAATTTTGTGTTTTCCGTTCGTAATTTCCGGTCTTTGTCCCAAACTGTTAGCAATTTGAGAAACAGTTTGTTTAGTTCTTTTGAGTTTTTGGAAAGTGAGCGTGTTTTCAACAGACGGACATGGCTAAATCGACTTAGAATTACTTAAGGACCCAGAATATAAATACTTTATAGGGTCTGAGATGAATAATAAAAAAGTTTCACACGGAATGACAAACTTAGTTACCCTCTTCACAACTAATTGTGGTGGAGGGTATTCATTGTTATAAAGATACTCCATTAAAATTTAATTAAAGCATGGGCTGGCTGTATATCCTGATTGGACAGGATTTATAATTCAAGATTCCGCGTAATAAAAAATTATAAAATTTTATAAAAGAATATCAAGGATAAGGGAGGGCAACATTCCACTGAGTATTTATAGAAAATTACGTAAATAACAGACCTTCTATAATCCGGCAAAAATTATAATTTTATAATGGGTAGATTACCAAGGGTGAACGTGGTACTGGCTAATAGGTGTGGGATGAAAGAATTTAAATTTATGGAAAAGGTATTATTGGTTGTCAAGGAGCTAGGAATATATTAAACTGATTTTTATTCATCATCGCAGGGCTAAACAGACTATAGCATAGGAAAGAGAAGAGGAAAACATCAAAGGGTAACAATAGCCAATATATATTAAATTAGCAAAAATCAACAACTCTATATGTTTCTGCAGATTTAAAAGCTTCCCAAATTCGGATTTACATGCTAATTCTGGCATAAAACAGAACTGAGAAACCGAGCTGCTGATCAAATGCCATTGCTCTGTATGTTCATTATAAATTGAAACGTCGCGACGCGTCGGTTGAAAGGTTGTGCTAGATATCAAGTTCAATAACTCTGTTTAACGAAAAGAAATTTAAAAGCAACCAAATGTGTGTAAAATTTTAAGAAAAAAAACCAAAAAAATACTTTATTTTTCTATAATGCAATACCTTTTTACTGGCTATTATTAAAGTGAATTGTGTTATAGTAGAGTACAAAAAAATATATTATCAACTAAAATTGCACATATAAACTTTTGGCTCATAAAAAAGGGGGAAAAAGTAGCAAAGCATTGCGACAAAATATTAAATAAACAAAAACGCCGGTATTAATATTAAATAAAACATAAATAAAGCTCTTTCTTTTTTCATATTAATAGATCCAAGCAAATAAAAAAAAACGTTTCACATTTTAGATAATTCGAATATTTCAGAGTGAGTTTTTGGTTGTGTAGAATTTATAAAAATAATTGTCTCCCAGTTAATATCTGTACCTAGTAAAAAAAAAAAAAATTTTAAGAAATCGATTACAATTAAAAAAAATTAAATTAAGGTACCATTCGCGACACTGTGATTATATACAAAAAAGTGCTGGTTCACACCGGTCAAGTTTACTTGAACAGTTTTATTTAAATTTTCTTTTGAACTTGCGTTCACGTTCATGCACAAAATTAATTTTTGTTTTTTTTTCCTTAATCTTTGTAGCTTTTTATTATATTACGGATGAAAAAAGAAAAATAAAAACTGACTGGTACGGTCAAGTATGTACCCCTTTCCATTCTCTTTACCCCTCTCTCCTAAAAGCTCAAGACTTGAAGAGTCAAACTTGACCTGTGTGAACCAGCACAAAAGAAATCAATTGTGTGTTAAACTATTGCAAAATCAAAAGTACAAAAGAAAACAAATGAGAATTATATAAATTGTTACAAATAAAAACCAAAAATAAAAAGTGATCATATTAATGGAATAATTAATAGCAAACAGAAGTAATTAAAAACAAGAAAACGAAAAAGCAACCTCAACAAAAAATTATATGTTTCTACAAAAGCACATATTGCTGATCAGAGGCGTAGCTGAGAACGAAAGCAGAACCTTGGAAGGCCTTTCATCGTTACTGTTTGTAAGTAAATATTTTTTTTTGTTTTTAATTTTTTTTTTCTAATTATACTAGTTCAAGTTAATGATTCCTTATTTTTTGGTATAATCTGGTAATAATTCCAACTGATTCAATTGTCATAAGTTAAATATTAAAAATCTGGTTGTGCACATATTTAAACCTTGAACTAATATACTTGATTGTAGTTTTCATTTAATATGATCAATCATCAGTTTCTCCCTACCCCGCTTATTTCCGTTCAATACGGACAATTGATTTTTCGCTGTACTAAAATAATTGAAAACATTTAATAAAACCAAATTCAAAAAGGAAAAAAAACAAAATAAACTTAGAGAATATTTTTATAAATTTAAAAACCAACTCAAGAATATAGAGAAACAAAAAAAAATCCACCCCGATTAAATTGTTAACAACAATAAAACATTTTCGTATTGTTAACGATCAGAACATATACATAAGTAAAACAAAATTAAGAATCAAAAAAAAAAAAAAAAACACAGTAAAACTCACCACTAATAATTTTTACCGAAAGATAAATTGAAGAAAGTTATATATGAGTAAATATTTAGCCAAGTAATTTTATTGTTTTTTTTTTCGATATTTAAATACCCTACGTTTGAGAAAATTCGGTTTTATTTCGGTTTCAGTTACCAAAACTTTTTTTGTTCACTCACAATTGCGAGCCGTTTATATATGCAATTTATATGTGTAAATATAATATAATTGAATTTTTTTTAAGATAATTATGAACATTGGAGTTTTTCTCCTTAGAATCTAATTTTATGTTTAGAATGGTTTATAAATGAATTTTTTTTGTAATAAATATAAAAATCATGAGTAACTTAATCCTTTTAAGACTTCTCCTTTGGGTACTGAAAGTTAGCTTTATGTTTGGGTCCTTCAAAGAATAATGTGTAATGAAGGACAAGGATGGGAGGATTCAGAACACGGGGTTTTAACATCTTCTCCCCTAAGATATTTACACTATAGTAACCTTAATTAAATTAAAAAAAAAAACCCAGTTGTATTTCATTCACTCAAATCGGGCAAATAGTTTAGTTTTAGTACCATTTCAATTTGTTTAACTTATGTCGGGACTCTGTAATAACAATAATAAGTATTGAGGTGATTTGTATGCGATGGCCAAGAACCTCCCCAACCACTGAACCTAGCTGGTAAGATGGGTCCCGCGGACCTATCGTCATACAAATGTTTATGTGTTGAGTTTTTTTTCACCATAGAATTCACATTTCCATAATCATATCAAGAAATTACTTTCCTTGATATATACCACACATGTTTGAAAACACTCATTACAAATAAAAACTGCAACCCTGCTTTTTACTATTATAGTGCGTTGCCGTCTTCTACATCAGGGAGTTCCATTTCTTTGCACAATTGGGAATACCACTACTAACACATTTTTTAATGAACTTTATGATGACACTCAAAAAATATTGTGCGGTCAAAAATGCTTTTGGTAACATCCGTGCAATATTTATTTTTTTATTTCTCGTCTCTGAAACCCACTTTACTCTAAAAAACTGCTTAAGGGTAAATGGGTACCTCACTTACGACACAAAACATCCGAGCGGACAGGCTTGTGGTGGCACAGCCATAATTGTGCACAAACAAGTGAGACACTTTCCAATGCCGGAGTACAAGGAAGATGGTATCCAGGCTACATCAATAAATCTTACATATTTAAAAATCACGTTATCATCCGTATATTTTATTATTTTTATTAATTTCATTTATTTGGAACTTCTACAACAAAACATTGGTTTTAGTGAGTAGAAATCTAATGAAGTTATGATCAAAAGTATTTATCAATAACATAAAAATATACAAATTAATAACATAAAACAGTAGTGCGATTATCTATTCAATTTTAACATAATTTAAATTGTTAAAAATATTTAACAGCAAAGTTAACGTAAATTTTATTCAGTAACTTTTTTAACAATAACGTTTACTGCTAAGTTCTATCTTAAATTTTTAAATTCGTAGTTATTAAAAAAAAAACAAACAAACAAAAATTTTGGCAAATAAAATCCAGATTAACATTTTTAAAATTCACGTTATTTACATACATTTTGCAAAAATAATATAAAAATATTAGAATTTACAAAAAAGCATTAAAAATATTACATTTTAGATGCAGCTTATGAAAATCACTAATAGTGTTTTCTTTACTACACAAAAAATAAGTGTTAGACTTTCCAATCATGCCGCTGTTAGCTAATTTTTGCACATTTCCACTAATTTAGCAATTTTTACCGAATTTTTGGCATTCCTTATAGTTTTAGTGGCGAATTTTCGCTATTTTTGCAAAAAAAAATTTTATATATTCTGAGAATTTGTTTTTTAAGCGATTTAGCGATTTCAAATAAATTTCACGATTTTTTCCAAGTTTGCAAATTTTACCCATGCAGTTTGCAGTTCCTTATAGTTTTAGCGACTTTTAATCTATTTTATGGCTTGTTTTTTTTTCCGATTTTTTGCAATTTCCGCTAGAGTATCAAATCCTAAATGGGGGTTTGTTAGTTTCGAAAGTACTTCAGGTTTGCTCTCGATGACAGTGTTCGGTTAATATACTAATTGATTAACAAAGATGCCATTTGATTGAAATTTTTAGCTATGTCGTTAAAATTGAGTTACTGAATTGCTGTATTGTTACCGTAAGCAATAAACTGTGCCGGTAAAATTAACGTTAACGTTAGTTGTTAAAAATTAGAGAATTCCACTACAGGTATATTATTTTAACAATTAATGTGTTATTACAAAATATAACAAAAGTGAAAAAAGGAATAGTGAAATACATATTTATATACGAAAACAATATTGAGAGCGATAGTAATAACGTTAGCTATTTATGAATAAAATCTAAATAACTGTTGCTTGAAATGCAGGGCGCTGCTGGTTTCTTTAACTGTTGGGGGATGATTGTTCCAGAGACGTATTGCAGTTATACAAAATTTGCCATTCCGAAACTATCGTGTGGTGTCTAAATTGAATAAGATTCTTGTTCCTTCCGAGGCGACTAAAATTTAAACGATTATAGAGATAATTTAGTTCACGAGTGGTTATAATTTTATGCAAATAAACAAGAGTTCGTATTTTCAACAAGTCTTCAAATAGCACCCCGTATATTTTTTTTGAAAGCGGGGTAATATTAATATAATTGCCATCACTGACATAATTTTTTATGCATTAAACATATCTCGTAATGTTGTTAAGAGCAACCTTCAACTTAGGTTTGCTATTTGAATAACAACTTGCAAAGATCTCACTTCCATTGGTAAGGACTGGTTTTAGATATGTTTTCGCAATTAGTACTCGAATTTTTATTGGTGTTACACATTGTGTTTGCCATAGTGTTCTAAGTATTGAGTAAGTTCTGCCACAAGCAAATGTTATATGATCTGACCAAGTTAGTGTGTTGTTAAAAACGAGACCAAGATTTTTTGCCTTATCAACTATTTTAATTTGTTGGCCGTTGATACAGATTTTAGGACGTTGATCTTTTTTCTGGGTTCTCCTTCGTATTATAATACAATTAGATTTTAAAGGATTTAAACTTAAACCATTTATATCTGCCCAACTTGGCAGAACATGCCTCCATGTATTGTTTTTTTGTGCTTATATATAATTGGGCGTCAGCATAGAATCTAATACGGCAATGGTGTAACTTATCAGGTAAATCATTTGCATAAATTGAGAACAGTACCGGTCCGAGAATGGAACCTTGGGGAACGCCCCTAATAATTGACAAAAACTGTGAAGATGTCAAGCTTTAAGTTTCAACATACTGCATTCGACCTTCAAGGTAAGACGATATCAATTTAACCAAAGTTACTGAAAAATTCATAATTTTTCCATGTTTTTGAGCTTATATTGTATGGTCCACTGTATCAAATGCCTTTGAATGGTCTACCAATATAAGCATTACTAAACAGCCATCATCAACTTCCTTTCTAATATCTTCGGAAACATCAGTCAGAGCAGTAATGCAGCTATGGTTAGCTCGGAACCCAGATTGTTTTTCAGTAAGTAGATTGTTTTTATTTATATATTGAACTATCTGCATACGTAAAAGTTTTTCAAATGCCTTTGACAGATATGGTAAAATAGCAATTGGCCTGTATTCAGTCGCAGATTTTGGTATTGGTAGAATTTTGGCTTTCTTCCATCTTAGCGGATAACTGTTTTTTTTATTATTGTGTTGAAAATGTACGTTATAAATAGTAATGGTGGTTGAAGAATAATTTTTATGAATTTTGGATGAATGCCATCAATACCTGTTGCATTCGACTTGATAGAACAACAGCTTTTAAAAACGTCGAACTGATTTACGCACGCGAAATTAAACTTTATTTGTGTCATGTCCTCATTATGATGGTTGACATAACATGAATGATTTGCTTGTCTCATAGGTATATTAACAAAATTTTGATTTATTTTATTTGGATCAAGCACGCTAGCGTTTTATTGGTTGCTTTTAGTATTCACAATGCCAATTTCCTTAATTGCACTCCAAGTAGTCTTTGTAGAAACTGAATTTGTGAATTTCTCAGCATAATAATTGGATTTAGCTATTCGTATTGCTCTTGTTACAGATTTTCTAGCTCCACGATATGTATTATGCAGATCAGATGTTTTAAAGCGCTTCCACCTAGAGAATGCATAGTCTCGAGCTGTTATCAGACGTTTTATTTCCTCATTAAACCACGGTCTATTGCGGTTATTAATTTTTTTAGATTGAATAGGTACTGTTGCGTTATACAGAAATAATATGTTTTCCTCCAAGAAGCCAATCTGATCATCTACTGAATGCATGTACAGTATTTATCGGATATAAGAAACTTAAAAAATCCAGGAAAAAAGTTTCTTATAAGCGTTTTTTTTAATATACAACTATGCATGTAACTTGAAACGTAGAACGCAAGTAAGGCTATAAAAGCATGCGCTGCGTGTAGGCGAAAACGAGTGCTATGGACCTCCAGCTTTAAGCTACGTATAACTACACAGATTCTACTTTTTTGACAGCTGCGTATGCTGCGAAAAAGCGAGTAACGCGTGGTGTGGACCTCCAGCTTAAAAGTAAAAAAAAAAAAAAAAACTTTGTTCTTGTTGTAAAACTGTCAGAAAACAGAGTTGTCCATGCAAATTATATAAATTCTGTGTTGCCGTTGGAAGTCTCTTATATAAATACTTTTTCTATACATTTTGTGATTTCGGTGTTTAAGAAAAATGTTATTTATTTTTTTCTTATAAGCGTTTTTCTTATATGAAACCTTTTTTGTTAGAAAAATCGCAAAAAAGTCATAGTGTTTTTGAAAATATTTCTTTTATGAGATGTTCTTATATCCGAATAAAACTATAGTAAATGCACTCCCAATTAATTTTGAGAAACTCTTCTTCTAAGGTGACATATGTAATTTATACGTTTAAAATTACGAAATTGAATTGTGTTAATACAGGTTTGCAAAGGAATGTCAAATATCATGACAATGAGATCATGCCTAGAAAAGCAGGAGGCAGATAACTGGTCATATTTTTTTTTCACATTATTTTTTATTGAATATATATGAATTAAATATGTACTAACAATAATAAATCAAATCTTAACCTATTACGTTATTTTATGTCCTGCCAGTGCCAGACAAAATGTTCTTCATCACGTGTTCTGTTCACTTATTTAGGTGTTTATCGCTCATCTAATTGGGTAAGTGCTGCAGTGTCTCTTATTCTTAAGCGAGTGTGGCCGCCATGATTTAAAATATTTCGAGCTAGTGGATTTGTAGATCAAGTCTTTTTAAATATTTTATTGCATATTTTGTAATCATGGTTTTAACTAATGGCACATTGAGATCCTTATGAATGTTTGAGTTTTTAACATACCAGGGAGCTGCTGTGATTATTCGAAGAAGTTTATTTTGGCGCCTTTGAATTTTGTCGATATTAGAGGCTGAGGCAGTACCCCCTAGTTGAATACCGCAGCACCAGATAGGCTTTAAGATAGAGTTGTAAAGTAGAAGCTTGCAATCGAGACTAAGGACAGAATTTCTTCCAATAAGCCAATGAATTTGAATGGCTTTTAGTTTCATTTGAGTTAATTTTGCCTCTAGATGGAATTTCCACGTTAATCGCCGATCCAGATGTATACCGAGATATTTTACATGCGAATGTTGAGGAAATATTTGATTATTGATTGTAATAGGGGGCAGGATTCCCGGCGCAAAGTGAATGTTATATGTACGCATTTTTGCTCATTGACCATTATCCTCCATTGTCTTAATCATATTTCTAGTTGAAATATATGATGCTGTAAGTAACGCGATGCTTCTTAACGATTTTCGTGGACGCTTAGAAAAGCTGTATCGTCTGCAAGTGTTGAAGTTTATGTGTAGTTGCTTGTTGGCATGTCCGAAGTATAAATTAAGTATAATAGGGGGCCCAGGATGCTGCCTTGTGGGACTCCAGCGGCAATGAGCTGAGGTAAACTTAAGAAATTTCCTTCTTTAATAATAAATTGACGACCGACCAAGTAGCTTTCTAGCAGCTTGTGTGTGTTTGCTGGTAAATTTTGTTTCAATTTATGTAATAAGCCTTCATGTCAGACTTTATCAAAAGCTTGCGAAACATCGATGAAGAGTGCTGAGCAATATTTCTTTTCTTCAAATGATATTCTTATAACATTTACTTTTCAATAAGTTTGTTCGATTGTGCTGTGTTTTCTTCTAAATCCGAACTGATGGTTTGCAATACATCTATTTTCACTTAAAATCGGTGTTAATTTTGAAACTATTAATTTCTCAAACAGTTTTGACATATTTGATAATAAGCTAATAGGCCTATAAGACTCAATTTTTTTATGATCTTTACCTGGCTTTGGTATTAGTAGTATTCATATATAGCATATAGGAATAGCTGCTCTAGCAGCAACAGGTGGTAACTCGACCGCAATATTGTGAGATATATTTGGTGTAAATACGTTTTTCAAGTGACTAACAAACAGATTTCCTATTTCAATATCGTTTCTTGCCCAACTACCATTTAAGTTTCTTAATGGTGGCTTAGATATAACTGGCCTTTTTAGATTTCTAGCTGCACGCCATAATGAGTAGTCAGATTGTGGAGTTGCATCAAGTTCCTTAAGATATTTTTCTAGAGAAGCCGTTTCTGATTCTGCAGTGACTTTCTTAGACTTTTTGTGCACTCTTTTAATAAAATCTTAAGTTGCGGGGATCTGTAAAGTTGCCACTCTCTTCGAACTCTCCTTTTTTCAGTCAAGAGCCGCTCGACATCTGAAGAATATATTTTATTATTTTTAATATTTTTGGCGGTAACGCTGGAATGTTGAACAGCTAGTTTAAGATAACTGTCAAAGTTAACAATAGAGAGATCCACATTCTCCGGTGTACTAAGCAGAATATTTTCTGTGCAATGGGCACTGAGAAATTTTTTATATTTTAGCCAGTTTATTTTTGTGGCTGGCGTCGCTAAGTAGCCTGACGGAAATACAATTCTATTTGGGTTCAATATAGTAACAATTGTAGGTGTGTGGTCGGATGATAATTCTAAGGAAGCATCAACATGAATCGTTTCTGGGGGATTGATTTTAACCACGCCAAAGTCGATAAAATCTGGAATTTTTTGCTGATCAGTAGGCTTCAACATGAATCGTTTCTGTGGGATTGATTTTAACCATGCCAAAGTCGATAAAATCTAGAATTTTTTGCTGATCAGTAGGCCAATATGTTGGTTGCCCGCTCGCGACCACATTTAAACCAATTTTAGAGATTATGTTAAAAAAACACGACCTTTTGGTGTTATAAGTCGTGACCCCCAGAAGGTATGCTTAGCGTTATAATCGCCCGCGGCCAGGAAACAGGGTCCTAATGATTTATAACATTTATAATATTGGCCTTCTGATATGGAAAATCTAGGTGGAGAGTATAAAGAAGAAATTACTATGTTTCCATTAAGCTCTTCAGCACAAACAGTCGTTGCTTGCAGTAAGTCTTCACGGTGATCACACATAAGGTAGTGTTTGACTCGGGTTTTTATCAAAATGGCAGAACCTCCACAAGCTCTATCTCGAGGGTCCTTGGTGTCATATAGAATGTAACAATTAATTTTATATGTGTTTCTTGAGGTCAGATGAGTTTCATAAACCATCATAACATTAATTTGTTTATTTTTAAGAAAGTATTCTAGTTCATTTTTATGTTGGCGGATGCCGTTTGCGTTCCAAAAACAAATTTTTAAACAGTTCATGGTTTGTTAAGTACAGCTTGCAATAACATCGATTGCATTTTAAGAATTTTCTGCATCATATTACCCATTGTGTTTGTAAAATTATTTACTGTTTGCACTAATGTTTCCATGGTTTTTTCTAGACGACTTAAATTAGAAACTGGAGTTTCATCATTACTTGGCGAGACACCTTGCATTTGCACATGGTTTGATTTTAGGACGTTAGCATAAGAGGTTCTGTTATTACCAGGCTGCGGAGCCTGTATGTCATTTGTGGTTACTTGATTTGTTACCTGCATTTGGGGAGGATTCGTTTTCGGTCCAACCGACTGCTTGACGATATTATAAAAGGACATCCTCTATAATCGGCAGTGTGATACCCGCCACAGTTGCTACATTTTTTTACGTTGGGGTCCGTTTTAGACCTATCGCAAAGAACTGAGCCATGTAATTCACTACATACTAGGCAAACAGGGGGTAAATAGCAGTATGCCTTAATATGACCATACTCTTGACAGCTTAAACATTGAACCGGACCATTTCTTTTGTGCGGGTCTTCTATAGTTATTCTTCTGCAGAGAATATATTTAAAATTTTAGATAGGATGTGTTTCGTTTTTTTTAAGTTTTACGTCGCCGGGTTCAAACTCCACTCGAAAAAGTGGTCGGGGAATTTTTTCTCCATTTTTAATATTTACTACATGTTTTACCTTGAAGCCTTTTTCTTCTAGGAATGTTTTTACCTCTTCTGGGTGCACACATGAGTCAATACCCTTAATCACTACCTGTAGACCTTTACTGCTTTTCAGTTGGTAGGTATAAAAGTTTTTTTTAAGTGTTTCAAAGTTGTTTATTATTTTGCGAAAATCATTCTCATGATTGACTTGTATTTCAGCTATCACCGATATCAAACTCTTTATGAGCTCATTTGAATTTTGCTCCCTAAGATATATCGGGGGAGGCTTGGACGATTTTATGACGTTTGGTGCTTCAGAGGATTCATCCTCCAGAATTGCAAAACGATTTTGAGAATTTATTTTATCAAATGATGGTACTTTTGAGGCCGAAGCAACTGCTGCAGAGGTAGGGCTGCGTCCCCGTTTAAGCACTGTTATGTACCTGTCTATACCAACTTGTACTGTAGGCTTTTGACAACTTTTTACAGGGGGTTTTTGCATTGCATTTGTGTTTGAGTTCATGGTATCATTTCCCACTAAATTTGTTTTTGACGTCACGGCAATACTTGCTGGCCTGGCAACACTTGTCACCAAGTCTAGTTATAGTTTTTTTAATGAGTCACTATCCACCGTTTATGTAAATACCGAGGGCGAGATGGAACGTGTACGAATAATTGGCTTAGCCGTTAGGTAGTTAATATTGTTTTGTTTTGTTTTATTTATTTCTGCATTATTTTCATTGGCATGAACTAAAACGTAAACGTTTCTTTCATTTTGTCTTAGTGTTGTTTTGACTGTTCACTCATGCAAAGAGTTGTTTTTGTTTTTCACCGTTTTGCTTTGCTTTTAATATTTTTATTATTTATTGTATTACAACAAAACAAAAAAATAAGAAATTTAAACTTAAATGTTTTTGTTCAGAATATGTATACATACTTACATACATGTATGAACATTCATACGTATGTATATATTTTTACTTTTTTATTTTATTTAGTTTTATCGTTTTAATTGTTCACTATTATGTTAAATAATTTAAATAACAAAATATATCATTTATTTTTAAGCGTCCATTCGCTGCTGATATATGTCAAAATCAAATGTGATTAATTAATAGTTCAAATCTAATGCGGGGTTAAAAATACACGTCTGTATCACAACAAAGCACAAACCGAACTGGTCATATTTAAAAATTTTTTCCTTATCGGAGACAAAAAATAAATCGATCAAAGTGTTACTAGATGATGTGAAGTGTGTAGCGCTGCTAGTATTTGCGGAAATAAGGTTAAATAATTTCATATTCTGTGATAAGTTTGATTCAACAAGCAGATTAGAGTTGAAATCGCCTGCGATAACAACATCACTATAAAGTGGTGTAACATCAGCTAAAGTTTCGTAGAAATGGGTAAAACCGATGTTATTCCTGGGTCGGTAGATGCAACCAACAAGAAATTTCCTTCCCATACAAGCTGCCTCAATAAAATGATATTCAACTTTGTTGTTATTGTCTATTATATCATTGCTTTTCCTCTTCACCGTACAGTTTACTCCTTTTTTACATAGATCGCCACTCCACCATAGCCATCCGATCTATAATTTCTGAATAGATTGCAACCCGAAAGTGAGACCAGGGTATCAGTAATATGTCTGCCAAACCACGTCTCAGAGACACATATTATATGAAAACCTGAATTTTTAAACATATATCTAAATTCGTCGATTTGGTTAACTACAATTTGAGCGTTAATGTGACAAACTTTTAAGCCCCTTCTCTGCGTGGCAAGAATTTTACCATGGAAGCCGTTACGTCTCTAGGAAATGTACTTTTATCCCTTATTGAACTCAAACTTTAGATATATAATGCTAAATACCCTACCAGCAACGGTCAAGCAATATATATTTGATATAAATGTTTCATCAAAACAAGTACAGTTATTTCCGCTTAATTGAGTTTCTAAAAATGCACGACTTTTGACGCAATTAAACGGGAACTCAATTAAGTAGTACTCAGTTAATTGAATCGCCGACGCAATTAAAAAGAAAATCGCTTAATTAAGCAAGATGTGCAATAAAGGAAACACCCATGTGTAGATAGAAAATAAAACTCATTTCTTTATTTAATATGTTAAAAAATGGTTTAAAATAATTTTTTTACGTTTGTGAAGCAAAAACACATAAAGTAGAGAGAAACAATTAACCGAAACAATTGCTCTTGAAATAATTAAGCGAATGACGCAATTAAACGGAACTCAATTAAACGGGTATTTTTACATAGACAATAATACTGAATGATTTCGGTACATGATTTTAAGTGCAATAAAAAGGGAAACTCAATTAAGCGGGGCTCAATTAACCGAAAATAACTGTAATTGATATTAGACATAAATAAAGTACATAACTTATAGAATGTTTATATAGGTATGAAAATAAAGAGTGTCTATATAGGTATAAAAACGAAATATCAATTGATGTTCTAGTTGTTAGATTCATGAAAAAGCTGGTTTGGCTCATCGTACAGTTCAATACGTATTGAATCATCAGAACCATGTTTGTCCCCCTAGACATAAAATTGCACAGGATAAATTATTTACTCTATTTTTTCGACCTTTTAATTTTATTTCTTCCTTTTTTTAAGTCAAGCTCAAGGCCAGGTTAAGAAAAATATATTAATTTATTATACATATATCCAATATTTCGCTGCCACAATGGACAGCTTCTTCAGGGATCTTAAAATTTAAATTAAATAACAAAAATTGACAACATGAAAAATAAATACTAAAAATAATACACAGGAAACAAAATTATTCTATTACATTTTTCTAAACTTATTCAATTTCCTATTTTATTCTTATAAATTAAATGTCTGTAATTTCTAATTACTAATTAGTTCCTCACACGATTTATCGTCTGATCATTCACCTTCAATCCTTATTCTAAAAGGAAACTTTGATAACGCAGCTGAAAACTTTATTTCCTATCCAAACAAAAACACAAATTGGTTCAGCTATAAAATGCATGTGAGCTCTCATCTATCTCAGAGCGTTTCCCTAAAAAATTCATCTGACATCCAAACAGCTGTCGACCGACTTACGGATGTCTTGGATTCTGCTGCAAGAAATGCAACCCCAATCAAGCGTACAATAAAGCGTGGTCCGCAATTCACATCTGTGGATATAAACACCCTTGTCAGGGAAAAAAGGAAGTTAACAGGACAATGGCAAAATATTCGTTTCCCAACCATCAAGGCCCAACTGCGGTTATGCCAGGCAACTCTACGCAACAAACTGAGAGAGAAAGACGACTCTGCAGTAGAAGGCTATCTAAACAGCCTAAATGGCACAAAAAACTCCAATTACAGCTTATGGAAGGCTGTAAGACATATGCAATGCCCTATTACCCACGAATCTCAACTAACCGTACCTAGGCCAAAAACACTTGGAGAAAGTTTTCACGCCCCATGATGCTGATACTTGTTCCTGTCGTCCAATAATTCCTGATAAAGTTAACGATCCAATCAAATTTAAATTAACCCAAGTAAAATCAGCGATAGAAAATGCCAACATTAAAAAATCTCCCGGTCCTGACCGCACCACAGGCTGAATGATAAGAAACTTACCTACGTCTGCTTCAAGAATCTTGCTGCTCATATTTAATGCGATGTTACGAGTGGGCTACTTCCCATCCTCTTGGAAGACCTCTACAATTGTTATGATTCCTAAGCCAGGAAAATATAATAGTCAAATTACGTAGTACAGACCAATAAGCCTACTATCAATATTATCAAAGCTATTCGAAAAAATATTCCTTATAAGTATAACTCCCTTTTTTAATGAGCACGCAATCAATCGAACAAGTGCATAGAATTGTTACCCAAATTAGATCAGCGTTTGAGAGAAAGCACTGTTTATAGACATTTCCCAAGCATTCGTCAAAGTTTAGCATTATGGGCTGATCATTAAAATAACACGAGCACACATACTTCTACGTTTACAAGAAGACACAGCATTTGTTAGTGTTAATCAGGACCCAAAAGTTGCATCGCAGCATTTACAGACCCACATCAATGAACTAGAAGCCTGGCTAGAAAAATGGAAAATAAAGGTTAACCCGGATAAATGTTCTCACTTAACTTTCACGCTCAGAAGACAAACGTGCCCTGCTGTAAAAATAAATAGCATCACCTTTCCGGTAGAAAGCCAGGAAGAAATAAAAACGTATTCAGTGAAATACATAGATAAACTAATGATCCATCCCAACTACCTCGCTCGGGATCTAATAATGTTCAAAGGTCACCGGAGGCTGAAAAGATCCGACACTTTGAGCCTAGCAGACTTTTTTGACACTTGAATGCAATTAATTAGCGGTTACATTGGTAACGGCTAACAAATACAAATAAGAATTAAGATTAAGCTTTGAATACATATTGTAATTTTCGACAAGAAAAATTGAATAAAAAAAAAAAATTAATATATTTATTTAGAGTCTAAATTTTAAGACTTAAATGCAGAATAATGTAACATAACATTTCATAACTTTACATGCGAAGCAAAGAACTTTGTAAAATTGTAATTATTTGAGATTTAAAAACAATTTTTTATATTTCAGATAAAAATGCGATAACCGATATATTATCAAGGAAAGAATATTATATTCTAAGTTGTGTGTGTTAAGTTATATTAATTTGTAATTTTCAGAAACAAAAAGACGTATCATCAACGAAAGTATATTTGTATTAAGTGTAACAGATATTTAAAATATTAAATAATTAAATATTTGTGATAAATAACCGGAAAAATAGAATATATATGCACATGATAATCACACGATTAATATGAAGCATCATTCGGCTTGCGTAGACATGGTAAAATAGTTTACTTTTCTGATGCAGCGCAGGCTGTACTGCATTTAACAATGTGGCGAATTTATATTATTATAGATATTATGACTATTATGTATAATGAAGTTTCCTGATGATCTGGCCTAAGAAACCAGTGAAATGCGCATAGGAATAGCTTATCCCATCAACAATAAATTTCAAGTGTTTTTGTCAAGAATAAAAACTGGGAATTAAGCACGAATAACAAAATCTTTAAAATTAAAATATTTTGTATTTCCAAAAATTGAAATTACTTTTTGATAAAACAGGCAAGTGCACGGCCTAAAAAACACTTTATTGACAACATCTTTGTAAATTGTTGTTGTTTTTATTTTGTTTTTCTTAACCTACTTACAACTACAATTAATGTTGAGAGAATTTTAACTAATTGTAGTGGGGAATGTAAGATGAGATAAACCCACTGTTGTTTATTGTTGATGTGTTTTGTTTAAACTTTGATATTATTACAAGTAGAACTGTTGCTATAATTCTTATACGTTTAACAGTTTTATTTGGTTTAATATCTTTAGTTTTTCTAAAATCTTTATGGATGAAGTTTCCTGATGATCTGGCCTAAGCAACCAGTGAAATGCGCATAGGAATAGCTTATCCCATCAACAATAAATTTCAAGTGTTTTTGTCAAGAATAAAAACTGGGAATTAAGCACGAATAACAAAATCTTTTGAAATTAAAATTTTGTATTCCCAAAAATTGAAATTACTTTTTGATAAAACAGGCAAGTGCACGGCCTAAAAAACACTTAATTGACAACATCTTTGTAAGTTGTTGTTGTTTTTATTTTGTTTTTCTTAACCTAATAACAACTACAATTAATGTTGAGAGAATTTCAACTAATTGTAGAGGGGAATGTAAGATGAGATAAGCCCACTGTTGTTTATTGTTGATGTGTTTTGTTTAAACTTTAATATTATTACAAGTAGAACTGTTGCTATAATTCTTATAAGTTTAACAGTTTTATTTGGTTTAATATCTTTAGTTTTTCCAAAATCTTTATGGATGAAGTTTCCTGATGGTCTGCGCATAGGAATAGCTTATCCCATCAACAATTAATTTCAAGTGTTTTTGTCAAGAATAAAAACTGGGAATTAAGCACGAATAGCAAAATCTTTTGAAATTAAAATTTTGTATTCCCAAAAATTGAAATTACTTTTTGATAAAACAGGCAAGTGCACGGCATAAAAAACACTTAATTGACAACATCTTTGTAAGTTGTTGTTGTTTTTATTTTGTTTTTCTTAACCTACTTACAACTACAATTAATGTTGAGAGAATTTCAACTAATTGTAGTGGGGAATGTAAGATGAGATAAACCCACTGTTGTTTATTGTTGATGTGTTTTGTTTAAACTTTGATATTATTAAAAGTAGAACTGTTGCTATAATTCTTATACGTTTAACAGTTTTATTTGGTTTAATATCTTTAGTTTTTCTAAAATCTTTATGGATGAAGTTTCCTGATGATCTGGCCTAAGCAACCAGTGAAATGCGCATAGGAATAGCTTATCCCATCAACAATAAATTTCAAGTGTTTTTGTCAAGAATAAAAACTGGGAATTAAGCACGAATAACAAAATCGTTTGAAATTAATTAAAATAGTTATTTAAACTGAGGATGTTTCTTGATTACTTAATTTAACTTTTTTTTATTACCAAATGAAGTCTTATATGTATGTGAGTAATATGTAAGATGCATCTATTTTCTATTCAGCAAAATAAACTTTATACGTTCCCAACTATGACTCAAAAGGAAAAGGTTTTGCGGAAGATGTGCTTTAGCTCTACCGCTCGGGTTATTAGATGTGTCATTTAGATAATTACTTGATAATCACTTCAATTATTATTAAACAACAATGTTGCCAACCTCACTAATTAAAAGGAATGATTAATTTATGTCATAACATAACATAATTTGTAAAATCTTTATGTATTCATTTAAGATAATTTATGATTTAAGAGTATAAACTAAATTTATAAGAGTATATACATTTTACATATCTTTTCAAACTAATCAATAACATATAATGTTAGTATAATTAATACGTATTCTTAAGGGGTTAACATATTTTATATTAAGTAATTAAGGTGAAACATTCAGACTTATTATTTTAAAGTTACAACTCTAAAATAATTATATTGAAATTTTACATTCTTAATTAGTTTTAAGTATATAATAATTTCATATTATTTAGGCCTATTAAGAAAACAAAAAAATACATGGTGTATTAAACGACCCCCTTAGATAATTATAAAAATAAAACAAAATATTTAAATTTAGTACATAACAATCCAAAAAGGTAGCAATGCAAATATAACTAGATAAAACTGTTTTTTTTTTTTTTTTTAAATTAAATTTTAATAATACATCATCCAAAACTGATTGTTTACAAAAAAAATCTGTTACATAACCTTCTTTAAAGAACTAGTTTATGTAGTTCGAAAATAAGGAAAATATCAAATTTTTAACAAGAGTTTCGTGGGGCCAACTTTTTTTCTTATTTTGCATTTAATGTAAGGCGGCAGAAGTTTTGCGTTAATTCCCTTCTTCATATCCGATTGTTGGAAACTTTTTCTTAACACCTCCTTCTCATGAAGGTTAGACATTCCCTGACATTACCCTGAGGTTCATCTAAAGAATTTATTTTCCGAAGGATGGGGTAAGCCGAGCCGTGTGTTATCATGTTGTGCCCAAAAGAACAAAAATACGGTGAACATTTGATAGCGTCGTGGTAATCGCTTCTAAAAATATTGGCAATTTTATAGACGTACATGTCCCACCTGTCTTGTTTTTCTTTTATTAAAATACGAAGTTTTATAAGAAATTCGCGGTTTGTTCTCTCAGACACATTTGCTTGTGGGGAGTTTAATGCTGTCTTAATGTGGGAAATACGGTAAACTTTTAGGAAATCGGCCATTTGAGATGACACAAATTGTTTTCCGTTATCCGAGTGGATATATTGGGGAACTCCAAACTGGTGGAAAATATTTTCTTCAATAAATTTTATTATGGCAGAACTTGTTGCCTTTTTAAGCGGTTTTAAGAATATGTATTTGGTAAAATGGTCTACTGCAACGAAAACTGTCGAATTGGCCATTTTAGTTCGGGGATATGGGCCCAATAAGTCCATGTATATCCTCTGAAAGGGACGTTCAGAAATGACCTGTCGACCCATAGGTGGCCTAAGTGTTTGGTTTGTGGGCTTGACAAGTTTACAAACCTGACAATAAGAGACGTACCGTTTAATATCACGCGCCATTCCTGGCTAAAAGTAATTTTTCCTTATCCTGTTCAACGTTTTTGCAAAGCCCCTGTGACACGATTTTAAGACATGATTCATTTCAATAGCCCGTTCGCGTAGTTCTCTGGGTAACCACAATATCCATAGCGATAATTCTTCAACAAACTCTCCCTTACGAAACTTAAATTATGATAAATATAATCCCCAGAAACTGTTGTGTCCGGGAAACTGTTAGGATTTTTCAAAATTTCGGTCCTTAACACCGCATACTCGTCCGATTTGAAAAATGGAGAATTAAGGTCAATTTCGGATGGTGAAACTGGTAGAGAAACTTCATCTATATCTAGCCGTGACAATGCGTCAGGTACGACGTTAGCTGATCCCTTCCTATAATCTATTTCAAAATCAAAACTCTGTAATTTCATGCTCCAGCGCCCAAGACGTCCTGATAAATCCCTTTGGGACATTAACCAGCGGAGACTGGAGTTATCTGTAACTATTTTGAAGGGAAGGCCTTCTACATAAGGCCGAAATCTTTTAAGGCACACAATAGCAGCGAGGCACTCCAGCTCCGTGACCGTATAGTTCTTTTGGTTTTTATTCAATTTCTGGGAAACATATGCCACTGGGTGTTCCCTGCCTTCTTTGTCGGTTTGTGTAAGTACGCCACCCTCACCTACACGCGACGCATCACACTGAATCGTAAATGGTTGACTAAAGTCCGGCTGCACGAGTAGTGGAGCAGATGTCAATGCCTTTTTAACTTGGTAAATGCAGTTTCTGCATCAGCTGTCAATGAAAATTTGTCTCCCTTTTTTAAACAGTCGGTAAGTGGAGCTGCTAGTCCAAAAAAGTTGGGAATAAACTGGAGATACCACCCGGTCATACCTATGTATCTCATAATCTGCCTCGGACTTTTAGGCAACGGGAAATCTAAAATTGCCGCAACTTTGCTTTTGTCGGTCCTTAAACATCCCTGTCCCACCACGTACCCTAGGTACTTTATCTCCTTCTGACAAAACCGACTTTTCTCGACGTTGATAGTCAAGTTCGCACTTTTCAAACACGTTGCAACCTCGTGCAGCATATCAATGTGGGTCCTAAAGTCTTTCGTGCAAACAAGCAGGTCATCTAGATAGATGAAGACGTTTTCACGGAGTCGACTGGGAATAGTTTTGTCCATTAGACGACTCATCCTTTGTGCGGCGTTGCAGAGCCCGAAAGGCATTACTGTAAAGTGATACAGTGGCCGGCCAGGTACTGCGAATGCCGTTTTTTCTTTGGAAGGCTCATCTAAAGGTATCTGCCAAAAGGCGTCTTTTAAATCGATACCTGTAATATAGTGAGTATCCTGTAACCGACTCAAGAGCCCATTGATATGAGGCAATGGATACGCGTCCTTCTTTGTTAATGTATTCAGCTTACGTGAATCGAGGCACAGTCGAATTTTACCGGGTTTCCTAACTTACACTATCGGGCTACAATACGGACTGTTACTCTCCTCGATTACCCCTAAACGTAACATTCATCGAGCTCGCCATATGCCTCGGCCTTTCGTGGAGGAGATAATGGATAATGTTTAATTTTAAAAGGTTCCGAATCGCCCGTATCTATGGTATGTAAATCCAATGAAGTGCGGCCTAAGCCCAGGTTGCTGAATGAAGGAAATTCCTCCATAACACGTTTCAATTGGAAAAGCTGTAAGTCTGTTAAATCATGCATATTACTGTTAATATCATTACCAAACGTTTCACCGTCTAACGAAATATCGGATACAAAAAGTTAGTTATACCTAAATATACAGACTGTTTCAAACTAGGGGATAAGTAAAAAAGAATATTCTTGGAATCACCATTGTAAGTAGTGTTCATCTCTAGGAACACAATGACATTCTGTCTGCTCCCATCGGCGGTCCTCAATGCACTACGAATTGGGGTATAGTCCAAATTAAGTTTGGCTAAAAGGTCCAAGCAATCCTTCCCTAAAACACTGATTGAGGCTCCAGAATCGAGAAGCCCGAATAATTCAACAGTACCAAAATAAACCTTCGCGTATGGCCTGCTATCCTTCATTTCATTTAAAACTGTTGACTCTACTATTCTCCTAAATTCCTTTCTCCTCTTATATCTTTCCCTGCACTTAATTATCTTCCTCGGTACTAGATGATCTCTTAAATATCTCGCCCTCTTCAGTTTATACTCTAACATTTTCTGGTGGAAAGAATCACCAATCTTTTCATTACCGTCCATTTCATAATATATACCCTTATCCGCAGCCAAATCCGTAGTTACTTCCCTATTCCTAGTCTTGTCAAATCCAGAGTGGTGAACTTGTCTTTTAAAATCAATAGTAGAGGGATTTTTGTGGGAAAACGAGGGACCCTCCCCTACTCGTTCTGGTTCCCGTTTTTTGAGTGGTTTTTGCACTGAGGAGCAGTAATATTCTTTTCGCCACATCTAAAGCAAAATAGGTTGCGTTTCTCCGATGGACAGTCGTAAAAGGAATGTCCGATTTGGTCACAGTTCCAGCACTTAAAATGTCGTGTGTCCAGATCCTTACGTTCCTTGCTACGACTACCTTGATATCTAAACGCGGCTTCTTCATCTTCCCCATCAGCTAATTCCTGTATGTTGTTACCGGACTCTATTTCCGAAATATGTTTGTTTTGAAATCTAATCTGTTGTTTCCTAAGAACGTACTTCTCAGCCCTCCTTGCGCTATCCCTTAAATGATCCAGACTAAATAGGTCTGTCGCAAACAAAAGTGACCCAAGAGATTCCTTAACGTTATTCTTCATTAGTTCTTTCATTTTATTTTCATTCATTGGTTGCGAGAGACGGGAATTCATAGCAATCATTTCCGAAAAATAATCATCAAATGATTCTTTGGGCATTTGCCGGCGTTCAATCATCCTAACAATTTTATCGCAGTCGTTTTCCATTTTACCATATTGTTTAGTCAAAGCAAATTTAATCTTATCATATTTAGAATTTGGATGCTGTTTTAAAAATGACCAAAACCAAGTATCTGCTTTACCCTTTAAAAGAGTATGAAAGTTGGAACTTATATAGTCGTCAGAACAACAATATCTGGTTTTAAGTGTGTCAACTTTGAACAGAAAATCGCTTACATCATCAGAGCCGTCGTACGTGATCTTCCACTTGTCCATCCTAACCAGATCGCTCAAGTAATTACCCCCACTTGAGTTGTAATTGATGCTTCGATTGTGAAACGAAGGGTTGGTTGCATCATTTCTATTATTACCAGAATTATTGAGATTTCTTGGGAATTGGTTATAAGAAGCAAAATTTCTGCTGAAGCCATCTAATAACGACTGCCGTAAATTGGATATTTCCCCCATAAAATCATGGTTAAGTGTCGGAACACGTTCTAACCTAGAAGTTATAACATTTAAATCATTACCAGTACTTGATGGATTTGGCCGAGGTCCGCTTGGTAAGCCATTAGCTCCGTTTTCGTCATCCATATTGACTGTCGATTCGCCAATTTGAAAAGGAGACTGTAAATTGCCCTCTATAATTTGTGTTACCAATGGGCTTTTCGCTATTCTATGTTCTGACGAATAAGGCCTATTAGAACTGTCATTCATGGAATCTGATAAAATTATAGTTCCAGCTCTAGCTCTAGTTCTAGTTAAAATAGGACTCTTAGTAATTCGTGGCTTAGGTACGAAAGGATTTTCCGAATTTTCATCAAACGTGTAATCCATCTCGCTATCACTAGCTGGTTTCTCATTACTTCCTGGTCTGCCCCTTCTCTTTGACATAACTTACTAACAAAATCTCTAAATTAAATTATCTACAAATTGTCCAACGACAGAATTATATATATATGTATATAATTTTTTTTTTTTTTTTTCTTTAATATTCTTACACTAATCGGGTAATGCTTAACTTAACGTCAATGACGAAGATAAATAAAAACATTCCATAAACAAATTTTTCCTCCCTCCACGCGTTTGAAAACAATTACAAAATATCTTTGATCCTATTCCTGTGTCGCAATTGTAATTCCCGATTTAAACCGCATACCACATGACTTACACGCAACAGTAATCAACTATTGAAGCTAAGGTGATGAAAATAATTTTCTTATCCCATGAAAGTAGCTAGACAAAATTCAATAGCAACTAAAAAGTGAATGCCTACCTTCATATCAAGATAATCATAGGGGAGATTAAAATGACTCTTTACTACAAAATAGGTAAAAGTACCACATCTGGCTAGAAATAGAAGTAAAAGTTATATATGGAAAAAAAGGGGACACATAAAGTGCAGTTTACCTGATCAAAATAAGCTTAAAAAAAATTCATAATTAGATAAAGACAAATTTACAAAAAGGAAAAAAAACCGAATACGACATTACTGCCGAACCCGTTAGGCGCCATTCTATTTATGTAGTAAATTTTCTTTAAATTTTAAACTTTTAAAATTATTAACTTTTAAACCCTTTTGTGTTGGCCAATATGGTCGGTGCTTGGAAACTTGAATGGGCTGAGCTCGCCGGATTGGGGAGGGTTCTTGACCATATGTGACCTAAACTCCTACATAAATAGAAAGAAAACAAATTCTTCCAAGACTGAAAATCTAAAAAAACAACTTACAAATCGGGTTATTGTGCTAAAGGAATTGGAATTTGTTTATAAAACTGTATGGATGACAGATGGTTTATCATCAGGAACATTTTGAAAACCCACCCTCGTACACATAAGACACATTTGTGTTCCTAAAATTTTTATTTTGTATCTTCCCTAAAATTTTAATCATATGTATTTATAACATCTTACGTAAAATTGGCTTCATTCTTAGCACTCCCCCAAAAGATAACTTCTACTCAAAATTATTCGTCATGACAATTCAAATTAATTTATTAAAAAAAAAATTCATTAACAATAGTAAAACTAGAGCACATACTACTAAATTCAATAACATAAGTTATCTTTTTTGTTTTATATATAAAAATAGTTAAATTTATAAATATATAGTTTTAGGCTTAAACATTTCAATTAAACGCATGTTAATAAATGAAATGTATGTACATATATTATAACTTACTGAGTTTAAAAGCTGCAGATTTATTGTTTGATTTTATCCTCATTTTTTCTCTTTTACTGTGTTCATTGCATAAGGCGATGGTTTGAGCTCAAATCATCCATGGAACTGTAACTTTGAAATGTTATAGTGCTAAATTAAATTAGATAAGAAATAATATACATAAATTGTCTAACATGCTGTATTTATAAATTAATATTGATATTAAAATATCGTTATAACATTAGTTTACAGAAAAAAAAATTAAATGCAAAATTGAATGTTCAATTTATACACTTAACTGTTCAAGAGATTTTAAAATTTACGTTTATCGATCGAACGTTAAAGGTATAATTTGAACTCTTTTCCTTTCCAGCTGAAGGCACTGTATTCAAAGGTTTACTCTTATTACTTTACTTCTTCTTCTTCGTCTTATTTATACGTATCAAATTATTTCTTGTTGAAGATATTACATTATTGTTGCTTTTTGCTTTTTATTCTTTTTTTTTATAATTATATTGAGTACAGCAATGGGCAATTATTAAGCAAGCAACCGGTTAAGCAAGCAAGAGTTAATAAAAAAGGTGGACTCTTGACTTAAACATGTGGCGTGTGCTGGGTTACTTGATAAAGTCATACATACATATGTATGGATTTTTCACAAAGATTAATCAGTTCAACTTTGATTGATTAATTCCTACACCAAAACCCTGAGAAATAATTATTACATTAATGAAATAATTATTTCAGAAATTCACAAGAACTTGCCAATTAAAATTGGGCTTCATAATTAATTAAAATAGTTATTTAAACTGAGGATGTTTCTTGATTACTTAATTTAACTTTTTTTTATTGCCAAATGAAGTCTTATATGTATGTGAGTAATATGTAAGATGCATCTATTTTCTATTCAGCAAAATAAACTTTATACGTTCCCAACTATGACTCAAAAGGAAAAGGTTTTGCGGAAGATGTGCTTTAGCTCTACCGCTCGGGTTATTAGATGTGTCATTTAGATAATTACTTGATAAATATCTTACATATCTTTTCAAACTAATCAATAACATATAATGTTAGTATAATTATACGTATTCTTAAGGTTAACATATTTTATATTAAGTAATTAAGGTGAAACATTCAGACTTATTATTTTAAAGTTACAACTCTAAAATAATTATATTGAAATTTTACATTCTTAATTAGTTTTAAGTATATAATAATTTCATATTATTAAGGCCTATTAAGTAAATAAATAAATAAATAATAATTACATGGTGTATTAAACGAACCCCTTAGATAATTGTAAAAATAAAACAAAATATTTAAATTTAGTACATAACAATCCAAAAAGGTAGCAATGCAAATATAACTAGATAAAACAGTTTTTTTTTTTTTATTAAATTTTAATAATCCATCATCCAAAACTGATTGTTTACAAAAAAATCTGTTACATATCTTCCTAATTTAAGTCCCTAATTTAACTACCGAAACTTATAAAAAGATTTTCATACAACCAATCCCTAATAAAAACGGACAAGGAATAATGATACACGCAAACAACTATTTGACAGACGGTAAAAACATGTACGAAAACACTAACAAATTATCTAAATTAAGAAAAATAAATGATAAATGTATTCAAAACATATTAAGAAAAGACAAAATGATCTGCTATAACCATCCAAACAATAGTGTCAGCATTATTGAAATTGGATCGAATGTGATAGTAACCACTAATGTGGATATTGAAATTAAACAAACATGTAACCAATTCCCGTTCGCACTAAAGGGACATTATCTGATTTATATTGAAAATTGTAAGATACTACTTGACAAATGGTACAGTAAGCAATTATATCAAAACACTGTAATCATACCAAATCCCTTCCGGACCATTGAAATATCTAACGACACTAACTTAACCTTAAGACAACTAGAATATGAGCATATTAACAACACAAACATTATAACCGAACTTAAAACTAACCAAAAGATTCACAATTACACCACCTATACCATCTTGACAATAATAATCATTACCATATCCATATGCCTTATTAAAAATAAGAAAACTGTTGAGCAAACGGCCATCTCAGTAAACTTACCTTCACTTCCCTTGGAACCCGGGATAAGCTCTTTGTCTGGGGGTGTTATGACATCATCCACATCTAGATTGCCCTTTGCTTAAACAAAATGCCCTTACACTGCATTTTCCCACAGTAGAAGCTAAGTAAAAACACAACTCTCTGGTTTCAATAATTTTTGTTATTTTTTTGTCAACATAAAACCCCTTACACTGCATTTTTCCACAGTAGAATTATAAGTATAAACACAACACTCTGAATACAATAATTTTTGTTATTTTTTTTATGTATGTTTTATCAGACAGCACAATACAAGTGAATTGTGTGTGTGAGTATGGTTTCAAATACAATGTACACAACAACTTAAAAGTTAAAATAAAATTCATTACTATTTCAACCGTCAAACTTAATTGTCGTTTTATTAATTATTTGATTTTAAGTAATCAATACTATACATATATGTAACATACTTTCAGGCTTTACAAAGACACCTTTTTTAAGGCATACTTTCAGGCATACACAAACGTAAAGGTAAAAGAAAATTTAAAGTTTTTAACCTCAAAAGTGGTTTTTGTGGTTATTTATATAAAAAATTCAAATATATATCATTTGTTATATATATTTTTAATTTTGGGGATTGTCTTTATTATACATATATACAAATATATTTAAAAAAAACTTTGTTGTTAATTTTAGTAAGTAAAACAAAAAGATATTTTGTGAAAAGTTAATAATTAAAACTAATTGTTATTTTATGTAAATATAATTTTTTATGTAAGAAATACTTTAGAAAAAAGTATATAAAATAAATTTAACTAAATTAAATTAAAAACATCAATAAAAAAATAATTAAAGAAAAGAAAAACTAATTTCAAAAGATTTTGTTATTCGTGCTTAATTCCCAGTTTTTATTCTTGACAAAAACACTTGAAACTTATTGTTGATGGGATAAGCTATTTCTATGCATTTCACTGGTTGCTTAGGCCAGATCATCAGGAAACTTCATCCATAAAGATTTTAGAAAAACTAAAGATATTAAACCAAATAAAACTGTTAAACGTATAAGAATTATAGCAACAGTTCTACTTGTAACAATATCAAAGCTTAAACAAAACACATCAACAATATACAACAGAGGGTTTATCTCATCTTACATTCCCCACTACAATTAGTTGAAATTCTCTCAACATTAATTGTAGTTGTAAGTAGGTTAAGAAAAACCAAATAAAAACAACACAACCACTTACAAAAGATGTTGTCAATTAAGTGTTTTTTAGGCCGTGCACTTGCCTGTTTATCAAAAAGTAATTTCAATTTTTGGGAATACAAAATTTTAATTTCAAAAGATTTTGTTATTCGTGCTTAATTCCAAGTTTTTATTCTTGACAAAAACACTTGAAATTTATTGTTGATGGGATAAGCTATTCCTATGCATTTCACTGGTTGCTTAGGCCAGATCATCAGGAAACTTCATCCATAAAGATTTTAGAAAAACTAAAGATATTAAACCAAATAAAACTGTTAAACGTATAAGAATTATAGCAACAGTTCTACTTGTAACAATATCAAAGCTTAAACAAAACACATCAACAATAAACAACAGAGGGTTTATCTCATCTTACATACCCCACTACAATTAGTTGAAATTCTCTTAACATTAATTTTAGTTGTAAGTAGGTTAAGAAAAACAAAATAAAAACAACACAACAACTTACAAAAGATGTTGTCAATTAAGTGTTTTTTAGGCCGTGCACTTGCCTGTTTATCAAAAAGTAATTTCAATTTTTGGGAATACAAAATTTTAATTTCAAAAGATTTTGTTATTCGTGCTTAATTCCCAGTTTTTATTCTTGACAAAAACACTTTAAATTTATTGTTGATGGGATAAGCTATTCCTATGCATTTCACTGGTTGCTTAGGCCAGATCATCAGGAAACTTCATCCATAAAGATTTTAGAAAATCTAAAGATATTAAACCAAATAAAACTGTTAAACGTATAAGAATTATAGCAACAGTTCTACTTGTAACAATATCAAAGCTTAAACAAAACACATCAACAATAAACAACAGAGGGTTTATCGCATCTTACATTCCCCACTACAATTAGTTGAAATTCTCTCAACATTAATTGTAGTTGTAAGTTTTTTTGTTTTTTTTTTTTTTTTTTTTAAATTCCCTAAGTAGGTTAAGAAAAACAAAATAAAAACAACACAACAACTTACAAAAGATGTTGTCAATTAAATGTTTTTTAGGCCGTGCACTTGCCTGTTTATCAAAATGTAATTTCAATTTTTGGGAATACAAAATTTTAATATCAAAAGATTTTGTTATTGGTGCTTAATTCCCAGGTTTACTCTTATTACTTTACTTCTTCTTCTTCGTCTTATTTATACGTATCAAATTATTTCTTGTTAAAGATATTACATTATTGTTGCTTTTTGCTTTTTATTTTTTTTTTTTATAATTATATTGAGTACAGCAATGGGCAATTATTAAGCAAGCAACCGGCACAGATCTGGGTATATTGAAGATTTTTGATTTATTATTTATTTATTCCGCTAATGATTTTTTTGCTAACAAGCACGATATTATGTTGATTCGCATGTAGAGACTGGTCCAGTTTATAAATACAGATGACAAATTGCCATTTAGAGTTAATAAAAAAGGTGGACTCTTGACTTAAATATGTGGCGTGTGCTGGGTTACTTGATAAAGTCATACATACATATGTATGGATTTTTCACAAAGATTAATCAGTTCAACTTTGATTGATTAATTCCTACACCAAAACCCTGAGAAATAATTATTACATTAATGAAATAATTATTTCAGAAATTCACAAGAACTTGCCAATTAAAATTGGGCTTTATAATTAATTAAAATAGTTATTTAAACTGAGGATGTTTCTTGATTGCTTAATTTAACTTTTTTATTACCAAATGAAGTCTTATATGTATGTGAGTAATATGTAAGATGCATCTATTTTCTATTCAGCAAAATAAACTTTATACGTTCCCAACTATGACTCAAAAGGAAAAGGTTTTGCGGAAGATGTGCTTTAGCTCTACCGCTCGGGCTTTAGATGTGTCATTTAGATAATTACTTGATAAATATCTTACATATCTTTTCAAACTTATCAATAACATATAATGTTAGTATAATTAATACGTATTCTTAAGGTTAACATATTTTATATTAAGTAATTAAGGTGAAACATTCAGACTTATTATTTTAAAGTTACAACTCTAAAATAATTATATTGAAATTTTACATTCTTAATTAGTTTTAAGTATATAATAATTTCATATTATTAAGGCCTATTAAGTAAAAAAAATTAATAATTACATGGTGTATTAAACGAACCCCTTAGATAATTGTAAAAATAAAACAAAATATTTAAATTTAGTACATAACAATCCAAAAAGGTAGCAATGCAAATATAACTAGATAAAACAGTTCTTTTTTTTTTATTAAATTTTAATAATCCATCATCCAAAACTGATTGTTTACAAAAAAATCTGTTACATATTTTCATAATTTAAGTCCCTAATTTAACTACCGAAACTTATAAAGAGATTTTCATACAACCAATCCCTAATAAAAACGTACAAGAAATAATGATACACGCAAACAACTATTTGACAGACGTTAAAAACATGTACGACAACACTAACAAATTATCTAAATTAAGAAAAATAAATGATAAATGTATTCAAAACATATTAAGAAAAGACAAAATGATCTGCTATTACCATCCAAACAATAGTGTGAGCATTATTGAAATTGGATCGAATGTGATAGTAACCACTAATGTGGATATTGAAATTAAACAAACATGTAACCAATTCCCGTTCGCACTAAAGGGACATTATCTGATTTATATTGAAAATTGTAAGATACTACTTGACAAATGGTACAGTAAGCAATTATATCAAAACACTGTAATCATACCAAATCCCTTCCGGACCATTGAAATATCTAACGACACTAACTTAACCTTAAGACAACTAGAATATGAGCATATTAACAACACAAACATTATAACCGAACTTAAAACTAACCAAAAGATTCACAATTACACCACCTATACCATCTTGACAATAATAATCATTACCATATCCATATGCCTTATTAAAAATAAGAAAACTGTTGAGCAAACGGCCATCTCAGTAAACTTACCTTCACTTCCCTTAGAACCCGGGATAAGCTCTTTGTCTGGGGGTGTTATGACATCATCCACATCTAGATTGCCCTTTGCTTAAACAAAATGCCCTTACACTGCATTTTCCCACAGTAGAAGCTAAGTAAAAACACAACTCTCTGGTTTCAATAATTTTTGTTATTTTTTTGTCAACATAAAACCCCTTACACTGCATTTTTCCACAGTAGAATTATAAGTATAAACACAACACTCTGAATACAATAATTTTTGTTATTTTTTTTATGTATGTTTTATCAGACAGCACAATACAAGTGAATTGTGTGTGTGAGTATGGTTTCAAATACAATGTACACAACAACTTAAAAGTAAAAATAAAATTCATTACTATTTCAACCGTCAAACTTAATTGTCGTTTTATTAATTATTTGATTTTAAGTAATCAATACTATACATATATGTAACATACTTTCAGGCTTTACAAAGACACCTTTTTTAAGGCATACTTTCAGGCATACACAAACGTAAAGGTAAAAGAAAATTTAAAGTTTTTAACCTCAAAAGTGGTTTTTGTGGTTATTTATATAAAAAATTCAAATATATATCATTTGTTATATATATTTTTAATTTTGGGGATTGTCTTTATTATACATATATACAAATATATAAAACTTTGTTGTTAATTTTAGTAAGTAAAACAAAAAGATATTTTGTGAAAAGTTAATAATTAAAACAAATTGTTATTTTATGTAAATATAATTTTTAATGTAAGAAATACTTTAGAAAAAAGTATATAAAATAAATTTAACTAAATTAAATTAAAAACATCACTAAAAAAATAATTAAAGAAAAGAAAAACTAATTTCAAAAGATTTTGTTATTCGTGCTTAATACCCAGTTTTTATTCTTGACAAAAACACTTGAAATTTATTGTTGATGGGATAAGCTATTCCTATGCATTTCACTGGTTGCTTAGGCCAGATCATCAGGAAACTTCATCCATAAAGATTTTAGAAAAACTAAAGATATTAAACCAAATAAAACTGTTAAACGTATAAGAATTATAGCAACAGTTCTACTTGTAACAATATCAAAGCTTAAACAAAACACATCAACAATATACAACAGAGGGTTTATCTCATCTTACATTCCCCACTACAATTAGTTGAAATTCTCTCAACATTAATTGTAGTTGTAAGTAGGTTAAGAAAAACAAAATAAAAGCAACACAACAACTTACAAAAGATGTTGTCAATTAAATGTTTTTTAGGCCGTGCACTTGCCTGTTTATCAAAAAGTAATTTCAATTTTTGGGAATACAAAATTTTAATTTCAAAATATTTTGTTATTCGTGCTTAATTCCCAGTTTTTATTCTTGACAAAAACACTTGAAATTTATTGTTGATGGGATAAGCTATTCCTATGCATTTCACTGGTTGCTTAGGCCAGATCATCAGGAAACTTCATCCATAAAGATTTTAGAAAAACTAAAGATATTAAACCAAATAAAACTGTTAAACGTATAAGAATTATAGCAACAGTTCTACTTGTAACAATATCAAAGCTTAAACAAAACACATCAACAATAAACAACAGAGGGTTTATCTCATCTTACATTCCCCACTATTTGGATTAATATCTTTAGTTTTTCTAAAATCTTTATGGATGAAGTTTCCTGATGATCTGGCCTAAGCAACCAGTGAAATGCATAGGAATAGCTTATCCCATCAACAATAAATTTAAAGTGTTTTTGTCAAGAATAAAAACTTGGAATTAAGCACGAATAACAAAATCTTTTGTAATTAAAATTTTGTATTCCCAAAAATTTAAATTACTTTTTGATAAACAGGCAAGTGCACGGCCTAAAAACACTTAATTGACAACATCTTTTGTAAGTTGTTGTGTTGTTTTTATTTTGTTTTTCTTAACCTACTTACAACTAAAATTAATGTTAAGAGAATTTCAACTAATTGTAGTGGGGAATGTAAGATGAGATAAACCCTCTGTTGTTTATTGTTGATGTGTTTTGTTTAAGCTTTGATATTGTTACAAGTAGAACTGTTGCTATAATTCTTATACGTTTAACAGTTTTATTTGGTTTAATATCTTTAGTTTTTCTAAAATCTTTATGGATGAAGTTTCCTGATGATCTGGCCTAAGCAACCAGTGAAATGCATAGGAATAGCTTATCCCATCAACAATAAATTTCAAGTGTTTTTGTCAAGAATAAAAACTTGGAATTAAGCACGAATAACAAAATCTTTTGAAATTAAAATATTGTATTCCCAAAAATTGAAATTACTTTTTGATAAACAGGCAAGTGCACGGCCTAAAAAACACTTAATTGACAACATCTTTTGTAAGTTGTTGTGTTGTTTTTATTTTGTTTTTCTTAACCTACTTACAACTAAAATTAATGTTAAGAGAATTTCAACTAATTGTAGTGGGGAATGTAAGATGAGATAAACCCTCTGTTGTTTATTGTTGATGTGTTTTGTTTAAGCTTTGATATTGTTACAAGTAGAACTGTTGCTATAATTCTTATACGTTTAACAGTTTTATTTGGTTTAATATCTTTAGTTTTTCTAAAATCTTTATGGATGAAGTTTCCTGATGATCTGGCCTAAGCAACCAGTGAAATGCATAGGAATAGCTTATCCCATCAACAATAAATTTCAAGTGTTTTTGTCAAGAATAAAAACTTGGAATTAAGCACGAATAACAAAATCTTTTGAAATTAAAATTTTGTATTCCCAAAAATTGAAATTACTTTTTGATAAACAGGCAAGTGCACGGCCTAAAAAACACTTAATTGACAACATCTTTTGTAAGTTGTTGAGTTGTTTTTATTTTGTTTTTCTTAACCTACTTACAACTAAAATTAATGTTGAGAGAATTTCAACTAATTGTAGTGGGGAATGTAAGATGAGATAAGCCCTCTGTTGTTTATTGTTGATGTGTTTTGTTTAAGCTTTGATATTGTTACAAGTAGAACTGTTGCTATAATTCTTATACGTTTCACAGTTTTATTTGGTTTAATATCTTTAGTTTTTCTAAAATCTTTATGGATGAAGTTTCCTGATTATCTGGCCTAAGCAACCAGTAAAATGCGCATAGGAATAGCTTATCCCATCAACAATAAATTTCAAGTGTTTTTGTCAAGAATAAAAACTGGGAATTAAGCACGAATAACAATATCTTTTGAAATTAAGATTTTGTATTCCCAAAAATTTAAATTACTTTTTGATAAACAGGCAAGTGCACGCCCTAAAAAACACTTAATTGACAACATCTTTTGTAAGTTGTTGTGTTGTTTTTATTTTGTTTTTCTTAACCTACTTACTACTACAATTAATGTTGAGAGAATTTCAACTAATTGTAGTGGGGAACGTAAGATGAGATAAACCCTCTGTTGTTTATTGTTGATGTGTTTTGTTTAAGCTTTGATATTGTTACAAGTAGAACTGTTGCTATAATTCTTATACGTTTAACAGTTTTATTTGGTTTAATATCTCTAGTTTTTCTAAAATCTTTGTGGATAAATTTTCCTGATGATCTGGCCTAAGCAACCAGTGAAATGCATATGAATAGCTTATCCCATCAACAATAAATTTCAAGGGTTTTTGTCAAGAATAAAAACTGGGAATTAAGCACGAATAACAAAATCTTTTGAAAGTAAAATTTTGTATTCCCAAAAATTTAAATTACTTTTTAGAAAAGAAAAACGTTATAAATGTATTTAGATTTTAGTTATTATTAATTAATTGCAAAACAAAATGCTTTATGTTAAAAAAAAAAAAAAAACAAAATATTAAATCTAAATGTTAAATTGATATAGAAAAAGCAGATACCACTACAAACAAATAATAAAAAAAAAAAAAACATTAACAACTGAAAATTCAAACAGCAATTAAAAAAAAGAAAAAAAAAAACAAAAAAATCTCAAGAGAGTGATATTTGTATAGGCAAATAAAAAAGAGTCCAAAACTCCCTTTAACTTCTGTTTCCAACATAAGTTTATTTATGACAACCCGGTATTAAAAGGGACGCCTTTCTCCTAACAAAAAAATAAATAAGAAGAAAAAGAAAAACAAAAATGAAATAACATTTTTTTTTCGATTATTTAGTGTTTCTTCTTCTTTATTTTTGTAAAGACAAATTTCAAACATATTTATTATTTGCATTTTGTTGAATTGTTTTCTTCTCATTGGATTGTGGTTGGAAATAATTTTGAAGAGAGTATTGGAAATTAATTAAAACTCAATAGCATGTAACTTGTATCTGATGGTATTTTGATCCTTCCAGTATTATATGTATACCCTATAATAAGTCATATGCGTTTAGTAGATAATAATATTTTTATAAAATAGCTTTGTTAATTACTATTATTGTCGTGTAGATATGATTGAGTTTTGTTTAAACCTATTAAGGTTTTAAGTTTGTCTCCCTTGAATAAAGTATTATTTGAAATGGAAAACTAATTTATTATTAACTCGTGTAATGTGAACAGATAGGTGAAGGTAGCCGTGAATAGGGATCTTAGAGTAAAATGTTAAACGCCCTAAGATCACAGGTAGGGAGGGTTTTGAGGCGTTATCCCTAAAACCATCCAGGGAGTTTGAAGTGGTGATCATGGTTGGTTCTTTAGTTTCCGTGTTTTAAGTTCATTTAAAATAAGGGTTTTAGTATGAGCTGCACCTCGTTGCAGGGGCAGCATGATAATACAAATCAACTATCCAAACCAATATTGTAATAGTTAGATTTTAGGGAGTCTACAATAATTATTTGTGTTGTGACATTTCTTATGGTAAGAGAGATTTGAGTAGAAAAGAACCAACCCGCAACCGGCTGACCGCTAGCTTATTCAATGGCTCCCGTTCGTCTCTCCTATCTCTGGTTTAGACCTTCATCCACCAGATGGCAAAAATTTTTTTCACTTTAAGTATCACCATGAAGTGTCGTGTTCACCACATAAATTGACTAAATTTTAATGGCAAATGATAGATGTTGTGATAGATGAGTTTTTTTGGCGGATATAAGAAACAGTGATAATTTTCAGCAACGTAGTAATATATGCGCAAAACGAGCTATAAAAGTTGCACAAGATATTTTTCCATTATGTAAATTAACTCGCACTTAAAACTTAAAATTTATTTCATTAAACCCAAAAAAATAGCTTTACATTTTTGTTATACGGTTGCTTATTTTATGTATTTATGCCTGTATTCATAAAAATATTTTACATTTAAAAAAGGAAATTGGAAATTTTCCTTAATAAACGATTATTAAATTTTATAATCATTTATGAATATGGGGGCTAAAATATATAGCATATACATATAAACAATAAATGTACCACATATAATGTGTATGGAAATTAAAAAAAAAAAATTTTTTTTGATGAGCTTTAGAAATTGCATTTGGTGTGGAAACTTTTTTGGCCAAAATGGCCTAAAAAAATTATTTTCATTATCAAAAAAAATGGTGGGATCAAGAAATTTTGTCCAAAAAAAGTCATTAACCTAATTAAAAAAAAAACTCAACAAAAATTTTAAATAAAATATAAGATCAGTTCAATATACATTAATCTTTTTTAAATAAGCAATTTATGATTTCCTTGTGGGGCAAATTTAGACAGTACAGTCTATCTTCTGCCATTGTTGATCTGAGCCATGTTTTTATTCGACGAAGGGTTGGAAACGACCTACCGCTCGTAGCTTTACTGACGAGCATTGAAACGAATATTTGAAATATTTTTCTTAGATTTGGGTAGATATCTTCATCACAGTTTATTAAAGCATCTACAACGTTATCTGATAGATCAGGCTCAAGCTTAGATCTTAGTAGGTGTTTATCTCTTTTATCAAATATAATCAGCTCATCAGCTAGTTGTGGTTTTAACAGTTTTGTCTCTGTATATGACTTGATTACACTTTGAGGTAGAAGTTTAGGTATGTTCAATACATTTGGGATATCTATTGGGAAAGCTGTTATGAGATCTTCTAAAATAAATTCAATAAGAGGAATGTAACCTACAACTCGGTAGTAATCTTCAACATTTTGGATGCGATAGGAACCTCGATTTGAACGCAAATAACTATAACTTTTTCAAAAATCGCTTCAAATTGTTCTTCGGCTTTATTTTTTTCTTCTTCAAGGCACATGATTTAAATTTTGATAAGGCTTGATCCTTTTTGAAGATCTATATCTTGCTTTTGTAAAATGATACTAAGTGGCTGTGTTACAATAGGTATCACACTTAATATGTATATTCCGCAAATAAATTTAAAAGTACTAAGTGAGTTCCTTAATATAAAGGTAGAGATACTACCTTTCCACTCAGATATTTTTTCCAAAGCTTCTACTAGATGATGTACATTTCTTGCAAAGACGTATACTGAAGAGAGTTTTGGCTCCCAAATACTTTGCTAAAACTGTTTTTCGCTTGGGATGATTATATTTAAAAAATTTTGTCGTTTCTTTAACAAATGATACAACTTTTTGTACTAATGTCACTTTATTACTTTTAGAAATGGAGTTGTTCGTTTTATGGGAATAGCAAGGCGTTTCTTTCGCATTTGTCGCTTTTCCAGAAATTTTGAACAGCTCCATTTTCTGCTGGCATCTTAAAGATAAGGAAATCTGACTTTTCCCCGAAAAATATATTCATAAATATTGCATTTACTAAGGCTTTTTAATAATTCAACCGCACTCATATCAAGTCAAACGTTTAGTCTTTGGCACCTGCTGGAATTGAATGTAGAATAATAAGTAATTGAATACTGTAATTGAATTTCTTTGGAAATATCTATAAATAGCTATTAGGATTAAGATATGCATAATTATTGAAAATCGTTAGAGATTCAATAAAAAAAATAAAAAAATACTTATTTAAAATTTCGTTAGAGATTCCATAAAAGAAAACCTTGCTGGGATTTCCAAAAATTTTTTACATAAAAAAAAGTATTATTGTTGGGAATTTGTGTTTTATCGAAATTAACAAAACATATTTTTATAATTTACTGAATCCGCGCCTGGTACTCTTGATGTAAAGTTCGGGGGTATGACCTTAGATAAAACTGAATTTACTTTGAGGTAAATTACGGGGAAAAGTTATTGCAGTTCTTATTATTACTATTAAAGCTCAAAGATGTTAATTATTTAAGGAATTTATTTTACTGAGTTACCGGTTACCTGTCTTGCTTGGAATAACAATATGATTGCCAATTGCGATTTATTGTCTGGCGTAAACAGCTGCATTTTGCGTAAAGTTAATTTCGGTTTGTAAAATAAACATTTCAATAGTTAGTAAACAGTTTTGGACATTCCATAGACTAAATTTTTATTTTTTTCGAATCAACCATATGCTCTGTTATCGATCGAACGTTAAAGGTATAATTTGAACTCTTTTCCCTTCCAGCTGAAGGCACTGTATTCAAAGGTTTACTCTTATTACTTTACTTCTTCTTCTTCGTCTTATTTATACGTATCAAATTATTTCTTGTTGAAGATATTACATTATTGTTGCTTTTTGCTTTTTATTCTTTTTTTTATAATTATATTGAGTACAGCAATGGGCAATTATTAAGCAAGCAACCGGCACAAATCTGGGTATATTGAAGATTTTTGATTTATTATATTTTTATTCCGCTAATGATTTTTTTGCTAACAAGCACGATATTATGTTGATTCGCATGTAGAGACTGGTCCAGTTTATTAATACAGATGACAAATTGCCATTTAGAGTTAATAAAAAAGGTGGACTCTTGACTTAAACATGTGGCGTGTGCTGGGTTACTTGATAAAGTCATACATACATATGTATGGATTTTTCACAAAGATTAATCAGTTCAACTTTGATTGATTAATTCCTACACCAAAACCCTGAGAAATAATTATTACATTAATGAAATAATTATTTCAGAAATTCACAAGAACTTGCCAATTAAAATTGGGCTTTATAATTAATTAAAATAGTTATTTAAACTGAGGATGTTTCTTGATTACTTAATTTAACTTTTTTTTATTACCAAATGAAGTCTTATATGTATGTGAGTAATATGTAAGATGCATCTATTTTCTATTCAGCAAAATAAACTTTATACGTTCCCAACTATGACTCAAAAGGAAAAGGTTTTGCGGAAGATGTGCTTTAGCTCTACCGCTCGGGTTATTAGATGTGTCATTTAGATAATTACTTGATAAATATCTTAATATCTTTTCAAACTAATCAATAACATATAATGTTAGTATAATTATACGTATTCTTAAGGTTAACATATTTTATATTAAGTAATTAAGGTGAAACATTCAGACTTATTATTTTAAAGTTACAACTCTAAAATAATTATATTGAAATTTTACATTCTTAATTAGTTTTAAGTATATAATAATTTCATATTATTAAGGCCTATTAAGTAAATAAATAAATAAATAATAATTACATGGTGTATTAAACGAACCCCTTAGATAATTGTAAAAATAAAACAAAATATTTAAATTTAGTACATAACAATCCAAAAAGGTAGCAATGCAAATATAACTAGATAAAACAGTTTTTTTTTTTTATTAAATTTTAATAATCCATCATCCAAAACTGATTGTTTACAAAAAAATCTGTTACATATCTTCCTAATTTAAGTCCCTAATTTAACTACCGAAACTTATAAAAAGATTTTCATACAACCAATCCCTAATAAAAACGGACAAGGAATAATGATACACGCAAACAACTATTTGACAGACGGTAAAAACATGTACGAAAACACTAACAAATTATCTAAATTAAGAAAAATAAATGATAAATGTATTCAAAACATATTAAGAAAAGACAAAATGATCTGCTATTACCATCCAAACAATAGTGTCAGCATTATTGAAATTGGATCGAATGTGATAGTAACCACTAATGTGGATATTGAAATTAAACAAACATGTAACCAATTCCCGTTCGCACTAAAGGGACATTATCTGATTTATATTGAAAATTGTAAGATACTACTTGACAAATGGTACAGTAAGCAATTATATCAAAACACTGTAATCATACCAAATCCCTTCCGGACCATTGAAATATCTAACGACACTAACTTAACCTTAAGACAACTAGAATATAAGCATATTAACAACACAAACATTATAACCGAACTTAAAACTAACCAAAAGATTCACAATTACACCACCTATACCATCTTGACAATAATAACACTATGCTAGTTGAAAAAACAGACAAGCCGGGCACATGGCGTTTCAACATAATTCGGGGACGCTGAATCCAGTGGTGCCCGCGGTTTTTTCAGATTGGCTCTGGTTTTCGAGATATACCGTTATTTCGAAAATGGAGGAGGTTGCACAATATATATTCGCGTAACTCAAAAACGGTTTAGTTTATTGAAATTACTAAAAAAAATCAAAATTCCGCAATAAAATTTCATTTCAGAAAAGTAAAACTCTTTTTTTAATATGAGTAGTCGTTATTGAAACATAATTTTTTTTTTGAAAAAAAAAATTATTTTTTTATCAAAATTTCGAAATTTTTGTTTTTTAAAAATTCATAAAAAATTAAAAAATGCAGCTAGGCTTCTAATTTTTTTCAGACTTATAAAAAACGAAGCTACAAACAAAACAAGCCATAAATGATTAAAATCTTTTTGATTTTATTCACAAAAGTCGACAAATTTTAATTAATTTAAGAATTTCATAAAACGCAATATTTGTATGAGAGCCCCCTAAGCGATTGTGATAAAGGGAAAGTATAATTTGAGAAAATGTTAAGAACAAAAAACTAATGGAGGCCAGTCATACATTTTATCATCCTAGGGGCAACTCCTGGGCATTTATGGGACTTTTTCTTCAATGTATTTCTAGTCTGCATTGAACATTTTGTATAGAAGCCCCCTTAAGGAATGGAGATAGCGGGTGGGTATGTTAGAAATAAATGATTGAGATGAAAAATAAAGTAGGGTTGGTCATACATTTGACCCATCTAGAAGCATCCTAGGCGCTGCAGGGCCAAATTTAAGGCTAGAGTTCTACGCATATAAAAAACAAAGTTCCAAATAAAATAAGCTATAAGTGATTAAAGTCTGTCTACAACTTCTAATTTTTTCATAATAGATGAAATTTTTTTATTTTTTAAATTAACCAAACTTAAAAATTTTAAAACATTTATTTTTGTTGTTAATTAGTTAAAGTTAAAGTTTTATTTAGAAATTTATTCTTCTTCCTCCTGCAGATTCCAACAAATATAGCGAATCAAGTTGTTTGCCGCTATACCAGTGTTCGAGCCTGGCTGTTACTTGGTGAAATCTCTCGCCATGTTCATCAGACTCAGCTGGTGATTGTTCATTAAATTTTTCAGCATGGTAATGCAAAAAATGTATTTTCAATGACATTCTAACGTTTAAGTTTTTAAATGCGGTTAGCATATTTTTGATTAAAATTCGCCAGTTTTCATACCGATGATTTCCTAATACATTTTCTATTACTGATTTCACACAATTCCAGGCCAATAGCTCGATATCATTCAACGAATGTCCGGTCCATTAAGAATTCCTTTAAAATAAAAACATTATGATATGAAATATAAATCTAATTTAATAAAGTAGTTACAGTTTATACCTTCTTTTACTTTCATGCCGCTTAATCGTGGAAAAATTCGGCGCAATTCGGTAAAAGCAACATCATCTGGGCTTAATGCTTTTATAAAAATGTTTACAATACCCAGTTTGATGTGGAGTGGAGGGAGCAAAATCTTTGCCATCGGCACAAGTGGTAATTCAATAACATTATTTCTATGCAATATGCTTTCCTCACGTAAAGCCCAATCCCGTGTATTGTACTGGTCGCCATCGAAACGCGTATTCCATAAGCACATGAAGCACATATTTTTAGTATAGCCCAATTGCATGCCTCTTAAAAGAGCTACCACTTTTAAATCTGCGCATATTTTCCACTTATGGTCTTCATATTTAATTAACTGTATTATTTTTTTCATTGATGCTTATGTCTCTTTAGTATTTGTGCTTAGTGCTATCGGAATAGGACTTTTTAAATTAGTGGCATGTAGCAAAACTGCTTTTAAGCTACTTTTGGAAGAATCAATGAATAAGCGCCAATCTCCAGGATTATATTCATTTTGCATTGTTAAAACCAAGCCACGGATGTCAGTACAATACGCGATAGAATTATTCTCAATTGATTTAAAAAAAGTCGTAAATCGTCTATGGCGATTGATAGCCCCGTATAATTGTACACCTGGTGCTAAAATATTAGCTCGTTTTAGCTCTTTTGTTAAGAGAATGCTCTGTTTTTGAGATCATTTTAGATGCCGTACCATTGTATCCAGACGATCTTGCGTGATTTCATTGTGACTGCATGGAACCGTGATGCATGACGGTTCATACATTGAAGTAGCTGGCCCACCCCCTTCAACAGAATGAATTATTGAGGGAATATGTTCTGTTGGTATTTGACTATCCGGAACAGGAATTTCATCAGAATGTGGCAGCGGAAATCGAGCATATGTTGTTGCAGTATAAGATATATAAGTCATTTTTCTTCTGTTCATACCTGCTGTATAATTTATGCACGCATAACACTCATCTTCAACATGAACTATGGGATCTCTCCAAATCATTGGAACACCAAATGGCATGGCGTCTCCATTTTTTCCCCACTTGTTTAAATGGTAAATGCAGTGTGTACACACTATTGATATTGTCCACCTCTTACCATATATAACACTTAAAGAAAAATATGATTCATACAAGGTACTTGTTTCATTAGTGATTTTACGGCGACTTGGCATATTTTTATATTTCCCACACACATAACAAAAGTAATTAAACTTTTTACACGCCTCCATCTTAGATATTTCAATATAACTGATTAGATACAAGACTGTCACTTTCCATATGACAGTGAAGGGGTTGAGGAACTCTTATTTATACTGTAATTGTTTTAATCAAAGTACCTGTCGAGACCTTCATGACCATGTTTTGTAAAAAAAAAACAAAGCCAGAACGATTAATATTTCTACCTGTTCCAGGTATAACAATAGAATATGTTATTTAAGTTTTTTACAAGACCGATTAGTGCGGTTTCGACTGCACAATAAAATACCGTTTTGTGTGGTTTTGTAAGCACAATACAATACAAAGATGTAAGCATTTATGACTTTATTTCTTAATTCTAAGAATTTTTTAATCGGTAACTGTGGATTTTCCATATAAATTATATTCTTCATATATATTGAAGAAAAGGTTCCACAACTGCCTAGGAGTCACTCCTAGTGGGATAACATTTATGACTGACCTCACTTAGTTTTTTGTTCTTAACATTTTCTCAAACTATACTTTCCCTTTATCACCATCCCTTAGGGGGCTCCCATACAAATATTGCGTTTTATGAAATTCTTAAATTAATTAAAATTTGTCGACTTTTGTGAATATAATCAAAAGTTGCAAACAGATTTTAATCATTTATGGCTTGTTTTGTTTGTAGCTTCGTTTTTTATAAGTCTGAAAAAAATTAGAAGCCTAGCTGCATTTTTGAATTTTTTATGAATTTTTAAAAAACAAAAATTTCGAAATTTTGATAAAAAAAATTATTTTTTTTAAAAAAAAAAATTATGTTTCAATAACGACTACTCATATTAAAAAAAGAGTTTTACTTTTCTGAAATGAAATTTTATTGCGGAATTTCGATTTTTTTAGTAATTTCAATAAACTAAACCGTTTTTGAGTTACGCGAATATATATTGTGCAACCTCCTCCATTTTCGAAATAACGGTATATCTCGAAAACCAGAGCCAATCTGAAAAAACCGCGGGCACCACTGGATTCAGCGTTCCCGAATTATGTTAAAACGCCATGTGCCCGGCTTGTCACAAAAAAAAAGTGTCAATTTCATGCACAGTGTAATCATTACCATATCCATATGCCTTATTAAAAATAAGAAAACTGTTGAGCAAACGGCCATCTCAGTAAACTTACCCTCACTTCCCTTAGAACCCGGGATAAGCTCTTTGTCTGGGGGTGTTATGACATCATCCACATCTAGATTGCCCTTTGCTTAAACAAAATGCCCTTACACTGCATTTTCCCACAGTAGAAGCTAAGTAAAAACACAACTCTCTGGTTTCAATAATTTTTGTTATTTTTTTGTCAACATAAAACCCCTTACACTGCATTTTTCCACAGTAGAATTATAAGTATAAACACAACACTCTGAATACAATAATTTTTGTTATTTTTTTTTATGTATGTTTTATCAGACAGCACAATACAAGTGAATATGTTTATTCATTGTGTGTGTGAGTATGGTTTCAAATACAATGTACACAACAACTTAAAAGTAAAAATAAAATTAATTACTATTTCAACCGTCAAACTTAATTGTCGTTTTATTAATTATTTGATTTTAAGTAATCAATACTATACATATATGTAACATACTTTCAGGCTTTACAAAGACACCTTTTTTAAGGCATACTTTCAGGCATACACAAACGTAAAGGTTAAAGAAAATTTAAAGTTTTTAACCTAAAAAGTGGGTTTTGTGGTTATTTATATAAAAAATTCAAAAATATATCATTTGTTATATATATTTTTAATTTTGGGGATTGTCTTTATTATACATATATACAAATATATTTAAAAAACTTTGTTGTTAATTTTAGTAAGTAAAACAAAAAGATATTTTGTGAAAAGTTAATAATTAAAACTAATTGTTATTTTATGTAAATATAGTTTTTAATGTAAGAAATACTTTAGAAAAAAGTATATAAAATAAATTTAACTAAATTAAATTAAAAACATCACTAAAAAAATAATTAAAGAAAAGAAAAACTAATTTCAAAAGATTTTGTTATTCGTGCTTAATTCCCAGTTTTTATTCTTGACAAAAACACTTGAAATTTATTGTTGATGGGATAAGCTATTCCTATGCATTTCACTGGTTGCTAAGGCCAGATCATCAGGAAACTTCATCCATAAAGATTTTAGAAAAACTAAAGATATTAAACCAAATAAAACTGTTAAACGTATAAGAATTATAGCAACAGTTCTACTTGTAACAATATCAAAGCTTAAACAAAACACATCAACAATATACAACAGAGGGTTTATCTCATCTTAAATTCCCCACTACAATTAGTTGAAATTCTCTCAACATTAATTGTAGTTGTAAGTAGGTTAAGAAAAACAAAATAAAAACAACACAACAACTTACAAAAGATGTTGTCAATTAAGTGTTTTTTAGGCCGTGCACTTGCCTGTTTATCAAAAAGTAATTTCAATTTTTAGGAATACAAAATTTTAATTTCAAAAGATTTTGTTATTCATGCTTAATTCCCAGTTTTTATTCTTGACAAAAACACTTTAAATTTATTGTTGATGGGATAAGCTATTCCTATGCATTTCACTGGTTGCTTAGGCCAGATCATCAGGAAACTTCATCCATAAAGATTTTAGAAAAACTAAAGATATTAAACCAAATAAAACTGTTAAACGTATAAGAATTATAGCAACAGTTCTACTTGTAACAATATCAAAGCTTAAACAAAACACATCAACAATAAACAACAGATGGTTTATCTCATCTTACATTCCCCACTACAATTAGTTGAAATTCTCTCAACATTAATTGTAGTTGTAAGTTTTTTTTTTTTTTGTTTTTTTTTTTTTTTTTTTTTTTTTTAAATTCCCTAAGTAGGTTAAGAAAAACAAGATAAAAACAACACAACAACTTACAAAAGATGTTGTCAATTAAATGTTTTTTAGGCCGTGCACTTGCCTGTTTATCAAAATGTAATTTCAATTTTTGGGAATACAAAATTTTAATTTCAAAAGATTTTGTTATTCGTGATTAATTCCCAGGTTTACTCTTATTACTTTACTTCTTCTTCTTCGTCTTATTTATACGTATTAAATTATTTCTTGTTGAAGATATTACATTATTGTTGCTTTTTGCTTTTTATTCTTTTTTTTATAATTATATTGAGTACAGCAATGGGCAATTATTAAGCAAGCAACCGGCACAGATCTGGGTATATTGAAGATTTTTGATTTATTATTTTTTTATTCCGCTAATGATTTTTTTGCTAACAAGCACGATATTATGTTGATTCGCATGTAGAGACTGGTCCAGTTTATTAATACAGATGACAAATTGCCATTTAGAGTTAATAAAAAAGGTGGACTCTTAACTTAAATATGTGGCGTGTGCTGGGTTACTTGATAAAGTCATACATACATATGTATGGATTTTTCACAAAGATTAATCAGTTCAACTTTGATTGATTAATTCCTACACCAAAACCCTGAGAAATAATTATTACATTAATGAAATAATTATTTCAGAAATTCACAAGAACTTGCCAATTAAAATTGGGCTTTATAATTAATTAAAATAGTTATTTAAACTGAGGATGTTTCTTGATTACTTAATTTAACTTTTTTTATTACCAAATGAAGTCTTATATGTATGTGAGTAATATGTAAGATGCATCTATTTTCTATTCAGCAAAATAAACTTTATACGTTCCCAACTATGACTCAAAAGGAAAAGGTTTTGCGGAAAATGTGCTTTAGCTCTACCGCTCGGGTTATTAGATGTGTCATTTAGATAATTACTTGATAAATATCTTACATATCTTTTCAAACTAATCAATAACATATAATGTTAGTATAATTAATACGTATTCTTAAGGTTAACATATTTTATATTAAGTAATTAAGGTGAAACATTCAGACTTATTATTTTAAAGTTACAACTCTAAAATAATTATATTGAAATTTTACATTCTTAATTAGTTTTAAGTATATAATAATTTCATATTATTAAGGCCTATTAAGTAAAAAAAATTAATAATTACATGGTGTATTAAACGAACCCCTTAGATAATTGTAAAAATAAAACAAAATATTTAAATTTAGTACATAACAATCCAAAAAGGTAGCAATGCAAATATAACTAGATAAAACAGTTTTTTTTTTTATTAAATTTTAATAATCCATCATCCAAAACTGATTGTTTACAAAAAAATCTGTTACATATCTTCATAATTTAAGTCCCTAATTTAACTACCGAAACTTATAAAGAGATTTTCATACAACCAATCCCTAATAAAAACGTACAAGAAATAATGATACACGAAAACAACTATTTGACAGACGGTAAAAACATGTACGAAAACACTAACAAAATATCTAAATTAAGAAAAATAAATGATAAATGTATTCAAAACATATTAAGAAAAGACAAAATGATCTGCTATTACCATCCAAACAATAGTGTGAGCATTATTGAAATTGGATCGAATGTGATAGTAACCAATAATGTGGATATTGAAATTAAACAAACATGTAACCAATTCCCGTTCGCACTAAAGGGACATTATCTGATTTATATTGAAAATTGTAAGATACTACTTGACAAATGGTACAGTAAGCAATTATATCAAAACACTGTAATCATACCAAATCCCTTCCGGACCATTGAAATATCTAACGACACTAACTTAACCTTAAGACAACTAGAATATAAGCATATTAACAACACAAACATTATAACCGAACTTAAAACTAACCAAAAGACTCCCAATTACACCACCTATACCATCTTGACAATAATAATCATTACCATATCCATATGCCTTATTAAAAATAAGAAAACTGTTGAGCAAACGGCCATCTCAGTAAACTTACCCTCACTTCCCTTGGAACCCGGGATAAGCTCTTTGTCTGGGGGTGTTATGACATCATCCACATCTAGATTGCCCTTTGCTTAAACAAAATGCCCTTACACTGCATTTTCCCACAGTAGAAGCTAAGTTAAAACACAACTCTCTGGTTTCAATAATTTTTGTTATTTTTTTGTCAACATAAAACCCCTTACACTGCATTTTTCCACAGTAGAATTATAAGTATAAACACAACACTCTGAATACAATAATTTTTGTTATTTTTTTTATGTATGTTTTATCAGACAGCACAATACAAGTGAATATGTTTATTCATTGTGTGTGTGAGTATGGTTTCAAATACAATGTACACAACAACTTAAAAGTAAAAATAAAATTCATTACTATTTCAACCGTCAAACTTAATTGTCGTTTTATTAATTATTTGATTTTAAGTAATCAATACTATACATATATGTAACATACTTTCAGGCTTTACAAAGACAACTTTTTTAAGGCATACTTTCAGGCATACACAAACGTAAAGGTAAAAGAAAATTTAAAGTTTTTAACCTCAAACGTGGTTTTTGTGGTTATTTATATAAAAAATTCAAATATATATCATTTGTTATATATATTTTTAATTTTGGGGATTGTCTTTACTATACATATATACAAATATATAAAACTTTGTTGTTAATTTTAGTAAGTAAAACAAAAAGATATTTTGTGAAAAGTTAATAATTAAAACTAATTGTTATTTTATGTAAATATAATTTTTAATGTAAGAAATACTTTAGAAAAAAGTATATAAAATAAATTTAACTAAATTAAATTAAAAACATCACTAAAAAAATAATTAAAGAAAAGAAAAACTAATTTCAAAAGATTTTGTTATTCGTGCTTAATACCCAGTTTTTATTCTTGACAAAAACACTTGAAATTTATTGTTGATGGGATAAGCTATTTCTATGCATTTCACTGGTTGCTTAGGCCAGATCATCAGGAAACTTCATCCATAAAGATTTTAGAAAAACTAAAGATATTAAACCAAATAAAACTGTTAAACGTATAAGAATTATAGCAACAGTTCTACTTGTAACAATATCAAAGCTTAAACAAAACACATCAACAATATACAACAGAGGGTTTATCTCATCTTAAATTCCCCACTACAATTAGTTGAAATTCTCTCAACATTAATTGTAGTTGTAAGTAGGTTAAGAAAAACAAAATAAAAACAACACAACAACTTACAAAAGATGTTGTCAATTAAGTGTTTTTTAGGCCGTGCACTTGCCTGTTTATCAAAAAGTAATTTCAATTTTTAGGAATACAAAATTTTAATTTCAAAAGATTTTGTTATTCATGCTTAATTCCCAGTTTTTATTCTTGACAAAAACACTTTAAATTTATTGTTGATGGGATAAGCTATTCCTATGCATTTCACTGGTTGCTTAGGCCAGATCATCAGGAAACTTCATCCATAAAGATTTTAGAAAAACTAAAGATATTAAACCAAATAAAACTGTTAAACGTATAAGAATTATAGCAACAGTTCTACTTGTAACAATATCAAAGCTTAAACAAAACACATCAACAATAAACAACAGAGGGTTTATCTCATCTTACATTCCCCACTACAATTAGTTGAAATTCTCTCAACATTAATTGTAGTTGTAAGTTTTTTTTTTTTTTTTGTTTTTTTTTTTTTTTTTTTTTTTTTAAATTCCCTAAGTAGGTTAAGAAAAACAAGATAAAAACAACACAACAACTTACAAAAGATGTTGTCAATTAAATGTTTTTTAGGCCGTGCACTTGCCTGTTTATCAAAATGTAATTTCAATTTTTGGGAATACAAAATTTTAATTTCAAAAGATTTTGTTATTCGTGCTTAATTCCCAGGTTTACTCTTATTACTTTACTTCTTCTTCTTCGTCTTATTTATACGTATCAAATTATTTCTTGTTGAAGATATTACATTATTGTTGCTTTTTGCTTTTTATTCTTTTTTTTATAATTATATTGAGTACAGCAATGGGCAATTATTAAGCAAGCAACCGGCACAGATCTGGGTATATTGAAGATTTTTGATTTATTATTTTTTTATTCCGCTAATGATTTTTTTGCTAACAAGCACGATATTATGTTGATTCGCATGTAGAGACTGGTCCAGTTTATTAATACAGATGACAAATTGCCATTTAGAGTTAATAAAAAAGGTGGACTCTTAACTTAAATATGTGGCGTGTGCTGGGTTACTTGCTAAAGTCATACAAACATATGTATGGATTTTTCACAAAGATTAATCAGTTCAACTTTGATTGATTAATTCCTACACCAAAACCCTGAGAAATAATTATTACATTAATGAAATAATTATTTCAGAAATTCACAAGAACTTGCCAATTAAAATTGGGCTTTATAATTAATTAAAATAGTTATTTAAACTGAGGATGTTTCTTGATTACTTAATTTAACTTTTTTTATTACCAAATGAAGTCTTATATGTATGTGAGTAATATGTAAGATGCATCTATTTTCTATTCAGCAAAATAAACTTTATACGTTCCCAACTATGACTCAAAAGGAAAAGGTTTTGCGGAAAATGTGCTTTAGCTCTACCGCTCGGGTTATTAGATGTGTCATTTAGATAATTACTTGATAAATATCTTACATATCTTTTCAAACTAATCAATAACATATAATGTTAGTATAATTAATACGTATTCTTAAGGTTAACATATTTTATATTAAGTAATTAAGGTGAAACATTCAGACTTATTATTTTAAAGTTACAACTCTAAAATAATTATATTGAAATTTTACATTCTTAATTAGTTTTAAGTATATAATAATTTCATATTATTAAGGCCTATTAAGTAAAAAAAATTAATAATTACATGGTGTATTAAACGAACCCCTTAGATAATTGTAAAAATAAAACAAAATATTTAAATTTAGTACATAACAATCCAAAAAGGTAGCAATGCAAATATAACTAGATAAAACAGTTTTTTTTTTTTATTAAATTTTAATAATCCATCATCCAAAACTGATTGTTTACAAAAAAATCTGTTACATATCTTCATAATTTAAGTCCCTAATTTAACTACCGAAACTTATAAAGAGATTTTCATACAACCAATCCCTAATAAAAACGTACAAGAAATAATGATACACGAAAACAACTATTTGACAGACGGTAAAAACATGTACGAAAACACTAACAAAATATCTAAATTAAGAAAAATAAATGATAAATGTATTCAAAACATATTAAGAAAAGACAAAATGATCTGCTATTACCATCCAAACAATAGTGTGAGCATTATTGAAATTGGATCGAATGTGATAGTAACCACTAATGTGGATATTGAAATTAAACAAACATGTAACCAATTCCCGTTCGCACTAAAGGGACCTTATCTGATTTATATTGAAAATTGTAAGATACTACTTGACAAATGGTACAGTAAGCAATTATATCAAAACACTGTAATCATACCAAATCCCTTCCGGACCATTGAAATATCTAACGACACTAACTTAACCTTAAGACAACTAGAATATAAGCATATTAACAACACAAACATTATAACCGAACTTAAAACTAACCAAAAGATTCACAATTACACCACCTATACCATCTTGACAATAATAATCATTACCATATCCATATGCCTTATTAAAAATAAGAAAACTGTTGAGCAAACGGCCATCTCAGTAAACTTACCCTCACTTCCCTTGGAACCCGGGATAAGCTCTTTGTCTGGGGGTGTTATGACATCATCCACATCTAGATTGCCCTTTGCTTAAACAAAATGCCCTTACACTGCATTTTCCCACAGTAGAAGCTAAGTTAAAACACAACTCTCTGGTTTCAATAATTTTTGTTATTTTTTTGTCAACATAAAACCCCTTACACTGCATTTTTCCACAGTAGAATTATAAGTATAAACACAACACTCTGAATACAATAATTTTTGTTATTTTTTTTATGTATGTTTTATCAGACAGCACAATACAAGTGAATATGTTTATTCATTGTGTGTGTGAGTATGGTTTCAAATACAATGTACACAACAACTTAAAAGTAAAAATAAAATTCATTACTATTTCAACCGTCAAACTTAATTGTCGTTTTATTAATTATTTGATTTTAAGTAATCAATACTATACATATATGTAACATACTTTCAGGCTTTACAAAGACAACTTTTTTAAGGCATGCTTTCAGGCATACACAAACGTAAAGGTAAAAGAAAATTTAAAGTTTTTAACCTCAAAAGTGGTTTTTGTGGTTATTTATATAAAAAATTCAAATATATATCATTTGTTATATATATTTTTAATTTTGGGGATTGTCTTTACTATACATATATACAAATATATAAAACTTTGTTGTTAATTTAGTAAGTAAAACAAAAAGATATTTTGTGAAAAGTTAATAATTAAAACTAATTGTTATTTTATGTAAATATAATTTTTAATGTAAGAAATACTTTAGAAAAAAGTATATAAAATAAATTTAACTAAATTAAATTAAAAACATCACTAAAAAAATAATTAAAGAAAAGAAAAACTAATTTCAAAAGATTTTGTTATTCGTGCTTAATACCCAGTTTTTATTCTTGACAAAAACACTTGAAATTTATTGTTGATGGGATAAGCTATTTCTATGCATTTCACTGGTTGCTTAGGCCAGATCATCAGGAAACTTCATCCATAAAGATTTTAGAAAAACTAAAGATATTAAACCAAATAAAACTGTTAAACGTATAAGAATTATAGCAACAGTTCTACTTGTAACAATATCAAAGCTTAAACAAAACACATCAACAATATACAACAGAGGGTTTATCTCATCTAACATTCCCCACTACAATTAGTTGAAATTCTCTCAACATTAATTGTAGTTGTAAGTAGGTTAAGAAAAACAAAATAAAAACAACACAACAACTTACAAAAGATGTTGTCAATTAAGTGTTTTTAGGCCGTGCACTTGCCTGTTTATCAAAAAGTAATTTAAATTTTTGGGAATACAAAATTTTAATTTCAAAAGATTTTGTTATTCGTGCTTAATTCCCAGTTTTTATTCTTGACAAAAACACTTTAAATTTATTGTTGATGGGATAAGCTATTCCTATGCATTTCACTGGTTGCTTAGGCCAGATCATCAGGAAACTTCATCCATAAAGATTTTAGAAAAACTAAAGATATTAAACCAAATAAAACTGTTAAACGTATAAGAATTATAGCAACAGTTCTACTTGTAACAATATCAAAGCTTAAACAAAACACATCAACAATAAACAACAGAGGGTTTATCTCATCTTACATTCCCCACTACAATTAGTTGAAATTCTCTCAACATTAATTGTAGTTGTAAGTAGGTTAAGAAAAACAAAATAAAAACAACACAACAACTTACAAAAGATGTTGTCAATTAAGTGTTTTTTAGGCCGTGCACTTGCCTGTTTATCAAAAAGTTATTTCAATTTTTGGGAATACAAAATTTTAATTTCAAAAGATTTTGTTATTCGTGCTTAATTCCCAGTTTTTATTCTTGACAAAAACACTTGAAATTTATTGTTGATGGGATAAGCTATCCCTATGCATTTCACTGGTTGCTTAGGCCAGATCATCAGGAAACTTCATCCATAAAGATTTTAGAAAAACTAAAGATATTAAACCAAATAAAACTGTTAAACGTATAAGAATTATAGCAACAGTTCTACTTGTAACAATATCAAAGCTTAAACAAAACACATCAACAATAAACAACAGAGGGTTTATCGCATCTTACATTCCCCACTACAATTAGTTGAAATTCTCTTAACATTAATTTTAGTTGTAAGTAGGTTAAGAAAAACAAAATAAAAACAACACAACAACTTACAAAAGATGTTGTCAATTAAATGTTTTTTAGGCCGTGCACTTGCCTGTTTATCAAAATGTAATTTCAATTTTTTGGAATACAAAATTTTAATTTCAAAAGATTTTGTTATTCGTGCTTAATTCCCAGTTTTTATTCTTGACAAAAACACTTGAAATTTATTGTTGATGGGATAAGCTATTCCTATGCATTTCACTGGTTGCTTAGGCCAGATCATCAGGAAACTTCATCCATAAAGATTTTAGAAAAACTAAAGATATTAAACCAAATAAAACTGTTAAACGTATAAGAATTATAGCAACAGTTCTACTTGTAACAATATCAAAGCTTAAATAAAACACATCAACAATAAAAAACAGAGGGTTTATCTCATCTTACATTCCCCACTACAATTAGTTGAAATTCTCTCAACATTAATTGTAGTTGTAAGTAGGTTAAGAAAAACAAAATAAAAACAACACAACAACTTACAAAAGATGTTGTCAATTAATGGCGATTTCCTTTCTGAGAAATATCTCTTTTGTTTAGAGCATGTAACATTTATGCAACATATTTCTCAGAAATGAAATCGCCATAAGTGTTTTTTAGGCCGTGCACTTGCCTGTTTATCAAAAAGTAATTTAAATTTTTGGGAATACAAAATTTTAATTTCAAAAGATTTTGTTATTCGTGCTTAATTCCCAGTTTTTAGTCTTGACAAAAACACTTGAAATTTATTGTTGATGGGATAAGCTATTCCTATGCATTTCACTGGTTGCTTAGGCCAGATCATCAGGAAACTTCATCCATAAAGATTTTAGAAAAACTAAAGATATTAATCCAAATAGTGGGGAATGTAAGATGAGATAAACCCTCTGTTGTTTATTGTTGATGTGTTTTGTTTAAGCTTTGATATTGTTACAAGTAGAACTGTTGCTATAATTCTTATACGTTTAACAGTTTTATTTGGTTTAATATCTTTAGTTTTTCTAAAATCTTTATGGATGAAGTTTCCTGATGATCTGGCCTAAGCAACCAGTGAAATGCATAGGAATAGCTTATCCCATCAACAATAAATTTCAAGTGTTTTTGTCAAGAATAAAAACTTGGAATTAAGCACGAATAACAAAATCTTTTGAAATTAAAATTTTGTATTCCCAAAAATTGAAATTACTTTTTGATAAACAGGCAAGTGCACGGCCTAAAAAACACTTAATTGACAACATCTTTTGTAAGTTGTTGTGTTGTTTTTATTTTGTTTTTCTTAACCTACTTACAACTAAAATTAATGTTGAGAGAATTTCAACTAATTGTAGTGGGGAATGTAAGATGAGATAAACCCTCTGTTGTTTATTGTTGATGTGTTTTGTTTAAGCTTTGATATTGTTACAAGTAGAACTGTTGCTATAATTCTTATACGTTTAACAGTTTTATTTGGTTTAATATCTTTAGTTTTTCTAAAATCTTTATGGATGAAGTTTCCTGATGATCTGGCCTAAGCAACCAGTGAAATGCATAGGAATAGCTTATCCCATCAACAATAAATTTCAAGTGTTTTTGTCAAGAATAAAAACTTGGAATTAAGCACGAATAACAAAATCTTTTGAAATTAAAATTTTGTATTCCCAAAAATTGAAATTACTTTTTGATAAACAGCCAAGTGCACGGCCTAAAAAACACTTAATTGACAACATCTTTTGTAAGTTGTTGTGTTGTTTTTATTTTGTTTTTCTTAACCTACTTACAACTAAAATTAATGTTAAGAGAATTTCAACTAATTGTAGTGGGGAATGTAAGATGAGATAAACCCTCTGTTGTTTATTGTTGATGTGTTTTGTTTAAGCTTTGATATTGTTACAAGTAGAACTGTTGCTATAATTCTTATACGTTTAACAGTTTTATTTGGTTTAATATCTTTAGTTTTTCTAAAATCTTTATGGATGAAGTTTCCTGATGATCTGGCCTAAGCAACCAGTGAAATGCATAGGAATAGCTTATCCCATCAACAATAAATTTCAAGTGTTTTTGTCAAGAATAAAAACTTGGAATTAAGCACGAATAACAAAATCTTTTGAAATTAAAATTTTGTATTCCCAAAAATTGAAATTACTTTTTGATAAACAGGCAAGTGCACGGCCTAAAAAACACTTAATTGACAACATCTTTTGTAAGTTGTTGAATTGTTTTTATTTTGTTTTTCTTAACCTACTTACAACTAAAATTAATGTTGAGAGAATTTCAACTAATTGTAGTGGGGAATGTAAGATGAGATAAACCCTCTGTTGTTTATTGTTGATGTGTTTTGTTTAAGCTTTGATATTGTTACAAGTAGAACTGTTGCTATAATTCTTATACGTTTCACAGTTTTATTTGGTTTAATATCTTTAGTTTTTCTAAAATCTTTATGGATGAAGTTTCCTGATTATCTGGCCTAAGCAACCAGTGAAATGCATAGGAATAGCTTATCCCATCAACAATACATTTCAAGTGTTTTTGTCAAGAATAAAAACTTGGAATTAAGCACGAATAACAAAATCTTTTGAAATTAAAATTTTGTATTCCCAAAAATTGAAATTACTTTTTGATAAACAGGCAAGTGCACGGCCTAAAAAACACTTAATTGACAACATCTTTTGTAAGTTGTTGTGTTGTTTTTATTTTGTTTTTCTTAACCTACTTACAACTAAAATTAATGTTAAGAGAATTTCAACTAATTGTAGTGGGGAATGTAAGATGAGATAAACCCTCTGTTGTTTATTGTTGATGTGTTTTGTTTAAGCTTTGATATTGTTACAAGTAGAACTGTTGCTATAATTCTTATACGTTTAACAGTTTTATTTGGTTTAATATCTTTAGTTTTTCTAAAATCTTTATGGATGAAGTTTCCTGATGATCTGGCCTAAGCAACCAGTGAAATGCATAGGAATAGCTTATCCCATCAACAATACATTTCAAGTGTTTTTGTCAAGAATAAAAACTTGGAATTAAGCACGAATAACAAAATCTTTTGAAATTAAAATTTTGTATTCCCAAAAATTGAAATTACTTTTTGATAAACAGGCAAGTGCACGGCCTAAAAAACACTTAATTGACAACATCTTTTGTAAGTTGTTGTGTTGTTTTTATTTTGTTTTTCTTAACCTACTTACAACTACAATTAATGTTGAGAGAATTTCAACTAATTGTAGTGGGGAACGTAAGATGAGATAAACCCTCTGTTGTTTATTGTTGATGTGTTTTGTTTAAGCTTTGATATTGTTACAAGTAGAACTGTTGCTATAATTCTTATACGTTTAACAGTTTTATTTGGTTTAATATCTTTAGTTTTTCTAAAATCTTTGTGGATAAATTTTCCTGATGATCTGGCCTAAGCAACCAGTGAAATGCATATGAATAGCTTATCCCATCAACAATAAATTTCAAGTGTTTTTGTCAAGAATAAAAACTGGGAATTAAGCAGGAATAACAAAATCTTTTGAAATTAAAATTTTGTATTCCCAAAAATTTAAATTACTTTTTAGAAAAGAAAATCGTTATAAATGTATTTAGATTTTAGTTATTATTAATTAATTGCAAAACAAAATGCTTTATGTTTAAAAAAAAAAAACAAAATATTAAATCTAAATGTTAAATTGATATAGAAAAAGCAGATACCACTACAAACAAATAATAAAAAATAAAAAAACATTAACAACTGCAAATTCAAACAGAAATTAAAAAAAAGAAGAAAAAAAACAAAAAAATCTCAAGAGAGTGATATTTGTATAGGCAAATAAAAAAGAGTCCAAAACTCCCTTTAACTTTTGTTTCCAACATAAGTTTATTTATGACAACCCGGTATTAAAAGGGACGCCTTTCTCCTAACAAAAAAATAAATAAGAAGAAAAAAAAAAAACAAAAATGAAATAACATTTTTTTTCGATTATTTAGTGTTTCTTCTTCTTTATTTTTGTAAAGACAAATTTCAAACATATTTATTATTTGCATTTTGTTGAATTGTTTTCTTCTCATTGGATTGTGGTTGGAAATAATTTTGAAGAGAGTATTGGAAATTAATTAAAACTCAATAGCATGTAACTTGTATCTGATGGTATTTTGATCCTTCCAGTATTATATGTATACCCTATAATAAGTCATATGCGTTTAGTAGATAATAATATTTTTATAAAATAGCTTTGTTAATTACTATTATTGTCGTGTAGATATGATTGAGTTTTGTTTAAACCTATTAAGGTTTTAAGTTTGTCTCCCTTGAATAAAGTATTATTTGAAATGGAAAACTAATTTATTATTAACTCGTGTAATGTGAACAGATAGGTGAAGGTAGCCGTGAATAGGGATCTTAGAGTAAAATGTTAAACGCCCTAAGATCACAGGTAGGGAGGGTTTTGAGGCGTTATCCCTAAAACCATCCAGGGAGTTTGAAGTGGTGATCATGGTTGGTTCTTTAGTTTCCGTGTTTTAAGTTCATTTAAAATAAGGGTTTTAGTATGAGCTGCACCTCGTTGCAGGGGCAGCATGATAATACAAATCAACTATCCAAACCAATATTGTAATAGTTAGATTTTAGGGAGTCTACAATAATTATTTGTGTTGTGACATTTCTTCTGGTAAGAGAGATTTGAGTAGAAAAGAACCAACCCGCAACCGGCTGACCGCTAGCTTATTCAATGGCTCCCGTTCGTCTCTCCTATCTCTGGTTTAGACCTTCATCCACCAGATGGCAAAAATTTTTTTCACTTTAAGTATCACCATGAAGTGTCGTGTTCACCACATAAATTGACTAAATTTTAATGGCAAATGATAGATGTTGTGATAGATGAGTTTTTTGGCGGATATATGAAACAGTGATAATTTTCAGCAACGTAGTAATATATGCGCAAAACGAGCTATAAAAGTTGCACAAGATATTTTTCCATTATGTAAATTAACTCGCACTTAAAACTTAAAATTTATTTCATTAAACCCAAAAAAATAGCTTTACATTTTTGTTATACGGTTGCTTATTTTATGTATTTATGCCTGTATTCATAAAAATATTTTACATTTAAAAAAGGAAATTGGAAATTTTCCTTAATAAACGATTATTAAATTTTATAATCATTTATGAATATGGGGGCTAAAATATATAGCATATACATATAAACAATAAATGTACCACATATAATGTGTATGGAAATTAAAAAAAAAAAAATTTTTTTTGATGAGCTTTAGAAATTGCATTTGGTGTGGAAAGTTTTTTGGCCAAAATGGCCTAAAAAAATTATTTTCATTATCAAAAAAAATGGTGGGATCAAGAAATTTTGTCCAAAAAAAGTCATTAACCTAATTAAAAAAAAAACTCAACAAAAATTTTAAATAAAATATAAGATCAGTTCAATATACATTAATCTTTTTAAATAAGCAATTTATGATTTCCTTGTGGGGCAAATTTAGACAGTACAGTCTATCTTCTGCCATTGTTGATCTGAGCCATGTTTTTATTCGACGAAGGGTAGGAAACGACCTACCGCTCGTAGCTTTACTGACGAGCATTGAAACGAATATTTGAAATATTTTTCTTAGATTTGGGTAGATATCTTCATCACAGTTTATTAAAGCATCTACAACGTTATCTGATAGATCAGGCTCAAGCTTAGATCTTAGTAGGTGTTTATCTCTTTTATCAAATATAATCAGCTCATCAGCTTGTTGTGGTTTTAACAGTTTTGTCTCTGTATATGACTTGATTACACTTTGAGGTAGAAGTTTAGGTATGTTCAATACATTTGGGATATCTATTGGGAAAGCTGTTATGAGATCTTCTAAAATAAATTCAATAAGAGGAATGTAACCTACAACTCGGTAGTAATCTTCAACATTTTGGATGTGATTATTTCTTACAAATCTTGTCTTTTCGATAGGAACCTCGATTTGAACGCAAATAACTATAACTTTTTCAAAAATCGCTTCAAATTGTTCTTCGGCTTTATTTTTTTCTTCTTCAAGGCACATGATTTAAATTTTGATAAGGCTTGATCCTTTTTGAAGATCTATATCTTGCTTTTGTAAAATGATACTAAGTGGCTGTGTTACAATAGGTATCACACTTAATATGTATATTCCGCAAATAAATTTAAAAGTACTAAGTGAGTTCCTTAATATAAAGGTAGAGATACTACCTTTCCACTCAGATATTTTTTCCAAAGCTTCTACTAGATGATGTACATTTCTTGCAAAGACGTATACTGAAGAGAGTTTTGGCTCCCAAATACTTTGCTAAAACTGTTTTTCGCTTGGGATGATTATATTTAAAAAATTTTGTCGTTTCTTTAACAAATGATACAACTTTTTGTACTAATGGCACTTTATTACTTTTAGAAATGGAGTTGTTCGTTTTATGGGAATATTAAGGCGTTTCTTTCGCATTTGTCGCTTTTCCAGAAATTTTGAACAGCTCCATTTTCTGCTGGCATCAGAGGACACCCATCTATTCCATCTCGTACACAATTTTTAAGGTCAAGACCAAAAGTTGTCAAAGCTTTAAGAAGTATTGATGATAGTGCCTTCGCATTAATTGACACATTAACGTCATCAATATCTTTTGAAGCCTCTTCAAATGCGTTTACAACAAAGCCAATAAATTCTTCCCTAAAAACTTTTTATTGCATGTTGAAATATCTTAAAGATAAGGAAATCTGACTTTTCCCCGAAAAATCCGTGCTTTCGTCAAAAATTATCGAATAGAATTTTGATTCATATAACACATAAATATATTCATAAATATTGCATTTACTAAGGCTTTTTAATAATTCAACCGCACGCATATCAAGTCAAACGTTTAGTCTTTGGCACCTGCTGGAATTGAATGTAGAATAATAAGTAATTGAATACTGTAATTGAATTTCTTTGGAAATATCTATAAATAGCTATTAGGATTAAGATATGCATAATTATTGAAAATCGTTAGAGATTCAATAAAAAAAATAAAAAAATACTTATTTAAAATTTCGTTAGAGATTCCATAAAAGAAAACCTTGCTGGGATTTCCAAAAATTTTTTACATAAAAAAAAGTATTATTGTTGGGAATTTGTGTTTTATCGAAATTAACAAAACATATTTTTATAATTTACTGAATCCGCGCCTGGTACTCTTGATGTAAAGTTCGGGGGTATGACCTTAGATAAAACTGAATTTACTTTGAGGTAAATTACGGGGAAAAGTTATTGCAGTTCTTATTATTACTATTAAAGCTCAAAGATGTTAATTATTTAAGGAATTTATTTTACTGAGTTACCGGTTACCTGTCTTGCTTGGAATAACAATATGATTGCCAATTGCGATTTATTGTCTGGCGTAAACAGCTGCATTTTGCGTAAAGTTAATTTTGGTTTGTAAAATAAACATTTCAATAGTTAGTAAACAGTTTTGGACATTCCATAGACTAAATTTTTATTTTTTTCGAATCAACCATATGCTTAAATAATATTCACCCTTCATCTATTTGTATCACATTTACACGTAAAAACTTAAATTTATATATATACATATATATATATATATATATATATATATATATATATATATATATATGTCATGGCGATGTGTTGGGGTCTGTTTTTCGATATACGGCTTTTTTTAAGGTCATTTGTATACTTTGGGTACCGGTCCCAAATAAATCATAGGTCTAAAGCTTGCTTTGGGGACCGACATAATTTCAGGAGATTTTTTTCAAAAAAAATTTTTTTTTTTAATTTTTATTGATTATGAATTGACTATTGCTTATTTACTACGAGTACATATCCTTTTATTAATAGACACTCAAGAAATGTATAATTTTCACATTTTTAGTTAAAATATTAAAATTGATATTGCCACATTTTCGAAAAAAAATTTTATATTTTGAGGTCCATATCAACACTGTATTACCATAACCACTGTATTAGCAAACCGACATAATTTTGTATAACTTTAGGGTAGTTGAACTGTCAAACTTGTATTATAAATTTACATAACAAAAGTACTCAAATTTTTTATACATTAATTTGGGGAAAAAATAGTACCAAAAAGGGGAATTACGGGAAATTTTTAATTTTACTAAAATGTTTGGTTCTGCAGCTGGTATTTTTTTAATTATCGTTAATGTTGGACCTTAAAACATAAGATTCAACATGCAATATCCTGAGTCAATAAGAATCTATGACGGAACTTTTTGGTACTTTTTTGTTCTTTAACTGGTACTTTTTGAATTTCCGTTAGTATTGGACCTAGTGGATGAAAGTCAGTAAGAGTGTACTTTTTGGAACTTTTTTATGCGTTAACTGGTACTTTTTGAATATCCGTAAGCATTGTACCTAGAAACATTAAATTAAACATGCAAGGTCCTGAGTGAGAATCTGTAAGAGGGCGTTTAGGTACTTTTTGTTCATTAACTGTTACTTTTTGAATTTCCGTCAGTATTGGACCTAGAAACATAAAATTAAACATGCAAGATCCTGTGTAAATGAGAATCTGTTAGAGGTATCTTTTCGGTACTTTTTTATTCGTTAACTGGTACTTTTTGAATTTTCGTTTGTATTGGACCTAGAAACATAAAATTAAACTTGCAAGGTCTTGAGTGAATGGGAATCTGTATGAGGGCTTTTTGGTACTGTTTTTCTTTAACTGGTACTTTTTGAATTTTCATTAATATTGAACCTAGAATCATAAAGTTCAACATGCAAGGTCTTGATTAAATAACAATCTGTTGGAGGGATATTTTTGGTACTTTTTCGTTTTTTAACTGGTACTTTTTTTAAATTTTCGCTAAGATTGGTCTTATGAACATAAAATTAAACCTGCATGGTCCTGAGAGAATGAGAATCTCTAAAAGCGCTTATTGGTACTTTTTAGTTCTTAAACAAGTACTTTTTAAATATCCGTTAATATTGGACTTAGAAACATTAAATTCAAGATGCAATGCCCGGAGTGGATAAGGATCTATAAGCGGGAAGTTTTTGGTACTTTTTTGTTCTTTAGCTGGTACTTTTTGAATTTCCGTTAGTATTTGGCTTAGAAACATAAAATTAAACATGCAAGGTCCTGAGTGAATGAGAATCTGTAAGAGGGCTTTTTGGTACTTTTTTTGTTCTTTAACTGGTACTTTTTGAATTTCCATTAATATTGAGCCTAGAATCCTAAAATTCATCATGCAATGTCCTGAGTTGATGAGAATCTATAAGAGGGAAGTTTTTGTTACTTTTTAATTCATAAACTGGTACTTTTTGAATATCCGTTAGTATTGGACCTAGAAAGATAAAATTAATATGCACGGTGCTGAGTATATAATAATGAATAATTTAAATAATAATTGAATTTAGCTATAAATCGTTAAAACCACCCTTTTTAAATAAAATTATCGAAATATAATGAAACAAACAATAAAAAATCGCAAAATTTTTTAAATAATAATTGAATTTAGCTATAAACGGCTAAAAGCACATTTTTTATATAAAATTATTGAAATATGATAAAACAAACAATAAAAAATAAAAATTTTTTTAAAAAATAAGTGAATTTAGCTATAAATCGCTAAAACCACCCTCTTTTAAATAAAATTATTAAAATATAATGAAAAAAACAGTAAAAATTCGCTAAATTTTTTAAATATAAATTAAATTTAGCTATAAATCGATAAAGCCACCCTTCTTTAAATAAAATTATTGAAATATAATGAAACAAACAATAAAAAATCTGAAAATTTGCTAAATAATAATTGAATTTAGCTATAAATCGCTAAAATCCCTTTTTTAAATAAAATTATTGAAATATAATGAAAAAAAACAACAAAACATCGCAAAATTTTTTAATAATAATTGAATTTAGCTATAAATCGCTAAAAACCATCCTTTTTAAATGCAATTATTGAAATATAATGAAAAAACAACAATTTTATTTAAAAAAAGAGTGGTTTTTAGCGATTTATTGCTAAATTCAATTATTATTAAAAAAAATTAGCGATTTTTTATTGTTTTTTCATTATATTTCAATAATTTTATTAAAAAAAGGGTGGCTTTTGGTGATTTATAGCTAAATTCAATTATTATTTGAAAAATGTAGCGATTTTTTATTGTTTTTTCATTATATTTCAATAATTTTATTTAAAAAATTTAGCGATTTTTTATTGTTTTTTCATTATATTTCAATAATTTTATTTAAAAAAGGGTGGTTTTTGGCGATTTATAGCTAAATTCAATTATTATTTGAAAAATGTAGCGATTTTTTATTGTTTTTTCATTATATTTCAATAATTTTATTTTAAAAATTTTGCGATTTTTTATTGTTTTTTCATTATATTTCAATCATTTTATTTAAAAAAGGGTGGTTTTTGGCGATTTATAGCTAAATTCAATTATTATTTGAAAAATGTAGCGATTTTTTATTGTTTTTTCATTATATTTCAATAATTTTATTTAATAACGGGTGGTTTTTAGCGATTTATAGCTAAATTCAATTATTAGTTAAGCAATTTAGCGATTTTTATTGTTTTTTCAATATATTTCAATAATTTTATTTAAAAATGAATGGTTTTAGGCGATTTATAGCTAAATTCAATTATTATTTAAAAAATTTAGGGATTTTTTATTGTTTTTTCATTATATTTCAATAATTTTATTTAAAAAAGGGTGGTTTTTGGTGATTTATAGCAAAATTCAATTATTATTTAAAAAAATTTGCGATTTTTTATTGTGTGTTTCATTATATTTTTTAATAATTTTATTTAAAAAATTGTGGTTTTTGGCGATTTATAGCAAAATTCAATTATTATATAAAAAATTTAGCGATTGTTTATTGTTTTTTCCTTATATTTTTATTGTTTTTTCATTATATTTCAATAATTTTATTAAAAAAAGGGTGGCTTTTGGTGATTTATAGCTAAATTCAATAATTTTTTAAAAAATTTAGCGATTTTTTATTGTGTGTTTCATTATATTTCAATAATTTTATTTAAAAAATTGTGGTTTTTGGCGATTTATAGCAAAATTCAATTATTATTTAAAAAATTTAGCGATTGTTTATTGTTTTTTCATTATATTTTTTTTTGTTTTTTCATTATATTTTAATAATTTTATTTAAAAAAGGGTGGTTTTTGGTGCTTTATAGCTAAATTCAATTATTATTTAAAAAATTTAGGGATTGTTTATTGTTTTTTCATTATATTTCAATAATTTTATTTAAAAAAGGGTGGTTTTTGGTGATTTATAGCAAAATTCAATTATTATTTAAAAAAATTTGCGATTTTTTATTGTGTGTTTCATTATATTTCAATAGTTTTATTTAAAAAATTGTGGTTTTTGGCGATTTATAGCAAAATTCAATTATTATTTAAAAAATTTAGCGATTGTTTATTGTTTTTTCCTTATATTTTTATTGTTTTTTCATTATATTTCAATAATTTGATTTAAAAAATTTAGCGATTTTTTATTGTTTTTTCATTATATTTCAATAATTTTATTTAAAAAAGGGTGGTTTTTGGCGATTTATAGCTAAATTCAATTATTATTTGAAAAATGTAGCGATTTTTTATTGTTTTTTCATTATATTTCAATAATTTTATTTAAAAAATTTAGCGATTTTTTATTGTTTTTTCATTATATTTCATAGCATAGGGAATTAAAAAAGAATAAAATTATTAGTTAAGCAATTTAGCGATTTTTATTGTTTTTTCAATATATTTCAATAATTTTATTTAAAAATGAGTGGTTTTAGGCGATTTATAGCTAAATTCAATTATTATTTGAAAAATGTAGCGATTTTTTATTGTTTTTTCATTATATTTCAATAATTTTATTTAAATAATTTAGCGATTTTTTATTGTTTTTTATTATATTTCAATAATTTTATTTAAAAAATTTAGCGATTTTTTATTGTTTTTTCATTATATTTCAATAATTTTATTTAAAAAAGGGTGGTTTTTGGTGATTTATAGCTAAATTCAATTATTATTTTAAAAATTTAGCGATTTTTTATTGTTTGTTTCATTATATTTTAATAATTTTATTTAAAAAATTTTGGTTTTTGGCGATTTATAGCAAAATTCAATTATTATCTAAAAAATTTAGCGATTGTTTATTGTTTTTTCATTATAGTTTTTTTGTTTTTTCATTATATTTCAATAATTTTATTTAAAAAAGGGTGGTTTTTGGTGCTTTATAGCTAAATTCAATTATTATTTAAAAAATTTAGGGATTTTTTATTGTTTTTTCATTATATTTCAATAATTTGATTTAAAAAAGGGTGGTTTTTCGTGATTTATAGCAAAATTCAATTATTATTTAAAAAAATTTGCGATTTTTTATTGTGTGTTTCATTATATTTCAATAGTTTTATTTAAAAAATTGTGGTTTTTGGCGATTTATAGCAAAATTCAATTATTATTTAAAAAATTTAGCGATTGTTTATTGTTTTTTCCTTATATTTTTATTGTTTTTTCATTATATTTCAATAATTTTATTTAAAAAATTTAGCGATTTTTTATTGTTTTTTCATTATATTTCAATAATTTTATTTAAAAAAGGGTGGTTTTTGGCGATTTATAGCTAAATTCAATTATTATTTGAAAAATGTAGCGATTTTTTATTGTTTTTTCATTATATTTCAATAATTTTATTTAAAAAATTTAGCGATTTTTTATTGTTTTTTCATTATATTTCATAGCATAGGGAATTAAAAAAGAATAAAATTATTAGTTAAGCAATTTAGCGATTTTTATTGTTTTTTCAATATATTTCAATAATTTTATTTAAAAATGAGTGGTTTTAGGCGATTTATAGCTAAATTCAATTATTATTTGAAAAATGTAGCGATTTTTTATTGTTTTTTCATTATATTTCAATAATTTTATTTAAATAATTTAGCGATTTTTTATTGTTTTTTATTATATTTCAATAATTTTATTTAAAAAATTTAGCGATTTTTTATTGTTTTTTCATTATATTTCAATAATTTTATTTAAAAAAGGGTGGTTTTTGGTGATTTATAGCTAAATTCAATTATTATTTTAAAAATTTAGCGATTTTTTATTGTTTGTTTCATTATATTTTAATAATTTTATTTAAAAAATTTTGGTTTTTGGCGATTTATAGCAAAATTCAATTATTATCTAAAAAATTTTGCGATTGTTTATTGTTTTTTCATTATAGTTTTTTTGTTTTTTCATTATATTTCAATAATTTTATTTAAAAAAGGGTGGTTTTTGGTGCTTTATAGCTAAATTCAATTATTATTTAAAAAATTTAGGGATTTTTTATTGTTTTTTCATTATATTTCAATAATTTGATTTAAAAAAGGGTGGTTTTTCGTGATTTATAGCAAAATTCAATTATTATTTAAAAAAATTTTTATTGTGTGTTTCATTATATATCAATAATTTTATTTAAAAAATTGTGGATTTTGGCAATTTATAGCAAAATTCAATTATTATTTAAAAAATTTAGCGAATGTTTATTGTTTTTTCCTTACATTTTTATTGTTTTTTCATTATATTTCAATAATTTTATTAAAAAAAGGGTGGCTTTTGGTGATTTATAGCTAAATTCAATAATTTTTTTAAAAATTTTGCGATTTTGTATTGTTTTTTCATTATATTTCAATAACTTTATTTAAAAAAGGGTAGTTTTTGGTGACTTATAGCTAAATTCAATTATTATTTAAAAAATTTTGCGATTTTTATTGTTTTTTCATTATATTTCAATAATTTTATTTAAAAAAGGGTGGTTTTTGGCGAGTTATAGCTAAATTCAATTATTATTTAAAAAAATTTTGCGATTTTTATTGTTTTTTCATTACATTTCAATAATTTTATTTAAAAAAGGGTGGTTTTTGGCGATTTATAGCTAAATTCAATTATTATTTGAAAAATGTAGCGATTTTTTATTGTTTTTTCATTATATTTCAATAATTTTATTTATTAACGGGTGGTTTTTAGCGATTTATAGCTAAATTCAATTATTAGTCAAGCAATTTAGCGATTTTTATTGTTTTTTCAATATATTTCAATAATTTTATTTAAAAATGAGTGGTTTTAGGCGATTTATAGCTAAATTCAATTATTTTTTTAAAAATTTTGCGATTTTGTATTGTTTTTTCATTATATTTCAATAACTTTATTTAAAAAAGGGTAGTTTTTGGTGACTTATAGCTAAATTCAATTATTATTTAAAAAATTTTGCGATTTTTATTGTTTTTTCATTATATTTCAATAATTTTATTTAAAAAAGGGTAGTTTTTGGCGACTTATAGCTAAATTCAATTATTATTTAAAAAATTTAGCGATTTTTATTGTTTTTTCATTATATTTCAATAACTTTATTTAAAAAAGGGTGGTTTTTGGCGAGTTATAGCTAAATTCAATTATTATTTAAAAAATTTTGCGATTTTTATTGTTTTTTCATTACATTTCAATAATTTTATTTAAAAAAGCGTGGCTTTGGGCGATTTATAGCTAAATTCAATTACTAGTTAAACAATTTAGCGATTTTTTATTGTTTTTTCATTATATTTCAATAATTTTATTTAAAACGGGTGGTTTTTGGCAATTTATAGCTAAATTCAATTATTATTTAAAAAAATTTAGCGATTTTTACTGTTTTTTCATTATATTTCAATAATTTTATTTAAAACGGGTGGTTTTTAGCGATTTATAGCTAAATTCAATTATTATTTAAAAAAAATTAGCGATTTTTTATTGTGTGTTTCATTATATTTCAATAATTTTATTTAAAAAAGCGTGGTTTTGGGCGATTTATAGCTAAATTCAATTATTATTTAAGAAATGTAGCGATTTTTTATTGTTTTTTCATTATATTTCAATAATTTTATTAAAAAAAGGGGGGTTTTTAGCGATTTATAGCTAAATTCAATTATTATTTAAAAAATTTAGCGATTTTTATTGTTTTTTCATTATTTTTCAATAACTTTATTTAAAAAAGGGTGGTTTTTGGCGAGTTATAGCTAAATTCAATTATTATTTAAAAAAATTTTGCGATTTTTATTGTTTTTTCATTACATTTCAATAATTTTATTTAAAAAAGCGTGGTTTTGGGCGATTTATAGCTAAATTCAATTACTAGTTAAACAATTTAGCGATTTTTTATTGTTTTTTCATTATATTTCAATAATTTTATTTAAAACGGGTGGTTTCTGGCGATTTATAGCTAAATTCAATTATTATTTAAAAAAATTTAGCGATTTTTTATTGTTTTTTCATTATATTTCAATAATTTTATTTAAAAAAGTGTGGTTTTTGGCGATTTATAGCTAAATTCAATTATTCAATTATTTCAATAATTTTATTTAAAAAAGGGTGGTTTTTGGCAATTCATAGCTAAATTCAATTATTATTTAAAAAATGTAGCGGTTTTTTATTGTTTTTTCATTATATTTCAATAATTTTATTTAATAACGGGTGGTTTTTAGCGATTTATAGCTAAATTCAATTATTATTTTAAAAAATTTAGCGATTTTTATTGTTTTTTCATTATATTTCAATAATTTTATTTAAAAAAGGGTGGTTTTTGGCAATTCATAGCTAAATTCAATTATTATTTAAAAAATGTAGCGATTTTTTATTGTTTTTTCATTATATTTCAATAATTTTATTTAATAACGGGTGGCTTTTAGCGATTTATAGCTAAATTCAATTATTATTTAAAAAAATTTAGCGATTTTTATTGTTTTTTCATTATATTTCAATAATTTTATTTAAAACTGGTGGTTTTTTAGCGATTTATAGCTAAATTCAAATGTTAGTTAAACAATTTAGCAATTTTTTATTGTTTTTTCATTATATTTCAATAATTTTATTTAATAACGGGTGGTTTGGGCGATTTATAGCTAAATTCAATTACTAGTTAAAAAAGTTAGCGTTTTTTATTGTTTTTTCATTATATTTTAATAATTTTATTTAAAAAAGCGTGGTTTTGGGCGATTTATAGCTAAATTCAATTACTAGTTAAAGAATTTAGCGATTTTTTATTGTTTTTTCATTATATTTCAATAATTTTATTTAAAACGGGTGGTTTTTGGCGATTTATAGCTAAATTCAATTATTATTTTAAAAAATTTAGCGATTTTTATTGTTTTTTCATTATATTTCAATAATTTTATTTAAAACTGGTGGTTTTTTAGCGATTTATAGCTAAATTCAATTGTTAGTTAAACAATTTAGCAATTTTTTATTGTTTTTTCATTATATTTCAATAACTTTATTTAAAAAAGGGTGGTTTTTAGCGATTTGTAGCTAAATTCAATTACTAGTTAAACAACTTAGCGATTTTTTATTGTTTTCTCATTATATATCAATAATTTTATTTAAAACTGGTGGTTTTTAGCGATTTATAGCTAAATTCAATTACTAGTTAAACAACTTAGCGATTTTTTATTGTTTTCTCATTATATATCAATAATTTTATTTAAAACTGGTGGTTTTTAGCGATTTATAGCTAAATTCAATTATAAGTTACACAATTTAGCGATTTTTTATTGTTTTATAGCTAAATTCAATTACTAGTTAAACAATTTAGCGATTTTTATTGTTTTTTCATTATATTTCAATAATTTTATTTAATAACGGGTGGTTTTTAGCGATTTATAGCTAAATTCAATTATTATTTAAAAAAAATTTAGCGATTTTTATTGTTTTTTCATTATATTTCAATAATTTTATTTAAAAAAGGGTGGTTTTTGGCGATTCATAGCTAAATTCAATTATTATTTAAGAAATGTAGCGGTTTTTTATTGTTTTTTCATTATATTTCAATAATTTTATTTAAAAAAGCGTGGTTTTGGGCGATTTATAGCTAAATTCAATTACTAGTTAAACAATTTAGCGATTTTTTATTGTTTTTTCATTATATTTCAATAATTTTATTTAAAACGGGTGGTTTTTGGCGATTTATAGCTAAATTCAATTATTATTTAAAAAATTTAGCGATTGTTTATTGTTTTTTCATTATATTTTTTTTTGTTTTTTCATTATATTTTAATAATTTTATTTAAAAAAGGGTGGTTTTTGGTGCTTTATAGCTAAATTCAATTATTATTTAAAAAATTTAGGGATTGTTTATTGTTTTTTCATTATATTTCAATAATTTTATTTAAAAAAGGGTGGTTTTTGGTGATTTATAGCAAAATTCAATTATTATTTAAAAAAATTTGCGATTTTTTATTGTGTGTTTCATTATATTTCAATAGTTTTATTTAAAAAATTGTGGTTTTTGGCGATTTATAGCAAAATTCAATTATTATTTAAAAAATTTAGCGATTGTTTATTGTTTTTTCCTTATATTTTTATTGTTTTTTCATTATATTTCAATAATTTGATTTAAAAAATTTAGCGATTTTTTATTGTTTTTTCATTATATTTCAATAATTTTATTTAAAAAAGGGTGGTTTTTGGCGATTTATAGCTAAATTCAATTATTATTTGAAAAATGTAGCGATTTTTTATTGTTTTTTCATTATATTTCAATAATTTTATTTAAAAAATTTAGCGATTTTTTATTGTTTTTTCATTATATTTCATAGCATAGGGAATTAAAAAAGAATAAAATTATTAGTTAAGCAATTTAGCGATTTTTATTGTTTTTTCAATATATTTCAATAATTTTATTTAAAAATGAGTGGTTTTAGGCGATTTATAGCTAAATTCAATTATTATTTGAAAAATGTAGCGATTTTTTATTGTTTTTTCATTATATTTCAATAATTTTATTTAAATAATTTAGCGATTTTTTATTGTTTTTTATTATATTTCAATAATTTTATTTAAAAAATTTAGCGATTTTTTATTGTTTTTTCATTATATTTCAATAATTTTATTTAAAAAAGGGTGGTTTTTGGTGATTTATAGCTAAATTCAATTATTATTTTAAAAATTTAGCGATTTTTTATTGTTTGTTTCATTATATTTTAATAATTTTATTTAAAAAATTTTGGTTTTTGGCGATTTATAGCAAAATTCAATTATTATCTAAAAAATTTAGCGATTGTTTATTGTTTTTTCATTATAGTTTTTTTGTTTTTTCATTATATTTCAATAATTTTATTTAAAAAAGGGTGGTTTTTGGTGCTTTATAGCTAAATTCAATTATTATTTAAAAAATTTAGGGATTTTTTATTGTTTTTTCATTATATTTCAATAATTTGATTTAAAAAAGGGTGGTTTTTCGTGATTTATAGCAAAATTCAATTATTATTTAAAAAAATTTGCGATTTTTTATTGTGTGTTTCATTATATTTCAATAGTTTTATTTAAAAAATTGTGGTTTTTGGCGATTTATAGCAAAATTCAATTATTATTTAAAAAATTTAGCGATTGTTTATTGTTTTTTCCTTATATTTTTATTGTTTTTTCATTATATTTCAATAATTTTATTTAAAAAATTTAGCGATTTTTTATTGTTTTTTCATTATATTTCAATAATTTTATTTAAAAAAGGGTGGTTTTTGGCGATTTATAGCTAAATTCAATTATTATTTGAAAAATGTAGCGATTTTTTATTGTTTTTTCATTATATTTCAATAATTTTATTTAAAAAATTTAGCGATTTTTTATTGTTTTTTCATTATATTTCATAGCATAGGGAATTAAAAAAGAATAAAATTATTAGTTAAGCAATTTAGCGATTTTTATTGTTTTTTCAATATATTTCAATAATTTTATTTAAAAATGAGTGGTTTTAGGCGATTTATAGCTAAATTCAATTATTATTTGAAAAATGTAGCGATTTTTTATTGTTTTTTCATTATATTTCAATAATTTTATTTAAATAATTTAGCGATTTTTTATTGTTTTTTATTATATTTCAATAATTTTATTTAAAAAATTTAGCGATTTTTTATTGTTTTTTCATTATATTTCAATAATTTTATTTAAAAAAGGGTGGTTTTTGGTGATTTATAGCTAAATTCAATTATTATTTTAAAAATTTAGCGATTTTTTATTGTTTGTTTCATTATATTTTAATAATTTTATTTAAAAAATTTTGGTTTTTGGCGATTTATAGCAAAATTCAATTATTATCTAAAAAATTTTGCGATTGTTTATTGTTTTTTCATTATAGTTTTTTTGTTTTTTCATTATATTTCAATAATTTTATTTAAAAAAGGGTGGTTTTTGGTGCTTTATAGCTAAATTCAATTATTATTTAAAAAATTTAGGGATTTTTTATTGTTTTTTCATTATATTTCAATAATTTGATTTAAAAAAGGGTGGTTTTTCGTGATTTATAGCAAAATTCAATTATTATTTAAAAAAATTTTTATTGTGTGTTTCATTATATATCAATAATTTTATTTAAAAAATTGTGGATTTTGGCAATTTATAGCAAAATTCAATTATTATTTAAAAAATTTAGCGAATGTTTATTGTTTTTTCCTTACATTTTTATTGTTTTTTCATTATATTTCAATAATTTTATTAAAAAAAGGGTGGCTTTTGGTGATTTATAGCTAAATTCAATAATTTTTTTAAAAATTTTGCGATTTTGTATTGTTTTTTCATTATATTTCAATAACTTTATTTAAAAAAGGGTAGTTTTTGGTGACTTATAGCTAAATTCAATTATTATTTAAAAAATTTTGCGATTTTTATTGTTTTTTCATTATATTTCAATAATTTTATTTAAAAAAGGGTGGTTTTTGGCGAGTTATAGCTAAATTCAATTATTATTTAAAAAAATTTTGCGATTTTTATTGTTTTTTCATTACATTTCAATAATTTTATTTAAAAAAGGGTGGTTTTTGGCGATTTATAGCTAAATTCAATTATTATTTGAAAAATGTAGCGATTTTTTATTGTTTTTTCATTATATTTCAATAATTTTATTTATTAACGGGTGGTTTTTAGCGATTTATAGCTAAATTCAATTATTAGTCAAGCAATTTAGCGATTTTTATTGTTTTTTCAATATATTTCAATAATTTTATTTAAAAATGAGTGGTTTTAGGCGATTTATAGCTAAATTCAATTATTTTTTTAAAAATTTTGCGATTTTGTATTGTTTTTTCATTATATTTCAATAACTTTATTTAAAAAAGGGTAGTTTTTGGTGACTTATAGCTAAATTCAATTATTATTTAAAAAATTTTGCGATTTTTATTGTTTTTTCATTATATTTCAATAATTTTATTTAAAAAAGGGTAGTTTTTGGCGACTTATAGCTAAATTCAATTATTATTTAAAAAATTTAGCGATTTTTATTGTTTTTTCATTATATTTCAATAACTTTATTTAAAAAAGGGTGGTTTTTGGCGAGTTATAGCTAAATTCAATTATTATTTAAAAAATTTTGCGATTTTTATTGTTTTTTCATTACATTTCAATAATTTTATTTAAAAAAGCGTGGCTTTGGGCGATTTATAGCTAAATTCAATTACTAGTTAAACAATTTAGCGATTTTTTATTGTTTTTTCATTATATTTCAATAATTTTATTTAAAACGGGTGGTTTTTGGCAATTTATAGCTAAATTCAATTATTATTTAAAAAAATTTAGCGATTTTTACTGTTTTTTCATTATATTTCAATAATTTTATTTAAAACGGGTGGTTTTTAGCGATTTATAGCTAAATTCAATTATTATTTAAAAAAAATTAGCGATTTTTTATTGTGTGTTTCATTATATTTCAATAATTTTATTTAAAAAAGCGTGGTTTTGGGCGATTTATAGCTAAATTCAATTATTATTTAAGAAATGTAGCGATTTTTTATTGTTTTTTCATTATATTTCAATAATTTTATTAAAAAAAGGGGGGTTTTTAGCGATTTATAGCTAAATTCAATTATTATTTAAAAAATTTAGCGATTTTTATTGTTTTTTCATTATTTTTCAATAACTTTATTTAAAAAAGGGTGGTTTTTGGCGAGTTATAGCTAAATTCAATTATTATTTAAAAAAATTTTGCGATTTTTATTGTTTTTTCATTACATTTCAATAATTTTATTTAAAAAAGCGTGGTTTTGGGCGATTTATAGCTAAATTCAATTACTAGTTAAACAATTTAGCGATTTTTTATTGTTTTTTCATTATATTTCAATAATTTTATTTAAAACGGGTGGTTTCTGGCGATTTATAGCTAAATTCAATTATTATTTAAAAAAATTTAGCGATTTTTTATTGTTTTTTCATTATATTTCAATAATTTTATTTAAAAAAGTGTGGTTTTTGGCGATTTATAGCTAAATTCAATTATTCAATTATTTCAATAATTTTATTTAAAAAAGGGTGGTTTTTGGCAATTCATAGCTAAATTCAATTATTATTTAAAAAATGTAGCGGTTTTTTATTGTTTTTTCATTATATTTCAATAATTTTATTTAATAACGGGTGGTTTTTAGCGATTTATAGCTAAATTCAATTATTATTTTAAAAAATTTAGCGATTTTTATTGTTTTTTCATTATATTTCAATAATTTTATTTAAAAAAGGGTGGTTTTTGGCAATTCATAGCTAAATTCAATTATTATTTAAAAAATGTAGCGATTTTTTATTGTTTTTTCATTATATTTCAATAATTTTATTTAATAACGGGTGGCTTTTAGCGATTTATAGCTAAATTCAATTATTATTTAAAAAAATTTAGCGATTTTTATTGTTTTTTCATTATATTTCAATAATTTTATTTAAAACTGGTGGTTTTTTAGCGATTTATAGCTAAATTCAAATGTTAGTTAAACAATTTAGCAATTTTTTATTGTTTTTTCATTATATTTCAATAATTTTATTTAATAACGGGTGGTTTGGGCGATTTATAGCTAAATTCAATTACTAGTTAAAAAAGTTAGCGTTTTTTATTGTTTTTTCATTATATTTTAATAATTTTATTTAAAAAAGCGTGGTTTTGGGCGATTTATAGCTAAATTCAATTACTAGTTAAAGAATTTAGCGATTTTTTATTGTTTTTTCATTATATTTCAATAATTTTATTTAAAACGGGTGGTTTTTGGCGATTTATAGCTAAATTCAATTATTATTTTAAAAAATTTAGCGATTTTTATTGTTTTTTCATTATATTTCAATAATTTTATTTAAAACTGGTGGTTTTTTAGCGATTTATAGCTAAATTCAATTGTTAGTTAAACAATTTAGCAATTTTTTATTGTTTTTTCATTATATTTCAATAACTTTATTTAAAAAAGGGTGGTTTTTAGCGATTTGTAGCTAAATTCAATTACTAGTTAAACAACTTAGCGATTTTTTATTGTTTTCTCATTATATATCAATAATTTTATTTAAAACTGGTGGTTTTTAGCGATTTATAGCTAAATTCAATTACTAGTTAAACAACTTAGCGATTTTTTATTGTTTTCTCATTATATATCAATAATTTTATTTAAAACTGGTGGTTTTTAGCGATTTATAGCTAAATTCAATTATAAGTTACACAATTTAGCGATTTTTTATTGTTTTATAGCTAAATTCAATTACTAGTTAAACAATTTAGCGATTTTTATTGTTTTTTCATTATATTTCAATAATTTTATTTAATAACGGGTGGTTTTTAGCGATTTATAGCTAAATTCAATTATTATTTAAAAAAAATTTAGCGATTTTTATTGTTTTTTCATTATATTTCAATAATTTTATTTAAAAAAGGGTGGTTTTTGGCGATTCATAGCTAAATTCAATTATTATTTAAGAAATGTAGCGGTTTTTTATTGTTTTTTCATTATATTTCAATAATTTTATTTAAAAAAGCGTGGTTTTGGGCGATTTATAGCTAAATTCAATTACTAGTTAAACAATTTAGCGATTTTTTATTGTTTTTTCATTATATTTCAATAATTTTATTTAAAACGGGTGGTTTTTGGCGATTTATAGCTAAATTCAATTATTATTTAAAAAAATTTGGCGATTTTTATTGTTTTTTCATTATATTTCAATAATTCTATTTAATAACGGGTGGTTTTTAGCGATTTATATCTAAATTCAATTATTATTTAAAAAAAATTAGCGATTTTTTATTGTGTGTTTCATTATATTTCAATAATTTTATTTAAAAAAGCGTGGTTTTGGGCGATTTATAGCTAAATTCAATTACTAGTTTAACAATTTAGCGATTTTTTATTGTTTTTTCATTATATTTCAATAATTTTATTTAAAACGGGTGGTTTTTGGCGATTTATAGCTAAATTCAATTATTATTTAAAAAAATTTTGCGATTTTTATTGTTTTTTCATTATATTTCAATAATTTTATTTAAAACTGGTGGTTTTTTAGCGATTTATAGCTAAATTCAATTGTTAGTTAAACAATTTAGCAATTTTTTATTGTTTTTTCATTATATTTCAATAACTTTATTTAAAAAAGGGTGGTTTTTAGCGATTTGTAGCTAAATTCAATTATTATTTAATAAATTTAGCGATTTTTATTGTTTTTTCATTGCATTTCAATAATTTTATTTAAAAAAGCGTGGTTTTGGGCGATTTATAGCTAAATTCAATTACTAGTTAAACAACTTAGCGATTTTTTATTGTTTTCTCATTATATATCAATAATTTTATTTAAAACTGGTGGTTTTTAGCGATTTATAGCTAAATTCAATTATTAGTTAAACAATTTAGCGATTTTTTATTGTTTTATAGCTAAATTCAATTACTAGTTAAACAATTTAGCGATTTTTATTGTTTTTTCATTATATTTCAATAATTTTATTTAATAACGGGTGGTTTTTAGCGATTTATAGCTAAATTCAATTATTATTTAAAAAAAATTTAGCGATTTTTATTGTTTTTTCATTATATTTCAATAATTTTATTTAAAAAAGGGTGGTTTTTGGCGATTCATAGCTAAATTCAATTATTATTTAAGAAATGTAGCGGTTTTTTATTGTTTTTTCATTATATTTCAATAATTTTATTTAAAAAAGCGTGGTTTTGGGCGATTTATAGCTAAATTCAATTACTAGTTAAACAATTTAGCGATTTTTTATTGTTTTTTCATTATATTTCAATAATTTTATTTAAAACGGGTGGTTTTTGGCGATTTATAGCTAAATTCAATTATTATTTAAAAAAATTTGGCGATTTTTATTGTTTTTTCATTATATTTCAATAATTCTATTTAATAACGGGTGGTTTTTAGCGATTTATATCTAAATTCAATTATTATTTAAAAAAAATTAGCGATTTTTTATTGTGTGTTTCATTATATTTCAATAATTTTATTTAAAAAAGCGTGGTTTTGGGCGATTTATAGCTAAATTCAATTACTAGTTAAACAATTTAGCGATTTTTTATTGTTTTTTTCATTATATTTCAATAATTTTATTTAAAAATGGTTGGTTTTAGGCGATTTATAGCTAAATTCAATTATTTAAAAAATTTAGCGATTTTTTATTGTTTTTTCATTATTTTTCAATAATTTTATTTAAAAAAGGGTGGTTTTTAGCGATTTATAGCTAAATTCAATTATTAGTTAAACAATTTAGCGATTTTTTAGATTTTTTATTGTTTTTTCATTAAATTTCAATAATTTTATTTATTAACGGGTGGTTTTTGGCGATTTATATCTAAATTAAATTATTATTTAAAAAATTTAGCGATTTTTTCATTATAATTCAATAATTTTTTTTAAAAAGGGTAGTTTTGGCGATTTATAGCTAATTTCAATTCTTATTTAAAACATTTAGCGATTTTTTATTGTTTGTTTCATTATATTTCAATAACTTATAGCTAAATTCAATTATTATTTAAATAATTTAGCGATTTTGTATTGTTTTTAATTTTTTTTTTCATTCATCATTTTTTAAATAAAATTATTGAAATATAATGAAAAAACAATAAAAAATCGCTGAATTTTTTAAATAATAATTGAAGTTAGCTATAAATCGCCAACAACCACCCTTTTTTAAATAAAATTATTGAAATATAATGAAAAAATCGCAAAATTTTTTAAATAATAGTATAAATCGCCAAAAACCACCCTTTTATAAATAAAATTATTGAAATGTAATGAAAAAACAATAAAAAATCGCTACATTTTTTAAATAATAATGGAATTTTGCTATAAATCGCCAAAAACCACAATTTTTAAATAAAATGAAAAATAATGAAAAAACAATAAAAAATCGCTGCATTTTTTAAATAATAGTTGAATTTAGCTATAAATCGCTAAAAACCACCCTTTTTTAAATATATTTATAAAAAAATAACTGAATTTAGCTATAAATCGCTAAAACCACCCTTTTTTAATTAAAATTATTGAAATATAATACAACAAACAATAAAAAATCGCTAAATTTTTTAAATAATTATTGAATTTAGCTATAAGTCGCCTAAAACCAACCATTTTTAAATAAAATTATTGTTATATAATGAAAAAACAATAAAACATCGCTAAATTTTTTAAATAATTGAATTTAGCTATAAATCGCCTAAAACCAACCATTTTTAAATAAAATTATTGAAATATAATGAAAAAACAATAAAAAATCGCAAAATTTTTTAAATAATAATTGAATTTAGCTATAAATCGCTAAAAACCACCCTTTTTTAAATAAAATTATTGAAATATAATAAAAAAAACAATAAAAAAATCGCTAAATTTTTAAATAATAATTGAATTTAGCTATAAGTCGCCAAAAACTGCCCTTTTTTAAATAAAGTTATTGAAATATAATGAAAAAACAATTAAAAATCGCTAAATTGCTTAACTAATAATTGAATTTAGCTATAAATCGCTAAAAACCACCCGTTATTAAATAAAATTATTGAAATATAATGAAAAAACAATAAAAAATCGCTAAATTGTTTAACTAGTAATTGAATTTAGCTATAAATCGCCCAAAACCACTTTTTTTTAAATAAAATTATTGAAATATAATGAAAAAACAATAAAAAATCGCTAAATTATTTAAATAAAATTATTGAAATATAATGAAAAAACAATAAAAAATCGCTACATTTTTCAAATAATAATTGAATTTAGCTATAAATCGCCAAAAACCACCCTTTTTTAAATAAAATTATTGAAATATAATGAAAAAACAATAAAAAATCGCTAAATTTTTTAAATAAAATTATTGAAATATAATGAAAAAACAATAAAAAATCGCTACATTGTTTAAATAATAATTGAATTTAGCTATAAATAGCCAAAAACCAAAATTTTTTAAATAAAATTATTGAAATATAATTAAAAAACAATAAAAAAATCGCAAAATTTTTTAAAAAATAATTGAATTTAGCTATACATCGCCTAAAACCACTCATTTTTAAATAAAATTATTGAAATATAATGAAAAAACAATAAAAATCGCAAAATTTTTTAAATAATAATTGAATTTAGCTATAAATCGCTTAAAACCACCCTTTTTAAATAAAATTATTGGAATATAATAAAAAAATAATAAAAATCGCAAAATTTTTTAAGTAATAATTGAATTTAGCTATAAATCGCTAAAAACCCCCCTTTTTTAAATAAAATTATTGAAATATAATAAAAAAAAATCGCTAAATAATTGAATTTAGCTATAAATCGCTAAAAACCACCCTTTTTTTAATAAAATTATTGAAATATAATGAAAAAACAATAAAAAATCGCTAAATTTTTTAAATAAAATTATTGAAATATAATGAAAAAACAATAAAAAATCGCTACATTGTTTAAATAATAATTGAATTTAGCTATAAATAGCCAAAAACCAAAATTTTTTAAATAAAATTATTGAAATATAATTAAAAAACAATAAAAAAATCGCAAAATTTTTTAAAAAATAATTGAATTTAGCTATACATCGCCTAAAACCACTCATTTTTAAATAAAATTATTGAAATATAATGAAAAAACAATAAAAATCGCAAAATTTTTTAAATAATAATTGAATTTAGCTATAAATCGCTTAAAACCACCCTTTTTAAATAAAATTATTGGAATATAATAAAAAAATAATAAAAATCGCAAAATTTTTTAAGTAATAATTGAATTTAGCTATAAATCGCTAAAAACCCCCCTTTTTTAAATAAAATTATTGAAATATAATAAAAAAAAATCGCTAAATAATTGAATTTAGCTATAAATCGCTAAAAACCACCCTTTTTTTAATAAAATTATTGAAATATAATGAAAAAACAATAAAAAAATCGCTACATTTTTTAAATAATAATTGAATTTAGCTATAAATCGCCAAAAAACCACCCTTTTTTAAATAAAATTATTGAAATATAATGAAAAAACAATAAAAAATCGCTAAATTGCTTAACTAATAATTGAATTTAGCTATAAATCGCTAAAAACCATCCGTTATTAAATAAAATTAGTGAAATATAATGAAAAAACAATAAAAAATCGCTAAATTGTTTAACTAGTAATTGAATTTAGCTATAAATCGCCAAAAACCACCCTTTTTTAAATAAAATTATTGAAATATAATGAAAAAACAATAAAAAATCGCTACATTTTTTAAATAATAATTGAATTTAGCTATAAATCGCCTAAAACCACCCTTTTTTAAATAAAATTATTGAAATATAATGAAAAAACAATAAAAAATCGCTAAATTGCTAAACTAATAATTGAATTTAGCTATAAATCGCTAAAAACCACCCGTTATTAAATAAAATTATTGAAATATAATGAAAAAACAATAAAAAATCGCTAAATTGCTTAACTAATAATTGAATTTAGCTATAAATCGCTAAAAACCACCCGTTATTAAATAAAATTATTGAAATATAATGAAAAAACAATAAAAAATCGCTAAATTGTTTAACTAGTAATTGAATTTAGCTATAAATCGCCAAAAACCACCCTTTTTTAAATAAAAGTATTGAAATATAATGAAAAAACAATAAAAAAATCGCTAAATTTTTTAAATAATAATTGAATTTAGCTATAAATCGCCTAAAACCACCCTTTTTTAAATAAAATTATTGAAATATAATGAAAAAACAATAAAAAATCGCTAAATTGCTTAACTAATAATTGAATTTAGCTATAAATCGCTAAAAACCACCCGTTATTAAATAAAATTATTGAAATATAATGAAAAAACAATAAAAAATCGCTACATTTTTTAAATACTAATTGAATTTTGCTATAAATCGCCAAAAACCACAATTTTTAAATAAAATGAAAAATAATAAAAAATCGCTGCATTTTTTAAATAATAGTTGAATTTAGCTATAAATCGCTAAAAAACCACCCTTTTTTAAATATATTTATAAAAAAATATCTGAATTTAGCTATAAATCGCTAAAACCACCCTTTTTTAATTAAAATTATTGAAATATAATAAAACAAACAATAAAAAATCGCTAAATTTTTTAAATAATTATTGAATTTAGCTATAAATCGCCTAAAACCAACCATTTTTAAATAAAATTATTGAAATATAATGAAAAAACAGTAAAAAATCGCAAAATTTTTTAAATAATAATTCAATTTAGCTATAAATCGCCTAAAACCAACCATTTTTAAATAAAATTATTGTTATATAATGAAAAAAACAATAAAAAATCGCAAAATTTTTTAAATAATAATTGAATTTAGCTATAAATCGCTAAAAACCACCCTTTTTTATTTAAAATTATTGAAATATAATAAAAAAAACAATAAAAAAAATCGCTAAATTTTTAAATAATAATTGAATTTAGTTATAAGTCGCCAAAAACTGCCCTTTTTTAAATAAAGTTATTGAAATATAATGAAAAAATAATAAAAATCGCAAAATTTTTTAAGTAATAATTGAATTTAGCTATAAATCGCTAAAACCCCCCCTTTTTTAAATAAAATTATTGAAATATAATAAAAAAAAATCGCTAAATAATTGAATTTAGCTATAAATCGCTAAAAACCACCCTTTTTTTAATAAAATTATTGAAATATAATGAAAAAACAATAAAAAATCGCTAAATTGCTTAACTAATAATTGAATTTAGCTATAAATCGCTAAAAACCATCCGTTATTAAATAAAATTATTGAAATATAATGAAAAAACAATAAAAAATCGCTAAATTGTTTAACTAGTAATTGAATTTAGCTATAAATCGCCAAAAACCACCCTTTTTTAAATAAAATTATTGAAATATAATGAAAAAACAATAAAAAATCGCTACATTTTTTAAATAATAATTGAATTTAGCTATAAATCGCCTAAAACCACCCTTTTTTAAATAAAATTATTGAAATATAATGAAAAAACAATAAAAAATCGCTAAATTGCTAAACTAATAATTGAATTTAGCTATAAATCGCTAAAAACCACCCGTTATTAAATAAAATTATTGAAATATAATGAAAAAACAATAAAAAATCGCTAAATTGCTTAACTAATAATTGAATTTAGCTATAAATCGCTAAAAACCACCCGTTATTAAATAAAATTATTGAAATATAATGAAAAAACAATAAAAAATCGCTAAATTGCTTAACTAATAATTGAATTTAGCTATAAATCGCTAAAAACCATCCGTTATTAAATAAAATTATTGAAATATAATGAAAAAACAATAAAAAAATCGCTAAATTGTTTAACTAGTAATTGAATTTAGCTATAAATCGCCAAAAACCACCCTTTTTTAAATAAAAGTATTGAAATATAATGAAAAAACAATAAAAAATCGCTAAATTTTTTAAATAATAATTGAATTTAGCTATAAATCGCCTAAAACCACCCTTTTTTAAATAAAATTATTGAAATATAATGAAAAAACAATAAAAAATCGCTAAATTGCTTAACTAATAATTGAATTTAGCTATAAATCGCTAAAAACCACCCGTTATTAAATAAAATTATTGAAATATAATGAAAAAACAATAAAAAATCGCTACATTTTTTAAATAATAATTGAATTTTGCTATAAATCGCCAAAAACCACAATTTTTAAATAAAATGAAAAATAATGAAAAAACAATAAAAAATCGCTGCATTTTTTAAATAATAGTTGAATTTAGCTATAAATCGCTAAAAACCACCCTTTTTTAAATATATTTATAAAAAAATATCTGAATTTAGCTATAAATCGCTAAAACCACCCTTTTTTAATTAAAATTATTGAAATATAATAAAACAAACAATAAAAAATCGCTAAATTTTTTAAATAATTATTGAATTTAGCTATAAATCGCCTAAAACCAACCATTTTTAAATAAAATTATTGAAATATAATGAAAAAAACAGTAAAAAATCGCAAAATTTTTTAAATAATAATTCAATTTAGCTATAAATCGCCTAAAACCAACCATTTTTAAATAAAATTATTGTTATATAATGAAAAAACAATAAAAAATCGCAAAATTTTTTAAATAATAATTGAATTTAGCTATAAATCGCTAAAAACCACCCTTTTTTAAATAAAATTATTGAAATATAATAAAAAAAACAATAAAAAAAATCGCTAAATTTTTAAATAATAATTGAATTTAGCTATAAGTCGCCAAAAACTGCCCTTTTTTAAATAAAGTTATTGAAATATAATGAAAAAACAATAAAAAATCGCAAAATTTTTAAAAAAATAATTGAATTTAGCTATAAATCGCCTAAAACCACTCATTTTTAAATAAAATTATTGAAATATATTGAAAAAACAATAAAAATAGCTAAATTGCTTAACTAATAATTGAATTTAGTTATAAATCGCTAAAAACCACCCGTTATTAAATAAAATTATTGAAATATAATGAAAAAACAATAAAAAATCGCTAAATTGTTTAACTAGTAATTGAATTTAGCTATAAATCGCCAAAAACCACCCTTTTTTAAATAAAATTATTGAAATATAATGAAAAAAACAATAAAAAATCGCTACATTTTTCAAATAATAATTGAATTTAGCTATAAAACGCCAAAAACCACCCTTTTTTAAATAAAATTATTGAAATATAATGAAAAAACAATAAAAATCGCTAAATTATTTAAATAAAATTATTGAAATATAATGAAAAAACAATAAAAAATCGCTACATTTTTCAAATAATAATTGAATTTAGCTATAAATCGCCAAAAACCACCCTTTTTTAAATAAAATTATTGAAATATAATGAAAAAAAAATAAAAAATCGCTAAATTTTTTAAATAAAATTATTGAAATATAATGAAAAAACAATAAAAAATCGCTACATTGTTTAAATAATAATTGAATTTAGCTATAAATAGCCAAAAACCAACATTTTTTAAATAAAATTATTGAAATATAATTAAAAAACAATAAAAAAATCGCAAAATTTTTTAAAAAATAATTGAATTTAGCTATACATCGCCTAAAACCACTCATTTTTAAATAAAATTATTGAAATATAATAAAAAAAAACAATAAAAAAAAAATCGCTAATTAATTGAAGTTAGCTATAAATCGCTAAAAACCACCCTTTTTTAAATAAAGTTATTGAAATATAATGAAAAAATAATAAAAATCGCAAAATTTTTTAAGTAATAATTGAATTTAGCTATAAATCGCTAAAAACCCCCCTTTTTTTAATAAAATTATTGAAATATAATGAAAAAACAATAAAAAATCGCTACATTTTTTAAATAATAATTGAATTTAGCTATAAATCGCCAAAAAACCACCCTTTTTTAAATAAAATTATTGAAATATAATGAAAAAACAATAAAAAATCGCTACATTTTTTAAATAATAATTGAATTTAGCTATAAATCGCTAAAAACCACCCGTTATTAAATAAAATTATTGAAATATAATGAAAAAACAATAAAAAATCGCTAAATTGTTTAACTAGTAATTGAATTTAGCTATAAATCGCCAAAAACCACCCTTTTTTAAATAAAATTATTGAAATATAATGAAAAAACAATAAAAAATCGCTACATTTTTTAAATAATAATTGAATTTAGCTATAAATCGCTTAAAAAAACCCGTTATTAAATAAAATTATTGAAATATAATGAAAAAACAATAAAAAATCGCTAAATTTTTTAAATAAAATTATTGAAATATAATGAAAAAACAATACAAAATCGCTAAATTTTTCAAATAATAATTGAATTTAGCTATAAATCGCCAAAAACCACCCTTTTTTAAATAAAATTATTGAAATATAATGAAAAAACAATAAAAAAAATCGCTAAATTTTTTAGATAAAATTATTGAAATATAATGAAAAAACAATACAAAATCGCTACATTTTTCAAATAATAATTGAATTTAGCTATAAATCGCCAAAAACCATCCTTTTTTAAATAAAATTATTGAAATATAATGAAAAAACAATAAAAATCGCTAAATTATTTAAATAAAATTATTGAAATATAATGAAAAAACAATAAAAAATCGCTACATTTTTCAAATAATAATTGAATTTAGCTATAAATCGCCAAAAACCACCCTTTTTTAAATAAAATTATTGAAATATAATGAAAAAACAATAAAAAATCGCTAAATTTTTTAAATAAAATTATTGAAATATAATGAAAAAACAATAAAAAATCGCTACATTGTTTAAATAATAATTGAATTTAGCTATAAATAGCCAAAAACCAACATTTTTTAAATAAAATTATTGAAATATAATTAAAAAACAATAAAAAAATCGCAAAATTTTTTAAAAAATAATTGAATTTAGCTATACATCGCCTAAAACCACTCATTTTTAAATAAAATTATTGAAATATAATAAAAAAAAACAATAAAAAAAAAATCGCTAATTAATTGAAGTTAGCTATAAATCGCTAAAAACCACCCTTTTTTAAATAAAGTTATTGAAATATAATGAAAAAATAATAAAAATCGCAAAATTTTTTAAGTAATAATTGAATTTAGCTATAAATCGCTTAAAACCACCCTTTTTAAATAAAATTATTGAAATATAATAAAAAAAAACAATAAAAAAAAAATCGCTAATTAATTGAAGTTAGCTATAAATCGCTAAAAACCCCCCTTTTTTTAATAAAATTATTGAAATATAATGAAAAAACAATAAAAAATCGCTACATTTTTTAAATAATAATTGAATTTAGCTATAAATCGCCAAAAAACCACCCTTTTTTAAATAAAATTATTGAAATATAATGAAAAAACAATAAAAAATCGCTACATTTTTTAAATAATAATTGAATTTAGCTATAAATCGCTAAAAACCACCCGTTATTAAATAAAATTATTGAAATATAATGAAAAAACAATAAAAAATCGCTAAATTGTTTAACTAGTAATTGAATTTAGCTATAAATCGCCAAAAACCACCCTTTTTTAAATAAAATTATTGAAATATAATGAAAAAACAATAAAAAATCGCTACATTTTTTAAATAATAATTGAATTTAGCTATAAATCGCTTAAAAAAACCCGTTATTAAATAAAATTATTGAAATATAATGAAAAAACAATAAAAAATCGCTAAATTGCTTAACTAATAATTGAATTTAGCTATAAATCGCTAAAAACCACCCGTTATTAAATAAAATTATTGAAATATAATGAAAAAACAATAAAAAATCGCTAAATTGTTTAACTAGTAATTGAATTTAGCTATAAATCGCCAAAAACCACCCTTTTTTAAATAAAATTATTGAAATATAATGAAAAAACAATAAAAAATCGCTACATTTTTTAAATAATAATTGAATTTAGCTATAAATCGCCTAAAACCACCCTTTTATAAATAAAATTATTGAAATATAATGAAAAAAACAATAAAAAATCGCTAAATTGCTTAACTAATAATTGAATTTAGCTATAAATCGCTAAAAACCACCCGTTATTAAATAAAATTATTGAAATATAATGAAAAAACAATAAAAAATCGCTAAATTGTTTAACTAGTAATTGAATTTAGCTATAAATCGCCAAAAACCACCCTTTTTTAAATAAAATTATTGAAATATAATGAAAAAACAATAAAAAATCGCTACATTTTTTAAATAATAATTTAATTTAGCTATAAATCGCCTAAAACCACCCTTTTTTAAATAAAATTATTGAAATATAATGAAAAAACAATAAAAAATTGCTAAATTGCTTAACTAATAATTGAATTTAGCTATAAATCGCTAAAAACCACCCGTTATTAAATAAAATTATTGAAATATAATGAAAAAACAATAAAAAATCGCTAAATTGCTTAACTAATAATTGAATTTAGCTATAAATCGCTAAAAACCACCCGTTATTAAATAAAATTATTGAAATATAATGAAAAAACAATAAAAAATCGCTAAATTGTTTAACTAGTAATTGAATTTAGCTATAAATCGCCAAAAACCACCCTTTTTTAAATAAAATTATTGAAATATAATGAAAAAACAATAAAAAATCGCTACATTTTTTAAATAATAATTGAATTTAGCTATAAATCGCCAAAAAACCACCCTTTTTTAAATAAAATTATTGAAATATAATGAAAAAAACAATAAAAAATCGCTAAATTGCTTAACTAATAATTGAATTTAGCTATAAGTCGCTAAAAACCACCCGTTATTAAATAAAATTATTGAAATATAATGAAAAAACAATAAAAAATCGCTAAATTGTTTAACTAGTAATTGAATTTAGCTATAAATCGCCAAAAAACCACCCTTTTTTAAATAAAATTATTGAAATATAATGAAAAAACAATAAAAAATCGCTAAATTGCTTAACTAATAATTGAATTTAGCTATAAGTCGCTTAAACCCACCCGTTATTAAATAAAATTATTGAAATATAATGAAAAAACAATAAAAAATCGCTAAATTGTTTAACTAGTAATTGAATTTAGCTATAAATCGCCAAAAACCACCCTTTTTTAAATAAAATTATTGAAATATAATGAAAAAACAATAAAAAATCGCTACATTTTTTAAATAATAATTTAATTTAGCTATAAATCGCCTAAAACCACCCTTTTTTAAATAAAATTATTGAAATATAATGAAAAAACAATAAAAAATTGCTAAATTGCTTAACTAATAATTGAATTTAGCTATAAATCGCTAAAAACCACCCGTTATTAAATAAAATTATTGAAATTATAATGATTTACTTTAAGTGTTTATGTTATGTAGTTATATTTCTTGACTTGTGGTATATGGCAATACTAATCGTGTCAATCACTAGTTTTAAGATAATTGAGGTAAGTTATCGATTCGTCCGAATCCATAACTATTCTCGACATTTCCGGCATTCTATTTTTGCCAACCTAATTGTTAGCACGTTAAATAAATAAATCCTGATTTAAATTAAAAATCACGTGTTGTGTCATTATAATTCAGGTGTGGGGTTCACCAAAATGCCAAAATACATTCATAAACAGACAATAATTGACGCTTTAATAGAGGCAAATATCGAATTTAATGAAAATGCTACATTGCCTGAATTGCGGAAAATTTATGATGAACATTTTGAAGCTGAGTGCGGTGGAAGTGTGGATGCAATAAAGATTTGTGACCATTCCGAATCCAATGAAATTGCTGAAGTTGATGAAAATAAAATTTTTGCGACTGATGGAAGTAAAATTTCTGATGCTAGTGCTCTGCCGCAAAATTCTGAAGTTACCACTGATTTGGTAAAATCTATTGTTGATGCTGTGCTGAAGTCTCATTTTGCAGCTAAAATAAATGAAGTAAGCCCAACCGCCAGTGCTTATATGAACGCCGCAGCTGGAGTTGTATTAAATGCTGTAAATAATACTGATGCCAATGAAGTAGATTATCTAAATCGTCAAATAGCATTGTTACAAGAGCGTCGGGAAATGTTAGCTTTAAGTGGCGGGTTAAATCGATCGGCTGGAAAAAAATTTGATTTCGTTGCTTTTGAGGCAATGGTCCACCGCTTCAGCGGGGACGATACATATGATATGTGTAAATGGTTCGATGATCTGGAGGATGCTTTTTCAATATTAACCATTTCTAATATTGAGTTCAATGAAGGTGACAAATTTATCACAACACGCCGTTTGCTTGATGGCACTGCCAAAATTTTTTTGCGCACGATTTCTGTACGTACTTATGATGAACTGAAGAAAGAGCTAATTCGAGAGTTTGGAAAAACTTTTACGATGCAAGAAGTTTTCTTTCAACTTAAATCTCGTGTTTTAGCACCAACCGAATCAGTTAAGCGTTATGTGATTGAAAAACAGGAGATTGCAATGCGGTCTAAGATCCCTGAGTCCGAATTAATTGATTCGATAATTGAAGGTCTTAATGACAAATCGCAACATGTATCGATGCTTTATACTGCCAAGGACATGACGGAGCTTAAAACTTTACTGGAGCGTTATGAGAAAAAGAGAGTTGTAGGTGCATCAAAAATAAGTGGTAATGTGGTACCTATTAGCCTTCCTAAATCAAAATGGCCGACTAATTCTACTGTGGCTTTAAAATCATCTGCTGTTGTCAGGCCTGCTGATTCACAAATCCGTTGCTTTAATTGTTCACAATTTGGACATTACCAAAGCCAGTGCCAGATGCCGAAGAGACCACAAAATTCCTGTTTCATCTGTGCGGAGGTTGGTCACTATCACCAGGTCTGCCCTAAGAAAAAGCGTGTTGTAGCTGCTGTTGAATCCAATGATGATGATGAGGTTGCCGCACAACTGGAAGCTTTCCAATTGGTAAGTGTTGCCTTCCTTGATCAAAATAAGTGCACTGGGTTAATTGATTGTGTTTCTTTATTTGATACCGGTAGCCCCGCTAGCTTTATACGAAAATCTTTAGTTCCTTTTGAGATAAAAAGGGCAAGGAGTTTGTCACCATATATTGGTGTCGGCAATAGAAGAATAAGTACGTATGGGGTTATAAAATGCCGCATTGTTTTTAGAAAGTGTAAATTTACTCATTTGTTAATTGTTTTGCCGGATGATGAAACTGTTGTGCCTTTACTTATAGGCCGTGATCTCTTATTTAAAATGAATATACGGTTGTGTCAAATAAAACATGTTGAATTAAATAAAGAAAATGAATTACTTAAATTGAATGAGCAGATTGTCAGTGCACTTAAGTTTGATTTATACAGAAGTCCAGGGGGGTTATTTTCTGGGGGTCCAACCGGGGATGATGTTTATGAGACGGGAAAGGGGTGTGACCAGGGTGGTATTTGTTTGTCTGGGGGGGATGTGAGTGACATTGACTCAAATGCGTTTGCACGAAGGGACACCGATATGGATGTTATTTCTGATTTGGAGATTTTAGATATTAGTGATATTGATAATGGGACTTTGATGATAATGACATTGAATAATTTGGCTTGTGGTGTTGAAGTTGACGATATTGGTGATTTTAATTTATGTGATTTTGGGGATTTGGGATTTCAGATTTGTGGAATTAGCACGGGGACGCATGTTGATGTTGATGGTTTGCTAGATGTTTCTGATGCGGATGTTTTAAGGTCGGTTATAGTTAATGAGTATCAACATTGCGTTGGTAAGCCCACGAAGACCTTGGATTATTCAATGAGGATCCGTTTGGGCAGCGACGTACCTTTATATTGTGGACCCCGTCGGTTGTCATATCGTGAGAAGGTTTATGTGCAGAGGACTTTGGATGACTTGTTAGATCAGGGTATTATAAGACCTAGTGAATCACCGTATGCTTCTCCGATAGTTCTGGTTAGGAAAGGAAATGGTGACCTGCGTATGTGTGTCGATTATCGCTCTTTGAACAGGATAACTGTGAGGGACAATTATCCGTTGCCTGTTATTGAGGACTGTTTGGGATATTTAGGAGGAAAGAAGTATTTTAGCACTTTGGATTTGAGAAATGGATTTCACCATGTAAAGATGCATGAGGATTCTGTACACTACACTTCATTCGTTACACCGCTGGGCCAGTTTGAATATTGTAATATGCCATTTGGTCTTAAGAATGCTCCGGCAGTTTTTCAGAGATTTATTAATACGATTTTTAGGGGTTTGATTGCTGCTGGTAGGATTGTTATATATCTTGATGATATTAGTATAGCGACTGAGACCTTAGGGGAGCACATTGAGATATTAACGGAGGTTCTGAAATTGGTTAGTGAGTATGGCTTGGAGCTTAATTTGGGAAAATGTAAATTTGGTTATAGGGAAATTCGGTATTTGGGCTATCTTGTCAACGAGAATGGTGTTCGGCCTAGTGATAGTCATATAGGGACTATACGGGACTACCCTATGCCGACCAATGGTAGGGAGTTGCTAAGGTGTTTGGGGTTATTTTCTTATTTCCGGCGATTTGTTGAAAATTTTTCGCGAAGAGCAAAACCGCTCACCCAGTTGACGAAAAAGGATGTGGTCTTTGAGTGGACCGATGAGTGCACGGATGCATTTCTGGGCCTGAGGGAATCGTTGACAAATCCGCCTGTGTTGGCAGTGTACAGTCCATTTCATGAGACTGAACTACACACGGATGCTAGTTCGAAGGGTTTTGGTGCTGTTCTGCTGCAAAAGAAGGCTGATGGCAAATTTCATCCAGTGTCGTATTTTTCGAAGACTAGTTCGCCGGCTGAGTCGAGGTACCATAGCTTTGAACTTGAGACTTTGGCTATAGTTTACGCTTTGGAAAGATTTAGAATGTTTTTAGAGGGAATTCCTTTCACTATAGTCACCGACTGCAATTCTTTGACATTGACTTTAAATAGGAGGCAGATAAATCCGAGAATCGCTAGGTGGGCTCTCGAACTGGAGAATTATGATTATAAGATTAGGCATCGCAAGGGGATAATGATGGCTCACGTTGACGCACTTAGTCGGGCACCTTTGGTGGCGGCAATCGATGGAGGTGATGTTGACTTGAATATTCAAATAGCCCAGTCGCGGGATGGGACAATTCGGTCGATATTGGGAAAACTAGAGAACGAAGAGTTGGAGGATTATGTACTGGATAATGGAGTAGTGTTTAGACGTGGTGTGAGAAATCAAATGCAGATGTATGTACCTCGTGAGCTCGAGGATAATGTCATGAGACTGGTGCATGAGAAGTATGGACATGTTGGTATAGAGAAGTGTGTGAGCCAGATACAGAAACATTATTGGTTCCCTAAGATGCGGGAGAAATTGAACGTCTTTATTAGGAATTGTCTGAAGTGTATTTATTATTCGCCGTCCGCTAGGGGTAATGAAAGGAATTTGTACGATATACCCAAGAAGCCGGAACCTTTTGATACGATTCATATTGATCACTTTGGACCACTTCCCTCCATTAATTCTAAACGTAAGCATATATTGGTTGTGGTGGATGCATTTACTAAGTTTGTGAAACTTTATGCTGTGAATTCTCCCGGGACGAAGGAGGCATGTTGTGCACTTAGAAAGTATTTTGAGGGTTATAGTCGCCCACGTAGGATAATTAGTGATAGGGGCACCTGTTTTACCTCGAACGAGTTTGCGAATTTCGTGCTTGAGAATAATTTGAAACACATTAAGGTTTCTGTAGCTTCACCCCAGTCAAACGGCCAGGTCGAGAGGGTGAATAGGGACCTGAAGGCCATGTTGGCTAAATTGACTGAGCCCATAGGCCATGCGGACTGGGTGAGGAAATTGTCTGAAGTGGAGTTCGCTATGAATAACACGGTGCATAGTTCCATAAAGCAGACTCCGAGTAAGTTGTTATTTGGTGTGGAGCAACGTGGTGCAATTATTGACGAGTTGACGGAGCACTTGGGGGGTGCTTATGGAGGTACGGATTCCGATTTGGTCGGTATTAGGGAAAGGGCATCAGAGGCTATACAAAGGTCGCAGACGTATAATCATCAATATTTTAACAGACACCACAGGCCAGCGAAATTGTTTGAGGTCGGCGATCTAGTTGTTATGAGAAATGTTGATACAACGGCGGGAGTGAATAAGAAATTCATACCAAGGTATCGCGGTCCTTATGTCGTGCAAAAGCAATTGGGTAATGATCGTTACTTGATAGCTGATGTTGACGGCTGTCAGGTAACTCAGATGCCTTACAGTGGCATCATTGATTCGAGTAGGCTTAGGAAATGGTTGGAACCTATTGGGCATGCTGATGATGCTATAGGGGACTTCGAGGGCAACACTGAGGATGATTATGTAGAATATGAATTTTTGGACGATGAATTTGATTCGAATAATTGACAATCGGGGTCGATTGTCGAGTCAGATTGGTCGAGCTATAATGATTTACTTTAAGTGTTTATGTTATGTAGTTATATTTCTTGACTTGTGGTATATGGCAATACTAATCGTGTCAATCACTAGTTTTAAGATAATTGAGGTAAGTTATCGATTCGTCCGAATCGATAACTATTCTCGACATTTCCGGCATTCTATTTTTGCCAACCTAATTGTTAGCACGTTAAATAAATAAATCCTGATTTAAATTAAAAATCACGTGTTGTGTCATTATAAAATATAATGAAAAAACAATAAAAAATCGCTAAATTGCTTAACTAATAATTGAATTTAGCTATAAATCGCTAAAAACCACCCGTTATTAAATAAAATTATTGAAATATAATGAAAAAACAATAAAAAATCGCTAAATTGTTTAACTAGTAATTGAATTTAGCTATAAATCGCCAAAAAACCACCCTTTTTTAAATAAAATTATTGAAATATAATGAAAAAACAATAAAAAATCGCAAAATTGCTTAACTAATAATTGAATTTAGCTATAAATCGCTAAAAACCACCCGTTATTAAATAAAATTATTGAAATATAATGAAAAAACAATAACAAATCGCTAAATTGCTTAACTAATAATTGAATTTAGCTATAAATCGCTAAAAACCACCCGTTATTAAATAAAATTATTGAAATATAATGAAAAAACAATAAAAAATCGCTAAATTGTTTAACTAGTAATTGAATTTAGCTATAAATCGCCAAAACCACCCTTTTTTAAATAAAATTGTTGCAATATAATGAAAAAACAATAAAAAATCGCTACATTTTTTAAATAATAATTGAATTTAGCTATAAATCGCCTAAAACCACCCTTTTTTAAATAAAATTATTGAAATATAATGAAAAAACAATAAAAAATCGCTAAATTGCTTAACTAATAATTGAATTTAGCTATAAATCGCTAAAAACCACCCGTTATTAAATAAAATTATTGAAATATAATGAAAAAACAATAAAAAATCGCTAAATTGCTTAACTAATAATTGAATTTAGCTATAAATCGCTAAAAACCACCCGTTATTAAATAAAATTATTGAAATATAATGAAAAAACTTTAAAAAATCGCTAAATTGTTTAACTAGTAATTGAATTTAGCTATAAATCGCCAAAAACCACCCTTTTTTAAATAAAATTATTGAAATATAATGAAAAAACAATAAAAAATCGCTACATTTTTTAAATAATAATTTAATTTAGCTATAAATCGCCTAAAACCACCCTTTTTTAAATAAAATTATTGAAATATAATGAAAAAACAATAAAAAATCGCTAAATTGCTTAACTAATAATTGAATTTAGCTATAAATCGCTAAAAACCACCCGTTATTAAATAAAATTATTGAAATATAATGAAAAAACAATAAAAAATCGCTAAATTGCTTAACTAATAATTGAATTTAGCTATAAATCGCTAAAAACCACCCGTTATTAAATAAAATTATTGAAATATAATGAAAAAACAATAAAAAATCGCTAAATTGTTTAACTAGTAATTGAATTTAGCTATAAATCGCCAAAAACCACCCTTTTTTAAATAAAATTATTGAAATATAATGAAAAAACAATAAAAAATCGCTACATTTTTTAAATAATAATTGAATTTAGCTATAAATCGCCTAAAACCACCCTTTTTTAAATAAAATTATTGAAATATAATGAAAAAACAATAAAAAATCGCTAAATTGCTTAACTAATAATTGAATTTAGCTATAAATCGCTAAAAACCACCCGTTATTAAATAAAATTATTGAAATATAATGAAAAAACAATAAAAAATCGCTAAATTGCTTAACTAATAATTGAATTTAGCCATAAATCGCTAAAAACCACCAGTTATTAAATAAAATTATTGAAATATAGTGGGGTGTGCTGGAAATCGCAAACGCAAAACGCAAGAATTTGGAGGCTTTTTATAATACACTTTTAATCAAATTTTTATAATTTTTGTTATAAAATTCTGTGAAATGTTTGTATAATAGTTGTCATAAAATTCTTTTATTACAGAAATCTTACTAAAAAACGACTTTTAAAATTCTTGCGTTTTGCGTTTGCGATTTCCAGCACACCCCTGATAATGAAAAAACAATAAAAAATCGCTAAATTGTTTAACTAGTAATTCAATTTAGCTATAGATTGCCAAAAACCACCCTTTTTTAAATAAAATTATTGAAATATAATGAAAAAACAATAAAAAATCGCTACATTTTTTAAATAATAATTGAATTTAGCTATAAATCGCCTAAAACAACCCTTTTTTAAATAAAATTATTGAAATATAATGAAAAAACAATAAAAAATCGCTAAATTGCTTAACTAATAATTGAATTTAGCTATAAATCGCTAAAAACCACCCGTTATTAAATAAAATTATTGAAATATAATGGAAAAACAATACAAAATCGCTAAATTGCTTAACTAATAATTGAATTTAGCTATAAATCGCTAAAAACCACCCGTTATTAAATAAAATTATTGAAATATAATGAAAAAACAATAAAAAATCGCTAAATTGCTTAACTAATAATTGAATTTAGCTATAAATCGCTAAAAACCACCCGTTATTAAATAAAATTATTGAAATATAATGAAAAAACAATAAAAAATCGCTAAATTGCTTAACTAATAATTGAATTTAGCTATAAATCGCTAAAAACCACCCGTTATTAAATAAAATTATTGAAATATAATGAAAAAACAATAAAAAATCGCTAAATTGTTTAACTAGTAATTGAATTTAGCTATAAATCGCCAAAAACAACCCTTTTTTAAATAAAATTATTGAAATATAATGAAAAAACAATAAAAAATCGCTACATTTTTCAAATAATAATTGAATTTAGCTATAAATCGCCAAAAACCACCCTTTTTTAAATAAAATTATTGAAATATAATGAAAAAACAATAAAAAATCGCTAAATTTTTTAAATAAAATTATTGAAATATAATGAAAAAACAATACAAAATCGCTAAATTTTTCAAATAATAATTGAATTTAGCTATAAATCGCCAAAAACCACCCTTTTTTAAATAAAATTATTGAAATATAATGAAAAAACAATAAAAAAAATCGCTAAATTTTTTAGATAAAATTATTGAAATATAATGAAAAAACAATACAAAATCGCTACATTTTTCAAATAATAATTGAATTTAGCTATAAATCGCCAAAAACCATCCTTTTTTAAATAAAATTATTGAAATATAATGAAAAAACAATAAAAAATCGCTAAATTTTTTAAATAAAATTATTGAAATATAATGCAAAAACAATAAAAAATCGCTACATTTTTCAAATAATAATTGAATTTAGCTATAAATCGCCAAAAACCACCCTTTTTGAAATAAAATATTGAAATATAATGAAAAAACAATAAAAAATCGCTAAATTTTTTAAATAAAATTATTGAAATATAATGAAAAAACAATAAAAAATCGCTACATTTTTCAAATAATAATTGAATTTAGCTATAAATCGCCAAAAACCACCCTTTTTTAAATAAAATTATTGAAATATAACGAAAAAACAATAAAAAATCGCTAAATTTTTTAAATAAAATTATTGAAATATAATAAAAAACAATAAAAAATCGCTAAATTTTTTCAATTATAATTGAATTTAGCTATAAATCGCTAAAAACCACCCTTTTTTAAATAAGATTATTGAAATATAATGATAAAAACAATAAAAAATCGCTAAATTTTTTAAATAATAATTCTGTGGCATTTTGACAAAACATCTTAAGTCGAGATAAGATAGCAAAAAAGTTTTTTAAAAAAACTCGGTGAAAAAATCATTTTTATTAAATAATAAAATAAATCAAAATTAAAGAAAAATTTCGTTTATAATACAAAATTTTAAAAACTTAAACAAAAATGTTTTTTGAATGAAAATTCGCATGATTAACAACATTTTTTTCAACTTTTTAAATTCGAGTTAAGCTGTTTTGTCAAAATGCCACAGAATTGAGTTTAGCTATAAATTGCCAAAAACCACCCTTTTTAAATAAAATTATTGAAATATAATGAAACAAACAATAAAAAATCGCTAAATTTTTTAAATAATAATTGAGTTTAGCTATAAATTGCCAAAAACCACCCTTTTTAAATAAAATTATTGAAATACTAGCATTTAACCCGCTACTTCGTTAGCGTCTCCTATTACTTCGTGGACATATTTTTATGCCAAACTTTCTTTTTCTAGAACCAATCGTGTTTTAATTCTTGCATTTAACCCGCTACTTTGTAATCGGGTCTTTTCTTTCATGAACATGATATGCTAAAGTACATGTATCTAGGTTTTAGCAAAAAGTTCCAACATTTTTCATCTCATAGGTTGATATTCACACAGGGCTTTACACCTATAATTTTGTGTTTCTAAGGTCAATATTATAGAAAATTCAAAAAGTACCACTCATAGAACACAAAAGCAAATAAAAGAATGTTAATTTGCCGTATTATCATTTTTGATACTATTTTCTCCCCATTTATGTATTAAAAATTTCAATGTTGTAGGAGGAGCCTATAATTTTGTACGTTTTTGTCATAGAATGCAGAAAATGTTTTGCTTTAAAAGATAGATGGCGTGACAAAAAGGTTCCAAAATATGAACAGGCTTAACGCGTTTACTCCCCAAAAGGACCAATTTTCAAAAAAGTACCAGGCACCTGTCCTCTTATTATTTTAATGAAGAACAATAAGCGTTAATCTTTTTGGATCTCTTTTAGTTTTGGGTTTTTTAGGTTAGCGGGATCGATTTGGCGAGCGGCAAGCCTCCGGCCAAAAAGTTAGCTTTTTAGCTTCAGGAGTTTAGAATGTGCGATGATGAATCAGTCAGTAACTTCAAAAAAGGTTTAGATAAGCTACGAAGTGATATAATTTTTATTTACCCTTTTACACCCCAAAAAGGGCGTACCTCGAAAAAGTACCACCTTTTAATAAACAATAATAAGTATTAAATTTTGTGTATCTCTTTTAGTTAAGGAGATATGAGGTTACCGAATTTTTTTAATGAACAACAATAAGTGTTAATGAGTTTTATCTCTTTTAGTTTAGGAGGTACGAGGTTAGCAGGATCGTTTTGGCCAGAACTTATTCACTTAAGAACTTGCATGTTTAATTTTATGTTTCTAGATCTAATAAATACGGAAATTAATAAGGTGACAGTTAAAGAACAAAATAGTACCAAAAACCTCTAACAGAATCTCATTCACTCAGGACCTTGCATGTTTAATTTTATCTTTCTTAGGTCCAATACTAACGGAAATTCAAGTTAATAAATAAAAATGTAACAAAAAGTTCCATCTTATAGATCCTCATCCAATCATAACATTGCATGCTGAATTTTCAAATTTTCAAAAAGTACCAGTTAAAAAACAACAAAAGTACCAAACGGCCCTCTACAGATTCTCATTCCCTCAGGACCTTGCATGTTTAATTTAATGTTTCTAGGTCCAATACTAACGGGAATTCAAAAAGTAATAGTAAATGAACAAAAAAAATTCCAAAAAGCCCTCTTACAGATTGTCATTTACTCAGGACCTTGCATGTTTAATTTTGTTTCTAGATCCATTACTTACGGAAATTAAAAAAGTACCAGCTAAAGAACAAAAAAGTTCCAAAATGCGCTTTTACAGATTCTCATTCACTCAGGACATTGCATGATGAATTTTATGTTTCTAGGTCCAAAAATAACGGATATTCAAAGAGTACCAGTTAAAGAACAAAAAAGTACCAAAAAGCCCTCTTACAGATTCTCATTCACTCAGGAGCTTGCATGTTTAATTTTATCTTTCTAGGTCCAATACCAATGGAAATTCAAAAAGTACCAGTCAAAGAATAAAAAAGAACAAAAAGTTCCCTCTTATATATTTTCATCCACCCAGGACAGTGCATCTTAAATTTTATGTTTCTAGGTCCAATACTTACGGAAATTAAAAAGTACCAGTTTAAGAACTTAAAAGTACCAATAAGCGCTTTTTGAGATTCTTATTCACTCAGGACCTTGCATGTTTAATTTTATATTTCTAGGTCCATTACTTACGGAAATTAAAAAAGTACCAGCTAAAGAAAAAAAAAGTACCAAAATGCGCTTTTACAGATTCTCATTCACTCAAGACCTTGCATGTTTAATTTTATGTTTCTAGGTTCAATACTAACGGTAGTTCAAAAAGTACCAGTAAATGAACAAAAAAAGTACCAAAAAGCCCTCTTACAGATTCTCATTCACTCAGGGTATTGCATGTTTAATTTAATGTTTCTAGGTCCAATACTAACGGAGATTCAAAAAGGACCAGTTAAAGACAAAAAAGTACCAAAATGTTCTCTCATAGATTCTCATCCGCTCAGGACATAACATGTTGAATTTTATGTTTCTAGGTCCAATAATAACGGAAATTCAAAAACTACCAGTTAAAGAACAAAAAAGTACCAAAAAGCCCTCTTACAGATTCTCATTCATTCAGGAGCTTGCATGTTTAATTTTATCTTTCTAGGTTCAATTCCAATGGAAATTCAAAAAGTACCAGTCAAAAAATAAAAAAGAACAAAAAGTTCACTCTTATATATTTTCATCCACCCAGGACAGTGCATCTTAAATTTTATGTTTCTAGGTCCAATACTAACGGCTATTCAAAAAGTACCAGTTTAAGAACTAAAAAGTACCAATAAGCGCTTTTTGAGATTCTCATTCACTCAGGACCATGCAGGTTTAATTTTATGTTCATAAGACCAATATTAGCGAAAATTTTAAAAAAGTAGCAGTTAAAAAACCAAAAAGTACCAAAAAGATCTCTCATACAGATTGTCATTCACTCAAGTCCTTCCATGTTTAATTTTATGTTTTTAGGTCCAATACTAACGGAAATTCAAAAAGTACCATTTGTTGGTCCAAAAAGCTAAAGAAAAGTATAAAATTTCACGTATTTCCTTTTTTTGGTACTATTTGTTCCTCCCATTAAAGTGTCAAAAATTTCAGTACTGTAGTGGGAGCCAATAATTTGGTACGAATATGTCAATGAATGGAGAAAAATGGTTTTGTAAAAAAAAGTACCAAAAAAATCACGATTTTCACCTCTAAAATGTTCGAATTTCGAAAAAGTACCAAATCTATATTCGTATTTTTTGATCACTTTCGAATGTGGTATAAATTTTGTTTCTATGTTTATTGGTTCTAGAGATAGATGTGGTTGAAATAAGTACCAAAATTTAGATTTTACCTGTTTACTCCCTAAAAGGGCCGAATTTCAAAAAAGTACCAGACACCTGTCCGCTAATTTTTGTAAAGAACAGCGATATGTATTACATTTTTTTGTATATCTTTTAGTTTTGAAATTTTCGAATTTTCCCGTTTTTACCCTTTTTTACCCCCTAAACTTTTGAATTTCCAAAAATCCCGTCTTAGTGGACCGATTTGGTGAGTGACCAATCTCTTGTCCAAATTTCAAGTGTTTAGCTTCAGGCGTTTAGGCTGTGCGATGATGTTGATAACATTTAATAAATTGAAAGAAAACTGCATTACCAATACCAAAATAAAGTGTAAGTATGGCAACATGAATTTTGATATACACAGAGTTTTTTATGAGCCCCGGTTCCCAGAGAAAACGTAACGTAATTACAGGACCCGTATGAATGCGGTGCATACTAAAAACTGTTTTTTTTTTAATTGTAGAAAGTTTTGGAGAAAAATATTGTATTTGGGTTTCCAAATTGTCGAAATGCACAAAAATCGATAAAAAAAAGTTAATAATTTTACGGTCCCCAACACATCGCCATGACATATATATATATATATATATATATATATATATATATATATATATAAAAAGCTTGGACAATTCGACACAAAATTTTTTTTAAAGTTTGTTAGTCGGTTCAGAAATACTACAAGAGTAAAGGAGTTTTTTTTAAGTATAAAATTTTTTTTCTAATAATGGTGGAACATTCTCCTCCTAAGACTCAAGAAGTTGCAAAATCAAACGCTCTATCTTTATCTCAGTCAAACCCTGATAGTAGTATGTTTAGGGGGATCCTACAGCAGTTTTTCCATACAAATTTGGGATCATCCTAGGCCGTGTTTGTGTGTATATTGTTGTGACTTTATCGTGTTGTGGTTTGCGGTTTCTGATTTGCAAGCTCCACCATTTTATTGTCTGTGTATGTTTGTGTGTGCGTAAATGTGACCGTCTGGCAACCCTATGCGGGCCATTTGTTAGGTGTTCGTAAAGGGTAGGGTGTGTGTGTGTGTGTAAATGTGACCGTCTGGCAACCTTATGCGGGGTCTTTGTTGGATGTTCTTAAAGAGTAGGGTGTGTGTGTGTGTGTGTGTAAATGTGACCGTCTGGCAACCTTATGCGGGGTCTTTGTTGGATGTTCGTAAAGAGTAGGGTGTGTGTAGATACAACCATGTCGGATGGTCTTTTTTATGTAATGTGAAACCTTTTTATTTTTCAAATGAGTTGTACATACGTGACAAATTTAAATTTCATAAAGCTTTTTGTTTTAACAGTCCTCATCCAAAAATTCTTGAAAAAAACAAAGAAATTTGAGTATTAGTTGAGCAGATGTGTAGGTGTTTAGAATTCTTAAAAAAACAAAATAACTAAATAAATATTTTATAGAATCAGCTAATTGCTCCTTTTCATAATTATTTTTTTTATGTAATATGAAACCTTTTTATTTTTTCAAATGAATTCTACATTTGTTCGTAATAAATTTATTTTATGTTTGTAATATGATTTCATAAAAAAAGAAACTATGTGTATGAATTAGAAAATAAAACATATAGTTTGATATCTGTATGTATGTATGTATATGTATTTGTTTACATTTTATTAAAAATACAATTTTTACATAATAAAAACAATATTACGTTATGTTGTGTTATTTTATTTTAAATTTTATTAGGAATTTTTTTCAGATTTCATAGATTCAAAATTAAAAATACGTTTATAAAGATTAAAAAGCTTAAGTGTTAACAAATGTTGTTTATAAAGTGTTTGACATCGACAAATGTTAAAGGATTGTGAATAAACATTTTCACAATAATATCTATGTATGATATTATTTATACATATAAATGGACTATTTACATAATTATAAATTCTTAATTCATCTATAAGTTTCATAAATAAATCCGTATGATCCTTATCAATCTGGTAACTATGTTTTGTCAATAATTCTTCCAATTCAGCTGATGATATCATTTTTGAGTTAAATCGTACTAGGGATGTACTCTGTTTAAAGACTTAAAATCAACTAAAAATAAAATGATCAACTTTAAATGTTTTATTGATTTATTAGGTTTTTCTTCATTTTAAATATAAATTCACACAATTTCTTAATAAAATTACATTCTTTTCAGCACATATTTGATTAAAATTAGTATGTTTCTTACAAATATTAATATTAGGATTATTTTTATATAAAGTCTTGATATTTGGACAATTCAAATAATCTAAATTAATTATATACATTTCGATTTCTCCTCCAAGTAGCTCCTTTAACCATCTAACTTTTTCAAAACCTTTAACATATAAAAAAGGTATTCTTCTTTTTTTTTTATAGTTAATATTAAATATTCTATTAACTCTTTCTGTGCAGACTCTCCAGTATCCCAGTGTAATCCATGCAAGTGATTATATAACCATTTATTTGTAAATCTATCCTTATTACTTCATTCAGAATATTTTATTGTTGATTCAATGTGAAAAGTTTGTTTTTCGATATCACTGATTGAAACACAGACTTCTTTAGCATGAAACTTATTATTGATGAAAAATCCTTGTACATCAACAACTATAAATTTATATTGTTGTTCCATTGTCATCCCTTACAAAACTAATTTAAAGATAAATAAAACATATTTTATTTATAGTTTTTATTTATTTATTTTCAAATATGAATTTATAATAAGCTCCATCCACAACTTTTTTTTAAATAAAAATTTCCAGATGATAAATCGTCCATAACTTCCGCTGGTAGGTTTGTGTATTTCTCCGGTAGGAATATTATATGAGTTTCCAACTCTAACATTGCTTTCGGGCCAAACTTTGTAGATTTTTTTAAACATTTTAAAATTTTAATTTTCTTGTTTATGGGCAGTTGCTTTAACGGCATTATTTCCTTTAAATACTTTTTGTTGATATTGTTTAGATAATTCAATGTTTTATTCATTTTCTAAACTTTTTTAAGTTGGTTGGTGGAGGAGGAGAAAGTTTACTTATTTAGTTGAGAATTTTTTCAAATACTACTGATGAAACTGTGTTTTTTTATAAGATATTTATACTATAATTTTATAGGTGAAGAGATTTTAGAAAATAAAGGATGTCATGGTATAATTCTTTTTTATCATTAAATAGTTGTGGTTCTAGTTTATATAAACATAGAATTCTTGGAAAAAACAATGAAATATGAGACATGCAAGTGCAGCTGTTTAGAATTCTTGGAAAAACAAAGAAATATGCGACATGCATGTGCAGGTTTTTAGAATTCTTGGAAAAACAATGAAATATGAGACATGCATGTGCAGCTGTTTGAAATTCTTCATTAAAACAGCAAAACCGCTGATGCTGCAGTTTTTGATTATATTAAATAAAATACAGTCAAATCCCGATAATTCCCCCCGAAAAATCGTAATTCCCGATAATTCGTAAGAAATGGCCGGTCCCTTGCGGTTAAGAATAATCGAGATTCTACTGTAATGCAAAACTTTAAAATAAGAAAAAAATAACAAAATAAATATTTTATAGAATCTGCTGATTGTTGCTTTTCATAATTGTCTTTTTTTATGTAATATGAAACCTTTTTATTTTTCGAATGAATTCAAAATATGTACGTGACAAATTTCATAAAGTTTTTTTTTGAATGAGTCCTCATCTCAAAATTCTTGGAAAAAACAATGAAATATAAGTCATGCAAGTGCAGCTGTTAAGAATTTTTGGAAAGACAAAGAAACCGCTGTTGCTGTGGTTTTTGATTAGGACTGTAGTCTCAAAATTCTTGGAAAAAACAATGAAACAGGAGTCATGCATGTGCAGATGTTTAGAATTCTTGGAAAAACAAAGAAACCGCTGATGTTGCGGTTTTTGATTATATGAACTTATGTGAAACTTACCCCTTACTAATTACTCCCCTCATCAACAATTTATGATATAAATACGTCTACTTCTGGGACACAGAACCATTCTTGTTCTGACAGTTAAATCATTGTGTTCTATAATAAAAAAGTGAAATGGCTGGCGGTTTTATTTGTGAGTTTTGTGATAAAGTATTCACTTTGAATACAAATTTAAGAAGACATGTTCCATCATCATCGTTTAAATGCCAAACATGTAATTTACATTTTTCGGATCGGAAGGAATGGTACCGACACTCACATTCTGATACAAAAGGTGACGGTAATGATGAAGAAACAAATATTTACTGTAAAGGTTGTGAAAAAGATATAAAAAAACAAATTGGCATTATCATATAAGGTCAAGTGCACATAAATTTAACTGTGCTGCGAAAGCAGATAATAATAGTGATATTAAATGCATAAAATCATCTTTTAACAATAGAATTGTCACATTTTTAATTGAAAACAACAATAAAAATAATTTAATACCTGAAAAATTTTTAACGGAAATAAGAGAGAAATTAATAAAATTATTAACAGACACCATGCAAAAACACGGAAACATAAAATTTAATATGGAACTGTATGGTGAATATGTGCTGATAAAGGAAGGTGAAGATTCTTGTATGGTGGATATAAAATCCCATCAGACTAAAATGAACATTCTTACTATGCTTTCAACAAGAGATGATATCCTAAATATTTACAACGAACAATGTAATATTATAATAAAAAAGATGAGCGAATTTCAGGAGCGTGATAGTGGCTGGGCATTAATTGAAATAACACGTTTGGAGATAAACATAAATCAATATAAGTGTATCAAAGGATCACAATACCTTCCTTTACCAGCAAAAAAAATGCAGAAAAAAGCATGTGTCAACGTACAAAATCGAGGCGAGTACTGCTTCAAGTGGGCTATAATATCAGCACTATACCCAGTCGCTCCTGAATATACAAAGAGATGTTCATCGTATAAAATTAATGATATTGAAGATGACATCATTTTGCTGGATAATGGAATCAAATTAAATTTCACCAATTTAAATTTCCCTCTTCCGATTAATCAAATAAGAGATTTCGAGCTTATGAATCCTGAAATTAGTCTGAATGTGTTTGGACTAAAAGATGATGTTGTAGTGGGGCCATACTACTTCACTAAAGAAGAAAAGTCCAAACACATCAACTTATTACTGCTAGAGGATGGTGAAAGATTCCATTATGTGGGGATTAAAAATATTTCAAAGTAGGTTCATAATATTTATATATGTTAAAAATTAAATTAATCAAAAACATTTCTACTTTTTTTCATTTAATTACAGATTGATACGTAGTCAAATTACAAAACATAAATGTAAAACATATATTTGCAATACATGTTTAATTAATTTCAACGCTGAGACGTCGTTAATTAAACATAAAGAGGAATGTAATAAAATGGTTACAAGGATGCCTAGTATAGATAAAAGTAAGCTTTGTTTTAAAAATTTTAAAAAGCAAATGGATGTGCCTTTTGTTGTATACGCTGATTTTGATGTATTCTGGAAACAGTAAGCATTCAAAATTCTAAGAACGTAAAATCAACACAAAAGCATATTCCATTTGCTTATAGTTATTTAATTAAATGTTCGTATAACTCAGACTTAGATATTTTTTAAATTTATACTGGAACTGATGCGCCACAACATTTTTTTAAAACTTTAGTTGACGACATTTTAGCTATTTACACTAGTCATCTAAGTGTTATTAAGCCAATGAATTCCTTAACACCCCTGCAACAGATACAACATTATGAAAGCAAGACTTGTTATATTTGTACGAAATCTTTATCTAATGAAGATAAAGTAGCTGACCATTGTCATCTAACTGGTCAATATAGGGGTGCTGCTCATAATCAATGTAATTTAGAATATTAAATTGCAAATTTCATCCCTATATTCTTTTATAATCTTTCGGCATATGATTGCCATCTGTTTGTAAGAGAGCTTTCAACAATTGAAGGCGATATAAATATTATACCATTAAATAAAGAGCTTTATGTGTCTATATCAAAAAGAATTTCTGTAAATGAAAAAGATACAATTGAGTTACGTTTTCTCGATTCATTTAGGTTTATGCCATCGAGTATAGCAAAATTAGCAAGTTATTTGTCCGACAGTGATTTAACGGTAGTAAAATCAAGCTATCCAAATGATGAAGAATTTAATTTAATGAAACGTAAGGGTGTCTTTCCGTATGATTATTTAGATTAAATGAATCGTCTTGAAGAAATTCAATTACCACCTCGTTCAATATTTTTCAATAAATTAAATAATGAGTCGTGTAGTGTGGAGGATTATGAACATGCACAAAAAGTATGGAAAACATTTAAATGTAGAACATTAAAAGATTATCTACTTTTATATTTAAAAGTAGATATTCTTTTACTTTGCGATATATTTGAAAATTTCCGTAAAGTTTGTGCAAACATTTATAATTTAGATCCATGTCAATATTATACTACCCCAGGTTTATCCTGGGATGCAATGTTGAAAACAACTGCAATAGAATAAGAGTTGTTGACTGATATTAATATATATAATTTTGTACTTCGGGGCATTAGGGGAGGTTTTGTTCAATGTTCGTCAACCAATTGCTAATAATAAATATATTAGTGATTATGATTCTAACAAAGAATCAAACTACTTAATATATTTAGATGTTAATAACTTGTATGGCTATGCTATAGGGGAGGTATTGTGAATGTCACAAAAATTTTAAATGTGTTGAAAATTATAACCATTTCAACGTTAATAATATAGCAGAAGATTCTCCATTAGGGTATATATTAAAGGTAGATCTAGAATATCCATCTACTTTACGCGACTATCATAATGGTTTACCATTTTGTGCTGAGAATAAAAAAGTTGAAACCATGCAACAAAAGAAACTAATAACTGATTTAAATAGTAAAACTAATTACATAATACATTATCGAAATCTTCAGCAATGTATTCAACATGGTTTAGTTTTAAAGAAAATACATAACATTCTTCAATTTGGCCAATCAAATTGGTTACAAAAATATATTGATTTAAATAATCATCACAGAACACTAGCAAAAAATTCATTTGAACAAAATTTTTTAAAATTTTTGAATAATGCAGTATACGGGAAAACTATGGAAAATGTTGATAAGAGGAAAGACATTAAAATAATAATAAACGTTTACCTCTAAACGTTTAGGAGCCCGTGCTCTTATAGCTAAACCAAATTTCCATAGTTCACTTCAAATTCATGAAGATATGCATGCTATCCAAATGAATAGAATTAAAACTGAATACAACAAACCTATTTATGTTGGATTTGCAGTCTTAGAAATATCCAAATTTAAAATGTATAGTTTTCATTATGATTACATAAAGCCTAAATATCGTGAAAACATTAAACTCAATTATATGGACTAGTGTTCGCCTAATGGTCAAAATTCGACCATCAATTTTCACGTTTATATGAAGAAAACATAGTGCATTTATGTATGTATATGTGACGCGCAAAATAGAAAGGGACTTAAGGGTTTTGTTTAGGAGAGCCATTTTATACGCGAATCTTTGGTATACCATCACTGAGCGTGTTGGTATTGGTCTCATTTGAAAGCGACACATCTCAACCATGTTGGTCAACCTTGAAAACGCGCGTAGGTCGTCCCTACCTCTTGTTTTGTGTAGTTGGTTTTTACTGTTCCCTTTACCTTACTGGTCCCTTCTCTATGCACTGTCACATATATGAATTTACATATTTCGAGCAAAAAACGGAAAAAACGTCTTAGTGGATCAATTTGGCGTGGGACCAACCTCCGGTTCATATTTTAACTTCCACGTTCAATATAATCAGAATTGATAAAACAAAAATGTATCAAAAAATCTCCTTAATAGATTACCACTCAGGACATTGCATGTTTAATTTAATTGTTCTTTGTCTAATATTAACGAAAATCAATCAAAAAACCAGATGTTGAACGAAAAAGTACCAAAAAGCACCATTTCCAGGTTTATTTTCACTCAGGACCATGCATTTTTAATTTTATCTCTATAGGTCGAATATTAACAAAAATTCAAAACGTACCAAAGGAAAAACAAAAAGTACCAAAGTTTCTCATCTTATAGGTTTTCATTCACAAAGGACCCTGCACCATTCATTTTAAATTTTCCTGTATTTATATAGTCGAAATATTCGGAAACCGGTTTTTAAAAAATGTCGAATAATGGACCACCCTATTTTTTATTATTTGATAATTGAAAAAAAAACAAATTTTTTGTATTTGAGTTAGTAGCAAATTTGAACGCTTATAACTCTGAAATTATTGAACGGATTTTAATAAAATATATATTGTGCACTTCTGTAAGTAAATATCTTTCAAATGGTGTATATTTTGTTCAAATCGGTGGACTTACAGTGGAGGAAAGTGTTCTTAACTGTTTTGCCTTAGCCGATTTATATATAGATACTGATTCCTTTATTTACGACATTAAAACAGATGATCTATACAGAGATATTAAAAATGACATAAATACTCATTTTGATACATCTGCATATCCGATATATAATGTCTGCAATATCCCACTTCTTAATAAAAAAGTTTTAGGGATAATGAAGGATGAGTGTAATGGTAAAATTATTAAGGCATTCATTGGGTTAAGAGCTAAAATGTACTCAGTGAAAATTGATAGAGAAGATAAGGAAATTAAAAGAATTAAGGGCGTTTAGCAATGTGTAACTAGTAAATTAAGTATAAATGACTTTAGAAAATGTCTTTTAGAAAAAAAATTATATTATAATTCAATGTATATATTTAGATCTAAGATACATCAAATTTATACTCAAAATATAAGAAAACTAACATTAAGTTATTTAGATGATAAGAGATTTATTAGAGATAATGGCGTTGATACTTTTGCATGGGGTCATTATAGAATCAATAACTATTATGAACTTATGGAAGAGGATGATGACATTTTTCTCAATGTAAATATAGATTTTTAATTAATTTTATGTTTTTATATGATTAGAAAAATTTTAATTTAAAAAAATTATGAAAAAAGAAAACGTTAAAATGTTGTTTTTATTTCAAACCATATTTATTGAATAAAAATGTTAAACATAAATGGCCACAATTAAATGTAATTTTTGTTCGTAATTATATTCGATGGGCAATTTTAAATAGTTGATGATTTCAAGTGGTGGTTGCAAGTTTCCAAAGCTATCAAAGTATTCTTTATAATTGTGATTTTTATAATATGCTACCCAGTGTGTCCCAGGACCTTTTATATCATCCAGATTAACAATTCCACATTCATTCTTTAAGGCTTTTTTAGGTAAAGAATTACGCATAAAAACACCTCTAAAATGTTTTAGTTTTCTTCCATATTTATTTAAATCTACATCTGTTAACGCTCGACTGGGTAGGTTACTTAAAAGTTTTTTGAAGCTGGTGTACAATAAAGTCCATAACCAGATTTATATGGCTTAAGATATAAACCTTTTCCCATAGCAATTGATTCTATATATTTATTGTGACGTGTTGCTTCTGCCAATTGTTCTTTTCCATTCTTTATATCATTAACAGCTTTAGCTATTGCTGATCCACCTGAAGCTAAACTTCCAACAGCTGCCAAGGCTGTTAAAACAGGAATCAATGGTAGAAATCCACCAACTTTAGGCACTGGAATAACTCTTGGTATACTTATATGAGATTTCTTTTTTCTTTTAAAATCTTTTAAAACAGCATCATTTATATTGGTAGGTTTCTCCTTTCTCAATAGTTTAAGAGTATTTTTAACAGTGGTAGAGAATAATTTCTTACTACACACTCTTTTCTTTCCACCTTTTCCTTTTTTTGATATTCGATCTTTTTATTATTCTTCATCCCTAATCCAAATTTTACTTTTGCCTTCATAGCGTTCGTAACAAACCAAGCGTTAGCTTTTTCTTTTAAATTACTTTCTTTAGATTTAACTCGCTGCCAAGCCTTTTCAGCTAATATCTGATCAGCTTTATGTCTTTTAGTTATATCGTCAGTTTCTGAATATGCAATATCGTGCTCTCTGCAAGCAGCATCTAATAAATTTATTGCTTTATCTCCTCTTGTTAATCGTTCTTTAAGTTTTGTACCCGGTCCGCAAAACTAATATCTTTAAATTGTAATAATTATCTTTTTTGTAAAACATTACTTTTATAGTTAATTATTTTATTACTCGTCAATATGTGAATAGTTAAACAGATCGAAAACAGATATAAAACAGATCAGAAGCAGATATAAAGCAGATCGAAAACAGATATAAAACAGATCAGAAGCAGATATAAAGCAGAGCACAGCAATATGCGAATAGTTAAACAAACGAAACAAATTGTTATTAGAAATGCTGATGTTGAAAAAGAAAAAAAATCTAAAATTGTACATAGCACACTATTACCAAACACAATAAGAGCGTAAATTGTTGGACAATCAAACTGTGGTAAGACTAATGTAATGATTAGTCTTATAGAAAGTCCTAATGGTCTTTGTTTCAAAAACATATACATATATTCAAAATCCTTATATCAACCGAAATATTGTTATTTAAGAAAACTTATTAAACCCATAAAAGATATAAATCTATTTACATTCTCGGAAAATGAAAAAGTTTTAGGTCCAGCTAAAGCAAACCCCCACTCTTTAATAATATTCGATGATGTTATTTGTGTTAAACAAGACACTGTAAGAGATTACTTTTGTATGGGTAGACATAAACATATAGATTGTTTCTATTTATGTCAAACATATACAAAAATTCCTAAACATTTGATACGTGATAATGCAAATATGATTATAATATTTAAACAAGATGAAATGAATTTAAAGCATATATATAATGATCATGTTATCGGTGATATGTCATTTAAACAGTTTATAACAATTTGTAAGGAATGTTGGAAAGATAATAATGATAACAAAGTCCAATACCTATACAACTTAAAAAGAATAAGAACATTTAGCAATAACACATCTACTCTATCTAATATAAAGAGAAAGAAAAATAATATGAAAATTTTACAATCAACAGAAACAACGAAATCATCAAAACCTAACAGTACTAAAAAGCATATTTCACTAAAAACAACAACAACAACATCTACAGCACAATCGAAGAATGATAAAAACCAAACAAATCTAAAACGAAAGATTTATTCATTGCTTTCAAATTTCGATGAAGATGGTGATAGAAAACACAACAAAATCACACATTTATTTTCCAAACGTAAAAGTAAAACACAATTAAATACCGATAAGAAACGAATTAAATTAAGTAATTCTAAATCAAATGAATCACCTCTTTATGAGAATATTATGTTGTTAATAAATAATAAAATGATTGATAGAATCTATGGATTTAATATTGATCATGCTGGAAATTGGCGATATAACAAACAAACTAAAATTTAATAACGATAACACTTTATATATAGGCGATAAAAAATTGAAATTGACATCAGGATTATTTGAACTATTATTCCACATAAAATCTTACATTATAATAAAATAAATTTAAAAAAATATAAATATATTCTTATTAATACAAATGTACACAGGCGTAACTATCAGTCAAATAAACAAATTAAAGGAACTAAAGCATTTAAATATTTTTTTTTTTTTTTTTTTTTTCATTATTAATTTATTGAATCTTCATATATTAAATATGAACTAACAATAATTTATCAAATCTTAACCTAATACGTTATTCTTTGTCCTGCCAGTGCCAGACAAAAATTTTCTTCATCGCGGGTTCTGTTCACTTTTATAGGTGTTTATCGCTCATCTAATTGGATAAGTGCTGCAGTGTCTCTTCTTCTTAAGCGAGTGTTGCCGCTATCATTTAAAATATTTCGTGCTAGTGGGTTCGGGTGCAATTCGAGCCTTTTTAAGAATTTTACTGCATATTTCGTAATCATAGTTTTAACTAATGGAACATTTAGATCCTTGTGAATATTTGAGTTTTTACCATACCAAGGGGCAGCTGTGATTATTCGAAGTAGTTTATTTTGGCGCCTTTGAATTTTTTCGACATTAGAGGCCGAGGCAGTGCCCCATAACTGAATACCATAGCACCAGATTGGCTTTAAGATGGAGTTGTAAAGAAGAAGTTTGCAGTCGAGACTAAGGACAGAGTTTCTTCCAATAAGCCAATGAATTTGGATCGCTTTTAGTTTCATTTGAGTTAATTTTGCCTCTATATGGCTTTTCCACGTTAAACGGCGATCTAGATGAATACCGAGGTATTTTACATGCGAATTTTGAGGTATTATTTGATTATTGATTTTAATAGGGGGTCATGATTCCCGACGCAAGGTGAATGTTATATGTACGCATTTTTGTTCATTGACCTCTATCCTCCATTGCTTTAACCATAGTTCGAGTTGAAATATATGATCCTGTAGGTATCGAGATGCTTCTTGACGGTTTTCGTGCTCGCTCAAAAAAGCTGTATCATCAGCAAATGTTGAAGTTTGTGTGTAGTTGTTTGTTGGCATATCCGAGGTATATATTAAGTATAAAAGTGGGCCCAGGATGCTTCCCTGAGGGACTCCAGCGTCAATATGCTGAGGAAAGCTTAAATAATCACCTTCTTTAATAATAAACTTTCGACCGACTAAGTAGCTTTCTAAAAGCTTGTGTGTGTTTACTGGTAAGTTTAGCTTCAATTTATGTAATAAGCCTTCATGCCAGACTTTATCAAAAGCTTGAGAAACATCGATGAAGAGAGCGGAACAATATTTTTTTTCTTCAAAGGCTTTTCTTATTGCTTTTACTATACGATGGGTTTGCTCAATTGTGCAGTGTTCTCTTCTAAAGCCGAATTGGTGGTTAGGAATACATCTATTTTCATTTAAAATTGGGGTTAATTTTGACGCTAACAGCTTCTCAAACAGCTTTGATATATTAGAAAGTAAGCTTATAGGCCTATATGACTCAACTTTTGTGTGATCCTTTCCAGGTTTAGGTATCATGGTGACTAAGGAGACCTTCCACTTTTGAGGATAGTATTCAAGGCGTAAAATAGCATTAACAATGAAAAGAATAATTTTCTTTGCTATGCTGGGTAGTTCCAAAAGCATTTTGTTGCTGATCTTGTCAAAACCAGGAGCCTTCTTGGGGTTTAAATCACAAATAGCCTTTTCGATTTCTCTTATCTCAAATCTTAGCGGAACAGCTGCTCTAGCAGCAACAGGTGGTAACTCGACCGCAATATCGTGAGATATATTTGGGGTAAATACGTTTTTTAAATGATTGACAAACAGATTTCCATTTTCAACATAATTTCTTGACCAACTTCCATTCAAGTTTCTTAATGGTGGTTTCGAGACAACTGGCCTCTTGAGATTTCTAGCTGCACGCCATAATGAGTAGTCTGATTGTGGGGTTGCATCAAGTTCCTTAAGATATTTTTCCAGAGAAGCCGTTTTCTTAGTCTGCAGTAACTTTCTTAGTCTTTTTGTACACTCTTTAAGTAAGTTCTTAAGTTGAGGGGATCTGTGCAATTGCCACTCTCTTCGAGCCATCCTTTTTCAGACAAAAGATGCTCGACATCTTGGAATATATTTTAATAATTTTTGTTTTTTTGGGGGCAATATTGGAATGTTGAACAGCTAGTTTATGAAAACTGTGAAACAATGAAACAGGAGTCATGCATGTGCAGATGTTTAGAATTCTTGGAAAAACAAAGAAACCGCTGATGTTGCGGTTTTTGATTATATGAACTTATGTGAAACTTACCCCTTACTAACTACTCCCCTCATCAACAATTTATACGTCTACTTCTGGGACACAGAACCATTCTTGTTCTGACAGTTAAATCATTGTGTTCTTTAATAAAAAAGTGAAATGGCTGGCGGTTTTATTTGTGAGTTTTGTGATAAAGTATTCACTTTGAATACAAATTTAAGAAGACATGTTCCATCATCATCGCTTAAATGTCAAACATGTAATTTACATTTTTCGGATCGTAAGGAATGGCACCGACACTCACATTCTGATACAAAAGGTGACGGTAATGATGAAGAAACAAATATCTACTGTAAAGGTTGTGAAAAAGATATAAAAAAAACAAATTGGCATTATCATATAAGGTCAAGTGCACATAAATTTAACTGTGCTGCGAAAGCAGATAATAATAGTGATATTAAATGCATAAAATCATCTTTTAACAATAGAATTGTCACATTTTTAATTGAAAACAACAATAAAAATAATTTAATACCTGAAAAATTTTTAACGGAAATAAGAGAGAAATTAATAAAATTATTAACAGACACCATGCAAAAACACGGAAACATAAAATTTAATATGGAACTGTATGGTGAATATGTGCTGATAAAGGAAGGTGAAGATTCTTGTATGGTGGATATAAAATCCCATCAGACTAAAATGAACATTCTTACTATGCTTTCAACAAGAGATGATATCCTAAATATTTACAACGAACAATGTAATATTATAATAAAAAAGATGAGCGAATTTCAGGAGCGTGATAGTGGCTGGGCATTAATTGAAATAACACGTTTGGAGATAAACATAAATCAATATAAGTGTATCAAAGGATCACAATACCTTCCTTTACCAGCAAAAATAATGCAGAAAAAGGCATGTGTCAACGTACAAAATCGAGGCGAGTACTGCTTCAAGTGGGCTATAATATCAGCACTATACCCAGTCGCTCCTGAATATACAAAGAGATGTTCATCGTATAAAATTAATGATATTGAAGACGACATCATTTTGCTGGATAATGGAATCAAATTAAATTTCACCAATTTAAATTTCCCTCTTCCGATTAATCAAATAAGAGATTTCGAGCTTATGAATCCTGAAATTAGTCTGAATGTGTTTGGACTAAAAGATGATGTTGTAGTGGGGCCATACTACTTCACTAAAGAAGAAAAGTCCAAACACATCAACTCATTACTGCTAGAGGATGGTGAAAGATTCCATTATGTGGGGATTAAAAATATTTCAAAGTAAGTTCATTATATTTATATATTGTTACAAAAGTTAAATTATCTTAGAATTATTTATAGTTATAAGTTATCTTGTAAGTTATAGTTTTATGTTACTTAAAATTGTCATGTATAATTTTCAACACAACTGTTATTTTAAAAATAATTCCTATATCAATTTCCCACTAATTTCTAGAAATAGTTATAGAACATAATAAATAGTTTTTACGGGAAGGTTCAGGAAAAATCTAGAAATAATTATGAAATATAAAAAGGGGTGACTCATGTAAAATTAGTTTAGTCTGTTTTGAAAAACGGTTCTGTTAGTAACTAACAATTGTGAACAAAATAATTTCAATAAAGTTTGTAAAGTTTGTGACGATGGAAGTCGGAAGCCCTCGTTTCCACCTACACCACGGATACCCGTATTAGAATATTTAGTATTCTACTTTTTTTTTTATTATTACCAGTCAATTATCATAAAGTGATATTTCTTGAAAATGAAATGTATTATTATTATTTTATCGTTATTAGTATTCAATCTCTTTAAAATGAATTGTTATGTTGGCATTATTATTTATTTTATTTTTATTTGTTTTATTATCAAATATGAATCATTGTAATAAATAGTTATAAGACAAAATGAATTTGAAATTGAAGTTACCAACGGCCGTTATGGCGACATCTAGTGGTAGCCAGGCTACTCGAATTGGCAGCTGAGACCCCCTAGCAGCCAACACATGCTGAACAGATGTGCTAAACAGCTGATGCAAACAGATGGGCAGATGCAGCCACTATTTACTCATGCTGGCAGAAAAGTATAAAAGCAGAGCGAAAATGAAAATCAGGATCAGTCGGTGTCGAGCGCAGTGGTTGGTAAGTGGTATTTCACGGTGGTTATCCCGCTGTGATTTTTTGGTAGTTTAGTTAGTGTTTTGTAGTGGTGTTTGGGTAGAACTAATTGCCTTTCCGTGGTCATCCCGCAGGCTGCAATCCAGTGCTACATCAACATCATTAGCCGAGCGTAGTAGTGTGCCCGTGGTCATCCCGCAGGTACACGACTACGAGTCACTTGACGCAACGTTTCCGTGGTCATCCCGCAGATTCGTGTGTGTCTGGTGGCTTCACTGGGCCTCAGTTTGTGTGTGACAGTTGTATGGGATGAATTGCAACTCCCGTGGTTATACCGCAGGCGTTCCAATTTAGGCCTGTACCAACGCGCAACGTGGTCGTGTGCCCGTGGCCATCCCGCAGGTGCACGTCTACGAGCAACCCAACCAACCCGTGCTCACCCTACAAACCGGTTGTCATCGAGTGGCCAGACTTAAGGCGCTTACACCTTGTACGCAGAGGATATCGAGTCGACCGTACGTGAAAACCCCCTCGTTCGTGCCGCGTGGGTATCGTGTCAAATCGAAAACGCCGTTAAATTAGTAGCCTGTATACAAGAGTACGAATAAAGTGTGTTTGTTAAAACCCCATAGTTGATGGAGTGTGTTTTTTTTGTGTTTAACGAGGTCACGAACTAAGTATAAATTTACTGCAACGTGAACCCTGGATAACCGGCGAGTTATACCCCAGCCAAAAGGTTCGTTACAGTTGGCGCCCGAGCAGGGACCTCGTTAGGAAAAAAAAAAAAACAATAAATAAATGAGTGTAATTTGAAAAAAAAAACACAGAATTTCGTAGAAATCATTAAAAAATAACTAAAGACAGAGTGAATCTCGGGAAGTCGACTGAATTATATCCCGGGACATTACGAGTCGCAAAAGAAAATCCCAATAAAAATCAACCACATAGTGTAAAAGCGGAGAACTATTAAAAACATTACAAGGGAAAGCAAAGGAAAAAAAATTTATGTGTTGTACAAAAAAGCAAAAAGAAATAAACATAATTAAAAAAGTATATGTATAAGACCTTGAGTGGAAAAAATTGAGGAAAAAAAAAAACTCAATCAGACAAACTAAAAAGTGGAGTGGAATAAATAACAAATTAAAAAAAAAAATTGAACACAACGTAGTGGAAAAAAAATTGTCTTGAAATAAATTAAAAAGAAATTAAAAAAAAAAAACAGTGAATTGATATTTACTTTATCAAAAAAGTATTAAATAACCCACAAATTCGCTGTGCGAAAAAATTTATTGAATGAAAACTTTAAACAACGTATAAAATAGCATAAAAATATAAATGAATGAACTTTTACTTTTTTTAATTGTATCTATTGTGAACCACCAATTGAAATTGAATCAATCAAACTGATACAATGTCTAATTCAATAACAACAAACACATCAACTACAAAATCTCTAACATAAACGACAGACAATTTTATGCAGCGTTATCTAATTTATTCAAATTAATTGATATAAAGAGATCTACTAATAAAAGGAATTTCCGCCAAAATCTAAAGCACTGCTTTTATGCCCAACAAAAAGCCAATTAAAAATATTGAAATTGAAACAGGTGTGACTGCAGACCATGTGTCTCAGTTAATAAAGTTGAATTAAAATTGTCGCAAAAGTGTTTACATTTTATAAGAGAAATAAAGGTTGTACAGACATTTTTGTTGTTATTATCAAGGCGTTTTTATATTTCAAATAAATAAATATTTGGGGGAAAAAAAAATACTGATCACTAATAATTGGAAAAAAAAAAGGAAAAAAAAAACCCAGAATTATAAAACAGATTTTATTCAAAACAAAGGGTCGATAAACTTTAATATTTTATTTAAAAAAAAAAAAAAACCAACCGTGGGTAAATTAAAATTAATTCTACGCAGCTTTGTCTTGCACACTGTAATCAGCAAACAGAAATTACTGAAAAGAGAAAAAGCGGAAATTGAGTCGTAGAAACCCGGGGAATGGTGAAGACGGGGTGGATATATCCGCTTAAGCGGGAAGAATTGCTGTCATACATGCAAGAATTCTCCCTGGAAACCAGCGGAACGGTGGACGAGTTGCGAAAACGGCTGTCCCAATTTCTGAACAGTGAACACAGCCCAGAGGTCGCTGTCCGTCTGCAAAGCTTGGAAAAACAATTTGAAAAGGAAACTATGCTGACAGTGCCTGGTAATATGCCCGGGAATTCACCAACAACAAACCACATCATTGGAGTAACCCCGCCAGAAGCTCCTCAACCAACAGGGAATACCACAAGCCCAAAGGAGAATGGGACGAGCAGTAGGTGCAACCTAATGGACCAGGTACGAAAGTGGGGCCTGTCATACCATGGTTGCGGCGACCCGTTGGTTTTCGTTGAGCGAGTGGAGGAGCTGGCGGAAATTTATGATGTCGCGTTGGACCAACTACCCCGAGTGATGCCCGAATTTTTGGGAGAACGAGCTCTGACGTGGTATCGTAATAACAACGAGCACTGGGAGGTATGGTCTACGTTCAGAAGAGATTTCTTAGCCTTTTTCCTCCCTACCCGGTATTTCGAGCGGCTGGAGGACGAAATCAGAGCCCGGATGCAGCAACCCGGCGAGCCGTTCAAGGACTATGTCTTAGAATTACAAACCCTCATGAGACATTCCGAATTAACAGCGGAACAGAAGCTGCAACGCATTTTTCAGAACTCCCAGTCCAGATATAACCTGTATATAAGGCGAAAAGATTTTGGCTCCCTCGCTGAGTTAATACGGATGGCGGAGGACCTGGAGAGCATACCAGACAGGACCACACCCACTCCAGGTAATGAAACCGCTCCCGCACGGAGAACCGGTAACGGGCAAAATGCGCGCTGTCACAGTTGTGGGGAGCCGGGGCACTACTCAAATAGATGCCCTCGGGCTGAAATCCACCAGTCGGGAAATGCCAATGGGAGCCGACGCAATTGAGGATGGTCGGACCTCCCGAGTCAACCAATACGTCCTCCACTATCGTAACCAGTCTACACCACGAAGAAACTCAGATAACGGCCACCATTTTGATCAACAACGTCGCGGTTAAAGCCGTGTTAGACACCGGCGCCAGCCGAAACTTCATCCGCCCGGGCATTATACCCCAACTCACCACATCCCCGACGTTCCGCCGGGAAGAGCTGGACGTCATGTTAGAAAATGGAGCTGTGTGCCGGGTCTCAAGGGCGATAGAACTACCAACAACACTGGGAAACCGGACAAGAAATTGTGGGTATATCTTGATGCCCGACGCCAGCGAAGATGTCATCCTGGGGCTCGAGTTTTTGCAAAACTTCGACACCCGCATCCAAATTGCCGGTCTGACGCTGAACTGCTCCAGTCAAGCAGCTGGAACACAACCCTCAGCCTACCCGGCCGCACACAGGTCCACCATCTGTGAGGAAGCAAGCGAGTGTCAGGAACCACCAGCAAGGCCAGCGACGTCTGAACAGGCGATGATCACTGCGTTTCTGGAGAGAGAACTCCCTAAGTTTAAGGAACTGCAGGGAGTCTCAAATATCGCCAGCCACAAAATCATACTCACAGACGATAGACCTATTAAAATCCGTTACGCACCTAGGAATCCCGCCATGCAGGCGATCATAGACGCCGAAGTGAACGAGTTGTTTGCGCAGGGATGCATCGAACGATCCCACAGCCCGTACTGTTTCCCGATCACTCTGGTGAAGAAGAAAAATGGCTCTTGGAGAACGTGTATGGTTTTTCGACAACTTAATCTCAGGTGAGTACCCGATGCTTACCCCCTCCCGCGTATTGATAGCATTCTTAATAAATTGCGTAAGGCCCGCTACATTAGTAGCATCGACCTGAAGAACGGGTATTGGCAAATCCCCATGGAAGAACGTAGCAAGCAGTACACCGCCTTTGCAGTGCCAGGGAGAGGTCTCTACCACTGGAAAGTGATGCCCTTCGGGCTACATTCTGCCCCAGCCACATTTCAACGGGCACTCGATAGTGTCATCGGCCCTGAAATGGAACCGTATGCATTCGCGTATCTAGATGACATTATTGTGGTAAGTGGAAGCCTTGAAGAGCACATGAAACATTTGAAAGAGGTTTTGAGAAGGTTGAGAGCCGCCAACCTGCGAATCAACGTGGATAAGTGCAAATTTTTCACTCGGGAAACACGTTACCTGGGTCACGTGGTCAGCGACCAAGGCATCCAGACCGATCCGGACAAAATATCAGCCGTGGCAAAAATCCCAACCCCCAGTAACATCAGACAGGTCCGTCAATTTCTGGGGATAGCGTCGTGGTACAGACGTTTCGTGCCAGAATTCGCGACCATATCGCAACCGCTTACCACATTGTTGAAGAAGGGGAGGCACTCCCGCTGCCAACACATGCAAATGGCGTGACCGGTTGATGCGTGAGGTACACGAGAACCCAGACCAACACGCCGACTACACAATAATAAACAACCAGCTATACCGAAACTTTCCGAGAGAGATGAATGACGAGGACAGTACACCGTGGAAGCTGTGTGTGGCCTCCCAAGACAGGGCCCGCGTCCTCGAGGAAAACCACAACAACCCCACCGCCGGGCATTTGGGCGTGCGGAAAACTACCATACGAGTGGCGAGTCGTTACTTTTGGCCGGGGATGTCCCGGGACGTAAGGAGGCACGTAAAACACTGCCAATCCTGCCAACAGTTCAAGGTTAGTCAACAGAGGCCAGCCGGCGAAATGCTGACTAAAATCCCAGAAGAACCATGGGCCATCCTGTGCGCCGATTTCGTGGGACCGTTGCCCCGATCAAAGCACGGCAACACTATGCTGCTGGTGCTTTTCGACAAATTCTCCAAGTGGACAGAACTGATCCCCATGTGCAAAGCGACGGCCGAGGGTATCATCAGGGCCATAAGGGAGCGCATTCTGGCCCGGTATGGGGTCCCGAAGATGTTAATAACGGACAATGGCACACAGTTTACGGCGCGGGTCGTCCAGAAATTTCTGAGGGAGATGGGGATACATCAGCAATGCACGGCGCCATATACCCCCCAAGAAAACCCAACGGAGCGCGCCAATCGGACGATAAAAACGATGTTGGCCCAATTAGCCGATAACCAACACCAGAAATGGGACGAGAAGGTCCCGGAAATAATGTTAGCCGTCAACTCGAGTGTGTCCGAAACCACGGGCTACTCGCCAGCATTTTTGACACAAGGTCGGGAGCCGCGGCTGCCGTATGCCCTGTACGACGAACTCACCAGGGGAACGGGGGCGAAGCCAACCAGCCCCGAAGATCGACGGACGGAGTTGGCCGAGATCTTTGAGATCGTACGACGTAACCTCAACCAGGCGGCGCAAACCCAGAAGAAGCACTATAACCTCAGGCGGCGTCGTTGGAAGCCAAAAATCGGGGACTCAGTATTCCTGCGGCAACACCCATTGTCCCGGGCCACGGAAAACTTTGCTGCCAAATTAGCACCAAAATTCGGGGGGCCGTACACTGTAACAGCGTTCCCCTCACCCGTCATTGCGACCCTTGAGAATACGTTAACTGGGGACACGAAAACCGCCCATATTAGTGACCTGAAACCTTTTTACCCTCAATGTCCCTAATCAATATCGTTTTCTTTCCATCCTCTTCCTTTTCCTAGATTCGCCCACGAGACCGGTATGAACAGCGAGGAGCATTTCCGGAAAACCAGCCAGCAGTTCCGTGAACGGATGCAACAGGAACAAGCTAAAAGACGGCGCACGATTTTTTTAGATGACGACGGCGCGACCGGAACCCGTAGAGGGGGAAGAGAAGAGCCCCGAAGAGCGACCCATTATCGCATGACCACGAACACACCGAGAGCCACCGTAGGCGATCCGCGCCATTCGTCAATTGCCGGGGAAAATCAACCGCCGTGTACGGTAACCGGTGCCCCAGAGAAGCCAAGTACATCACAGGGTGCGCAAAGCAAACAACCCACTATCGACCCCGTCATCATTTGCGTAAGCTCAGAGGAAGAAAACAGCCCCCCAAAAGATGCGGAACTACCTAGCGTGAATAGTTTGGACAGCAGCACTGGTAACCTCCCTCCGACACCAGGACAACCGATCCCGAATCGCCAAAAAGGCCACCAGGGTGAGGAATCCGGTCCGCCGACCGAAGATGACCCGCCGTGGTTCACCCCAAATCTCGAGGAAACGTATGTTCCAATAACATCCGGCAGACGGTTGGGGTTAATCTGCTCACCAGTGAACAAGCTACCAGCAGACCAGCTCGAAGACGACATCAGCACAACAGGTACTTCGCCACAATGGGATGGCACCCCGGCCGAGCTAGAGGAGTTGTTCCGGTCAGAACTCGGAGAGTTCGATACCACCATAGCCATCAAATCGCCACCCGGGAGCCAGTCTAGCGAGTCGGGTACCTCGAGCGCAGCCAGCACCACACCGAGAGCCAGGGGCTGGGGTACGATCGATATCCAAGACGCCAGGTGCCACAGTTTTGGTGGTCCAGATGCGACACGTGGCAGCCCATCAGCACCGGGGATACTCCCAGCAGCCACCAGGCCGAAAGTTCCAACACCGGATCGTTGATCGAGGTCACACCCGAAAGGGCCCACGAACAAGAGCCTAGCGAGACCATTAGAGGGGAATGGCCCACCCGACGCCTAACCGATAGCTCCTCCGAACATTCGGCGCCCACCTCACCCTGTTTGTCCATCTGCACCTCCTGGTCGCTGACCTCGGTGAATCTGTCCAGCCCGACCAGCATTGGTACGTCCGCTTCACCACCTCGCGTCAACCATTGCAAGGCAAACAATACTGCTATGGTCTTACAGTCACCGGCCGCACCCAGGGCACGTACCAGGCCCGTCCATAAGACCGCAAACCCGATTCCGGACACCAGTGGCTCGCCAGGGGGCCGACCCGTAATTGACGACGCATCATGGCCGGACGACCTCAAGCATGCAGTGGAGGTTTCGTTGCAGACACACCAGCACGGCCGTCGAGTGAAATTTATCCACTACAGCCAAGTGAGAGCATACCGGGTGACGATCTCCAAAGCAGGGAGAGTCCAGGTAGAGAGCTTGCCGTGAGAGGAAGCCAACGGCCTGTGACGAAGAGGGGATGTGTGACGATGGAAGTCGGAAGCCCTCGTTTCCACCTACACCACGGATACCCGTATTAGAATATTTAGTATTCTACTTTTTTTATTATTACCAGTCAATTATCATAAAGTGATATTTCTTGAAAATGAAATGTATTATTATTATTTTATCGTTATTAGTATTCAATCTCTTTAAAATGAATTGTTATGTTGGCATTATTATTTATTTTATTTTTATTTGTTTTATTATCAAATATGAATCATTGTAATAAATAGTTATAAGACAAAATGAATTTGAAATTGAAGTTACCAACGGCCGTTATGGCGACATCTAGTGGTAGCCAGGCTACTCGAATTGGCAGCTGAGACCCCCTAGCAGCCAACACATGCTGAACAGATGTGCTAAACAGCTGATGCAAACAGATGGGCAGATGCAGCCACTATTTACTCATGCTGGCAGAAAAGTATAAAAGCAGAGCGAAAATGAAAATCAGGATCAGTCGGTGTCGAGCGCAGTGGTTGGTAAGTGGTATTTCACGGTGGTTATCCCGCTGTGAGTTTTTGGTAGTTTAGTTAGTGTTTTGTAGTGGTGTTTGGGTAGAACTAATTGCCGTTCCGTGGTCATCCCGCAGGCTGCAATCCAGTGCTACATCAACATCATTAGCCGAGCGTAGTAGTGTGCCCGTCATCCCGCAGGTACACGACTACGAGTCACTTGACGCAACGTTTCCGTGGTCATCCCGCAGATTCGTGTGTGTCTGGTGGCTTCACTGGGCCTCAGTTTGTGTGTGACAGTTGTATGGGATGAATTGCAACTCCCGTGGTTATACCGCAGGCGTTCCAATTTAGGCCTGTACCAACGCGCAACGTGGTCGTGTGCCCGTGGCCATCCCGCAGGTGCACGTCTACGAGCAACCCAACCAACCCGTGCTCACCCTACAAACCGGCTGTCATCGAGTGGCCAGACTTAAGGCGCTTACACCTTGTACGCAGAGGATATCGAGTCGACCGTACGTGAAAACCCCCTCGTTCGTGCCGCGTGGGTATCATGTCAAATCGAAAACGCCGTTTAATTAGTAGCCTGTATACAAGAGTACGAATAAAGTGTGTTTGTTAAAACCCCATAGTTGATGGAGTGTGTTTTTTTTGTGTTTAACGAGGTCACGAACTAAGTATAAATTTACTGCAACGTGAACCCTGGATAACCGGCGAGTTATACCCCAGCCAAAAGGTTTTTTTTTTTTTTTTTTTTTTTTTTTTAATAATTTATTTTTATTATTGAATCTTTCTTATCGAAATTTACAATATGTATTCAAATCTTAATTCTACTTGTTGTTTATTAGTTGTTACCTGTGTAACCACTAACTGCTGTATTCAAATTTTTAAGACTGTCTTCTAGTAAGGCTCAAAGTATCGGTTCTTTTTAGCCTCTGGTGACCTTCAAACTGAAGCAAACCCCGAGCGAGGTAGTTAGGGTAAACCATTAGTTTATCGATGTAGCTTATTGAATATTTTTTAATTTCCTCCTGGATAGTGGGGACGTTGAGATCTCTGTGGATAATATCATTACGTATATACCATGGGGCGCAGACAATTTGTCGTAATATTCTAGACTGTCTTCTTTGAAGCTTTTGGATGTTAGATGCGCATGCAGTACCCCATAATTGGATGCCATATGTCCATATTGGTTTTATGATGGACTTGTATAGAAGAACTTTGTTGTCTAAAGACAAGTTTGAGTTTCTACCGAGAAGCCAATGTAGTTGAGCTGCTTTAAGTTTCATAGCCGTTATTTTCGCTTCGATATGACGAGACCAGGTCAAACGTCTATCTATATGAACTCCCAAGTACTTTACATGGTTTTCTACCGGAACAGTGATGTTATTTATTTTTTACTGCTGGGCACGTTTGTCTTCTGAGCGTGAAAGTTAAGTGAGCACATTTAGCCGGGTTAACCTTTATTCTCCATTTTTCTAGCCATGCCTCTAGTTCATTGATGTGGGACTGCAGATTTTGCGATGCGACTTTTGGGTCATGGTTAACGCTAATAAATGCTGTGTCGTCTGCAAATGTAGAGGTATGCGTGCTCAGGTTTGTTGGCATATCCGCTGTGTATATTATATATAGAAGCGGTCCTAATATGCTGCCTTGGGGAACACCAGCAGTAATTTTCTTGAGGGGGGAGTATTTATCTTGCGACCTTACTATGAATGTTCTGCCTGTTAGATAGCTCTCCAGAAGCTTGTGAGTGTTTTGAGGAAGCATTCGTGTTATTTTGATGAGTAGCCCATCATGCCAAACTTTGTCAAGTGCTTGGGAAATGTCTATAAACAGGGCTGAGCAGTATTGCTTTTTCTCAAACGCCGATCTAATAAGGGTGACAATTCTATGCACTTGCTCTATTGTACCATGTTTCGCTCTGAATCCGAACTGGTGATCCGGGATGATGTCGTGTTCATTTAGATGAGGAGTTATACTTAAAATGAATATTTTTTCGAAAAGCTTTGATAGGATTGATAATAAGCTTATCGGTCTGTACGACGCAACCTGGCTAGCATCTTTTCCTGGCTTGGGAATCATAACAATTATAGACTTCTTCCATGAGGATGGGAAGTATCCGACTCTTAATATAGCGTTAAAAATGAACAGCAAGATTCTGGAAGCAGACGAAGGTAAGTTTCTTATCATTGACCCTGTGATACGGTCAAGTCCGGGAGATTTTCTAATATTCACTTTTTCTATTGCAGATTTTACTTGAGTAATGTTAAATTTTAATGGATGGTTTACCTTATCAGGAATGGTTGGACGACAGGAACAAGTATGTGTATCATGTGGCGTGAAAACTTTCTCAAGATGGCCCGCGAAAGCGTTTAATTTTTCATCTGTGTTTTTCGCCCAAGTGCGGTTTTCCAGTCTTAATGGAGATTCTTGGGTTATAGGGCATTTCATATGCCGTACAGCCTTCCATAAGCTATAATTGGAGTTTTTTGTGGCATCTAGGCTGTTTAGATAGCCTTCTATTGCAGACTCGTGGTTCTGTCTCAATTTGTTGCGAAGAGTTGTCAGGCATAATTGTAGTTGGGCCTTAGTGGTTGGGGAACGACTGTTTTGCCATTGTCTTCTTAACTTCCTTTTTTCTCTGATAAGGGTCTCTATATCCGTCGATGTATTGTAAGGAGCACGTTTAATTGTCCGCTTGATTGGGGTTGCATTTCTTGCTGCAGCATCCAAGACTTCTGTAAATCGGTCGACAGCTATTTGGATGTCAGATGAATTTTTTAGGGGAATGCACTGTGATAGGTGAGAGCTCACATACATTTTATACTTTAACCAATTTGTGTTTCTGTTTGGATAGGAAAACCAGTTTGCAGCTGCGGCGTCAGAGTTACATTTTAAAATGAGGATTGAAGGTGAATGATCAGACGAAAGATCATAGGAGGAATTAACTAGTACCTGATCGCGCTTGATGTTTTTGATTACAGCAAAGTCAATAAGGTCTGGTAGCTTGTTGAAGTCGGTTGGCCAATAGGTAGGCTCACCACTCGATACCACATCAAAGTTATTTGCAGTTACGGTATTATATAGCTGATTACCTCTAGGACTAATAAGTCTGGAGCCCCAATATGTATGTTTAGCGTTGTAGTCGCCAGCAGCAATGAATTTCTGGCCCAATGTGGAGAGGAAGTTGAGAAATTTATCGTGTAGAATTTTGTGCCTCGGGGGACAATAAACGGATGTTAACGTTAGTTTGAAATCAGTCAGATTTATAGATGTGGCCTGGATACAATCTTCTTCGAACTCTGGCAATGGTAAGTGTCTGATGTGTTTGTGCACAATTATGGCTGTGCCACCACAAGCTCGTCCGCTGGGATGTTTTGTGTCATACGTAAGGTAACCATTTACCCTAAAGCAGTTTTTATGAGTAAAGTGTGTTTCAGAGACAAGAAGTACGTCGATTTCATGCCTATGAAGAAAGTTTGCAACTTCGTGTTTATGTTGGGATAACCCGTTTGCATTCCAGAAACATATTTTTAACTGGTTCATTTTTTGTTGAGTAGAACTTGCAGGAGCATGTTCTGGTTTCGCATCATTTCCTGAAACATGCTCTGCATAGTGGCCATGAAGTTATTCATAGTTTGAATTAAATTTTCAATTGAGGTAGGCATTTGTAGACCTTCCCTAGGAACATTAGCGTATGGAGGTTGCTTTGCGTTGGAAGTACTCGGGGGATTTTTCGCATTAGGGTTTCCTTTTAGGACTTGGGCATATGATTGGTTTTGTTTGTTTGTTTGTGTAGTACTAGCAATAGAGCCAGCGGCTTGGCTGGGCGCATGTGATGGACCATATTGGGAGTGAGTATATTTTTGAACTAAAGCTGGTTTTTTTAAATGCAAGAAGACTTTACAACCCCTATAGTTTGCCGTGTGATTTTCGCCACAGTTGCTGCATTTCTTGACATTTGGGTCAACTTTAGAACGATTACATTCGGCGGTTTTATGAGCGTCGCCACAAACCACACATACGTGAGGCAATTTACAATATGATTTTGTATGCCCATATTCCTGACAGTTTGTGCATTGGGAGGGACCCTTTCGTTTTATTGGCTCCTCAACAGTTATTCTTCTGTTGAGTAGGTAGCGCAAGTTGTATATGGGATGAACTGAATTTTTGGTTTTGAGAACCGATGAATCAAACGATATCTCAATGCGGTGCAGTGGTTGGGGAACTTTGTTCCTGTTCAAAATGTTATGAACCGATTTTACCTCGTACCCCTCTTGCTCTACGGCAGATTTTATTTCATCTGTAGGAACGGAACTATCTATGCCTTTTATGACAATAATCAATCCCTTAGCACTTTTTAATTGGTATGTATAGTAGCTTTTATTTTCTGCGTCCAGGTGTCTTGATATAATACGAAAGTTCGTTTCTGTACTGGCTTGAATTTTGGTCTCTTGAATTTGTCCGCGTCGTATAGAAACGACGTAGAAATTGTTCTTACCTACAAGTTGAGTCAACATGTTGACTATGCTATTTGATGTTTGCTCCCGCAGATAGATAGGTGGCGGTTTAACTTCTTTAGTGGCTGTCCCATTAGCTAATTCTGCTTCTTCATCGTCAGGTATGGATAGTACAGAGAATCTGTTACCATTTGTTGGCAAAGAGACTACGTTAGAGCCTTTGTATTGTTTGGCCACGCGTTCCTGTTGGGTGGACCTAGGGCTAGCCTTTCTCTTAGTTATTGTTATATATCTGTCCATGCCTGTTTGCACTTTAGTACTTTTTGGTACAGCTCCTGTATTTGTTAATGCAAATCGTGATGTTCCAGGTTTTTCGTTATTATTCCTCTGGTCAGACGGCTTCACACTTTGAACCACATTTACGGTCGGATCAACACACTTGCTCAGGTTGGGCACACTTGAACTTAAATTTCTGTATGGAAAACCAGTTGCGCTGGCAATTTTTGCACTTAAAAGATGTTTGTTTCATTCAGGGTATCGAATGTTTTCATTGCTCACGCTCGGGGAGCTTACCACAATATACGCATTTCTGCTATTTGTGCTGGGCCTACTCTCCTTATTGGGAGTATTTGTGAGGCTCATTCACAAATCTCTTCGGGCACACTAGTTATTATTCTTTTTTTTTCACCTATTACAAATATTTTTTTTTTCACCTACGGTAAATATTTTTTCAATTTTTTTTTTTTATTATATTATTTTTTTTTTTTTTTGTATTTTTGTTACTCACTGATACACGTCCGTACTCGTCAAGAGCTAGTTCGCAACTCCCAGCCAAAAGGTTCGTTACAAGTTTAATAAGTGTGTGTATATATTTTGCAATTAAAAGAACTCAACGGTTTATTATAAAGGGAGTAAACCGAACGCGTTAATTAAAAGAAAAACGTAACAATTGGTGTCAGAAGTGAAATTGCAATAAAAAAAAAAAAAAAAAAAAAAAAAAAAAAAGTGTGTTGACGGTCGGATCAACACACTTGCTCAGGTTGGGCACACTTGAACTTAAATTTCTGTATGGAAAACCAGTTGCGCTGGCAATTTTTGCACTTAAAAGATGTTTGTTTAATTCAGGGTATCGAATGTTTTCATTGCTCACGCTCGGGGAGCTTACCACAATATACGCATTTCTGCTATTTGTGCTGGGCCTACTCTCCTTATTGGGAGTATTTGTGAGGCTCATTCACAAATCTCTTCGGGCACACTAGTTATTATTCTTTTTTTTTCACCTATTACAAATATTTTTTTTTCACCTACGGTAAATATTTTTTCAATTTTTTTTTTTTTATTATATTATTTTTTTTTTTTTTTTGTATTTTTGTTACTCACTGATACACGTCCGTACTCGTCAAGAGCTAGTTCGCAACTCCCAGCCAAAAGGTTCGTTACAAGTTTAATAAGTGTGTGTATATATTTTGCAATTAAAAGAACTCAACGGTTTATTATAAAGGGAGTAAACCGAACGTGTTAATTAAAAGAAAAACGTAACAATTGGTGTCAGAAGTGAAATTGCAATAAAAAAAAAAAAAAAATAAAATAATAAAAAAAAAACTATACAAACAACAATGAAATTCGATGAGCTAAAAGTTGAACAGCTGAAGAAAGAGTTGGGCAAGTTGGATCTGCCTACTGCTGGAAATAAAGCTGAGCTGCAAAAAAGATTAATCGATGAATTTAAGCGACGCAATATCGACATCGCAACTTATGAATTTGAAGAAAAAGAAGAAATAGAAGTTGCTACCCGTGCAGTAACAAGCAACATGGATCTTGGTACAATGTTTGCTGCTATGATGGAGAAAATGGAAAAAATGTCGGCAGAAACTTCTAGAAAAATTGAAGAAAATTCAAAAGCTATCGTAGCAGAAAATTCTAAAAATATGGAGAAGATGGTAAAAGAAAATGCAAGCACCATCTTAGCCGAAATTCAAGAAAATTCTAAAGTGACAAACGAGAAACTTCAGGCTACTAATGAAAAACTTGAGAAGCTTCAAGAGATTTCTACTGTTATAAACGAAAGAGTAGACGATATGGAAATAGAATTGTCTGATGTAAAAACACAAGTCACTGATGTAAAAACTCAAGTCACTAATGTGAAAACACAAGTCACGGTTTTTGATGGAAAACTTCATCATCTGGAAGAAAGAGTAAATAGTCTTCAGTGCCAAGAGGGAGTGGTGCGAGTTTTTCCAGAAGTCTCGAATAGAATAAGAGCTCCAAGTTTTGACGGCAGCTCACCATTGAATGTGTTTAAGTTCCAGTTTGACACAGTTGCCAATAAAAATGCTTGGAACAATGAAGAAAAAGCCATAGAGCTGATTCTGGCTTTAAAAGGAACTGCGGCTGAAATTCTAGAAAGTGTACCAGTAAGTTGCAGAAATAATTATGATGACATTATGGTAGCATTGCAGCGCAAGTATGGTGGTGAACACAGAAAGGAAATATTCAGAATGCAATTACGGGGAAGAGTACAAATGGCAAACGAAACACTACAGGATTTTGCATTAGAGATTGAGCGCTTGGTGCAGCTTACTTATCCAGGTGAAAGTCATCCATTGCTGGATCATTTTAAGATCGATTCATTTGTAAACGGTATACGGGATGCTGATGTAAAACTAGCGGTATGTGCATCAGAGAAGCCATCATTTGCAGAAACGGTATCATTTGCCCTAGCACAAGAAACCGCAAGGATAATTTCAAGGCCACAAACGTATATGGTGCGGAAACTTGATTTTGCTGCTGAAGAAGGAAGAGATATTTTAAAGGAAATGAGAAGCATGAAGGAGGCAGTTTTGCGAGCTTTGAGCGAGAAACAAGGTAAAAACAAGGCAAAATGCTATAATTGTGGTAAGATTGGCCACATTCAGCGAAACTGCAAAGCACCCAAACAACGATCGAGATCTGCTTCGCCGCAAAGGAACAAACGAAGAGCAAGTCAACAATCATCACGGGAGCCACTGCTAAAGCTGAGAAGAGCTAGCAGTGCAGAGGAAACTGAAGATCTTACGATCAATTTAGTAGTGAAAACGAGTAACAGAAATATTACGACCTGTGGTTACATAAATGGTGAAATCCGCATTTTGACTATCGACACTGGTGCAGGACATTCCATTATAAGAGCTACGGGAGAGCCTGTTATTGTCTATGGCAAAGCAAGAGTGGAAATAAGAATGGCCGATATGATAGTTTTTGATGAGTTTATTGTGGCTGAAATTATGGACGAGGTCATAATTGGAGCAGATTTTATGATTCGTCAAGGCATTAGTCTAGACATGGGACGACAAATTATGAATTGGTATGGTCTAGAAGTACCCCTTAACGTTGGGAATGGAAGTGAAGCTCTTGTAAGACAGCTAGTCACTAGTGATCATAAGAAATTGTCCTCCCAAAGAAACGATGAAAAACGTGGGAAAGCGACCACATATTCAAGACGGCCCAGTGACCATAAAAGCAAGCACGGTATAGAGTCTAAAAACAAGAAACGCATAAATGAGATTCGCTTATTAGATGTGGAACCCAGCGAAGACTGGTCAACGGCGCAGAAAAGTGACTCCTTATTAGCGCAAATTATGATGGCTAAGAAAGAAGGTGAAAGGCCGACTCGTGAAGAAATTAAATTGAACGGTCCACTAATGAAAGCGTATTGGGCGCAGTGGAGTAGTCTGCGGATGATAAATGGTTGCCTATACCGTACATGGGAAAGTACTGATGGCAAAACTGATAAAAACCTTATTGTAGTACCGACTTCTAAAGTATGTGAAGTTGTGAAGAAATTCCACGAAGGTACTGGTGGTGGGCATCTAAGCGTTACGAATACCATAAAGAAGTTAAAAGCAAGCTACTATTGGATCGGTTGCAAGCAAGCCGTGATTGATTGCGTAATAACATGCCCACAGTGCGTTGCAGACAGCGGTCTAATTGGAGAAAGTAGAAATCCGGTCCAGCAGTACAACTTTGGTGAACTATCCGTACCAGCGAATAATAATGACTCTATCCAAGTGCAGAAAAACGAGTTAAGACGAAGGTGTGTTAAGTCATCAAATGACCAGATGAAAGCCAGAAACAATGGAGTGGCAAATTCGGAAGGCTTCAAAGAAGGCCAGTTGGTTTTACTTTTTAATCCGCAACGGAAGAAAGGACTAACTCCAAAGCTGCAGACTCATTGGGATGGCCCATATAAAGTAATAAAGAAATTGAATGACGTGGTGTATCGGATCCAGAAATATAAGAGCTCAAGATCAAAAATGAAAGTGGTACATCTAGAACGACTAGCCCATTATGGAAAAGGAGAATCTGAGCCTATTCGGGACGAACAGGCTTAAGTGGAGGGCAGTGTTACAAAAGTTAAATTATCTTAGAATTATTTATAGTTATAGTTATAAGTTATCTTGTAAGTTATAGTTTTATGTTACTTAAAATTGTCATGTATAATTTTCAACACAACTGTTATTTTAAAAATAATTCCTATATAAATTTCCCAGTAATTACTAGAAATAGTTATAGAACATAATAAATAGTTTTTACGGGAAGGTTCAGGAAAAATCTAGAAATAATTATGAAATATAAAAAGGGGTGACTCATGTAAAATTAGTTTAGTCTGTTTTGAAAAACGGTTCTGTTAGTAACTAACAATTGTGAACAAAATAATTTCAATAAAGTTTGTAAAGTTGAATAAGTGTGTGTATTTATTTTGCAATTAAAAGAACTCAACGGTTTATTATAAAGGGAGTAAACCGAACGCGTTTATTAAAGGAAAAACGTAACAATATGTTAAAAATTAAATTAATCAAAAACATTTCTACTTTTTTTCATTTAATTACAGATTGATACGTAGCCAAATTACAAAACATAAATGTAAAACATATATTTGCAATACATGTTTAATTAATTTCAACGCTGAGACGTCGTTAATTAAACATAAAGAGGAATGTAATAAAATGGTTACAAGGATGCCTAGTATAGATAAAAGTAAGCTTTGTTTTAAAAATTTTAAAAAGCAAATGGATGTGCCTTTTGTTGTATACGCTGATTTTGATGTATTCTGGAAACAGTAAGCATTCAAAATTCTAAGAACGTAAAATCAACACAAAAACATATTCCATTTGCTTATAGTTATTTTATTAAATGTTCGTATAACTCAGACTTAGATATTTTTAAAACTTATACTGGAACTGATGCGCCACAACATTTTTTTAAAACTTTAGTTGACGACATTTTAGCTATTTACACTAGTCATCTAAGTGTTATTAAGCCAATGAATTCCTTAACACCCTTGCAACAGATACAACATTATGAAAGCAAGACTTGTTATATTTGTACGAAATCTTTATCTAATGAAGATAAAGTAGCTGACCATTGTCATCTAACTGGTCAATATAGGGGTGCTGCTCATAATCAATGTAATTTAGAATATTAAATTGCAAATTTCATCCCTATATTCTTTTATAATCTTTCGGCATATGATTGCCATCTGTTTGTAAGAGAGCTTTCAACAATTGAAGGCGATATAAATATTATACCATTAAATAAAGAGCTTTATGTGTCTATATCAAAAAGAATTTCTGTAAATGAAAAAGATACAATTGAGTTACGTTTTCTCGATTCATTTAGGTTTATGCCATCGAGTATAGCAAAATTAGCAAGTTATTTGTCCGACAGTGATTTAACGGTAGTAAAATCAAGCTATCCAAATGATGAAGAATTTAATTTAATGAAACGTAAGGGTGTCTTTCCGTATGATTATTTAGATTAAATGAATCGTCTTGAAGAAATTCAATTACCACCTCGTTCAATATTTTTCAATAAATTAAATAATGAGTCGTGTAGTGTGGAGGATTATGAACATGCACAAAAAGTATGGAAAACATTTAAATGTAGAACATTAAAAGATTATCTACTTTTATATTTAAAAGTAGATATTCTTTTACTTTGCGATATATTTGAAAATTTCCGTAAAGTTTGTGCAAACATTTATAATTTAGATCCATGTCAATATTATACTACCCCAGGTTTATCCTGGGATGCAATGTTGAAAACAACTGCAATAGAATAAGAGTTGTTGACTGATATTAATATATATAATTTTGTACTTCGGGGCATTAGGGGAGGTTTTGTTCAATGTTCGTCAACCAATTGCTAATAATAAATATATTAGTGATTATGATTCTAACAAAGAATCAAACTACTTAATATATTTAGATGTTAATAACTTGTATGGCTATGCTATAGGGGAGGTATTGTGAATGTCACAAAAATTTTAAATGTGTTGAAAATTATAACCATTTCAACGTTAATAATATAGCAGAAGATTCTCCATTAGGGTATATATTAAAGGTAGATCTAGAATATCCATCTACTTTACGCGACTATCATAATGGTTTACCATTTTGTGCTGAGAATAAAAAAGTTGAAACCATGCAACAAAAGAAACTAATAACTGATTTAAATAGTAAAACTAATTACATAATACATTATCGAAATCTTCAGCAATGTATTCAACATGGTTTAGTTTTAAAGAAAATACATAACATTCTTCAATTTGGCCAATCAAATTGGTTACAAAAATATATTGATTTAAATAATCATCACAGAACACTAGCAAAAAATTCATTTGAACAAAATTTTTTAAAATTTTTGAATAATGCAGTATACGGGAAAACTATGGAAAATGTTGATAAGAGGAAAGACATTAAAATAATAATAAACGTTTACCTCTAAACGTTTAGGAGCCCGTGCTCTTATAGCTAAACCAAATTTCCATAGTTCACTTCAAACTCATGAAGATATGCATGCTATCCAAATGAATAGAATTAAAACTGAATACAACAAACCTATTTATGTTGGATTTGCAGTCTTAGAAATATCCAAATTTAAAATGTATAGTTTTCATTATGATTACATAAAGCCTAAATATCGTGAAAACATTAAACTCAATTATATGGACTAGTGTTCGCCTAATGGTCAAAATTCGACCATCAATTTTCACGTTTATATGAAGAAAACATAGTACATTTATGTATGTATATGTGACGCGCAAAATAGAAAGGGACTTAAGGGTTTTGTTTAGGAGAGCCATTTTATACGCGAATCTTTGGTATACCATCACTGAGCGTGTTGGTATTGGTCTCATTTGAAAGCGACACATCTCAACCATGTTGGTCAACCTTGAAAACGCGCGTAGGTCGTCCCTACCTCTTGTTTTGTGTAGTTGGTTTTTACTGTTCCCTTTACCTTACTGGTCCCTTCTCTATGCACTGTCACATATATGAATTTACATATTTCGAGCAAAAAACGGAAAAAACGTCTTAGTGGATCAATTTGGCGTGGGACCAACCTCCGGTTCATATTTTAACTTCCACGTTCAATATAATCAGAATTGATAAAACAAAAATGTATCAAAAAATCTCCTTAATAGATTACCACTCAGGACATTGCATGTTTAATTTAATTGTTCTTTGTCTAATATTACCGAAAATCAATCAAAAACCAGATGTTGAACGAAAAAGTACCAAAAAGCACCATTTCCAGGTTTATTTTCACTCAGGACCATGCATTTTTAATTTTATCTCTATAGGTCGAATATTAACAAAAATTCAAAACGTACCAAAGGAAAAACAAAAAGTACCAAAGTTTCTCATCTTATAGGTTTTCATTCACAAAGGACCCTGCACCATTCATTTTAAATTTTCCTGTATTTATATAGTCGAAATATTCGGAAACCGGTTTTTAAAAAATGTCGAATAATGGACAACCCTATTTTTTATTATTTGATAATTGAAAAAAAACAAATTTTTTGTATTTGAGTTAGTAGCAAATTTGAACGCTTATAACTCTGAAATTATTGAACGGATTTTAATAAAATATATATTGTGCACTTCTGTAAGTAAATATCTTTCAAATGGTGTATATTTTGTTCAAATCGGTGGACTTACAGTGGAGGAAAGTGTTCTTAACTGTTTTACCTTAGCCGATTTATATATAGATACTGATTCCTTTATTTACGACATTAAAACAGATGATCTATACAGAGATATTAAAAATGACATAAATACTCATTTTGATACATCTGCATATCCGATATATAATGTCTGCAATATCCCACTTCTTAATAAAAAAGTTTTAGGGATAATGAAGGATGAGTGTAATGGTAAAATTATTAAGGCATTCATTGGGTTAAGAGCTAAAATGTACTCAGTGAAAATTGATAGAGAAGATAAGGAAATTAAAAGAATTAAGGGCGTTTAGCAATGTGTAACTAGTAAATTAAGTATAAATGACTTTAGAAAATGTCTTTTAGAAAAAAAATTATATTATAATTCAATGTATATATTTAGATCTAAGATACATCAAATTTATACTCAAAATATAAGAAAACTAACATTAAGTTATTTAGATGATAAGAGATTTATTAGAGATAATGGCGTTGATACTTTTGCATGGGGTCATTATAGAATCAATAACTATTATGAACTTATGGAAGAGGATGATGACATTTTTCTCAATGTAAATATAGATTTTTAATTAATTTTATGTTTTTATATGATTAGAAAAATTTTAATTTAAAAAAATTATGAAAAAAGAAAACGTTAAAATGTTGTTTTTATTTCAAACCATATTTATTGAATAAAAATGTTAAACATAAATGGCCACAATTAAATGTAATTTTTGTTCGTAATTATATTCGATGGGCAATTTTAAATAGTTGATGATTTCAAGTGGTGGTTGCAAGTTTCCAAAGCTATCAAAGTATTCTTTATAATTGTGATTTTTATAATATGCTACCCAGTGTGTCCCAGGACCTTTTATATCATCCAGATTAACAATTCCACATTCATTCTTTAAGGCTTTTTTAGGTAAAGAATTACGCATAAAAACACCTCTAAAATGTTTTAGTTTTCTTCCATATTTATTTAAATTTACATCTGTTAACGCTCGACTGGGTAGGTTACTTAAAAGTTTTTTGAAGCTGGTGTACAATAAAGTCCATAACCAGATTTATATGGCTTAAGATATAAACCTTTTCCCATAGCAATTGATTCTATATATTTATTGTGACGTGTTGCTTCTGCCAATTGTTCTTTTCCATTCTTTATATCATTAACAGCTTTAGCTATTGCTGATCCACCTGAAGCTAAACTTCCAACAGCTGCCAAGGCTGTTAAAACAGGAATCAATGGTAGAAATCCACCAACTTTAGGCACTGGAATAACTCTTGGTATACTTATATGAGATTTATTGTTTCTTTTAAAATCTTTTAAAACAGCATCATTTATATTGGTAGGTTTCTCCTTTCTCAATAGTTTAAGAGTATTTTTAACAGTGGTAGATAAAAATTTCTTACTACACACTCTTTTCTTTCCACCTTTTCCTTTTTTTGATATTCGATCTTTTTATTATTCTTCATACCTAATCCAAATTTTACTTTTGCCTTCATAGCGTTCGTAACAAACCAAGCGTTAGCTTTTTCTTTTAAATTACTTTCTTTAGATTTAACTCGCTGCCAAGCCTTTTCAGCTAATATCTGATCAGCTTTATGTCTTTTAGTTATATCGTCAGTTTCTGAATATGCAATATCGTGCTCTCTGCAAGCAGCATCTAATAAATTTATTGCTTTATCTCCTCTTGCTAATCGTTCTTTAAGTTTTGTACCCGGTCCGCAAAACTAATATCTTTAAATTGTAATAATTATCTTTTTTGTAAAACATTACTTTTATAGTTAATTATTTTATTACTCGTCAATATGTGAATAGTTAAACAGATCGAAAACAGATATAAAACAGATCAGAAGCAGATATAAAGCAGAGCACAGCAATATGCGAATAGTTAAACAAACGAAACAAATTGTTATTAGAAATGCTGATGTTGAAAAAGAAAAAAAATCTAAAATTGTACATAGCACACTATTACCAAACACAATAAGAGCGTAAATTGTTGGACAATCAAACTGTGGTAAGACTAATGTAATGATTAGTCTTATAGAAAGTCCTAATGGTCTTTGTTTCAAAAACATATACATATATTCAAAATCCTTATATCAACCGAAATATTGTTATTTAAGAAAACTTATTAAACCCATAAAAGATATAAATCTATTTACATTCTCGGAAAATGAAAAAGTTTTAGGTTCAGCTAAAGCAAACCCACACTCTTTAATAATATTCGATGATGTTATTTGTGGTAAACAAGACACTGTAAGAGATTACTTTTGTATGGGTAGACATAAACATATAGATTGTTTCTATTTATGTCAAACATATACAAAAATTCCTAAACATTTGATACGTGATAATGCAAATATGATTATAATATTTAAACAAGATGAAATGAATTTAAAGCATATATATAATGATCATGTTATCGGTGATATGTCATTTAAACAGTTTATAACAATTTGTAAGGAATGTTGGAAAGATAATAATGATAACAAAGTCCAATACCTATACAACTTAAAAAGAATAAGAACATTTAGCAATAACACATCTACTCTATCTAATATAAAGAGAAAGAAAAATAATATGAAAATTTTACAATCAACAGAAACAACGAAATCATCAAAACCTAACAGTACTAAAAAGCATATTTCACTAAAAACAACAACAACAACATCTACAGCACAATCGAAGAATGATAAAAACCAAACAAATCTAAAACGAAAGAATTATTCATTGCTTTCAAATTTCGATGAAGATGGTGATAGAAAACGCAACAAAATCACACATTTATTTTCCAAACGTAAAAGTAAAACACAATTAAATACCGATAAGAAACGAATTAAATTAAGTAATTCTAAATCAAATGAATCACCTCTTTATGAGAATATTATGTTGTTAATAAATAATAAAATGATTGATAGAATCTATGGATTTAATATTGATCATGCTGGAAATTGGCGATATAACAAACAAACTAAAATTTAATAACGATAACACTTTATATATAGGCGATAAAAAATTGAAATTGACATCAGGATTATTTGAACTATTATTCCACATAAAATCTTACATTATAATAAAATAAATTTAAAAAAATATAAATATATTCTTATTAATACAAATGTACACAGGCGTAACTATCAGTCAAATAAACAAATTAAAGGAACTAAAGCATTTAAAAGTTTTTATTTTTTTTTTTTTTTCATTATTAATTTATTGAATCTTCATATATTAAATATGAACTAACAATAATTTATCAAATCTTAACCTAATACGTTATTCTTTGTCCTGCCAGTGCCAGACAAAAATTTTCTTCATCGCGGGTTCTGTTCACTTTTATAGGTGTTTATCGCTCATCTAATTGGATAAGTGCTGCAGTGTCTCTTCTTCTTAAGCGAGTGTTGCCGCTATCATTTAAAATATTTCGTGCTAGTGGGTTCGGGTGCAATTCGAGCCTTTTTAAGAATTTTACTGCATATTTCGTAATCATAGTTTTAACTAATGGAACATTTAGATCCTTGTGAATATTTGAGTTTTTACCATACCAAGGGGCAGCTGTGATTATTCGAAGTAGTTTATTTTGGCGCCTTTGAATTTTTTCGACATTAGAGGCCGAGGCAGTGCCCCATAACTGAATACCATAGCACCAGATTGGCTTTAAGATGGAGTTGTAAAGAAGAAGTTTGCAGTCGAGACTAAGGACAGAGTTTCTTCCAATAAGCCAATGAATTTGGATCGCTTTTAGTTTCATTTGAGTTAATTTTGCCTCTATATGGCTTTTCCACGTTAAACGGCGATCTAGATGAATACCGAGGTATTTTACATGCGAATTTTGAGGTATTATTTGATTATTGATTTTAATAGGGGGTCATGATTCCCGACGCAAGGTGAATGTTATATGTACGCATTTTTGTTCATTGACCTCTATCCTCCATTGCTTTAACCATAGTTCGAGTTGAAATATATGATCCTGTAGGTATCGAGATGCTTCTTGACGGTTTTCGTGCTCGCTCAAAAAAGCTGTATCATCAGCAAATGTTGAAGTTTGTGTGTAGTTGTTTGTTGGCATATCCGAGGTATATATTAAGTATATAAGTGGGCCCAGGATGCTTCCCTGAGGGACTCCAGCGTCAATATGCTGAGGAAAGCTTAAATAATCACCTTCTTTAATAATAAACTTTCGACCGACTAAGTAGCTTTCTAAAAGCTTGTGTGTGTTTACTGGTAAGTTTAGCTTCAATTTATGTAATAAGCCTTCATGCCAGACTTTATCAAAAGCTTGAGAAACATCGATGAAGAGAGCGGAACAATATTTTTTTTCTTCAAAGGCTTTTCTTATTGCGTTTACTATACGATGGGTTTGCTCAATTGTGCAGTGTTCTCTTCTAAAGCCGAATTGGTGGTTAGGAATACATCTATTTTCATTTAAAATTGGGGTTAATTTTGACGCTAACAGCTTCTCAAACAGCTTTGATATATTAGAAAGTAAGCTTATAGGCCTATATGACTCAACTTTTGTGTGATCCTTTCCAGGTTTAGGTATCATGGTGACTAAGGAGACCTTTCACTTTTGAGGATAGTATTCAAGGCGTAAAATAGCATTAAAAATTAAAAGAATAATTTTCTTTGCTATGCTGGGTAGCTCCAAAAGCATTTTGTTGTTGATCTTGTCAAAACCAGGAGCCTTCTTGGGGTTTAAATCACAAATAGCCTTTTCGATTTCTCTTCTCTCAAATCTTAGCGGAACAGCTGCTCTAGCAGCAACAGGTGGTAACTCGACCGCAATATCGTGAGATATATTTGGGGTAAATACGTTTTTTAAATGATTGACAAACAGATTTCCTTTTTCAACATCATTTCTTGACCAACTTCCATTCAAGTTTCTTAATGGTGGTTTCGAGACAACTGGCCTTTTGAGATTTCTAGCTGCACGCCATAATGAGTAGTCTGATTGTGGGGTTGCATCAAATTCCTTAAGATATTTTTCCAGAGAAGCCGTTTTCTTAGTCTGCAGTAAATTTCTTAGTCTTTTTGTACACTCTTTAAGTAAGTTCTTAAGTTGAGGGGATCTGTGCAATTGCCACTCTCTTCGAGCCCTCCTTTTTCAGACAAAAGATGCTCGACATCTTGGAATATATTTTAATAATTTTTGTTTTTTTGGGGGCAATATTGGAATGTTGAACAGCTAGTTTATGAAAACTGTCAAAATTGTCACTAGAGCGATCTACATAATCCGGTGTACTGAGCGGAATATTTTCTGTGCAATGGGTACTGAGATATTTTTTATATTTTAACCAATTAATTTGCGTAGCTGTCGTCGGAGGTACAATTCTATTGGGGTTCATTATAGTAACAATTGTAGGTGTGTGGTCGGAAGATAAATCTAGGGAGGCTTCAACATGAATCGTTTCTATGGGAATGTTTTTAACCACGCCGAAATCTATAACATCTGGAATTTTTTGATGATCAGTGGGCCAATATGTTGGTTGTCCGCTCGCTACCACATTTAAGTCCATTTTAGAAATTATGTTAAATAAAACACGACCCTTTGGTGTTATAAGTCGCGACCCCCAGAGGGTATGTTTAGCGTTATAATCGCCAGCGGCTAGAAAACACGGTCCTAATGATTTAAAATATTTACAATATTGGTCCTCCGATATTGAAAATCTAGGCGGAGAGTATAACGATGAAATTACTAGGTTTCTATTTAATTCCTCAACGCAAATGTTCGTTGCCTGGAGATAATCTTTACGATGATCACACATTAGGTAGTGTTTGACTCGGGCCTTTATTAAAATGGCAGAACCTCCACAAGCTATATCTCGAGGGTCCTTGGTATCATATAGTATATAACCATTTATTTTAAACGTATTTCTTGAGGTCAAATGAGTTTCAGAAATCATCATGACATCAATTTGTTTATTTTTAAGAAAGTATTTTAATTCATTTTTATGTTGGCGGATGCCGTTTGCATTCCAAAAACAAATTTTTAAACAGTTCATGGTTTGTTAAGTACAGCTTGCAATAACATCGATTGCATTCTAAGTATTTCCTGCATCATATTACCCATTGTGTTCGTAAAATTATTTACCGTTTGCACTAATGTTTCCATGGTTTTTTCTAAACGACTTAAATTAGAAAATTGAGTTTCATCATTACTTGGCAAGGCACCTTGCATTGGCTCATGGTTTGATTTTAGGACGTTAGCGTAAGAGGTTCTGCTATTACTAGGCTGGGGGTTTGAATTGCATTTGTGTTTACCTGATTTGTTACCTGCATTTGAGGGGGATTAGTTTTCGGTCCGACCGACTGCTTGACGATATTATATACAGGGCATCCTCTATAATTGGCAGTGTGATTACCGCCACAGTTGCTACATTTTTTACGTTGGGGTCGGTTTTAGACTTGTCGCAAAGAACTGTTCCATGTAATTCTCCACATACTACGCAAACAGGGGTTAAGTAGCAGTATGCCTTAGTATGGCCGAATTCCTGGCAGCTTAGACATTGAACAGGACCATTTCTTTTGTGCGGCTCCTCAATAGTTACCCTTCTGTACAGAATATATTTTAAATTATAAATTGGATGCGTTTCATTTTTGTTGAGCTTAACGTCGCCGTGTTCAAGCTCCACTCGAAATAGTGGTTGGGGATTTTTTTTCCTATTTTTGATATTTGTTACGTTTTTGATTTTTAAACCCTTCTCTTCCAAAAAAGCTTTAATTTCCCCTGGGTCTACGCATGAGTCTATGCCCTTGATTACTACCTGAAGACCTTTACTGCTCTTCAGTTGATACGTATAAAAGTTTTTATTCAGAGTCTCAAATCTTGTAATTACTTTTCGAAAATCATCCTCGTGATTCACCTGTATTTTTGTCTCGTTAATGATACCGCGCTTTATTGCAGCTACATAAAATGAATTTTCACCTATCACCGAAATTAAACTTTTTATTAACTCATTAGAGTTTTGCTCTCTAAGGTATATCGGGGGTGGCTTAGACGATTTAATGACGTTTGGTGCTTCAGAGGATTCATCCTCCAGAATCGCGAAACGATTTTGTGTATTAATTTTATCAAAAGATGGTACTTTTGAGGCCGAAGCAACTGCTGCAGAGGTAGGGCTGCGTCCCCGTTTAAGCACTGTTATGTACCTGTCCATACCAACTTGTACAGTAGGCTTTTGACAACTTTTTACAGGGGGGTTTTCCATTGCATTTGTGTTTGAGTTCATGGTATCATTTCCCACTAAATTTGTTTTTGACGTCACGGCAATACTTGCTGGCCTGGCAACACTTGTCACCAAATCTAGTTGTAGTTTTTTTAATGAGTCACTCTCCACCGTTTGTGTAAATACCGAAGGTGAGAGGGAACGTGTTCGAGTAATTGGCTTAGCCGTTAGGTAGTTAATATTGTTTTGTTTTGTTTTATTTATTTCTGCATTATTTTCATTTGCATTAACTAAAACGTAAACGTTTCTTTCATTTTGTCTTAGAGTTGTTTCACTGTTCGTACTCATGCAAAGAGTTGTTTTTGTTTTTCACCGTTTTGCTTTGCTTTAATATTTTTATTATTTATTGTATTTTACAACAAAAAAAAAAAAACAAGAATTTAAATTTAAATGTTTTTGTTCAGAGTATGTATACACATGTATGAACATTCATACGTACATATATATTTTTACTGATTTATTTTATTTAATTTTATCGTTTTAAATAGTTCACTATTATGTTAAATAATTTAATTAACAAAATATATTATTGTGTTTTTTTTTTAAGCGGCCATTCGCTGCTTATATTACAAAATCAAATGTGATTAATTGATAGTTCAAATCGTATGCGGGGCTAAAAATACACGTCTGTATCACAACAAAGCACAAACCGAACTTTAAATATGACGCATTATAAAAAAATTATTCAACACAAAGGGTAATATTCTTACTAAAGGTAGTGGATTATCCTTAAAATTAGTAGAAAAACGTAAACCAAACTATATATATTGGGATGATCCTAATGAATTAGTCGACAGATTACGTTTACTCCTTTCATCGGAAGGTGCTGGTCATAATAATCATAAAAACGAGATAATTTCAATTATTGAGGAACTTAGAGAGGCTAATATAATTTATTAAAAACATGAGTTTTATAAATAAATTTCGAGAAAGCTCAACACCTAAGTATAAATTTAACGATTCAAAACTAAGATTAAATCTATTAAAAATGCTTGATGTTGGTGTAAACAATCATGTTTTTGATATACATAAAAAAAGAATTACTAATCTAGCCACACCGATCGAACCTAAGGATGCTGTTACAAAACCCTATTTAAAACGAACAAATGAATTACTAACAAATAAAAAAGATTGTGATGGTCGTTAGAGAAAATTTTGTGAGAGATTTTGACGTAAACCAAAATCGCAATCTCGCTTCGCGATGGACAGTGGCACGCTGGTGTTTGGGCTGAAGCTCGCCGGAAATGGGGGGTTCGTGTCCATCTACTCACGCATACACAATTTTATTCGTGCCAAAAAAAAAATGAAGTTGATGAAAAAAAACCCGAAGCGATGGGAAACATAAAACACTGAACAAAAACGACCGTTGATTGATAATATTTAAAACTTTACCGCAGTTTTTGACATGACTCAGCTCGAGCCCTCAGGACCAGATGTTAATGTCCAGGAAAGGCGGCCCACCCCTTATTACATTTTACTGCCATCCATGGCACTACTAATTGCCTTAAACAAAAAATTGGAGTAATGCCCCAATTCTACACTTACCACTTCGCCATAAGCCTGTTACCTTTCAACCAGTTAATTAAATTAATCCATTATTTATGTTTTCATTCTATTAAAAAAATTACAGAGAATGTTTATTGAGAGATAATTAGAGTATAGAAGTCTTAACGATTATTTTTGTTAAAAAAAAATTAAGGTCTACCTAAAAATATTGTTCATATACTTATTTCAAGGGTTTAGCAAAAAAAATAAGATAATAAAATAATTAGTACGATAGAAACAAATAGTTTTGTAAAAATTGATTTTTTTTTTTTTTGTTTAATTTTCTTTTTCCATTTTAATTGCTCGTTGGGGTTTATTTTTCCCTTTAATTTATAATTAAATAAAAGAATTTTTAAATATTAATTTCATTTTTCATCTTGACCCCTTTTGTATTATTTTTAATTGTTTATTTAACCTTATGTCTATAATAATCTCGAACAGGTGCCTCAAATTTAAATAAATAAACAATTAAAGATAACTTTTAAGTAATTAATGGTCGCTGTGTTAATATTTTTTTTATGTTTCCCGTTGTATTCAAATGCTTGATGGGTTAATTTTTTTCGCATCATCTGATTTGTTCGTTGGGTATGTTCCCCCTATTTTTTGTTTTGACAGATTTATATTTTGTTTTTTTCTCTTTTTCAATATTTAGTTTTGTGATTTCTTTTATTTCTGTTTGTTTAATATGCAAACGACAATAAAGTTATAATTAAAATATGGATCTACTAAAAATTTGCTGAACGCGATCAAAAAAAAAAACACGAATATAAGGAATCGACGAAAAGCATCCATAAACTTTTAACAAACATTTGTTCTAATTTGAAGAACAAGCGCTATTGCCGCTATAGGCCGTTGGACATATCAAGCCCCAAATTGTTAAGTTATTCGAAACAAAGTTCAACTAGTTATTTTTACAAGTTCCTATCTATTTAAGTGTTCATTCAGATTTCCAGTATTCATTCAATCATTCATTCAATTTTGATTCGTATATTATCCTATTGCCTTATTATTTCATTCAAGTATTCATTCAATTATCTATCTAGTCGTTTATAGAATTGCTTATCCATCTATTCCTGTATCTATTAAGTTAGCCATTACGTATCCATTTCAATAATTCATTCAGGTCCTTATGAAATTACCTATCTACTAACGAAAGAATATATCTAGATATTTCTGTCTTCATAGGTCAATCAAGGTAACTAAAAACCATGGTTAAGATTCCTTAATATCAATGTATTCCAGTTCACTATCATAATTCAGGTCAAGTATGCAAAATAATTTCCCTTGGTTATAACATTTTAAATCAAATCAAACAACAATTGAATTAGACCTTAGTCCACTACTGTAAACACGAATTCAGATCAAGGTCCCCAATTCAAATCCAGAATTCCAATTCAAATTTTAGTAAGTGTATCAAAATTTAATCACAGTTGAAAAATTTCAATTTGAACTTAGTATTGGCTGATGTAGCAATATTCAAATAAGTTTTTGTCTTTTTTTTAACTCAACTTGGGAATTAAAATTTGAAGTAAGTATTAACATGGACACCTGTAAAATAAGTTCTAGACGTAAACTAGATTAAGCAACATAAATCTAAATTTGGTTTATATAACCAAATTGAGAATTCAAATACAAATCCAACCTTAATACCCAAATCTGTATCAAGTGTCCAAATTTAAATCAAATAACTAATTTCAAACTAAACGGTTAAAATTAAAACAAGTTCATTTTAATTTATGAATTCTGAACTCCCAATCTAGTTCATTTACTTTAGTTCAAATCCTAATTTTAGTTTAATACGCTAAAAGTTAAAAATGAGGTTAAATGTTCGAATCCAGTTTACGCACTGAAATTTATTATTTAAGTTGAATTTTCAAACTAAGTATTTAAGGTAATTTAAAGCTATTTAAAGCTAATTTAATTTTCGAAACCAAATTAAGACTAACTATATAAATCCGAGTGTATAAAGGTAATAAAGTTCAAGTTTGGCTTAGGTAACAAAGCTCAAATCCGGTTTAGGCATTTAAATTCAATTAAAGTACGCAAATTAAAATTTCAATTACCTACTTCAAAGTCGAATTAAGTTTAAATAAACAAATTTAAATTGACTTCAAGGATTTGAATTCCCTCTGCTTAAGTATAATGGAAATTACTTAGGGAAACCTATAAGAACTTTCTCATTAAGGTTTTTTCAATCAATCGAAGAATTTATTCAAGTGATTAAGGACTTATTAATTAAAGTTATTAATAATTCATTACCCAACTAAACAATCTATTTATTTAATCATTTATTTAATTTAGAAAAATACGTATTAAAACATTAACCAAATTAATCACTAAATGAATAAATTCTTTAACTTCCCTTTTTGTTTAAGCCAGTTTATTTTTTTTCTGTTTGTTTGCAAATCAAGATTTCCTTTATACCTTTGTGCTCGTATTCATAAAACTATTTTCAGATGTAAATAAGGGTTGGAACCCAAAACAAATTGTTTTCATGAAAGTTTTCCCAAATAAACGTTAATTAAACCCAATAAGCTTTTATGAACGCGGGGATGGGTGTTTATAATGAATTCTAATTCATGTCAACGATTGTTAATCGTTTATTTAAGAAGTTTTAAAAAAAAAATTTTTTCTAATCAAATTTTTTTCTTTTACAATAATTTTACAACCAATCGTGGCTTAAATTACGGCATAAGAAAACTATAGGTTTTGCCTGTACCAATACGTAGTCATATGTGTATTATTAGATAAGGTATAATAAGGTTAGGTTATAAGTCATAAAGTAGGTTAAGATTACGATTTTGTATAAGATGCAATTAGTTTAATATTGGGGATTACGATTAATAGTTTAAGTTATTATCATAGAAGTTATAGGTAGGGAAATAATTTAAGTATAAATAATTTTAGAAATAATTTTAGGTATACATACGTACAATATAAATACGGATAATAAGAGAATAGTCTGTGGGAATAATTAATACTTGATTCTTTTCATCAATTTGTTTACTAGAATAAATGGATAATACCATGGGCTGCCTTTGCCCCCCCCCCCCCCCCCAAAGGTCTGAATTGTTATGGTTATGATACATATTACCTTTTGATCCGGAGCTTTGTTAACTAATTTCAATGTACCCTTCCTACGGTAATAGACGATTACTACGATATTAGGTATAGTTGTTGAAGGGGGTGGATATCGTGGTGATGTGTCGTTGGTTGATCTGGATGAACAGGTCGCACAGTAGTAAAGGTTATGGTGAAGCCCTGGCTGTTAATTCCGTCATATTACAGATTATTTAAGTTTAGGTTGTTCTAAGCACGTGATGTTCTTTTGGATGAGACTAGGTAGGTGGTTTTTATTTTTTAGAACGTGATGGTTTATTCCAGGTAGATGGTTTTTTTTAGCACGTGGTGTTTTTTTGCAGGTAGGTGGTTTTTAACACGTGGTGTTTTGTTAAAGGTAGTTAGTTTTTTAAAACACGTGGTGTTTTGTTGCAGGTAGGTGGTTTTTAACACGTGGTGTTTTGTTAAAGGTAGTTAGTTTTTTAAAACACGTGGTGTTTTGTTGGCTGAGGTTGAGCATGTGGCTTTTATTGCGCTACTGATGGAAGTTTTGGCGGTTACGGTTGCCGTTAACCATGTGATTTTTTCTGCGGTTTTATTACCCTTTGGATTTTTCGCTACTTCATAACCGGGTTTCTTATGAATTTTCTTCGGAAACTTACACTGGTTTTATGTTTTCTACCATTCCAGTTTCTTCTTGTTTTGTTTTTGCGTCTTAAAGTTGTGGCAAATGCCAAAAGGCAAAACTGGCACCAAAAAAACCACTGGCAATTTTACCACCGTTGTTAAAGCCCTTGCTCCAAGACAAACAGTACAGTCGTTCCAATAAGCAATAATGACGCTACACAGAAATTAAAAAAAATTTGTATATTTTTTTACTTTTTTATTCTTTTTGCGCAAAGTATGAGATTACGGAGAGTTTATCCAGTTAGATAACTCCAAGTTATTGTATTTTATTAAATTTTCTGAAAATTGTACTTACATTTCCTATAAACTGGTAATTTTTTGTTCTTCAGTTTTTTCTTTTTTTTTTATACGTTAAGCGCTCTTGTTAAATTTTGTACTAACCACTGGCGCCATTAAACTATCCACGTTTGTCTTATTTAAATTTTAACCTTTTTCTTTTAATTCCTCGCCACCTTCCTGGCTGGCTTCTACTTGACGAATGCTCGAATACCACGCCGTTTTTCTATGCTTGCCCATCATTAGTCAACGGCCCTCATAATCCAGGGTTGTTTGTGCATGACATTCAATTCAATCATTATTTCGGAAGTGTTTTGAAATACCACTCCCCGTCTACCACAGACATAATTTGCTGTTATAACATCTGTTAAATCGTTGCTTTCACATGCTTTAACGTGTGTCATAGCATGAGAAAACAAACCTCTAGTCTGATGAGTATACGCCTAACACTAAAAGCATGTTAGTGTTATTGTTAAGTATTTAATGTCAGCTGTAGAAAGGGTGTAATAACTACAACTACATATTACCAAAAATAAATAAACCGCGTTCATCACAAAGCCAACTCTTTTCACGTAGCCCGTGGAGTAAAAAGGGTTGGGAAAAACCGGTGTCTGGCAACTCTCATTTTGATGGTTATGGAAAACGGATGTGTATAAACGGCCTCTTACTTAGGTCCGTTGCAACCCTATAAAAACCCCTGCATCTGATTATTCTTTCCTCTTTTAACTTTTGTGCGATACGCCAGTATACACCTCCCCAACATCTGGCATCCCTATGACCCAACATGGACCTCGATTCAGGTCCCCTTAAAAAAAATCTAACACTTCCCTTTAACTTACAGATATTATCAGAACCCGTGCTCTCAATTCGAATGAATTTTCCTACAACTTATATTATTCCAACCCTCAACGGCTAACATTACTGTCCGAACCACAATTTTCCTATCGTTTCAAATCCTGAGCGTGTATTACTCCTATTAGCTGTCCCTTCAGATTCTCAACTTCGTACTGGCTACTACCTATGAATTGCTCTTCTGATTCGACACCTCAGCCAGGGTCTACAAAGCTTCGCATTTATTCCCTTAGAAAATTTACTCTGGACGAAATTTTTTCTATAGACCTCCTGACCGGGCTTATATTTCGTGTCCCTACTCTTGAGGTTGTAGAATTTTACGTTTCTTAGGTAAGCATCGTGAAGTTTCTCACTAACTTTCTGGTGAACTAATTGCATCTGTGAGGACCTAGGCAGTATTAGCATCTCCCCCTCTTCAGATGATTTCAATTTACGCAATATTTCGTACGCATCAGCATGAGTAATCATGTTATATCCCGTTAATGCAAAATAGGGTGAAATACCAGTAGACGAATGAACCGACGAGCGAAGTGAACATTCAATCTTTGACAAGTTTTCGTCCCATTTACTTTGATCATTGTCCAAGAAACCTCTGATCGAACTCAGTATGGTCTGATTCACTCTTTCACTGGCGTTAGCCTGGGGCGAATAGATAGGACTACGGAGGTGCCGCACTCCAAACAGTTCCAAGAATTCTCTAAAGGCTTCAGAGACGAATTGTTTACCGTTATCGGAATGTAATACCTCCGGCACTCCAAATTTATAAAAAATTTCATCCCTTAGGAATTTAATCACTACTTTGGTGGTGGCTTTAGATAAGGCTTTTAACAGAACAAATTTAGTTTTGTGATCTAATACTATGAAAATGAAAGTGTTGCCCGTTTTAGTTCTAGGATATGGCCCCAGAAAATCTACGTAGATTTTCTGAAAGGGTCTTTGGGTCTTTACTTCGCTTCCCATAGGAGGACGTAAGATCTGTTTTGGGTGTTTAATTTCCTTGCAGGTAGAACAACTGCCAACAAAGTTCCTTATTTGTCTTGTCATTGAAGGCCAATAAAAATATTCGCGGATGTTAAAAAGTGTTTTGGCCACGCCTCCGTGTGAAGTATTGTCCACATGTGATCTTCGAATTAAACTCTCCGTCAACTCGGACGGCACCCATACCTTCCAGCAGTCATCTTCTCCATCGATTCCATATCTATTAAATTTTACCCTTTTGTATATAATACCATCCTCAACTTTTAAATCAGGTAACCTTTCTCTGTTCTGCTCGATGGAATCAATTAACACTAAATACTCCTTGTTTTTAAAAGCTTCCGAGTTAAAATCAATTAAAATGTTACTGCCGGCCTCTACCTCCTCCATGTCAAGTCGCGAAAGCATGTCCGGAACGATGTTTTTATTCCCCTTTCTATGCTCGATGTTGAATTTAAACCCCTGGAGTTTTAAACTCCATCTAGCCAATCTGCCGTTTAAATCCTGCTGCCGCATTAGCCACTTCAGACTTGAATGGTCAGTGATGACCGTAAAATCCATAAGCTCAATGTATTGCCTGAACTTTTCAATAGCCAATACAACCGCAAGGCATTCCTTCTCCGTAGTTGAGTAATTCTTCTGAGCTTTATTAAGCTTTTTCGAAAAATACTCGATGGGGTGTTCACCATCTTGCTCATCTCTTTGAAATAAAACTGCCCCTACTCCCACGTTTGATGCGTCGCATTGGACAAAAAAAGGTTTCTCGAAATCAGGGCTAGACAGTATTGGGCTGGTGACCAAACGTTGTTTTAACTCTTCAAATGACTTAAGGGCTTCGGGTGTAAATTGAAATTTAGGAGACTTTTTAAGAGTGTCTGTAAGAGGTGCTGTTAGTGTCGAAAAATCGTGGATGAAACGGCGATACCAACCTACGGTCCCCAAGAATCTTCTTACATCCTTCTGGTTCTTTGGAGGTTTGATGTCGAGAATCGCCTTAACTTTGCCCGCATCGGGTCTAAGCTTCCCGCCTCCAACAATATAACCTAAATACTTGAGTTCCCTGTAGCAAAATTTAGACTTTTCCATATTAATGGTCAATCTCGCGTCTGTCAGTTTTTGGCCTACAGTACGGAGCATATCCATGTGATTCTGAAAATTTGAGGACACTACAAGCAAGTCGTCAATATATACGAACACCCTATCCTTCAGCTCCGACGGCACCACTTTATCCATCAATCGACATAACCTCTGCGCAGCATTACACAGTCCGAATGGCATCACCTTAAATTGGTATTGAGGCCTACCCGGGACTGTGAATGCTGTTTTTGGCCTACTCTCTTCATCCAGAGGAATTTGCCAAAAAGCATCCTTTAAGTCGATTGACGAAATAAAATGAGTGTCGCCGAGCCTGGCCAATAAGCCATCGATATTAGGGAGAGGATACGCGTTCTTTCGGGTAACTTTGTTCAGCTCCCTAGCATCGAGGAATAGCCTTTTCTTGCCTGGTTTTACTACCAGAGTGGTCTGATTATTCCACTCCGCAGCCGTGGCTACCTCTATCACATCTAACTCCAGCATTCTGTCTAGCTCATCATAAATTAATTTCTGCACTGCAGGGCTTACTGGAAAATGTCTCATCTTCTTGGCTGGCGCATCTCCCGTATCTATTACGTGTTTCTCCAGAGTTGTCTTACCCAGACCGTGTTCAGTGTAGCATCGAAATGAGAGTTTCACGCTTTCCAATACTCTGCGCTGATGAGATGTCAACTGATGTATGTTCCTTTCATCCGAATTCTCTACTAATATTTCATCTATTTCCCTTTCCTCAAAACAAACTTTTAAGCCTATCTTCCTCCAAAAGTCGTAACCTAAAATTAATTCCTGATTCAGGTTCGGTAACAAATATAAAACTGAATCAACAGACTTATTGCCGTACTTAATCGTTGTCCGAATTCTGCCTACTATTAGATGTTGCCTCCCATCCGCTGTTCTTACTGACGATTTAAAGTCCAATATGGTCCCATTCATTTTCTTAGCATTTTGAAGACAATTTCTACCCAGACAACTAACCGAGGCACCGCTGTCTAAAAGACCCTGATATGTATGATTTATTTCCACCGACATGTATGGCCGTATATCGCCCTCGCCGCCTATTGTCGTCGATGCTATAATTTTTCTTTCTGCCTTTCTTTTCGCATATCTTGCCCTAGTTTTCAAGATTTTCTTACTAACAAAGGGCCTGTAATCGCCGAAAATCTCTGCTTTCCTTTGCTCATATCTTCTTAAACGCTCCTCGTAGGAGAGATATGGATCACGGTGGCCTTGGGTATTGTCCTTCAACTCGGGTTGAATTGTAACTGAAAGTGGGTTTCCCCGCTGAATTTCAATAAAATTTGGTTTGTTATTTCTTGTGTTTTTATCGACGTTGCTGTAAGATTCCTGAGAGTCATCGGTCCTAATAGGGTTATCCTGAGCTAAAACATATTGAATAAAATTGTCTTCTACTGGGTTACGTTTTGGCTTGAACACGCTGGCCCAGCGTTCCGCATGTTCGGCTTGATGTTTCCCGAGCACCTTGGACATGTTGGGGTAGTGACATCATCGAACCCACATTTGTAACAAAAGATTCGCCGCTGTACCACGGGACATTCGATGAAAGAATGGCCAGGTTCCTTGCAGTTCCAACAAACGAGCGACGTGGTGGGCAATTTTTCCCTCTGCAGAGCTTCCACTTGGCGCACCTGTTCGTCTTCTTCTGCATCTTCATACACATCCACTTCGTAAAGTTTACGAGGATTGTTCAGAGATCCACGATGGGAGGATCTCTTCGCGATGTTTCGTTCGGCTCTCTTGCATTCTTCCAACAACTGATCTAGGTTGTCTATTTTGATTGGAAATATTAATTGGGCTAATCCGTCCTTCAAGTTGTCTTTAACTATCTTAACCAGCTCACTCTCCAGAACGTGAACTTTCATTTGGTTCTTAAGCTTCACCACCTCCGTTATGAAAACGTCCGCCGACTCGTTCGGTGCCTGCCTACGCTCCATGATCCGGCGCTGTATTTCGAAGTCGCTCTCAAAGTACCTAAACTTTTTCAAGAGGTGATGTTTGAATGTCGGCCAATCGCACATGGGGTGTTCCATACGGAAAGACCAAAACCATGTGTTGGCGGGTCCTGTCAACAAATGGTGGAATCCCCTCATCACTACCTCCCATGGACAGTTGTAATCCTGTCTCAGTGCCTCTACTCTAAAAACGAAGTCTTCCACGGTTAGTGATTTGTTGGTTCCATCATACCGAATTCCCCACTTCTCAATTTGGTTTGGAGCAATGGGTCTAAATCCCGGGAACTGAGGAGAATTTTCAAAGCCCGGATATTGTCCAAAGAAATTCTGAGGGGAATCACTGAAGATGGGTTGTGGCATATAAGTCGGGTAAGGCCTTTGTTGTGGTGGTCTCGGAGGGTTATCCTGCTGAGGACGCTGTACCTGAGGTAGTCTATTTGGGTGGTTATTAAATGGTGTCTGATATGAAAAATGTTGATTAAACTGCCGATCGTTACGATTATCATTGTTGCCAAAAGAATCGCCGCGTTCCGAACGCAACGACTCCCTAATCAGTTGTGGTAGCATTAACTGCATATTCCGCACCTCTCTCATAATGGACGCCTGCGCTGCTCCTACAGATGCACTCACGTATTCCCTTATTCTTACCTCGCCCTCGTCGACAAGCGTTTCAGGATCAGCTTCCTCGTCAAGAGGGGGTAAATTATTATTCCTATTCATGTTTCCTATATCAAACTCCCGCGTACCCGAGTTGCCTGCCTGTCCACTTATTTCCCTGGCAGTTATGCTACTGTAAGTCGGAGTGCGTATAGTACTAAAACTATCAGGAGAGGAATGGGTCTGTGGTCTGAATCCCGGTGGGAAACTTATCGACATCAAAGGAGTTACCGCGTTTGTGGATACAATAGGTGCCACGTTTGGATTGGTTACTGTGGTTGTTGTCGTAGTTGTTGGAATGTCGTCGTTATTATTAGCTTGGATTCTACTCGACGATCGAAGTTGTCTTTTATTCATCCTTATCCCCAACCGTTCGCCGATCCGAAAAAAAAAATTTCAGCTATCACAATCTAGCACCGAAAGCAAAAATTTACCAAACGAAATACCCCTAAACGAAACTACAATCCCCAGCCAGGAAACCAATCGACCCCAATCAATAAAAATTCAATAAAAAATATTCAAATGTAAATGTTGCCAGAAATTATCTTGTAATTTCCCAATACCAATATCCCAAAACAAATAAAGTTAAAAAAAAACTTTATTCCCTGAAATTAAAACTCATTATCCCAATGTTCTAAAAAAAATGTAAATCAAAACAATAATAAATATCGAAATGAATTCCCCAAGAGATCCTCACAGCCCTGTCCGTATACGAAATACCAATTGTATAAAAAAAATTCGAAAAAGATTTAAGATAATACCCCCGCCAGAATTCCCAAAAAGATTTCAAATTCAACAAAAGTTTAAAGAACAATAAAAAATATTTTTTTTCTTCTTCTTCCGTTTCCAAATTCCCTCCCATTTAACGCTTGTTAAATTCAATAATTTACTTCGTTTATGACTACGGGAGGTAATCTTTAATTTAAAAATCGTAAGCCAGTGTAAAAATTTTCAATATAAAAAAGTATTATAATAATCGCTGATTATTATAATACAAAAATTTATTTTCCGATATATATTAATTTAGGTAATATCAATTGTAATAATAATATAAAAGACGTAAATACGTATTCATGTAAATAATCATTTAAAGAATTAGTCAAAAGCTTCTACTTTCTAAATTAGATTTAGTAATGTAAGTTATAAGATAATCATACGTATTCATATACCTATAACTAAAAGCAATAGATACCTACAATATTGTTTAATACGATTAGTTGGTTAATTTGTTTATTTAGTTGTTTTCAAATAGTAATATGTATAATATATGTTCCGGTTGAAATTTGGTAACTAAGCGTGTAGTGGCGAAATGTGTGTGATATTCTTACTCGAGTATAATAGTAACTGAATCCTGTATTTTGTCCCTTAAACTGAGGACTTGAAATTTCATACGGTGTTAAAAAAAAATGATTCAAGTAGTTAAAAATAAATCATGTCAAAAAAATTTTCACGTGTAGTGCGTCAAGTGTTGTTACCAACAAGTTTTTATCATCAATCAACTGTAAACGAAAACAAAAGACAAAACGACATATAGTGAATCTCCTAGACTTTCCTCTCCTCTCATCCAATAATGAAAACATATGATCTCTTAGCTATATAGCCGCCGTATCAGGTTTTTCATTATGGATTCGAGTTGATTCAATCCATTCGACTCCCTCAGTCTCGTCTCTTATGTCGGAAGCCATTGCTACTCAGGCTTGGTGTTTGCTTGACACCTTCCAGGACATAGGTCGTCAGTCATAAGGTCAGAAAACCGAGATCCCAATACCTACTTCTCCATACGATGCCGTCGCAACGCAGGAATGGTGTGTACTTAACACCTTCCGGGACAATCGTCAAAAAAAAATATGAAAAAAAGAAATATTGGATTAAACATTTTAACCAGAAATGTTTAAAGGTGTGGAAGCCAGCAAAGATGATTTAAAACACCTTCAGGCTAAATTAATTTTAATCCAAAGGGTTAATTCAGTTTCAGGTCCCACGTTGGGCGCCATTTTGTGTGATGGTCGTGAGAGAAAATTTTGTGAGAGATTTTGACGTAAACCAAAATCGCAATCTCGCTTCGCGATGGACAGTGGCACGCTGGTGTTTGGGCTGAAGCTCGCCGGAAATGGGGGGTTCGTGTCCATCTACTCACGCATACACAATTTTATTCGTGCCAAAAAAAAATGAAGTTGATGAAAAAAAACCCGAAGCGATGGGAAACATAAAACACTGAACAAAAACGACCGTTGATTGATAATATTTAAAACTTTACCGCAGTTTTTGACATGACTCAGCTCGAGCCCTCAGGACCAGATGTTAATGTCCTGGAAAGGCGGCCCACCCCTTATGACATTTTACTGCCATCCATGGCACTACTCATTGACTTAAACAAAAAATTGGAGTAATGCCCCAATTCTACACTTACCACTTCGCCATAAGCCTGTTACCTTTCAACCAATTAATTAAATTAATCCATTATTTATGTTTTCATTCGATTAAAAAAATTACAGAGAATGTTTATTGAGAGATAATTAGAGTATAGAAGTCTTAACGATAATTATAAAATTATTTCATATAAATCTTAAAATAATTATTTTTGTTAAAAAAAATTAAGGTCTACCTAAAAATATTGTTCATATACTTATTTCAAGGTTTTAGCAAAAAAAATAAGATAATAAAATAATTAATACGATAGAAACAAATAGTTTTGTAAAAATTGATTTTAGATAATAAATTGTAACACGGTAAATATTCTCATCTATTGTTTAATTTTCTTTTTCCATTTTAATTGCTCGTTGGGGTTTATTTTTCCCTTTAATTTATAATTAAATAAAAGAATTTTTAAATATTAATTTCATTTTTTATCTTGACCCCTTTTGTATTATTTTTAATTGTTTATTTAACCTTATGTCTATTATAATCTCGAACAGGTGCCTCAAATTTAAATAAATAAACAATTAAAGATAACTTTTAAGTAATTAATGGTCGCTGTGTTAATATTTTTTTTATGTTTCCCGTTGTATTCAAATGCTTTATGGGTTAATTTTTTTCGCATCATCTGATTTGTTCGTTGGGTATGTTCCCCCTATTTTTTGTTTTGACAGATTTATATTTTGTTTTTTTCTCTTTTTCAATATTTAGTTTTGTGATTTCTTTTATTTCTGTTTGTTTAATATGCAAACGACAATAAAGTTATAATTAAAATATGGATCTACTAAAAATTTGCTGAACGCGATCAAAAAAAAACACGAATATAAGGAATCGACGAAAAGCATCCATAAACTTTTAACAAACATTTGTTCCAATTTGAAGAACAAGCGCTATTGCCGCTATAGGCCGTTGGACATATCAAGCCCCAAGTTGTTAAGTTATTCGAAACAAAGTTCAACTAGTTATTTTTACAAGTTCCTATCTATTTAAGTGTTCATTCAGATTTCCAGTATTCATTCAATCATTCATTCAATTTTGATTCATATATTATCCTATTATTATTTTATTCAAGTATTAATTCAATTATCTATCTAGTCGTTTATAGAATTGCTTATCCATTTATTCCTGTATCTATTAAGTTAGCCATTACGTATCCATTTCAATAATTCATTCAGGTCCTTATGAAATTACCTATCTACTAACGAAAGAATATATCTAGATATTTCTGTCTTCATAGGTCAATCAAGGTAACTAAAAACCATGGTTAAGATTCCTAAATATCAATGTATTCCAGTTCACTATCATAATTCAGGTCAAGTATGCAAAATAATTTCCCTTGGTTTTAACATTTTAAATCAAATCAAACAACAATTGAATTAGACCTTAGTCCACTACTGTAAACACGAATTCAGATCAAGGTCCCCAATTCAAATCCAGAATTCCAATTCAAATTTTAGTAAGTGTATCAAAATTTAATCACAGTTGAAAATTTTCAATTTGAACTTAGTATTGGCTGATGTAGCAATATTCAATAAGTTTTTGTCTTTTTTTTAACTCAACTTGGGAATTAAAATTTGAAGTAAGTATTAATATGGACACCTGTTAACTAAGTTCTAGACGTAAACTAGATTAAGCAACATAAATCTAAAGTTGGTTTATATAACCAAATTGAGAATTCAAATACAAATCCAACCTTAATACCCAAATCTGTATCAAGTGTCCAAATTTAAATCAAGTAACTAATTTCAAACTAAACGGTTAAAATTAAAACAAGTTCATTTTAATTTATGAATTCTGAACTCCCAATCTAGTTCATTTACTTTAGTTCAAATCCTAATTTTAGTTTAATACGCTAAAAGTTAAAAATGAGGTTAAATGTTCGAATCCAGTTTACGCACTGAAATTTATTATTTAAGTTGAATTTTCAAACTAAGTATTTAAGGTAATTTAAAGCTATTTAAAGCTAATTTAATTTTCGAAACCAAATTAAGACTAACTATATAAATCCGAGTGTATAAAGGTAATAAAGTTCAAGTTTGGCTTAGGTAACAAAGCTCAAATCCGGTTTAGGCATTTAAATTCAATTAAAGGACGCAAATTAAAATTTCAATTACCTACTTCAAAGTCGAATTAAGTTTAAATAAACAAATTTAAATTGACTTCAAGGATTTGAATTCCCTCTGCTTAAGTATAATGGAAATTACTTAGGGAAACCTATAAGAACTTTCTCATTAAGGTTTTTTTTTTTTTTTTTTGGTTTTGTCAAGGCAATCGAAGAATTTATTCAAGTGATTAAGGACTTATTAATTAAAGTTATTAATAATTCATTACCCAACTAAACAATCTATTTATTTAATCATTTATTTAATTTAGAAAAATACGTATTAAAACATTAACCAAATTAATCACTAAATGAATAAATTCTTTAACTTCCCTTTTTGTTTAAGCCAGTTTATTTTTTTTCTGTTTGTTTGCAAATCAAGATTTCCTTTATACCTTTGTGCTCGTATTCATAAAACTATTTTCAGATGTAAATAAGGTTTGGAACCCAAAAAAAATTGTTTTCATGAAAGTTTTCCCAAATAAACGTTAATTAAACCCAATAAGCTTTTATGAACGCGGGGATGGGTGTTTATAATGAATTCTAATTCATGTCAACGATTGTTAATCGTTTATTTAAGAAGTTTTAAAAAAAAATTTTTTTCTAATCAAATTTTTTTCTTTTACAATAATTTTACAACCAATCGTGGCTTAAATTACGGCATAAGAAAACTATAGGTTTTTCCTGTACCAATACGTAGGCATATGTGTATTATTAGATAAGGTATAATAAGGTTAGGTTATAAGTCATAAAATAGGTTAAGATTACGATTTTGTATAAGATGCAATTAGTTTAATATTAGGGATTACGATTAATAGTTTAAGTTATTATCATAGAAGTTATAGGTAGGGAAATAATTTAAGTATAAATAATTTTAGAAATAATTTTAGGTATACATACGTACAATATAAATACGGATAATAAGAGAAGAAATGGATAATACCATGGGCTGCCTTTGCCCCCCCCCCCCAAAGGTCTGAATTGTTATGGTTGTGATACATATTACCTTTTGATCCGGAGCTTTGTTAACTAATTTCAATGTACCCTTCCTACGGTAACAGACGATTACTACGATATTAGGTATAGTTGTTGAAGGGGGTGGATATCGTGGTGATGTGTCGTTGGTTGATCTGGATGAACAGGTCGCACAGTAGTAAAGGTTATGGTGAAGCCCTGGCTGTTAATTCCGTCATATTACAGATTATTTAAGTTTAGGTTGTTCTTAGCACGTGATGTTCTTTTGGATGAGACTAGGTAGGTGGTTTTTATTTTTTAGAACGTGATGTTTTGTTCCAAGTAGATGGTTTTTTTTAGCACGTGGTGTTTTTTTGCAGGTAGGTGGTTTTTAACACGTGGTGTTTTGTTAAAGGTAGTTAGTTTTTTAAAACACGTGGTGTTTTGTTGCAGGTGGGTAGTTTTTAGCACGTGGTGTTTTGTTGCAGGTAGGTGGTTTTTAACACGTGGTGTTTTGTTAAAGGTAGTTAGTTTTTTTAAAACACGTGGTGTTTTGTTGGCTGAGGTTGAGCATGTGGCTTTTATTGCGCTACTGATGGAAGTTTTGGCGGTTACGGTTGCCGTTAACCATGTGATTTTTTCTGCGGTTTTATTGCCCTTTGGATTTTTCGCTACTTCATAACCGGGTTTCTTATGTATTTTCTTCGGAAACTTACACTGGTTTTATGTTTTCTACCATTCCAGTTTCTTCTTGTTTTGTTTTTGCGTCTTAAAGTTGTGGCAAATGCCAAAAGGCAAAACTGGCACCAAAAAAACCACTGGCAATTTTACCACCGTTGTTAAAGCCCTTGCTCCAAGACAAACAGTACAGTCGTTCCAATAAGCAATAATGACGCTACACAGAAATTAAAAAAAATTTTTATATTTTTTTACTTTTTTATTCTATTTGCGCAAAGTATGAGATTACGGAGAGTTTATCCAGTTAGATAACACCAAGTTATTGTATTTTATTAAATTTTCCGAAAATTGTACTTACATTTCCTATAAACTGGTAATTTTTTGTTCTTCAGTTTTTTTTATACGTTAAGCACTCTTGTTTAATTTTGTACTAACCACTGGCGCCATTAAACTATCCACGTTTGTCTTATTTAAATTTTAACCTTTTTCTTTTAATTCCTCGCCACCTTCCTGGCTGGATTCTACTTGACGAATGCTCGAATACCACGCCGTTTTTCTATGCTTGCCCATCATTAGTCAACGGCCCTCATAATCCAGGGTTGTTTGTGCATGACATTCAATTCAATCATTATTTCGGAAGTGTTTTGAAATACCACTCCCCGTCTACCACAGACATAATTTGCTGTTATAACATCTGTTAAATCGTTGCTTTCACATGCTTTAACGTGTGTCATAGCATGAGAAAACAAACCTCTAGTCTGATGAGTATACGCCTAACACTAAAATCATGTTAGTGTTATTGTTAAGTATTTAATGTCAGCTGTAGAAAGGGTGTAATAACTACAACTACATATTACCAAAAATAAATAAACCGCGTTCATCACAAGATGAAACTGTTAAAGATGTTGAAACTAAAATACAACGGCTAACAAATAAAATTAACCATGCTATCGTTAATAACATAGAAAAGCTGTATAAAGGTGTTGAAGTCATAACCACTGCTAACAAAGATTTCGAAAAGAAAATATCAGACTTAAAAAATGAAATTAATCAAGCTATCGCTAATAACATTGAAAAGTTCTATAAAGATTTAGAAGCTATTAGTATTGCCATTCCAAATCATATAAAGAAGGAGGAAAATGTTATTGAACAATCAGTTGAGAAACAAATATTAAAAGTATATAAAGAGTATATGAAAAAAGTTGATGAAAGAGTTAATAAAATAGAATATATTTTAAAATTGGATGGCATAGATGAAAGATTTAACAATATTGAAGATTACCTTTTTAAAAATATTTATAAACGTCCTCCGATAAAGATAACTAAATATCCATAAACATATATTAATTCAGACATAATAAAAAAAAAAAAAGATATGAATCTAAATGCAGATAAAAGAACAATAGTTAATGAGCTACATAGACAAGCAAGAAAAAATTTTAAAAGAAGGCGAGTTGTTGTAAAAGGAATTGATGATTTATGGCAAGCGGATTTAGTAGAAATGGGAAGTTATGCAACATTTAACAATGGATATCGTTATCTTTTAACCGTAATAGATACATTTTCGAAAAAAGCTTGGGCTGTTGCAGTAAAAAATAAAAGTGGTAAAAGTGTACTGAACGCTTTTAAAAATATATTTAATATTAGTCGTAGAAAACCGAAAAACCTACAAACAGATGATGGTAAAGAATTCTTCAATAATCAATTTCATCGATTGATGCAATTAAATCATATTAATCACTATTCAACATATAGCGTTTTAAAAGCTTCCATCATTGAACAATTTAATAGAACATTAAAGGGACTAATGTGGAAAGAATTTAGTTATCAAGGAACATATAAATGGATACACATTTATCAAGAACTTGTTAATAAATATAATAATACTTATAATAGAACAATAAAAATGACACCAAATCAAGTAAATTTATCAAATGAAAAATTACTATTGGATACAGTCTACAACAATTTAAAAGTGTTTAAAAGACCGAAGTTTAAAGTTGGTGATAATGTTCGAATAAGTAAATATAAACATGTGTTTGAAAAAGGTTATACACCGAATTGGACTACATAAATCTTTAAAGTTAAAACTGTAAGATACACAAATCCTACCACTTATATACTAAAAGATTATAAAGGACATGATATTAAAGGTGGTTTTTATGATTTTGAACTAATGAAAACCAAATATCCAGAAACCTATTTGGTTGAAAAGATTTTAAGAAGAAGAGGAAATATTGTTACGTTTTTCCTTTAATAAACGCGTTTGAGTTCTTTTTAATTGCAAAACCGAATAAAAAAACACACTTATTCAACTTAACAAACTTTATTGAAAATTAATTATTTTGTTCACAATTGTTAGTAACGAACAGAACCGTTTTTCAAAACAAACTAAACTAATTTTACATGAGTCACCCCTTTTTATATTTCATAATTATTTCTAGATTTTTCCTGAACCTTTCCGTAAAAACTATTTATTATGTTCTATAACCATTTTAGAAATGACTGGGAAATTTATATAGGAATTATTTTTAAAATAACAGTTGTGTTGAAAATTATACATGACAATTTTAAGTAACATAAAACTATAACTTACAAGATAACTTATAACTATAACTATAAATAATTCTTAAATAATTTAACTTTCGTAACACTGCCCTCCACTTAAGCCTGTTCGTCCCGAATAGGCTCAGATTCTCCTTTTCCATAATGGGCTAGTCGTTCTAGATGTACCACTTTCATTTTTGATCTTGGGCTCTTATATTTCTGGATCCGATACACCACGTCATTCAATTTCTTTATTACTTTATATGGGCCATCCCAATGAGTCTGCAGCTTTGGAGATAATCCTTTCTTCCGTTGCGGATTAAAAAGTAAAACCAGCTGGCCCTCTTTGAAACCTTCCGAATTTGCCGCTCGATCGTATCTGGCTTTCATCTTGTCACTGGACAGCTTAATCCGACTTCGCACGAACTCATGAAGTTCATTAAGGTCATCTTGTTCCTGTGTGGTAGAGCCTTCATTGTTGTCATCTGTTGGTCCAGGCTTAACACCAAATTCTAGATCTCCAGGTAGTCTGAGCTCCGTTCCAAAGACAATTTTGGCAGGTGTACGAGAGGTGGAGTTGTGAACAGCTGATCTATATGCCAACAAAAACTTCGGAATGTGTTCATCCCAGTCTTTCTGATGTGTGCTAACTACTTTACGCAAGTGCTCCTCTAGTGTGCGGTTAAATCTTTCGACCATACCATCGGATTGTGGATGCAAAGGAGTTGTTCTAGTTTTTCTTATTCCGTATAATTCACAAATTTCTTTGAACACACCAGATTCAAAATTTCTGCCTTGGTCGGAGTGTAATTCTATTGGAACTCCGTAGCGGCACACCCAGTTATTCAAAAATACGTCCACAACGGTTCTAGCTTCTTGATTTGGGATGGCATACACCTCTGGCCATTTACTAAAGTAATCGATAACTACTAACACATAACGGTTGCCGGCATCACTCACAGGAAAAGGTCCGGCTATATCCATTGCGATTCGCTCAAATGGGGCACCCGAATTGTACTGTTGAAGCGTTCCCCGACTTCTCCTTGTTGGTCCTTTGGCGGCAATGCATTGGGTGCAATTTGATATCCAATCGGCCACAGCTTGTTGGCACCCAAGTAGAAACGTTGTTTTAATTTTTCTAATGTTTTTGTTACGCCAAGATGGCCACCACTTGGACCATTATGGAATTCATTTAGAACTTCATGTACTTTTGACGATGGCACCAAAATGAGGTTACGAACTGATTTTCCATCGGCACTTTCCCATGCTCGGTACAGGCAGCCATTTATCAACTGTAGGCTGTTCCATAGGGCCCAGTATGCTTTTGTTAGCGGACTTTCAGATGATATTTCGTTTCGATTCGGCCTTCTGCCTTCTTCTTTGGCCATCATAATTTTCTCTAATATAGGGTCAGCTTTCTGTGCCATTGACCAGTCTTCGTTGGACTCTATCTGCAGTAGGCGAACTTAAAAGTTGTATTCCTTTCCTTCAGCCTTTACACAATGCTTGCATTCCAGTTTGCAGGGTCGTCTTGATAGAGCATCCGCATTGCCATGTTTTCCACCTTTTCTGTGCTCAATGGTAAAATCATAACTTTGTAGGCGCTCAGTCCAGCGAGCTATCTGACCTTCCGGATTCTTGAATTGCAGCAACCACCTTAGTGCAGAATGGTCTGTTCTTAACTCAAAATGTTGACCATACAAATACTTGTGGAAATGTTTTACGCACTCTAGTACTGCCAGAAGCTCTCTTCGCGTCACGCAGTAATTTCTCTCAGGCTTCGAAAGTATTCGGCTGTAATAGCCCACGTCTCGCTCTACGCCATCGACCACTTGCTGTCTAGCTCATCATAAATTAATTTCTGCACTGCAGGGCTTACTGGAAAATGTCTCATCTTCTTGGCTGGCGCATCTCCCGTGTCTATTACGTGTTTCTCCAGAGTTGTCTTACCCAGACCGTGTTCAGTGTAGCATCGAAATGAGAGTTTCACGCTTTCCAATACTCTGCGCTGATGAGATGTCAACTGATGTATGTTCCTTTCATCCGAATTCTCTACTAATATTTCATCTATTTCCCTTTCCTCAAAACAAACTTTAAAGCCTATCTTCCTCCAAAAGTCGTAACCTAAAATTAATTCCTGATTCAGGTTCGGTACCAAATATAAAACTGAATCAACAGACTTATTGCCGTACTTAATCGTTGTCCGAATTCTGCCTACTATTAGATGTTGCCTCCCATCCGCTGTTCTTACTGACGATTTAAAGTCCAATATGGTCCCATTCATTTTCTTAGCATTTTGAAGACAATTTCTACCCAGACAACTAACCGAGGCACCGCTGTCTAAAAGACCCTGATATGTATGATTTATTTCCACCGACATGTATGGCCGCATATCGCCCTCGCCGCCTATTGTCGTCGATGCTATAATTTTTCTTTCTGCCTTTCTTTTCGCATATCTTGCCCTAGTATTCAAGATTTTCTTACTAACAAAGGGCCTGTAATCGCCGAAAATCTCTGCTTTCCTTTGCTCATATCTTCTTAAACGCTCCTCGTAGGAGAGATATGGATCACGGTGGCCTTGGGTATTGTCTTCAACTCGGGTTGAATTGTAACTGAAAGTGGGTTTCCCCGCTGAATTTCAATAAAATTTGGTTTGTTATTTCTTGTGTTTTTATCGACGTTGCTGTAAGATTCCTGAGAGTCATCGGTCCTAATAGGGTTATCCTGAGCTAAAACATATTGAATAAAATTGTCTTCTACTGGGTTACGTTTTGGCTTGAACACGCTGGCCCAGCGTTCCGCATGTTCGGCTTGATGTTTCCCGAGCACCTTGGACATGTTGGGGTAGTGACATCATCGAACCCACATTTGTAACAAAAGATTCGCCGCTGTACAACGGGACATTCGATGAAAGAATGGCCAGGTGCCTTGCAGTTCCAACAAACGAGCGACGTGGTGGGCAATTTTTCCCTCTGCAGAGCTTCCACTTGGCGCACCTGTTCGTCTTCTTCTGCATCTTCATACACATCCACTTCGTAAAGTTTACGAGGATTGTTCAGAGATCCACGATGGGAGGATCTCTTCGCGATGTTTCGTTCGGCTCTCTTGCATTCTTCCAACAACTGATCTAGGTTGTCTATTTTGATTGGAAATATTAATTGGGCTAATCCGTCCTTCAAGCTGTCTTTAACTATCTTAACCAGCTCACTCTCCAGAACGTGAACTTTCATTTGGTTCTTAAGCTTCACCACCTCCGTTATGAAAACGTCCGCCGACTCGTTCGGTGCCTGCCTACGCTCCATGATCCGGCGCTGTATTTCGAAGTCGCTCTCAAAGTTCCTAAACTTTTTCAAGAGGTGATGTTTGAATATCGGCCAATCGCACATGGGGTGTTCCATACGGAAAGACCAAAACCATGTGTTGGCGGGTCCTGTCAACAAATGGTGGAATCCCCTCATCACTACCTCCCATGGACAGTTGTAATCCTGTCTCAGTGCCTCTACTCTAAAAACGAAGTCTTCCACGGTTAGTGATTTGTTGGTTCCATCATACCGAATTCCCCACTTCTCAATTTGGTTTGGAGCAATGGGTCTAAATCCCGGGAACTGAGGAGAATTTTCAAAGCCCGGATATTGTCCAAAGAAATTCTGAGGGGAATCACTGAAGATGGGTTGTGGCATATAAGTCGGGTAAGGCCTTTGTTGTGGTGGTCTCGGAGGGTTATCCTGCTGAGGACGCTGTACCTGAGGTAGTCTATTTGGGTGGTTATTAAATGGTGTCTGATATGAAAAATGTTGATTAAACTGCCGATCGTTACGATTATCATTGTTGCCAAAAGAATCCCCGCGTTCCGAACGCAACGACTCCCTTATCAGTTGTGGTAGCATTAACTGCATATTCCGCACCTCTCTCATAATGCACGCCTGCGCCGCTCCTACAGATGCACTCACGTATTCCCTTATTCTTACCTCGCCCTCGTCGACAAGCGTTTCAGGATCAGCTTCCTCGTCAAGAGGGGGTAAATTATTATTCCTATTCATGTTTCCTATATCAAACTCCCGCGTACCCGAGTTGCCTGCCTGTCCACTTATTTCCCTGGCAGTTATGCTACTGTAAGTCGGAGTGCGTATAGTACTAAAACTATCAGGAGAGGAATGGGTCTGTGGTCCGAATCCCGGTGGGAAACTTATCGACATCAAAGGAGTTACCGCGTTTGTGGATACAATAGGTGCCACGTTTGGATTGGTTACTGTGGTTGTTGTCGTAGTTGTTGGAATGTCGTCGTTATTATTAGCTTGGATTCTACTCGACGATCGAAGTTGTCTTTTATTCATCCTTATCCCCAACAGTTCGCCGATCCGAAAAAAAAAATTTCAGCTATCACAATCTAGCACCGAAAGCAAAAATTTCCCAAACGAAATACCCCTAAACGAAACTACAATCCCCAGCCAGGAAACCAATCGACCCCAATCAATAAAAATTCAATAAAAAATATTCAAATGTATATGTTGCCAGAAATTATCTTGTAATTTCCCAATACCAATATCCCAAAACAAATAAAGTTAAAAAAAAAACTTTATTCCCTGAAATTAAAACTCATTATCCCAATGTTCTAAAAAAAATGTAAATCAAAACAATAATAAATATCGAAATGAATTCCCCAAGAGATCCTCACAGCCCTGTCCGTATACGAAATACCAATTGTATAAAAAAAATTCGAAAAAGATTTAAGATAATACCCCCGCCAGAATTCCCAAAAAGATTTCAAATTCAACAAAAGTTTAAAGAACAATAAAAAATATTTTTTTTCTTCTTCTTCCGTTTCCAAATTCCCTCCCATTTAACGCTTGTTAAATTCAATAATTTACTTCATTTATGACTACGGGAGGTAATCTTTAATTTAAAAATCGTAAGCCAGTGAAAAAATTTTCAATATAAAAAAGTATTATAATAATCGCTGATTATTATAATACAAAAATTTATTTTCCGATATATATTAATTTAGGTAATATCAATTGTAATAATAATATTAAAGACGTAAATACGTATTCATGTAAATAATCATTTAAAGAATTAGTCAAAAGCTTCTACTTTCTAAATTAGATTTAGTAATGTAAGTTATAAGATAATCATACGTATTCATATACCTATAACTAAAAGCAATAGATACCTACAATATTGTTTAATACGATTAGTTGGTTAATTTGTTTATTTAGTTGTTTTCAAATAGTAATATGTATAATATATGTTCCGGTTGAAATTTGGTAACTAAGCGTGTAGTGGCGAAATGTGTGTGATATTCTTACTCGAGTATAATAGTAACTGAATCCTGTATTTTGTCCCTTAAACAGAGGACTTGAAATTTCATACGGTGTTCAAAAAAAAAAAATGATTCAAGTAGTTAAAAATAAATCATGTCAAAAAAATTTTCACGTGTAGTGCGTCAAGTGTTGTTACCAACAAGTTTTTATCATCAATCAACTGTAAACGAAAACAAAAGACAAAACGACATATAGTGAATCTCCTAGACTTTCCTCTCCTCTCATCCAATAATGAAAACATATGATCTCTTAGCTATATAGCCGCCGTATCAGGTTTTCATTATGGATTCGAGTTGATTCAATCCATTTGACTCCCTCAGTCTCGTCTCTTATGTCGGAAGCCATTGCTACTCAGGCTTGGTGTTTGCTTGACACCTTCCAGGACATAGGTCGTCAGTCATAAGGTCAGAAAACCGAGATCCCAATACCTACTTCTCCATACGATGCCGCACACTGGGGATTTCGCGGAAAAAAGTCAAATTGTCAACATAGTCTTCAAGCAATATGCAGTGATATGTTGCAATTTTAGACTAAATGGTACAATCAAATCAAACAGATTTACTCCGATCTGACTGCCAGTTTTTTTTTATATCCGTCTCAAACTCAGAACTTGTGTGTTTTACCGAACCAACTTAATTTAAACCTAAGAATTTAAATACGAATATTATTTTACTATGTGAGCTAACGTTTTTCTTTTTTTTCTATTTAAAGTAGTATATTTCAGTATACTAAAATTGAAAAAAAAAATCTGCAGAGACTTAAGTTTTTTTTTTTTTTTTTGTATTTTTATGGACATATAACAAAAATCCCATTTTTCTCCAAACATTTGGACCTGGAATTTTTTCTTTACTTTTCCTCAGTTTGAAATCACACCGAATACATTGTCTTATATCTGTTTTAACATTATTAATCAATTTCAAGTGCCACCAGGTGCCACCTCTCAAGTTTTTGCATTACACAGTACAACATTTTTCAGCTGATTGATTCGGGACTCAATTCTGATAAGGCTCTTTTGTTTAACATAACTCGAGAACCACTAGTCGGATTTTGCTGAAAAAAATTTAGAAAAATCAAGAATTACAATTACTTTCATCTGTTTATATAACATTTTGCTACATAAGCAACAGTTTCGCAGTTATAAATAAATGTATGAAGAAAAAAAATATTTTTTGCCCAAAAAATTTAAATTGTTTATTTTTAATTCATAAAAAATCCAAAACAGTAAAAAAAAGTTTCAAGTTTTATTACTTTCACGTAAAGTCGCATAACCTATGAAAAAAATGAGACATAAATCATGAAAATCGATGAACGCGTTTCGCTTTTATTCACAATTAAGTGAAGGTATGCATTTCAAAAATTTGCTCGAGATATGCACAAAATTCTTTGCAAAAACATTTATGACTTTTTTTATGATTCTCAGAATTAAAAAAAAAAGCAATAAACAAAAGGTTATTTGATTTTTATGATTGCGGTAGCAAAGTAATAAGCGGTAATAAATGTGCGTGGAAAATTGAAAGGAAAAAAGGTAAGTGCACTTTTTTAATTATTTGGGTTTTTTTCGTTGGCTACCTGCATGATTTTTTTACACAAATTGCACCCACATTTATGAGTGGTCATGTTTTAGAAAATTTTAAACGCACACGAAACAGGTATATAGACTCCCTTAAAAGATGCGCGAATTCATAAGTACCTTTCAGTAAAATGTTGAAACTTACGTAGTATTTATAGGTGTTCACTGATCGATTTTTGTCATTCAACAAGTGCTGGCGAACGCGAAATTATTAAATTATAACTGAAACTAAGGACCAAGAGTTTTACGGCAATGGAAAGTTTTTCTATTTCTCATGGGGTTTTATGCTCGAAGCTTCTGGAATTTGACAAAGACAGAACAAAATTAAAACAGTTTTTGCAACAATTGCACGTTGGATTAAACGATACTAGAGCATGTGAAATTTTGGATACAATATATAAACACTTTTACTATAACTTCAAACAAAGATGGCAGGATTCTAACCGTACGAAGTCGCGATTTGAAAAAAAGAATGTAAATTGGCTTGAAGGCACATTTACAATTAAGTTTACTGAGGCTGAATGTTCTACCAGTTCTGCACTTGGTCGGCCCCGCAAATCGTTTGAGGAGTGCTGTGATCGCGCCAAACGATACAAAAGGGATGAAGTACGTTCTATGTTTCCTCAAGAAGTAATTGATTTTTCTTCTAATATTTCAAAAACCAACCACAAAATTTGTACATTAAAAACTTTGGGGATGTATACAAAGCTTGAACTTACAAAAGAAAAATACGAGTATCTAATGCATTGGTTACAAAATGAAGGATATAACATACTCGTACCATACAAACAACTCACGAAAGAAAAAACTAACAGTTATCCTCTAGAAATTTCTATCACTGAAAGTTCAGGCAGTGTACCTCTGCAAAATCTGTTGGATCATACTGCTAAAAGAGTCCTAGAGACCAAATCAGTAAAGGAAATAAATAATATTGAAAGCGGAAATCTAACAATGTACTATAAATGGGGATGTGATGGGGCATCTGGTCAAAGCGAATACCAACAGAGGTTTTCAGATGATCAAATTTCTGACTCTCATTTATATATGACATCAGTTGTACCACTAAAATTATCATTGAGTGATGACATAAATAAATTAGTATGGAACAACAATAAACCTTCTTCCACACAATATTGTAGAGCACTACAGTTTGCGTACGTTAAAGAGACACCTCAAGTTATACGAGAAGAAAAGAGAAGAGTCGATGAGGAGATATCTCAACTAAAAGAATTTGAGTTAACAGTAAATAATCGTAACTTTAAAGTTAAACATGAATTATATTTTACAATGATTGACGGCAAGACAGCACAATCAGTAACAGAGACACCAGCAGCATCTTCTTGTTTTATTTGTGGAGCAACAACATCCAAGATGAATAAAATCGAAGAAGTTCAAGCTATGCCCGTAAATGAACAAGCACTGCAATTTGGTATGTCACCACTTCATGCGCGTATTAAGCTGATGGAGTGTCTTTTGCATGTAGCTTACAATCTTGAATTTAAACGTGGAAGAGTCGACTCAAATACTCGTCCGATAAGAGAAGCCCGAAAATGTTTGATAAAGCGTGAAATTAAAGAGAAAATTGGAATACAGGTTGATACTGTTAAACAAGGCTCTGGTACGACAAATTCAGGAAATACGTCACGAAGATTCTTTGCTAATCCTGCTTTAATTTCCGAAATCACGGGGCTAGATGAAGACATAATCAAGAGGTTTTCAACAATTCTCGAAGCTATAACCATTACCGAGGCACTAGATCCGAAAAAATTTGGTGATTTTTGTCTGGAGACGGCAAAAAAGTTTGTTGCACTGTACGAGTGGTACAATATGCCACCAACACTCCACAAAATTCTGATTCATGGAAAATATATAATTGAAAAGTGTATTTTTCCTGTAGGCTTATTATCCGAAGAGGCTCAGGAAAGTCGTAACAAAGACTATAAAAAATATCGCCTTAGACACTCCAGAAAATGCAGTCGAATTGCCACGAACGAAGATATTATGCACCGAATGATGGTAACATCAGATCCCATGATCTCACACTTGACTCCTTCATTTAGCCAGAAAAAGCATAGTGATATAAGCGACGAAGTTAAGGCTCTTTTAGAATAATAAATTAAAAAGTAGATTTAAAATAAATAATAAATTAAAAATTAAAAAAATCATTTAAATTTTTTGTTAGTTAGGGCTTTTTATATTGTAGGTAACGATATACATTTGTCTAGCTTTCTTTATTTTGATTACTTTTGTATATAACTATATAAATAAAGCTAAGTTTGTGATGAAATTAAAAATATGTAGATTTAAAATAAATAATGAATTAAAAAAATCATTTACATTTTTTTTGTTAGTTAGGGCTTTTTACATTGTAGGTAACGATATATATTTCTCTAACTTTCTTTATTTTGATTACTTTTGTGTATTACTATATAAATAAAACTAAATTTGTAATGAAATCATTATATTTTTTGAAAAATATACTTTTTTCCTCACCTCCATACAAAAATCCCCAGTGTGTGCCGTCGCAACGCAGGAATGGTGTGTACTTAACACCTTCCGGGACAATCGTCAAAAAAAAATATGAAAAAAAGAAATATTGGATTAGACATTTTAAACAGAAATGTTTAAAGGTGTGGAGGCCAGCAAAGATGATTTAAAACACCTTCAGGCTAAATTAATTTTAATCCAAAGGGTTAATTCACTTTCAGGCCCCACGTTGGGCGCCATTTTGTGTGATGGTCGTGAGAGAAAATTTTGTGAGAGATGTTGACGTAAACCAAAATCGCAATCTCGCTTCGCGATGGACAGTGGCACGCTGGTGTTTGGGCTGAAGCTCGCCGGAAATGGGGGGTTCGTGTCCATCTACTCACGCATACACAATTTTATTCGTGCCAAAAAAAAATGAAGTTGATGAAAAAAAACCCGAAGCGATGGGAAACATAAGACACTGAACAAAAACGACCGTTGATTGATAATATTTAAAACTTTACCGCAGTTTTTGACATGACTCAGCTCGAGCCCTCAAGACCAGATGTTAATGTCCTGGAAAGGCGGCCCACCCCTTATGACATTTTACTGCCATCCATGGCACTACTCATTGACTTAAACAAAAAATTGGAGTAATGCCCCAATTCTACACTTACCACTTCGCCATAAGCCTGTTACCTTTCAACCAATTAATTAAATTAATTCATTATTTATGTTTTCATTCGATTAAAAAAATTACAGAGAATGTTTATTGAGAGATAATTAGAGTATAGAAGTCTTAACGATAATTATAAAATTATTTCATATAAATCTTAAAATAATTATTTTTGTTAAAAAAAATTAAGGTCTACCTAAAAATATTGTTAATATACTTATTTCAAGGTTTTAGCAAAAAAAATAAGATAATAAAATAATTAATACGATAGAAACAAATAGTTTTGTAAAAATTGATTTTAGATAATAAATTGTAACACGGTAAATATTCTCATCTATTGTTTAATTTTCTTTTTCCATTTTAATTGCTCGTTGGGGTTTATTTTTCCCTTTAATTTATAATTAAATAAAAGAATTTTTAAATATTAATTTCATTTTTCATCTTGACCCCTTTTGTATTATTTTTAATTGTTTATTTAACCTTATGTCTATTATAATCTCGAACAGGTGCCTCAAATTTAAATAAATAAACAATTAAAGATAACTTTTAAGTAATTAATGGTCGCTGTGTTAATATTTTTTTTATGTTTCCCGTTGTATTCAAATGCTTGATGGGTTAATTTTTTTCGCATCATCTGATTTGTTCGTTGGGTATGTTCCCCCTATTTTTTGTTTTGACAGATTTATATTTTGTTTTTTTCTCTTTTTCAATATTTAGTTTTGTGATTTCTTTTATTTCTGTTTGTTTAATATGCAAACGACAATAAAGTTATAATTAAAATATGGATCTACTAAAAATTTGCTGAAGGCGATCAAAAAAAAAACACGAATATAAGGAATCGACGAAAAGCATCCATAAACTTTTAACAAACATTTGTTCCAATTTGAAGAACAAGCGCTATTGCCGCTATAGGCCGTTGGACATATCAAGCCCCAAGTTGTTAAGTTATTCGAAACAAAGTTCAACTAGTTATTTTTACAAGTTCCTATCTATTTAAGTGTTCATTCAGATTTCCAGTATTCATTCAATCATTCATTCAATTTTGATTCATATATTATCCTATTGCCTTATTATTCCATTCAAGTATTCATTCAATTATCTATCTAGTCGTTTATAGAATTGCTTATCCATCTATTCCTGTATCTATTAAGTAAGCCATTACGTATCCATTTCAATAATTCATTCAGGTCCTTATGAAATTACCTATCTACTAACGAAAGAATATATCTAGATATTTCTGTCTTCATAGGTCAATCAAGGTAACTAAAAACCATGGTTAAGATTCCTAAATATCAATGTATTCCAGTTCACTATCATAATTCAGGTCAAGTATGCAAAATAATTTCCCTTGGTTTTAACATTTTAAATCAAATCAAACAACAATTGAATTAGACCTTAGTCCACTACTGTAAACACGAATTCAGATCAAGGTCCCCAATTCAAATCCAGAATTCCAATTCAAATTTTAGTAAGTGTATCAAAATTTAATCACAGTTGAAAAATTTCAATTTGAACTTAGTATTGGCTAATGTAGCAATATTCAATAAGTTTTTGTCTTTTTTTAACTCAACTTGGGAATTAAAATTTGAAGTAAGTATTAATATGGACACCTGTAAACTAAGTTCTAGACGTAAACTAGATTAAGCAACATAAATCTAAAGTTGGTTTATATAACCAAATTGAGAATTCAAATACAAATCCAACCTTAATACCCAAATCTGTATCAAGTGTCCAAATTTAAATCAAGTAACTAATTTCAAACTAAACGGTTAAAATTAAAACAAGTTCATTTAAATTTATGAATTCTGAACTCCCAATCTAGTTCATTTACTTTAGTTCAAATCCTAATTTTAGTTTAATACGCTAAAAGTTAAAAATGAGGTTAAATGTTCGAATCCAGTTTACGCACTGAAATTTATTATTTAAGTTGAATTTTCAAACTAAGTATTTAAGGTAATTTAAAGCTATTTAAAGCTAATTTAATTTTCGAAACCAAATTAAGACTAACTATATAAATCCGAGTGTATAAAGGTAATAAAGTTCAAGTTTGGCTTAGGTAGCAAAGCTCAAATCCGGTGTAGGCATTTAAATTCAATTAAAGTACGCAAATTAAAATTTCAATTACCTACTTCAAAGTCGAATTAAGTTTAAATAAACAAATTTAAATTGACTTCAAGGATTTGAATTCCCTCTGCTTAAGTATAATGGAAATTACTTAGGGAAACCTATAAGAACTTTCTCATTAAGGTTTTTTTTTTTTTTTTTTTTTTTTTTTTTTTTTGGTTTTGTCAAGGCAATCGAAGAATTTATTCAAGTGATTAAAGGTAGAAGTACATAACACGCGTTAGTGCGCGCGCGCTCTGTCGTCTTCTGTCAAAAAAAGTTAAGCTAGTGTGTTTTCATAGAACAAGCTACATGCAAAATATTTTGACGCGTTTGCGGCAGAAAGTTGGTTAACTTTGAACTTTTTAACGCGTTGTGTGTTTTTGACAAGTAATCAGCTGACAATAAAAATAATAATTTTACAAATTTGTGAATCATGAAAGAAAAACTTATTGAAGAGCGTAAAAAACATACAATATTTATATAAAAGGAATAAATTTAATAAAATAACAATATCTTGATATACTTTCGAATCCGTTTTTAATGCACAAATAAGTAAACAAATAAAAAACAGCTGACAGGAATGGCTTTTGTAACGCGTGTTGTGTAACTTGCAGTTTTTGACGCGCTAAAGTTTATAAACGCACGATACTTGTCGACGAAATAACGCGTGTTATGTACTTCCACCTTTAGGACTTATTAATTAAAGTTATTAATAATTCATTACCCAACTAAACAATCTATTTATTTAATCATTTATTTAATTTAGAAAAATACGTATTAAAACATTAACCAAATTAATCACTAAATGAATAAATTCTTTAACTTCCCTTTTGTTTAAGCCAGTTTATTTTTTTTCTGTTTGTTTGCAAATCAAGATTTCCTTTATACCTTTGTGCTCGTATTCATAAAACTATTTTCAGATGTAAATAAGGTTTGGAACCCAAAAAAAATTGTTTTCATGAAAGTTTTCCCAAATAAACGTTAATTAAACCCAATAAGCTTTTATGAACGCGGGGATGGGTGTTTATAATGAATTCTAATTCATGTCAACGATTGTTAATCGTTTATTTAAGAAGTTTTAAAAAAAAAATTTTTTCTAATCAAATTTTTTTCTTTTACAATAATTTTACAACCAATCGTGGCTTAAATTACGGCATAAGAAAACTATAGGTTTTGCCTGTACCAATACGTAGGCATATGTGTATTATAAGATAAGGTATAATAAGGTTAGTTTATAAGTCATAAAGTGGGTTAAGATTACGATTTTGTATAAGATGCAATTAGTTTAATATTAGGGATTACGATTAATAGTTTAAGTTATTATCATAGAAGTTATAGGTAGGGAAATAATTTAAGTATAAATAATTTTAGAAATAATTTTAGGTATACATACGTACAATATAAATACGGATAATAAGAGAATAGTCTGTGGGAATAATTAATACTTGATTCTTTTCATCAATTTGTTTACTAGAAGAAATGGATAATACCATGGGCTGCCTTTGCCCCCTCCAAAGGTCTGAATTGTTATGGTTATGATACATATTACCTTTTGATCCGGAGCTTTGTTAACTAATTTCAATGTACCCTTCCTACGGTAATAGACGATTACTACGATATTAGGTATAGTTGTTGAAGGGGGTGGATATCGTGGTGATGTGTCGTTGGTTGATCTGGATGAATAGGTCGCACAGTAGTAAAGGTTATGGTGAAGCCCTGGCTGTTAATTCCGTCATATTACAGATTATTTAAGTATAGGTTGTTCTAAGCACGTGATGTTCTTTTGGATGAGACTAGGTAGGTGGTTTTTATTTTTTAGAACGTGATGTTTTGTTCCAGGTAGATGGTTTTTTTTAGCACGTGGTGTTTTTTTTTGCAGGTAGGTGGTTTTTAACACGTGGTGTTTTGTTAAAGGTAGTTAGTTTTTTAAAACACGTGGTGTTTTGTTGCAGGTGGGTAGTTTTTAGCACGTGGTGTTTTGTTGCAGGTAGGTGGTTTTTAACACGTGGTGTTTTGTTAAAGGTAGTTAGTTTTTTTAAAACACGTGGTGTTTTGTTGGCTGAGGTTGAGCATGTGGCTTTTATTGCGCTACTGATGGAAGTTTTGGCGGTTACGGTTGCCGTTAACCATGTGATTTTTTCTGCGGTTTTATTGCCCTTTGGATTTTTCGCTACTTCATAACCGGGTTTCTTATGTATTTTCTTCGGAAACTTACACTGGTTTTATGTTTTCTACCATTCCAGTTTCTTCTTGTTTTGTTTTTGCGTCTTAAAGTTGTGGCAAATGCCAAAAGGCAAAACTGGCACCAAAAAAACCACTGGCAATTTTACCACCGTTGTTAAAGCCCTTGCTCCAAGACAAACAGTACAGTCGTTCCAATAAGCAATAATGACGCTACACAGAAATTAAAAAAATTTGTATATTATTTTACTTTTTTATTCTATTTGCGCAAAGTATGAGATTACGGAGAGTTTATCCAGTTAGATAACACCAAGTTATTGTATTTTATTAAATTTTCCGAAAATTGTACTTACATTTCCTATAAACTGGTAATTTTTTGTTCTTCAGTTTTTTCTTTTTTTTTTATACGTTAAGCGCTCTTGTTTAATTTTGTACTAACCACTGGCGCCATTAAACTATCCACGTTTGTCTTATTTAAATTTTAACCTTTTTCTTTTAATTCCTCGCCACCTTCCTGGCTGGCTTCTACTTGACGAATGCTCGAATACCACGCCGTTTTTCTATGCTTGCCCATCATTAGTCAACGGCCCTCATAATCCAGGGTTGTTTGTGCATGACATTCAATTCAATCATTATTTCGGAAGTGTTTTGAAATACCACTCCCCGTCTACCACAGACATAATTTGCTGTTATAACATCTGTTAAATCGTTGCTTTCACATGCTTTAACGTGTGTCATAGCATGAGAAAACAAACCTCTACTCTGATGAGTATACGCCTAACACTAAAATCATGTTAGTGTTATTGTTAAGTATTTAATGTCAGCTGTAGAAAGGGTGTAATAACTACAACTACATATTACCAAAAATAAATAAACCGCGTTCATCACAAGATGAAACTGTTAAAGATGTTGAAACTAAAATACAACGGCTAACAAATAAAATTAACCATGCTATCGTTAATAACATAGAAAAGCTGTATAAAGGTGTTGAAGTCATAACCACTGCTAACAAAGATTTCGAAAAGAAAATATCAGACTTAAAAAATGAAATTAATCAAGCTATCGCTAATAACATTGAAAAGTTCTATAAAGATTTAGAAGCTATTAGTATTGCCATTCCAAATCATATAAAGAAGGAGGAAAATGTTATTGAACAATCAGTTGAGAAACAAATATTAAAAGTATATAAAGAGTATATGAAAAAAGTTGATGAAAGAGTTAATAAAATAGAAGAATATATTTTAAAATTGGATGGCATAGATGAAAGATTTAACAATATTGAAGATTACCTTTTTAAAAATATTTATAAACGTCCTCCGATAAAGATAACTAAATATCCATAAACATATATTAATTCAGACATAATAAAAAAAAAAAAAAGATATGAATCTAAATGCAGATAAAAGAACAATAGTTAATGAGCTACATAGACAAGCAAGAAAAAATTTTAAAAGAAGGCGAGTTGTTGTAAAAGGAATTGATGATTTATGGCAAGCGGATTTAGTAGAAATGGGAAGTTATGCAACATTTAACAATGGATATCGTTATCTTTTAACCGTAATAGATACATTTTCGAAAAAAGCTTGGGCTGTTGCAGTAAAAAATAAAAGTGGTGAAAGTGTACTGAACGCTTTTAAAAATATATTTAATATTAGTCGTAGAAAACCGAAAAACCTACAAACAGATGATGGTAAAGAATTCTTCAATAATCAATTTCATCGATTGATGCAATGAAATCATATTAATCACTATTCAACATATAGCGTTTTAAAAGCTTCCATCATTGAACGATTTAATAGAACATTAAAGGGACTAATGTGGAAAGAATTTAGTTATCAAGGAATATATAAATGGATACACATTTATCAAGAACTTGTTAATAAATATAATAATACTTATAATAGAACAATAAAAATGACACCAAATCAAGTAAATTTATCAAATGGAAAATTACTATTAGATACAGTCTACAACAATTTAAAAGTGTTTAAAAGACCGAAGTTTAAAGTTGGTGATAATGTTCGAATAAGTAAATATAAACATGTGTTTGAAAAAGGTTATACACCGAATTGGACTACATAAATCTTTAAAGTTAAAACTGTAAGATACACAAATCCTACCACTTATATACTAAAAGATTATAAAGGACATGATATTAAAGGTGGTTTTTATGATTTTGAACTAATGAAAACCAAATATCCAGAAACCTATTTGGTTGAAAAGATTTTAAGAAGAAGAGGAAATATTGTTACGTTTTTCCTTTAATAAACGCGTTTGAGTTCTTTTTAATTGCAAAACCGAATAAAAAAACACACTTATTCAACTTAACAAACTTTATTGAAAATTAATTATTTTGTTCACAATTGTTAGTAACGAACAGAACCGTTTTTCAAAACAAACTAAACAAATTTTACATGAGTCACCCCTTTTTATATTTCATAATTATTTCTAGATTTTTCCTGAACCTTCCCGTAAAAACTATTTATTATGTTCTATAACCATTTTAGAAATGACTGGGAAATTTATATAGGAATTATTTTTAAAATAACAGTTGTGTTGAAAATTATACATGACAATTTTAAGTAACATAAAACTATAACTTACAAGATAACTTATAACTATAACTATAAATAATTCTTAAATAATTTAACTTTCGTAACACTGCCCTCCACTTAAGCCTGTTCGTCCCGAATAGGCTCAGATTCTCCTTTTCCATAATGGGCTAGTCGTTCTAGATGTACCACTTTCATTTTTGATCTTGGGCTCTTATATTTCTGGATCCGATACACCACGTCATTCAATTTCTTTATTACTTTATATGGGCCATCCCAATGTGTCTGCAGCTTTGGAGATAATCCTTTCTTCCGTTGCGGATTAAAAAGTAAAACCAACTGGCCCTCTTTGAAACCTTCCGAATTTGCCGCTCGATCGTATCTGGCTTTCATCTTGTCACTGGACAGCTTAATCCGACTTCGCACGAACTCATGAAGTTCATTAAGGTCATCTTGTTCCTGTGTGGTAGAGCCTTCATTGTTGTCATCTGTTGGTCCAGGCTTAACACCAAATTCTAGATCTCCAGGTAGTCTGAGCTCCGTTCCAAAGACAATTTTGGCAGGTGTACGAGAGGTGGAGTTGTGAACAGCTGATCTATATGCCAACAAAAACTTCGGAATGTGTTCATCCCAGTCTTTCTGATGTGTGCTAACTACTTTACGCAAGTGCTCCTCTAGTGTGCGGTTAAATCTTTGGACCATACCATCGGATTGTGGATGCAAAGGAGTTGTTCTAGTTTTTCTTATTCCGTATAATTCACAAATTTCTTTGAACACACCAGATTCAAAATTTCTGCCTTGGTCGGAGTGTAATTCTATTGGAACTCCGTAGCGGCACACCCAGTTATTCAAAAATACGTCCACAACGGTTCTAGCTTCTTCATTTGGGATGGCATACACCTCTGGCCATTTACCAAAGTAATCGATAACTACTAACACATAACGGTTGCCGGCATCACTCACAGGAAAAGGTCCGGCTATATTCATTGCGATTCGCTCAAATGGGGCACCCGAATTGTACTGTTGAAGCGGTCCCCGACTTCTCCTTGTTGGTCCTTTGGCGGCAATGCATTGGGTGCAATTTGATATCCAATCGGCCACAGCTTGTTGGCACCCAAGTAGAAACGTTGTTTTAATTTTTCTAATGTTTTTGTTACGCCAAGATGGCCACCACTTGGACCATTATGGAATTCATTTAGAACTTCATGTACTTTTGACGATGGCACTACAATGAGGTTACGAACTGATTTTCCATCGGCACTTTCCCATGCTCGGTACAGGCAGCCATTTATCAACTGTAGGCTGTTCCATAGGGCCCAGTAGGCTTTTGTTAGGGGACTTTCAGATGATATTTTGTTTCGATTCGGCCTTCTGCCTTCTTCTTTGGCCATCATAACTTTCTCTAATATAGGGTCAGCTTTCTGTGCCATTGACCAGTCTTCGTTGGACTCTATCTGCAGTAGGCGAACTTCACAGTTGTTTTCCTTTCCTTCAGCCTTTACACAATGCTTGCATTCCAGTTTGCAGGGTCGTCTTGATAGAGCATCCGCATTGCCATGTTTTCCAACTTTTCTGTGCTCAATGGTAAAATCATAACTTTGTAGGCGCTCAATCCAGCGAGCTATCTGACCTTCCGGATTCTTGAATTGCAGCAACCACCTTAGTGCTGAATGGTCTGTTCTTAACTCAAAATGTTGACCATACAAATACTTGTGGAAATGTTTTACGCACTCTAGTACTGACAGAAGCTCTCTTCGCGTCACGCAGTAATTTCTCTCAGGCTTCAAAAGTATTCGGCTGTAATAGCCCACGACTCGCTCTACGCCATCGACCACTTGGGAAAGCACACCTCCAATTCCGTATCCGCTCGCATCAGTATCAAGCACAAATTTCTCTCCAGTAATGGGGTAAGCCAAAATTGGTGCTGAGCACAACAATTCCTTCAGTTTCTGAAATGCTGTTTCCTGTGCTTCACTCCAGATGTATTTGCGCCTTTTTAGTCAGTTCGTGTAAACTTGCAGCAATATTTGCAAAGTTTGGTACAAAGCGCCTGTAGTATGTACATAGGCCTAGAAAACTGCGTAATTCATGAATATTTTTCGGACGTGGCCAATCCATTACAGCTTTTATTTTATCGTCGTCCGTTGAGATGCCTTTGGAGGTTACACGATGTCCCAGGTATTTTACTTCCTTCTGGAACAGTGAGCATTTCTTAGCATTTAGTTTTAGTCCTGTCATTGATATACGTTTCATCACCTCTTCTAGGTTTTTCAGGTGTTCATCAAATGTTTTCCCCATTACATTAATGTCGTCAAGGTACACCAAACATGTCTTTCGGTGAAGACCTTTTAACACCTGCTCCATTAAACGCTCGAATGTAGCCGGAGCATTGCAGAGTCCAAATGGCATCACATTAAACTGCCATAAGCCATCACTTGCACTAAACGCAGTTTTCTCCTTATCATTTTCCGAAATTTCCACTTGCCAATAACCGCTCTGCAAATCCAATGTAGAAAACCATTCCGTTCCGGCTAACGTGTCCAAGGTATCATCAATTCTAGGCAATGGATAACTATCTTTTTTTGTGACGTCATTCAGTTTTCTGTAATCTACGCAGAATCTAGTACTCCCATCTTTCTTTTTCACCAAAACCACTGGTGAACGCCAAGGACTTGACGATGGTTTAATAACTCCGTTCTTTTCCATTTCGCTAACCAGCTCTTTTACTTCATTTCGCTTTGCTAGAGGAATGCTTCTTGGCGCCTGTTTTATTGGCTTAGCTTCGCCCGTGTTGATTTCGTGTTTCACGATTGACGTTCTGCCTTGGTTTTGACCTTTCAAAGCGAATGCAGAGTCATATTTTCTTAATAGTTGTTTGGCCTTATTTTTGCAAGGTGGTGTTAACTTTTCGGTCCATTTTCGCACATATTCCTCTAGTGGCTCGTGGTCCTTGCTAATTCTCCTCGCTACGCCTTGATGCTGCTCGCAATTAATTACTGCCTCTGTTGAAGTACATTGTCCAATCTTAAAGTTATGCGTAAGGACTTTTTCACTGCTGGATAAATTAAATACTCTTACGGGAACTAGACCCTTGCTGGGTTTTACGAGGGCATTCGCTGTTACGATATCTCCTTTAACTTCTGCCGGCTCTACCACCCATAAACTGTTGTCCTCACAATCTCCCTCCATTCGCGCCCATACTAAGGTTTCTGATTTGGGTGGCAGTTTTTCACGTTGAAGGGCGATTAGCTGTCTTACATGGGCCTTGGTTTCGTATCCAACTTCAAGGGGTATTTCCACATCACGCCAATACATAATTTGCTGACCCATATCCAAATGAATACCATGTTCAATCATGAAATCTGCGCCAATGATTACCTCGTCTACAATATCAGCCACAATAAATACGTGATGGGCGATTGCATTGGCCATACTTAATTGTGCTTTTACTTTTCCATAGACAGTGGCAGACTCGCCTGTAGCTGTTCGCAGACTTACCCCGCTTAGTGGTTCGATTGATTTTTGTACTAAATCGGGCCTTATAATAGAATGTGATGCCCCAGTGTCCACAGTAAGAATGCGTTTTTGACCATTAAAGTATCCACAAGCAGTAAGATTCCTGTTACTCCTTTGCACTACTGATATAGAGATTGTGGGGCCCTCAGACGTGGAAGCTAGCCCATGCCCCGCGGTGCTAGCTATTTTTAGTTTAAAGGTGACTCTTGTGAAGCCTGGTGACTAGCACGTTGGTTGTTTCCTGGTGGCGAGGAAGATCTTGATCGTCGTCTTGGTGCTTTGCAGTTTCGCTGAATATGGCCAGTTTTACCGCAGTTATAGCACTTTACTTTGTTTTTACCTTGCTTCTCGCCCAAAGCCTGTAAAACTGCCTCCTTCATGCTTCTTATTTCCTTTAAAATATCTCCTTCGTCTTCTGCTGTTATATCGAGCTTGCGCACCTTGCATATATGCGGTTTTGAAATTATTCTAGCGGTTTCCTGTGCCAGGGCAAACGATACCGTTTCTGCAAATGATGGCTTCTGTGATGCACATACCGCTAGTTTCACATCAGCATCCCGTATACCGTTTACAAACGCCTCGGTCTTAAAATGATCTTGCAATGGATGACTTTCACCTGGATAAGTAAGCTGCACCAAGCGCTCAATCTCTAGAGCAAAATCCTGTAGTGTTTCGTTTGCCTTTTGCACTTTTCCCCGTAATTCCATTCTGAATATTTCCTTTCTGTGTTCACCACCATACTTGCGCTGCAATGCTACCATAATGTCATCATAATTGTTTCTGCAACTTACTGGTACACTTTCTAGAATTTCAGCTGCAGTTCCTTTTAAAGCCAGAATCAGCTCTATGGCTTTTTCTTCATTGTTCCATGCATTTTTGTTGGCAACTGTGTCGAACTGAAACTTAAACACATTCAATGGTGAGCTGCCGTCAAAACTTGGAGCTCTTATTCTATTCGAGACTTCTGGAAAAACTCGCACCACTCCCTCTTGGCACTGAAGACTATTTACTTTTTCTTCTAAATGATGTAGTTTTCCATCAAAAACAGTGACTTGTGTTTTTACATCAGTGACTTGTGTCTTAACATCAAACAGCTTCTGGTTGAATTCGATCTCCATATCGTCTACTCTTTCATTTATAGCAGTAGAAATCTCTTGAAGCTTCTCAAGTTTTTTATTTGTCAATCTGGAATTTTGCTGAATTTCGGCTAAAATGGTGTTTGAGTTTTCTTCCATTTTTCTAGAATTTTCTTTTATTCTTCTAGAAGTTTCAGCCAAATTTTCTTTTACCATTCTCTCCATATTTTCCTCCATTTTTCTAGAAGTTTCAGCCGAATTTTCTTTTACCATCTTCTTCATATTCTGCATCATAGCAGCAGACATTGTGCTAAGATCCATGTTGCTTGTTACTGCACGGGTAGCAACTTCTATTTCTTCTTTTTCATCAAATTCATAAGCAGCGATGTCAATATTGCGTCGCTTAAATTCATCGATTAATCTCTTCTGCAGCTCAGCTTTATTTCCTGCAGTAGGCAGATCCAACTTGCTCAACTCCCTCTTGAGCTGTTCAACTTTTAGCTCATCGAATTTCATTGTTGTTTGTATAGTTTTTTTTTTATCCTTTTTTTTATTTATTTTATTTTTATTTATTTTTTTTTTTTTTTTTTATTGCAAACCCACTTCTGACACCAATTGTTACGTTTTTCCTTTAATAAACGCGTTTGAGTTCTTTTTAATTGCAAAACCGAATAAAAAACACACTTATTCAACTTAACAAACTTTATTGAAAATTAATTATTTTGTTCACAATTGTTAGTAACGAACAGAACCGTTTTTCAAAACAAACTAAACTAATTTTATATGAGTCACCCCTTTTTATATTTCATAATTATTTCTAGATTTTTCCTGAACCTTCCCGTGAAAACTATTTATTATGTTCTATAACCATTTTAGAAATGACTGGGAAATTTATATAGGAATTATTTTTAAAATAACAGTTGTGTTGAAAATTATACATGACAATTTTAAGTAACATAAAACTATAACTTACAAGATAACTTATAACTATAAATAATTCTTAGATAATTTAACTTTCGTAACAATATGTTATATGTTAAATGGTTGGGATTTACATCAGATCATAACTCTTGGATAAACGTAAACGATTCGTCTCCTATATAAAGAGCATTAAAAAATTTTTAATTTTTTAATACACCGAACTTTAAGATGTCAATAACGCTAACATTAAATGGTGATATTCACTTCTAGTTGCCAACTATTTTCCACCCATTCAACTTGATGGAAATTACGTTTGTGGATTAATAAGCCTTGATACATATCATTCTATACCAAATGTTGATGTTGAAAACAACAGATTTCATATTGGTGATTATGAAATAGTTATACCTGTTGGATCATATGAATTCTCGGATATAGCTGATTTGATTATAGATAAATATAACACCCTTAATCCAAGAGGAAATCTTATTATTGAAGCTAATTATAATACTTTACAAACATCTATAAAATGTACAACAGATACAATTTACTCCCTAGAGGGAAGCGAACTGACACCAAAGTAGTCCTGTGATAGGTCTTTGGTGGAAGAGACCGGTTCTAGTTTTAACACTTTCTATGAATAAGACCTATCACTTTTACATGGGGTTGTCATTGGAGGGGGTCAATTGACACCATTTGACCAGTCACAAATCTAATCTCAATGGACGTGTTAAGTGACAGTTACTTAAATGTAGTATTATTTCAATACGATGTAGTATTATTTCAATAAAACAAGTCCTAGAATTAAATTCAAGAGCCAAATTTTAGAAAGTCCCAAAAAAAATGTATCACACCACCGGTGAAGACTGTACTGTAATTCATTACTTTTTCTACCTTTTTGTTCTCCATAAACCAGTTACATGATTGGTTCTCCTTTCACTGGTCATGAGTTCTTTCTTTTTGTACCTGTTCTATTTTCACAACTCCCAGGACCAGTCGGTGGGGCCAATTGACACAAATTTCTCGCAGGGCTTTAACAAGGAGCGATCAATCGGTTCCCTATTGGGCTTTAGTAAGAAAATTTTGGAAAAGAATCAAGAACATTTTTCAGATAAAACTATAGAGATTACAAAAATAAACAATATTATAGTTGAATGTAATATTGTTAACGGATCCTATATAAATAGCACATCTGCGCATACCCTTCATGTATAAATAGCACATCTGCGCATACCCTTCATCAGTTTTCGCTTGTTGTCAGTCCCGGCTATAAAATAACAGAGACACCGGCTAATGTTATATATTTACCCGTTAACACTAAAAGTATAAACACTTTAGTTTTAAAAGTAATCGATCAAGACGGAAATTTAATAAATTTTCGTGAGGAGAAAATATCTATACGATTACATTTAAAACCAGTATAAAAGAATGATTATATTCAATAATAATAATTACAATAGTAATAAAAATACAAGTGATTTGTATAAGGGGTCATCATTCACACATTCACGTTCAAAGGAGCAAGAAGCTGAAAAATCTTTAAGACTTAGTCTTAGCGAGAATAATCAAGAATTTTTAAAAAACTTGGGATTTCGATTAAAATATTTAAAAAAATGAATAATTCAATTGATGTTTTACAAAAACCTCAATTCGACAATTCAATCATCAAAAAGGAGTATCATAGCTACTCATCATATTTACAATCGTTAAAGAATAATGATGAAATTCGTATAGCCATTCAAAATCAGGATTTATACGTATTACCACATGAAAGTCTCTTATATGTTGAAGGGTTAGCATCAAAGGAAGATTCAACAATCTCTTCAAATATACGGCTCTTAAATAATTGTATAGCACATTTGTTTGATGAAATTCGATATGAATTAAACGGTGTAGAGATTGATCGTACACGACATTTGGGTATTTCAACAGAAATAAAAAACTACGCCTCACTTAATAAATCTGAAAGTGATAACCTCTTAAATGCAGGATGGGCACCCTCTAATAATAATGATTTGACACATGTAAACGGATATTTTAACTTTTGTGTGCCATTAAAGATGTTACTTGGATTTGCTGAAGATTTTAACAAAATAATAGTCAATTCAAAACATGAATTGATTCTTTTACGTTCCAAAGATGATAAACAAGTTTTCAAACCTAGCGTTGCCACAGAAAGAATAAAGTTAACTATACTTAATATTACATGGAAAGTACCGCATGTTCAACTTTCTGATACATATAAATTGTATATATTTAAAACCATCAACAATCGTCATCCATTAAATATATCATTTCGAAGTTGGGATATGTATTATTATCCTTCGCTACCAGAAAGTACAACTGTTTTGTGGAATGTTAAGCTAGCCAACGAAAATGAAAGACCTCGTCTTCTTCTTTTAGGATTTCGAAAAATTACTAACAACAAGTTTATACATTGCGACTTGTCAGCAGCGTTACCGTTGGTGCCACTAAAGTGGCAATTTGCCACTTTTTCGACTGCTTGGATACTATTTGGCCACTTTTACAAAATGCACCTAAATGTGGTACTTTTTGTGATTCTTGACACTTTTTTGATACTTTTTACGTTAGGAAAAAATCTTTTTTTCTTTCTGTTTTGTTATAACTCCCAGCTTTAATATAAGTAAAACTGTTTTAATATACTTATGTATATGTAAGCAAGTTTATATGAAATTTATTTTCTTGTCATGCGTGGTTAGCTGAAGATCGGTTGAACAAACTTTCTATTAACGTGTTTTATTTATTATATATATATTGGTCGTGAAGCACAAACCGAACTGTTGTGTACCGAAAACTTTTCTAAAATTTGTGTAATTGATATATTAAAAGTAAAATCTAAGTTTTTTTTTATATAAAAAACCAAAAGCTCAATATATTGAAGTATTTCGACCCATTATTTATAGTGCCTAATGAAGATATAAACTATTTCGAATTAGTTTCAGAGTTTAAAGATATTATAACTGACCCAGATGCATTTATACGTGAATTTAAACTTCTAGAGAGTAAAGTAAGTGACACGAATTATGAACACATATTTAAAATATCGAATACTGTGAAGATTTTTGGCGTGAAATTGGAACATTGAAAAATAGATTTGATGAGTATACCTGTATATATATTCAAACTTTTACAAATTGATCTTTCATAGTAGGTCTTCTGAGCGTGTTTTTACTAAGTAAGCTTTAATTAAAAAAAAAGTTACAAATAGGTTAAAAGTAAGAACTTGCGAATCCATGCTTTATATTTGTTAGATACAAGCCTTGAAGATTGGGTTCCAAGTGAAGACATTTTACGAAAGTATAGTATATAGTCGTTTTAAGAACAATCAATTGTAAAAAAATTTGTATGAAACTGACCATTAATAAATAACACAGGACTACATCGAAAAAGTTTGTTAAACCATTCCAACTGATTCTTATATTTTTGGAATGCTAAAGACGAGTATCAGCGCAGTTTTCTCCCATCACGTCACATTTATCAGATACACCAATTATTGTAACTTCGGAAGATGTTTTGTACCACAATTTATAACTAAATCCAGTTTTATAGTTTTGGTTTATAAACCTGATTACAAAAATTTTAAGCAATAATAGACGAAATTGGATAAAAACTAAATATGCTTTAGTATAGAAATTTAAACACGCGCACTAAAATTCAGTAGCATGTATGCATTTATTTGTATTAAATTGCGGAACGGATTAAATATAAAGTATTTGAAAAAGTGATATTTTCGTTTTTTTGTTATAGGATTAGCATTCATTTCTTTCGCATATTTATAAAAAACTAAAATTAGTTTTTGTTTTCAATACAAATATACCAAAGAAATGTTCCTGTCGACATCGTGGGGCTGGGTCTAAACTTTTGTAATTAGGTTGACTGTAGAATAAAACAAGTAAGAGTGCTATATTCGGCTATGCCGAATCTTATATACCCTTCACCATGGTTTGGAAAGAACAGAAGTTTATATATATATTTAAATATATGTATACATATATATATGTACATATATTTATAAAATATATATAGTTTAGTTTTATTTAATTATTTGCACATGATTGCGTGCTATTAAATATATTAAAAGTTTAATTAATATATAGCACGTTAAGTTTTGATCGAATTTCAGTATTTGGTCATACCGACATCTTAAAGTATAAAATTACCATTTACTTTGGTGATAACACTTGTAGTCGGGAAGTTCTATGGTTCACGAAAATAGGTATTAAAAAAAAAACTATATTTTTGACATTACGTTTTTTTACCGATATTCCGAGTTTTTCTAAAGATTTCCGATATTTTGATATCTAAAACGTATGAATAGGTCATAATACAGCTCTAAAATTTTAGCTTTTATAAAAATGTTAATGTTTTTAGTCCTTTTTTGGAGTATTTTGCACATAACTTAACCATTTTTAACCGATTTGGCAGATTTATATACCAACGTGCTTAAAAATAATATTTCCATTAAATTAGCTTTTAGGCATATATATATATACCTACATATGTGTACATATATTTAAGCAAACTTAATTATAAAAAAAAAACAAACTTAATTATAAAAAGAGTAACTTTTGGGATTTCAGTATTTTGATTATAACTCAGCCATTTTTTAACCGATTTGACAGATTTATATACCGACGTGTTTAGCAAGAAATTTACCATTTATTTGTGTTATAAAACTTGGACTCGGGAAGATCCATGGTTACCGAAAATGGGTATTTAAAAAAAAAAAATTAATTTTGGTCATAACTTTTTTGTATCTGAACCGATTTTCCCGAGTTCTTTATAAAATATGTTCTACTAAAAATTTCCGATATTTTGGTATATATGTAAGTCATATCCATAGGACATATGACAGCCCTAAAATTTAGGTTTTTATACAATTTTTAATTTTTTTTGTACGGGAGGTACCACGCCCACTTCTCCAATCCCGCCCACATTTTGTAGGGTGGTGTGTATTGACAACCTAAATGTGTGTACCTAATTTGGAAACTTTGGCTCTTACCATTCTCTAGATATACAGAAAAAAGCAAAAAAAATACAACAATAACAAGGGATTTTTGGAAAAAATTAGAGGCAGTCGTGGTTTTTTGATCATATCTCAGGCATTTGTGGACCGATCTTGCTGAATTTCAATAGCACGAAATGGTGGACTGTATGTGACATAAATGTAAAACAACCTAGCCGCTATCATGTCTGGTTTTCCCGGAAAACACATATCAAGCGTAAGACGGACAGACGGACGGACGGACAGACGAACGGATATCGTTAAATCAACTTCTCTCCTCATAAGGACCCAGAATATATATACTTTATAGGGTCTAAGATCAATATTGTAGAAATTACAAACGGAATGACAAACTTATATATACCCTTTTCCACCTGTGGTGAAGGGTATAAAAATGAAATCAATAAAAAAAAATAAGGGTATAAAAAGGGTAAATTAAAAGGCGTAAATATGTATAAAATATACGTATATGAAGTTCATAAATATATTTAAAAAATTTTAAAAAGTGAAAAACTGACCAATTTCTTTTTAGATAAAAAGATTTATAAAATAAAAAAACAAAAAATAAAAAACAAAAAAAAGAATGGAATGAATGGGATTCGAACCAGTAAACCAATAAGACATTGTTAAGAGGCAGACCGTTTAGACCGTTCGACCATCGAACCGCATGAGAAGTCGTTGTTGATTTGAGTATTTGATATCCATAATTATTTATATTAAATTAAAGTATGTATGTGTTTGTTGTTTGTGTGTAATACAGAAGGTAATATTAAATAAAAAAAAAAAAAGAAGTTTACCGCAAGTATTTTAAATGAAAAAAACCACAAAAAAAAACAACTATTTTACAGGGTTACCATTAACCGTTTTGAAACGTAAACTTTCGTTTTGGTTAATAAAAGTCGCAAACCAATTTAAATGTTTTTTATTTATCAATAATACAACATAAACATACCAAGAAATTGCTTAAATTGTGTATGCTTTTAAATCGCTTTTGTGCAGAGGATATTATCAGGCCTGTTCTGAAAATCACTTTAACTCAAATCACGTGATTTGAAATCACATGTGCCTACTGAAATCACACGTGTGATATTTTAGCGTCCCGTTTTTGTGTGATCTTCAATTGCAGAAAGCACACCAAGAAACACAACAACGGTATGACTTTCAAAACACCACAAAGTCGCAGGTGTGATTTCAGAACAGGCCCGTATATAGGTATATATGAATATATTTTTGTATAAATTGTCTAAAAAAGTGACTAATATGTTATCAATGTCAGCAATAAAAAGGCAAAGATTGCTTTTAATATTTTGACGACACTAGATGACTGTTCGTTATGTTAGCGGTTTTTTGTAGTCGTAAAATTATATGATGAGGGCATTTCTAATATTCCCTAAATACAATTTTTTTTAGAGTGGATAACCCTGCTTGTTTGTATGGTTTTTAAGCAGTGTGACCATCTTGGCAATTTTGCAGCTTTACTTAGATTAAAAATTTTAATTTAGCTAAAATACTTTCATTAAGCGCTTCGCATTTTTTTAAGCATTTTAATTGAATGTTTCTAGCTTTTTTAGAATTATTTTAAAAATTGAAGAATAGGTATTGATATAACTTAAGTTTTTTATGTATTATAATAAATTATAATAAATTTTGACTAAAAAAAATAGTTGTAGTCAAAATGAAATTTCGTATGGAAATGGATAATTCTTATTTTATTGTAAAAAAATTTTCATTTTATTTTTTTACAAGACGATAAGCCTGCATGTTTGGGCGATTTTTAATGAAGACTTTTAAGTAGTGTGGGAATTTTTTATTTTTGAAAGTAAATTCAGCACAAAAAACTTAGATTTAGCTGTAAAATTTCCATTTGGCATTTTATTAGCTTTTTAGAAAAATGTTTTAAGCTTCTTTTGATTAATTTTTAAAGTTGGATGAAATAGTCTTAAGCGGCCCATACACTTGCAATATTACTGTATATGATATTCGCCATATTATTTAAATTTTGTCCTATATTATGCAATAAGTCGCACAATGGTTTCATTCATTCAATAAAAAGGTGAACATAAACTATAGGAATAGCATAAACAGCATTATACAATGTTGCCAACACATTTCACTTTCTTTTCGTTGTGCAATAAAAATCAAAAGTCTTTTGATTGTTGCCAATATATTGTGCTACCATCGAATATCGCATACACATTGGCTATATAATTGTACAATACGTAAAATTGAACAATTTTATTGCAAGTGTATGATCCGCTTTAGCGATTAAAACTAAAATAAATTGTTATAAACTAACTTTTACGCAATTAATGATGACTGTTTTTTTAAAATATAAAAAAAATAATCTGGTCTAAATATGTCTGTAAATTCTTTTAAATCAAAATAGCTATAAAACCGTTTGTATTTTGTTTTTATTAGAGGGCCTTCCAATTTCAAGGTTAACCAATTGTGGTATTTATATCTGATGCTTTATCAAATCTACCTAAATACTTGTTTAAATATTACCATTTATTTTAATTTTGTTTAAAATGAGTCACTTAAATGTATAAGGATTTAAAACAATATAATGAACAACTTTAAGAATTATTTGTAGCGTTTTCAAAATAATTTTTAGCATTTCTTTGCCTTGCCTAATGTCAGAGTAAGCTGTGAACAAATTTTAAGATCTGTTTCTATGTCATTGGGTTCGTCAATAAAATTATCCTAACTTAAATGTTTCTAGCTTTTTGATTAAATTAAACATTTACGTACGCAAATACTTATTGTTGAATGTTTTGTTTTCAAATAACAAATGGGATTTTTTTTAGAAATAATAATATTTTTTAAAAATAATATGGCAACACGTGTAAGATTTTTGAATTGAAATGTAAGAAGAGACAATCCGTCTCTATAACTGAAAAAAAAGCAACAATCATGAAAACAAAGCCTACCAATACACATAAATAACTTTTGCATATTCGTACATACTTAGGTATTTAAATTTAAGCCAAAAACAAATTGTAAAATATGTTTTTTCCCAGCAAACAATATGAGTCCTAAAAGAGACTTTTAGGACTCCTTTTTATGAGCAAAACGCTCATAAAAAAGCTCCTTAAACCCTCAGATATGAGCGTGTTTTCCTATGAAACCGTCAAAAAATTTTGTACTGAATATGAGCGTTTTAGGACTCCTTAATTTAACGATTTGTATGGAATATTGTGAGCCTTTTTGCTCACAAATCAATCATAACAACCTCTTAAAAGAGTCATAAAAGAGGGATTTCGGAGCCAAAAAAGAGTGTTATAAGAGTGTTTCTTTTTCTTGAAATTAGGGTACTCATTTTATATGTAAATTTGTTTTTTTAGCTTTTAATGGAAAAGTTTTATTAATATATGTTTTGTGCATGGAAATCATAATCATTTTAAACAAATTTCAGCGGACAAAACCACCTAATTTTCTTTTAACAAAGGCTGAATAGTTTTTTATTTAAGAACACAGAAATAAACCTACTTGTTGCACAATTTCTCAAAGATTTTATCAAAACCACAACCGAACAGCGGAAAATTATCACAATAATGACAGACAAGCGCAAAATATTGAAATTATCAAGAAAAAGAAAACAAGCTTCGGTCGCCCCTCAGAAAACCCTCATAAATAAGAGCTTTCTAGGAGTGTGCTCCTAAAATGCTCATACAAATGAGTCTTTTCGGAGTCCTGAATTCTACAGGATCCGAAATCAATCAGAATTGCTCATAAATTAGGATGGTAATCATTAAACCCTCAAGAAAAGGAATCTTTAAAGAGTCATATTTAGGAGCGCTCCGAAAATTGTTTGGTGGGTTGTTTCACATGTAAGGCGAACGATGCATATTTATATTGTCAATAAAATGAAAAAATCAAAAATCGCTGAATAATTTTAAAATCGTTTATAGAAATATTTATGGAAAAAGTTAAAAAATTTTTGTTTGGTAAAGGTGGAGATGCCGAGATTTGAACCCCGGCAATATAACAAACAAACCTTCTTGGGCAACCGCCCAGACCATTGAGCTATTAACCTTGTTAATAATAAAGCATTATAATAGAATATACTTCGTCATATTATTAGTTTAATTTGTAGGTATGTATTTTTCAATTAAAGCGAACAATCATGTACAAGCATGTGTACATGTTTCAAATAAAAAAACAAAAAAACAACAACCACAAGGGTTTTGTTTGGAAAAATTAGAGGCAGTCGTGGTTTTTTGATCATATCTCAGCCATTTGAGGACCGATCTTGCTGAAATTCAATAGCAAGAAATGGTGGACTATATGAGTTATTTTGGCTATAAAACTTGGACTCGGGAAGATCTATGGTTCCTGAGAATGGGTATTTTTCAAAAAAAAATTAATATTTTGGTCATAAATTTTTCGTATCTGAACCGATTTTCCCGAGTTTTTTATAAAATATGTTCTACTAAAAATTTCCGATATTTTGGTATATAAGTCATATCCATAGGACATATGACAGCCCTAAAATTTAGGTTTTTATACAATTTTTAATTTTTTTTGTACGGGAGGTACCACGCCCACTTCTCCAATCCCGCCCACATTTTGTAGGGTGGTGTGTATTAACAACCTTAATGTTTGTACCTAATTTGGAAACTTTGGCTCTTGCCGTTCTCCAGATATACAGAAAAAAGCAATAAAAATACAACAACAACAAGGGATTTTTGGAAAAAATTAGAGGCAGTCGTGGTTTTTTGATCATATCTCAGCCATTTGTGGACCGATCTTGCTGAATTTCAATAGCAAGAAATGGTGGACTATATGTGACATAAATGTAAAACAACCTAGCCGCTATCATGTCTGGATTATCCGGAAAACACATATCAAACGTAAGACGGACAGACGGACAGACGGACATCGTTAAATCAACTTCTCTTCTCATATGGACCCAGAATATATATACTTTATGGGGTCTAAAATCAATATTGTGGAAATTACAAACGTTATGACAAATATATACCCTTTTACACCTGTGGTGAAGGGTATAATTATAAAACTATGGATTTTGTTATTAATTGTGGTACAAATCATGTTCCGAAATTACAGTAATTGGTGTATCTGACTAATTAGACGTGATGGGAGAATCTGGGGGAATGGGCAAATAAATTTCTAAAAAGTTTTAAATATCTACCTGTGCAATACAATGCCTTTAATAAATCAAAGAAAATGTATTCAGAAGGAAAAGTACAAGAAATATATTAATAAATGTATATATAAAACACATTACGTAAATATTTTCTATTTGCAGCAGCAATGTCATAATCAAAAAACATGTTTGGAGAAAGCAAGTTTAACGTTTTTGAATTACCAAAACATTAAAGTCAATATTTTATAAAAATTACTTCTCGAGAGAAATATTTCCAAAATATTTATTTTAGTTTTTACAACAAATAAGCCGTTTGTAAGTAAGTATGTGTGTCTATTGTAATACGATCAATTTTTTGTAGTGTATAAAATTACTATACAATGTTTTTTGTTATGTTTTAATACCATTTAATATTATAATAAATAGAAAAAAACGTAAAAACTGCATAACTAGGTGTACTTATTTTTTTAAAATCCTCTTTTTGGTGCCACTTTTTTTGTAGATATCCCCTTTTTTGGTACTTTTTTTTAAATATCCGACGGTTACACTGCTTGTCAGATATAAAAGTTTATCTAAATTCTGATACTTATCCATATGATGATTTAAATCTCAAATTTGATAGAAATCGGTTTGCTCTACTATACGAAATGTATTTGAAGTTTCAACAAAGCTTTTATTTACGTCATCCACAACCATTACTAACACGAGAACAATTTAAGTCCGATGCTCCTTTAATTGTGTTAGATGTGACTCATCAAAATGAATCAGTCAATCGATATTCGCATTGAGATGAAAACTTTAACAAACATTCCAGCTAATACGGCCGCATATTGTTTAATTATACATGATAACATGTTTGAATACATACCACTTACAAATGAAATAAAAAAACTAATGTAAAATAGAAAAAAAATAAATAAATAAATATATATAATTTTTTCTATTTAAAATCGTTTGTTTTTATTTATTTTATTTGTTTATTAATATTATAAGTAAGTAAGTATTTTTATAAATTTCATAATACATATTGTGAAATTACTCTTCATATACTTTAATGATAGAAATAGTGACTTTGAAACAAGTCCATTCGAACGAAGTCAAAATTATATAAATAGAAGAGCAATCAATATTAATGATTATTCACAAACATTACATATATGTACGTATACAGTAACATATTCAACAATGATATCAAAGAGATTAAACTTTTTTAAAAAAATTTTCTAACTTTATTTCTGATAAAAATAAAATTATGAACATTTAATCATATCTGGAGGATAGAAAAAAATTTCAAACAATAACTAATCGATATGGGGAACATTACAATAATTGTGCTTGGTCAGATGAAAATAATACGTGTGGTCCAGATACTTGTTCCTGCTCCCGCTTTAAGAAAACAAAAGAAGCTGTTATAGAAGAAGCTTAAGAAATCATGGAATATTATAATAATGGTCAAAATTCGACCATAAATTTGTTTGTAAATATGAAGAAAACATAATTCATCTAAGTATATATCTGTTTCCTTTTGACAAAACATCTTAAGTCAAATTTTAAAAGTTGGAAAAATGCTGTTAATTATACGAATTTTCCTTCAAAAACCATTTTTGTTTACGATTTTAAAATTTTGAATTTTTTGACCGAGTTTTTTTTAAACCTTTTTTTGCTATCTTATCTCGACTTAAGATGTTATGTCAAAATGCCACAGATATGAATTTATTTGTTTCGAGCATTTATTTTTTCCTTCAAATTGGATCGATTGGCGGGGGACCAATCTCCGATCCATATTTTATCTTCAATATAAAAAATACCAATTGAAAAACAAAAAAGTATTTAAAAGTCTTCTTTATATATTAAAAACGTCAATTACGTTCCTCTCAAGATATGGACTGTATTAAGTGTGGATCTGGTATTGCAAGCACTTGGCGTTTGCTCCAAAAATAGCAATCAAACTTTGAAAAAGGGAGAAAGGTAAAAAGGTGAATGTTTCCACTAAGACTCGCTTCTCTAAATAAAAACAGTTTCCTTATTCGGTTTCACACGTTATAAAAACTTAGGTTTTATCTAAACTTTGAAATTTAAAAACTTCCACGATTAAAACTACTTTGTGCTATGGCGGCTATACAATGAGTTTTTTTTTTTTTTTTTTTTTTTTTTTTTTTTTGTCATTATTTTTTTATTGAATCTTCATATATTAAATATGAACTAACAATAATTAATCAAATCTTAACCTAATACGTTATATTATCTCCTGCCAGTGCCAGACAAAATTTTCTTCATCACGGGTTATGTTCACTTTTATAGGTGTTTATCGCTCATCTAATTGGGTAAGTGCTGCAGTGTCTCTTCTTCTTAAGCGAGTGTGGCCGCCATGATTTAAAATATTTCGAGCTAGTGGATTTGGGTGTTGTTCAAGCCTTTTTAAATATTTTATTGCATATTTTGTAATCACTAATGGCACATTGAGATCCTTATGAATGTTTGAGTTTTTAACATACCAGGGAGCGGCTGTGATTATTCGAAGAAGTTTATTTTGGCGCCTTTGAATTTTGTCGATATTAGAGGCCGAGGCAGTGCCCCATAGTTGAATACCGTAGCACCAGATAGGCTTTAAGATAGAGTTGTAAAGTAGAAGCTTGCAATCGAGACTAAGGACAGAATTTCTTCCAATAAGCCAATGAATTTGAATGGCTTTTAGTTTCATTTGAGTTAATTTTGCCTCTATATGGCATTTCCACGTTAATCGCCGATCCAGATGTATACCGAGATATTTAACATGCGAATGTTGAGGAATTATTTGATTATTGATTGTAATAGGGGGGCAAGATTCCCGGCGCAAGGTGAATGTTATATGTACACATTTTTGCTCATTGACCATTATCCTCCATTGTCTTAACCATATTTCTGGTTGAAATATATGATGCTGTAAGTAACGCGATGCTTCATAACGATTTTCGTGGACGCTTAGAAAAGCTGTATCGTCTGCAAATGTTGAAGTTTGTGTGTAGTTGCTTGCAGGCATGTCCGAAGTATAAATTAGGTATAATAGGGGGCCCAGGATGCTGCCTTGTGGGACTCCAGCGGCAATGGGCTGAGGTGAACTTAAGAAATTTCCTTCTTTAATAATAAATTGACGACCGACTAAGTAGCTTTCTAGCAGCTTGTGTGTGTTTGCTGGTAAATTTTGCTTCAATTTGTGTAATAAGCCTTCATGCCAGACTTTGTCAAAAGCTTGCGAAACATCGATGAAGAGTGCTGAGCAATATTTCTTTCCTTCAAATGCTTTTCTTATGACATTTACTATTCGATGAGTCTGCTCGATTGTGCTGTGTTTTCTTCTAAATCCGAACTGATGGTTTGGAATACATCTATTTTCACTTAAAATTTGTGTTAATTTTGAAACTAATAATTTCTCAAACAGCTTTGACATATTTGATAATAAGCTAATAGGTCTATAAGACTCAACTTTTGTATGATCTTTACCTGGCTTTGGTATCATGGTAACTAAGAAAACCTTCCATTTTTCAGGATAGTATTCAAGGCGTAAAATAGCATTAAAAATAAAAAGAATAATTTTCTTTGCTATGCGAGGTAGCTCCAAAAGCATTTTATTACTGATTTTATCAATACCAGGTGCCTTCTTAGTGTTTAAGTCACAAATAGCTTTTTCGATTTCTCTTATCTCAAATCTGAGGGGAATAGCTGCTCTAGCATCAACAGGTGGTAACTCGACCGCAATATTGTGAGATATATTTGGTGTAAATACGTTTTTCAAATGATTTACAAGCAGGTTTCCTTTTTCATTATCATTTCTTGCCCAACTACCATTCAAGTTTCTTAATGGTGGCTTAGATATAACTGGCCTTTTTAGATTTCTAGCTGCACGCCATAATGAGTAGTCAGATTGTGGAGTTGCATCAAGTTCCTTAAGATATTTTTCTAGAGAAGCCGTTTTCTGATTCTGTAGTAACTTTCTTAGCCTTTTTGTGCATTCTTTTAATAAAATCTTAAGTTGCGGGGATCTGTAAAGTTGCCACTCTCTTCGAACTCTCCTTTTTTCAGTCAAGAGCCGCTCGACATCTGAAGAACATATTTTATTATTTTTAATTTTTTTGGGGGTAACGCTGGAGTGTTGAACAGCTAGTTTAAGATAACTGTCAAAGTTAACAAGAGAGAGATCCACATTCTCCGGTGTACTAAGCGGAATATTTTCTGTGCAATGGGCACTGAGAAATTTTTTATATTTTAACCAATTTATTTGTGTGGCTGGCGTCGCTAAGTAACCTGACGGAAATACAATTCTATTTGGGTTCGATATAGTAACAATTGTAGGTGTGTGGTTGGATGATAATTCTAAGGAAGCTTCAACATGAATCGTTTCTGTGGGGATGTTTTTAACCACGCCAAAGTCGATAACATTGAAACTTTGAAATTTAAAAACTTCCACGATTAAAACTACTTTCTGCTATGGCAGCTATACAATGAGTAATCAAAAAATTTTCTCTAGCACCACTTCATTTTCTCAAAATAACTATATAAAAAAACTTAACGAAAATTCAAATAAGAACTTTAAATAAACTTCTTGCTGACGGTGGCGCCGCAAGATGTCAAAGGTCAATCTAATTAGACCCCAGGGCTGGAAACATCGTTGCCTTCAGTTTAGACGTAAACATATATTGTCATCCACTCAGGACCTTGCACGTTTAATTTTTTGTTTATATGTCTAATATTAACGAAAATTAATCAAAGTACCAGCTGTTCCAGATGAAAAACAAAAAATACCAACATATTTTATCCTATAGGTTATCACTCACTCAGGACCCTACACCTATAATATTATGTTTCTAAGTTCAAAATTATAGAAAATTTGAAAGTTATCACATGAAGCAAAGAAAATTAAAAAAAAAAGAAATTTAGTTTAATATATAATATATATAATTTAACTAAATGTAAAATTTGTATTTTTAATAAAATGTAAACAAATACATATACATACATACATATATCAGACTATTTGTTTTATTTTCTAATTCATAAACATAGTTTCTTTTTTTATGAAATCATATTACAAACATAAAATAAATTTATTACGAACAAATGTAGAATTCATTTGAAAAAATAAAAAGGTTTCATATTACATAAAAAAGATAATTATGAAAAGGAGCAATTAGCTGATTCTATAAAATATTAATTTAGTTATTTTGTTTTGTTTTTTTAAGAATTCTAAACACCTACACATCTGCTCAACTAATACTCAAATTTCTTTGTATTTCCAAGAAATTTTGGATGAGGACTGTTAAAAAAAAAAGCTTTATGAAATTTAAATTTGTCACGTATGTACAACTCATTTGAAAAATGTTTCATAATACATAAAAAGGACCATCCGACATGGTTGTATCTACACACACCCTACTCTTTACGAACATCCAACAAAGACCACGCATAAGGTTGCCAGACGGTCACATTTACACACACACACACACACACACACCCTACCCTTTACGAACATCCAACAAAGACCCCGCATAAGGTTGCCAGACGGTCACATTTACACACACACACACACCCTACCCTTTACGCACACCTAACAAAGAGCCCGCATAGGGTTGCCAGACGGTCACATTTACGCACACACAAACATACACAGACAATAAAAGTGGTGGAGCTTGCAAATCAGAAACCGCAAACCACAACACGATAAAGTCACAACAATATACACACAAACACGGCTTAGTGTAGCGTACCAATCGATGAACATATTAAGTTAACCAACCGACTGTAGGGTGAAAATAAAATCTTCATCGCGAATGCTCACTACGATATCGCCTTCAAGATAAGAAGGGGATAGATAGGGATAGATAGGGGATAGTTTTTACATGTAATTGTTTGCTGGGTTATGGGATGATCCCAAATTTGTATGGAAAAAGTGCTGTAAAGTCCCCCTAAACATACTACTCCTGATAGTTCACGTTGCATAGTTTGCAATGAAAAGTTTTTAGAAGGACAAGAATGTATGATAATTTCCGAATGTAATCATGTTTTCCATAGCCACTGCATTGAGATCTGTCTTTCACATTCTTTAGAATGTCCTGATTGTAAAAGGCCTTGTGCCTTATCCGAATTGAAGAAGATTAATATTCAGAACAGAAATCGACCAGTTGAACATCTAAAGCCATCTCGTGGTAAGCCTCGTGGGGCTATGGCCAAACACCATCACACAAGAAATTATGTTAAAAATTGATTTGCCGAATCTTCTCAAACTGCTTTAGTAGATTTTAGTTTGCATGAAGGAAGTGAGCCTGAGGGGCATTTAACCCCTATTCAAACCCCACCGTCAAATAACATAGTTCAGAGTGGTGGTCACAATTCTCATAATCGTAGATCAAACAATAACCAGCCAACTATAGATTATTCGCAAGTTCATCAAATTATTGAAAAAAGTGTTTCTCGGTTATTAGGCAATCTTAACTTGTTACCTAATAGATCGCAAAATACAGGTGGTCGAAACGAAATGCCACAGAATATTACCCATCTTCAACAACCAACGAGATTGCCCTGACAAAATAATAAATCCTTTCTTGATACTCGGGGTAATAGACCCATAAATATGCCGACTGATCCCAATTACACCCCAACGTCTCGAGGAAACTTTAGTAGTTTCTTTGAAGTAAATTTTGCCTTGAGATCTGATAGAATTACCTCTATCATACAAAACTGGAATATTAAGTTCGATGGTTCTGTACAGGGAATTAGCGTGGATGAATTTATATATAGAATAGGAGTATTAACTCGGGAACATTTTAATAGTGACTTTTCAATAATTTGCAAAAATCTTCACGTTTTATTAAATGGGCGAGCTAGAGAATGGTACTGGAGATACCATAAACAGGGGACACCCTGAGCTGGAATGAATAATGTGCGGCCCTTAAATATCAATACAAGGTTTTTAATCTCTTCAAAGGCCGATTGCGCTTCGGGTGTCCAAAAAAATTTACGTTTCGTCGATAAAACCTCTGTGATTGGAAATACAATAGAGGAGAAATTGCCAATAAATCTCCGGTACCAACCGGCGAGTCCGAGATATCCGCGAACCTGTTTTATATTTTAAGGTGAAGGCCAATTACGAATGGAAAGGACTTTGTCCGGGTCAGTTTTAATGCCACCCTTTCCTATAACATAGCCCAAATAATTGACCTCGGTCACACAAAATTTAGATTTTGACACGTTTAACGTTAAATTGGCCCTTTTAAATTGTTCTGCGATTCTTATCAACACAGCTAAATGTGCAGAAAAATCTTCGGACACAATAATCAACTCATCTAGATAACTAAAAACACAATTCCGTAAATCCGGGGGAACCAACTGATCCATCGCCGGCACATTGTGGACGGCGCAAACGGCATAACAACGAATTGATATAAAGGTCGACCCGGGACTATAAAGGCGGTCAATGGCTTAGATTTTTCCGATAACGTAATTTGCCAGTAGGCATCCTTTAGATCCAGCTTAGATATCAAATTTGCCTTTGGCAATCTAGAAAAAATACCCTCAATATTAGGCAATGGGTATGCATCTTTTTTCGTTACCTGGTTTACTCTTCTTGCATCTAAACATAAACGAATTTTATTGGGTTTAATTACCAGGCGCATGGGGGAACTCCATGGCGAATTTGAGGGTTCAATTACTCCTAAGGCTAGCATTCTATCAATCTCCTTGAACATAAGTTTCTCGACGGCAGGAGATACAGGATAAAATCGTTGTTTAACAGGCGCCGCATTGCCAACATCAATGTCATGTTCAATTAGTGAGGTTCGACCCAGTCCCTGCTTCTCAAAATTTGGAAATAATTTCACAACCGCAGCGAGTTGTTGGCGCTGAAATTCTGACAGAATACCGGCTGGAGTCTTGCCACTGTCGGCACAAACTATGCTGCCAAAAACCTCTGGAGCAAGATTAAATTCTTTCCAAAAATCTAAACCTAGTATCAGCCTTTGCTGAATCGAGGGCACTATTAAGATTTTCAATTTTCTACCTTGCGCCTTGAACATAACGTCAACATCTAAATAGCCTACCACTTACGTAAGAATTAAGATCTGAAAATTTCCGAAAATTCGAAAAATCACAAGAGGCTAAATATGATCTTATGCAGGAAACATTGGCCCCCGTGTCTAAAAAACCTCATTCTTGAAAAGTTAGAAATTTAACCGCTGCAAATAACGTTTATCAGAATTGCTGCTTACAATAGATTTTTTTGTTGTCATTATTTTTTATTGAATCTTCATATATTAAATATGAACTAACAATAATTAATCAAATCTTACCCTAATACATTATTTTATGTCCTGCCAGTGCCAGACAAAATTTTCTTCATCACGGTTTCTGTTCACTTACATATTTCGCTCATAAAATTGGGTAAGTGCTGCAGTGTCTCTTCTTCTTAAGCGAGTGTGGCCGCCATGATTTAAAATATTTCGAGCTAGTGGATTTGGGTGTTGTTCAAGCCTTTTTAAATATTTTATTGCATATTTTGTAATCGTAGTTTTAACTAATGGCACATTGAGATCCTTATAAATGTTTGAGTTTTAAACATACCAGGGAGCTGCTGTGATTATTCGAAGAAGTTTATTTTGGCACCTTTGAATTTTGTCGATATTAGAGGCCGAGGCAGTGCCCCATAGTTGAATACCGTAGCACCAGATAGGCTTTAAGATAGAGTTGTAAAGTAGAAGCTTGCAATCGAGACTAAGGACAGAATTTCTTCCAATAAGCCAATGAATTTGAATGGCTTTTAGTTTCATTTGAGTTGATTTTGCCTCTACATGGCATTTCCACGTTAATCGCCGATCCAGATGTATACCGAGATATTTTACATGCGAATGTTGAGGAATTATTTGATTATTGATTGTAATAGGGGGGCAAGATTCCCGGCGCAAAGTGAATGTTATATGTACGCATTTTTGCTCATTGACCATTATCCTCCATTGTCGTAACCATATTTCTAGTTGAAATATATGATGCTGTAAGTAACGCGATGCTTCATAACGATTTTCGTGGACGCTTAGAAAAGCTGTATCGTCTGCAAATGTTGAAGTTTGTGTGTAGTTGCTTGTTGGCATGTCCGAAGTATAAATTAAGTATAATAGGGGGCCCAGGATGCTGCCTTGTGGGACTCCAGCGGCAATGGGCTGAGGTGAACTTAAGAAATTTCCTTCTTTAATAATAAATTGACGACCGACTAAGTAGCTTTCTAGCAGATTGTGTGTGTTTGCTGGTAAATTTTGCTTCAATTTATGTAATAAGCCTTCATGCCAGACTTTATCAAAAGCTTGCAAAACATCGATATAGAGTGCTGAGCAATATTTCTTTTCTTCAAATGCTTTTCTTATGACATTTACTATTCGATGAGTCTGTTCGATTGTGCTGTGTTTTCTTCTAAATCCGAACTAATGGTTTGGAATACATCTATTTACACTTAAAATCGGTGTTAATTTTGAAACTAATAATTTCTCAAACAGCTTTGACATATTTGATAATAAGCTAATAGGCCTATAAGACTCAACTTTTGTATGATCTTTACCTGGCTTTTGAATCATGGTAACTAAGGAAACCTTCCATTTTTGAGGATGGTATTCAAGGCGTAAAATAGCATTAAAAATAAAAAGAATAATTTTCTTTGCTATGCGAGGTAGCTCCAAAAGCATTTTATTACTGATTTTATCAATACCAGGTGCCTTCTTAGTGTTTAAGTCACAAATAGCCTTTTCGATTTCTCTTATCTCAAATCTGAGGGGAATAGCTGCTCTAGCATCAACAGGCGGTAACTCGACCGCAATATTGTGAGATATATTTGGTGTAAATACGTTTTCAAATGATTTACAAACAGGTTTCCTTTTTCATTATCATTTCTTGCCCAACTACCATTCAAGTTTCTTAATGGTGGCTTAGATATAACTGGCCTTTTTAGATTTCTAGCTGCACGCCATAATGAGTAGTCAGATTGTGGAGTTGCATCAAGTTCCTTAAGATATTTTTCTAGAGAAGCCGTTTTCTGATTCTGCAGTAACTTTCTTAGCCTTTTTGTGCACTCTTTTAATAAAATCTTAAGTTGCGGGGATCTGTAAAGTTGCCACTCTCTTCGAACTCTCCTTTTTTCAGTCAAGAGCCGCTCGACATCTGAAGAATATATTTTATTATTTTTAATTTTTTTGGGGGTAACGCTGGAATGTTGAACAGCTAGTTTAAGATAACTGTCAAAGTTAACAATAGAGAGATCCACATTCTCCAGTGTACTAAGCGGAATACTTTCTGTGCAATGGGCACTGAGAAATTTTTTATATTTTAACCAATTTATTTGTGTGGCTGGCGTCGCTATGTAACCTGACGGAAATACAATTATATTTGGGTCCGATATAGTAACAATTGTTGGTGTGTGGTCGGATGATAATTCTAAGGAAGCTTCAACATGAATCGTTTCTGTGGGGATGCTTTTAACCACGCCGAAATCGATGACATCTGGAATTTTTTGATGATCAGTGGGCCAATATGTTGGTTGTCCGCTCGCTACCAGATTTAAATCCATTTTAGAAATTGTGTTAAATAAAACACGACGCTTTGGTGTTATAAGTCGCGACGAGGAAACAAGGTCCTAATGATTTAAAATATTTATAATATTGGTCCTCCGATATTGAAAGTCTAGGCGGGGAGTATAACGAAGAAGTTACTAGGTTTCTTTTTAATTCCTCAACGCAAATGTTCGTTGCTTGGAGATAATCTTCACGATGATCACACATTAGGTAGTGTTTGACTCGGGTTTTTATTAAAATGGCAGAACCTCCACAAGCTCTCGAGGGTCCTTGGTATCATATAGTATATAACCATTTATTTTAAACGTATTTCTTGAGGTCAAATGAGTTTCAGAAATCATCATGACATCAATTTGTTTATTTTGAAGAAAGTATTCTAGTTCATTTTTATGTTGGCGGATGCCGTTTGCGTTCCAAAAACAAATTTTTAAACAGTTCATTGTTTGTTAAGTACTACTTGCAATCACATCGATTGCATTCTAAGCATTTCCTGCATCATATTACCCATTGTGTTCGTAAAATTATTTACAGTTTGCACTTATGTTTCCATGGTTTTTTCTAAACGACTTAAATTAGAAACCGGAGTTTCATCATTACTTGGCGAGGCACCTTGTATTGGCTGATGGTTTGATTTTAGGACGTTAGCGTAAGAGGTTCTGTTATTACTAGGCTGGGGGGCTTGAATCGCAACCTGCATTTGAGGGGTATTTGTTTTTGGTCCAACCGTCTGCTTGACGATATTATATACAGGGCATCCCCTATAATTGGCAGTGTGATTACCGCCACAGTTGCTAAATTTTTTTACGTTGGGGTCGGTTTTAGACTTATCGCAAGAAACTGTACCGTGTAGTTCACCACATACTACGCAGACAGGGGGTAAGTAGCAGTATGCCTTGGTATGGCCAAATTCTTGGCAGTTTAAGCACTGAACAGGTCCATTTTTTTTTGTGCGGCTCTTCTATAGGTATTCTTCTGTAGAGAATATATTTTAAATTGTAAATAGGATGTGTTTCGTTTTTTTTAAGTTTTACGTCGCAGGGTTCAAACTCCACTCGAAAAAGTGGTTGGGGAATTTTTTCTCTATTTTTAATATTTACTACATGTTTTACCTTGAAGCCTTTTTCTTTTATTAATGTTTTAACCTCTTCTGGGTCCACACATGAGTCAATACCCTTAATCACTACCTGTAGACCTTTACTGCTTTTCAGTTGGTAGGTATAAAAGTTTTTTTTTAAGTGTTTCAAAGTTGTTTACTATTTTGCGAAAATCATTCTCATGATTGACATGTATTTTTGTCTCGTTTATACTTCCACGCTTGATGGCCGCTACGTAAAACGAATTTTCACCTATCACTGATATCAAACTCTTTATGAGCTCATTTGAATTTTGCTCCCTAAGATATATCGGGGGAGGCTTGGATGATTTAATGACGTTTGGTGCTTCAGAGGATTCATCCTCCAGAATTGCAAAACGATTTTGAGAATTTATTTTATCAAAAGATGGTACTTTTGAGGCCGAAGCAACTGCTGCAGAGGTAGGGCTGCGTCCCCGTTTAAACACTGTTATGTACCTGTCCAAACCAACTTGTACTGTAGGCTTTTGACAACTTTTTACAGGAGGGTTTTTCATTGCATTTGTGTTTGAGTTCATGGTATCATTTCCCACTAAATTTGTTTTTGACGTCACGGCAATACTTGCTGGCCTGGCAACACTTGTCACCAAATCTAGTTGTAGTTTTTTTAATGAGTCACTATCCACTGATTTTGTAAACACCGAGGGTGGTAGAGAACGTGTTCGAGTAATTGCCATAGCCGTTAAATAGTTTTTATTGTTTTGTTTTGTTTTTTTTACTACTGCAATATTTTCATTTGCATTAACTAAAACGTAAACGTTTCTTTCATTTTGTCTTAGTGTTGTTTCACTGTTCGTACTCATGCAAAGTTGTTTTTGTTTTTCACCGTTTTGCTTTGCTGTTAATATTTTTATTATTAATTGTATTACAACAACACGATAAATAAGAAATTTAAACTTAAATGTTTTTGTTCAGAATATGATACCTACATACATACATGTATGAACATTCATACGTATGTATATATTTTTACTTTTTTATTTTATTTTATCGTTTTAATTGTTCACTATTATGTGAAATAATTTAAATAACAAAATATATTATTTATTTTAAGCGTCCATTCGCTGCTGATATACTATCAGCGTCAAAATAAAGTGTACAACTGGTTTTCCAATATAAAAAGTGATATTTTAGTAAAAAAGAATACACATTTTTAAAAGTTTATTATCATTTACAAAGCTTTGGACAATGTTATTACAGTTTAAAATTAAAAATTTGAAATACTCCAAAAACAGTACAATAAAAAACAAATTAACTCCGTTTTTAACGCGCCAAAAAAAGTGTACAGTTTTAAAATACTAAGAAAAGTGAAGTGGCTAATACTTTGTTTGATTTTTTTTTTGCTTTTAGGACGGCTTCTAGTCTCTTTGTCATCGATTCCACCCATTTTAAAGTTAGCTCAGTAGACAATTTTGGCTGCTCTTCCTGCAGAATTTTATTCAGAGAGTGCTTGCTGCCAATGTTTTTTTTAATTTGTCTGTCCAAATGTTTTCAGATGTTTACTTGATTTGATGTCGAGTTAATATTGGGCTGATCCATCTGTTTTAGGACGTTTTACAAAAGCTAACCCTATCACGCTTCACTTAAGAGACTATATTTTGTCCGTTGAATTTCTTATTTCTACCTTTTATCACGTTTTTTTTTTGTCCAACTTGCTTTTGTCACTTTTTGGAGAAATGTATTTTTCACAGATGACAGCAAGCTTGAAGTCTGATCAAATTTGGTAAAGTAGAAATTTAACTTTTTATAACTACAATAACTCTTTTTATATTGGAAAACAAGCTGTACACTTTATTTTGACGCTCACAGTATGTCAAAATCAATATGATTAATTAATAGTTCTAATCGTATGCGGGGTTCAAAATACACGTCTGTATCACAACAAAGCACAAACCGAACAATAGATGACAGTATAAATTTTGAAGTAAACTTTCTATTTTTATAATATTTCCGTATTCGAAGGGTGGAACGTTTGGGTTTGTTTGAAATCTTATTAGTAAGACATGATAGATTAAAAATTTCATTTCTTTTAATCAGGTTGTTTTCCCATTTCTTATGCAAAGGTAAAATTGGATGTAGTTTTGGCAAACGGTTAGAGTTTGACAAAATTTTATTTGAGGTATTAGTCATAATTACGATATTATTATCAACGCATTTGCTAGAACCAGAGTTCACACTTATCAAAGCCGGAGAGGTAGAAGCATTAGTAGAGTCTAGTTGCAAAGTTTCATTTTTCAGGAAGGTAACATCAGGTATTAAAAGGTATTAAATTAAATTAGTGTGGCAAGGGTTTATATCTATGGGTGTTTTTGTGACTGATTTAGTGTCTGGAAGTTTTTTGACATAATTTTTCTTGAGGAGCAATTGGCACATTGTGGCTTATAAGTATTCTTCTTGCCACATCCATAACAAAAAATATTTCTGTCGCTTAGGCAATCTTCCCAAAAATTACCAACTTGATCGCAATTCCAGCATTTAACAGAATGCAATGCATTTATGGAACTTTCAGGAGGCAACACCAAATCGGTGGTTGTCTGTTCCTACACATGGTCTATTTCAGCGACTTAACGTCACAATCCCGTATAAGGTACAGATTTTAGAGAAAAATTTTTTCGAAAATAGTCATCACCTAGTAAATTTTCTCTCATTTGGACTAACTTTCTCAATTGAATAGATTGGTACATACAGTAATTCATGCCTGATCTCTGGACAAAGATTGCGAGTTAAAATTTCGGCTAACTCAGTTTCAGGGATCGGATTTTCCAAACGATATAAAAAAGAGGTTATAGCGTCATAAAATATTTCAAATGTTTCATCAGTTTTCATTTTTCTACTGCGCAATTCTTCATAAATGTCAAAGCTAGATTTAAAATCCTTGTATTGATATTTAAGGGCCGCACAAAATTCATTCCAGTCAGGGTTTCCACCTGTTTATGGTATCTCCAGTACCATTCTCTAGCTCGCCCACTTAATAACACGTGAAGATTTTTGCAAATTATTGAAAAGTCACTATTAAAATGTTCCCGAGTTAATACTCCTACTCTATATAGAAATTCATCCACGCTGATTCCCTGTACAGAGCCATCGAACTTAATGTTCCAGTTTTGTATGATAGAGGTAATTCTTTCAGATCTCAAGGCAAAATTTTCTTCAAAGGAACTACTAAAGTTTCCTCGAGACGTTGGGGTATAGTTGGGATCAGTCGGCATATTTATGGGTCTATTACCCCGTGTTGAAGTGACTTCAACAGGGTTGTGGTTTTTATAATAATAATTTCCTTTTTTTTTTTATTTTTTTTTATTTTACTTAATTGTTAACTAACCCCTTTTGCTCAATGTGACCGAGTACTTTAGTTTTTTTTATTTTCCATTTCTTTCGTTAACTGCTCAATTGGAAAATGAGTTTTTTTTTGATTTGTTCAAATACCGTTTTAAGTTCTTTTTATTTAGTATGTAAGATTACTTTGTTTAATAAACAAGCAGCAAGAAGCTGAAATACTCTTTTGAAATTAAAATCTGAACTGGCGTTTTTCTTTTTAATAAAATTTGATACAAGAAGTAAGACTCCCAGTTCTACATTTGGTCCTTCGAAAAGTCCTAGAGGAGCTAGGACTGGATATCTGGTGGAGTTTGTCCACTACTCTTGGCTGTGTTATTTGTTCAACCGTAACAACATAACCTACAATTTTTTTGACAGACAACGCGGTCTGTAAAAATCTTCCATTGGCATCCCGATCAATAGAAGATAGCGAATCCCTAACGCTACAATTGCATCAAGGCAATAATTTGTTCATCAGGCAAGAGGTCTGATGGTAAAAATCATCATCTAGCATTGCCTTTTTGAAGAAGACATCACCCACAATCATCAAGGGCATCCTACAACAACAAAGCAGTTAATTCTTAAGAGAAGTCTACTTGGCAAACACAATTGAAGACGGTAAAAACAAAAAGAAATTATTGGGTATGTATGGTATTATGTTACATTTAGTGCAATTGTGAGAGTATCTAGGAATTTACATAAAAAAGGCTTTAAATCTCGTGAAGAAATATCTACTTAATCATCCACCAATTTATTTCAACATAACCTTAAAATTATTAAATAATCACTATAGTATCATCACCGATAAAAAATACCCCATGGTACCAACACTGATTACATTTTAGTTATACACACACACAAACCTACAAAAAACAATAAGCAACCTGTCACTCTCTTTTATATTGAATTATTAATCTGCGCCAATTACTTTGTTTTGGTTTCAATCGTTCCGCTAACTCTATTATCATTAAACAGAAAAAGAAAACTGTATACGCACATACTATAACAACAACATTGCAAAAGTGCATACATTGGAATGTACAAAGAGAAGAAGAAAAATTATATACATAGTTTTTTTTCAATAGTGAGTGAGCACGCGTATCAAACTAAAATTAAATAAATTAAATTTAAATAAAATAAAAAGTTGAAGACAAAATAAATTTAACTCGTAAGAATAGAAAAAAAACAAAGTGATATTGAAAGTGACAATTTAGTATTTACAATAAAGTTAAAAGTGCCTTAAAAAGGAAAAACTTTTAAGTAAAGGAAGAAGGTGAAAAAATAGAGTAAAGATTAGCTGAGGAAAAAAGGAAAAAACAGAGGGCAATTGAATAGAAGCCAATTAGATTTTGTACAGAATTAATAGAAAAAATCGGTGAAAAAATTAAAACAAGTGAAGCTGAAAATAAAACTGAATAGATTCGGGAAAATTCTACAGGACAAAACAACAACAACAAACATAACAACAGGCTCTACAGCAGCGAAGGGCAGATAGAGAACACTGAATAAAAGAGAGCAAATTAGTTGATTTACACTTAGAGAAATTCTTGAAAAGTTTTTCAAACTGTATGTAAATTTGCAAAACAAAAAAAAAAAAAAAGTTAAGTAAAAATATTATTATTATATAATTCATCAAGTTTTCCTTAACGGTAAAATATATATATCCATATTGTCACCTGAAATCGAAAAGACCGTGAGCAAAAACTTCAAAATGTGTACTATTTATATGTAAATATGCAAAAAAAAAGGAATTCAATAAAAATAAACTGGATTATTATATAATTCATCATCCCACATGATTGCTGAAAAGTTTTTAAAACAAGCTGAAAAAACATACATAAGCACAGCTTGATCACAACACAATAAATATATTGCCAGTGTAAAACTACGAAATTGCAAAATTGGCCAAAATAACAACATGCGCAACAGTCCTGCTTTGTTGAAATTTATTAAGCAACTGAATACAATTTTACTTTTTTTACTTCTGTTGTATTTGTTTTTCGGGTTGCCTTTGTTTCTGTTTATGCATGAAACAATGACTTCAAGATTTTCAGTTTGTGGGCAGTAGTAAATGAGCGAAAACAACATCACACAAACACGTGTGTGTGTTATACGGTAAATTTTTTCACATTCTGATTTCAATGTAAATATTGTTGTTTGTTCTTTTTTTAACTGCTAAAAAATAGTTTTTTATTTATTTTCTCTATTTTAAAAGTAGTATAATAAAACCAGTGTATGGTATGTTTTGGGGATTTTAAGGAATACCTTAGTAGTACAATTTTTGCATTTTTAGCAGCTCTGGTAAAAAAAAAACACGATGAGTAAATGTAAAAACCCGAAAAACTTCGTAATCCAGGCAAACCAGCGCCCACCGCTGCTCTACAGCAACAACAATGGCAGGCATAAGAAAGCCACAATTTGATTTCAGCGAAAAGAAAACTGTAAGTTGAAAAAAAAGTTTTTTTAATAATCGGGGCTGTAATTGTGTGTGTATAAATAATATAAAGTGAGTTAGAGGAAAATATTTTTTATAGAGAGTAGTGTTGGTAAACGTTCATAAATTACCAAGCATAATACTACGAAAAATTAAAACATTAAGGCGGTCCATGAAAGTAAATGTGAAAAATTCTACTCGAAATAAAATTTTATTTTGGTTTAAAGGATTTCTTTAATATTACGGTGGTGTAGGAAAATAAAATACGAGGCCCGCAAAATAATTAATTTAAATAAATAAAATAAATGAATAAGATAAATATTTATTTTGAGGTGAGAGCGAAAAATTTTCGTAATAAATAAAGATTTTTTAATTTTGGCAACTTCAATTAGTTTTTCGGAAATTGAAAATTAATAAGGCGGCGCTGCAAAAGGTTATTACTGCAAAAGGTGACCATTCTGCATTTATTCTGTGAATTAATTATTTTCTGGGGAATTTAAAGGAGTTTTTTCGTTTTGATTTGAGACTTAAGTGTGTGAACTTAAAGCTTCAAAATGGCCGCCAAGAGGAAATGCAAGTATGATATTCAACAACTTGCTAGTTTTTGCAACAATTTCAACAAAATACCTACAGAAAATTTAACAACTTCATTATTGGAAGTAAAGTTGACAGAATTAGAAAGAAGGTGGTTGATGAATTCATAATAAATGATGAAAAAGTAAAAGAAGAGGAAGATCTTCATGATGAGGTTTCTCTTAAATATGAAGAGGTTAGTGAACAGTGCCAGGTTTTAAAAGCCAGAATATTAGACATGGTAAAGGCCAACGCCCCTGAAAATAAAAAATCAGTTTCACGGCAATCATCGCTAAAGCTACCACCGGTGGAAATTCAAACTTTTGAAGGCGGATTTAATGAATGGCCAGCGTTTCGGGACATGTTTCTGGCAGTAGTAGGAAATGAGCCTTCAGTAGCTCCAGCCCATAAATTGTATTACTTGCACAGCAAAACGAGGGGGGAGGCCTACCAACTCATAAAAGATTATGAGTTAGTAGATTCTAATTTTGAATTAGCATGGAAGGCATTGAAAAATAAATACGAAAATAAACGAATTTTGATAAATAACCAAATCAGGAAGATTTATGGCATTCAGTCCCCTCCAACCGAAACTTTAAAATTTTTGAGGTCACTTAAGAATACCGTAAGTGATGGGTTGACTATAATGAGATCATTTTAGGTAGAAATTCCTAGTAATTACCCGTTTCTAATGCACATCTGTACTTCAAAATTACCAGAAGAAACTTCACGTGCTTGGGAAATATCATTAAGTAATCACAAGGAATTACCTACTTGGGATCAACTTAGTAAGTTTCTAAACGAAAGAATTGAGACGTTAGAAACATTTACTAATTTACGTAAGCCGACTACCAGAGAAGCTGGTACCTCTAAGTCGCAAAGTTTTCTTACGCAAGAAAAAGTTCACAACAATAATTTTAGTTGCAAAAAGTGCAAACAGAATCATCCGCTTAAATTCTGTAAACATTTTAAGTCGTTGACGGTACAAGAGCGTATAAAATTTGTATATGCTAACAAAAACTGTGCCAACTGTTTATCGAACAGTCACTTTAAATCGAAATGTTCAAGTACAAGGAATTGCTCTCGATGCAACCAAAGGCATCATACCTTGCTACATTTAGATAAAACAGAAAGGGGTGAAAGTTATCCTCCTCAAACTACACCCTCGCAACCTCATCAACGAGATGATGAAACGCCATCTGTGTCAGGCACTCAAGAGAATTCAGATCTACAAACTGCGCGAAACGTGCCAGGTCCAGTCACCGAACAAACTCAAACATATTTTTCGCAACACAGGGGTACAACAATTTTACCCACCGCTTCAGTAAAAGTACAACATGAAGGTGAATTCTTTACTATAAGGGCATTGTTAGACGCGGGATCGGAAACAAGTTTCATCTCGAAACGTCTTCAACAAAATCTTGCTTTGTCATTGGAGGCTCAAACCTTTCAAGTATCTGGTCTCGGTGGCACAATAGTAGGCAAATATACCGGCATATGCTCCGTTACATTTCGGTCCCGGATATCAGATTTTAAGATACAAATAAGGGCAATTGTGGTTCCTAATCTGACGCATTTTTTGCCTTCTAGGCCAATCCGAACTTTCAATTTAGAAGAAATTAAAGCCCTGAAATTGGCTGACCCCAATTTCTTTAAGCCAGCTGCCGTAGACATGATTATCGGTAGTGATTACTTGCCATTTATTAATTTACCTGGGGTAAAAGCTAATATCGGAAAAAGTCTAGAGGCAAGAGAGTCCCACTTCGGGTGGTATTTATCGGGTCGTGAGCCAGTCTCAGAAATTAGAGCCTTCCATACAACCGTATCGTCCTCAGTTGATGTAGCACTGCATGAGCAGCTACGAAAATTTTGGGAGATAGAAGAGGCTGAAAAAACTTGCCTACAATCCGATGAAGATGTCTATTGCGAAGACTTTTTTAAGCAGACCACTCGTCGTCAATCTGATGGGCGTTACATAGTTCGACTCCCATTCAAGAAAAACTTTCCAGATGAAGTATTCTTAGGCCCTTCAAGAAACATAGCATTGGCACAATACTACAGAATGGAAAAAACCTTAGAGAAGAATCCAGGTCTTAAGAAAGAATACGAAAAAGTTCTTCAAGAATACTTAGATTTAGGCCACATGGAAAAGGTAGTTAGCATAGAACCTAAGCAAGAAATCCATTCGGCGTTTTTCCTCCCACACCACGCAGTTGTAAAACCTGAAAGTAAATCCACAAAGGTGCGTGTGGTCTTCAATGCCTCGAAAAATACGGGAAGCGGATTCTCCCTGAACGATGTCTTATACCAAGGCCCTACGCTACAAGCAGATCTGATGCAGGTCATTCTACGCTGGCGAAACTATAAATACGTGTTTACAGGAGATATCCAGAAGATGTACCGTCAGATTTTGGTCCATGAAGACGATCGTCCGTATCAAAGAATTTTGTTTCGTAATGTTGCGAATGAAGCTGTAAAAACGTTTCAATTGAAAACTGTAACATTTGGAGTCAATTGCGCGCCATTTTTAGCGATAAGGACTCTACATGAGCTCAGTAAAGATTCTCGAGGTATGTGTCCTAGAGCCTCAACAATTTTAAAAGATGAAGTCTACGTGGATGATATCCTTAGCGGTGGTCACACTTTTGAAGAAGTCAGGCTCAAGCAAAGTTTTAAAGTCTGCTGGATTTCCATTGAAGAAAATCACAGCCAATAATATTTTAGCACTCGAACACTTATCCAGTGAAGATCTTTTAGATCGCGATTTTTTGAAGTTTGATGAAGCCAGCACCACTAAGACTCTAGGTATCCGATGGAATGCGTCATTGGACTCGTTTTACTATGAAATTCAACATATTGAAATCACATCCTCCACAACAAAAAGAAAGATCTTGTCAATTATTGCCAGATTATTTGACCCTCTCGGTTGGCTAGGCCCTATTGTGATTATTGCGAAACTGCTCATGCAAGAGTTGTGGCAGGAAAAATCCGACTGGGATAAGGGCGTCACTCCACTAATACTTAATAAATGGAACACATTTTTGAAAAATTTCTCTTATATTGAAAATATAAAAATTCCAAGGTGGGTAGACTTTTCACCTCAACGCAATGTACAGCTACATGGCTTCTGCGACGCCTCAGAGAAGGCATATTGTGGCTCCTGTATACGCACATACTATAACAACAACATTGCAAAAGTTATATACATAGTTTTTTTTCAATAGTGAGTGAGCACGCGTATCAAACTAAAATTAAATAAATTAAATTTAAATAAAATAAAAAGTTGAAGACAAAATAAATTTAACTCGAAAGAATAGAAAAAAAACAAAGTGATATTGAAAGTGACAATTTAGTATTTACAATAAAGTTAAAAGTGCCTTAAAAAGGAAAAACTTTTAAGTAAAGGAAGAAGGTGAAAAAATAGAGTAAAGATTAGCTGAGGAAAAAAGGAAAAAACGGAGGGCAATTGAATAGAAGCCAATTAGATATTGTACAGAATTAATAGAAAAAATCGGTGAAAAAATTAAAACAAGTGAAGCTGAAAATAAAACTGAATAGATTCGGGAAAATTCTACAGGAAAAAACAACAACAACAAACATAACAACAGGCTCTACAGCAGCGAAGGGCAGATAGAGAACACTGAATAAAAGAGAGCAAATTAGTTAATTTACACTTAGAGAAATTCTTGAACGGTAAAATATATATATCCATATTGTCACCTGAAATCGAAAAGACCATGAGCAAAAACTTCAAAATGTGTACTATTTATATGTAAATATGCAAAAAAAAAGGAAGTCAATAAAAATAAACTGGATTATTATATAATTCATCATCCCACATGACTGCTGAAAAGTTTTTAAAACAAGCTGAAAAAACATACATAAGCACAGCTTGATCACAACACAATAAATATATTGCCAGTGTAAAACTACGAAATTGCAAAATTTGCCAAAATAACAACATGCGCAACAGTCCTGCTTTGTTGAAATTTATTAAGCAACTGAATACAATTTTACTTTTTTTACTTCTGTTGTATTTGTTTTTCGGGTTGCCTTTGTTTCTGTTTATGCATGAAACAATGACTTCAAGATTTTCAGTTTGTGGGCAGTAGTAAATGAGCGAAAACAACATCACACAAACACGTGTGTGTGTTATACGGTAAATTTTTTCACATTCTGATTTCAATGTAAATATTGTTGTTTGTTCTTTTTTTAACTGCTAAAAAATAGTTTTTTATTTATTTTCTCTATTTTAAAAGTAGTATAATAAAACAAGTGTATGGTATGTTTTGGGGATTTTAAGGAATACCTAAGTAGTACAATTTTTGCATTTTTAGCAGCTCTGGTAAAAAAAAACACGATGAGTAAATGTAAAAACCCGAAAAACTTCGTAATCCAGGCAAACCAGCGCCCACCGCTGCTCTACAGCAACAACAATGGCAGGCATAAGAAAGCCACAATTTGATTTCAGCGAAAAGAAAACTGTAAGTTGAAAAAAAAGTTTTTTTAATAATCGGGGCTGTAATTGTGTGTGTATAAATAATATAAAGTGAGTTAGAGGAAAATATTTTTTATAGAGAGTAGTGTTGGTAAACGTTCATAAATTACCAAGCATAATACTACGAAAAATTCTACTCGAAATAAAATTTTATTTTGGTTTAAAGGATTTCTTTAATATTACGGTGGTGTAGGAAAATAGAATACGAGGCCCGCAAAATAATTAATTTAAATAAATAAAATAAATGAATAAGATAAATATTTATTTTGAGGTGAGAGCGAAAAATTTTCGTAATAAATAAAGATTTTTTAATTTTGGCAACTTCAATTAGTTTTTCGGAAATTGAAAATTAATAAGGCGGTGCTAAGGTAAAATTTTGGCAACCAATATTTTTTGGAAATATTTATTACTGCAAAAGGTGACCATTCTACATTTATTCTGTGAATTAATTATTTTCTGGGGAATTTAAAGGAGTTTTTTCGTTTTGATTTGAGACTTAAGTGTGTGAACTTAAAGCTTCAAAATGGCCGCCAAGAGGAAATGCAAGTATGATATTCAACAACTTGCTAGTTTTTGCAACAATTTCAACAAAATACCTACAGAAAATTTAACAACTTCATTATTGGAAGTAAAGTTGACAGAATTAGAAAGAAGGTGGTTGATGAATTCATAATAAATGATGAAAAAGTAAAAGAAGAGGAAGATCTTCATGATGAGGTTTCTCTTAAATATGAAGAGGTAAGTGAACAGTGCCAGGTTTTAAAAGCCAGAATATTAGACATGGTAAAGGCCAACGCCCCTGAAAATAAAAAATCAGTTTCACGGCAATCATCGCTAAAGCTACCACCGGTGGAAATTCAAACTTTTGAAGGGGGATTTAATGAATGGCCAGCGTTTCGGGACATGTTTCTGGCAGTAGTAGGAAATGAGCCTTCAGTAGCTCCAGCCCATAAATTGTATTACTTGCACAGCAAAACGAGGGGGGAGGCCTACCAACTCATAAAAGATTATGAGTTGGTAGATTCTAATTTTGAATTAGCATGGAAGGCATTGAAAAATAAATACGAAAATAAACGAATTTTGATAAATAACCAAATCAGGAAGATTTATGGCATTCAGTCCCCTCCAACCGAAACTTTAAAATTTTTGAGGTCACTTAAGAATACCGTAAGTGATGGGTTGACTATAATGAGATCATTTTAGGTAGAAATTCCTAGTAATGACCCGTTTCTAATGCACATCTGTACTTCAAAATTACCAGAAGAAACTTCACGTGCTTGGGAAATATCATTAAGTAATCACAAGGAATTACCTACTTGGGATCAACTTAGTAAGTTTCTAAACGAAAGAATTGAGACGTTAGAAACATTTACTAATTTACGTAAGCCGACTACCAGAGAAGCTGGTACCTCTAAGTCGCAAAGTTTTCTTACGCAAGAAAAAGTTCACAACAATAATTTTAGTTGCAAAAAGTGCAAACAGAATCATCCGCTTAAATTCTGTAAACATTTTAAGTCGTTGACGGTACAAGAGCGTATAAAATTTGTATATGCTAACAAAAACTGTGCCAACTGTTTATCGAACAGTCACTTTAAATCGAAATGTTCAAGTACAAGGAATTGCTCTCGATGCAACCAAAGGCATCATACCTTGCTACATTTAGATAAAACAGAAAGGGGTGAAAGTTATCCTCCTCAAACTACACCCTCGCAACCTCATCAACGAGATGATGAAACGCCATCTGTGTCAGGCACTCAAGAGAATTCAGATCTACAAACTGCGCGAAACGTGCCAGGTCCAGTCACCGAACAAACTCAAACATATTTTTCGCAACACAGGGGTACAACAATTTTACCCACCGCTTTAGTAAAAGTACAACATGAAGGTGAATTCTTTACTATAAGGGCATTGTTAGACGCGGGATCGGAAACAAGTTTCATCTCGAAACGTCTTCAACAAAATCTTGCTTTGTCATTGGAGGCTCAAACCTTTCAAGTATCTGGTCTCGGTGGCACAATAGTAGGCAAATATACCGGCATATGCTCCGTTACATTTCGGTCCCGGATATCAGATTTTAAGATACAAATAAGGGCAATTTTGGTTCCTAATCTGACGCATTTTTTGCCTTCTAGGCCAATCCGAACTTTCAATTTAGAAGAAATTAAAGCCCTGAAATTGGCTGACCCCAATTTCTTTAAGCCAGCTGCCGTAGACATGATTATCGGTAGTGATTACTTGCCATTTATTAATTTACCTGGGGTAAAAGCGAATATCGGAAAAAGTCTAGAGGCAAGAGAGTCCCACTTCGGGTGGTATTTATCGGGTCGTGAGCCAGTCTCAGAAATTAGAGCCTTCCATACAACCGTATCGTCCTCAGGTGATGTAGCACTGCATGAGCAGCTACGAAAATTTTGGGAGATAGAAGAGGCTGAAAAAACTTGCCTACAATCCGATGAAGATGTCTATTGCGAAGACTTTTTTAAGCAGACCACTCGTCGTCAATCTGATGGGCGTTACATAGTTCGACTCCCATTCAAGAAAAACTTTCCAGATGAAGTATTCTTAGGCCCTTCAAGAAACATAGCATTGGCACAATACTACAGAATGGAAAAAACCTTAGAGAAGAATCCAGGTCTTAAGAAAGAATACGAAAAAGTTCTTCAAGAATACTTAGATTTAGGCCACATGGAAAAGGTAGTTAGCATAGAACCTAAGCAAGAAATCCATTCGGCGTTTTTCCTCCCACACCACGCAGTTGTAAAACCTGAAAGTAAATCCACAAAGGTGCGTGTGGTCTTCAATGCCTCGAAAAATACGGGAAGCGGATTCTCCCTGAACGATGTCTTATACCAAGGCCCTACGCTACAAGCAGATCTGATGCAGGTCATTCTACGCTGGCGAAACTATAAATACGTGTTTACAGGAGATATCCAGAAGATGTACCGTCAGATTTTGGTCCATGAAGACGATCGTCCGTATCAAAGAATTTTGTTTCGTAATGTTGCGAATGAAGCTGTAAAAACGTTTCAATTGAAAACTGTAACATTTGGAGTCAATTGCGCGCCATTTTTAGCGATAAGGACTCTACATGAGCTCAGTAAAGATTCTCGAGGTATGTGTCCTAGAGCCTCAACAATTTTAAAAGATGAAGTCTACGTGGATGATATCCTTAGCGGTGGTCACACTTTTGAAGAAGTCAGGCTCAAGCAAAGTGAGCTCACTGAAGTTTTAAAGTCTGCTGGATTTCCATTGAAGAAAATCATAGCCAATAATATTTTAGCACTCGAACACTTATCCAGTGAAGATCTTTTAGATCGCGATTTTTTGAAGTTTGATGAAGCCAGCACCACTAAGACTCAGGTATCCGATGGAATGCGTCATTGGACTCGTTTTACTATGAAGCTCAACATATTGAAATCACATCCTCCACAACAAAAAGAAAGATCTTGTCAATTATTGCCAGATTATTTGACCCTCTCGGTTGGCTAGGCCCTATTGTGATTATTGCGAAACTGCTCATGCAAGAGTTGTGGCAGGAAAAATCCGACTGGGATAAGGGCGTCACTCCACTAATACTTAATAAATGGAACACATTTTTGAAAAATTTCTCTTATATTGAAAATATAAAAATTCCAAGGTGGGTAGACTTTTCACCTCAACGCAATGTACAGCTACATGGCTTCTGCGACGCCTCAGAGAAGGCATATTGTGGCTCCTTATATATAAGAACGGAGAGCTCAGAAGGCCATATAAGTAGTCACCTGTTAGTTGCAAAAACAAAGGTTGCCCCGATAAAAAAGACTACAATTCCTAAGCTCGAGCTCTGCGGAGCTCTTTTACTTGCAAAACCAATGAGAAATGTTGTCTTGAACTGTAACTTCACTTACGAATTATTCCTGTGGACAGATTCATCCATAGTGCTAGGATGGTTACAAAAACCGACAAACAGTTTAAAAACCTTTGTCGCAAATCGAGTTGCGCAAATCTCAAACATTGTTAGCCTAAATCATTGGAAACACATTAAAAGTGAAGAAAATCCTGCAGATTTAGGCACAAGAGGTTGTTCTCCTCAGGAGCTAACGGACAACAAATTATGGTGGAACGGGCCCCCCTGGCTTATTAGACCGAAAGATCTTTGGCCGACACCACGCACTTTTGACCCAACAGATTTGGAAATCAAACAAGTAAAAAATTTTCATCTAGAAGCCCAGTATAAAGACCTTCTTGAAGGTTTCTCCTCCTTTGAAAAGGCAATACGAATCATGTGTTATTGTATACGATTTAAAAATCGTCTTCTCAAGAAACCATTTTCAACAGAAAAATTTATAACATCGGATGAAATTGTCAAAATGAAAACTAGGCTTATCTCCATAGCGCAAAGAATCTACTACGATTGAGAGTTCCAGTGTATGCAAGATAAGAAACCTATAAGTCGAAAAAGCCGATTACTAACCTTAAACCCGTTTCTCGACAGATCTGGTATAATGCGAGTAGGCGGCAGACTAACTAATGCCGGATTGAGTTATGAAGAACGCCATCCGATTATTATTCCAGAGGGATCCGCCTTTGCAAAACTCCTGGTTGATTTTACACATCGGATTCTGCTGCACGCCGAACATCACATTATGCTGCGAGCTATTAGGCGAGCTATCGCCACCACCTGGATAACTATCTTGCCGCGATGTGGTGGCTTAAATGCTGGCTGTAGTGAATGTCTTGTAACTTGAGTCGGCAAATTCTAGCCGGGACAAGTTGGAAGGTATTTGCTTTAAGGCCAGCACGACTAAGGGTTATCCATCCTCCCATCCCCCATCCCATTACCTATGATCCTATCAATCCCCCTTTATTTCCCATTCCCCCACTTTTAAGGTCAAGGTGGTTGATAGCAGTGCCGAGGACCTGAATGGCTGGTTAGTGGTTAAAGAAACCGGTCGCGAACAGCTTCCCTCTGGCGCCGATGGCAAGGGTCAGTTGTAACTTGGCCTAGTCCGTGCAAGCCGTCACTGCGCGAGACGGTCCTTTTCTTTACGGCTTACTCGTGGGACCAAAAAACTGGACAAATTTACAAAAAAAACCAAGGACGCGACTCTAAGAGTCGATGCAGGGAATATCTCTGACAACTCGGCAGTTTCGGTGTCAGATCCAGACGCCGATTGGCTGAGTATCTACAGAGATATTCTTGAGCAAGAAGGTCAGTTATTGACAGAACTGACAGAGACAAGCGGGACGAACGACCCCCCAGTCGCTTCCCCGTCTCGAACAGGGGTCTCGGAAAGACTCGATGGTCTAGCTCTGGGATCTGATGATGAGCATGAAATTACAATGATTTCAGCTCATGATCAGGACCATAGGGCCGGGCCATCGGCTCCTGAGGTCACACTCGAGATAGGGAGCGGAGTAGTGGGTGGATCAAAACCCATTGTTCGGCAGGATGCGACAGAACAGGTCGCATCAGAAGGCCGAACGAGTCTTGAAAAAGCCAAGAGTGGTGTAAGGGCCTCCTTAGCCTTTCTAGAAAAGATAGCTAAGAAAGACTCCTCACTACACGATGGGCGGGATAGGCACTTGCTGAGGAAGCACCGAAAGAACGTTGCCAGATTCGAACGAATCCACGGATCTGTCGGTGATATCCTAGGCATTCCCTATCCTGCGGGATACACAGCAAGGGCTGCTGAGGGCTCAAATGTCAGTATGGACAACGAACCCTCAGTAACCCCTGCTGATGAATCCTCCAATAATGGAACGGGAAGTAAGAAAGGGGGTACAGAATCAACACCTGGTTCTCTAAACCGAGACAGTACGGTCACGGATAAGGGAACCAAGCCTGATGATGGACCACCCTCTACTAGCTGCGCGATGAGGACTGGTAAAGTTTTGATAATCTCCGACAGTCCCCCCCTAAGGGAGGTCACAAAGGGGATTACTGAGAAATACCAGCCAACATCTGCAGGGAAATCGGGTGATCACCGACAGAGCTCTGCTAAGGCCCCCAAAAAGGGGGTATTTAAGAGACTTAGGTCTAGTGATGACCAGAAATCCCCAGCGGCCAAAAGGAAGGATCCCCGAAAGGAGATCACCAAGAGGGCTGGTTCCAGAGAGGAACAACCCTCTACGTCAAAGAAGCTAAGGGAGTCGTCAGGTAAGGACGGTATTCTAGCAGCTGTCATTGATCGTATGGATCCCGATGGAAGGATCAGTGTCGAGAAATGGCAGGTGCTAGAAAACAAACTACTCGACGAAATCTTTAGCGTCAAAGGAAGGCCGGACGAAGTATCGTTCAAAGGGGCTGACTGGATAAGAGGTGTCAAAACTGTCAGTTGCGGCAATCAAAAAACCTTTGAGTTTTTAAAGGCTGCAATCGGCAGGTGTGGCAGCGCTTATCCAGAAGCCAAATTGGACGTCATACTCGCGTCTGAGTTGCCATTAAGGCCGGTAGTCACTGTATGGATTCCTCCACCTATAAAACCGGTGGAGGTCATACTGGGGTTACTGGCCAATCAGAACAATGGGCTCTTTACAGGCCAGTGGAAGATGATAGCTTCACTGGGTTGTAAGGAGAACCAAGGAAGAGATTTCAGGTTCGCAGTAGACCGGGAATCTCTGAAAAAACTGAAGTCAATGGGAGGGGTTGCTGTATTCGGGTTAGGGTCTATCAGATTTAGGTTTCCTAAAAATGATAAACCCTAAGAGGCTGAGAGTGGTGCAGATAAACTTGCACCACTGTGAAGCGGCCTCAACCGAATTAGTAACCCACCTCATTGACAACAATGTAGACGTGGCTTTAATCCAAGAGCCCTGGATTAACAAAAACCGGGTAGTTGGATTAAAGATCACGGGGTATACCTTGTTCGTATCCCGCTCTGATGAGAAGGTACGGACTTGTATACTGGCGAGAACTGAACATAAATTTATGATTTCTCATTCTTTCAGTAATGGAGACCTCACGGTTGTGACAGGGGAAGCCAAGGACAAAACGGCCCTGGTACTGGCATCGGCATACTTGCCATATGAAGCTGCCGATCCACCTGGGGAAAAAGTGCGAGAGTTGGTGGAGCCCTCGGGCAGAAGCGGCTCGAGGCTGGTACTAGGATGTGACGCCAATGCACACCATTCCCAATGGGGTAGTGCCGACATCAACAAAAGAGGTGAGTCTATGTTTGATTTTATTGTTGCCAGCAATCTTTTTATCTGTAACAGGGGGAATACGCCAACGTTCAGAACTAGGGATAGAGAGGCAGTGATAGATATAACATTGACGAACTGTAGGGAATTAGTAGAGGACTGGAGGGTGGCTTTGGATTTTTCCTTCTCTGATCATAGTCGTCTGTCCTTTAGTCTAATGTTTGAGAGGTCGAAAAGGTGTCCATATAGGAATCCGAGAAGGACGGATTGGGATTCGTTTTCGGGACTAGTGCAACGGAACCTTAGGGTTACACGGAACTGGGGGTCGACTCCGGCCGGTGTGGAGCAACTGGTAAACACCTTCACGGGGGTATTGACCAGTAGCTATGAGCGATCCTATCCGTTAAATTTTCCGGGCAGGCGTACACAGCCAAGATGGTGGACAGACGAGTTGAAAACTCAAAGGTCCACCGTCAGAAGGCTGTTCAATAGGGCGAAGTATACGCGCAGGGATGAGGATTGGAGTAACTTCAAGTTGAGTTACGGGAGGTATAAGAGAGATATTAGAAGGGCGAAAAGGGACTCGTGGATTAAGTTTAGCGAGTCAGTTGAATCTGTGAATGAGATGTCTAGGTTCAGAAGAATTTTATCTAAGGACCCTGTAGTCCCTGGATTTATTCAGAGATCGGACGGCTCATGGACGGAATCTGGCTCTGAATCTCTCTGTCTGCTTATGGAGACTCACTTTCCGGGGTGTGTGGATCCTGGGTCGGGGGAACAGGCTGTATGTGGTGACCCCTTCTCTGGTTCGGGCTCAGGCGGTGAGGAAAGGGAGACGGTGGGGGACATGATTACCTTGGATAAGGTAACATGGGCGGTAAATACCTTTGGGTCCTACAAATCGGCGGGGCCAGATGGTATATTTCCGGCGATGTTACAGAATATCGGGAAATCATCACTCCTGTTGTTGGTGGAACTGTTTAGGGTATGTGTGCTGAACGGGTAGAACCGGTCACTCTAAACCCAAGGATTTTAGACCAATCAGCTTGTCGTCTTTTCTCTTGAAGGCGTTGGAAAGACTGATTGATCTACATCTGAGGACGAAGATTGACGCCGGCATCGTCAGCGGCGCTCAACACGCCTACCTTAAAGGAAGACCTGTTGAGAGTGCGTTGCATGATGTGGTTGGTTATGTGGAGCGGGGTTTGCGAACCAGGGAATACACCCTGGCGGCATTCCTTGACATAGAGGGCGCCTTTAACAATTTGAGGATAGAGGCCATAAGGCAGGCACTGATTGACCTAAGGGTTCCGTTGTTCTTGGTCGAGTGGATAACTATGATGCTTAGCAGCAGAGTTATTCACTCGGACTGGGGAAACGAGCGCTTAAGGAAATCGGTGACTAGAGGGACCCCACAGGGAGGAGTTCTCTCTCCCTTATTGTGGCTCTTGGCCGTCAATGTCGTTCTGAGACGTTTTGACAGAATGGGTCAGAAGGTCGTAGCCTACGCGGATGATGTGGTGATATTGGTGTCGGGCAAGTTTCTGCCGACAATTAGCGACATCATGCAAGGGGCGCTGGGCGAACTGGCGGCATGGGCAAGTGACAAGGGACTGGGAGTAAATCCGGAGAAGACGGAGTTGGTTCTTTTCACTAGGAGGTACAAGGTGGAGGAGTTTAGACTGCCGGTACTAGGAGGAGTGGAGCTTGGACTATCTGATAGTGCTAAGTATCTGGGGGTTTTTCTGGACAGCAAGCTGTCATGGGGTAGGAATACTCAGGAGAGACTCAAAAGGGGTCTCAATGCTTACTATGCTTGCAGATCATCGATAGGTAGGAGCTGGGGACTCCGGCCGTCAGTGGTGGGATGGCTGTACACTTCGGTGGTTAGACCCATTCTTACGTATGGATGCTGTGTTTGGTGGGAGTCATTGAGATTGGCAAGTCGTAGGAACCTTCTTTCTAAGGCTCAGAGGTGTGCTTCAATTGGCATGACAGGTGCCTTGAGAAGTACTCCTCAGGCTGCCCTGGATGTCATTCTACATCTTCTGCCCATTGAGCAGTATGTGATGGGAATGGCGGCCAGGAGCATTCTTAGACTGAGGGAGTTAGGACTTACGAGGAATGAGACTCAGGGTCACTCACGGATCCTGGGTGAGATTGAGGCTGGTGGCTATTGCCTGGGACCGCCGGGATCCACTGATTATGTTAGCACCAGTTTGGATTTTGGTCGGTTGCCAGAGGTAATAATGCCCTCTGGGGAGAGCTGGTCGGGAAGGGGCAGATTATTTGGTGGATTTGCTATTTTCACTGATGGCTCGAAGATGAGGGGCACGGGTGCAGGGGTCTACATTAAGGATCTGAACATAAGAAGGTCATATAGGCTTCCTGACGACTGCAGTGTTTTTCAAGCGGAGGTTCTGGGGGTCTGGAGGGCCGTGGAACTGATGAGGGACAACATTGATAGGGGCTCGGAGGTCACTATATATGTGGACAGCCAGGCGGCTCTTATGGCCGTAAGGGGCTGTTATGTGAACTCCAGGCTAGTTGATGAGTGTAGGAGGGCTCTGAGGGGAGCCTTAGGGGAGTATCTGCTAAGGTTATGCTGGGTGCCGGGTCATTGCGATATAGGCGGCAATGAGATTGCTGATGAGTTGGCAAGACAGGGCTCAGAGATGGAGGATCCTGACAGTGTGGAGGCGGTTAGGCCTCCATTGGGCTTCTATTTTGGTAGAATTAGGGAATGGATACTGAGCGTGACCAATCGGACCTGGGGGAGCCGAACGGCCTGTCGGGTATCACGGACACTGTGGCCGGTGCTTAGGAAGTCCGATTCGGTGTCGCTGTTGGGCAGGAGCAGGGTCTGCGTTAGGACCATGATAGGAATTATCACGGGCCACTGTATGATAGGCAGGATGAGGATGGGATCCGACTTGTCGGATATATGCAGGTTGTGCGAGGACCCTGAGGACTTGGAGTCAGTTGAGCACTTTCTGTGCCACTGTCCCAGGTTGCAGGGTAGCAGGTTGAGGTGGCTGGGCAGTAGATTCCTGGGCGAATTAGGGGATGTCTCGGGTTGCGGACTCGAGAATCTGATAGGATTCGTAATGGGGATGGCCTGGCTGCGCGAGGGGAGACTGGGTGCTAACCGCACGTAGGGCGGATTTGGTTTAAGTGGGATTTCTCTCGGGGTTGGTCCTTTACCTTCTTTTCTTTCCTTTCTTTTCTACCTATCTTTCGGATCTGTCTTATGCTTTTGCTGCTTACTTCACCTACTTTATACCTTCTTAGCTATCTCTAATTAAGGCGTCACAATGGACCATATTGGTCTCTGGGTGAAGGTGTGAAGGAAACTTCACACCGGCCTTTCTACCTACCTACCTACCTACCTATCAGGCAAGGCTTTTATATCCCTAGCCTTAAAAATCTTGTGCGTAAATGTATTCGCGGATGCAGGACGTGCACCATCTACAAACATAAGGTCAACAATCAAATCATGGCGTCGCTCCCCCCTGAACGAGTCAACTTTTCCTTACCATTTACATATACGGGAGTGGACTTTGCTGGCCCATTCAACATAAAATCCTCCACCTTGAGAAATGCTAAAATTCTTAAGGGATACGCAGCGGTTTTCGTTTGCTTCTCGACTCGTGCTGTACATTTAGAAAGTTGTTCAGATCTCTCCACTGATGCCTTTTTGGCCTGTTTTGATCGATTTGTGGGGAGAAGAGGACTTCCAAAGACCATGTTTTCGGATAATGGCAGAAATGTCCTAGGGGCAAGTAGCGTGCTTTTGAAATGCCATAATGAATTTTTAAAATCAACAGAAAAGGCTTTGGCTCAAAAATATGGGGCTCGTGTAGTCTTGGGCTTAATCGTTCATTTAGGTGACTTTTCATTAGAGTTCATTTAAAAAAAGTGAACTAGTTCGTTCTTTTATTTCAGTAGTTCACTTTTAGTCAGTCTTTTGAGCCAGCTGTATATTTCGTCAGTCAGTTCATTTAAGTCAGTTCATGTATGTAGTTTAAAGGTTCATTTACTTCAGTTGCTTGTTTTGATTTCTTATTCTGTTGTTGTTTATTTTTGTGTGTGTCAAGCTTTGAAAAAATTAATAAAAATTTAAATACTTAAAAAAACTTATTTAAATTTTTAATAAATATTTAAATATAATGTAATAAATATAAATTTTTAATAAAGTTCAAAAACACAATTGTGAATTTTTTAAAAAATTTCCTTTTCTTTGTTTTTCAACAAATAAATTTGACATTCCTCATTTTACAAAAACAAAATGCATAGTATTTTTCATGTTCTTTACCGAATTGATAGAAAAGAGACAACAATATTATTAGTTTCTATATGTTATAATATACTTGTTTCGTTTACTCGTTGCCAGACTACTAAAATATGTTCATAATATAATCAGGGCTGCCATATTAAGAGATGTCTCGCCACATGTGGCAATTTTCAAACATTTTGACTACACTGCGATTTATAAAATATATGGCGATTTTTTTATTATTAAAAAGATTTCCGTGTGACGTGCTAAATTTCCAATTATTATTTTTGATAAATACACTAAAATTAGATAAGCTATTAATTTATTTTAAGACTCTAATACTATGTTTCCACTATCAGCTTGTTGTCAACTTGTTTTGAGCAAAACGTGTCAGAGTGCTTCCATTATGTAAAACTGGTTTTGGTTTTCGAAATCAATTTGGCATTAATGTTGTTTACAAACATGAAAGCAAAAAATATTTTTGTAAAATAATAAATATTTTCTTATTTGTTTTTTAATACACATTATACATATAATTTAATAAATCTTGTTATTTTGGTAAATCTGTAATTTTTTTCGAAATTGTTAATCACCAATAACGGAAAACTCTGAGTTTTTTCATGGTTTTCGAAATTTTTTGGAGCAAAACTAGTATTTATTTGAGTTTTTCGAACATGAAAACTGTATGGGAAAACAAGTAGCAGAACACTTGTTTTGCTGCAAATGTAGTTTTGTGGCCCAAAACATGTAAATCGGCCCATACACTTGCAATATTATTGTATATGATATTCGCCATATCATTTCCATTTTGTCCTATATTTTACAATAAGTCGCACAATAGTTTCATTCATTCAATAAAAAGGCGAACATAACCTATAGGAATAATATAAACAGCATTGTATAATGTTGCCAACACACTTCTCTTTCTTTTCGTTGTGCAATAAAAATCAAGTCTTTTGATTGTTGCCAATATATTGTTCCACCTTCGAATATCACATACACATTGGCGATATAATTGTACTATACGTAAAATTTAACAATTTTATTCTAAGTGTATGAGCCGCTTAAGTGAAATACTATTACATAATGGAAACACTCTGACACGTTTTGCTCAAAATAAGCACCCCTACCTCAAACAACTACTCCCATGAAAATATTCCTATATTTTTTTTATTTCGTATTGTGAATGATTCCTATAACAAATTTTATGGGAACGAGTTCCCAAACTAAAAACATGTAGGGAACATGTAAGTTTTAATTTGTATTTTAAGGTAGGGCTCAATTAAATTACTTTTTTCTTTTATTGAAGGAGTATTAATAAGAAAAATTAAGATAAACATTATTCATTATTTATTTTATCATATAATTATTAGTGTTTTATTTTGTATATTTTTCTTTCAGAATACAAGCTCTGACAATTTATTCACAATAGAGACATTTGTTTATAAAGCACTGACAAATAATGCACAATATAAATTTTTACTCCCAAAATATTTGCGATGACAAAAAATTGTCAGGTGAAAACGCTATGTTAATGCCGACAAAATCACCTCAACAATAAATTTCAGTGTGTCCTACGGAAATCTTAAGAGGCCCATAGACACATACTGCTGACACCTACTGCCGATGACGTATACTTCGTATACATGTGTGATTGATATTTTACTACACACCTATCAATCATCATTTTAAAATAAATGTCATTTCGTGAAATTCAAGAGAACCCCTACTTTCTTCACACGTTTTTTTCTCAGAAACTATTTTAAGTTTGTTTTAATTTTTATTGAAAGAAAAATATATCATAATAATCATAATTAATAATTTTTTTTATTGTTCATTGAACAACTGTCAGCAGTATGAGTTCATTTTGAAATCAAACCTATTTTGGTTTTTCATACTGCATTGTCTGTGTGACGCATACATAAATAAAAATTTCAAATTTACAAACACATGCTGATTGCATGAGCATGAGAAGTATGTGTCTATGTGACCCTTTATTAATAATACAAAAGATTTTATAAATTGCCGAAAAAATCGCAGCTAGACATCTCTAAGTATGGCAGCCTTGATTTTATTATGAAAATGTTTAAAGTTATCTGGCAATGAGTAAAAGAAACAATATAATGTTAAACATAGAGACACTAATACTATTGTTGTTTCTTTTCAATCAGTGCGGTAAAGAATAAGAAATCAAGTGGACAAGCAACTGAAGTAAATGAACCTGTGAACTAAATGAATTGAACTAAATGAATTGAACTAAATGAACCCTCTCAAAAGACTGCTGACGCAAAAGACAAAGTGACGAAAAGTGAACTGTTAAACTAAAAGGAACTGTCAGACTGAATAACAGTTCAACGTTCATCTGACTGACTAGTTCAATTGAACTAGTTCGTTCATGAACTACCCAACTCTAGTCTCGTGGAGTCACTTGGTCCTTTATTCCTCCCTACGCGCCTCATATGGGCGGCCTCTGGGAGGCTGCTGTAAAAAGTATGAAGACTCACCTCAAAAAAGTGTTTGCTAACCTCTCATTCACATTTGAAGAATTCTCCACTCTTCTTGTTCGAATTGAAGCTGTTTTAAACTCCAGACCATTGTCCTCTATCACCGAAAATCCAAATGAAGTTCTACCACTTACCCCGGGACATCTACTGAGAGGTGCCCTAATTGTTGCTCTACCTGAAGCTCCTGTAGAACCTCCCATAGAAAACTTTTCATATTTGAAGCGATGGGAGCGACTCAAAGCCCTCCAGCATATCTTTGCTCGAAGATGGAAATCAGAGTATATCATAGAACTCCAAAAACGTGTTAAATGGAAGAAAAAACGAGATAACCTGAAACCTGATGATATGGTCATAGTCAAGGAGGACTTTATACCGCCTACTGAGTGGCTCCTGGGTCGTGTCACTAAAATTGTCCAGGGTCGAGATGGGAAAATTCGAGTAGCAGAAGTTCGAACTAAAAATGGTACTATATTACGCCCCATAGTAAAGTAGTGCTTGCTTCCAGCCACTACTCAGCACGAAAACAAAATTTCCTCTAATGCTACTCACTAATTTAACAAACTCCCTTTTGCCTTAAGAAATCTAGAAATCTCAATTGCACTCTATGTCATTTAATACTTTATGTACTTCTCTGTTTCTTTTTCTCAACATCTAGACTACCGGAAAGCCAAAGTGCCACCTCTGCAGCCTTAATCATCTACTTAAGTACTGCCGCACGTTTAAGGGGTTGAGTCCTACCATGCGACGCCTCTCCATTCTCAACAAGGGATATTGGCTCAACTGTCTGGCTTTCGACCACGTAAGGCATTGGTGTCCATCCCGAGCTCGATGCCAATTCCCGCTACCGCCTGACAATTTCTGTAATGCCAGGCACCACCTCCTCCTACACAGGGATGCGCCCGAGGTTCTCTCCTCCAGCTTTGAGGATGATCCCAATCCCATGCCTTATGAGCTATCAGACAGCCCCGAAGACGACGGCAGCGGCATCAAACCCGGTATCCCCGGAGTCTACTACGGGGACAGTGTACAGAGCGATCAAGTGGGTCATCGTTGGAGCGATTCGGATGAATAAGGACCCCCCGGTCAAATCATTTCTTAGTGCCATCCCCATAACCAGTTCCACTCGTGCCCGGGAGTATGTTGAAGTGACTTCAACAGGGTTGTGGTTTTTATAATAATAATTTTCTTTCTTTTTTTTTTTTTTTTTTTTTTATTTTACTTAATTGTTAACTAACCCCTTTTGCTCAATGTGACCGAGTACTTTAGTTTTTTTTCTTTTCCATTTCTTTCGTTAAATGCTCAATTGGAAAATGAGTTTTTTTTTTGATTTGTTCAAATACCGTTTTAAGTTCTTTTTATTTAAAAGGTAAGTTTACTTTGTTTAATAAACAAGCAGCAAGAAGCTGAAATACTCTTTTGAAATTAAAATCTGAACTGGTGTTTTTCTTTTTAATAAAATTTGATACAAGAATTAAGACTCCCAGTTCTACACCCCGAGTATCAAGACAGGATTGATTATTTTGTCTGGGCAATCTGGTTGGTTGCTGAAGATAGGTAATATTCTGTGGCATTTCGTTTCGACCACCTGTATTTTGCGATCTATTAGGTAACAAGTTAAGATTGCATAATAACCGAGAAACACTATTTTCCATAATATGATGAATTTGCGAATAATCCATAGTTGGCTGGTTATTGTTTGATCTGCGATTATGAGAATTGTGACCACCATTCTGAACTATGTTATTTGACGGTGGGGTGTGAATAGGGGTTAAATGCCCCTCAGGCCCACTTCCTTCAATCAAACTAAAATCTACTAAAGCAGTTTGAGAAGATTCGGCAAATAAATTTTTAACATAATTTATTGTGTGATGGTGTATGGCCATAGCCCCACGAGGCTTACCTCGAGATGGCTATAGATGTTCAACTTGTCGATTTCTGTTCTGAATATTTATCTTCTTCAATTCGGATAAGGCACAAGGCCTTTTACAATCAGGACATTCTAAAGAATGTGAAAGACAGGTCTCAATGCAGTGGCTATGGAAAACATGATTACATTCGGGAATTATCATACATTCTTGTCCTTCTAACAAATTTTCATTGCAAACTATGCAACGTGAACTATCAGGGTTTGACTGAGATAAAGATAGAGCGTTTGATTTTGCAACTTCTTGAGTCTTAGGAGGAGAATGTTCCATCATTATTAGAAAAAAAATTTGATACTTAAAAAAAACTCCTTTACTCTTGTAGTATTTCTGAATCGACCTACAAACTTAAAAAAAATTTTTGTGTCGAAAAATTTAGTCTATGGAATGTCCAAAACTGTTTACTAACTATTGAAATGTTTATTTTACAAACCGAAATTAACTTTACGCAAAATGCAGCTGTTTACGCCAGACAATAAATCGCAATTGGCAATTATATTGTAATTCCAAGCAAGACAGGTAACCGGTAACTCAGTAAAACAAATTCCTTAAATAATAAACATCTTTGAGCATTAATAGTAATAATAAGAACTGCAATAACTTTTTCCCGTAACCTACCTCAAAGTAAATTCAGTTTTATCTAAGGTCATACCCCCGAATTTTACATCAAGAGTACGAACATCTATTAGGAAACTACACTTCATTGAAGAAGATTACAAAAAAAAAAGAAATTAGCATTTCCCATATCCCTTACTTTCAACTTTAAATACAAGCAAATTAGGTGAATATAATTAGAGCAACTTAGTCAAATTGAATTTGATAAAAACACAAAACAACAGGACTTACTGTACCCCACGTTGGGCGCCAATTTATGTAGTGAACAAGACACTTCATGGTGATACTTAAAGTGAAAAAAAAATTTTGCCCTCTGGTGGATGAAGATCTAAACCAGAGATAGGAGAGACGAACGGGAGCCATTGAATAAGCTAGCGGTCAGCCGGGTGGGGGTGGTTCTTGTCTACTCAAATCTCTCTTACCAGAAGAAATGTCACAACACAAATAATTATTGTAGACTCCCTAAAATCTAACTTTTACAATATTGGTTTTGATAGTTGATTTGTATTATCATGCTGCCCCTGCAACGAGAGTAGGGACCCAAAATGTCCACATACAATCGCTGAAATGGTCTTGAACTAGTTATCGGTGTACTCATCTCGGGTCTGGTAACAACATTGGGGACCTTCGAACTTTTGCAGATTTCACAAGATCGAATATATTCTCTTACGTCTCGTACTAATCCTGGCCAAAAAAATGTTGTCGGATTAACTCTATCGTCTTTACCATGCCACCATGTGCAGCAATCGGGGTATCATGTGCTTTACGAGTAACAGTTTCTCTCAATTTGCAAGGAACCCATAGTTTCCAGCAATAATTATCCTGGCTTTCGTCACCATTATAATGGTTTGTGCGAAGGTATACAAACTTGTCTATTATTTTAACATCCGGATATTTTGAACTACATTTTTTAATCCAAACGGCAATTCTATGTAGTCAGGATCTGAAAAATGTACAGAATTAAGATCTATTTCCGGTTCTGAAAAACTTAAGCTTCCAATTTCCCCATCAGGAATTCTCGAAAGAGCATCCGGTACTACATTTTCCTTTCCCTTCCGATGGCTTATAGAAAACGAATAACCGTGTAATTTAAATACCCACCTAGCAAGTCGACCGGAGAGATTAGGTTGTTTCATCAACCAGACAAGTGAAGAATGATCTGTGATGACTTCGAAACTTTGCAGTTCCAGATAACACCTAAATTTTTGAATGGCTTCCAGAGCTGCTAAGCACTCGCGCGGTAACGCTGTAGTTGCGCTGAGCAGTTGTTTATTTTTTTGACATAAAGGCAATAGGGCGTTCATTGCCATCAATATGCCAAAATCACTGGCATCACAGTGAAAATAAAATTTTTTATTAAAGTCAGGGTTGGTTAATACAGGCGCAGATGTAAGTAGGGTTTTAATCTTTTCAAAGGCCGATTGCGCTTCGGGTGTCCAAACAAATTTACGTTTTGTCGATAAAGCCTCTGTGATTGGAAATACAATAGAGGAGAAATTACCAAAAAATCTCCGGTACCAACCGGCGAGTCCGAGAAATCCGCGAACCTGTTTTATATTTTTAGGTGTAGGACAATTACGAATGGAAAGGACTTTGTCCGGGTCAGTTTTAATGCCACCCTTCCCAAATAATTGACCTCGGTCACACAAAATTTAGATTTTGACACGCTTAACGTTAAATTTGCCCTTTTAAATTGTTCTGCGATTCTTATCAACACAGCTAAATGTGCAGAAAAATCTTCGGACACAATAATCAAGTCATCTAGATAACTAAAAACACAATTCCGTAAATCCGGGGGAACCAACTGATCCATCAGCCGGCACATTGTGGACGGCGCGTTGCAAAGACCAAACGGCATAACAACGAATTGATATAAAGGTCGACCCGGGACTATAAAGGCGGTCAATGGCTTAGATTTTTCCGATAACGTAATTTGCCAGTAGGCATCCTTTAGATCCAGCTTAGATATCAAATTTGCCTTTGGCAATCTAGAAAAAATACCCCCAATATTCGGCAAGGGGTATGCATCTTTTTTCGTTACCTGGTTTACTCTTCTTGCATCTGAACATAAACGAATTTTATTGGGTTTAATTACCAGGCGCATGGGGGAACTCCATGGCGAATTTGAGGGTTCAATTACTCCTAAGACTAGCATTCTATCAATCTCCTGAAACATAAGTTTCTCGATGCATTGCCAACATCAATTCATGTTCAATTAGTGAGGTTCGACCCAGTCCCTGCTTCTCAAAATTTGGAAATAATTCCACAACCGCAGCAAGTTGTTGGCGCTGAACTGAATTAAGTGGATAATAAAACATGTCCCGGGATCTTCTACCTTTTTGTGAACTTCTTTTACAATTTCTGGAATATTGTTAAAGGCTTCCAATTCTGAAAAGTTAGAAATTTAACCGCTGCATAATAACGTTTATCAGAATTGCTGCTTTTAATAGATGACAGTATAAATTTTGAAGCAAACTTTTTTTTTTTATAATATTTCCGTAATCCAAGGGTAGAACGTTTGGGTTTGTTTGAAATCTTATTAGTAAGACACGATAGATTAAAAATTTAATTTCTTTTAATCAGGTAGTTTTCCCATTGCTTATGCAAAGGTAAAATTGGATGTAGTTTTGGCAAACGGTTAGAGTTTGACAAATTTTATTTGAGATATTAGTCATTGTATAATTCACAATGTATAAATGTGATTAAATGTATTTTGGAATGCGGCTATAATATGCTTCAGTTCAAACACATAAATCTGAACTGATATATTAATTGCCTTGATTGTCCTCCAAGCACTTTAACTTGTAGAACGCTAATAGATTCAATCAATAAAACACTTTAAATGCCTTATAGTAATTGAACACTTTCTTTATTTTGGTTCTGTCTTATATACTAAAATTTAATTAATTAAAAACTTAATGTCACTATTGCACAATGCGGAAGTGACCCAATTAATTGTTTGCATAATTGCTGACTAACATTTCAATGTATAAAGTTATGATTCAGGTAACAAAATAAAATAATGCAATGTTAACAATTATGAACAAAAGTAAACAATAAAATTGTTTGGGATGATTGAACTTCAAGTAAACAAAATAAAATAATGATATGTCAACAATTATTTATAAACAAAAGGTAAAATAAAACAAAAAATGAAATTATGTTATGTCAGCGATACACTGAACTTATGTAGTTCATTAACATAGTTAAAAATAAAATTAAACTTAAATGTATGTTGATGTGAATGTCAACATTCTCCCCCGCGTCGACCGCTGGTCGATGATAACCTGTATTGTTTAGGTGTCTATGATGTCAATGGTGACAGGTCGGGGTAATGGAACTGGATGCGGTCTTGGTTGGTGGGAGTTGTGGCCTCTTTCTTCTTGATGGGTTGAGCTTCTTTTAATTAGTGTTATGGTTACCGCGATGAGCAAGGAAATTATAAGCGCGGAGTAGCTTACTATATGATGATGTTGACTGTTAGACTTGATTAGCTGTGGTAGACGTGTAATTGTTGACTCATTAAGTTGTTTTTGCAGGTTATTGAGTTGGTTAAGGTGAGTTTCAAACTGGCTATCTGTGGTGTTAAGAATCTGGTTGATTTCCTGTGGTCTGCTTATATGGTCGATGTGTTTAAGTTGGACGTATGATGTGTGCAAACTGTTTGACGCACTAAAGTGACCTTGACCTTTTGATTGGTGGAATATCTGCTTCATCAGATGTCAAGTGTGGCGTAGAGTGGGATGCTTCATTTCCCTTTAATTCTTCCTCGGGAAGTAGTGGGGCTAAATTATGGATTGGCCGTCTTTTTATTCCTGATGCTGTTTTTACGTCTGCTACTCGAACCTTGCCATCGTTTCCCTCATAAGTTTTAAGAATCCTGCCGAGTGGCCATTGCATGACTGGTAGATAATCCTCCTTTATTATGACTAATTTACCTTCCCTTGCATTTTCGGATGACGTTTTCCATTTTCGTTTCTCTTGGAGGTGGTGCAGGTATTCCAATGACCAGCGTTTCCAAAATTCATGTTTCAGTTGGGAGACAAGATTCCACCTTTTTGATAGTGATGGGTTGGTAGGGTTGTGTGTTCTTGTATCTATTTGTGCCGTAAGTGGTTCTCCGATCAAAAAATGACCGGGAGTTAGGGCTGCATAATCGTTTGGATTACTTGATAGAGGTGTTAGTGGTCGCGAGTTTAGTATTGCCTCAATTTCGACAATGACAGTTTCTAGTTCTTCGTATGTAAGTGAAGCTGTTGCCATGCTTCTGACCAGTAACTGGTTAGCGGATTTCACTGCTGCTTCCCATAATCCACCGAAATGCGGTGCCCTTGGGGGTATAAACTTGAAATCAATACCACTGTTGCTACAAGTCCTTTTGATTGTTTCCTGCGAATGCTCAGAAAAGATGACGTCATTCAATTCCTTAAGTTGGTTTCGTGCTCCTACAAAATTTGTAGCGTTGTCTGAGTATATGGTTTGGCAGCGTCCTCGGCGGGCAACAAATCTTTTGAGAGCCCCAATAAATGCTTCTGTTGTAAGGTCGCTTTCTACCTCTAAATGTATTGCTTTCGTTCAAAAGCAAACAAAGACGGCTAGGTATACCTTGTGGGGCCTCTTTCCCCTTAATTTGTAGTGCACCCAGAGTGGGCCACAGTAGTCTACACCTGATATCATGAATGGCCTTGTTGGGGTCACTCTAGTGGCGGGCAAGTCTCCCATAACTTGCTGCATTAGTATTGGTCTTGATTTTGTACATCGGACACAGTTTTGGACGATGCTTCTGGCTAACGACTTACCCTTGATTATCCAAAACTGCTGTCTTGAGATGGCTAACAGCGTTTGTGGACCGCAGTGGTGGTTTTCGATGTATAGCATCTTCATTATAAGTCTTGCGATCGGGTCATTGTATGGAAGGAGTATTGGGTGTTTTGCATTGTATGAGAGGCAAGAGGCCTCTAGCCTTCCCCCTACCCTTATAATGCCATTTTCGTCCAGAAAGGGAGACAAACCACTTATTTGATTTGATTTTTCGATTTCATGCCCTTTCTTTAACTTGTTGAGTTCAATTTTAAATTCTGACGCTTGAATTCCTTTAGTGATTAGGTTAGTTGCAGAAGTGAGTTCGTGAGTTGTGAGTGTTTTGCTGCTTGGTCGAGCGGCCTTGGATGTCTTAGCATTTTGGAGGAAACGAAGTGCATATGCTACCACCCTTTGAAGAGTCTTGAATGAGCCGTGATTATTAATTTTGTAGATTATCTCTTCCAATCCAGGTGAAGTGGTAGCTAGAGCCGTCACAGGATTTAGTTTGAATTCTTCGGAATGAGGTGGTTGAGATTTATTAAATTCTTTAGGCCACGCCTTTTCACTGCCATGTAGGAATATTGGTCCGAAGAACCACAGGTTGCATTCTGGACTTATACCTCGAGAAATTAGGTCAGCTGGATTTTGTTTCGAGCCAACATGTCTCCACTGGCTGGTTGTTGTTTGCTCTTGAATTTTGCTTACCCGATTGGCGACGAATGTACGAAGTGACGATGTTGACGATGTAATCCAGTGAAGAACTATTTCTGAATCCGACCATAGGTATGTTGGAGTGTTTTCAGCTCGTATTTCCTTTTTTACTCTCCTGGTAAGTTCGGTCCCAAGGAGAGCAGCGCATAGTTCTAATCTTGGTAAGGTCACCTTCTTTAAGGGTGCGATTCGTGACTTGGAACATAACAATCTGACTATAATTCGATTATCCTTCAATTTGGAACGTATGTAGACTGCAGCTCCATAAGCTCGTTCTGATGCATCTACAAAAGTGTGTATTTGTGTGTCTTTTGAGACTTGGCCATCAAAAATATGTCTCTTAGTGGATAAATTGTTTATATGTTTTAAGTGTTGTCGGAATGACCACCAATAGTTATAAAGCTCTTCTGGGAGTCCGTCATCCCATGATAGTTCTAGCTGCCATAGCTGTTGGATAAACATTTTTGCGGCAACTACTACGGGACCAGCGATGCCCAATGGGTCAAATATCCGTGCCACATCTGATGTTACTGTTCCCTTTGTGATTCTTTGGGTTTCTTGGATATCTGCCTTGAGGCAGAATACGTCTGCCTTGGGGTTCCATGTTAATCCCAAGATTTTTGTGCTTTGATCGTCGAAGTCTAGGTTTAGCTCCACGTCTTCAGGGTGTATTCCGGACAGTAGCTGAGGATGGTTTGCGCACCATTTCCTCAGTTTAAACCCAGCCTCTTGTAACAAACTATTTAATTGGGTTTTCATATCGACTGCTGTTATTAAGCTGTCTGAGCCACTCATGCCATCGTCGACATAAAAGTCGTATCTTAGACTTTTAGCGCCCAGAGGATATTTCTCCATATTTTTGTCTGCGAGCTGCTGTAGGCATTTTGTGGCTAAGTATGGGGCTGCAGACGTTCCATAAGTTACTGTATTAAGCCTGTATGTTTGCATTGTATCAGTTGGATCCCGTCTCCAATAAATGAGTTGCATATTTCGATCAGCCGGATCAACCAGAATTTTCCGATACATTTTCTCGATATCAGTGCAAAACACAAATCTGGGCAATCGAAATCGTAACAACATGCCAAAGAGATCTCCTTGAGTTGGAGGGCCAATGCTGAGTATATCGTTGAGAGAGAGACCTGTCGAGGATTTTGCTGACGCATCAAATACAACTCGCAGCTTCGTGGTCTTACTTTCTGGTTTCAGCACACAGTGATGGGGAATGTAGCAATGGGGTTCATTGACTTCAGAAGTATTGACTTCAGAAGTATCTATGCGAGTCATGTGTCCTAGCCTTTCATATTGGTCCATAAAATCAACATATTGAGCCTTGATGTCTTGATTTCTTGCTAGACGGTGTTCCCGGGATATAAATCTTGAAAATGCAAGTTTCTTTGTGCTGCCTAAACTACTTGGGTCTTCGCGAAATGGTAGTCGTACTACGAATCGACCTTCAGAGTTTCTTTTTGTGGTTTGAATAAAGTGTGCTTCGCATCGCCTTTCTCCTTCCGTGAGCGTGTCATTTGACTCAAAATCATCTATTTTCCAAAAGCGCTCGATGAGTTCGTTTGTGTCTGAGCTGCATTTAGTATTTATTGCACATGTTGCTGATAGTATGGAGCCTTGTCCTAGCCTAACGACCCAACCGAGTTTCGTATTTATTAGACTTGGTAGTTCCGGTGATAACTTAATTTTACCGGAAGTTATCAGGTTGTGGTAGTATTCGGCGCCTAAGAGAACATCAATGTTGTTGGGTTTGTTAAACTCAGGATCAGCTAGTTGTATATTTTCTGGAATTGACCAGGATGTGCAATTGAATTCCTCGGAGGGTTGTATTGGAATAATGTTGGGAAGTACAAACGCTTCTAGTCTTGTGCTGAAGTTGGTTGAGGTGGAATGAAGTCCTACATTAATACGTTGATTTGTTATGCGTGATTGACTGCCGATACCTTCGATGCATAGAGATGTTTCTGTGGGCTTGATGGATAATTTATTTACTAATCGGGTTGTCACAATGTTGATTTGTGAGCCTGAATCCAATATTGCCTTAAAAATACCAGATTGCCCATTATTGGCAGTGTTTTTTGCGCGTGCTGTTGCTAGCAGGACGTAGCCTTCCCGGGCCCCAGACAAATGAGCCGACGCTACTGTTGATGGTGCTGGTACATTGGTCGCTGGTGTTACACTCACAGTGGACACCTTTTTTGATGTTGATGGTGCAGTGTTTGTGTTGTGTTGATATGAGTCCAGGTGAACTAGCGTGTTGTGTTTTTTCTGACATTTTCTACAGCAACTTGTTGTGCAATGTCTTGCTATGTGGCCAGGCTTGAAACAGTTGACACATAATTGCTGTTGTTGAATCCATTTTAATCGCTCGGAAGCTGGCTTTGATAAGAATTGTTTGCAATGATACAACTGATGATTTCCATTTTCGCATAATTTGCAGGAGCAGTTATCTTGAGACATGGTTGCTGCTGAAACCGTTTTTTTTTTGCGTGTTTTGAATTCGACCGACTGCTTCTAGTGACTGGAATCTAGTTTCTAGGAAACCCAATAGCTCTTCTAATGACGGTAAAGATTTGGGAAGCTGTATGGATTGCTCGTACAGTACATGGGTTCCCTGGTCTAGCTTTTTAATCAATATATTGACTAGTATTGGATCCCAAGTCGATGTATCGATGTTTAAATTGCTTAGTGCTGCAATAGATTCGCGCGTCGTATCGTGCAGCCCTTTTATAGCTGCAGCAGAGGGATTTTCCGGTATTTTTTGCTGGCCTAACAATTTATTTATGATATTATTTGTTAAAATTCTTGGATTGTTAAAACGGTGTTGAAGTGTATTCCATGCCGTCTCATAATTGGTTTCTGTTGGAGATAGATTTTGTATTAGTCTTGCGGCTTCACCTGTTACATTTGTTTTTAGAAACCACATTTTTTGTACGGTTGGCATTGCTTTTTTGTGTATCATCTCGTTGAACAGGTCATAGAATGGTTGCCAGCTCAGATAATCACCATTGAATTTCGGTATTGTTACTTTGAGCAGATGATGTGGATGGGTATCTTGATTTATTCTTGCTTGATTAACAGATTCTGGCATCAAACTCGTTTTTAGGTCCTCAATTTGCAATAGCTTCTCTGTTATCTCTGTTTGTTTTGCGAGGAACTGGTATATATCGTGCTCGATATTATCAGTACATATTTTATCCTGCAATTGCTGTATGGTTTTCCTGTTGTACTCGACCTCCTTCAGTTTCACATCAATCTGCTGCATTGTATACTGAGCACCAATGGATATCATTTCGTCCAATGTGTTGATTATTTTTGATATGGTGGCGTTTTGTATATTTATTAAATTGTTTTTCGTTGTCTCCGATGCCTGCTTCCCAGCGATGCCTGAGTAGCTTGCTTGCATCTTTGATTGCTCCCTTATAATTTGTATTTGTTTTTGTATGTAGTCATCAGTCTCTCTAAACCTTTGACTCGTCTCCTCGTATAGTTTTTGTAAGAAGTATGGATGGTCCTCCTTTACTGTTGAATCACTTCTGATACGATTGTCTGTTTTTTCGAAACCTTTCCACAATTCTTCGAGCTCCTTAGCTTTTTTTGATAATACTCTACGGATCTCCTTTCTATCGGTGTCTTCCTTATGGTGCTAATCGCCCGATTTATCTCTTCCGCCTTCCCGTCTTGTATCTTGACAAGATCGTTTAATGTCGTCATTTTGTTTACTAGCTCTTTGCTATTGTTGTTTGTTATGTAAAATTTTTTGTTTTTTTTTTTTTTTTGTAGCTCTCTCACTACTGTTGGTATTGCTTGCTTCTTCAGAGGTCACCAAATGCTTTTAGTGGCTGTTGGATACTGATGTCTCGATGAATACGGTCGCCCGGTTGACCGTCAAATAATGATGCGTGGTCCGATGTGCCTTTTGTGTTCAAAAGCCCCTATACGCTGTTAGGACCCTCAATCTTCGACAAAACGGCTGGAACTTGGGTCACCAATGTATTTGGTGCCGGATGATTGCTGCTTGTTATGTCTTTAGAGTAAACTTGTAGTTCTAAAGACTCTGGGTTCACCAATATTATGGTGTCTGCTGTCGCCTCCACTGGTGTGGAAATGTTGTAGCGTTGGACTGCTGTCCCGCTGACTGAGGTTGTGTGTTGATTTTAGATTGTTTAAAGCCCCTTACCACTGGTGGGGGGAAGCTTAAACAGTGTCTAAAACGTTGTCGGGGTCACCAATGTATAATTCACAATGTATAAATGTGATTAAATGTATTTTGGAATGCGGCTATAATATGCTTCAGTTCAAACACATAAATCTGAACTGATATATTAATTGCCTTGATTGTCCTCCAAGCACTTTAACTTGTAGAACGCTAATAGATTCAATCAATAAAACACTTTAAATGCCTTATAGTAATTGAACACTTTCTTTATTTTGGTTCTGTCTTATATACTAAAATTTAATTAATTAAAAACTTAATGTCACTATTGCACAATGCGGAAGTGACTCAATTAATTGTTTGCATAATTGCTGACTAACATTTCAATGTATAAAGTTATGATTCAGGTAACAAAATAAAATAATGCAATGTTAACAATTATGAACAAAAGTAAACAATAAAATTGTTTGGGATGATTGAACTTCAAATAAACAAAATAAAATAATGATATGTCAACAATTATTTATAAACAAAAGGTAAAATAAAACAAAAAATTAAATTATGTTATGTCAGCGATACACTGAACTTATGTAGTTCATTAACATAGTTAAAAATAAAATTAAACTTAAATGTATGTTGATGTGAATGTCAACAGTCATAATTACGATATTATTATCAACGCATTTGCTAGAACCAGAGTTCACATTTGTCAAAGCCGGAGAGGTAGAAGCATTAGTATAGTCTAGTTGCAAAGTTTCATTTTTCAGGAAGGTAACATCAGGCTTAAAAGGTATTAAATTAGTGTGGCAAGGGTTTATATCTATGGGTGTTTTTGTGACTGATTTAGTGTCTGGAAGTTTTTTGACATAATTTTTCTTGAGGAGCACTTGGCACATTGTGGTTTATAAGTATTCTTCTCGCCACATCCATAACAAAAAATATTTCTGTCGCTTAGGCAATCTTCCCAAAAATGACCAACTTGATCGCAATTCCAGCATTTAACAGAATGCAATGCATTTATGGAACTTTCGGGAGGCAATACCAAATCGGTGGTTGTCTGTTCTTCCTTTCTCAAATGAGCTATTGAATAGATTGGTACATACAGTAATTCATGCCTGATCTCTGGACGAAGATTGCGAGTTAAAATTTCAACTAACTCAGTTTCAGGGATCGGATTTTCCAAACGATCTAAAATAGAGGTTAAAGCGTCATAAAATATTTCAAATGTTTCATTAGTTTTCATTTTTCTACTGCGCAATTCTTCATAAATGTCAAAGCTACATTTAAAATCCTTGTATTGATATTTAAGGGCAGTATATGTATATTGGGTGTTTTGCGCCAATGTGAACAAAAAGTCGTTAAAAGGTCAACTTCCTATAGGTTTAGTATGGGGAAAAGTAATAAAAGCCATTAAAGGTCATCGTTGGTTGCAAAAGCAATTAAAAAGTTGCAAAAGCAATTAAAATGTCATAAATTAAAAAAAAGCAATAAAAAAGTCGTTAATTTTTAAAAAAGCCATAAAAAAGTCGTTAATTTTAAAAAAAGCCATAAAACTGAGAATTTGGAAAAAAATTAGGGGGATATTCATGAACACGTGTTAAAGTAGGTCAAATTTTTTAAAAAATTTCAAAACAAAGTCGTAAAAAAGTCGTTAAATTTTATAGGATATCAATAAAGCTGAGATTTAGAAAAAAAAAATGTTTGGGGGGAGCAATGCACAAGTGTTGGGTGCATTGTTGAAGCCTTTATTTTGTTGTGATCGATAGACGGTCTTACTGTGTTGATGCACTTGAGAAAGATGTAATTTAGTTTTGTGGATATGTATGCATGTAGATCAATAGGCAGACAGACATACTGAGTACTTGTATATGCACTTGATTTTGAAAAAAAATTTTGTGGACAATTTTTTCAAAGCGATGATATTAAAACTAATAATTTATGGGGTGTGAGATGATAAGGGTATTGTATTGGAGTGTGTTTTGAACATGGACAGATACACAGATAGATCTTGTAAAAGCAAATTTAAAAAATATTTTTTTTTTATTTTTGTGTGTGTTTATGGATTGTTTGGGAGAAAAAACACACATTTCTGATAAGCCCTTTTTTTGACGGACAGACAGACCTTGAGGAAGAAATTGGAAAAATATTTTTTTCTTTATTTTTAACTTAAGCAATTTTAAAAAGGCTGTATTTTCTTTTTTGTGGACAATTTTTTTCAAAGCGATGATATTAAAACTAATAATTTATGGGGTGTGAGATGATTAGGGTATTGTATTGGAGTGTGTCTTGAACATGGATAGAATCATGGACATGGAAAATTCATGAGCAAGTGTAAAAGTAGGTCAAATTTTTAAAAAAATTTCAAAGTCGTAAAAACTCGTTAAATTTTATAGGATAACAATAAAGCTGAGAGTTTAGTAGAAAGAGCAATGAACTATTCTTTTGCTGAAAGACAGACAGACCTTGAGGAAGAAATTCTAAATGTGGGTCAAGTTTCTGTGAGAGGAAAAAAAATGTAGGTCATGTTAAATAATAGAAATACAAAGAATTTATGTGTATACATAAAAATCATGTCAATAATGCTATCAGAATGTTGTTTTTTTGTTTGATTAGGTGATCGACTGACGATCAACGAGAAAATTATTGGATGGACAGACAGATAGACTGACAGACAGACAGACATACAGAAAGACAGACAGACTGGTTTGGGTGATCGACTGTATAGATATTTGAAGTGTATATAAGGTTTTTAATATATTATTTTCAATTAGTTTCTAAAGTAAACTTGCTAAAGAAAGTTAGTGTTTTTAAAAATAAAAATAAAATAAATAAAAATTTAAAAATAATAATGGCTAGTGAAATCATTTGTGAAATATGCCAAAACATATACAAAAATAAAAAAAATTTAAAAAAACATTCCACAATTCATATGCCATGTGATATATGTAATCATATATCCATGACATCTATGGAAAAAAAGAAACATGTTGAAATTCATATAGATTTTCATCGTCAACAACAACAACAACAACAACTGCAACAACAGCAACAACAGCAACAACAACAGCAGCAACAACAACAACAACATCAACAACAAGTAGAAGAAGAAATAAATGAATATCCTTCAACATCAGCTGCATCTAGGAAGCGTATATCGATGTTGCAATCAAATATACCATGTAAACAACAACAGCCTGAGTTATATGCAGAAACTTTTACTATGTGTGAGGATTGTAATGCTAAAATTCAACCTCAACAATGGTTTATTCATTGCTCGCAACCCGAACACCAGAAAAATGTACAGGAAAAAATTGGAAACCGGATTCAACTAATAAAAAATTCATTCAAATCTAGACTTTTGACATATCGTTTTCCAAAAAGAAGGACAAATATACGTTCAGAAATTATTAAATAATTGTCTGTCTGAGCACATAATTGTGAAATTCAATTTGGAACTTACTGCTCGATACAAGTTACCAGCACATCCTGATAAGCCAGAAACAAATATGCATCATTGTACGGAAATGATGCGTATATCGAGAGCGGATGACGTAGACTTAGCTTTGACAACACAAATTGAAAAAATTAAAGCTAAAATGTCAGAGTTTCAAGAAAGAGATTCTGGTTGGACGCTTATCCAAATAAAATGTCTGGAAATTAATATTAATAAAGCATCACCATTATCCGGATCCCAGTATATACCAACACCTAAAGAGCTCATAGGAAAACATGCTTGCGTTAACGTCCAAAATAATGACGTTTTCTGTTTTAAGTGGAGTATTATAGCAGCATTTTATAATGGTAATGACAGTCATGTCACAGACAGACAATTTATAAAATTAATGATATTTCTGAGCAAATTATTACGCTTGATTCCGGTAGAATACTTAACTTCACTTCAATGCAATTTCCAACTGATGTGAAAAACAATAAGGAAATAAGTATAAATGTGTTCGGGTTCGACCGAAAATTGAAAACTATTGTTGGTCCGTACTACATCACAAAAAGTGAAAAGGAAGTTCACATTAATTTGCTGCTGTTGGAAAGTGCATGCGGGAGTAAAATGCACTACATTCTAATAAACAATATTTCAAGGTAGTTATCAAAATATTTAAATATATCGTGCAAAACATCTTATTAATAAAAATTCTTTTCTCTTAGACTACTTTCAAATCAACTATCAGCACATAAAGGTACTTTAATTTTTTGCAATAGTTGTCTCTACCATACAACTATACCAGAGAGAATGCTAATTCATAAGGAGAGAGAGTGTGGAGAATGTATTCCCAAGATGCCAGAGAGGGAAAAATCTATAATTAAATATCAGCATTATGAAAGGCAGATGGAAGTTCCATTCTTAGTGTATGCAGATTTCGAATGTGTTCTCGAGGAAGTAGATGTAAGTAGTGTAAATGAAAATAGTAGATTTATAAAAAAACATATACCATGTGCATATGGTTTTAATATTAAGTGTAATTTTAATGAAAATTTAGATAAGTTTACAATGTTTAGTAGTAGTGATAGTAGCAGTGTGAATGTAGGACAACATTTTGTTGATAACTTAATAAATGAATGTAGGCAAATTTATAAGACTTATTATGAGAAAATTGTCCCCATGCATCCATTAACCCCCTTAGAAGAAGAACAATTTTTAAAATCTATCAACTGTCATATTTGCGGTTTAGCACTAGGCGATGAACTAGCTGTGAGAGATCACTGTCACTTATCGGGAAAATATAGAGGGGCTGCACATAATTCGTGTAATTTAAATTTTAAAATTCCAAATTTTATTCCTATATTTTTCCACAATTTTTCGAAATGTGATTGTCACTTATTTATTAAAGAATTACTTAGTATTAAAGGCGAGACTAATGTTATTCCCATAAATAAAGAATTATACATTTCTTTGTCGCATACTATTCGGGTATATACTGATGAAGAAATTGATGATTATATAAATGAGTTGTACATAAGAAAAGTGAAGCAAAATATTCCTCAGCATATAATTTCAAAACAACTTGCAAAGGTGCGAGACTATAAAACTGGAAAAAAAATTGAGCTTAGGTTTTTAGACTCTTTAAGATTTATGGCATCTGGCTTGGAATCATTAGCTAGTAACCTCAATGACCAAGATTTAAATGCTATTAGAAAATATTTTCCAGATGCTGAGAAATTTTCTCTTATGAAGCGAATGAATATTTAAATTCATTTGGAAAATTAAATGAAAAGCAACTTCCACCAATTGAAGCATTTTACAGTAGGCTGAATGATAAAAAATGCTCAGAAGAAGACTATTTACTAGCACAAAATATATGGACAAAATTTGATTGTGAGACTATTAGGGATTACATGGAACTATACTTAAAAACTGACGTATTATTACTTACAGATGTATTTGAAAACTTCAGAAGACTCTGTAAGAAGATTTATAACCTAGATCCTCCACATTATTATACCATCCCAGGCCTTTCTTGGGATGCAATGTTAAAATATACAAGAATTGAGCTAGAGTTATTAACAGATCTAGAAATGTATAATTTTATTAAACGAGGAATTCGTGGTGGTCTTTCACAATGTAGTAAGAGGTATAGTAAGGCTAATCATAAATATCTTAACGATTATGATCCTACGAAACCTTCCGAATACATTTTATATTTAGACGCAAATAATCTTTATGGTTGGGCAATGTCAGAATCACTACCATATGGAGGCTTCAGTTGGACAAATGACTTCATTCACCCCAAAAATATTCCACATGACTCAGATGTTGGTTATATTTATGAAGTCGATTTATCATACCCGTCCAACAGTCATGATTATCATAATGACCTACCATTCTGTGTGGAAAATAAAATAATAGGTGGCACTAAATATGAAAAATTAATTGCTGACCTATCTGACAAAAATAAATATGTCATACATTATAAAACATTAGAGCAATGTTTAAATAATGGATTGGTTTTGGAAAAAGTTCACCGAATTTTAAAAGTCAATCAAAAACCATGGTTAAAAACATACATAGATTTAAATACTACATATAGAACAGAAGCAAATAACCAATTTGAAAAAGACTTCTATAAATTGCTCAATAATGCTGTGTATGGTAAAACCATGGAAAACGTCGATAAGAGAAAAGACGTTCGGTTGGTTAGTGAATGGGGTCGTACCAACCGTAACCGATTAGGTGTAGGTGAACTTATAGCAAAACCAAACTTTCATAGTATTTCACAGTTTACCGATAAATTATGGGCTGTACAAATGAATAAAACTTTGACATATTATAATAAACCAATTTATTTAGGCTTTTGTGTACTTGATCTTTCAAAATGGAAAATGTATGATTTCCATTATGAGTACATGAAACCTAAATTCGGAGATAATATAAATCTTAATTACATGGACACTGACTCTTTCATTTATTCAATTAAAACTGACGATTTCTATGACGATATAAGAGGAGATTTAAAAACACTCTTTGACACATCTACATATTCAAAAAACAATCCATTTAACTTTCCGCAATTAAATAAAAAAGTCATTGGAATGATGAAAGATGAAACTGAGGGTAAATTCATCACTGAATATGTAGGCTTAGGACCCAAAGTTTATTCCTTCACAGTTGAAGATGATAGAGATGTTAAGAAATTATTGATTATAAAAATGTCTTATTTAATAAGGAAGCAGTAGCAGCATGTATGTATACATTCACATCTAAGCTACACACAATATTAACAAATGAAGTGAATAAGATAGCTTTAAATTTTATTGATAGTAAGCGGAAGATAAAAAATGATGAAATTAATACTTATGCATGGCACCATTATCAGTTAGATACTGATAATGGTGATTTAGAATTAAGTAGATTAATTAGTGATATTGAGTCCCTAAATAATTAGTATTAATAGAATAAGGTTGAATAAGAATAATTTTAATTTATTATAATTATCTTGTAATAATAATAAAATTATGTAAATATAATAATATACATATGTAATATATATGTAAACATATTCATACATACCATACCATACATTCATACTATATGAAATAAAGAACCAAAAAATTTATTAAGAAAAACAAACCAACAGTTTTATTCTTTATTTAATAGAAATTAAATGAAAAAAAGTAAGTATTTGAATGTATATTTGATTATATAATTTTTCGAACAATTCCAGTTAAAGGTGTGTACTCCATCATACGATAATGTAGGATTAAACAATAAGCATTTGTATTTTTTGGTACTGGACTACTTGTCTCGAACTCAATTTTTACATCAATAGGTCCATTTTTAACAATTTCATTTTGATAGCTAACATCAACTACTGCAATTGGAATATTTTTAAATTTCTCACAGGAAAGAAGAGGTTGTGCTTCTCTCATATAATAATTTTGTTGAAACTTAGCGTACATATCATATAGAATAGCATATCGATTCTCCTCAAATTTTAAATTTAAGTCATCATATGGATAGGATTCTGAATTTAAATGTACTTTAACATTTTTTAAGTCCGAGTGTATATATTTATTATCATTTTCTAATACGAACAAAAGAAATCTTGGCCTTTCTCTATTCACTGATAGTTGAATATTCCAGTTATGATTTCTGCCTTCAGAAAATGTTGGATTAAAATAACAGTCCCAACTGCGAAATGCTATGGGTAATGAAACACCCTCCTTAATAATCTTCATTATTTGTATTTTTCGTGCATCTGATAGGTGAATATGTGGTATTCTCCATGTTATGTTTTTAATCGATAAACTCAATTTTTCATTAGCATCTGTTGAGTAATACGCCTTATCATCATTTGAACTTCGTAAAAGAATAAGTTCATGTTTGCTATTTAAAATTATTTTATTAAAATCCTCAGCAAAACCCAACAGTAGTTTTAGGGGAATATAAAAATTAAATTTTCGCATTGATAGGTCTTCAGAAATATTCCACCCTGCATTTCTCATCATATTACTTTCAAATTCATTTAGAGAGACATAATTCTTAATTGTACTAGATATTCCCAAGTATCGAGTACGATCAATTTCAACACCATTAATCTCATACCGTATTTCATCAAATAAGTATGCAACACAATTATTCCTCAATAAAGTATTTTGTGATGCTTCTTCACCTTTAGAGTTTTGTATGTTTCCTTCTATATATAAGTAGGTTTCAGACGGAAGAACATATAAGTCTTGATTTTGTAGTGTAATTCGAATTTCATCATTGTTTTTAAATGATTGAATATAGGGCACATAGCTATGATAATCTTTTTTTATTATATTTTCATCAGAATATGGTTTATCAATAACATTGAGTATATCAGACATTTTTCTTTATTTTTAACTTAAGCAATTTTAAAAAGGCTGTATTTTATTTGGTTAATGATGGTCTTGTAGCTTTAATATGATTAGTAGGAATGTCTCTATTAACGTTAATGTGCCTAGTTTTATTGTAAATTATTATTTTTTCCGTGGTCTTAGGTGTAATCTTAGTGTTATTTCTTCACCTCTGAAAATTACTGTACGATTTTCTTGATCAACAATCCAAATCTTGAGATATGTTATTTCTTTGACGTTTACTGGTAAATAAATTAGGTTATTAGCAATAACATCTAATTTATAGCCTGGTGGTACGTCTAATGCGAACTCGTGAAGTATATGCGCTGGAGAGTTATTCATATAAGCTCCAGTTATGATGTTACACTGAATTTGTATAGCATTAACTCTTAATATATTTACAGGTTGATTTGATACATGTTTTCTTCCAGCTTCTAATAATCGCCTACTTAAACCTAATAATTTACCAATAGATCGATTTCGATCAAAGAAAATTGCATCGTGGGAGGAAGTAATTTCAATTTGTAAAGTATGATTATTAGCTTTAATCAGAATAGATTTATTGAAATTTTCTGCTTTATACTGTCCAACTATATAGTCCACAATATCTTGCAACTCATATGATCCGATAGGAATTTCAATTATTTTATCTCCTATATGAAATAAATTATTATCATAATCTACATTGGGAATAGAGTTATATGAATGAAAATCAACTAAAGAGCATTCATAGTCATCTTTAAGATCTATTGGTGGGAAATAATTTGCTGTTAAAACTGATGAATTGCCACTTAACGCTAATGTAATTGACATTATGAGCGCTAAACTTTAAATGAAATAAAATGCTGGGGTTTTTTCTTTTATTAAATTTAGGTATTTATTAAAAAAAAAAAAAAAAATCTTATAAATACTTATTCTTATAATATTTCATCTTTATTAATCCATGAATTATGTTGGTTTGGAAACCCTAGCCATTTAACATACGCTTTATCACCTTTCTCTTTTAAAATTTTTTCCTTTAGAAATGTATTAGGATAATGTGTGTGACGTATTTCTTCTTTGTAAAATGCCCCTTTTATAGGATTTCCTTGGTAATTTTCTAGTAAGAATGTGATTGGATAGGTGTTCTGTATAGATTTTATTTTAAATATTTCTGTAGTCCAATTTGGTGTATAACCTTTTTCAAAAATATGTTTGTATTTGCTTATGCGAACATAATCACCGACTTTAAATCGTGATGACTTAAACATTTTTAAACTGCTAAATGCAGTTTTCAGTAGATGTTGTTCATGTTCACGTTTTACATCAATAGGCGCCATTTTGATTTTACTATGAGTTTTTCTGTTATATTGATCAACTAGTTTTTTATAAATATCAATCCAGTGAAATGTTCCATTATAACTAAATTCTCTCCACATCATACCTTTTAGTGTTCGATTAAACCGTTCAACTATTGAAGCTTTCACTACACTATATGTAGAGTAATGATTAATTGAATATTTGCGCATTAGCAAACCAAATTCCTTATTAAAAAATTCTTTACCATCATCTGTTTGTAAATTTTTAGGTACTCGCCCCTTACTTAATATTTTCTGAAAAGCTTTGAATACTTCAGATGCGGTTTTTGCTTTAATTGCTGCAGCCCAAGCGAATTTTGAAAATGTATCAATAATTGTTATCATATATTTATAGCCGTTGTTTATAGTCGAATAGTTGCCCATCTCTACTAAGTCTGCTTGCCAAAGATCATCAATTCCCTTTGTAATTACTTTACGTCGTAAGAAACTTTTGCGCGCTCTAGAATGTAGTTCATTTATTATCGTTCTTTTTTCCATTATGTTGTTGTTGTTGTTGCTGCTCTTGCTGTGATGAAAGCGTAATCATTACACTATATATGTCAGAAATTATTTTATTTAAATCTTTAATTTAATTTCGAACAATTAAAACTTCTTTGTTTATACCCCTTTTTAAATGTTCTTGCATATGGGTAATTTGTGTATTCACATAATTTTTGTTAACAGCATCTGCCCCATTAATTGGAGGTGACAAATTTAAAATTCTTTTATTCTCTATATCAATATTATTTCCGTTGAGTGTGATACCGAAATTTTTTGAGAGGTTGTTTCTTGTTATATCTCCTATATATTTTTGATTATAGTTGTACAATTTACATTGTACACATTTACGTTTTTGCTGAATTACTTATTTGATCTTATAAAAACCTTGTATTTTTCCCTGAATTATATATATTTTTTGGAATTGTTAATATTATTATATTGAATTGTGTACTTTATAAAGCCTTTAATTTTATAATTATGTTAATTATTTGATTTATGAATTTGAATTTTCAATTGTTAATTTGCTTTGGTTAAAGTGAGTTCAATGCCTACTTGAAGTTAACTATAGTCAAGTAAATTTCTTTAAGTGTACAATTTAGTACACGTCAAAAAGTAAACGAAAGGAAAAAAAACTTATCCAACCTTCGGTGTGGATAAAAAGCCGAGGTTGAACAAGTTTGAAATAAAGCTTTACTTTTTACTCCAATTTTAACACTTCAATTGAGCAGACGAACCGCTCAGACCTCAACCCCCACTGTTAACTTATTGTGAAAATAAATTTAATTATATAAAAAAACCCTCAACTTCTTCTCATTTAATTTGAGAAACATCAACATAAAAAAGGTAAGCACCCACCTTTGAAATCCCCTACACAAAGAAAAGAAAAGTAATCTCTTGTTTTCTTTCTTCTTTTTTAACCCCTAATAATTATAATTTCTTGACGAGCGATTAAAATTATTATTGGCAAAAGACTTCTCGATTTCTGTTCCCCAAGGAAGAAAAGAGAATCTTTAGCCAATTTATAATAATTTAGGCAGCAGTCTATTTTTATTCAATAGTAATGACCAAATTTGTCAACAATCATAATTTTTTATTTATTTATTTATTTAAAAGTTATTCATTTGCTTCCCTCAGTTTTTCGACTATAGATATTATTTCATTAGAATGATTATTGTTACCAGCATGTTGTGACGCTATTAACAGCCTCAATCGGTCTACAATTTCATTAGGATTATCCCAGTATATATAGTTGGGTTTATTAAGATTAACCTCCATTAAACCCTTACCAACGTGAGTAGTTGTAGTAAACAATTTATTTATTATTTTTTTATATTTATAACCTCTGTTTCCATTAATTTGATTATTAGGATCATAGTTTCTTCGATGTGCGTTTGTATCAAGTAAAATATGCTTATATATTGCTAGCTCTGACGAATCGAATTGTTTTGGATTTTTATGAAAAAGTAATGAGTATAACCCTGGGGTTAGTGCCCAAGATTTTTGACCTATTATTATTTTATCATCGGTTAGCTTTAAAATAGAATTTCCAAATTTCCAGTCTCCATTTTCCGTCTTATGAGGTCCAAATATAGTGTTAAGCTTTTTATTTCCATTTAGAGTTGATAAATCAAACTCCCAATCGGATGACTGAGAATAAAATTGTTCATTTTTCGATGTATCATTTACTTCATCTTCACTATTACTGTTATAGTCTTCTTCTTCTTTATATATTTTTATTCTATTAGGTGCTGAATCAATGTTTTTCTCTTTCATTAAGTTTTTCTTAGGGGTGCTGGTGAATATAGTTTTATTTTCCGTTTTTATTTTAGTATTGTGCTTACATTTATGTTTTTCGTCTATGGGTATTGTTAAATTTGACGAATCTGACAATTTGACTAGTTTCTTTAGAGGTTCTGTTAAAGGTTTAAATGTTCTTTCTAAATTATTAAATTTTTCCAATTCTCCAAGTCTTATGCTTTGAAATTTCTTCTTTAAAATTTTTTTGGATTTCACCAACTCTTTTAAAATATTTTCTTCCATGATTATAACTTTGAAAAATAGCTAAACAGCTAAACAGCTTTGAAAAATAGCTAAACAGCTAAACAGCTTTTGAAAACAGCTAAACAGCTTTTGAAAACAGCTAAACTGCTTTTGAAAACAGCTAAACAGCTTTTGAAAACAGCTAAACAGCTTTTGAAAACAGTTAAACAGCTTTTGAAAACAGCTAAACAGCTTCTTAAAACAGCTAAACAGCTTTCGAAAACAGCTAAACAGCTTCTTAAAACAGCTAAACAGTTTCGTGGAATAATTTTAACAGTTTTCCAAGTGTGGAAAAAAACGTATTTAATATTAATAGGTATACATACGTCTGATGTAGTTAATAGTATACATATGACTAAATCTGAATGAATAGATCAAAGCCTTTTCTATAACGTCCTTGCTGCATTTCATCATCTTTGCTTATTATAAGAAATCCATATTTATCCTTCCAACATTCTCCGCAAATGTAACGAAACATATTTAAACTCATGTCACTACCAACATGATCATTGTAGATATGCTTTAAATTTAATTCATCTTGCTTGAATAAAATAATCATATTTGCATTATCACGTACTAAATGTTTTGGAATGTGTGTATAAGTCTGACATAAATAAAAAGAATCAATATCCTTATGTCTACCCATACAAAAATATGATCTTATATTATTTTGCTTTTCACAAGCAACATCGTCAAATATCATAATAGAATTTACTTTAGCTTTTTCGGGTGGTATAACATGCTCATTATCTGAAAATGTATAAAGTCCCATACCCTTTACTGATGAAATTAATCTTGATAGATATTTATATTTTGGTTGATTTAATGATTTTGAGTATATATAAATATTTTTAAATTTTAAACCATTCGGACTTTCAATTAAACTTAGCATTATATTTGTTTTGCCACAGTTTGAGGGACCAACTATTAGTGCTCTAATAGAATTTGGTAAAAGGCAGCTATGTTTAAAACCATTTCTGTTGTCCGTTAAATCCAAGTTTCTCACGGAAATATTCGATTGTTGTTTTACCAAACGCATCTTTATAACTGAGAGCATACGTTTGCTTAATGTTACGTTTTATTTACTTTCGATTTTTTTTTAATTTCAGAAAAGCAATTTTATATATAAATGATTGTGTATAAAAATAAAAATATTAGTAGAAAACAATTCGTCCTTGGAAAAGGACTTGTTAATAGCTTAATTAATTCACTACCTCTTGAACTTCATTTGCCGGGTTATCAATTTTGTGGACCAGGAACTAAATTAGAAAAACGATTACAAAGGGGTGATAAAGGTATCAATCCTTTGGATGCAGCTTGCAAAATTCATGATATTGCTTATTCCCAGAACACTGATATTCATAAGCGACATCAAGCAGATAAAGAACTAGCAGAAAAAGCTTGGAGTAGAGTTAAAGCTAAAGATAGTACTTTTGGAGAAAAACTCAACGCATACCTTGTCACTAACGCAATGAAGTCAAAAGTTAAATTAGGCTTGGGAGTTAAAACTGGTAACCAAAAGAAAAAGTGTAGACGAAATATTTTTAAGAATGCCGTTAAATCAGCAACCGATATTTTAAAAAAGGAAAAACCAAATGACATCAAAACCGCTATTAAAACTGCACGAAAAGCTATACGACATTCATTTCTTGGAAAAAAATCTATAGCAAAAATTCCTAGAATTATCAACATACCTAAACTTGGCGGTTTTCTACCACTTGTTCCTATTCTAACAGCACTTGGAGCATTGGGAGCAATAGCTTCTGGTGGGTCAGCAATCGCTAAAACTATTACTTTAGCTAAAAATGGTAGACAACAGCTCGAAGAAAGTAAGCGTCATAACAAAACATTAGAGTCAATAGTTATGGGTAAAGGTCTATATCTTAAACCTTATAAAAAAGGCTATGGAATATTTTATACCTCATCAAAAAACTATTGAAACAGCTACCTAATAGACCACTAACAGATGTGGACTTGAAAACATTTGGGAAGAAGTATATTCCTTATTTTAGAGGAGTTTATATGAGGGATAAACTTCCTAAAACTCCACACCGAATAGAGAATGGAATTATAAACTTGGACTCAAATAGAGGATATGGAACACATTGGGTAGCATTTTATAAAAATAATGATAATGTAGAATACTTTGATAGTTTTGGTAATCTCCAACCACCTATGGAAGTTTTAAGATACTTGGGTAAAAACATTAAATATAACTATTTAAGATATCAAAAATTTAATACATTTATTTGTGGTCATTTATGTTTAAAATTTTTAATAAATTTCAAAATAAAGAATTAATAAAAAACTCAAATATTTGTTTGTTTTAATATATTTTTATTATTTTTTTTGTTTGTTTTTTTTTTTTTTTTATTTATTATCCATTCTTAATAATAATCTATAGATTTTAACATCTGTTTTAATTTTATTTTGCATTTTTTTTCCAAACTCATAACAAAGTCTGGTTAAATCAATTTCTATATCTCTTTCATTTATATCTTTAATTTCATAATATTGTACATTTGTTTTATTTAAAATAGAGCAATTTGGAATATAATGTTCATAATAAAAATATAAGATTTGCTTGCGAAGAATTGTATTCTAGCTTAAAAATGTCGTCAAGAATATTCCAATTTGAGTTAGAGATTTCCATGTCTCAGAATCAATTTTAATTTTATAGTTTCCCTGTTGTAGGATGAGATAGCAAATATTATTCCTATACTGAAATGTATATTGAACATCCTTCTTTTCATCCTTATTAATTAGATTCATACAATCTAGGAATTCATACTGATTAAGTGTTGCCTGAATGTATTCCTTATAGCTCATAAGGATTATCCATTCATCCCGGTCCAATCCAATGAAGTTCCTATCCTTATAATGCAACCAGACAATAGGCTTAAAACCAAGGGATGTTGAAAAACCGCATGCAACTTTTAACTTTAAAGTTAGAAAATACTCCAGTTCAAACACCATATCGTGTATTTTCGGGTTTCTCTTGAGATGAAACATTCTCGATGAATTTTAAATGTATACTAATAATATTTTTACTTTGAAAATCTCTATTTAAAGAAAAAAAATGCGCTTTTATAATTTTTTTTTTTAAACTATTTGTATGTATATGTATTAACTATAATTAAATAAGGTACATTTATTATAAAATTCTAATAAAAAAAAAGTTTAATCAAATTCATTATTTTGTTTTTCTTGCACATAAATTTAGACATTTAAGATATTTTAATATTTTTTTATAGTTTTCGATAATTCTCATAACCTCCTTCTTTCTCTTAAAGAAAAAGTAACATCCACACAAACCCACGACATCTCCACTTGTACTTTCGTGAGAGCAAGGTATACTATATACATTAAAATCTGTATATTCTCTTTTGAATGCACATAATAATTCCAAATCAGTGATGTTAACCGTACGGTAATTACCCTTTTTTACGGTAATTTTGAGCCCCAAAAGGTAGCAAGGTAATTTCATTTAAAAAACGGTAATATCAAGATTTGGGTTTTTGATATTCTTATACATACTTACATATGAAGGCTCTATGATTTTAACTTTTGAGGGTGATTTCCAACGGCAGTTTCAAAAATAGATGAATGTTATACAAAAAATTAAGAATGTTATGTTTCTGCAAATGCTTAGGTATAAGTGATAAGTGTAAAATATGAAAAATTAAATAACTCATTGTATATTATTAATTTTATTTTAAACTTTTTGATTGTTTAACTATAGTAATATATTCAAACTTTTCAGTAGAAGCAAAACTATTATGTAATAATTTTGCATCAAAGGCAATCGTTTTATCATAAGAAGATGATAAAAAAGCACTATATTTTACAGTGGGCAGATATGAATACTGCGTGTAAATTTTTTTCAAAACGTAAAAAATAAAACATTTTGAGTTAATATTTTCATGCGATATTCGAATTTTAAAAAATTCTGTCTTAATTGAACGATACCAACTCCGGTCCAAATTTAAACTTCTTAGTTTCAGTCGTTTAGGCTGTGCGATGATGAATCAGTCTGTCAGTTACGTTACAATTTTATTTATATGATGATTTTACTTTCGTATTGATAAAAAATATAATAATTTTTGGTTAAAATGTATTTAAATCAAAGATTTTCATTAAAATTTTTCATAAAACACACTTAAAATTTAAATAAATTGTTTTTGAATAGTGCTGTGAATGTTTAAATTAAAAAACCTTTGCGTACGGTAATTTCTTCTCAAAAACGGTAATTTTTAGAGGGCCGTACGGTAATGAAAAAATAAAAGTTAACATCACTGTTCCAAATGTTCTTCAAAGATAACACTTCCGAATTCTTGTAGAAAAGCTTCAATAACCTCCATCTTTCCACATTAAGATTTCATTTACAACTTATAGAAATATTAATTATTCTATATTATATATACTTATACATATCTGTATACTAATAAAAAAAAAAAAAAAAAAAAAAAACACAAGAATTTATAATAATTTATTGTTTACTAATTTTTTTATTGAAAAATTATTTTATTTAAAAGTATTAAAATGAGTATAAGGGTAATAATATCCTTTCGTAGGAGCAGCCGTCTTAATTTCCAGCTTATAATTAATAGTATCCTTTTCGTCATCTAAAGGAATCTTTGAAATGATATATGAGCCAGTTGATAGGTACCCAACATCGTTTTCAGTCAAGGCATTAAACCTTTTAGGAAGATAAAGCATAGCTCCATCCAATTCCAAGACTATAACATCTCCATATTTTGTAGTTACCCGTTCAGCTCCTGTAATAGGATAGTCCTTTCCATCTACCATATTTTTTACACTTAAAATATGTTTCATATTTAATTTATTGAATGAAGCAATTAATTCCGCGTTAATATTCATCGTTTGATAATTTATAATGAAATGTAATAAATAACTCAATAAATTCACAATTTATAGAAAAAAATTTTTGGCTACACATAGTTTAAACATATGTTATTTGCTCTAATTCATAAAAATTATCGATAATGTTTTTTTTAATTTTACCCACCACACCCATTGTAAACAAAATAAAATATTTATCCACCAGAAAAAAAAATTTTTTGACCTACATTTTCTAGCGATTAAAAAATGTTGACCTACAAATTCTAGCGTTTAAAAAATGTTGACCTACATTTACTAGCGCTTTTAACACATGGCAATCGCTCAATTAATTTTTCAACACCTAATTCAGAACAAAACTAAAGAAAGGCTTATCAGTAATATTTTCATTTTCCAATTTCTTCTACAAGATCTATCTGTCTGTCAGTCTGTCTGTCTGTCTGTCTGTCTGTCTGTCAGTCTATCTGTCTGTCCATCCAATAATTTTCTCGTTGATCGTCAGTCGATCACCTAAACAATCAAAAAACAACATTCTGATAGCATTATTGACATGGTTTTTATGTATACACATAAATTCTTTGTATTTCTATTATTTAACATGACCTACATTTTTTCCTCTCACAGAAACTTGACCCACATTTAGAATTTCTTCCTCAAGGTCTGTTGTCTTTCTGCAAAAGAATAGTTCATTGCTCTTTCTACTAAATTCTCAGCTTTATTGCTATCCTATAAAATTTAACGAGTTTGTGAATTTTTTTAAAAAATTTGACCTACTTTTACACTTGCTCATGAATTTTCCATGTCCATGATTCTATCCATGTTCAAGACACACTCCAATACAATACCCTAATCATCTCACACCCCATAAATTATTAGTTTTAATATCAGCGCTTTGAAAAAATGGTCCACAAAAAGAAAATACAGCCTTTTTAAAATTGCTTAAGTTAAAAATAAAAAAAAAAATATTTTTCCAATTTCTTCCTCAAGGTCTGTCTGTCCGTCAAAAAAAGGGCTTATCAGAAATGTGTGTTTTTTCTCCCAAACAATCCATAAACACACACAAAAATAAAAATAAAAATATTTTTTCAATTTTCTTCTACAAGATCTATCTGTGTATCTGTCCATGTTTAAAACACACTCCAATACAATACCCTTATCATCTCACACCCGATAAATTATTAGTTTTAATATCATCGCTTTGAAAAAATTGTCCACAAAAATTTTTTTCAAAATCAAGTGCATCTGTGTACTTGTACACAGTATGTCTGTCTGCCTATTGATCTACATGCATACATATCCACAAAACTAAATTACATCTTACTCAAGTGCATCAACACAGTAAGACCGTCTATCGATCACAACAAAAGAAAGGCTTCAACAATGCACCCAACACTTGTGCATTGCTCCCCCCAAACATTTTTTTTTTCTAAATCTCAGCTTTATTGATATCCTATAAAATTTAACGACTTTTTTACGACTTTGTTTTGAAATTTTTTAAAAAATTTGACCTACTTTAACACGTGTTCATGCATATCCCCCTAATTTTTTTCCAAATTCTCAGTTTTATGGCTTTTTTTAAAATAAACGACTTTTTATGGCTTTTTTAAAAATTAACGACTTTTTTATAGCTTTTTTATTGCTTTTTTTTAATTTATGACATTTTAATTGACATTTTAATAGCTTTTGCAACTTTTTAATTGCTTTTACAACCAACGATGACCTTTAATGGCTTTTATTACTTTTCCCCATACTAAACCTATAGGAAGTTGACCTTTTAACGACTTTTTGTTCACATTGGCGCAAAACACCCAATATACATATACTAAGGGCCGCACAAAATTCATTCCAGGTCAGGGTTTCCACCTGTTTTTGGTATCTCCAGTACTATTCTCTAGCTCGCCCACTTTATAAAACGTGAAGATTTTTGCAAATTATTGAAAAGTCACTGTTAAAATGTTCCCGAGTTAATACTCCTACTCTATATAGAAATTCATCCACGCTAATTCCCTGTACAGAACCATCGAACTTAATGTTCCAGTTTTGTATGATAGAGGTATTTCTATTAGATCTCAAGGCAAAATTTTCTTCAAAGGAACTACTAAAGTTTCCTCGAGACGTTGGGGTATAATTAGGATCAGTCGGCATATTTATGGGTCTGTTATCCCGAGTATCAAGAAAGGATTGATTATTTTGTCTGGGCAATCTGGTTAGTTGTTGAAGATGGGTAATATTCTGTGGCATTTCGTTTCGACCACCTGTATTTTGCGATCTATTAGGTAACAAGTTAAGATTGCCTAATAACCGAGAAACACTATTTTCAATAATTTGATGAATTTGCGAATAATCCATAGTGAGAAGATGAGCATAAATTCTATAGTTACTACTGTCTGTAACAATACCATTATCTACTACTATTTATATTATTACCTTTATTTACAACATTGCTATTAAGAAATATACCCTGATTGTTGATTACACAGATACAGTTCATATTTTGATAAGTAAACATCTAAATAAATAAATGATTTATATTGTCTAAATAAAGCTACCTAAATAAATGATTTATATTGTTTACATGGTGCCGAAACCCGTAGTGGAATAAAAGTAAATAAAATACAGCAATAAGAGAATAGCAAACCAATTGTTTGAATTACATATATTTCAAAATGGCAGACACCTGTAATTTTTTTAAACCGCCGAAGGCTTTAGTGGTAGAACACGATAAAGATATGGCCACGGAATGGAAACTGTGGAAAAAGCCAGAAAACATAAAATTTGCAACGTTTATTTCAGCTATTGGTTACTCAGCAATACAAACTTACAATTCGTTACCGGCAACAAGTAACGAAACGGCGTCTACTGTTAAAGAAAAGTTCGAGAAATATTTTACCCCAAGACTAAACACAACGTTTGAAAGGTATAAGTTTCATAAAATTATGCAGAATGATGGAGAAACCATTGATGAATATATCACCAGATTAAGACTCCAGGTAAAAATTGCAATTTTAAGGCATTAACTGATAGACTCTTACGAGATCTGCTCATTCTTGGTATTAAGAGTGACACCCTTCGTACGAAGTTGCTGTCAGAAGACATAACCTTAGAAATAGCCCTTCAGATTTGCCAAGCCACTGAACTAGCACAAAAACAAACTGCCGAAATACATGGGGAAATTAAAAAGAATGTGAACATCGTACGAACATTTAATAAAGCTCATAGCTTTGACTGCCACAACTGCGGTAAAAATCACACAGTTCGCAATTGTCCAGCTTTTCGCCATGTATGTAAGAAATGTAAAAAGAGAAATCACTATGAAAGCATGTGCAAGGCAAAGGCAAAAAATAAATTTACCAAAAACAGGGATTATGCCGTTTGTAAACATACCGGCAGCAATACAGAAAGCGACGTTCACAGCGACGCTGACAGCGATAATTAACTATTTGTTGGTTGTATTACGGAAAATAAAAGAAAGGAAAAAGAGAATTTTACAGAAATTCTAACTATTGGAGAGAAAAATTATGATATTAAACTTGATACTGGTGCTCAGTGTAATGTCCTGCCAACAAAAGTGATCGATGAAATTAAAATATTTAACAAAGATATAACTATTAAACCTTGTCAAGTAAAAAAACTAGTGTCATTTGGAAATCATAAAATGAAGGTTGTAGGTGAAGTGTTGTTAACATGCAAAATAGCCCAGAAAATGTGCAAAATTTATTTCAAAATTGTGAATGAAAACGTAAAGCCAATACTCGGAGCAAACTCTTGTGAGAAACTACATTTAGTAAAAAGAGTACAAGAATTTCAAATTGCCGAAAATTTATTTGAAGGGCTAGGGTGCATACAAAATTTTGTTTACGACATAGATTTAGTTAAAAATCCAAGCTTTGAAATTTTGCCAGCCAGGCGAGTAGCATTTAAAATTCAAGAACAGGTAAAAGCGGAACTTGATAAAATGGTAAGCATGGGAGTAAAAGAGCCAACTAATTTGCCAACACCTGCTGTTTCTCCAATGGTAGTGGTACGTAAAACTAACAAATTCCGGATTTGTATGGATCCCACTAGCGTTAATAGAAATATTAGACGTCGCCTCTATCCTATGAACACTTTAGAAGAAATTGCTGCTCAACTAAAAGGTGCTAAAATTTTTTCAGTCCTTGATTGTAAAAAAGGTTTTTGGCAAATTCCGGTCACAGACCGAACAAAACAAATACTAACGTTCTCTATACCTTGGGGCCGGTACTCCTGCAAAAGACTCCTCTTTGGAATTTCCTCAACGCCCGAAATTTTCCAATGCGTCATGCAAGAACTCTTTTCACATTTACCAAACGTAAAAGTTGCCGTAGATGACATCTTAATACACTCTGACAATTTAGATGAACTTCGTGCAACAACAAGCAAGGTTCTTGATATAATTAAAACAAATGGATTAAAACTTAATAAAGATAAATGTAAGTTCGAGCAAAGAAAAATTAAATTTTTAGGACATGTAATAAGTAAAGCAGGCTTGTCCCCAGTTCCAGAAAAAATAGACGCCGTCAATCGACTCAAACCACCAAACAACAAGAAGGAATTGCAACGAATTCTGGGTAAATTTACATATTTGAGTAAATTCATAAAAAAATTTCTCACACGTTACAGCACCATTACGAGCATTACTGGAAAAATCAGTTTCGTTTTACTGGGACAAAGAACAACAACAATCATTTGATAAACTGAAAGAAGCTATTTGCAAACCACCAGTCCTAAAATTATATGAAGTTAACAAAGACGTCAAACTACAGGTTGATTCCAGCTCTTACGCCATGGGTGCAGTATTGCTGCAGGATGATCAGCCTATAGCTTATGCCTCCAAGACCCTATCGGAGACTCAATCAAGGTATTCGCAAATAGAAAAGGAAGCACTTGCGGTAAAGTTTGGATGCGAAAAATTTCACCAGTACGTTTGGGGTAAAGACATTGTTATTGAATCAGATCATAAACCGTTGGAATCAATTTTCAGAAAACCTTTACATTCATCTCCATCGAGACTGCTAAAAATTAGAACAAGATTGTTAACCTACAACCCTAAAATTATATACAAACCAGGCATTAAAATGCACTTAGCAGATCCCTTGAGTCGAGATTGTGTTAATAAAATCAATAAAGAAGAAGAAGAGAATCTTGAAATACAAACAATATTGCCAATTTGTGATAAAGAGTTAGAAACTTTAAAACGAGAAACAAAGACTGATGACACTTACCAAATGCTGATAGAGCTAATTCGAGAAGGTTGGCCAAAGTCCAAAGAGAAATTGCCCATAGAATTGAAACAATACTGGGTCTTCAGGGATGAGCTATCAACAAATGATGACGGAATAATTTTTAAGGCATCTAAGGTTTTCGTACCTCTAAAATTGAGAGAAAATTTTCTGAAAGATATACACACTGGTCACTTTACCTATGCCAAGTGTGTAAGAATGGCAAGAGATCTAGTATTTTGGCCTCGAATGAGTCAGGACAGTCATAGTTTCATCCAAAAATGCGCTGCGTGCCAAGTATACCAACGAAAAAATACAAAAATTAAAATAGGTGAAAAGGAGATTCCAACACATGGTTTCGAAATAGGCGCAACCGACCTATTTCACTTTAATAACAACGAGTACATAGTTTTCATTGACAGCTACTCAGGCTACCTTAAGTTCAAAAAACTTAGCGATACAACTACAAAGCAAGTGATTTTATTCCTAAAAGAGATTTTTTCTACGTTTGGTCCTCCCCTTACTTTAGAAACCGACAATGGTCCTCAATTCGCAAGCAGTGAATTCAAACTTTTCTCATCAACTTGGAAATTCAATCATCGCACTAGTTCGCCGTACCACCCAACCGGAAACGGATTGGTAGAAAAGGCAGTGCAAATCGCAAAAAATATTCTTAAAAAATCAACATATGATAACAGCGATTACTATTTAGGACTACTCAACTACATGAATACGCCCCGAAGTAATCTTGGTTCTCCCTCTCAACGTCTTTTTGGTCATGAAACCAGGAGTATTCTGCCAACGGCAAAAGATACACTACTTTCATCTGAAAGCCAAAGAATATCAAAATATTTGGAAGATGAGAGAGATAGGCAAAGCGATTACGCAAATCGTGGGGCAAGAGTTAATCCTCCTCAATTTGTTGAAGGAACTACTAAAGTTTCCTCGAGACGTTGGGGTATAATTAGGATCAGTCGGCATATTTATGGGTCTGTTATCCCGAGTATCAAGAAAGGATTGATTATTTTGTCTGGGCAATCTGGTTGGTTGTTGAAGATGGGTAATATTCTGTGGCATTTCGTTTCGACCACCTGTATTTTGCGATCTATTAGGTAACAAGTTAAGATTGCCTAATAACCGAGAAACACTATTTTCAATAATTTGATGAATTTGCGAATAATCCATAGTGAGAAGATGAGCATAAATTCTATAGTTACTACTGTCTGTAACAATACCATTATCTACTACTATTTATATTATTACCTTTATTTACAACATTGCTATTAAGAAATATACCCTGATTGTTGATTACACAGATACAGTTCATATTTTGATAAGTAAACATCTAAATAAATAAATGATTTATATTGTCTAAATAAAGCTACCTAAATAAATGATTTATATTGTTTACATGGTGCCGAAACCCGTAGTGGAATAAAAGTAAATAAAATACAGCAATAAGAGAATATAGCAAACCAATTGTTTGACTTACATATATTTCAAAATGGCAGACACCTGTAATTTTTTTAAACCGCCGAAGGCTTTAGTGGTAGAACACGATAAAGATATGGCCACGGAATGGAAACTGTGGAAGCAGCAGTATGAATATTTCGAGGTTGCAACTGGGTTAGATAAAAAGCCAGAAAACATAAAATTTGCAACGTTTATTTCAGCTATTGGTTACTCAGCAATACAAATTTACAATTCGTTACCGGCAACAAGTAACGACACGGCGTCTACTGTTAAAGAAAAGTTCGAGAAATATTTTACCCCAAGACTAAACACAACGTTTGAAAGGTATAAGTTTCATAAAATTATGCAGAATGATGGAGAAACCATTGATGAATATTTCACCAGATTAAGACTCCAGGTAAAAATTGCAATTTTGAGGCATTAACTGATAGACTCTTACGAAATCTGCTCATTCTTGGTATTAAGAGTGACACCCTTCGTACGAAGTTGCTGTCAGAAGACATAACCTTAGAAAAAGCCCTTCAGATTTGCCAAGCCACTGAACTAGCACAAAAACAAACTGCCGAAATACATGGCGAAATTAAAAAGAATGTGAACATCGTACGAACATTTAATAAAGCTCAGAGCTTTGACTGCCACAACTGCGGTAAAAATCACACAGTTCGCAATTGTCCAGCTTTTCGGCATGTATGTAAGAAATGTAAAAAGAGAAATCACTATGAAAGCATGTGCAAGGCAAAGGCAAAAAATAAATTTACCAAAAACAGGGATGTTGCCGTTGGTAAACATACCGGCAGCAATACAGAAAGCGACGTTCACAGCGACGCTGACAGCGATAATTAACTATTTGTTGGTTGTATTACGGAAAATAAAAGAAAGGAAAAAGAGAATTTTACAGAAATTCTAACTATTGGAGAGAAAAATTATGATATTAAACTTGATTCTGGTGCTCAGTGTAATGTCCTGCTAACAAAAGTGATCGATGAAATTAAAATATTTAACAAAGATATAACTATTAAACCTTGTCAAGTAAAAAACCTAGTGTCATTTGGAAATCATAAAATGAAGGTTGTAGGTGAAGTGTTGTTAACATGCAAAATAGCCCAGAAAATGTGCAAAATTTATTTCAAAATTGTGAATGAAAACGTAAAGCCAATACTCGGAGCAAACTCTTGTGAGAAACTACATTTAGTAAAAAGAGTACAAGAATTTCAAATTGCCGAAAATTTATTTGAAGGGCTAGGGTGCATACAAAATTTTGTTTACGACATAGATTTAGTTAAAAATCCAAGCTTTGAAATTTTGCCAGCCAGGCGAGTAGCATTTAAAATTCAAGAACAGGTAAAAGCGGAACTTGATAAAATGGTAAGCATGGGAGTAAAAGAGCCAACTAATTTGCCAACACCTGCTGTTTCTCCAATGGTAGTGGTACGTAAAACTAACAAATTCCGGATTTGTATGGATCCCACTAGCGTTAATAGAAATATTAGACGTCGCCTCTATCCTATGAACACTTTAGAAGAAATTGCTGCTCAACTAAAAGGTGCTAAAATTTTTTCAGTCCTTGATTGTAAAAAAGGTTTTTGGCAAATTCCGGTCACAGACCGAACAAAACAAATACTAACGTTCTCTATACCTTGGGGCCGGTACTCCTGCAAAAGACTCCTCTTTGGAATTTCCTCAACGCCCGAAATTTTCCAATGCGTCATGCAAGAACTCTTTTCACATTTACCAAACGTAAAAGTTGCCGTAGATGACATCTTAATACACTCTGACAATTTAGATGAACTTCGTGCAACAACAAGCAAGGTTCTTGATATAATTAAAACAAATGGATTAAAACTTAATAAAGATAAATGTAAGTTCGAGCAAAGAAAAATTAAATTTTTAGGACATGTAATAAGTAAAGCAGGCTTGTCCCCAGTTCCAGAAAAAATAGACGCCGTCAATCGACTCAAACCACCAAACAACAAGAAGGAATTGCAACGAATTCTGGGTAAATATACATATTTGAGTAAATTCATAAAAAAATTTCTCACACGTTACAGCACCATTACGAGCATTACTGGAAAAATCAGTTTCGTTTTACTGGGACAAAGAACAACAACAATCATTTGATAAACTGAAAGAAGCTATTTGCAAACCACCAGTCCTAAAATTATATGAAGTTAACAAAGACGTCAAACTACAGGTTGATTCCAGCTCTTACGCCATGGGTGCAGTATTGCTGCAGGATGATCAGCCTATAGCTTATGCCTCCAAGACCCTATCGGAGACTCAATCAAGGTATTCGCAAATAGAAAAGGAAGCACTTGCGGTAAAGTTTGGATGCGAAAAATTTCACCAGTACGTTTGGGGTAAAGACATTGTTATTGAATCAGATCATAAACCGTTGGAATCAATTTTCAGAAAACCTTTACATTCATCTCCATCGAGACTGCTAAAAATTAGAACAAGATTGTTAACCTACAACCCTAAAATTATATACAAACCAGGCATTAAAATGCACTTAGCAGATCCCTTGAGTCGAGATTGTGTTAATAAAATCAATAAAGAAGAAGAAGAGAATCTTGAAATACAAACAATATTGCCAATTTGTGATAAAGAGTTAGAAACTTTAAAACGAGAAACAAAGACTGATGACACTTACCAAATGCTGATAGAGCTAATTCGAGAAGGTTGGCCAAAGTCCAAAGAAAATTGCCCATAGAATTGAAACAATACTGGGACTTCAGGGATGAGCTATCAACAAATGATGACGGAATAATTTTTAAGGCATCTAAGGTTTTCGTACCTCTAAAATTGAGAGAAAATTTTCTGAAAGATATACACACTGGTCACTTTAGCTATGCCAAGTGTGTAAGAATGGCAAGAGATCTAATATTTTGGCCTCGAATGAGTCAGGACAGTCATAGTTTCATCCAAAAATGCGCTGCGTGCCAAGTATACCAACGAAAAAATACAAAAATTAAAATAGGTGAAAAGGAGATTCCAACACATGGTTTCGAAATAGGCGCAACCGACCTATTTCACTTTAATAACAACGAGTATATAGTTTTCATTGACAGCTACTCAGGCTACCTTAAGTTCAAAAAACTTAGCGATACAACTACAAAGCAAGTAATTTTATTCCTAAAAGAGATTTTTTCTACGTTTGGTCCTCCCCTTACTTTAGAAACCGACAATGGTCCTCAATTCGCAAGCAGTGAATTCAAACTTTTCTCATCAACTTGGAAATTCAATCATCGCACTAGTTCGCCGTACCACCCAACCGGAAACGGATTGGTAGAAAAGGCAGTGCAAATCGCAAAAAATATTCTTAAAAAAATCAACATATGATAACAGCGATTACTATTTAGGACTACTCAACTACATGAATACGCCCCGAAGTAATCTTGGTTCTCCCTCTCAACGTCTTTTTGGTCATGAAACCAGGAGTATTCTGCCAACGGCAAAAGATACACTACTTTCATCTGAAAGCCAAAGAGTATCAAAATATTTAAAAGATGAGAGAGATAGGCAAAGCGATTACGCAAATCGTGGGGCAAGAGTTAATCCTCCTCAATTTGTTGAAGATGAAACCGTAGTCACACGAACGCAAAACCAAAGTACTTGGAACCCAGCAGTAGTAAAGGCACGAATCCATCCTCGTGCTTATGTTATTGAAGACATTAATGGAAATCAGTATCGTAGAAATTCGCAAGACATTCGACCATCTCAAGCTAAAATTACAGCCACACCCGAGGTTGTTATTGAACAAAATAACCATGATTCTTCGAGTTTATCTAACGTCACTCAATCAACAAGCAATGAAAAGGAAAGGAGTTTATCTAACGTCACTCAACCAACAAGCATTGAAAAGGAACCACCTTCAGTCCTTAGAAAGTGCTCCAGAGTAAAAACTCAGCCACAAAGACTTCGCTATAGTTAATTGATACAAGAAGAGGGATGAGAAGATGAGCATAAATTCTATAGTTACTACTGTCTGTAACAATACCATTATCTACTACTATTTACATTATTACCTTTTTTTACAACATTGCTATTTAGAAATATACCCTGATTGTTGATTACACAGATACAGTTCATATTTTGATAAGCAAACATCTAAATAAATAAATGATTTATATTAGTGGTATTCACACCGAACTTGTTAATTTGTTACTCGGTAGTTTGTTAATTTGTTAAAGTTACCAACTGTGAACGACCCCCTTTTTTAAACTTTTTTAGTCTGGTAACTTTCGTAGTAAAACAACTGATTTATTGTTCTGACACAATTTATTATTCTGGAAAAAATAAAACATGCTATGAGAAAGTGTAAAAAAAAACAATTGTCAACCATTTAATTACTCATGCTTTGACACAAATAACGTTTACTGACGGTAAGTAGTGAGTTACCAACTAGCAACTATTTCATCAGGGGTTCCGTGTCGTTAATTTGTTAAATTTTAATACGGTACACAGAAAAAAATTTGCCCCAGTAAACGCATTAATCAAAAATAAAATCAGTTTTAATTAAAAATTTAATCAAGTGAATTAAACGTTTAATCAAGTGAATTAAACGTTTAATCAAGTGAATTAAAAGTTTAATTGATATTATTAATTTGTATACTGGTGCAAATTAATGTTGTCAATTAAACGTTTAATACACTTGATTAAACTTATAATTCTCTTAATTAAACGTTTAATTCACTTGATTAAATTTTTAATTAAAACTGATTTTATTTTTGATTAATGCGTTTACTGGGGCAAAATTTTTTTCTGTGTAGCGTGTTAAATATACAAAAACAAAATGCGTATGAAAAAGTAACGATTAAAGACTAACAAACTAACAAGCTCGGTGTGAATTCAGCTATTGTCTAAATAAAGCTACATAAATAAATGATTTATATTGTTTACACATAGTTGGCTGGTTATTGTTTGATCTACGATTATGAGAATTGTGACCACCACTCTGAACTATGTTATTTGACGAGGGGGTGTGAATAGGGGTTAAATGCCCCTCAGGCCCACTTCCTTCATTCAAACTAAAATCTACTAAAGCAGTTTGAGAATATTCGGCAAATAAATTTTTAACATAATTTCTTGTGTGATGGTGTTTGGCCATAGCCCCACGAGGCTTACCACGAGATGGCTTTAGATGTTCAACTGGCCGATTACTGTTCTGAATATTTATCTTCTTTAATTCGGATAAGGCACAAGGCCTTTTACAATCAGGACATTCTAAAGAATGTGAAAGACAGGTCTCAATGCAGTAGCTATGGAAAACATGATTACATTCGGAAATTATCATACATTCTTGTCCTTCTAACAAATTTTCATTGCAAACTATGCAACGTGAACTATCAGGGTTTGACTGAGATAAAGATAGAGCGTTTGATTTTGCAACTTCTTGAGTCTTAGGAGGAGAATGTTCCATCATTATTAGAAAAAAAATTTGATACTTAAAAAAAAACTCCTTTACTCTTGTAGTATTTCTGAACCGACTAACAAACTTTAAAAAAATTTTTGTGTCCAATTGTCCAAGCTTTTAATATATATATGTGTATTGTAAAATTTTAGTTTTTACGTGTAAATGTGATACAAATAGATGAAAAGTGAATATTATTTAAGCATATGGTTGATTCGAAAAAAATAAAAATTAAGTCTATGGAATGTCCAAAACTGTTTACTAACTATTGAAATGTTTATTTTACAAACCGAAATAAACTTTACGCAAAATGCAGCTGTTTACGCCAGACAATAAATCGCAATTGGCAATTATATTGTTATTCCAAGCAAGACAGGTAACCGGTAACTCAGTAAAACAAAATTCCTTAAATAATAAACATCATTGAGCATTAATAGTAATAAAAAGAACTGCAATAACTTTTCCCCGTAATTTACCTCAAAGTAAATTCAGTTTTATCTAAGGTCATACCCCCGAACTTTTCATCAAGAGTACGAACATGCATTAGGAAACTATACTTTATTGAAGAAAATTACAAAAAAAAAAGAAATTAGCATTTCCCATATCCCTTACTTTGAACTTTAAATATAAGCAAGTTAGGTGAATACATTTAGAGCAACTAAGTCAAATTGAATTTGATTAAAACACAAAACAACAGCACTTACTGTGCCCCACGTTGGGCGCCAATTTAGGTAGTGAACACGACACTTCATGGTGATACTTAAAGTGAAAATTTTTTTTGCCATCTGGTGGATGAAGATCTAAACCAGAGATAGGAGAGACGAACGGGAGCCATTGAATAAGCTAGCGGTAAGCCGGGTGGGGGTGGTTCTTGTCTACTCAAATCTCTCTTACCAGAAGAAATGTCACAACACAAATAATTATTGTAGACTCCCTAAAATCTAACTATTACAATATTGGTTTGGATAGTTGATTTGTATTATCATGCTGCCCCTGCAACGAGTTGCAGCTCATACTAAAACCCTTATTTTAAATCAACTTAAAACACGGAAACTAAAGAACCAACCATGACCACCACTTCAAACTCCCTAGATTGTTTTATGGATAACGCCTCAAAACCCTCCGTACCTGTGATCTTAGGGCGTTTAACATTTTACTCTAAGATCCCTATTCACGGCTACCTTCACCTATCTGTTCACATTACACGAGTTAATAATAAATTAGTTTTCCATTTCAAATAATACTTTATTCAAGAGAGACAAACTTAAATCCTTAATAGGTTTTAACAAAACTCAATCATATCTACACGACAATTATAGTAATTAACAAAGCTATTTAATAAAAATATTATTATCTACTAAACGTATATGACTTATTATAGGGTATACATATAATACTGGAAGGATCAAAATACCCTCAGATACAAGTTACATGCTATTGAGTTTTAATTAATTTCCAATACTCTCTTTAAAGTTATTTCCAACCACAATCCAATGAGAAGAAAACAATTCAACAAAATGCAAATAATAAATATGTTTGAAATTTGTCTTTACAAAAATAAAGAAGAAGAAACACTAAATAATCGAAAAAAAATTTTTATTTCTTTTTTGTTTTTCTTTTTCTTCTCATTTATTTTTTTTTGTTGAGAGACTGGCGTCCCTTTTGATACCGGGTTTTCATAAATAAACTTATGTTGGAAACAGAAGTTAAAGGGAGTTGTGGACTCTTTTTTATTTGCCTATACAAATACCACTCTCTTTTTTTCACCTCTTTAAATATGTATTGCAAAACAAACAAAAATATATGCATATAAAGTTTGACTCACCCAACGAAATTTACACAAGCATTGTTCGGTGCTACGGAATGATGAGGCCTCGCCAAACTGCTGCTATGGAATTCTGCTGTTGGAGGTTATTAAAGAATTGTATCTTTGTTTTGCAATAATGTAGATCTACTAAGGGTGTCCCCTTAGTCGATTAATAAATTCTTAACTTCCTTAAAAAAAATTAATTATTAGTTATTATTATTATTTAAGATGCATATACATACATATTAAAGTCATATATTTCAATATTTTAGAAGGATTTCAATATAATAATTTTTCAGTTTTTGGAATATTTTAATATGGAGTTTTTTTTTTAAATTATATAACTAGGTATTGAATTCAAACATGGAAAAAGATTTAGATATCCAAAAAGTAATATTTTCGGTTTCGTTTATTTTCTGTTTTATAAGTAAATCGTATTCACTAACTTACACAGTACGTGTGGTTGTTTGTAATATTAGTTTTTTTCTTGTTTTTTTTTTTTTATTGTTTTTTTTTCTCCGGAAAATATTGAAATATAGACAAGTTACCGAAAGTTGGTGTGGAGTCGGGGAATTCTTGAAGAATTTGGGGCACTTTCCACCCTGGGGAGGATTATAGCTTTTCCTGCCTTATCGCCCAAATTTTGTCCCTCCGTTTTTTTATAAACTGCTTTGACTCTATGATTTAAATTTTCTTTTCTCTATAGTTTAATTTTTACTTATTTAACAAATCGACTTCTGGAGGTAACTAAACGTGTGCTTTAATTTTTGTCTGATCTTTCTTATTTATTTTCTTAAACTAGTTGATCTGTTAAGAGGTTGGCGGCTGCTTCTGAGTGCTTTCGTTGTTAATGGTGGGTTTTGCCGATTTGTTTCTTAGTTAACGTTGAAGAAAAGTACTCATAAGAGAAACCCCACAGTAGTAGCTTATTAAATAAGCCGACTACGCTTCGCACACAATTCCGTTAGGCTATAAATATATATATATATATAGATATTTTTTTTTATATATATTTAAAAAAGAAAGGAAAAAAATGCATTAAGTTTGCAAGTTGCTGTACAAAATACAATTTACCTTTGTTATCTTCTTTTTTAATAGATTTAACGAATATTGGTATTTATACGCACAATTATGATCCCAATATTTATACCCACACCACAATAGTGGAGAGGGTATTATGCATTTGTGCTGATGTGTGTAACGCCTTAAAATATTGGTCCTAGACCCACCTTAAAGAATACCGCTCGACTTAGAATCACTTTCTGAGTCGAACTAACGATGTCCGTCCGGCTGGCTGGCGGGCTGTCCATGTAACCTTGTGCGCAAAGTACAGGTCGCAATTTTGAAGATAATTTGGTAAACTTTGGGTCATAGGTTCTCATTGGCACAAGGACCAAGCCTATTGAAAATGGGCGGAACCGTAGGACCACGAGAGAAGAGAGGGGGAAATTTCTTCCTCTCAGAAACCATCAAACCGATTTTAATAAAATTTAAAACATAGATAGATCCATATTTGTACGGACACATAAGCTATGCATTTTTAAGAAAATAGGACCACGAGGGGAGATAGGGGCAATTTCTGCCTCTCTCAAACTTTCAAGCCGATTTGAATGAAGTTTATAAACATAGATAAATCCATATTATTATGGACAGATAAGCATGATATGTTATTAAATTCTGTGGTGTAGGGTATCATATGGTCGGGCTTGACCACTATCAGTCCTATTAGGGTAAAAAGCCATGGTCATAAGCATTTCAGAACTGTAAGTACTATGTCCAGATTTAATTTCAGATCAGAGTTATATAGTTCTGAATATTTAAAATTTTAGAATTTTGGTAGGTACTATAAGGGTAAAAAGCCATGGTGATAAGCATTTCAGAACTGTAAGTACTATGTCCAGATTTAATTTCAGGTTGGAGTTATATAGTTCTGAAAATTTTAGAATTTTGGTAGGTGCTTGTAATTTTTTTTTAGAAAATTGTAGAAAAAGGGGCAAAGTTCAAATTGTGTTATATAGTTCTGAAAATTTAAAATTTTAGAATTTTGGTAGGTACTTGTAATTTTTTTTAGAAAATTGTAGAAAAAGGGGCAAAGTTCAAATTGTGGGCAAATCAGTCCTATAAGGGTAGAAAGCCATGGTCATAAGCATTTCAGAACTGTAAGTACTATGTCTAGATTTAATTTCAGATCGGAGTTATATAGTTCTGAAAATTGAAAATTTTAGAATTTTGGTAGGTAGTTGTAATTTTTTTTAGAAAATTGTAGAAAAAGGGGCAAAGTTCAAATTGTGGGCGAATCAGTCCTGTTAGGGTAAAAAGCCATGGTCATAAGCATTTCAGAACTGTAAGTACTATGTCCAGATTTAATTTCAGATCGGAGTTATATAGTTCTGAAAATTGAAAATATTAGAATTTTGGTAGGTACCAGAGAATGACAAAAGTATCATTTTAAGTACTTTTTCAATATAAGTGAGAAAACATGTACGGACATGTATGGGTAAAGATCAAAACCATACACATACGTACCAATACCCATTACAAGTTAAAGTTGAATATGTATAGGTATACGCTGCCAATGTGTATTTGCATATTCATTCTTCTTTTTTAAAGGTAAATGCAGATAAAAATAAAATTTCTGTTAGCTATCTGCAATACCCATATAAGTATGTGTATTACCGTAAGTATAACGTAAATATACAGATATACAGAGCGCGAGAGAGAGCAGAGATGGCAAATGCAATTTTAAAAATGTTGAAACTAGGCAAAATTTTTTTGTGTTGTTATTCAGAAAAATATCAAGATAATTTTAAAGCTTTTTAACATTTGACTAAGGCGGTAAGCTTATTTTATTAGAACAACAAGGGGCGATTGGCGGCAATTTCTGCTTCTCCGAAACTATCTAACAGATCTTAATAAAATTTCAAACATAGATATATCTATATTAATATGAACACACAAGCTTTATATATTTTTTTAAAAATAGGACCCCGAGGGAAGCTCGAGGGTATTTTCGGCCTCTCCAAAACTATCTAACAGATTTTAATGATATTTAAAACATAGATAGATACATATTTGTGTAGACACATAATTTATGTATTTTTAAAAAAAATTAGGATAACGAGGGGAGATAGGGGGCGACTTATGCCTCTCCAAAATTATTTGTTTTCTCTAAAATTTCTTGATTATTTTCCATACTTTATCATATGCTATATACATACATACACTGGATGAAATTTTTAAATAAAAACTCTTCTTTACAACTTATTAAAAAGAAATGTTTGAATTTTAAAAGAAAGGCGTATAAGCAAGCGCTAAATGTATTAAGTGGCGGTTACACTCTTTCTTATTAACACAACATACAAATCAATACTTTCATGCATACATAAAAAACAATATCTTCCATCTCGTGTCGTCTACCTATGCTTTGTGTATCTATTAAATAGTTTCGGAGAGGCAGAAATTGCCCCCTATAACCCTTTTAGTCATATTTTTTAAAAAATACATAGCTTATGTGTCTATTTAAATATGGATCTATCTATGTTTTAAATTTCATTAAGATCTATTAGATAGTTTTGGAGAGGAATAAATCGCTCCCTATCTCCCCTCGTTATCCTATTTTTTAAATAAATACATAGCTCAAGTGTCTATATAAATATGAATCTATCTATGTCTTAAATTTCAGTAAAATCAGTTAGATAGCTTCGGAGAGCATAAATTGCTCCTTCCCACCCCTCGTGGTCCTATTTTATATAAAAATGTATAGCTTATGTGTAGTTTTACATAGGTACTGCTGTTGTTACGGACAAATTTATTTTAAATATCATAAATAATATGTACATAGTCCCATACCTGCCTAGTGACAAAGCACATTTTTGGTAAAATTTTTTTTTTATTTTTACACAGAAGTGCCAAAAATACTGAAGGTATTTTTTTAAACATGGATATTTTATTTGTATGGCAGATAACCAAAACACATTCATGGGTATTGAATAACATCTGCATAATATTCATGTATTTTTGTTTACTGAATGTGGTTGCGTGAAGATATTGCCGTGCATAAGTATAAGTAATAACCATACTTTTTGCGTTATCAATATGTGTATACACAATAACGAAAAGCGTGGGTAAATACCTCTGTATATTATTCTTATGGGTACTTGTTGTCATTCTCTGGTAGGTACTTGTAATTTTTTTTAGAAAATTGTAGAAAAAGGGGCAAAGTTCAAATTGTGGGCGAATCAGTCGTATAAGGGTAAAAAGCCATGGTCATAAGCATTTCAGAACTGTTAGTACTATGTCTAGATTTAATTTCAGATCAGAGTTATATAGTTCTGAAAATTGAAAATTTTAGTATTTTGGTAGGTGCTTGTAATTTTTTTTAGAAAATTGTAGAAAAAGGGGCAAAGTTCAAATTGTGGGTGAATCAGTCGTATTAGGCTAAAAAGACATGGTCATAAGCATTTAAGAACTGTAAGTGCTATGTCCAGATTTAATTTCAGATCGGAGTTATATAGTTTTGAAAATTGAAAATCTTAGAATTTTGGTAGGTGCTTGTAATTTTTTTTAGAAAATTGTAGAAAAAGAGGCAAAGTTCAGATTGTGGCCGAATCAATCCTATTAGGGTACAAAGCCATGGTCATAAGCATTTAAGAACTGTAAGTACTATGTCCAGATTTAATTTCAGATCGGAGTTATATAGTTTTGAAAATTGAAAATTTTAGAATTTTGGTAGGTGCTTGTAATTTTTTTAGAAAATTGTAGAAAAAGAGGCAAAGTTCATATTGTGGCCGAATCAATCCTATTAGGGTAAAAAGCCATGGTCATAAGCATTTCAGAACAGTAAGTACTATGTCCACATTTAATTTCAGATCGGAGTTATATAGTTCTGAAAATTGAAAATTTTAGAATTTTGGAAGGTACTTGTAATTATACCCACACCACAATAGTGGAGAGGGTATTATGCATTTGTGCTGATGTGTGTAACGCCTTAAAATATTGGTCCTAGACCCACCTTAAAGTATACGGATCGACTTAGAATCACTTTCTGAGTCGAACTAACGATGTCCGTCCGGCTGGCTGGCAGGCTGGCTGTCCATGTAACCTTGTGCGCAAAGTACAGGTCGCAATTTTGAAGATAATTTGATAAAATATGGGTCATAGGTTCTTATTGGCACAAGGACCAAGCCTATTGAAAATGGGCCGAATCGTAGGACCACGAGAGAAGAGAGGGGGAAATTTCTTCCTCTCAGAAACCATCAAACCGATTTTAATAAAATTTAAAACATAGATAGATCCATATTTGTACGGACACATAAGCCATGCATTTTTAAGAAAATAGGACCACGAGGGGAGATAGGGGCAATTTCTGCCTCTCAACCCGATTTTAATGAAACTTAAAACATAGATAGATCCATGTCTAAATATATGTACACATAAGCTATACAGTTTTTAAAAAAAAAGGACGACAAGGGGAGGTAGGGGGCAATTTCTGCCTCTCACAAACTTTCAAACCGATTTGAATGAAGTTTATAAATATAGATACATCCATATTAATATGGACACATAAGCATGATGTGTTATTAAGTTCTGTGGTGTAGGGTATCATATGGTCGGGCTTGACCGACTATACTTTCTTACTTGTTTTTGATTATAATTATTATGGAAAAAATGGTTGCTATTTATTATGATGTTAATAATATTAATTACCTTTAACTTGGTATAATTAAAGATAATTCCTGATAAGAAGTTAACTCGACGGATGTTGGTTAAAAAAGAAGCTCTTAAGGGCACGCAATTCTTAAAGAAGGCAACACAAGAGATTTATGGTCGATAAATTATCGAGAATTTGGACATTTCTGTCTTTGTTAAAGTGCGATATCTTGCGGCGATATGCATTAAAATACAGGAGTGGCATATGCATATTAAACACATCCTTACCTTACCACGCTGTAGGTTAACCGTTTTTCTGATTTTAATAAAACAAAACATAAAATTTACAAAATTTATTAACGATTAAAATTTTTTTTTTTCTTCCAACTGAATGGCACTAACATTTCCTATAACCATTTTTCCTCATAATTTAAACGTTGATTAACATTATCATAGCAATTGTAGTTCACAAAAAAAATTTAGAACAACTTACTGATTATTCTATTCTATACCACTGGTAAATAAAATTCTGTACATTACAATGTTGAGTTACTAACTTAAAAAAACATATGCGTCAAATTTTATTATACCCACACCACAATAGTGGAGAGGGTATTATGCATTTGTGCTGATGTGTGCAACGCCTTAAAATATTGTTCCTAGACCCACCTTAAAGTATACCGATCGACTTAGAATCACTTTCTGATTCGAACTAATCATGTCCGTCCGGCTGGCTGGCTGGCTGTCCATGTAACCTTGTGCGCAAAGTACAGGTAGCAATTTGGAGATAATTTGATGAAATTTGGGTCATAGGTTCTTATTGGCACAAGGACCGAGCAAGAATGAGCCGAATCGTAGAACCACGAGGGAAGATAGGGGAAATTTCTTCCTCTCAGAAACTATCAAACCGATTTCAATGAATTTTAAAAAATAGATAGGACCATATCTTTATGGACACAAAATGTATGCATTTTTAAAAAAATAGGACCACGAGGGGAGTTAGGGGCAATTTCTGCCTCTCAAACCGATTTTAATGAAATTTAAAACATAGATAGATCCATATCTATATGGACACATTAGCTATACAGTTTTTCAAAAATAGGACCACAACGGGAGGTAGGGGGCAATTTCTGCCTCTCACACACTTTCAACCCGATTTTCATGAAGTTTATAAACATAGATACATCTATATTTATATGGACACATAAGCATGATGTGTTTTTAAATACTGTGGTGTAGGGTATCATATGGTCGGGCTTGACCGACTATACTTTCTTACTTGTTTAAAAATGGAGTTTACAAAGTTATTTAAATATTCATACGGGCAGACAAACGGATATCCCTGGAGCTTAAAAAAAGGATTTTTTTTCAAAAATAATTTTTTTTTAAACTACTAATGACCCATTTAATACTTCGAAACAAAAAAATAAGTGCTGTCTCTAACGCCTTAATTCAGAGCCGTTTTTAGCAATTTCAACCCACTGTGCGTCGTGCAAAAAAGAAGGTACTAAGTCGACTTTAGTATGGCAAGATCTTAGGTGCAATGAAATCGCTACGATCATCTCAAAATCTAAACTACTAATTCAACATCATTCATAAACTAAATAGGAATTCTTATAAAAAAAGGAAACATTAGGGTATTCTTGGGTGATTCAAATTAAAGTAACATATAATATTATATTAAAATAAAGTTTATGTTTAATAATAAACTTCCTAAAGTATTAAGATAAAATGTATGAAATAAATATAATCATATGGTTTTTTTCCCAGAATAGAATATAATTATATGTGGCGTGGATTTTGGGGAGTATCAATCTACGTTACAATTCCCCCCTCCTTTGGAGAAAGCTGGGTTGCCACAGAAATCTTTTGTTTTGTATAGACGAGTTTTCGGTCTAGGAGACCCACACTGCCACTAAGGTAAAATTGCCCTTAATCAGGGGAGAAAGGCTCAACCCCTTATCTATAATTAAACAACAGCATTTAATTTTTATCGAAATAAATGGTCTGTCCTACAGTCTTGTATTTAACTTAAAGATTGGCCTGTTGTACAGCCTTGTAATTTACTTAGAACTATAATACAAGAATTGGTCTGTTCCACAGCCTTGTAACTAACTACAGTAATTTTGACTTAGCTGCACAATCCCCTTTGTACGATTTTTGTGCAGATAAATAAAAAATGCAGCTATCTTAAATGTATTTAGCTGCCTTAATGTCAGGTATGCAATTTTAGTTACCTGAATAAAAGTGCAGCTAAAGTTAAGTGTTTTAAAGAGGAGTAACAACGTTTTTATTAATAAATTGATAATAACAATAACGTTCAAACAACCTGTAGTCATTTGCTATGAATTTTTATAATGAACGAGGTAGCCAAATTGATGATACAAAAAAAATTTGTTTTTAAAAGTTTATTTAAAGCAATTTGTGTATATTATATTAAAAAAACTCAACAATAAGGTTAAATAAAATATTCAATATAAATTAAAATAAACTAATCTTTTTAAATAAGCAATTTATGATTTCCTTGTGAGGCAAATTAAGATAGTACAGTCTATGTTCAGTTTGTCATTGTTGATCCGAGCCATGTTTTTATTCGACGAAGGGTAGGAAATGACCTCTCGCTCGTAGCATTACTTACGAGCATTGAAACGAAAATTTGAAATATTTTTCTTAGATCTAGGTAGATATCTTTATCACAGTTTATTAAAGCATTTACAACGTTATCTGATAGATTTTCAGATAATTTCCATGATTGTTGCCAATGCTACAGTTCAGGTTCAAGTTTAGATGTTAGTAGGTGTTTATCTCGAGTTGTGGTTTTAAAAGTTTTATATCTGTATATGACTTGATTACACTTTGAGTAGAAGTTTTGATATGTTCAATACATTAAAGATATCTATTAAAAAGGTGTTTTGAGATCTTCTAAAATAAATTCAATAAGAGAATGAAACCTACAACTCGGTAGAAATCTTCAACATTTTGGATGTAATTATTTCGTTCAAATCTTGTTTTTTAGGTTGGAACCTCGATTTGAACGCAAATAACTTTAACTTTTTTAAAAATCACTTTAAATTGTTCTTCGGCTTTATTTCTTTTTTCTTCAAGGCACATGATTAAAGTTTTGATAAGGCTTGATCCTTTTTGAAGATCTATATCGTGCTTTTGTAAAATGATACTAAGCGGCTGTGTTACAATAAGTATCAAACTTAATATGTTTATTCCGCAAATAAATTCAAAAGTTCTAGGTGAGTTCCTTAATATAAGGCTCTTGATGAAGTATCTCTAGCTTTCCACTCAGATATGTTTTCCAAAGCTTCTACTATATGATGTACACTTGTTGCAAAGTGTAAAGCTGAGTCGTGACGGTCCACCCATCTTGTCTCGCATAATGTAGAGAGTTTGGCTCCCAAATACTTTAGAAAAAACGTGTTTTGCCTGATTTACGGGAAATAGCAAGGCGTTTGTTTCGCATTTGTCGCGGTTTCAGAATTTTTAAACAGCTCCATTTTCTGCTGACATCAAACGACACCCTTCAGTTTCAACTCCTATACAGTTTTTTAGGTCAAGACTAAAATTTGTCAAAGTTTTAAGAACTGTTGATGATAGTGCCATCGCATCAATTGACACATCAGCGTCATAATCAATATCCTGTGAAGGCTCTTCAAATGCTTTTACAACAAAGCCAAAACAATTCTTCCCTAACAACTTTTTGTTGTATGTTGAAATATTTTAAAGATAAGGAAATCTGGCTTTTCCCCGACAACTCCTTGCGTTCGTCAAAAATTATCAAATAGGAATTTTTTTCATATAACTCATATATATGTATGTACATAAATATAACAAATACTAAGGCTTTTTAATAATTCAACCGCACGCATTATCAAGTTAAACGTTTACTCTTTGGTTATACATAGATGGCACCTGCTGGGATTGAATGTAGAATAATAAGTATTTGAATACATTAAACTAGATGTTTCATTGAAAATATCTAATAAATAACTATTAGGATGAAGATTTGGATACTTATTGAAAATTTGGTTAGAGATTCAATAAAAAAACAAAAAAAAACTTATTGAAAATTTCGTTAGAGATTCAATAAAAAAAAAACAAAAAAAAAACCTTTCCAAAAATTGTGTACATTAAAAAAAGATAATATTAATGGGTATTCTTGTATTATCGAAATAAACAAAACATATTTTTATAATTTACGGGGGGGGGGGGAATTTCCTTATTTCACCCCCCCTGAATCCGCGCCTGATAGAGGGAGTAGTGTAAGTGAGAGGAAAGACTTCTGCAGGAAGTTTATTCCACATACGAACTGTGCGGGAAAAAAACGAATTATCTCTGTAATGCGTTGTACGATTCACCTGCCAATCGACCACATAAGAATGGGCTCTTGAGGAAAAACGTGTATTACGAACGAACGTACGGGTTTCGGGAACCAGATCCCTAATTTCGTCAGAACACATCCCATTGTAGTAACGATAAAACAGACAAATACAACCCACATTGCGACGGTGCTCAAGGGAGTCAATAGAATTGGATACCCTACTGTCACCAATGAGAACCTTCGCTCTCTCCTGCACGCGGTCGAGAAGCTCCAAAATAGACTTTGAAGCACCGGCCCACACATGAGAGTTGTATTCCATACGCGGTCGGATATAGGTGGTATAAATAGTAAGGAGATCAGATGGAGTGAAGTATATCTTACACCGTCTTAGAAAACCGAGGCACTTGAATGCTTCTTTCGTCACCTTGAATATATGTTCTGTCAATCGGACATCACATTGTATCATCATGCCCAGAACATCAAGAGATTCTGATTCCTCAATAATTGTACCACCCATATATACAGATGAGGCACCTTGATTTGTCAAGGTCTCGGCTAAGCGTATCATTCATATTCTGCCTCATAGCAGCGACATCGGATACGCTTGGTCTGCATTCGAATGAGAACGAGTGGCAAAGGTTGCTGTCATCTGCAAAAGAGTAGATAGGGTTGGAAGTTTGACACAGGAGGTCGTTTAGAAAGATAAGAAATAGAGTAGGAGAAAGAACGGAGCCTTGCGGCACCCCTGAATGAATCTTGAACTCGTTTGACGAAACCCCATCTATAACAACTCGTATAGTGCGATCTCTGAGAAAACTCGATATAAATCGAGAGAAATTATCACCGACACCAAATGCAGCAAGTTTTGACAAGAGTGCACCATGCCAGACTCTGTCAAACGCCTTGGAAATATCTAAAGCAATTACCATACTTTCGCCAAAATGGTGAATGGAACGGCACCATTTTTCCGATAACAGAGCTAGTAAGTCTCCAGTAGAGCGACCTCTACGAAAGCCATACTGGCGGTCGCTTAGTAGGTAGTTTGATTCTAAATATTCGACAAGATGGTAATTTACCATACTCTCCATAACTTTGGAAAGTGCCGAACAAATTGCTATTGGGCGGTAATTTTCAGGGTTATTAGCGGTTCCTTTTTTAGGAATTGGCGTTACGTTAGCAACTTTCTAGCAGACTGGAAATTCCGCGGCACGGTATCAAGTGCTGAAAAGGTTTGCTAAGGGACGAGCTAGCGTCGAAGAGCACTGCTTCAAGACCAGTGCAGGTATATCATCCGGCCCAGGAGACTTGTTTATGTCGGGATCCGCCAGAACCCTTTTAACAGCTCGACCCCGAAAAAAAATATTCTAGGCATAGTTACGGATACTTTTTCGAGTTCGGGTAGTGGTTGATTGCTAGCTGGTAGGTAAGAATTATTAGGAAATAATTCGGCAAAACAATTAGCCTTATCAACCGGGTCCGTGAATGATCCTTTAAAAGAGTTGGTATTGAAGAACTAGCATTAACCCTTACTCTTTTATCGAATGACCAGAAGCTTTTACTACCCCGGGGAGCAGCAAGAACTTCAGCACGAAGACGTTGCTCGAGAAGAGTTTTTTTCCCGTCTAAGTACTTTTGCACACGAATACCTTGCCATTTTGCGTAGCAATTCAGTATCAACGTTTTTATTTTTACGCCAATTTCTGAATGCTTCCTCTCTGGATCTGACTGCTGATTTGCGCGACTGATTAAACCAAGATTTGGATCGAGGTTTATTCGAAGCTTTTTTAACTGGGATGAAGATTTTCATTCCCAGCATTATTACGTTTTCAACAATTTTCGCCATGGCATTGACGTCATTGTCCAGGAAACAGAGTTTCCAATTGAAATGCCGAAAAAAGTCATTGAGCTTTTCCGTAAACAAATATTGATCGTTTCGTAGCCCGTCGTGAAACGTTCCGAAGTTCGGAGAACGGAAATGGTGCAATGATCCGAGTTGCCGAGAGGTGCTAGAACCTCAACTTTGTACTTTTGAGGGTGCGAAGAGAGGAAGAGGTCAAGGGTATTGTGTTGGTGCCCATCAACACACGGAATTTGTGTTGGTTCATTCACCAGTTGCACGAGGTGGTTGTGCGCAGCAAAAAGTTCAACATATTGGCCTTCATAAGTTGTACGGTCTGAGTGGTGAAGCCAAGAAGAATTGTGGACATTAAAATCACCAGCAACAACGATTTCACTTTCTCAATAATCTTCGCTATTGAGTTGGAAAGGGAGTCGAAGCCCGATAAGGTAATATCCCTTCCCGCATTTGGACTTCTGTAAAGAAATCCGAAATGCAAATAGTGTGCATCGATTTTGAATTTAACCCAAATACAGTTAAATTCCGCATCAAGCATGCCCATTGATTGCTGGCATTGATACACAACTTCATTGCGTATGTATATGGCAAGACCCCGATGAAGACTAAAGAGCGATAGAAGGTGTTACCCTGGAATCTGAAAATCAAGTGGATCGGAATTTTCAGATACCTGAGTTTCACATAAGGCGAAAACATCCGGCCGGTGGAGACAAACGTGAGCATACACGGAGAAAAAATTCGCTCTCAGCCCACGTATATTACAAAAGTCGATTCTAAACCGACCTCTCATCACAACATAAAAAAATTCAAATCAAACGCAAAGTACCGATATTCGCTATGTTAAAAGTCGTTAAAAACTGTTTGGTGATCAGTGTTATACCTTCATCACCAAAACAGTTCAACAACGATTAACACAAGAACATTCGTACTAACAAAAATAAAAAGGACGGTTAAAAAAGGAACACAAGACGCAATGCCATAAAAAGGGCCATAAAAGCCCTGATATGGTCATCGTTGAAAAGAGGCCATCACTGACCAATTATTATTTTTATTTTTTTATTGTTGTTTATTGTATTGCTTGCTTTTTTTATGTTGTAATTGTTGTATTGTTTTAAAACGGTTGTTTGTTTGTTTATTATTTATTCCAGATTTGTTGTTAATTTTGTAAATTAGTGAGTTTGTAATTTTGATTTTGTTTGTTTTTTGTTCAATTTCTTTTATTTCAGTTTTGTTTTAGTTTATTGCAGAGTTTATTAATTGCTATGTTTATTTTTATTTATTTATTTATTTTTTTTTTTTTTAACTGCACGGGCACTAATTTTAATTTATTTTTTTAGAATTAGGACAAATTTAACGGACTAAACGTAAAGACGTGTGTACACGCCAAAAGACAGAACACAACTTTCAAGCAAAATAAGTGAATTATAATGATGCCAACTTGACTTGTTTATGATTTTTGTTTTTATAAACAGTTTAAATTGGATATTAATGTGAAAAGGTGGACACTCGATTGTAAGCTTCTACTTTACAACTCTATCTTAAAGCCTATCTGGTGCTACGGTATACAGCTATGGGGCACTGCCTCGGCCTCTAATATCGAAAAAAATTCAAAGGCGCCAAAATAAACTTCTTCGAATAATCACAGCCGCTCCCTGGTATGTTAAAAACTCAAATATTCATAAGGATCTCAATGTGCCATTAGTTAAAACTATGCAACAAAATATGCATAAAATATTTAAAAAGGCTTGAACAACACCCAAATCCACTAGCTCGAAATATTTTAAATCATGGCGGTCACACTCGCTTAAGAAGATGAGACACTGCAGCACATACCCAATTAGATGAGCGATAAACACCTATATAAGTGAACAGAACCCGTGATGAAGAAAATTTTTGTCTGGCACTGGCAGGACATAAAATAACGTATAAGGTTAAGATTTGATTAATTATTGTTAGTTCATATTTAATATATGAATATTCAATAAATAAATAATGAGAAAAAAAAATATTTTTTATGTATGCAGCTAACTTTGATGTTTTATATGAAAATATTTTAAAACTGCCCAAAAATATGATATATATGCAGGTATACAAAAGGCACTTAAGCAAGGAGTTTGAAGAATAATTACAGAAAATATGTGTTTTGGGCAGTCAAATCAAAGTGCAGCTTACTTAAATTTTTTGTATGAAAATAATTTTAAAATGCCAAAAATTTTGGGAACTTATCTTGAATGTACAGGTATAGAAAGTACACTTAAAAAAGGAATTTGTATGGGATTATAAAGAATAACGCCAAAAATTATTAATTTTGTGCAGTTAAGTCAAAAGTGCACGTAAACAAAAGGCAGTTAAGTCAAAAAAAAAAAAAAAATGGGAAATTGGTATTGGCAACTTATATAACTAACTTAACTTACTATGAGCTCGTTTTATTCCATATTTACGATCTTCTGCAGATGGTGGCATAGAGGCGAGCGTAGGTCCTGTTAAGCACAGTCACCTTGACCGGGGGCCGAACAGCACGTCGTATGACAAAACGTACGTGCTTGGTGTAGTGTGGGGGTGGCTGGATGTGGATCCCCTTCCAGATTTCGTCTTCGGTGAACTGATGCCCGTTGTATTTTATTTTGCGAGTAGGCTTGCGGCGCTGGTCTCGTATGGCTACTACGTGGCAAAAGCTCGGCTCGGCTAACAGGGGTGGTAGTCTTATGGCATGACACCTATCCAGTAGTGTTGGTAGCGAGGCGGCTGCTATTCGCACCATTCTTTCTGGCTGGCCTGGGTATCAGGGAACGAGTGGAGTTGGTCCATTGACAACGATCGGTGGTGCTACTTACTCTAGTGGGATAACCACTGTATGATAAGGGCTTTGCTTCCGCTACCTTGATATGTGCTACACGTTAAGGAGTGGTTCGTTTACGCTTCATGGTACCACGGCACTGATGACCTCAACTACAATTCTTGTGTACTTATGACTCTGCATTTTTCAATTCAATGAGAATTACGGCATGGGAAAGCTATTTCACCTTTTCTTGTCAGTGGTTTATTTGAACACTTGGGGTTGGTGAGCGAGCTAAGAGAGTTGTGCTGAATTGCGGATGGGGTTGTGACTCTGCTTAATGATGCTGAATGATACCGTTGGTTAATGGCTGAGCTACGGCGAATATGGGCAGGGGTATGAACTTCACTGAAAAACGATGACTGGGATGTTGACTTTACTGATTGTGAGTCTCTGTGTCGCACAGTGGTATTTCTTCATACATCAACCTGCAAAAAATAGAAGGAGTGATCCTACAACTATGAAATTTTGCATGCATGTTTAAATTTAAGTAGAAAAGAAAAATACAAAAAAATTTTAAAATCCGTGGGCTCCTTGGGGTACCTCCCTTGGAACACCATTTTCCACGAATTTTTGTCCTCAATGTATAGGTCGCAATTCTTGATAGAATTTTACGAAATTTGGCACACGTCTATAAGTTGATCCAAAAAAGAGCACTACAAATTTTGGTTGACATCCGTCGACTCCTAGGGGTACCTCCCTTGGACCCCCATTTTTTTGCTTATTTTTCTTCTCAACGTATGGGCCGTAATTCGCAACGGAATTTTATAAAATTTAGCAGATGTCCAAAAGTTGATCTAAAAAAGAGCACTACAAATTTTGGTTGAAAGCCGTCGACTTCTAGGGGTACCTCCCTTGGACCCCCATTTTTTTGCTTATTATTCTTCTCAATGTATGGGCCGTAATTCGCAACGGAATTTTATAAAATTTAGCAGATGTCCATAAGTTGATCTAAAAAAGAGCACTACAAATTTTGGTTGAAAGCCGTCGACTTCTAGGGGTACCTCCCTTGGACCCCCATTTTTTTGCTTATTTTTCTTCTCAACGTATGGGCCGCAATTCGCAACGGAATTTGATCAAATTTAGCAGATGTGCATGAGTTGATCTAAAAAAGAGCACAAAAAATTTTGGTTGAAATCCGTCGACTCCTAGTGGTACCTCCCTTGGACCCCCATTTTTTTGCTTTTTTTTCTTCTCAACGTATGGGCCGCAATTCGCAACTGAATTTGATAAAATTTAGCAGATGTCCATAAGTTGATCTAAAAAGAAGCACTATAAATTTTGGTTGAAATCCGTCGACTCCTAGTGGTACCTCCCATGGACCCCCATTATTCCACGTAATTTTCTTTTCAATGTATAGGGCGCAATTGTCAATAGAATTTGATTAAATTTGGCGTAATAATTGATAAAAGAAAAAACTAACAATTTTGGTTGAAATGCGTCGTCTTTTATGTAACCTGAATGAACAAATTTCGTATAAATATAATTCTCATTGAAAATACTAGTAATATTTAATTAAAGAAATGCATTTTATTCATTAACTATCATATCTTTAAACACATCATCCAATTCTAAAATATTCTTATGAGGTTGACGTCTTAAGCTACTAATATATGGATCGGACGACTCAAGCAAACGATGAAAAGAAATTTCATAATATTCAAAATGAATTATTTTTAATTAATTTATTTTTTAAAGATGTATTTACTTTCTAACCAAGTCGCGCTTCTCCCCAACGATTTAAAAAATTACCAAAAACCTTTTTTTGAACTGCCTTTTTCACTATTTCAATTTCATCAATAGTAAGCACCGAATTTTCCTGTTTTATAAAATTTGTTAACAAATTGACATTGCTACCACAATCAATAAGTTCCGGGTACAATTCACTATATGACACAGAAAATAAAATCATTTTTAGAATTATATTTTAAATTTTATTACAATATTTATTATTATTTATTTATTAACGTTAACTGTTTACTGGTTGCAAATTTTGTTTTCAATTTAAGCGGTTTTCTTCTAAACATTTGTTTTTATTAAAACATATGATTTTGTTTATTTTTTTTTTAATCTTATTCACTTTTAAAAACATTTGTCAACAATTTATTAAGAAATTGTTGTTACTGCCCGTTTACAACTGGCATGATTTGCTGTTATAACTTGAAGTTATAAATGCGTTGTTAAAACATTTGCATTAACAACCGTGTTATAACATGAGAAAACTTATAACATGATGAGTCTATACCTAACACTAACATCATATTAGTGTTAAAGTTAAGCATTTCATGTCAGTTGTAGACTGCATGTTATAATTAATAACTCAAATTTCTTTAAACCGTTAAGCCTAAAGATATGCAAAACTTTTTTATTACAAATACTAGGGTGCAATATTCGTGACTTTTTTTTTACTAAATTTGGATTTTTTTAAAAGATTGACAAAAGTTGGTGAATTTTTTTGACTATTTAGAAAGAAGAGCCTTTTACCTTTAATTTCGTTATACTGAGAGCACGGAGGTAAACCGAGCTAACTGACTTTTTCTCCAACGAAAACAGCCAATGCTGAATTTTTAAGGACAATTTTGATGCACTCATATCTCCCAAACTATGTATGCAATAACTTTTTATTTTCCTTTAAATTAAAAACAAGGCCTTGGACTTAAATAAAGTCGACACTCAGATTTTTCCGCTCGAAACATCTTCGATATATAAATCTCTGAATTTGAACAAAATTACCTTATATTTCCCTTTCACAACATTAACCTGATTTCAACCGATCTTTTCTAAGAATATATATACATATATCTTAAAAGAAACGCAGTTTTTGGTTTGCCAGACTCTTCTCTTTAAAATAGCATCATTAGATTTTTTAAAAGTAATAGTCAAAAAATGCCTTTTTTGCAGAAGAAATCCCATAGTGTGTCGCAATGGTTGATAGTTAAGCGAAAAAAATGATGTTCTATGTGATTTAGGCTTGAAGGCCGGCGGGTGCGAAATGTTTTCTGTATTTATATGTCTCTGTTGATATGTGGTTTAAGATCCTGCACGTGGAATCTTATCGAGTTCTTATTCTGGCCTTTGTTCGACGCCAGCTTTCTTGTAACGGGGGATGGACCGGAGTTCTTTTCGGCTAGTTTCTGGTTGAAGTTATTAGCTGCCGAGTATAGCTGCAGTTCTCGTTTCCATACTGCATCGCCTATTTTCGGTCCCCAACAACGTCTCTGCAGGTTGTAATATTTTGCATGGTTGCGCATATTCTTCTCGACCTGCTCTTCTGGTGGGCGGTCGATATGTTGCCTGATGTCGGCAGGGCTATTCGGGTTTCTACCGTAAATAATCTCCGCTGGTGCGAACGTCGTCACCTCACTAACAGCTGTGTTTATTGCGAAGGCAATTTCGGGTAGTCGCCGATCCCAATGCCGATGGTCGGAACCGGTCTGCTGGGCGATCATTGTTTTAATGATTCGGTCCGCTCGTTCGGTAGGGTGCTCTTGCTGTGAATAGGGGGCGGTGGTGCAGTGTGTAATATCAGCTCCGTTAAGAGATCCTTCACCATGCGACTCGTAAATTGCACGCCATTGTCCGTAAGGAATATTCGTGGACAGCCGAATCTTAAAATTATTATTTCTCTGATGGTCTTTACGACACCTTTCGCGTCGGCTTGCCGGGAAGGGATTAGTTCTACCCATTTGCTAAAGACATCGATAAGCACTAGTAACACGGTATTTCCGTAGGTGGAGCGGGATAAGGGACCTATAAAATCTGCTGCTACGATCTCCCAAGGTGTTTTACATGAGGCCATGCCAAGTATGCGGCGTAGCTCTTTAAGGTTCGTTGGAGCTGGGAGAAGCTGGATGGCTTCGACCTTGTCGGGATCAGTACGGATGCCATCGGGAGTAACTAGATGACCAAGGTAGCGGATATTTGTTCGCACGAACTCGTATTTGTCAAAATTTAGCTTCAAGATGAGACGCAGTTTCCAGGGTAAGGATGTGTTCCCTGAAGGTTCGGCCAAGTATTATATTGTCGTCCACGTAGACGAAGACCCGGGGGTACAGTTGGGTGCCTAGTCCAAAAGGCCTAACTTTCCACTGGAAGAGCCTACTGCTAGGGACTGCGAATGCGGTGTTTGGTTTCGACAAGGGTTGGAGGGGTATCTGCCAGTACCCGTTTTTCAGATCCAGTGAGGAGATAAACTTGGCCTCGCGTAGCTGGTCGAGGATGGCATTAATTTGCGACAGCGGATATGCGTCGGGTTCACTAGCTGCATTTAGCTGTCGGTAATCTATGCACATTCTCCTATCGCCCTGCTTCTTGCGGGCTAGTACTATCGGTGGGCTATATGCGCTTCCTGATGATTCGATGCGTTGCTCGCGCAGTAGTTTGTCGATCTCCTCGTAAATAACCTGCATCATAGCAGGATTTCGCGGCACATATCTCAGCTTGATGGGTTTCTGATGACAAAGACGGATCTCATGTGTGCCGACGTTGCGTAGCCCTGTAGTCAATTCTTTTAAGTCCTTATTTTCTTCCTTGGTTAAGAAGTCTCGGGTTGTTAAGGCATGTAGTGGTGGATGTACGAGGGAATCTTGTTTTTTCATTCCGGGGTTGGGCAGTCTTTCGCCGTTTAGCCGTAGCTCGAGTTGTTAGGTGCTTAAGAAATCCATTCCGAGTATCATTGATTCCGCCAAGGTGTCAATTACTGACACCGGTAAGGACACCGTAGTTTCATTATAACACACGGCGATGAGAAATACTTCTAGCGATGTCGCCAGGGATCGATCGACCATCTGTGCTGTTCCCCCGGTATTTACGGGATCGATGTTTTCGGCTCTCAAATGTTCCCTCATGGTTTTCTCGATGTAGCTACAAGAGGACCCGGTGTCGACTAATGCCGTTACTTGCCGACCGTTTATTTTTACCGACACAAAGAAGTGGTTGTCGTTGGTTGGTTGTTCGCATACTGACGAAGCCCTACTGTTTCTCCGCCACTCGCAGGCCCTAGAAAGTACTCCCTCGCGACCACAATATGAACAGAAGAGATAACTGGGGAAGTTACAAGTTGTTCGTTTATTACCCAACCACTTACATCTCAATCAATTTGTCGCTCGATTGTATCCCGGACTGGATATCATCTGTGAGGTATGGGGCCGCTCTTCTCGCTTAAGGGCTTCCTACTCATCTGCCATGGTGATAAGTAAAGCCCTGCACGAATGCATTTGTTTATTTTCCACAGTTCACCACACCAAGTTATTGTTGTGTCAAATACTGTGTTCTTTTGAATCAGTTCGAATGATACATTACGAAAACCCGAACCAATGTTAAAACAGTAGTTGGTTTCAAACAACTCGGTGTTAAGCAGTAGTTTGATTTAAAAAAATCAAATCAATTTATAATTTGATGTATACGAAAACACAAAACAAAAGAATTGTAAGTCTATAACAAGGTCAACTTTTCAATACACACTGTGTGATCTGCCACACATACATGCAAACAAAACACATTTTGACAACGGCAAGGAATGTTACAAAAACAAAATTCCTGTAATTTTTTTTCTTTTTCACCCTTTAACACTTGGGCGCATTGCCGGTTAACATACCCAACATAAAGGGGAGTATGCGGTTAAGGGGTATTTGATGACATTCCGACAGCTCTTCGAGATGTTTCAGAAACTCCATTAAATCGTTTTATCCCGAAAACTTCAAGTCCCACTTGTGGAGGATGTTCATTATTTCAAGTTCGGAAATGTGGGTTTGAACAGGCTGTGGGGGCAACGAAACCGATAATTCGTTGTCGGGTATGATATTTCGTTCCCCTGATATTAGCTCGTTTTCCAACTCTAGTAGAAGATTGTCAGAGGAGGCCCTCAGCCGTTTAGTGCGGCTGGTTTCAGCCAGCTGCTTACGAAAGTGTGCAACAGTGAAAACCAACGGTCGGAATACCGAAGTTCGCGCATTGCTTCACCAGCTGCTCTTTGTGTAAGAGATATATTCATCAGACCGAATCTGTATTTAGTTTATGAATCGTAGATACGTTATCCTGTTTGCCGTTTTTGTAATTGTGGGCTGATTCCTCCCGATGGCGGCGGTGGTTTCTCCCGTTGTGACTTACAATCTGGAGCCTGCTCGGGCGCCATTTGTTACGTGGTTTTGTCGTTGGCTGGGGTAGTTCAGCTGTGTCCAGGGTCAACTTACGGAATCCGCGAACCTTAAGTGAAAATACGAATGATTTACCACTTATTGATGAATTTAAAATTAAATTACAATACTTTGTAAACTTCATTTAAAATTACTAGCAGCACAGCAAACAGGCAGGAATTCGGCGGATTCCCCTCGGCTAGTGTATTCGGGTCGGAATAGGGTGGGGAGTCTGGATCGGGTCCCTTGAGTGCTCGGCGGTGATGAGGTGGCTCGTTCTGAGCATTGGCTACAATATTACAATTTTTCCTTATGATAAGGCATCTAAATATTACAATTCATCCTTATATACTAAGCTAACTACTGATTTAACTAGGAGAGGGCTGACGACCGAAGTCACAGTACAAAAACTGTTGACCGCAGTCACAGTACAAAAACTGTTGACCGCAGTCACAGTACAAAAACTGTTAACCGAAGTCACAACACGAAACTGTTGCCGGAGTCACAGTACAAAAACTGTTGTCTGAAGACACAGTACAAAAACGGTTGACCGAAGTAACCGTACACAAACTGTTGACCGAAGTCACAGTACAAAAACTGTTGACCGAAGTCACAGTACAAAAACTGTTGACCGAAGTCACAGTACAAAAACTATTGACCGGAGTCACAGTACAAAACGGTTGACCGAAGTCCCAGTACAAAAACTGTTGCCCGAAGTCACAGTACAAAAACGGTTGACCGAAGTCACCGTACACAAACTGTTGACCGAAGTCACCGTACACAAACTGTTCACCGAAGTCACAGTACAAAAACTGTTGACCGAAATCATAGTACAAAAACTGTTGACCGAAGTCACAGTACGAATCTGCTGACCGAAGATACAGTACAAAAACTGTAAACCGAAGTCACAGTACGAAACTGTTGACCGAAGTCGCAGTCAGTAGCAAGGTAATATTATTAAAAATACGGTAATTTAAAGAAATTTGGATTTTTAGAATATATTTAAATACATATGTTGGTTTTATTATCTATTATGTAGATACACTTAGCGTATTAAATAAAAATATTTTGAGTTGAAAGAATATGCATGTATGTAATTTTCATGTGTTTGTATCATTGTCTTCTGTTAACCATTCTTTTAAAATGTGTTGCGGATTAAAAATCATCTTTTCTCATTTCATATTGAACCTGACCACGCATACCTCTACATTTGCAGACGATGCAGCATTTATTAGCGTTAACCATGACCCAAAAGTCGCATCGCAAAATCTGCAGTCCCACATCAATGAACTAGAGGCCTCACTTAACTTTCACGCTCAGAAGACAAACGTGCCCAGCTGTAAAAATAAATAACATCACTGTTCCGGTAGAAAACCATGTTAAGTACTTGGGAATACATATAGATAGACGCTTGACCTGGTCTCGTCATATTGAAGCGAAAATAACGGCTATGAAACTTAAAGCAGCTCAACTACATTGGCTTCTCGGTCGAAACTCAAACTTGTCTTTAGACAACAAAATTCTCTTATACAAGTCCATCATAAAACCAATATGGACATATGGCATCCAATTATGGGTAACTGCATGCGCATCTAACATCCAAAAGCTTCAAAGAAGACAGTCTAGAATATTACGACAAATTGTCTGCGCCCCATGGTATGTACGTAATGATATTATCCACAGAGATCTCAACGTCCCCACTATCCAGGAGGAAATAAAAAAAAACATTCAATTAGCTACAACGATAAACTAATGGCCCACCCTAACTACCTCGCTCGGACATTAAGTCCTTTTTATTATGGACATTATGTCAAATATGAATAATGTCATAATGTTCACATATAACAAAAAGAAAAATGTAAGTGCATATGTTTTTTCTTATACAAATCAATTTTTGTTCATTAATTGAATAAATATAGCTTCTTTCTTGTATAATAATTACGAAATAATACGAAAAACAAAAATAGAAATAATCGAATAACTATGGGTAGAATTACTGAAATATACTTAAATTATCCTTAACAATTTGTCTACAGTACGGACATAGTAACGGCGACCTATTTATTTTGGATTTCACGTCTAAGTTTTGGAAGCAACTGGAACAAAGTTTAAAGTGCTTACATGGCAATAAAAGCGTATTTCTTGGCTCTTCAAGACAAATTATACGTTTTAAAACCTCTGTCATCTGGATGAGCGCGGCACTGTTTTCTTCAACCATTTCTGCTTCTTTCTCGTCCTCTTCTCCTGTTTCTTCAGGCCAGTCATCACCTTCAATAATTCTGATTTCTTTATGAATAATTATATTTAAGAAGTCATGAAGTGAAATTTTTCCTGCTGTACAGTCAGTTTCAAAATGTTTTCATCTTTATTTCTTAACGGTCTACATTTTTTTGTTAAAACTGATAAAACACCAGCCATTACTTGACTAAGGGAGACTGATTGACTTAAACCTTCATCTCGAATAACATCAAAAAATTTAAAAAACTGTCCGTGCTTTTCCAGTTTTTTTTGAAAGTTTTGAATTGAAACCTTCCAAAGCACTTGTGGTCCTCACTGGTTACAAAAAAAAAACAGAAAATCGGCTAGAAGTTACCTGAAAAGTAGAATTAAATGTTTGGGGTATTTAAATCTTATAGAAGAATATGTATTTGAAAGCAAGTACCTAAATGATGATATTGATAAACATATTTGTATAAATGAAAATTTCTCATACGAAAAAAAATCGGCTCAAGACTTGGCAATAATGGAACCAACATCTTTTTATTACTGCAGTAGGGAAAACCAATTGTATTGCTTTTCGTAGAGCTATTTCATAATCCGTATGAAATAATGAAGGCTCGAATTGAAACAAATTACTATTAACATATTGAAATACGTGTTCGTATACTTCTCTAGTTCTCTTTGACATTCAAATGTAAATAAATGGAAAAGTCTGTAAGAATGCAAAAAATAAAAAATTATCGAGAAATAAAAGTAAGCGTACACAATACTTACATTCTCCATATAATAAAAGTAAATAACAAGTAGCTTCTTCAACCCGCAACACGGAACAGTTTTAAAAGTTCCATCAATAAAATACCGGCGACCTGCAGGCTTTTTTTTATTATTTCGACAATTGTTGGAGACATTAACACACAATATGAAAACACATCCTCTATAATAGTTTCACGATAAAAAGGTTTGTTTATGTGCTTTGTAATTGCATATTCCTTGTAAATATCAAATATTTCTTTAATTTCAAGTGGTGAAGTCGGATTTTTCGGCATACTACTGTTTCGAATCCTTTGCAATTGCCTCTTCATTTTTGTAAAGGATACAGAAGATGCAAGATCTTTGTTTTTATGCACTCTTCATCAAAAATTTCCCGAACAGATTTTCTTTTAACAGCTGCCTTATCCGCGCATTCAGATTTTAATTTCTTTAACATTAAAAATTTATTTATTAAGTTTTCTGGAGGAGAATGATTGTGATTATGGTCCAAGCTCAGTTGTTCGCAAACTCCATCGTTCTTAAGAGCGACTGTGACACTACAAGTTTTAAAATAGCACACATATCGACAAGATTCTTCATATACATGTTTCTTCCGAAATATTTGTTTTTCATCTGTTAGTAGCAATACCTTTGAATTTTTTCGGAATCCACTTATAAATTCACACTTGTATTTCGAACTTTCAATTTCACCGCTTTCCATATTATCTGCTTTTACTTCTGCTACTTATGGAGATCAGTATCTTACTGAAATTATGTTCCTTTACACAATTAAATCAAAAAATGTCTAACGGTAATCTAAAATATATTTAAATAGGAAACATTCGCCTTACAATTTTTATGGACATTATGTCGCACCAAAAAAGGACATGATGTCCATGGACATTATTACACTTGGGGTATTCACAAGGTGTGCTATCTTGTTGTATTGTCATAATGTTCTAACATTTTACAATGGTTTAAAAATATTGTTGTTGCTTTGTTAACAAAAAGTATCTTAAATTAATAAAACTTTGCTTGCTATGTTTATTGTGCTGTCGTAATTAATCAGAAAAGACCTGCGCTGAGCGGCTGAGTCGAAAGGCTATAATTTTGTAGCCGTCGCCGCTGATGTTATAGTTTTATCCCGCTAAAATCCGAATTTAACATGCGGCTAGCAATTTTTGCAACAAAACACTTGCGGCGTCAAATTAGATCGGCTCAGGACTCGAAACAGAAAAATTTGATTGTGGTTTGCGTCTGAAAAATGGAAAATAGTCAGAAAAGATCTAATTTAATTTATTAATTCATGGATTAGAATTAAAAAATATTTTGATTTTAGGTAAATATTTATTTTTTTTCAATCAGCCGATTTAAATTCAAAATAGCACACTAAATTGTGAGGGGTTGTTCACAACTGTCGTATTTTTTCATGTTATTATTTTAAGACATATGACTTTATGACACCTTGTGAATCCCCCAACTATATTGATGGACATTATGTCGCATCGTTGAGCGACATAGCGTCTATGGACTTAATGTCGTTCTTTGGTGCGACGTAATGTCATTATGTCCGTGGACACTACGACATGCCACCCTTGCATGCACTCTTTTCTCTCTCATGACAATAATTATGGATGATGTAATAGCGAATAAGAAGGAAAAGTGGCAAATAAAAGTTGTTAATGCGATGGTACAAAGGGAATTACGCATGGTACAGGTAGTCAGTTGATTTTGGGCAGTTGGTTTTTACTCAGTGATTAGAAAGCTTCGACGCGTGTAAATTGTGTAAGACGTCTAAGACCCCGACGCACAGTGCTTTGGCCCATAGACATAAATAAAATAAAAAAACAAGTCTAATATTGTACTTAAAAATGTACAGATCGATAGATAACAAAATAATTAAAATGAATTTTGAAGAATTTTTAAGATTTAACTCTTTTTGGCGGCGCTAGAGGGCGCCAACGTTAGAGAATTTAAAGTAAAAATGGCTAAACAACTACTTGAGTTTTACATGCTTCAGAAAAAACTGTTGTAAAACTTGTTTTTTAAAGCACGAGATTGAAATTTTTTCTGTAGTAGCTTACTATATTTAGAACTTACTGTAAAAAAATTTAATTGAATTATTTTCTCATAAGTGTTTTTTATTGGTTTGAAAAATGCTTATTATTTACTTAAGCTCTAAAAATTTCTTAACTTTGTTGGAATATTAAAAAAAAAAATACCGTCTATGAGTTTTTTTCTGATTTCGAATATTTAGACTATTTTCTAATAACTACAAGAAAAGCAATTGAAAAAAGTTTACCACAACTTGAAAGAAAAATGTATTTAAAAAAATGCTATTTTCGTGGTTTTTGCTCAAATTTTCATAGATTAAATTAGTTTAAAAAAAATAAACTAGGAACATAATAAGAAATATTAAGGTATTAAAGTGGCTTTATGTAATTATAATGAAACGTAACTAATGACTAAAATAAATTTCAGGATGCTTGTCCGAAGAAGCATTGGAAGCCAACCACAAAATCGTGAGAAAAACAAGACTGTAACATACGAGAAAAACGTCAGGAAGAGACACTCATAAAGATTTAATGACTCATTTAATACTTTCCTCAGATCCGATGTTGTCCTCAAAAAGGAATCCAAAGACTAAAAAAAATATATTTTTGAAAAAATTGAGAAATATATACTAAGAAAAAATGTTGATGCGCCAGTTAAAGATGACGAAACAAATGTTTCGTTGAGCGGCAATATTTTTTTTGGAAGTATCCAGTTTGAAGAAAATAAATTAGGAATATAATAATAATAAATAATGTCCGTCCGGCCGGCTGGCTGTCCATGCAACCTTGTGCATACAGATCGCAAATTCGGAGACAATTTGATGAAATTTGTCACAGAGGCTCTGACTGGTACAAGCTATTGAAAATGGAACGAATCGGTCCATAATTTAAAAAAACCATCTTATTACATCGGCAAGATTAAATTTGGACCAAGCCAAACTAATTTTATTGCAATCAAAATCAGCTTATCAAATTTTATTGGAATCTTTCTATTTTTGAACATAGCTCCCATACAAATATTCATTGGCGACAATGACTTTTACGATAGCTACTATGTCATGACAAAATGTTGTCCAGGTAGGTCCAAAATAAACCATAGGTTCCATATAAACCTTCATCCAAAAAACTCATATATGTAGATGAAGATATCTTAATAATATTCGGCAGAAAGAACTTTTAAAAAGAAAGAAATTTTTGTTCCGGCGGGTCCATTAATGCCCATTGATCTTTCTTACTTGTTATTTTTGCAAGAGCATTTTTAGCGTTTTCAACTCATTTTTCATTAACAGATGTGTTTGTATTTTTCACATTAATAATCCGATTCTACCATACATATTCGGCATACATATATATCTAACAAATGTCAATTTTCGTAAAAAATTTTATTACGATTGGACAATTTTTGTAAGTGTTATTGCATTTTAAAGAAAAAGGATATATGGCAGGACCTTGAGTCCTTGTTCAGATTTCAATGAAAATTTACACACACGTTGCTAGTTGTGTGTGTATCAGCATAACCATTCTTTGTAGTTTTGTGGGCATTATTTAAGCTAAAATTACATTTTTCCATTTCAGGACACATGGGAGGTAGGCGTGTCCTTGGACCGATTTCTCCACAAATTCATATTTTTCTTAACTAAGCTATTTTATACTAGTGTGCCAAATTTCCGCCATTGGAGCAGATAGTTAGGACTGCGGACCTTTTCAAAGGCTTTACATTACCTAATTGGACCATTACCTAGGACCAAAGATGGTAATATCGGAATCTTAATTAAACCACAAGTTATTGTAACAGACAATGGTTCACAGTTTCACAGTAAAGACTTTGTTAACAAAAAGTATCTTAAATTAATAAAACTTTGCTTGCTATGTTTATTGTGCTGTCGTAATTAATCAGAAAAGACCTGCGCTGAGCGGCTGAGTCGAAAGGCTATAATTTTGTAGCCGTCGCCGTTGATGTTATAGTTTTATCCCGCTAAAATCAGAATTTAACCTGCGGCTAGCAATTTTTGCAACAAAACACTTGCGGCGTCAAATTAGATCGGCTCAGGACTCGAAACAGAAAAATTTGATTGTGGTTTGCGTCTGAAAAATGGAAAATAGTCAGAAAAGATCTAATTTAATTTATTAATTCATGGATTAGAATTAAAAAATATTTTGATTTTAGGTAAATATTTATTTTTTTTCAATCAGCCGATTTAAATTCAAAATAGCACACTAAATTGTGAGGGGTTGTTCACAACTGTCGTATTTTTTCATGTTATTATTTTAAGACATATGACTTTATGACACCTTGTGAATCCCCCAACTATATTGATGGACATTATGTCGCATCGCTGAGCGACATAGCGTCTATGGACTTAATGTCGTTCTTTGGTGCGATGTAATGTCCATGGACATTATGTCCGTTTAAATTTAAGTAGAAAAGAAAAATACAAAAAAATTTTAAAATCCGTTGACTCCTTGGGGTACCTCCCTTGGAACGCCATTTTTTCACGAATTTTTGTCCTCAATGTATAGGTCGCAATTCTTTATAGAATTTTACGAAATTTGACACACATCTATAAGTTGATCCAAGAAAGAGCACTACAATTTTGGTTGAAATCCGTCGACTCCTAGGGTACGTCCCATGGACCCCCATTATTCCACGTAATTTTCTTTTCAATGTATACGGCGCAATTGTCAATAGAATTTGATTAAATTTGGCACACGCGTATTAATTAATAAAAGAAAAAACTAACAATTTAACTAACAAAAAATTTCGTATAAATATAATTTTCATTGAAAATACTAGTAATATTTAATTAAAGAAATGCATTTTATTCATCAACTATCATATCTTTAACAACATCATCCAATTCTAAAATATTCTTATGAGGTTGACGTCTTAAGCTACTAATATATGGATCGGACGACTCAAGCAAACGATGAAAAACGATAAAAACAAATTTCATAATATTCAAAATTAATTATTTTTAATTAATTTATTTTTAAAAGATGTATTTACTTTCTAACCAAGTCGCACTTCTCCCCAACGATTTAAAAAATGACCAAAAACCTCTTTTGAACTGCCTTTTTCACTATTTCAATTTCATCAATAGTAAGCACCGAATTTTCCTGTTTTATAAAATTTGTTTGCAAATTGACATTGCTACCACAATCAATAAGTTCCGGGCACAATTCACTATATGACACAGAAAATAAAATCATTTTTAGAATTATATTTTAAATTTTATTTCAATATTTATTATTATTTATTTATTAACGTTAACTATTTACTGGTTGCAAATTTTTTTTTCAATTTAAGCGGTTTTCTTCTATACAGTTTCTTTTAATAAAACATATGATTTTGTTTATTTTTTTTTTTTAATCTTTTTCACTTTTAAAAACAGTTGTCAACAATTTATTAAGAAATTGTTGTTATAACACTATGGAACATTTTTGAGATTATTGTCTGGGGGGTGAGAAATTCCAAGTCAGGGTGATGGTACTAGGTCAGTATAGTAAAACCCTCAAAGGGTTTGGCGTTCGTATGTGTCAGTTTTTTTTTATGACATTTTAAATTTTTTCCTTATCTTGATGTTTTTTTGTTTAACATAACTCGAGAACCACTTGTCCGATTTTGCTAAAACAAACTCAAAAAAATTTAGAATTACAATTTCTTTAATCCGTTCATATAACGTTTTTCTTTATAATCAACAGTTTTGCCGGTAAAAATAAATTTGTGGAGAATTATAATTGATAAGTGCAAAAAAATGTTCAAGCCTGGATGTATGCAGCAGATTTTATCACAAACCTGCACTGCAATTTTTGTGACTTTTTTTAAGCGATCGTTATTTGAAAGAATACACCCACATTCAGTGATGCCAACAGTAGGGGATTTCCCCTTTTCTAGGTATTTTTTTTCGGATCATTTTTATCTTCAATCGGATCTTAATAACTTCTTTTTATGGTGTAATCATAATATGATGGAGCTGAATCTTGTGAAATGCAAAAGCATGCGTTTTTATAGAAATAACTGTATTGCTGTTAATTATGCTTTTGATGGTCATCAACTGGAGTTGGTTGATTCGTTTCTTGATATTGGAGTCTTACTGGATCCTAAAATAAACTTTGTTTCTCACATTTCATTAACTGTTAATAAAGCTCGAGGCGTTCTTGGCTTTATTAAGCGCTGGGTTAAAAATTCACCGATCCATACATAACGAAGCAACTTTACGTATCACTCGTTAGACCAATCTTAGAATATGGGTCAATCATTTGGGATCCATTTTACAACATTCACAATTCTCGTATTGAATCGGTCCAAAAACAATTTTTATTATTCTGTTTACGTGATCTTCATTGGAGTTACTCGACAAACTTTCCTTCCTATGCTAGAAGACTGGCATTAATAAAATAACCATCGCTCAAAAGTCGTCGTACAATGTTAAATGTTTCTTTTATGGTTAATCGTATTAATGGTAATGTTTGTTGTGATTTTCTGTAGAGTCTGCTAAATTTAATATACCTTGTCGCAATACGCGTCATTATAATCTGCTTTTTGTTAAATTTTTTTAGAGAAAATTACGCTATTGCTGATCCTTTTTCGAGGTTATGTAGACAATTTAATTCTATGTCACAATTTGTTGATTTTTCGTATTGTTTTTCTTTATTCGTAAATTTTGATGTACTACATATATTCTGTAAATTTGTAGTATATTTTAAAATGCATATTGTTATTCATTAATTTTAAGTCAATATTGTTATTAGTCAGTAAGGATAATATCCATTGATTAAATAAATAAATATGCCCTAAAATAAAAAATTGTGTCCTCTTTTCCCTACGGTTGAAATTTTCCGAAAAAGAAATCCCTAGAAAAGGGGAAATCCCCTACTGTTGGCATCACTGAATATGGGTGTATTCTTTCAAATAACAAACAAAAGTCCGACAATTTTCACCGATCGCTTAAAAAAAGTCACAAAAATTGCAGTGCAGGTTTGTGATAAAATCTGCTGCATACATCCAGGCTTGAACATTTTTTTGCACTTATCAATTATAATTCTCCACAAATTTATTTTTACCGGCAAAACTGTTGATTATAAAGAAAAACGTTATATGAACGGATTAAAGAAATTGTATTTCTAAATTTTTTTGAGTTTGTTTTAGCAAAATCGGACAAGTGGTTCTCGAGTTATGTTAAACAAAAAAACATCAAAATAAGGAAAAAATTTAAAATGCCATAAAAAAAACTGACACATACTAACGCCAAACCCTTTGAGGGTTTTTCTATACTGACCTAGTACCATCACCCTGACTTGGAATTTCTCACCCCCCAGATTGGCTGTTGTACTGTGTAATTAATAACTCAAATTTCTTTAAACCGTTAAGCCTAAAGGTATGCAAAACTTTTTTATTACAAATACTAGGGTGCAATATTCGTGACTTTTTTTTTACTAAATTTGGATTTTTTTAAAATATTGACAAAAGTTGGTGAATTTGTTTGACTATTTAGAAGGAAGAGCCTTTTACCTTTCATTTCGTTATACTGAGAGCACGGAGGTAAACCGAGCTAACTGACTTTTTCTCCAACGAAATCAGCCAATGCTGAATTTTTAAGGACAATTTTCATGCACTCATATCTCCCAAACTATGTATGCAATAACTTTTTCTTTTCGTTTAAATTAAAAAAACAAGGCTTTGGACTTAATTAAAGTCGACACTCAGATTTTTCCGCTCGAAACATCTTCGATATATAAATCTCTGAATTTGAACAAAATTACCATATATTTCCCTTTCACAACATTAACCTGATTTCAACCGATCTCTTCTAAGAATATATATACATATATCCTAAAAGAAATGCAGTTTTTGGATTGCCAGACTCTTCTCTATAAAATAGCATCATTAGATTTTTTAAAAGTAATAGTCAAAAAATGCCTTTTTTGCAGCAGAAATCCCATAGTGCGACGCACAGTGCTTTGGCCCATAGACATAAATAAAATAAAAAAACAAGTCTAATATTGTACTTAAAAATGTACAGATCGATAGATAACAAAATAATTAAAATGAATTTTGAAGAATTTTTAAGATTTAACTCTTTTTGGCGGCGCTAGAGGGCGCCAAAGTTAGAAAATTTAAAGTAAAAATGGCTAAACAACTACTTGAGTTTTACATGCATCAGGAAAACTGTTGTAAAACTTGTTTTTTAAAGCACGAGATTGAAATTTTTTCTGTAGTAGTTTACTATATTTAGAACTTACTGTAAAAAAATTTTAATTGAATTATTTTCTCATAAGTGTTTTTTATTGGTTTGCTTATTATTTACTTAAGCTCTAAAAATTTTTTAACTTTGTTGGAATATTAAAAAAAAAAAATACCGTCTATGAGTTTTTTTCTGATTTCGAATATTTAGACTATTTTCTAATAACTACAAGAAAAGCAATTGAAAAAAGTTTACCACAACTTGAAAAAAAAATGTATTTAAAAAAATGCTATTTTCGTGATTTTTGCTAAAATTTTCATAGATTAAATTAGTTTAAAAAAAAATTAACTAGGAACATAATAAGAAATATTAAGGTATTAAAGTGGTTTTATGTAATTATAATGAAACGTAACTAATGACTAAAATAAATTTCAGGGTGCTTGTCCGAAGAAGCATTGGAAGCCAACCACAAAATCGTGAGAAAAACAAGACTGTAACATACGAGAAAAACGTCAGGAAGAGACACTCATAAAGATTTAATGACTCATTTAATACTTTCCTCAGATCCGATGTTGTCTTCAAAAAGGAATCCAAAGACTAAAAAAAATATATTTTTGAAGAAATTGAGAAATATATACTAAGAAAAAATGTTGATGAACCAGTTAAAGATGACGAAACAAATGTTTCGTTGAGCGGCAATATTTTTTTTTGAAGTATTCAGTTTGAAGAAAATAAATTAGGAATATAATAATAATAATAAATAATGTCCGTCCGGCCGGCTGGCTGTCCATGCAACCTTGTGCATACAGATCGCAAATTCGGAGACAATTTGATGAAATTTGTCACAGAGGCTCTGACTGGTACAAGCTATTGAAAATGGAACGAATCGGTCCATAATTTAAAAAAACCATCTTATTACATCGGCAAGATTAAATTTGGTCCAAACCAAACTAATTTTATTGCAATCAAAATCAGCTTATCAAATTTTATTGGAATCTTTCGTTTTTTGAACATAGCTCCCATACAAATATTCATTGGCGACAATGACTTTTACGATAACTACTATGTCATGACAAAATGTTGTCCAGGTAGGTCCAAAATAAACCATAGGTTCCATATAAACCCTCATCCAAAAAACTCATATATGTAGATGAAGATATCTTAATAATATTCGGCAGAAAGAACTTTTAAAAAGAAAGAAATTTTTGTTCCGGCGGGTCCATGAATGCCCATTGATCCCAAATATATTACACTCTAGGAAATTTGTCTTTAAATACTATGCTATAGGGCATGACATGGTCGGGCTTGACCGATCATACTTTCTTACTTGTTATTTTTGCAAGAGCATTTTTAGCGTTCTCAACTCATTTTTCATTAACAGATGTTTTTGTATTTTTCACATTAATAATCCGATTCTACCATACATATTCGGCATACATATATATCTAACAAATGTCAATTTTCGTACAAAATTTTATTACGATTGGACAATTTTTGTAAGTGTTATTGCATTTTAAACAAAAAGGATATATGGCAGGACCTTGAGTCCTTGTTCAGATTTCAATGAAAATTTACACACACGTTGCTAGTTGTGTGTGTATCAGCATAACCATTCTTTCTAGTTTTGTGGGCATTATTGAAGCTAAAATTACATTTTTCCATTTCAAGACACATGGGAGGTAGGCGTGTCCTTGGACCGATTTCTCCAAAAATTCATATTTTTCTTAACTAAGCTATTTTATGCTAGTGTGCCAAATTTCCGTCATTGGAGCAGATAGTTAGGACTGCGGACCTTTTCAAAGGCTTTACATTACCTAGTTGGACCATTACCTAGGACCAAAGATGGTAATATCGGAATCTTAATTATACCACAAGTTATTGTAACAGACAATGGTTCACAGTTTCACAGTAAAGACTTTGAGCAGTTCCTGAGGGAAAAGGGGATACAGCATTCATTGACTGCGGTATACAGCTCTCAAGCAAACGCCAGTGAACGAGTCGATCGGTCAATAAATGAGGGGCTACGTTCTTACGTTAGAAGGGATCAAATAGAATGGGACAAGTATACAAGTAGTATAAATTGTGCTTTAAGAAACAGCATCCATCAAACGATCAAACCAGGTTGTACTTTTCCAAACGATGGTGGCCCATGGTCAAGATTAAAAATTGTTATCAAATGTGGGTATTTTGTGTGACTCGGATATCACACTGAATAGACAAGATGAACTCGTGTTAATTAGACACGGAATTAAAGAACATATGGAGAAGTCATACAACCGAAATGCAAGAATATATAATCTACGAACGAGAGATGAACAGTTTGAAGAAGGACAACAAGTTATTCGGCGAAATTTTTGCCAAAGTTCTAAAGTCTAATATTTTAATTCCAAGTTTGCACCTGTAGGGGTCAAAGCAAATGTGGTAAGAAGAATAAGACAGATTGGCTATGAGTTAAAAGATGAGGTTGGTGGAAATGCAGGAATATACCCTGCTAAGGATAATTATACACGATAACTTACATACTGACATGTGTTGCAAGTTTGTTAGCCCTTTTTAAGTTCCATTCCCTGGATGTTTGTGAGGTCTCATATGAAATAATTTATCTACTTTGCTTTACATACCTGATTGAATACAATACTATTTCGATTGAAAATTTTCAATAAGTTATGGCGATTTCTTTTCTGAGAAATATGTTGCATAAATGTTACATGCTCTACACAAAAGAGATAGAGCATGTAACATTTATGCAACATATTTCTCAGAAAAGAAATCGCCATTAGTTTTTTTCCCCTTAGAATTTTATGTTAGAAAATTTTTATTTTACAATTGTAATTTTTGGTTAACGTAAGAAAAAACAAATACATTTGGCATTTAAAATTTGATTTTTTTATTATAATTCAAACTTCCAAGTGCATTAATAGAGTCTTAGTGTAAGGAAATCAAATTGTTTATTTTTATTTTAAAATAATCCCATGGAAGGTAATTATTTGAGTTTTGCGTTTGTAATTTGGGTCTATCAATTTTTTTATTTATCTTTGTTTTGGTTAAATAGAGTGGAAACGACGCGGGGAAAGAGAAAATTAAAACAAAGGTGAGGTGGAGAATAGAGGACACCTATCTGAATGATTCTTGTTATCTTTGAAAAGAGGAATCATTGTACATATTGGAATTTGTCTTGAAAGTGTAGTTTTGGGTGTTTGTACCCTGCTTGTCATAAAGTCAATTTGGTTAATTCGGAGACTTAAGCGACAATAGCAGAGTTGACATACCCTACACCACGCATATTGCGTGGTAATTTTATCAATTTAAATAACTTATTCGTTACTTACATAACAGACTACTAGGAAATTGCAGCTTATATCGTTAAATCTGGAAATAAAATTATCCGTTTAAACCGAACTCTTAAATAATTAACGTAAATTTAATCTTAAATAATAAACGTTACCTTAATTACTTATCGCAAACTTAATTTGAACTAAAGATGTTTTAAAAAATTAACGGGAAAACGATGCAAAACTTAATTTTAAATTGAAATTTTAATACACATACCCTATATCATACTGACACTTACACAACATAGTTGCTATATATAGTTGTTTGTTGGCATGTCCGAAGTATAAATTAAGTATAATAGAGGGCCCATGATGCTGCCTTGTGGGACTCCAGCGCCAATGGGCTGAGGTAAACTTAAGAAATTTCCTTCTTAAATAATAAATTGACGACCGCTAGACAATTGCTAGAAAGCTACTTATTTCTAGTAATTGTGTGTGTTAGCTGGTAAATTTTGCTTAAATTTATGTAATAAGCCTTCATGCCAGACTTTATCAAAAGCTTGCGAAACATCGATGAAGAGTGGTGAGCAATATTTTTTTCTTCAAATGCTTTTCTTATGACATTTACTATTCGATGAGTCTGTTCGATTGGGCTGTGTTTTTTTCTAAATCCGAACTGATGGTTTGGAATACATCTATTTTCACATAAAATCGGTGTTCATTTTGAAACTAATAATTTCTCAAACAGCTTTGACATATTTGATAATAAGCTAATAAGCCTATGTGACTCAACTTTTGTATGATCTTTACCTGGCTTTGGTATCATGGTAACTAAGTAAACCTTCCATTTTTGGGGATAGTAAAAGCATTTTATTACTGATCTTATCAATACCAGGTGCCTTCTTAGTGTTACGGTCGTAAATAGCCTTTTCGATTTCTCTTATCTCAAATCTTAGGGCAATAGCTGTAAGATATATTTGGTGTTAATACGTGACTAACAAACAGATTTTCTTTTTCAATATCGTTTCTTGCCCAACTTCAATTCAAGTTTCTTAATGGTGGGTTAGATATAACTAGCCTTTTTAAATTTCTAGTTTCACGCCACAATGAGTAGTCTGATTGTGGAGTTGCATCGAGTTCCTTAAGATATTTTGCAAGAGAAACCGTTTTTTGAGTCTGCAGTAATTTTCTTAGCCTTTTTGTGCATTCTTTTTTTAAATTCTTAAGTTGCGGGGATCTGTACAGTTGCCACTTCAAGTTGTTAGTTTAAGAATTTTACATATTTTGTTGTTATTATTTTTTTTTTTAAATTATGGATACTTGTTTTGTTGAATAAATATATGTATATGTTTTATGGCTGATTTATACCTTTAATAATGAGTGCTTAAAGTCCACGAAAAGTTTAGGTTAGAGGTATTGGGCTATCATTAGAAATGTAAACAGAGCATGGTTAGCGTGGGTAAAGAAAGGGGGGACAAATAATATCTGTCCACTCTAAGAAATCCATTTCACAAGTTGATGAGTTTTTTTTTTTTTTTTGTTTATTTTGCTTTTGGTTATTTTCTTAATATAATTTATTTTGTAACTGGTTTGGTCTGCCTATAAACTGAAAAGAACATCCTCCATTTTCCCTGAGCATGGCTGGTAATAGAAGGTAGTAGATCTCTGAAGTGGTAAGACTCTGGCGACCGTTACAATACAAATTATTTGTGCTAAGGTCCATTTCGCTTGTAGTCCATTTTCGTTTAAAAGCCACATTTTCCATGCGTATATAATTCTTCATGCATAAATGTTCGCTTATAGTCCACTCTGTTTTTTATGTTTTTTTAATTAACTGGCAACAGTCAAACTTCATAGAAAAAAAAACGCTAATAAAAATATTAGTGTTGTTTTATATAGACTATGACGTTTGGTGTAACCAGGGTTTAAAAGCACCCATCAGCTGGCTGCTTTTTATTTTTGCTTTTGCCACTGCTTTTGAAATTTTTAATTTTTTTCCAATAGCCAATGTTTTGTGTTTCGTTTGTGCAAAAAAGCAAATCTCCTATTTTTATTTTCTGACAACTGCTTTTTTACCAGCCAGCAAAAGCTAAAAAAAATTATTCCGCCTTTTGCTTTTTTACTTTTTCCTGAAAGAAGAGCTAGTTAAAAAAGACAAACCAAAAAAAAAAATCTAAAATTCAAAGAACAAAAATTCTTCTCTGGCTGGTAATAACAAAAAGCCGATTCAATAAAATGAAAAGCAGCTGAAGTGTGTGCTAAAAGCAGTCTGAGCAAGCTATTAGCTCTGCAAAAAATAAGATTACAACGAAAAAATATTGATCAGTGTACAAGCAACATGGGTTTTTTCATGGTGGTGAGGAAAAATAAATTTTTGCCTTTCTTCAGTAATGTTGTTGTTGCATGACTATAGCACGAAATGTGTGTGTGTATTTTGGTTTTTTTTAAATATTTTTAGTAAAGGCAACCAGCCAAAGTGTCTGTTGGATTTTTTATTGTATAGAAAACAAAAAGAAATTCTTGTTGTATTTGTTTTGCATGAAAAATATCACTTGTCGTCGTCGATCATGTGCCTTTCAGCAACCTTTGCGCTGCTTTTATCTCCTATTTTGCGGCTATTAGCATGCAGTGGTTTTTCATTTGGCGGCTGTTTGACAGAATCTTTTTGTTTCATTCTCTTTCCTACATATTTTTTCCTACAACATAAAAGTTATTGCCGTTGCTTTTTGAGTTCCATCAAATAAGAAATTTTTGCTATTGTTAAAAAGCAATAGTTGGAAAAAGGCAGTGTCCATTAAAAGGTTACTTTTCAAAAAAAGTGTGTTTATTTTGCTGCTGCTTTTGAAAAGTGTGGGCTTTTTTTAGCAGTGGAACTTGTCGGCTTTTTATTTTTGATTTTTTTTTAATAGGAAAAAGGCAAAATTTGGCTGCTTTTGGTAATATGGCGATAGCATTTTAAACCCTGGGTGTAACAAAAAATTGTTGTGTTGATTTCGTCACCCAAAGAATTTAAATGAATCTCATATCCATTTGTTTTTATTGAAATCTTTTAAAGCATTTGAATTAATTAATAAAAAAAATGTTTGTTTTAACTATTTATTTTATGTTTTAAATAAACTTTTCTTTACTTTAAAAAGAGTGGTTTTATTGAAGAAAATCATTTTTATATAGACCAAAATGTGGATTATACAAGGTTTCACTTATAATCAGCTATGGGCAAATTGAAAATTAAAATTCAAAAAGAGCGAACGATGTGTATACATACACAAAAACAAGTAAGAAAGTTTAGTCGGTCAAGCCCGACCATATGATACCCTACATTACAGTATTAAAAAACACATTATGCTTATGTCCATGTAAATATGGATTTATCTATGTTTATAAACTTCATGAAAATCGGTTTGAAAGTTTGTGAGAGGCAGAAATTGCCCCCTACCTCCCCTTGTGGTACTATTTTTTAAAAACTGTATAGCTAATGTGTCCCTGTAGATATGGATCTATGTTTTAAATTTCATTAAAATCGGTTTGAGAGGCAGAAATTGCCCCTATCTCCCCTCATTAAAATCGGGTATAAACAAAGTATAAAACCAACAAATGCAAACGTAAACAAACTAATACACTGCCACAAAACTATAGTAGTGTCCAAAACTATAGTAGTGGACTATAAGCGAAAAGTACTGTAGTCCTAAATTCATTACATTCTGAATAATGTAATACGCAGTCGTGTATAATTGATAAAATAATTTTTTTTAAACCAAATGGAAAAATATAAAACAAAGTGAAACTGTGAAACAATTAAAATTAACCCCCGAAAACCCACATAAGAAAAAAATTAAAGATCCATATAAAAAAACGGTCTTGTAATACTTATGCTAGAAACCAAATTAATTGAATTTAAAATTGAACCAACAACGAAAATGTTAATAATTTGTTAAAACAAAGTGATATAGGAGAATAAATAAAAATAGTATGAAGACTTTCGTGAAATCCCATTACCCATATAAACATACATACGTATGTAACGTTAATTTGTAAATAGGTACTCATAACACAGTACAACAGCCAATCTGGGGGGTGAGAAATTCCAAGTCAGGGTGATGGTACTAGGTCAGTATAGTAAAACCCTCAAAGGGTTTGGCGTTCGTATGTGTCAGTTTTTTTTATGACATTTTAAATTTTTTCCTTATCTTGATGTTTTTTTGTTTAACATAACTCGAGAACCTCTTGTCCGAGTTTGCTAAAACAAACTCAAAAAAATTTAGAATTACAATTTCTTTAATCCGTTCATATAACGTTTTTCTTTATAATCAACAGTTTTGCCGGTAAAAATAAATTTGTGGAGAATTATAATTGATAAGTGCAAAAAAATGTTCAAGCCTGGATGTATGCAGCAGATTTTATCACAAACCTGCATTGCAATTTTTGTGACTTTTTTTAAGCGATCGGTGAAAATCGTTATTTGAAAGAATACACCCACATTCAGTGATTCCAACAGTAGGGGATGTCCCCTTTTCTAGGGATTTTTTTTCGGAAAATTTCAACCGTAGGGAAAAGAGGACACAATTTTTTATTTTAGGGCATATTTATTTATTTATTTATTTAATCAATGGATATTATCCTTGTTGACTATTAACAATATTGACTTAAAATTAATGAATAACAATATGCATTTTAAAATATACTACAAATTTACAGAATATATGTATGTAGTACATAAAAATTTACGAATAAAGAAAAACAATAAGAAAAATCAACAAATTGTGACATAGAATTAAATTGTCTACATAACCTCGAAAAAGGATCAGCAATAGCGTAATTTTCTCTAAAAAAATTTAACAAAAAGCAGATTATAATGACGCGTATTGCGACAAGGTATATTAAATTTAGCAGACTCTACAGAAAATCACAACAAACATTACCATTAATAAGATTAACCATAAAAGAAACATTTAACATTGTACGACGACTTTTGAGCGATGTTAATTTTATTAATGCCAGTCTTCTAGCATAGGAAGGAAAGTTTGTTGAGTAACTCCAATGAAGATCACGTAAACAGAATAATAAAAATTGTTTTTGGACCGATTCAATACGAGAATTGTGAATGTTGTAAAATGGATCCCAAATGATTGACCCATATTCTAAGATTGGTCTAACGAGTGATACGTAAAGTTACTTCGTTATGTATCGATCGGTGAATTTTTAACCCAGCGCTTAATAAAGCCAAGAACGCCTCGAGCTTTAATAACAGTTAATGTAATATGAGAAACAAAGTTTAATTTAGGATCCAGTAAGACTCCAATATCAAGAAACGAATCAACCAACTCCAGTTGATGACCATCAAAAGCATAATTAACAGCAATACAGTTATTTCTATAAAAACGCATGCTTTTGCATTTCACAAGATTCAGCTCCATCATATTATGAATACACCATAAAAAGAAGTTATTAAGATCCGATTGAAGATAAAAATGATCCGAAAAAAAATACCTAGAAAAGGGGAAATCCCCTACTGTTGGCATCACTGAATGTGGGTGTATTCTTTCAAATAACAAACCAAAGTCCGACGATTTTCACCGATCGCTTAAAAAAAGTCACAAAAATTGCAGTGCAGGTTTGTGATAAAATCTGCTGCATACATCCAGGCTTGACCATTTTTTTGCACTTATCAATTATAATTCTCCACAAATTTATTTTTACCGGCAAAACTGTTGATTATAAAGAAAAACGTTATATGAACGGATTAAAGAAATTGTAATTCTAAATTTTTTTGAGTTTGTTTTAGCAAAATCGGACAAGTGGTTCTCGAGTTATGTTAAACAAAAAAACATCAAGATAAGGAAAAAATTTAAAATGTCATAAAAAAAAACTGACACATACGAACGCCAAACCCTTTGAGGGTTTTGCTAAACTGACCTAGTACCATCACCCTGACTTGGAATTTCACACCCCCCAGACAATAATCTCAAAAATGTTCCATAGTGTAATGAGCATTTTATGGAATAATGATTAAATAAAATTTTAAATAGAAAACAAAACTTTATTGTTTAAAATATTAAACGAAATAAAACTATAAATTTCCATAAATCAAGAAAAAGTAAAGAAAATTTAACGCTTATTACAATACATATTAACCTATAGTTAAGGCGACCAGTTGAATCAATCAACTCGGTTGTTTGAATTGAACACTTTGTTGCTTTCTCCTTGTTGATTTCCTCCCTCATCAACAGTTTGCGAAAAATGTTACAAGTGCAACCAACATCTTTATAAATTTATTGTCTTTGCCCTTACATGAACATACACACATGATTTTGTCATCAAAAAGAAAAATAAGCGTCGCGTGCAAAAAAAAACTATCAACAAGTAAAAAATAAACTGAAATTTGCTATAGACGAATTACAATTATGACCACCAACAATGCCAATAATGAGCCTACACAGAAAAAATTCTTTTTCCAATTCAAACAAAAATTTTGTAGAATCAAACAATTTTTTGTCTGAAATCGGTCCTATAAACAAATTTGCATATTCAAACAATTTATTTGCATTTTGTTTATTGAAAAAAAACACTGATTTTTTCAAACAAATAATTTAACTGAATCAAACAAAAAGTTTACTGAAATTCATATACTCAATTTCAAAAAAAAAAAAAAAAAGTTTTTGCACAAGCAATGATGCGCACACAAGTTAGCACTGTATGAGAAGAAGATGACGGCAGAGAGCAGAGTCGCCGGCTGGCTTTGAGCCACATTTTTTTTTTGTTGGAATAATTTTTGAACGAAGTCTTGTTTTACTTATACACACAACACAATGTTTTTTCTTTATCACTCTCTGTTGCTGTATCCTTTCCTTTGCTAAAGAAGAAGAAATGTAACCAAAAACGGCAGCAGACCGACTCGATATGTTTTTCGTCATCATTCTATTTTTGTATTTGATGTATTTAACAGTTTTAAAAAATTGAATACGGGATTTTGTTTCTTGTAATGTTGTTTCTGCTATTGTTTTTCTTATAGTTGCACTTTTTTAAAGCGTCCAAAAATAGACTATGTGTGTTTTTTGTTGTTTTTCCTATATTTCACATAAAGAAGTGTTGCTTACGATCAAATAAAAAAAATGCAAAAAGACGACAACATTAAAGAGCGTTAAATATTTCATACAAAATTATGAAAATTTGACACCAATAACGCGTTTATTATATTTTTGAAGAGTTGTCCACATTTTTGTTGGTTAAATAAAAATCAAACAAAAATATTGTTTGAATCAGTAAAAAAATTTATAGAAATTAAAAAAATTTTCAAACAAGCGTTTGTTTGAAAATAATTCGGCAATAATTTTTTCTGTGTACATACATATGTATGTATATTATGCGTAAAATAAAAAATCGCCTTGTGGCTGACCACAGTGTTGACGGTGGTTATGGTCGCAATCGAAATTTGGTGTTTATTTTGTTTGTTTGTTAATTCTTGAATTATTTTTGGCGTCATTTCATTGCAACATCAACGCCAACAACCCTATAATAAGCAGCAGGAATCATCAAACGAAACACTTCCGCGGGAACCAGCGGCTATATCAGTAAGTCTTCATTCGTTGTAATATTTATTCTAAAATATGTTATTGCACTAAATAGGTATAGTTCCTTGACAGGCCTCATTATAAAATCAATATTAAAATAAAAATTAATCCGGATATTTGCTGTAATTAAAAGAAGTTGATAAAGAAAAGAAAAACATTAAAGTACTTTTATTTGAAACATAAAAAAAGAAATAGAAAATTATGGTACAGTTAGCCACATCCTAGGTGAGACGCTTTAGTCCATATCATTAACTTTATTCAATAATAATCATTAAATTTTAGCTTTGCGAATTGTTTATTTTGAGAGTGGCGCACTGTATATTTAAAAAAAAAAGAAATTATAATAAATTGGGAACACGTGCCCAAGATAATAGTTAAGACGACCACCCTAAGTACACGTTAGCATAGCAACTAACATCGCCAGATTTTGTTTCATTATTTACTTGGAGTTATTTATTTATTTGATGTAATTCTCCGTTAGTAAAAGCTGTTACTAAATGATGTAATGTTGTACTACAAACATACCTTCTTACATCTACATATCATCATTTATATTAGCCTCTGAAAAAGCACTTAGTAACAGCGAAGCAGTTAACTTTTGTATCAATGTTCTACTTTTTACAAGAGCGCACAATTGTTAACATATGCACCCACATAGCTACCAACAAATTGTTAAGCTAAATGGTACATGCGCAAAAACGACAGAGCTCTCACTAACAACAACAACGTATGGGTATGAAGCTCGCATTATGCTTGGGTTTTTGGTTTAATTAATTAATTGTTAAGTAGACGTTGAGCGAGTAAGATCGCAATTAATAATATTATTAATTTGATGAAATATAATTTGTAAAGTAAAGTTGCAAATAAAATATAGAAAATAAAAAAATATTTAACTGGCGCCCAACTAGAAGGCTCGTGGACCTACAAATGCTAAAAGGACATGCGAATCCTGAAAGGACAAAGGAACACTAACTGCCTTAATCTTTAATTTTATTAAATAAAAAAAGTGTAAGTGATGCTTTAAAAAATTATCAAAGTGGATATTATTTCAAAATTAAATTGTTAGAAATACGTGTCATATTTTAAAACATTAAATAAAATTTTAAAATTAAAAACCGGTGTGCAAATGTTGATTTGTTTTTCGATTCGGGTAAAATTTGGAAATATTTTCTAATACTAATTAAAATAAATCAAGATTACCGTCTCTCGTAACATTTAATATCGTACTATTTACATTATTTTTAGGTTATTTAGTATATTTTTGTTGAATTAAAAAAGAATTAGAATTAACAAAACACAGTAAAGTTCATTTTCTAAAACGACGATTGTTTTTTGCATCCGTATTGATTAAGTGAGAAGGTAATAAAATATTTAAAGAGTTTGCGTTTCTTATCAAGTTTTCTTTACCAAGTCTTTTAGTGGAAATAAATTATAGTCTGACAAAATGTTTTGTAGTAAAGATCAGGTATTGGAAATCGTTAAGGAACAAACTGAGCAGACAAGGCTACAGTTACAAGAACAGCTGGAACGTTTGACCGTAGCGATTAACCAATTGCAACCCCGTAGCGTTGAACAATATTTGCCTGTTTCGATTAATCCATTGGTTGAGGAAAATAATTCAAGTTTAGATTTAATAAAGTCTCTTCCCGAATTCAGTGGTGATTCTGTTTCTTATCCAGCCTGAAGAGACGCGGCTGAATTTGCCATTAACTATTATACCGAGGGTTCGGAAAAATATTACATCGCTATGGGCATATTTCGAAACAAAATTGTAGGTTCTGCAAACGCCGCGTTTGCATCGTTTAATACGGTGCTTAATTTTAGGACAATCATAGCTAGGTTAGATCAGGAGTATGCCGATAGGACACCGTTATATGTACTGGAGAATGAGCTTAGTATTCTTAGGCAGGATAATCTTTCTATTACTGAGTACTACAATAGGGTAGACAGAAAGCTTTGCCTTATAATGAATAAACAAATCATGACATATAGCGGAAATAGGGATATCATCGCCACTTTGAATGAACGCGCTAGGGAAAATGCTTTACGCGTTTTTATATCAGGACTCCGTCGCCCATTGTGCGATATACTTTTTTCTGCCAGGCCCAAGGACCTTCCAACTGCTCTTGCAGTTGCTCAAGAACTCCAAACTAATCATAAACGATACGATTTTGCAGAGGCCTTTGCGTTTGGAAATACAAATAGGCCCAATGGGCCAATAATATCTCAATACAAACAAATAGAGCGCAATAACCGACCTCATGCGAGTTTACGTTTCAACCAATTTGCTCCTGATAGATCAACTCCCATGGAAGTTGATAACAATACAAGTTATTACAGGCAGCGAAATAATTTTCAAAACCTACCTACTCCACAACAACAACATATTAATAATCCGGTACAACCGCATACTATACCTAATTATATTCCTAAGCCGCAGCATTTAAATCCCAATTTGCCAGTGGCATACAAGCGGGGTCGTGAACAGTTACATTCTGATCGTTCTCCTTTCCAGAAACAACAAAGGGTAAATTATATGCCGGAGGAATTGGAAACCTTTTCAAATGAGGGGGAGAACCTGAGTCGTAATATTAATGTTGGGAATGAATATTATTACGAGACCCCTCAGAATAACGATCATAACTACAATGATGATGTTGTAGCTGAATACGGTGACGAAATTAATTTTTTAAACTAAAATCGCTCCTACCGTTTATTACGAAAAAGTGCAAAAACGGTCAGGAGCTTAGAATTTTAATTGACACCGGGACGTCAAAAAATTATATTAAGAATTTTTCATTTCTTCAGGGAATTAAGCCTTTAGAGAAACCTTTCAATTTGAGGTCAATAAACGGTGGAAATTTAATAGATAAAAAATGTCTTATTAATATTTTAGACAATACCTCAACGTTCTTTCTACTTTCAAGCTTAAGCACGTTTGACGGTATAATAGGATACGATTTTTTAAGGCAGATTAACGCAAAAATTGATACTGATAGAGGGTATTTATTTTACCGTAACGGTAAAGAAAAATTACAACATCTTTCATGTGATCAAGTAAATTTAATTACAATAGAGGAGGATACGGTCCCAGACGAATTTCAGGCTCATTTTCGACGTATAATAAATAAGAATATTAGTGCCTTTGCTGACCCAAACAGGGCGTTGCCATATAACACGACTGTTAAGGGCAGAATTCGTACAAACACGGACGAGCCAATATATAGCAGAAGCTATCCCTATCCCATTTCCGTGGCTCCATTTATCAATAACGAAATAAGAACACTCCTTAGGGAGGGAATAATTAGGGAATCTTGCTCGCCTTACAACTCACCTGTTCACGTAGTTTCTAAGAAAGGTTTTGAGGAGGATGGAAGGCCAAAATTGCGTATGGTGATCGATTTTCGGAAGATTAATGAGAGAACAATTCCTGATCGATATCCTATCCCGGATACATCGGTAATCTTGGCCAACTTAGGAAATTCGAAATTTTTTACGACATTAGACCTTAAGTCAGGATTTCATCAAATCATTATGTGTGAGGAGGATAGGCAGAAAACGGCCTTTAGTATAAACAATGGAAAATACGAATTCTGCAGATTACCTTTTGGGTTAAGGAACGCGCCCAGTATTTTTCAAAGAGCCATTGATGATGTTTTACGCGAGGCTATAGGGAGATTTTGTCATGTTTATGTCGACGACATAATCATTTACTCTCCGCATTTAAAACACATCGACTACATACTACAGAAACTTGAACATGCGGGAATGAGGGTGTCACCTGAAAAATCAAAATTCTTTAAAACTCAGGTGGAGTTTCTGGGGTTTCTCGTTTCTGAAGCAGGCATTAGAACTTGTCCAGACAAGGTTCATGACATTATTAATTACGAGCCTCCACAAACACTTCGAGCGTTACGTTCATTTCTTGGCCTATCCGGGTATTACCGGCGTTTTATTAAAGATTACGCTGCCATCGTTAAACCTTTAACTGTTTATCTTCGCGGAGAAAACGGACAAGTGGGTGCGCGCAATTCTAAAAACGTGAAAATCAATTTTAACCCCGAAGCGCTTCAAGCCTTTGAACGAATAAAACGGATACTAGCTTCGGAGGATGTTTTACATCAATATCCTGACTATAACCAATGTTTTGAGCTTACAACAGATGCATCTTCTACTGTGTTAGGTGCGGTTTTGTCGCAAAAAGGTCGTCCAATCACAATGATTTCTCGAACGCTCTCTGCTAGCGAACAAAACTATGCTACAAACGAACGTGAGCTACTTGCGATTGTGTGGGCATTGAAAAAGCTTCGCCATTATTTGTACGGAATCAGGGATATAAAAATATTTACAGACCACCAGCCATTGATTTTTGCAATGTCAGAGAAGAACCCGAACACTAAAATTAAAAGGTGGCGAGCGTTCATAGAGGAGTTTTCGCCCACTTTTCATTTCAAACCTGGAAAGGATAATATAGTGGCGGATGCTCTTTCTAGGCAGTTTTCCCACAATTTGAGTGAAGTTTCATCAGACGAAACTGTGCATAGCGAGCAATCCCTAAGTAATGTGATTAAGACGGTCAATTGCCCTATTAACCAATTCAGAAACCAGTTAATGGTTTCCAAGTCAAATTCTTTTAGCAAAAACACTAAAATTCTTTTTGGAGGACTGATTCGTCATACGATTACCTTCGACACTCTCGACAATCTTCTTCAATGTTTAAAAAGTATTATTAACCCTAACGTCACCAACGGAATTTTCTGTGATCTCGGGACATTAGCAGAGATACAAAATGTAGTAATATCAGCCCTTCCTGGCGTTAAATTTATTCACACTGAGCTTCTCTTGATTGATTTAATCAATGGAGATGATCAAATAGAAGTTGTGGCAACGGAGCACAATCGGGCTCATCGTGGCTTACAAGAAAACTTTCGTCAAATTACTCGTGAGTATTACTTTCCTGACATAAAAAAATTATTGAAATCAATGATAGCAAATTTTAAGATATGTTTAGAGAATAAGTATCAACGAAGACCTCCCGATCCTGGCATAGGTAAAACACCAATTCCCCAACTTCCAGGAGAAATTCTCCATATGGATATTTTTATAACTGGCAAGCAATTGTTTTTAACGTGCATTGATAAAATTTTCTAAGTTTGCTATTGTAAAACCTATTATTTCAAGGTCTACGGTTGATGTTAAATACGCTATGTTAGAAGTTTTGATGACATTCAATAACACCAAAGTCATTGTGTCTGACAATGAAAAGGCCTTCCAATCAAATGCGGTTAAAGTTTTACTTAGAGATAGTTTTTCAGTTGACCAATGCTTTATACCTACTCTTCACAGCGAAAGCATTGGTCAGGTGGAAAGGTTTCACTCAACCCTGTTGGAAATTGCGCGCTGTATTAAGGAGCAGCAGAAGATAGACGATATTATTAGTTTGGTTATTTTGGCCACGCATAAATACAATTGTAGCTACCACTCCGTCATCAATGCTAGGCCAACCGATATATTTCACAATTGCCCGGCGGAAAAATTAAATTTAATAAGGGAAAAGTTATCAGAAACTCAGGAAAAGACCTTACAAAGAACTAATCAAGGGCGAACTGTTAGGACTTATAGCGCAGGGGAAAAAGTTTTTATAAGAAGAAATAAAAGACTTGGGAATAAATTTGATAAGGTGTTTGTTGAGAAGATAATTGAAAAGGACCTTGGCACGACAGTTTTGATCGATGGCAAAAAAGTGCATAAAAGCAATCTTCGATAAAATAAATATTTAAATTAAACCACTTATTAATTTTTTGAATTATCACAATAGTCTTAAAAAATTTTCACAAATTGAATTAAAATTATTTTTAGTCATTTATTTAATTGTTTAAATTATTTTGTATAATTTAATACTCATATTACTTCTGTTATAAATAATAATCAATAATAACTAAGCCAAATCCCTTGCAAAACTAGAGCCAAGCAACTACGCAAATGTGTTTTGAATGCCAACAAAATTTGAGAATTAAAGCAAAATATGTTCATTAAAAGAATAAAGTGCGAAGCAGTGTACTTGTTCGAATCGAGGACGTTTCGTGACTTACAAGGGGGATAGTTAGCATAGCAACTAACATCGCCAGATTTTGTTTCATTATTTACTTGGAGTTATTTATTTATTTGATGTAAAGTAAAAGCTGTTACTTAATGATGTAATGTTGTACTACAAACATACCTTCTTACATCTACATATCATCATTTATATTAACCTCTGAAAAAGCACATAGTAACAGCGAAGCAGTTAACTTTTGTATCAATGTTCTACTTTTTACAAGAGCGCACAATTGTTAACATATGCACTAGAGGTCTGCTTTGAATAATTCACTTGTTTGCCTTTATTCAAAGTGCACAACATTTACTCAAATATTTAACATTCAAAAATATAAGAAAAGAGTAAACCATATACAAAAATAAGAGAGAATGAATTGAATAAAATACTTGTTTACTGTTAATGAATTTGAGAGTCATTCATAAATAACAAAACAGTGGAATGACCCGTTAGAGAGAGCAAGTTTACAAAAAATATTCGAATAATTTTTGAATTATTGAATGTCCATACATTTATTTGAATACATTGACATAATATGTGTGTAAGCTTGTGGCTTCTTTTATTTGTAAGAGTTAAGCTTACACATACATACGTAATGTGTAGGTACAGAAATTTTACATTCAAATTATATTTGAATATTTCATTCATTTGACTTGAGTTGACGGAATTGAATGAGTTTTTATTTGTTTTGTTTTTGGTTATTCTTTCATTTGTTTCTTTATTATTGGGTGCTCGACACATTGTAGTTAAAAAACAAATGAGTGTGTTGAAATTGGTTTTTATTTATTCTTGCAGACCTCTAATATGCACCCACATAGCTACCAACAAATTGTTTAGCTAAATGGTACATGTGCAAAAACGACAGAGCTCTCACTAACAACAACAACGTATGGGTATGAAGCTCGCATTATGCTTGGGTTTTTGGTTTAATTAATTAATTGTTAAGTAGACGTTGAGCGAGTAAGATCGCAATTAATAATATTATTAATTTGATAAAATATAATTTGTAAAGTAAAGTTGCAAATAAAATATAGAAAATAAAAAAATATTTAGCTTACATATATACATATGTACTTATATACATATAGGGATAGTAACCTGTTAGAAAAAGAGAAGTATGAAGAAAATAAATAAAAATTATAATTTTTAATATAAAAGATTTTGTTATTCGTGCTTAATTCCCAATTTTTATTCTTGATAAAAACACTGAAGCTTAGTGTTGATGGGATAAGCTATTCCTATGCGCATTTCACTGGTTGCTTAGGCCAGATCGTCAGGAAACTTCATCCAAAGATTTTAGAAAAACTAAAGATATTTTCAATATTTTTAATTAGGCTTAAGTTCATGAAATTTAATTTCCATTAAATTATTTTTATGAAGAATGGAATTTTTACAACATGAAAATTAATTAAAATTGTTATTGATAATCTTTCATTCTTGACGTGGCTCGGGCTCGAACCCTGGCCGGCAGGTTACCATGACATGTTTCGATCGCAACCACTCGATCTCCTCAGATGGACTTGCCGTCTTACACTCGCAGCCATCGACGACTGCTGACGTCAATAGTCAAACATCAATCTTTAAACCAAATTGTATTTTACCATTTGGTAGATCGAAATTTGCTTTCCTGAATGATTATCCATTTTAATTGATTTTACATGTTTTTTCCTTACTTCTGTTTTTTCGTACTTTTGTCAAGAATTTTTCTTGAAGTCCAAGTACATTTTTTGTTGTTTCATTTTGCCTTTCCCTTTTTTGTTGACCTTTTTCAGCACAACTTGAAGGACAAATGTACACATAGAGCTCGTGCCCTAGCTTTAACAATAATTAGTATTGTGGTTATTTTGTTGAACTATTTATGGTTTTCAATCCAAATTTTCAATATTTTTAATTAGGCTTAAGTTCATGAAATTTAATTTTCATTAAATTATTTTTATGAAGAATGGAATTTTTACAACATGAAAATTAATTAAAATTGTTATTGATAATCTTTCATTCTTGACGTGGCTCGGGCTCGAACCCTGGCCGGCAGGTTACCATGACATGTTTCGATCGCAACCACTCGATCTCCTCAGATGGACTTGCCGTCTTACACTCGCAGCCATCGACGACTGCTGACGTCAATAGTCAAACATCAATCTTTAAACCAAATTGTATTTTAACATTTGGTAGATCGAAATTTGCTTTCCTGAATGATTATCCATTTTAATTGATTTTACATGTTTTTTCCTTACTTCTGTTTTATCGTACTTTTGTCAAGAATTTTTTTTGAAGTCCAAGTACATTTTTTGTTGTTTCATTTTGCCTTTCCCTTTTTTGTTGACCTTTTTCAGCACAACTTGAAGGACAAATGTACACATAGAGCTCGTGCCCTAGCTTTAACAATAATTAGTATTGTGGTTATTTTGTTGAACTATTTATGGTTTTCAATCCAAATTTTCAATATTTTTAATTAGGCTTAAGTTCATGAAATTTAATTTTCATTAAATTATTTTTATGAAGAATGGAATTTTTACAACATGAAAATTAATTAAAATTGTTATTGATAATCTTTCATTCTTGACGTGGCTCGGGCTCGAACCCTGGCCGGCAGGTTACCATGACATGTTTCGATCGCAACCACTCGATCTCCTCAGATGGACTTGCCGTCTTACACTCGCAGCCATCGACGACTGCTGACGTCAATAGTCAAACATCAATCTTTAAACCAAATTGTATTTTAACATTTGGTAGATCGAAATTTGCTTTCCTGAATGATTATCCATTTTAATTGATTTTACATGTTTTTTCCTTACTTCTGTTTTTTCGTACTTTTGTCAAGAATTTTTCTTGAAGTCCAAGTACATTTTTTGTTGTTTCATTTTGCCTTTCCCTTTTTTGTTGACCTTTTTCAGCACAACTTGAAGGACAAATGTACACATAGAGCTCGTGCCCTAGCTTTAACAATAATTAGTATTGTGGTTATTTTGTTGAACTATTTATGGTTTTCAATCCAAATTTTCAATATTTTTAATTAGGCTTAAGTTCATGAAATTTAATTTTCATTAAATTATTTTTATGAAGAATGGAATTTTTACAACATGAAAATTAATTAAAATTGTTATTGATAATCTTTCATTCTTGACGTGGCTCGGGCTCGAACCCTGGCCGGCAGGTTACCATGACATGTTTCGATCGCAACCACTCGATCTCCTCAGATGGACTTGCCGTCTTACACTCGCAGCCATCGACGACTGCTGACGTCAATAGTAGTAGGCCAACCGATATATTTCACAATTGCCCGGCGGAAAAATTAAATTTAATAAGGGAAAAGTTATCAGAAACTCAGGAAAAGACCTTACAAAGAACTAATCAAGGGCGAACTGTTAGGACTTATAGCGCAGGGGAAAAAGTTTTTATAAGAAGAAATAAAAGACTTGGGAATAAATTTGATAAGGTGTTTGTTGAGAAGATAATTGAAAAGGACCTTGGCACGACAGTTTTGATCGATGGCAAAAAAGTGCATAAAAGCAATCTTCGATAAAATAAATATTTAAATTAAACCACTTATTAATTTTTTGAATTATCACAATAGTCTTAAAAAATTTTCACAAATTGAATTAAAATTATTTTTAGTCATTTATTTAATTGTTTAAATTATTTTGTATAATTTAATACTCATATTACTTCTGTTATAAATAATAATCAATAATAACTAAGCCAAATCCCTTGCAAAACTAGAGCCAAGCAACTACGCAAATGTGTTTTGAATGCCAACAAAATTTGAGAATTAAAGCAAAATATGTTCATTAAAAGAATAAAGTGCGAAGCAGTGTACTTGTTCGAATCGAGGACGTTTCGTGACTTACAAGGGGGATAGTTAGCATAGCAACTAACATCGCCAGATTTTGTTTCATTATTTACTTGGAGTTATTTATTTATTTGATGTAAAGTAAAAGCTGTTACTTAATGATGTAATGTTGTACTACAAACATACCTTCTTACATCTACATATCATCATTTATATTAACCTCTGAAAAAGCACATAGTAACAGCGAAGCAGTTAACTTTTGTATCAATGTTCTACTTTTTACAAGAGCGCACAATTGTTAACATATGCACTAGAGGTCTGCTTTGAATAATTCACTTGTTTGCCTTTATTCAAAGTGCACAACATTTACTCAAATATTTAACATTCAAAAATATAAGAAAAGAGTAAACCATATACAAAAATAAGAGAGAATGAATTGAATAAAATACTTGTTTACTGTTAATGAATTTGAGAGTCATTCATAAATAACAAAACAGTGGAATGACCCGTTAGAGAGAGCAAGTTTACAAAAAATATTCGAATAATTTTTGAATTATTGAATGTCCATACATTTATTTGAATACATTGACATAATATGTGTGTAAGCTTGTGGCTTCTTTTATTTGTAAGAGTTAAGCTTACACATACATACGTAATGTGTAGGTACAGAAATTTTACATTCAAATTATATTTGAATATTTCATTCATTTGACTTGAGTTGACGGAATTGAATGAGTTTTTATTTGTTTTGTTTTTGGTTATTCTTTCATTTGTTTCTTTATTATTGGGTGCTCGACACATTGTAGTTAAAAAACAAATGAGTGTGTTGAAATTGGTTTTTATTTATTCTTGCAGACCTCTAATATGCACCCACATAGCTACCAACAAATTGTTTAGCTAAATGGTACATGTGCAAAAACGACAGAGCTCTCACTAACAACAACAACGTATGGGTATGAAGCTCGCATTATGCTTGGGTTTTTGGTTTAATTAATTAATTGTTAAGTAGACGTTGAGCGAGTAAGATCGCAATTAATAATATTATTAATTTGATAAAATATAATTTGTAAAGTAAAGTTGCAAATAAAATATAGAAAATAAAAAAATATTTAGCTTACATATATACATATGTACTTATATACATATAGGGATAGTAACCTGTTAGAAAAAGAGAAGTATGAAGAAAATAAATAAAAATTATAATTTTTAATATAAAAGATTTTGTTATTCGTGCTTAATTCCCAATTTTTATTCTTGATAAAAACACTGAAGCTTAGTGTTGATGGGATAAGCTATTCCTATGCGCATTTCACTGGTTGCTTAGGCCAGATCGTCAGGAAACTTCATCCAAAGATTTTAGAAAAACTAAAGATATTTTCAATATTTTTAATTAGGCTTAAGTTCATGAAATTTAATTTTCATTAAATTATTTTTATGAAGAATGGAATTTTTACAACATGAAAATTAATTAAAATTGTTATTGATAATCTTTCATTCTTGACGTGGCTCGGGCTCGAACCCTGGCCGGCAGGTTACCATGACATGTTTCGATCGCAACCACTCGATCTCCTCAGATGGACTTGCCGTCTTACACTCGCAGCCATCGACGACTGCTGACGTCAATAGTCAAACATCAATCTTTAAACCAAATTGTATTTTACCATTTGGTAGATCGAAATTTGCTTTCCTGAATGATTATCCATTTTAATTGATTTTACATGTTTTTTCCTTACTTCTGTTTTTTCGTACTTTTGTCAAGAATTTTTCTTGAAGTCCAAGTACATTTTTTGTTGTTTCATTTTGCCTTTCCCTTTTTTGTTGACCTTTTTCAGCACAACTTGAAGGACAAATGTACACATAGAGCTCGTGCCCTAGCTTTAACAATAATTAGTATTGTGGTTATTTTGTTGAACTATTTATGGTTTTCAATCCAAATTTTCAATATTTTTAATTAGGCTTAAGTTCATGAAATTTAATTTTCATTAAATTATTTTTATGAAGAATGGAATTTTTACAACATGAAAATTAATTAAAATTGTTATTGATAATCTTTCATTCTTGACGTGGCTCGGGCTCGAACCCTGGCCGGCAGGTTACCATGACATGTTTCGATCGCAACCACTCGATCTCCTCAGATGGACTTGCCGTCTTACACTCGCAGCCATCGACGACTGCTGACGTCAATAGTCAAACATCAATCTTTAAACCAAATTGTATTTTAACATTTGGTAGATCGAAATTTGCTTTCCTGAATGATTATCCATTTTAATTGATTTTACATGTTTTTTCCTTACTTCTGTTTTTTCGTACTTTTGTCAAGAATTTTTCTTGAAGTCCAAGTACATTTTTTGTTGTTTCATTTTGCCTTTCCCTTTTTTGTTGACCTTTTTCAGCACAACTTGAAGGACAAATGTACACATAGAGCTCGTGCCCTAGCTTTAACAATAATTAGTATTGTGGTTATTTTGTTGAACTATTTATGGTTTTCAATCCAAATTTTCAATATTTTTAATTAGGCTTAAGTTCATGAAATTTAATTTTCATTAAATTATTTTTATGAAGAATGGAATTTTTACAACATGAAAATTAATTAAAATTGTTATTGATAATCTTTCATTCTTGACGTGGCTCGGGCTCGAACCCTGGCCGGCAGGTTACCATGACATGTTTCGATCGCAACCACTCGATCTCCTCAGATGGACTTGCCGTCTTACACTCGCAGCCATCGACGACTGCTGACGTCAATAGTCAAACATCAATCTTTAAACCAAATTGTATTTTAACATTTGGTAGATCGAAATTTGCTTTCCTGAATGATTATCCATTTTAATTGATTTTACATGTTTTTTCCTTACTTCTGTTTTTTCGTACTTTTGTCAAGAATTTTTCTTGAAGTCCAAGTACATTTTTTGTTGTTTCATTTTGCCTTTCCCTTTTTTGTTGACCTTTTTCAGCACAACTTGAAGGACAAATGTACACATAGAGCTCGTGCCCTAGCTTTAACAATAATTAGTATTGTGGTTATTTTGTTGAACTATTTATGGTTTTCAATCCAAATTTTCAATATTTTTAATTAGGCTTAAGTTCATGAAATTTAATTTTCATTAAATTATTTTTATGAAGAATGGAATTTTTACAACATGAAAATTAATTAAAATTGTTATTGATAATCTTTCATTCTTGACGTGGCTCGGGCTCGAACCCTGGCCGGCAGGTTACCATGACATGTTTCGATCGCAACCACTCGATCTCCTCAGATGGACTTGCCGTCTTACACTCGCAGCCATCGACGACTGCTGACGTCAATAGTCAAACAATAGACAAAAGTACGAAAAAACAGAAGTAAGGAAAAAACATGTAAAATCAATTAAAATGGATAATCATTCAGGAAAGCAAATTTCGATCTACCAAATGTTAAAATACAATTTGGTTTAAAGATTGATGTTTGACTATTGACGTCAGCAGTCGTCGATGGCTGCGAGTGTAAGACGGCAAGTCCATCTGAGGAGATCGAGTGGTTGCGATCGAAACATGTCATGGTAACCTGCCGGCCAGGGTTCGAGCCCGAGCCACGTCAAGAATGAAAGATTATCAATAACAATTTTAATTAATTTTCATGTTGTAAAAATTCCATTCTTCATAAAAATAATTTAATGAAAATTAAATTTCATGAACTTAAGCCTAATTAAAAATATTGAAAATTTGGATTGAAAACCATAAATAGTTCAACAAAATAACCACAATACTAATTATTGTTAAAGCTAGGGCACGAGCTCTATGTGTACATTTGTCCTTCAAGTTGTGCTGAAAAAGGTCAACAAAAAAGGGAAAGGCAAAATGAAACAACAAAAAATGTACTTGGACTTCAAGAAAAATTCTTGACAAAAGTACGAAAAAACAGAAGTAAGGAAAAAACATGTAAAATCAATTAAAATGGATAATCATTCAGGAAAGCAAATTTCGATCTACCAAATGTTAAAATACAATTTGGTTTAAAGATTGATGTTTGACTATTGACGTCAGCAGTCGTCGATGGCTGCGAGTGTAAGACGGCAAGTCCATCTGAGGAGATCGAGTGGTTGCGATCGAAACATGTCATGGTAACCTGCCGGCCAGGGTTCGAGCCCGAGCCACGTCAAGAATGAAAGATTATCAATAACAATTTTAATTAATTTTCATGTTGTAAAAATTCCATTCTTCATAAAAATAATTTAATGAAAATTAAATTTCATGAACTTAAGCCTAATTAAAAATATTGAAAATTTGGATTGAAAACCATAAATAGTTCAACAAAATAACCACAATACTAATTATTGTTAAAGCTAGGGCACGAGCTCTATGTGTACATTTGTCCTTCAAGTTGTGCTGAAAAAGGTCAACAAAAAAGGGAAAGGCAAAATGAAACAACAAAAAATGTACTTGGACTTCAAAAAAAATTCTTGACAAAAGTACGAAAAAACAGAAGTAAGGAAAAAACATGTAAAATCAATTAAAATGGATAATCATTCAGGAAAGCAAATTTCGATCTACCAAATGTTAAAATACAATTTGGTTTAAAGATTGATGTTTGACTATTGACGTCAGCAGTCGTCGATGGCTGCGAGTGTAAGACGGCAAGTCCATCTGAGGAGATCGAGTGGTTGCGATCGAAACATGTCATGGTAACCTGCCGGCCAGGGTTCGAGCCCGAGCCACGTCAAGAATGAAAGATTATCAATAACAATTTTAATTAATTTTCATGTTGTAAAAATTCCATTCTTCATAAAAATAATTTAATGAAAATTAAATTTCATGAACTTAAGCCTAATTAAAAATATTGAAAATTTGGATTGAAAACCATAAATAGTTCAACAAAATAACCACAATACTAATTAAAACTAAAGATATTGAACCAAATAAAACTGTTAAGCGTTTAATTATATGTAACAGTTCTACTTGTAACAATATCAAAGTTTAAACAAAAACATCAACAATAAAGACTGAGTTTATCTTTTCTTACATTCCCCACTACAATTGGTTGAAATTCTTCCAACTTTAATTGTAGTTGTTAGTAGGTTAAGAAAAAACAAAATAAAAACAAGAACAACCTGTTTTAAATAATAAATCATGTTGCCAGTTTTAGTTTTTTTAAGCGTGCACTTGCCCGTTTATTATCAAAGTAATTTTTGGGAATACAAAATTTTAATTTAAAAGGTTTTGTTATTCGTGCTTAATTCCCAATTTTTGTTCTTGATAAAAACACTGAATTAAGCACGAATAACAAAATCTTTAAAATTAAAATTTTGTATTCCCAATAATTACTTTGAATTATATTTTTTGTAAAGGATTTAAAATGAGTTTGTAAGCTTTTATTTAAAAGGGATGCTAGGAAGAACAGGGCTATGGTAAGTAAATTATGATGTTGCGATTGTTTTGTATACGGGACGGATCTGTTAACTGTAGGGTACCTATCTGTCATAGGTAGGGAACAATGTACCCTCATATGGCTCACCACCTGGCCATACCATCACCCTGGATGATGGAATTTTATTTTCTAATTTCTTCACCTTGCGTACGTTGGTGATTTAAATTTTTAATTCTCCCTTGGCACTTTTTAGTTTCTTTTCGAATTTTCTACATACTTCCGGTGTGTGAAGTATGTATATATGTTTACGCGTCAAGACTCGGGTCGGGAACCACATTTTCTCTTTGAGCTAGCGGGTCAGCTTTTATACCCCCCTTTCTACCTGTTTTGAATTGATACTTGATTTTTCTTAAAGTATTTGACTGTGCGTAACATATATGGCGCCCAACGCAAATGCCAACGGTGGCATTGAAATTTAATTTTCAAAACCCTATGCATTGGTTGGCGCCGTAACATACATGGCGCCCAAATTGCATGCCACCTGTAGAGTGGCATGAAGTTATTTTAAAATAAATCGTGCGTAAAGTAACATCAACCTAAAATAAACTAAGACAAATGTAAAAATAACGCCAACGTAAAATAACATTTGCTTAAAGTTAAACTGACGTTAGGCAAATGTTATAGTTTACGGTTGCTTATTTGTGAATTTATCATTTGAGATTGTTTTTTGAAGATATGTAATTACAGTAGACTTTCGGAAAATTTTAATGGGACGTAAAGGCATGATTCTGTGGTAATTCAACACCTGGAATTTCAAAGGCTACGATCAAGTATTAAAGTATTTACGGAAAGTTTTGTCAACAGCGAGTATTGCTTTCATTGAAAATTCGCTTTTTTAAAGTCCGAACTGACGACATCGAGTTGCGCGGTTACGTTGCGTTAGTAGACGGTTTTTAGGGAAGCTGTACGGAATCGAATTTATTTGTTAGGGGCCTTGTAGTAAATTGCCATCGGTTGGCAAAACAAGTAGCAGAATAATTTAGTTCGACTTAGATCCTCGCGATAACCTTGGAAAACCTGGGAATAATTTAAGAAAACAATCGTTGCAGTTATCGCCGCTGGTTCTTTTTAGCATCCAGATTTTTATGAGAATTTGAAAAAAAACAAAAAAACTTAATTTACGAGATACAGATAAAAAAGATTAAAAATTGATAAAGGAAAAAATTTTAGATAATATTTTTATTTCTGAAATGTTTTACTTAGAAAATAATTTTTTTTTGTTTAAAAATTAAAAAAAAAATCAGAAAATGTTTTTTTTTAACTGAAATATTGAAAATTGAATTAAAAAAAAAATTACTTGAAATAAAATTATTAAATCGCAAATAACTTTTCCATCTTTTTACTATTTTTGAAAATTTTTTTTACCAATCCAAACACTTTTCCCCCCTAATCTGCATAACTAAAACTCGAATTTTGAAACGATTCGGATATTGGTTCTGATTTAATTTCTTTAATTAAAACCGGGAATTCGTTCGTATTATCTTTTCCTTATGTAGACCCGCGTTTCTAGTCTTTGGATGACTGGTGCATTATGAACAAGCCCACCACACGGCAAAGCACAGCTAAAAATTTGTCGCGTAACGTCTCCTATCCAAAATCAACTGATTTATCGGCAAGAGGAAGGGCACAATCGACCGTTCGTAGTCCGTCTTTGTCCAAAGGTAGAGGAAGGAGCTCAACTCCATCGGGGAGAAAGTTGTCAGTAGACTCGCAGAGTAGCATAACGGCATTAAGGGGTTCGTCCGTGTCCCGTTTACTTATTCCGAAGGGAATTTAGTGCGCTGAGGGAATCTGTAGGTCTAAATCAGATTGACAGAGAAATATCTGCTACGGCAGGAGCTAGTGCTCGAACGCCGATTCATGCAAATTCGTATTCTAAAGGACTGGAGGGTATCATAATGTGGCGAGGGTAGTGTTTCAGTCTTCTTGTTTAAAGTAGATACGTTAACTGAGCGATTTCAGTGTCCCCATAGTAGTATGTTATTGCCCGTTCTACAGCACTTTTTCCATACAAATTTGGGATCGTCCCATAACCCAGCAAAAAAATTCATGTAAAAACTATCCCCTTTATATCCCCTTCTTATCTTGAAGGCGATATCGTAGTGAGCATTCGCGATCAAGATTTTATTTTCACCCTACAGTCGGTTGGTTAACTTAATATGTTCATCGATTGGTACGCTACACTGAGCCGTGTTTGTGTGTATATTTATTTATTTATTTGATATTTATTATTGTTTTACCCATACAACAAGATATACAAAATCTTTTAGATTATAGTAGGGATAACAGGTAGGTATACAAAAAAATGTTTATAACATGGAACTTATTATTTTATATAAAAAAGTTAAAAAAGTGTTGGGGAAAAGAAAAAAAAAAATAATCATAATAATAAAAAAAAAAATAAAAAAATGAATAATAATAAATTAATTACAATAACATTTATGAATAATTTAGAAACATGCAAAAACGAAAATTTTAAAACATAGAATGATTGAAAAATTATTAAGATTGAGAAAACAGTTTAATAATTTCATTTTTGAAAATATTCGCATTGCTGATTGTTTGAATTCTGTTATTATTCTGTATATTGTTGTGACTTTATCGTGTTGTGGTTTGCGGTTTCTGATTTGCAAGATCCACCGCTTTTATTGTCCCTGTGTGTGTGTATGTGTGTGTAAATGTGACCGTCTGGCAACCCTATGCGGGGTTTTTGTTAGATGTTCGTAAAGAGTAGGGTGTGTGTAAATGTGACCGTCTGGCAACCCTATGCGGGGTCTTTGTTAGATGTTCGTAAAGAGTAGGGTGTGTGTAGATACAACCATGTCGGATGGTATGTTTTTTGTAATATTAAACCTTTTTATTTTTCAAATGAATTGTACATACGTGACAAATTTAAGTTTCATAAAGTCTCAAAATTCTTGGAAATACAAAGAAATTTGAGTATTAGTTAAGCAGATGTGTAGGTGTTTAGAATTCTTTAAAAAAACAAAACAAAAAAATAACTAAATAAATATTTTATAGAATCAGCTAATTGCTCCTTTTCATAATTATCTTTTTTATGTAATATGAAACCTTTTTATTTTTTCAAATGAATTCTACATTTGTTCGTAAAAAATTTATTTTATGTTTGTAATATGATTTCATAAAAAAGAAACTATGTTTATGAATTAGAAAATAAAATAAATATGTATGTATATGTATTTGTTTACATTTTATTAAAAATACAATTTTTACATAATAAAAACAATAGTATGTTATGTTGTGTTATTTTATTTTAAATTTTATTAGGAATTTTTTTTCAGATTTTAAAGATTCAAAATTAAAAATACGTTTATAAAGATTAAAAAGTGTTAACAGATGTTGTTTATAAAGTGTTTGACATCGACAAATGTTAAAGGATTGTGAATAAACATTTTCACAATAATATCTATGTATGATATTATTTATACATATAAATGGACTATTTACATAATTATAAATTCTTAATTCATCTATAAGTTTCGTAAATAAATCCATATGTTCCTTATCAATCTGGTAACTATGTTTTGTCAATAATTCTTCCAACTCAGCTGATGATATCATTTTTGAGTTAAATCGTACTAGGGATGTACTATATTTAAAGACTTAGAATCAACTAAAAATTAAATGATCAACTTCAAATGTTTTATTGATTAATAAGGTTTTTCTTTATTTTAAATATAAATTCACATAATTTCTTAATAAAATTACATTATTTTCAGCACACAAATATTTGATTAAAATTAGTATGTTTCTTACAAATATTAATATTAGGATTATTTTTATATAAAGTCTTGATATTTGGACAATTCAAATAATCTAAATTAATTATATATATTAAACATTTGTTCATTTTTCGAATTTATTCTATGAGTTAAATTTCAGGTCTGTATTTTATAAAGCTTTTTTTTTTTTTTTTTTTTTTTTTGTAATAGTTCTATTCTTTTTTAATTTTTCAGAAATGACTTTGTACACTATCAGACTATTATATTGTATTTTCTTTTTACATTTTACCTTAGCCTTCCTTTGGAAAGCAATGAAGTATATTGAATGTACAGAAAAATTTACAATTATTAGACACCAGCAGAATGTAATGCATTTTCTGGCCCGCTACGGCCTTCGTCAGCATTCTTTGTGTCTCACTGGATAGTGTTACTTTATAAATTGAAGAAAGTCTCAAAATTCTTGGAAATACAAAGAAATTTGAGTAATATGTAGATGTGTAGGTGTTTAGAATTCTTAAAAAAAAAAACAAAACAAAAAAATAACTTAATAAATATTTTATAGAGTCAGCTAATTGCTCCTTTTCATAATAATCTTTTTTGTGTAATATGAAACCTTTTTATTTTTCAAATTTTCAATTTCATAAAGCCTTTTTTTTAATTAATTCTAATCTCAAAATTCTTGTAAAAACAAAAAAAAATTGAGTAATATATGCAGGTGTACAGATGTTTGATTAAATGAAATAAACTAATCCAAAACTTTAAAATAAGAAAAAAATAACAAAATAAATATTTTAAAGAATCTGCTGATTGTTCCTTTTCATAATTGTTTTTTTTTTTTGTAATATGAAACCTTTTTATTTGTACGTGAAAAATTTATTTTATGTTTGTATGGAAATATGATTTTATAAAAAAAGAAACTGTTTGTGAATTAGAAAATAAAACAAATAGTTTGATAGATGTTTATGTTTTCATTTATTAAAAGTATAATTTTTACATTTAGTTAAATTATATACATTATTATTATAATATTCCATGATTTCTTTAGCTTCTTCTAAGACAGATTCTTTTGTTTTCTTAAAACGGGGAACAGGAACAAGTATCTAGATCACACGTATTATTTTCAACTGATCAAGCATAATTATTGTAATGTTCACCATATCGATAAGTTATTGTTTGCAATTTATTTCTATCCTCTAGATATTCTTTTTTTATGCATATCAAAAACATGATTGCTTACACCAAGACCAATAGAATTGGTCTTAGTTTTGAATCTTTAAATTTATACTTAGGTGTTGAGCTTCCTCCAAATTTAATTATAAAACTCATGTTTTTAATAAATTATATTAGCCTCTGTAAGTTCCTCAATAATTGAAATTATCTCGTTTTTATGGTTTTTATGACCAGCACCTTCCGATGGAAGGAGTAAACGTAATCTGTCGACTAATTCATTAGGATGATCCCAATAAATATAGTTTGGTTTACGTTTTTCTACTTATTTTAAGGATAATCCACTACCTTTAGTAAGAATATTACTCTTTGTATTGAATAATTTTTTTATAATGCGTTCATATTTAAATGCTTTAGTTGCTTTAATTTGTTTATTTGACTGATAGTTACGTCTGTGTACATTTGTATTAATAAGAATATCTTTATATTTTTTTAAATCTATTTTATTATAATGTAAAGGTTTTATGTGGAATAATAGTTCAAATAATCCTGGTGTCGATTAAAATTTTTTATCGCCTATATATAAAGTGTTATCGTTATTAAATTTTAGTTTGTTTGTTCCATATCGCCAATTTCCAGCATGATCTTCATTAAATTCATAGATTCTATCAATCATTTTATTATTTATTAACAACATAATATTCTCATAAAGAGGTGATTCATTTGATTTAGAATTACTTAATTTAATTCGTTTCTTATCGGTATTTAATTGTGTTTTACTTTTACGTTTGGAAAATAAATGTGTGATTTTGTTGCGTTTTCTATCACCATCTTCATCGAAATTTGAAAGCAATAAATAATTCTTTCGTTTTAGATTTTTTTGGTTTTTATCATTCTTCGATTGTGCTGTGGATGTTGTTGTTGTTGTTTTTTAGTGAAATATGCTTTTTAGTACTGTTAGGTTTTGATGATTTCGTTGTTTCTGTTGATTGTAAAATTTTCATATTATTTTTCTTTCTCTTTATATTAGGTAGAGTAGATGTGTTATTGCTAAATGTTCTTATTCTTTTTAAGTTGTTTAGTTATTGGACTTTGTTATCATTATTATCTTCATTGTAATGGTCATCATCATCAATATCCATATCATAATTGGATTTATTTTCTTCATTTAACCTCATCAAACTAGATACATTATCAATATCATCATCATAATCCATATTGGAATTATATCTATTTTCTTCATTAAAACCAGCTTCGTAATTATCGATATCTTCATCATTACCATAATCCATACTATTATTAGATTTATTTTTTTTCATTTAACCTCACCAAACTAGATACATTATCAAAATCATCGTCATCATAAACCATATTGGAATTAGTTCTATTTTCTTCATTAAACCCAGCAAAACCAGCTTCGTTATTATCATCCTCATCATCATAATCCATATAAGAAAGATTCTGATTTAAATTAGATCTATACAGTGATAGAGAAGATGGTGTATATAGTGATTGATATGATGGCGATCGTACTGTTCCAGAAGATTTTTTTGTCTTATCAAATTTTTTTATTATATGTTTTAAAGGGTTTGTTATAGGCTTAAAGGTTTCTTCTAACATATTAACTTTCTCTATTTCATTAAGTTTAATATTTTAAAATTTTTCCTTTAATACCGCTCTGGTTTCTACAATATCTTTTAACAATTCATTATTTTTACTCATGATTGCTGTATGCATGTGTTTGTATTTTAAATTATAAACGACTAGCTTAACCCGTGCGCTTCGCTACACTGCTTTAACCACTTCTTCAGTTGAGAGATACTTAATATATGCATCCTATGGGAGGTATTTCCCCCTGTGCCTACCGGCTTTATTTTTATTTTCAAAAGTGTAGCATACCATAAGAGTGACTTTTACAAAGTTTGAACATTCTCACTTAACAGTTCTTAAGATATGCGATATTAAACATTGGTGTCCCATGGGGGGTAACACTTCCCCCGCTGCTATTTTATTTCAGTTTTGGGGCTCTGAAGATCCTACTATCAAAAGTTCAACAAAATCCGTGCAGTGGCTCTTAATTATATTTCTATCTATGAGGGGTACTGCTCCTTCTCTGTCAACCCCGCCCATTTTTATATTGAAATTTAAAGTTAACCATAATAGTAGCTTTAACCACGTTTGAAGACTCTCCCTTTAATAGTTCTTCAGTTGAGTGATATTTAATATATGCATCCTATGGGAGGTATTTCCCCCCCTGCGCCTACCCGCTTTATTTTTATTTTCAATAGTGTAGTATACCATAAGAGTGACTTCTACAAAGTTTGAACATTCTCACTATAACAGTTCTTAAGATATGCGATATTAAACATTGGTGTCCTTTTGGGGGTAACACTTCCCCCGCTACTATTTTATTTCAGTTTTGGGGCTCTGAAGATCCTACTATCAAAAGTTCAACAAAATGCATGCAGCGGCTCTTAATTATATTTCTATCTATGAGGGGTACTGCTCCTCCCCTGTCAACCCCGCCCATTTTTATATTGAAATTTTCATTTTACCATAATAGTAGCTTTAACCACGTTTGAAGGCTGTCCCTTAAATAGTTCTTCAGTTGAGCTACATATATTTAATATATGCATCCTATGGGAGGTATTTCCCCCCTGCGCCTACCGCTTTATTTTTATTCTCAATAGAGTAGTATACCATAAGAGTGACTTCTACAAAGTTTGAACATTCTCACTGTAACAGTTCTTAAGATATGCTATATTAAACATTGGCGTCCTATGGGGGGAACCACTTCCCCCGCTACTGTTTTATTTAAATTTTGGGGCTTAGAAGATCCTACTACCAAAAGTTCAACAAAATGCGTGCAGCGGGTCTTAAGATATGCGATATTAAATATTGGCATCCTATGGGGGGTACCAATTCCCCTGCCCCGATTTTGGATTTCAAAATCAACTAACCATCATCACTCCTCCCTGTACCTTCCCTAAAAATTTTATGGCAATCGGTCGAGCCGTTCTCGAGTTATGGAGTGACAATCAAAATGTACACTTCTTTTTATATATATAGATATGCTTTATATCTGCTTCTGATCTGCTTTCGATCTGCGTCTGATCTGCTTTTGATCTGCTTTGTATCTGCTTTTTATCTGCTTTATATCTGCTTTCGATCTGTTTTATATAAAATCTTACTTATAATTGAATAAATTTATATTATTACCACAAATAACATCATCGAATATTATTATAGAGTGTGGGTTTGCTTTAGTTGGACTTAAAACTTTTTCATTTACCGAGAATGTAAATAGATTTTGAATATATGTATATGTTTTTGAAACAAAGACCATTAGGACTTTCTATTAGACTAATCATTACATTAGTCTTACCACAGTTTGATGGTGCAACAATTAACGCTCTTATTTTGTTTGGTAATAGTGTGCTATGTACAATTTTAGCTTTTTTATTTTTCATCATCAACACAACTCGTCAAGAAATTGGAACCCCCTATCAGACTTGAACCAGGGGGCAATGGCTAGAGCCAGCCCGTTGCGTTGAGATATTTCAGCAGGCTGTTGAGTCCCACCCGCGATATCTCCGAGAGTCCCTGTAGAAGGTAATTCCCGAATAGTCTGTGTCGCGTTGAGTTAAACGCCGGGCAATCACATAGAAGATGAAAAACTGTCTCTTCAGTTCCAGGTTCCCTGCAGCTGCGGCAGCATTCATTGAAAGGGAGGCCGAGTCTCATAGCGTGCTTGCCAATCGTCCAGTGACCAGTAAGACCGTATGTAAGTCTTGACACGTCCTTCCGACTGAAGTTGAGAAGTCGCTCAGAGCGACCTATGTTATATGTGGGCCACGTTTCCCTGGTAGCCCTGCAGCCATCTAGTTTCCTCCATTTATTGTCAGCCATATCCAGATAGTGCCTGAAGATTTCGCTCCTGATAGTTCCCAGGGGTGTTGCGACTGACACCACCTGTGAAATATCAAGAGCTGCTCCAGTTTTGGCCAGCCCATCCGCCTGTTCATTGCCGTAATGGTCCCTATGCGCAGGGATCCATATTAAGGTAATGTCAGATAGGCTGCCCAGTCTGGACAGTTCTTCCCTACACTGGTTGACGAGGATGGATGTTGTTTTATGTGACTACAGTGACATCAGAGCTGCCTGGCTATCGACGAAGATGCCAATTTTGCCGCTGATGTTCCTACCGTATAGCGTTCTGCATGCCTCTCTGATCGCCAGTATTTCAGCCTGAAATACGCTGGCCCAATCTGGCAGACGAAAAGAGAGGTTCACATGTAGTTCCTCCGAGAAGACCCCGGAGCCGACACCACAAGTCATCTTTGACCCATCTGTGTAAACCCTCGTGCGGTATTCATCGGCCAGGATTCCCCCACTCCATTCCCATCTTGACGGAAATATGACCTTGAATTTCCTATCAAAGTCCATGCGGGGTATCATATAGTCCGTTGGTCGTTTCAAAGATGTTGGTTGCTTCTGTAAGATCCCTGCATGACCGTACGTCCTCGCCTTCCAACATCCCGATGCAGAGAGCCTGACCGCGCTATTTACGGATATGGCCATAAGGAGTATTTCAATTGGAACAAGGTGCAGCATAGTGTTCAGAGCCTCTGAAGGACTAGTGCGTAGAGCGCCTGTTACTCCAATGCAGGCTGATCTTTGTACTCTGCCCAGCTGAACCACGATGTATTTCCTGCCCGTCGGAGTCCACCATACCAGAGATCCATATGTAAGAATGGGCCGTACTATTGCCGTGTATAGCCATTTGACCAGTCTAGGATTAAGGCCCCACCTGGTGCCAAACATTATACGGCAGGCGTAATAAGCCACCGTAGCCTTCCTTACCCTGTGTTGAGTATTCAATTTCCATGATAGTTTCGAGTCCAGGATAATTCCCAGATATTTCGCATGATTCGACAGGGGAAGTTCGCAACCCCCCAGCCGTGGCAGTCTAAAGCCAGAATCTTCGTCCTTCTGGTGAACAGTACTAGTTCCGTTTTGTTTGGGTTCACTCCCAGTCCACACTCAGCGGCCCAGTTGCTGAGCGCCCCCAACGCACCGGACATAATGTCACTCATCACATCCAGAAACGCACCAGATACTAGTAACACCACGTCATCCGCATAGGCCACCGTCTTGATGCCCTTGTTATCCAGACCAGTAAGAATCGAGTTAACAACGATGATCCAGAGCAGAGGAGAGATCACCCCACCTTGGGGTGTACCCCAACTAACCTTATTTGACCTCACGCTGTTACCAAGACATGATGTAACGATCCTTGACCTCAGCATGCTCACTAACCATCTAATGATGTACTCCTGGACATCCAGATCAGTTAGAGCCCGTTCGATCGCAGTGATCGTGACGTTGTTAAAAGCGCCCTCAATATCCAGGAAGGCGGCCATGGTAAATTGTTTATATTCCAGTGATCGGTCTATGGCCCCTACTACTTCGTGTAGCGCCGTCTCCGTAGACCGACCTTTAAGGTAGGCATGTTGACTACATGAGAGTCGTGATGTACCCTCCAGTCCATGCCTTATATGTGAGCCCAGAAGTCTCTCCAGAGTTTTGAGCAGAAAGGATGATAGACTGATTGGACGAAAGTCCCCCGCAGTCTCATGACTACTCCTTCCGATTTTGGGTATAAAAACCACCTTTACCCTCCTCCAATTAGCCGGAACATAATTGAGGGATAGACAGAGTCTATTCATTAACCTCAACCAGCCGATCGCCCATTGGATTCTTTCCTCCGAAATGATATTTTCATCAATCTCGGAGAACGAATCATCGTATACTGGTTCCCCTTCAGTAGCGTCCAAGCAACCAGGGAATGAGTATTGAGTAGAATGTCAAGTGTTTCCTCCGATGATTCCGACCAGGTATCATCCGTTCTCTTGACATAAGTTGGGTTCGAGTGGCCCTTGGCCAAAACTCTGCTAAGTCTGGCAGATTCTTTGGTATTATCTATTGATTCGCAGAAGTTCCTCCATGATCTTCTTTTTGCGACTGATATTGCCTTTTTATATGCCATCTGTTTTTCGCAGTATTCCTGCCACGAATTACTCGCATAGCCCGTGTTGAAAGCCCTACGGGCTTCTCTTCTTAGAGCCGAGAGTTCCGAGTTCCACCAGGGAGGGAAGCTCTTTCCGGCCCTTGTAATGGGGCAGGAGATTTCAAACGCCCTAGTCAGGGCGCCACTGAAGGTCTCCTCCACCCCCTCGAGTGCAGAGATTGAATCCCGAATCACCGGCATTCTTCTGAGTCCACGTTCAAGAATTCCGTTAAACTTAGCCCAGTCCGTTCGTCTCGGATTTCTAAAGCTTAGCTTTCCGGTATTACCTATGTGTCCAATGTCGAAGAGTATCCAGTTGTGGTCCGAGAAGGACCTACTGCTCGATACCCCCCACCTATCAACTGATAAATTATACCTGTCGTTCATAAGCGTCAAATCTAGAACCTCCTCCCAACCATTGAAATTACCCGAACTAGGAAATCTAAATGTTGGCCTAGAGCCAGAGTTGCAAATGGTAATCTTATTAGTATTTATGAAATCTAATAGACACTCACCTCTATTGTTGATTTCGCTGCTGCCCCAGATGGTGTGCCTGGCGTTGGCATCACATCCAAGAATGAAGTCCTCTTTGGCGCCTGAAGAGGATAGGAGCGCCCGTACCTCGTCTAGAGGGGCGTCTTTGTCATGTGCCATATAGCATGAGGCAATCAAAAAGCTTCTTTTGTCCGCCATCTCGACCCTTGCGACTGAAAGGTCTGCTGAGCTAAGCTGTGAACAGAAGAAGATATTAATGTGTTTTTTTCGCAACAAGACATGCTCTTGGCCTACCCTTGTCTTTTGCATACAGTATATTATATGTTTTGCCCGGAAACCCTTTCACCACTCCGTTTACCGTCCAGGGTTCCTAAACCAGCGCTATGTCGAGGTCCTTCTCGGCTAGGAGAACCCCGAGGTTGTCGGAAGCACATCTCGAGTGCTGCAGATTAATCTGCACGACTCTCATTGCCATCGGGTGGCTTCTCCTCCGACTCGGAGACCTGCATATCGGTGAGCAGGTTGCGGGCGACCTCGACCTCATCCTTTTCACCACTCGCCGAGCTTGTTGGGCGGAACACCTTTACCTTAGCGTCCCGCACACCAAAGAAAAGCTTCAGGCCTGCCTTCTCGAGCTCCGTTGAGCCTTCCTCCGTGATGGCAAGCGTAAGGCACGTACTGTTATCCCCGTGATCTTCGGCCCGGATAATAGTCCACTCTTCCATCGGGATACTGGGGTTCTGTCTCTTTCTTTTTTTTTTTTTTTTTTTTATTATTATTAAAATACTTTTAATATTCAAACAAAAAAATATTATATTAATGCTAATTACATTTGTTGTAAGTTCTATATAAATAAATTGAATCTTATAAAATTTGTACATTTTTTTCTAAATACATTGTAATTTCTTTCAATTTTCATATTATGTGGTAATTTATTAAATAGTTGAAAACCTTTATAAAAAAGAGATCTTTGCATGTGCGTTGTCGTGACTCTTTGGATTCGAAAATCCTCTGCATTCCTTAGCCCATATGGTTGTGCTTCTCCAACATACTTAATTTGATCGCATAGATATTGTGGTGCATCACCTTGTTTCATTTTTTTAATAAAAATTAAAGTGTTGAATTTCAGCCGCTGTTTTATATTCATCCATTTCAGTTCTCCAAGCATTTCGTTTATGTGTGCATATCGATTGCGTTTAAGTATAACCCTCATTGCTTTGTTTTGCAGTTTTTGCATTCTCTCTATCTGACTATCATTACAGCATGTATATATTATTGTCGATCCATATTCAAAATGTGGTTTAATTATAGTATTATAGATATTTATTGCAGTTGTTTTAGGGGCTTGATGTATGAGTCGTTACATTGTTTTCAATTTATTTATTGGCCGGTATTCTTCGCATTTATTTGTTTTGAGTACTTTTTCAATTGGTGTTATCGTAGTTTTTTTCCAGTTTTCGGGAAAAACACCTGTCTCCATCGATTTATTAACAATTTTTAATATTGTTTCTCCTGTCACGTTCCAGTTATCAAGAATTATTTTATTGGATATTTTATCACAGTCTGTTTTATTTTTCATTTGTATAATTATATTCTTAAGTTCTAAAATGTTTATTGCACGGAATTTAAATATATGGTTTATCACAGTTATTTGGTTTTCATATTGCACATTCTCGATTTCGTCTCTTATTAACTTAATACTATCTACAAAATAATTATTGAATTGACTAGCGATTTCTTTATTATCTTTATATTCTACTTGGTTAAATATCACAGTTTTTATCTCGTTATGGTTTTTTTTAATTACTAGATCTTTTATCTCTCTCCACATTTGTTTTTGATCGCCTGCGTTGTTAATTTTGTTATTAATGTATTTATTTTTTTCGTTTTCGATTTTTACTTTATATAAATTTCTTATTGTTTTGTAATTGGTCCATGCCTGATTCGTGTTTTTCAATTTCGCTGTTTGATATTTTATTATTTTATCATTTTTCATTAAACGTAATTCATTATTAAACCACCGATTTACATGGTTTTTTTCTTGTATAATTCTCTTTTTATAAATTTTTGTATAGACTCTTTAAAATAATTATCAAATAAAATAACATTTTCATTAATGTTTTTATTTTCATTATATACCATATTTTTACTTAACTCTGTGTTAAATGTTTCTTTGTTGTATTTAAAAATGTCCAATTCTTTATTGTCTATGTTGGTATGATCAGTATTTTCACTCTTAATTACTATGTTTATCATTTCATGATCTGTTATTTTATTTGTAGTACTGTTGTTTACCGATATATTATATTTATTTGTTATTACAAAGTCAATTATGGTACTAGAACTTTTGGCTACTCTTGTATATTCTCTAACTAATTGCCTGAGACCATTATCATTTAGTATGCATTCCATTTGATTTTTATATGTAGAATTTTTAGACCAGTCAATATTAAAATCTCCTGTTATTACGATATCACAGTTATAATCACATATTTCTTCTAAGACTTCCTCAAAAATTTTACAAAACTCCGACTCTCTATAACTAGGTGATCTGTATATTGCTCCAATTATCATTTGGTTATCTTGACATGTGGCTTTACATACTAAAATCCAAAATTTTACACCGTCTATCTTTTCAATAATTTTAGTTAATTTCCATATCTTTTAAAAATAAATAACGACTCCTCTAGTTCTATTAGATGCAGATAGCGACATTATATGATCAAATCCTTGTAATATAATTTCCTTTTCTTCTACGTCTTTTGTAATATGTGTTTCCGAAAGTATAAATAAGTCCGGGTTTTCTGTTGGTGCAATGACTTCCACTTGATTATAATTATTTATTAATCCTTGCACATTTGTGTATAGAGCACGTATATTCTTTGGTTGTTAAACCGATAAGCCAATTCTTCTCATTTTTAAGTTTAATTTATTTTGATATACGGGACATTCTCTACTATTTGTAAAATGATTTTCATCTAAATCCATATTAAGTTTACTGTTCATTTTCACGCAATTAATACATTTCATAATCATTTCCGTATTTTTGCATTCTCTTATTTTTTGTTGTCCATGACATCTTAAGCATACTTCTTGATTTTTACACTCTTTTGCGATATGGTTATATCCTCTACATTTTAGGCACTGCGTCACATCTGTTCCATCGAACACTCTACATCTTTCCCATCCAATATTTACTTTTCGTGCTTCTATCATTTTAGTATATGTTTCGTTATCGACTGCCATTTTTACATTATAAATTGTTTTATTATTTCTTTTAATTTCGTATTTTTCTATTATTTTGAGATCTGCATTAGAAATACTTGGGTTCTGCTTTTTTATTTTCTCAATAATTTCTTCCTCTTCATGTTTAAAAGTCATATCCGTTATTTTTACTATTAGTTCAATTGGGTTCGGCACCTTAATTTCATATCCTTCAGTTGATTCGTTTTCTATTGCATTTTTTATTTTCTCTCTTTCTGCACTATTTTCACTTTGAATAATAACCGTTCCATTTCTTCTATTTTCTACACCTGTAATTTTTAAATTAACTGGGTCAACTTTATCATTTAGTGCTTCCCGTGTTTTTTCTACCCCTTGTTTTTCTTTCGGTTTTACTATTAATGGCACCTGTTTGTTCACATCTGGTAGCGCTGTTTTTTTAACCGACTCTGCATATGACATTTTTGTTTGTTTTTTGTTGGTTTCTTTAATTACCTTCTTTATTTCGTTACACATATTCAGATTTTTTTCTTCTATCGACTTGCACATTTCTTTGTTGTTGTTTTCAAAATCATTAACATTAAGATATAATTTTTTAACTTCTTCAACATTTTTTTCACATGATTTTTGAACAATATCCATTTTTTTCAACCTTTCTTCGTACCGTTTTTCTATCGCTTCTAACAATCGTTTGATTTCATTTTCGTTTTGTTTTAGTGATGATGAAAATTCATGTTTATAGTTTACTAAGTTTTGTTTGTTTTTATGAACATCTTCTTGTATATCCTTTAGGATCATATCAACATTGTGTATGTACTTCATACAATCCTCACATACGAAACGTAGGAAATTATTTTCCTGCAAAGATTTTTGGGAATACTGTACCCATGTTCTGTAACTTTAGTGAGAACTTCTTGCATCGAAAAGATGTGAAACAAAATATTCCATCGTTTCTCGAAAAGTGAGAGAAATGTGTGTCTGTAACTCATGTCGAAAACTATCAAAAGAGATTACGTCGTTACGTTATAAATGTCATAATATTGCACTCGAAGCCGATGTGACATTGCAGACGTTCAGAACGCCAGTAGCACATATCGTTGACGGCGACCAAAATTTACCAAAATCAACGACGGCGGCGAAAATACAACTGTCGGCTATACCAAATTGTGTAAAGAGCGACGTTAATGTTTGTTGTTTGCAAATGATCTTTGAAGACATTCGTATATTTTATTAAAATGTTAAAAGCAAAATAATAAAACAATGAAAAATGTGCCAAGAACAAAATAATGTTATTATTATTCTTTGCATTTTTAATTGTTTTTTAGTGTTAAAATTTTTTCTCGCCCCATTTTTATTCGTGAGTTTATTTGACAGTTCAAAGCGGGAACTTTTCTCACCAAAATGTTACAGACACACTTTTTCTGTAAATTGGCGAGTAATTTCCTTACGTGACAGCTTGTACTCGCCAAAAAAGTTACAGACACAGTTAAGTGAGAAAAACAGCTGTTTGTTTCAATTTATGGCATTTTTGTTTCATTTCACACATTTCAATCGAAAACTTTCTCGACGCGAGAGTTACAGAACATGGGCACTGGTCAAGACCAGAACACTTCATTGAACAGTGATACGTTTTTTTACACACCCCCTCACATTGAATTCCCGTTTCACCACGAATTGATGATTTGCATTGACTGCACTCAGCCATGACTGAGTGCTTTTATTGTTTATTTTTTTTAATGTTTGTTTTATGAAAAAAAGACTTTATTTTCCACTAATTATAATTAGTATTTTCTATGGTTTTAAATTGTCCTGTCTATTTTTTTAAACCAATTGTTATTTAATTTTTATATTTTTAGAGCTTTAATTTTTGCACTTTTTAACATTCGGCGTTGCCACAAGTTCCTCCATCCCAGTATTTTCTGCCCGTCAGAACCTACCTTCGGTAGCCAAATCTTTGCCCGTGGTCTCATTGGAATTTCCCCGGCGGGGATTAGCTTAAGACTTAAGCCATCCCATGCATCGCTTATCTTAGCGATACACTTGCCTAAGAAGTCCTTTGAGAAGACGTCCAGACATTTGATTACCCTGTAGCCCCGGTGAATCTTACCGGAGTCAAAAAGAGGCGCAGGACTATCCACATTGGTGAGGACGTGCTCCATGATGAGCTCAGCCAATTTGGATTCGATCGCGCCCCATTCTGTTACCACAGGGGTAAGATGACCACTCTTGTTATTCGCCAAGGCCATCAATAGGTGATCCATTACAACCTCATTAAAGGGTCTCCTGGTGGTTGCAGAGCTCGATGGTCCCGGAGTGATCGTGTTGTCTCGGATCTTTCTCCGTTTTGGCGGCTTTTCACTCTCTGCCTGAGAGCGATTCCGCTTGGACCCTTCTTGAGCAACATTAGATGAGCTGGGCATGTTGTCCTTAAACTTAAGGTACTCTTCTACCACAGCCTGATATTTAACACGATCTTCCTCATCGCGTTCGTGTGGGGTACCATTCGCAGCGTTCTTAGCAATCTTGCCGAGAATGAATTGCGCCTTATTGTATTTTTGCCTGAGGATATCACCAGGACTTCTCTTCTTTTTTATATTTGTTTTCTCACCCGATTGTCCATCAGACTTGATGGTCGGTTGGGTGAGCTTTGATTTATTTTGTGTGGGCAGTGGCTTGCTCTGGCTGTCACCCACACTGCCGGGGAGTCCGATCAAGGTCTCTTGACTAGAGGCCAGGAGATCGTCCTCAGATGAGAGATTTCTCTCATCTTGTTTTTTTTTTAAATTTTTCTTTGTTTAAATTAGTTTTCTTCATTTTTGTTCCCACGAGTAGGCACGTAAGGGGATGGACCATCCATGCAGTGACGGCGTACATGGACTAGACTACAACTTACAACCGGCCCGTGTCCTAGCACCGGAAGGGAGCTGTTAGCGACTAGTCTTCTTTAACCACTAACTAGTCATTCAGGTTCTCGGCACTGCTACCAACCACCTTAACCTTACAAGTGGGGGAGAAGGGATGGGGATCAGAGGGATATGAAGGGAAAGAGGATAGGAGAGAGGATGGATCACCATTAGTTGCGAAGGTCTTTGGGTTTACTAGTTTATGGCCAGATGCAGTGTTGACTAATCACCCACTGTTTCCGGGCACAAACTAGTAACCATAGCCTACGCTTAAGCCACCACATCACGACAAGACTGTTATCCAGGTGGGGAGTATATGTGAACATATACTCTATATACTGTTGGAAAGATAATTGTGGTTTTGTTGTTGTAAGGAAAGGCTTGTTAAGCCTATTATACTTTACATTAAAACATGTCAACAACTCAAGTAATATGTAAAAGTCTGAGAGTGTGAATGTATGTGTGATGAAAATGACAAGTATTATGAAAAAAGTCTGACCTCCCATACGACTTTATCGTTTAAAAAATTTCTAAACAATGGATCAGAGTTGCATTTTGTTTCGTGTGTGAGTGTTTATACTTTGTTTGATGATGTGAACACAAACTGTTATGTTAAATTAGATTTTTCGACATTCGTAATAAAACTCATTAGATTTCTATCTCACAAAGTATTATGGAATACGTAAGACTTGTGAGATAGTGAAAACTAGCCTTAAGGATGATCGAATTAATGGTATTCGTTAGAGAATGGGATTTATTTATTTTATTCAATTATAAGTAAGGTTGTATTCATAAAATAGATCGAAAAGCTGATCAAAAGCATATATAAGCCAGATCAAAAGCAGATATAAAGCATATCAGCAGAGCAGAGCAATATGCGAATAGTTAAACAAACGAAACAAATTGTTATTAGAAATGCTGATGATGAAAAATAAAAAAGCTATAATTGTACATAGCACACTATTACCAAACACAATAAGAGCGTTAATTGTTGCACCATCAAACTGTGGTAAGACTAATGTAATGATTAGTCTTATAGAAAGTCCTAATGGTCTTTGTTTCAAAAACATATACATATATTCAAAATCTATTTACATTCTCGTTTAAATTAGTTTTCTTCATTTTTGTTCCCACGAGTAGGCACGTAAGGGGATGGACCATCCATGCAGTGGCGGCGTACATGGACTAGACTACAACTTACAACCGGCCCGTGTCCTAGCACCGGAGGAGCTAAAGCAAACCCACACTCTATAATAATATTCGATGATGTTATTTGTGGTAATAATATAAATTTATTCAATTATAAGTAAGATTTTATATAAAACAGATCGAAAGCAGATATAAAGCAGATCAAAAGCAGATACAAAGCAGATCAAAAGCAGATCAAAAGCAGATCAGACGCAGATCGAAAGCAGATCAGAAGCAGATATAAAGCAGATCTTTTATAATTTAAAATACAAACACATGCATACAGCAATCATGAGTAAAAATAATGAATTGTTAAAAGATATTGTAGAAACCAGAGCGGTATTAAAGGAAAAATTTATAAATATTAAACTTATTGAAATAGAGAAAGTTAATATGTTAGAAGAAACCTTTAAGCCTATAACAAACCCTTTAAAACATATAATAAAAAAATTTGATAAGACAAAAAAATCTTCTGGAACAGTACGATCGCCATCATATCAATCACTATATACACCATCTTCTCTATCACTGTATAGATCTAATTTAAATCAGAATCTTTCTTATATGGATTATGATGATGAGGATGGTAATAACGAAGCTGGTTTTAATGCTGGTTTTAATTCCAATATGGTTTATGATGACGATGATTTTGATAATGTATCTAGTTTGGTGAGGTTAAGTGAAGAAAATTAATCTAATAATAATATGGATTATGGTAATGATGAAGATATCGATAATAACGAAGCTGGTTTTAATGAAGAAAATAGATATAATTCCAATATGGATTATGATGATGATATTGATAATGTATCTAGTTTGATGAGGTTAAATGAAGAAAATAAATCCAATTATGATATGGATATTGATGATGATGACCATTACAATGAAGATAATAATGATAACAAAGTCCAATACCTAAACAACTTAAAAAGAATAAGAACATTTAGCAATAACACATCTACTCTACCTAATATAAAGAGAAAGAAAAATAATATGAAAATTTTACAATCAACAGAAACAACGAAATCATCAAAACCTAACAGTACTAAAAAGCACATTTCACTAAAAAACAACAATAACAACATCCACAGCACAATCGAAGAATGATAAAAACCAAAAAAATCTAAAACGAAAGAATTATTCATTGCTTTCAAATTTCGATGAAGATGGTGATAGAAAACGCAACAAAATCACACATTTATTTTCCAAACGTAAAAGTAAAACACAATTAAATACCGATAAGAAACGAATTAAATTAAGTAATTCTTAATCAAATGAATCACCTCTTTATGTTGTTAATAAATAATAAAATGATTGATATAATCTATGGATTTAATAGAGATCATGCTGGAAATTGGCGATATGGAACAAACAAACTAAAATTTAATAACGATAACACTTTATATATAGGCGATAAAAAATTTAAATTGACACCAGGATTATTTGAACTATTATTCCACATAAAACCTTTACATTATAATAAAATAGATTTAAAAAATATAAAGATATTCTTATTAATACAAATGTACACAGACGTAACTATCAGTCAAATAAACAAATAAAAGCAACTAAAGCATTTAAATATGAACGCATTATAAAAAATTGTTCAATACAAAGAGTAATATTCTTACTAAAGGTAGTGGATTATCCTTAAAATTAGTAGAAAAACGTAAACCAAACTATATTTATTGGGATCATCCTAATGAATTAGTCGACAGATTACGTTTACTCCTTCCATCGGAAGGTGCTGGTCATAATAACCATAAAAACGAGATAATTTCAATTATTGAGGAACTTACAGAGGCTAATATAATTTAAGTTGAAAGGTTCTTTATTGTATGATAACTCTTGCAATTATAAACTTTTAAAATATGTATAACTAAGTACTAACAGAGTTGGCGATGAAAGATAATGATATTGTATAGGCGGGTTCTGAATGAGCCGCAGAATCGCTAGTCTCCTAACCAACAAATCGAGTGGTCATTTAAGTGAGCAAACGTTTCCTAAAGAAAAACACTTGTTTTTTGTGGATATAATTAAACAAAAAAACCCTTTGGGTCTATTTATTAATATTTAATATTTAATGTGTCGAGGTCTTTGGTGGTTGCTCTTATTCGTTCTGTGGTTTCTTTTAGACTGCTAATTGTATGACTTAAAGTTAATATAAGAACGTCTGCTCATACATTAAGTAGTGGCAGCGAAAAAGATGAGAAAATGAAAAGAGAACAGAGAGTATAAAAAACAACCACCAAAAACACTACAGCCCGGGTAATTAAAATACGGGCGATAAATAATTATGGTGTTCACCTGAACATGGCAGCCCCCTTGCGGTTACGCAAAACCTCAAAGGAACGACCGTTACGTTAAGTTATTCGAATTTAAAAAAATTGTAAACTATTTTTAAGTTATTAAGTACACTAGTACAATAGGGGAAAAAATTCATTAATTTCTTAAGACTTAAAACTAAGGCAGGTTAATCCATTGTAATATTAATCAATAATAATGTATTAAATAATATAATTAAATTTTTTGAAAAGTTAAAAAAATTATAATGAGCATAGAAGTAGTAGTACAATTTAATTTCATTCGATATAATTACACAAAAGTAAATAATATAAATTCAAGACAATTCATAAGAAACAGTTTACGGATAAATTACAGTTCTTAATTTATTTAATTTATAAACGAATTTTCCCAATCAAGACCCAACCTAATAGGGTATCTTAAGCCAGGGGGGTCGTAAGTGTTGATGGATGAATTGTGGATTTTATCAGTTCAGGGTATATGTCTGCACCAAGTATGATGTTGATGTCACAAGCTTTGAAAAAGTCAGGGTCAGCCAGACGTAAATTGTTGTATTCGTTAGCCAGGTTTTTATCCAAATCTTTTGGACGTAGAGTTTGAGGCAAGCCCTTTGTGACTAAAGCTGTGAGTTGAAAAGTTGGGTCATCGGTGAAATGTGGTTTAAATGTGAGTGTACAGGTGCGCCGTGAGTTAAATCTATTAACTGGAAGATTATATCTCGTAGCAAGGAATTCGGCAATCAAGCTACTTTCTGACGAGGGGTTAAGGATGCCACGAATGTTACCCCATTCATTACCCAATTTGACCTTGATAATTACGGTAGGTCGTAGGATGCCAAATTGTGATATTTTGACCCCACGATCAATACGGCTGTGAACGTTACTCCTACGTTGGGGGGTAGAGTTGTGGTGAAGAAGGGTGTGGTGGTTTTGGGAACACTTATGGCACCTTTACAGGCTACGACATCTTGGTGATAAATGACTGTGCGCCAAACAATTCTCACAGTATTTATATTTGTTCACAGCTTTAATTCTTGCGATAACGTTTAGGTTGTTAAACTTACGGCATGTGCGTAGAGGATGGTCCATCTTACACAATTTGCAATCAGGCAGATGATGGGCATCTCGACTTCTGGCTAATTGGATGACGTCCATAGGTGACGAATCTCTTGTTCGATGATTGTGAGAGGACATATAGCTGTAAAGAGTTGGATATTTATTAGTTTGCTTTGTCGGCTGATGGGGGGAGAAGAACTAATTTAACAATGGGTCTAGTTATAACGCCCGAAGCAGTACGGACTTCGGCTACTCTAACATTATTATCTTGACCAAGAAAAACCTTTTCTATGCGGCCAAGCCGCCACTTGTTGGGGGGAAATTGTCTTTTTTGATAACGACAAGGTCGCCTACGGCAAAATTTTTGTGGGGGTATTTCCATTTGTTACGTTTGTGTAACTCCTTTAGGTACTCATCTTTCCATCTACAGGCAAAGTGATGATAAAGTACGTTTATCTTTTGCCATCGGTTTACGTAGCTGATAGATTGGTCAGAGTAATTAGGTTCCGGTGGTGAAAGTAATGGTGTGCCAATAAGAAAATGGCCAGGTGTCGTTGGGATTGTCGTTCATTGGGACTAAGGGTCTTGAGTTAAGACAAGCTTCAATACGAGAAAGCATGGTCGCAAATTCCTCGAAAGTAAAAGTTTGGGCATTGCTGAGTTTTTTAAATGGGACTTAAAACTTTTTACTCCCGCTTCCCAGAGTCCACCCATATGCGGAGCGCCCGGGTGGTTAAAATGCCATTCGATAAGCTGAAACGAGTGTTGAGACAGGAGAGAAGTTTTAACTTGAGCAAGAAAATGTTCCTTGTGTTTGCTGAACAAATTTGATGCGCCTTTAAAGGCTGTTCCATTATCAGAATACAGTACCTTAGGCGTTCCTCGTCGGGAGAAAAAACGCGAAAATGCTGCTAAAAATGCTGGGGTTGATATTTCGCTTGTAGCTTCTAGGTGGATTGCTTAAGTGGCAAAACAAACAAATACAAGAACGTATCCCTTGGTGATTTTGCAACCACGACCTACGAATGTTTTGATATCGAAAGGTCCCGCAAAATCTAGGCCAGTATGGTTGAAGGGTCGGAAAAGCAGCGTCCTTTCAGAAGGTAGCGATGCCATAAGCTGTTGACTTTGGACTCGTCTATACAAAGCACATTTTTTGCAGTGAAAAATTATTGTTTTGACTAAATTTTTTAGCTTAGGAACCCAAAACTCTAATCTAGTTAAACGTATTAGAAGGGAATTTCCACCATGTAATGTAAGTTTATGCAGTAGTTCCAAATATAAACGGGTAAAACGACCTGAGTAGGGTAAAATTTTCGGAAAGCGCTCATCATATTACAGTATTAAATTTAATGACAATCTGCCGTTGGCTCGCATTATGCCATCAGAGTCTAAGAAGGGGTTAAATGGTAGTAATGGGCTTTTAGGGGGTATAGTTTGATTTTTCGAGAGAAATTTGTACTCGGGGAAATGTAATATCTGGCAGCAAATAATTAGGCGAGTTTTTGTATGTTTTATTTCCGATTGCTGAATAGTACGTGAGGGATAATTATAGGCCGATTTTAAAGTTGGATGAATTGCTTTATAAGAGCGGTATATATATGAAAATACGCGTAAGGCTCGGGGGAGATCAGAAAATTGAGTTAGCATATCTTCAGACAATTGATTCAAATGAGTTTTAACGGGTCTTACTTCTTCGTTGGTATCTACGACTGGAGACTTTAAAGGCCATTCAGATTTCGGGAGGCGTAACCAAGTCGGACCATTCCACCACAAATCGTTAGTTCTTTGGCAGTTAGGCCACGAGATCCTAAGTCGGCTGGGTTATCTTTTGAGTTGACGTGATTCCATTTTTCGTTTCCAACTTTATCAATTATAGATGTAATACGGTTAGCTACGAATGTTGTCCAGTGGGAGGGGTGTTTTCGTAGCCAAGCTAGGACGATCGTTGAGTCCGTCCAAAAATGGGTTTCACAGTGACTAAGGGCTACCTGAGAGCGAAAAGATGAAGTTAGTTTAGCTAGAAGTTTAGCACCACACAGCTCTTTTCGGGGGAACGTAACGAATTTGACAGGCGCTACTTTAGTTTTTGCAAGAAGCAAGTGAGTAGATATAGTTCCCTTTTCGCTTATAGTTCGAAGATATATGGTTGCTGCGTATGCTCTTTCTGAAGCATCGCAAAAGCCATGTAATTCAGCATAGTACGTGGGGTGATAAGATACAAATCGGGGAATCTTAATATGTTCGATATTAGGGTAATCATTTAAAAACGCAAGCCAGCTGCGCATGGTTTCGGGGTTAAGGGTGTCATCCCAACCAATACAGTCTTTCCAGATCTGCTGCATGATAATTTTCGCTACAATGACTTTTGGAGCTAGCCATCCAGCTGGGTCAAACAATCTAGCTATGTCTGATAATACTGCACGTTTTGTGATATGATCGCGGGGAGGCTGTTTAATAGAATTAAAAAAGAAATAATCAACACCTGCATTCCAACGAAGTCCCAGGGTTTTGGTAGTAGTAGTATCCTTAAGCTCTAAAACGTCAGACGTGAGCAGGTGATCGGGGCTTAAATCTTGTAAAAGGCAGTTATCGTTAGCAATCCACTTCCGGAGTAAAAAACCCGCAGAGTTTAAAATCATTATGAGATCATTTCTTAATTTGATAGCCAGGGATAAATCGTGGGAGCCTGCCAGCACGTCATCTACGTACATGTTATTTTTAAGTATACTAGAAACTTCGGGGTGTTGATGATGGCAGTGTTCGGCAAGTTCTAATAGAGTCCTAAGCGCTAAGTATGGCGCACAGTTGACGCCAAAAGTGACTGTCTGGAGCTCAAAGTCTTGAGGCTCCTTATCGGGAGAATTACGAAAAATAATTCGTTGGTAAGGGGTATGATGGGGGTGAACCAGAATTTGGCGATACATTTTTTCAATATCGGCATTGAAAACGTATTTAAACAGCCGCCAGCGGGTAAAAAGTACGGTTAAATCTTGTTGTAAGACTGGTCCTGGGTATAATACATCATTAAGACTTAATCCATTTGATGTTGAGCTCGAAGCGTTGAAGACAACGCGCAGCTTAGTGGTAGTTCGGGTTTAAGCACAGAGTGATGGGGTAAATAATAAGATAATTTAGGGGTTTCAGATGAATTCGGGGCAATCATTCTCATATGATTGAGGGTTAAATACTCTGTTATTACTTTGTCATAGTCATTTTTAGACTGAGGGGTTTTAAGCAATTTTGCCTCATTTCGTAGAAACTGAGCCAATGCGATGTTACGAGAATGACCAAGTATTAAAGATTTTGGAAACTCAGGCTTGAAGGGAAGGGTCACAACAAACCGGCCTGTATCATCTCTGTAGGTCGTTTCTTTATATAGACGTTCGCAAAAGAGATCCTCCGGGGACAAAGGTTTCTCTTCCTTAATTTCTTCAAGCTCCCAGAACTTGGTCATTTGATTATCTAAATCAAGTGCGCTAAAAAATTATGAGACTGATCTTGATGTGGGTGTAGGGGATTGTAATCTGCCGGTGATAATCCATCCAAAAATAGTAAGTTGAGCGATAAGCGACTTATTAGGATTCCAACGGACACCATTTCTTATGATGTTTGGATATATATCACAGCCTATCAAAAGATCTACATTTGAGGTTTGACATGAATATCTATCGGCTAGATAAAGATCAGAAAACTTGGCATCTGCTAGCGATGATCTATTGAAGTACGGTAGATCACCAGTAAGTTTGTTTACGACATACGCATCTGTAGATATTTCGAAGAGCTTTTCTATAGGTGAACTAATTTTTATAGGGCAGATTTGTGTGGCAGTAGCAGTAAGAGAACCACCTAGACCAGTAACATTTATTTTAGACGAATATGTGGGTAAATATAGGGCTGCTTGAAGCTTTTTTGAGATAAAAGTCGCATCAGAGGCAGAATCAATAAGTGCTCTTACAGTGCGACGTACATCTCCGATACAAATATCAACCAAGGCTGTGCCTAGAACAATTGAATTAGGGGTAGTGGACTGTATTTGGGTCGAGTATGATTGACGCGATCTTGCTGCAGTAGCAGCAGCTGAAGTAGAGGGGCTATTATCGGGGTTAATATATGATGGTGAGGGGTGCGTCGCGTGAACATAGCTCGAAGGGGTATGGTCAAGTTGTCTAGTACCTGTCTGAGGTGGGCTGTTTGAATTTTCAGAGCGATGTAAGAGGGAGTGATGTTTTTGCTTACAAATCGTACAATTAAACTGACTTTTACATGCCTTATAGTCGTGTGATGTCGCCAGGCAATTGGTACATCTTTTCTGTTTCTTTGTTACAGAAAAACGGTCTTCGACGGACATTGATAAGAAAATAGGACAAAGTTTTAAGGGATGTGAGTCCTGACATAGAGAGCATTTCTTTACTTTATTAGGGGAAACTTTGGTTTGAAAACTATTGATCTTCTTAAAATTGTTTGGATTTTGTTTGGCAGCATTGAATTTTTTCGAATTATGTTGAGAATCTACGGAAGTAGCACGAATATCAGCAAAAGCTTCTAGGGATTGGTATCTACAGGTAAGGAACCTGTCCATCTCCTCCCAAGCTGGCAACGCTTTGCTAGTTCCCAAATGTTGTTGCCATAAATGTAAACTTATGTCGGGTAAACATTTTGAGCAAATAAAAACAAATATTACATCCCAAGTGCTTGTGTCTATTTTAAGAAGGGCTAAATTTTTAATGCAATCGTTAATTGATCTTTGAAGTTGTTTTATGTTGGGTCCTGATTCTCTTGTAATTTGGTTGTTCGAAAGGCTGAAAAGGGTCTTCAATTGCGCATGAACTAGGACGCGGGTATTCTCATATCGTTCAATAAGATTCTTCCAAGCCATCTCAAACCCATCATTAGTTAAAGGACAGTTTTTTAAAATCTCATGGGGTTCTCCCTCGGTCTTTTTTAATAAATGAAATAATTTTTCAACAGGGGACAGCCGGGAATTGTTAATGTATAAGGCTGTAAACATGTCCCGAAATGATGGCCAGGCGACATAATCGCCATAAAAAGTTTGTGTGTCACAGGGGGGGAGTGAGATGTTTGGTTGAGTATCACTTGGCGCTGAAGACGCAGCCGCCTGATATGCATCGTTACGTATAGAATCAACAACTTCGTTGACCTTGGACAAAGCTCTCACATGAGAGTCGAAAGTTTTATAAAATCTTTCCTTTAGAGTTTGCACATCAATACTTTTATCAAGAGTGTCAAATTCTAGCAAAATCTTATCATAAGCTGCTCTAAATTGGTTCCAATGATGAAGTATTTCATCTTTATGAATCTCTAATGTGTGCACCGTATGGTTAGCAGAGGGTATATTTGCAAAAAAAGCCTCAAATTCGACGACATTATCAGACGCCTTAATAAATGTATTTAATAGGGACATGGTGTGGGTCTATTGTTAGGAGTCACTCAGTATATTTATGGAATAAACTTTATTATTATTGGGGTCCGAAAAGTTTTCAATTTAAGAGGTTTTAAAAATGTATAAAAAGTTTTTTAAAAATTTTCCCAAACATAAAATTGTTTCCCAAAAATATTTAATAAATGAATAAAAATTTTGATGAAGTTATTTAATTTTATTTAATTTTTATATAATTTTATTTTTATATTGATGTGTTAAATTGAAATTTAAAATCAAAAAATAATGGGGTTAATAAAATTTTAATTTAGATTTCTCTAACAAATTTTTTTGGGTGTAATTCTCTTAATGGGTCGTACTATAATTCTCTTTAATTAATAGCAGCAATTATCTTTATTTAAAAATTCAATGTGTGTTTAATTGAATTCTCTTTCTCTTTTTTTTATAACAGTTACTAGAGTTAAAATATTAAAGTGCAATGCGTAAAGCTTATGAGTGCTTGTGTTTTGCGACAACAACTTGTCCTTGTGTATTTTTCTTCTTGTTAAACAAACACACTTTTGTATAACAGCTACCACTAAAATTTATTGTGTGGATTTCAATGCGTTTAACAAGTGGATCTTAATTTTATGCACTACTTGTAACGGTTTTTTCTTTTTGTTGAGGGCATGTATGTACACACGTACATCCACCAAAGATTTTTTTTAAGTAGACTTTTTACAATATTAGGGGGGTTTGTAACACAGTGTTAATAAACGTATATGTACTTACGTTTTTACCGGGGTATACTTATAAAGTCCAATTGGTATGGGGAATGTTAATCACACTATCTTCCTTGGCTTCTTCAGGGCAAAAAATATCCGGTTCGTTTGGACCAAAAAATGTATAGGCGGGTTCCGAATGAGCCGCAGAATCGCTAGTCTCCTAACCAACAAATCGAGTGGTCATTTAAGTGAGCAAACGTTTCCTAAAGAAAAACACTTGTTTTTTGTGGATATAATTAAACAAAAAAAGCCTTTGGGTCTATTTATTAATATTTAATATTTAATGTGTCGAGGTCTTTGGTGGTTGCTCTTATTCGTTCTGTGGTTTCTTTTAGACTGCTAATTGTATGACTTAAAGTTAATATAAGAACGTCTGCTCATACATTAAGTAGTGGCAGCGAAAAAGATGAGAAAATGAAAAGAGAACAGAGAGTATAAAAAACAACCACCAAAAACACTACAGCCCGGGTAATTAAAATACGGGCGATAAATAATTATGGTGTTCACCTGAACAGATATGTAACAGGTTGATAAATAATACAGATTTATAAATGAGTTAAAACACTAATTCATTATTACAACATCGTCCTTTTTTATATAAAAATTATCTAACGATATCTTGTTGGTAATCTAGTTACTCTACCACTTTTAGTTACATTTTCATTACCATTATTTGCATTATTATTTAAATTTTCATTTAATTTTATATTAACATTTTCAATAACATTTTTGGTTTCATTTAAATTAACATTTTCATTTAAATTTTCATTAACATTTTTAGTTTCATTAAAATTAACATTTTCATTTACATTTTTAGTATCAAAATTTCAAAATTTTTCTTTATGTGTTGTCTGTTTCTCCTATAGGTTGAACCTCCTTTATCCTGTATAATATAAGATCTAGGCTCTTTGGATCTATCAACTATAGTGCCAGGATACCAAATTGATGTTGGTGTTCTTTTAAACATTATGCGTTCACCTATATCTACTGGCTTTAGATTAACAGCCGATTTATTAAAATCATTTGCCATTTTCTCTTTGTGTTTAACAATTTGTTTAGAAATATCTTTTATGTTAATAAATTTTGGTTTTAAATTTTCTAAAAGACACGGTATTTTTGTTCTCAAAACCCTTCCCATTAGCATTTCTGATGGACTTGGAAAATTTCCCTTTTTAGTTGTTTTAATTGCAGTAATGCTGTATAAGGGTCAGTAGAATCGTCTTTACATTTGTTTAACATTTTCTTGATTGTCTGTATTGTACGTTCTGCTAGACCGTTAGACCTAGACAAATAAGGACTTGAGGTTACATGTTCTATTCCCCAGTTCTTACAAAAATTTGAAAATTCACTTGAGTTGAATGGAGGTCCATTGTCTGAAACAAAAATAGCCGGTATACCATGTCGGGCATATATGGACTTAAGTTTAGTTATAACTTGGTTACTATTATAGCCTGAACTAAGAACATCTATTTCCGCGTATTTAGAGTAATAATCTACTACTAATAGATACATTGATTTGTTAAATTCAAATAGGTCACAACCAATTTTGTACCATGGAATTGTAACAATATCATGTGGTAATAATTCCTCTTTCGGATTAGAATTCTGATACTTTTTACAAGTTACGCAATTTGATACCATTACGTTTATATCATTATTAATGTTTGGCCAATAAATTGACTCTTTAGCCAAATTTTGACAGCGTTGTACACCCATGTGACCCTCATGAAAGTATGACAACATTTCACGCCTAAGAACTCTCGGTATCAAAATCCGATTGTTCATTAGTATAATACCATCTAAGTGTGATATTTCATCTTTAACAGGATAATACGTAAGCAAATTTGCATCAATTTTCTTCCTATCCTTTGGCCACCCATCCTTTATACATTTAAGTAAATTTTTAAAAATTTCATCTGTTTTAGAAGCTTCCTTTATTCTTTCAATTGTAATATCCGGTAAGCTATTCTGAGACATAATGAAGTTACAATGTAAATCAATTTCCTTGTTTAAATCTAATAATGTGTTTTCCTTAAGAGGAGCTCTTGAAAGCGTATCCGCAATAAAAAGGTATTTACCCGGTTTGTAAATAACTTTTATATTGTATGTTAATAAACGTAACATAAATCGTTGTAAACGAGCCGGAATTTTATAAAGTGGTTTTTCAAACAAAGTTACCAATGGTTTATGATCAGTTTCGACTGTCACATTTAAACCATATACGTATTGGTGAAACCTAGTACAACCAAACAAAATCGCAAAAAGCTCTTTTTCAATTTGAGCATAATTAGACTGACAATCAGTCAATGAAGCCGAAGCATAAGCGATTGGGTTATTGTCATGCATAATTGTGGCTCCCACAGCAAATTTTGATGCGTCCACTGACAATTTAACTGGTTTCTTAGGGTCAAAATACATTAAAACCGGTAAATTAGTTATTTCCTTTTTCAAATTCATTATTTTGTTCAGCATTCCATTGCCATAAAACGTCTTTTTTAAGAAGATTTCTTAAATTTTTAGATTTAGCCGAAAGATTTTCTATAAATGAACCTAAATAGTTCACCATTCCCAAAAATCGTTGAAGTTCCGAAACATTTACCGGTATAGGCAACTCTGAAATTGGCTTTATCTTGTCTGTATCAGGTTTAACACCTTCGCTATTAAAAATGTGTCCAATAAACTTTATCTCTGATTTAAAGATTTTCGATTTTGATTTATTGAACTTTAACCCAACGTCTTTGGCTCTATTTAAAACCTTTTCCAAAATTTGATTATGTTTTCCTAAGCTTTCAGCATGAATCAAAAAATCGTCCATATAGATGATAAGACCATCTATATCCCCAAATAACCTCACCATTTCAGACCCATAGGGGTATTAAAAGTACATAACCTTGATGACGCCTTATCTAAAGGTATCATCTAAAATTCGGAGTTAGCATCAAGGCTACGAAAATATCTTGAATTTGTCAATTGTGCCCTACACTCATCAATGTTGGGAAAACTAAACCTTGGTCTAACAATGACCTTGTTTAGATTCCTTAGGTCAAGGCACAACCGCAAGCTACCATTTGATTTAGTAACCAAAACTATAGAGATAACCCATTCTGTGGGCTCAACTTCCTTAACGATCACATTTAAATTTTCCATTCTTCGTAACTCCTGTTTCAAAGGTTCGAAAAGTCCTATTGGAACACGACGCACGGTGCTTTGTCCCATAGACAAAAATCAAAAAAAAATTTTAGTCTCAAAATGTGATAAAAGATATATTGATCGATAGATAACAACACAACTCATAAAAATTTTTTGGAATTGATTTCGTGTGACTCTCCTAGACTCCGCCAGAGGTCGCTAAATTCAGTCAAATTTAGGAAAGAATTAATGAATAAAAAAAAATGAATTGAATTGCTTCAAGAAAATAACTCTCAAAAATTCATTTTTTTAAAAAAGAGTTTAATGTTATTTTTTTTGTGATCCTTGGTATGTTAAAAATTTGGTAATAATACAGTTTTTATTAAAAATATTAACTTAAGTTAGTTTTTATCGCTCAAAAAAAAATATATTTTTTTCAAAAAAATCCAAAAATTACAAAACTTTTTTTGAACTTTAAAAAAATCATATAAAATCAGACATTTTTTTATTTCGTTTTTTCTTAGCAAATAGTGTTCTTAAAAGGACCGTAAAAAGATTAGTGCCGGTTTTTGACCGCAACTTAACAAAAAATGCACTTTAAATAGGTCTAATTTCACAAATTTCACAAAAAATGTATTTAAAAAAAATGCTATTTTCGTGATTTTCGCTCAAATTTTCATAGATTGAATTAGTTTAAAAAAAATAAACTAGGAACATAATAAGAAATATTAAGGTATAAAAGTGGCTTTATGTAATTATAATGAAACGTAACTAATAACTAAAATAAATTTCAGGGTGCTTGTCCGAAGAAGCATTGGAAGCCAACCACAAAATCGTGAGAAAAACCAGACTTTCCCAAACGAGAAAAACGTCACGACGACACTCATAAAGATTTAATGACTCATTTAATACATTCCTCAGATCCGTTGTTATCTTCAAACAGGAATCCAAAGACTAAAAAAAATATATTTTTTGAAGAAGTTGAGGAATATATACTGAGAGAAAATGTACCACTTAAAGATGACGAAACAAATGTTTCGTTGAGCGGCAATATTTTTTTGGAAGAATTCAGTACTGAAGATGATTTATTGTAATTAAAAAATATGAACATACATATGTAAATAATAAATAAATTAGTTTAAAGAAAAAAAATTAGGAATATAATAAGAAATAATTCCAAATAATTCATTAGATCGGCTCAGAATCACTTTCTGAGTCGATCTAACGATGTCCGTCCGGCCGGCTGGCGGTCCATGCAACCTTGTGCATACAGATCGCAATTTCGGAGACAATTTGATGAAATTTGTCCCAGAGGCTCTGACTGGTACAAGGACCAAGCCTATTAAAAATGGAACGAATCGGTCCATAATTTTACAAAAGCCATCTTATTACATCGGCAAGATTAAATTTGGTCGAAACCAAACTAATTTTATTGCAATCAAAATCAGCTTATTAAATTGTATTGGAATCTTTCTATTTTTGAACATAGCTCCCATACAAATCATTCTCCCGATTAAGCTTTTAATGCCAGCTTCCTTAAAAATATTAGTATTTACATACAAATTGGCGACAATGACTTTTACGATAGCTACTAAGTCATGACAAAATGTTGTCCAGATAGGTCCAAAATAAACTATAGGTTCCATATAAACCCTCATCCAAAAAACTCAGATACGGAGCTTAAGATATCTAAACAATATTCGGGAGAAAGAACTTTTAAACGAATCTTAACCTCATAACATAATTTTGTTCTGGCGGATCCATGATTGCCCATGGGTCCCAAATAGATTACCATTTTTTGTAGTTTTGTGGGCATTATTGAAGCTAATATTACATTTTTCCATTTCAGGACACATGGGAGGTAGGCGTGTCCTTGAACCGATTTCTCCAAAAATTCATATTTTTCTTAATTAAGCTATTTTATGCTAGTGTACGAAATTTCAAAAATTTCTGACAACTCCTTTTATTTATGTCCCTTCGTTATATGGGGACAAAGCACTGTGTGACGTGGTGCTTCCACTATAGGCTCACTATTTTCTAAAACTTTCAAATGACATTCATTTTTAAGCTGACCAAGACCATTCAAAAACTGAATCTATATTTAAAGCATTAACAGTTTTAACTAGATTCATTTGAATCGCTAACTCAAGCCCAATCACGTTCCTACACTGCATTTGTAATACATAAAATTTTGTAAAATATTTAACATTCTTGTAATCCAAATTCAAATCTATAGAACCTACAACAGGGAGCTTTTCTCCACTAAAAGTTAGTATGTTATTATAAATTTTGATATTAATCTTAAAAAAATACTTAAGGTTTGCTCCGATAACAGATTGGCTTGCGCGCCGGTATCCACCTGAAACTGGACCTTCTTGTTGTTTATTACTGCTTCAACGCTCCACTCTTTACTGGCATCTCCTTTCCTATCGAATACGGATCCAATAAACAAATTTTCATCCTCGTTTTCTATGGCCTTTACATATCTATTGTTATGTTTGTTGTTGATTTTATAGTTGTTGCCGTGATTATTCTTGTTGTTGTAACTTTTTGCAAAACACATTTTTGCAAAATGGTTTAACTTGCAACATACATGGCATTTCACGCCATCAGCCGGACATTTATTATTATGGCTTTGGCCACATTTGTTGCACTTGGCTTGTTGTTGTTGATGATTTGTTAAATTTGATTTGTTGTTGTTGTTGAAATTTTTATTTTTTGATTTGTAGCTGCTTTCATTTAAACCACATATGTCGGAACTGCTATGAGACACCTGCTCGATTGCCGTCGCATTTTCACGTGCAGCCTCCATACCATTCGCTATTTGAAGTGCTTTGTCCCATGTTATCTCACCTTCACTCAATAACTTTTCTTTAATTTTCTGGAAATTCTGTGACAACCCACACGTAAAAATGTCTTTAACCAAGGGCTCCCTTATGTCCCCAAACTCACACGTGATGCTCAGGTTTTGCAGCACCGTCGAGTACTGAGTGATGGTTTCACATTTACATTACTTTATACATTATTGTGTCAATGTCTATGTTGAAAGAATTTACGATATCACCACATCCGATGTGGTGTAGCAGCAGTGCTACCTTACGTTGGTCTGGTTGTGTCTCCAACCCCGAGGCTCTCATAAAAATTTTAAAATTTCTGCTCCAACTTTTCCACTCCAAACACAAATTTTGTGCATTTGTGTTTAGCGGCACCATCGATGTTGAAATGGCCAACGACGTCTCCCAACAGCTTGCATTGGATCAATTACTGGCGGCGCCATTTTCACTTACGATGGTTTCCAATAAAATTTTAACAATTGGATTTTTTTTCAACAATCTTTTTTTTCCAAAAAGATTTTTTTTTTCAATAAAATTTTTCAATAATTTTATATTTTTATCTTACAAGTCTTTTTTTCACGTCCAAAACTTTTTTTTTATACAAGAAAATCACGCCACACCTGACACCATGTTTTAAGTTGAAAGGTTCTTTATTGTATGATAACTCTTACAATTATAAACTTATAAAATATGTTTGTATAACTAAGTACTAACAGAGTTGGCGATGAAAGATAATGATATGTAACAGGTTGATAAATAATACAGATTTATAAATAAGTTAAAACACTAATTCATTATTACAACAATGAGTTTTATAAATAAATTTGGAGGAAGCTCAACACCTAAGTATAAATTTAAAGATTCAAAACTAAGACCAATTCTATTGGTCTTGGTGTAAGCAATCATGTTTTTGATATGCATAAAAAAAAGAATATCTAGAGGATAGAAATAAATTGCAAACAATAACTTATCGATATGGTGAACATTACAATAATTATGCTTGATCAGATGAAAATAATACGTGTGATCTAGATACTTGTTCCTGTTCCCCGTTTTAAGAAAACAAAAGTATCTGTCTTAGAAGAAGCTAAAGAAATCATGGAATATTATAATAATAATGTATATAATTTAACTAAATGTAAAAATTATACTTTTAATAAAATGAAAACATAAACATCTATCAAACTATTTGTTTTATTTTCTAATTCACAAACAGTTTCTTTTTTTATAAAATCATATTTCCATACAAACATAAAAAAAATTTATCACGTACAAATAAAAAGGTTTCATATTACAAAAAAAGACAATTATGAAAAGGAACGATCAGCAGATTCTTTAAAATATTTATTTTGTTATTTTTTTCTTATTTTAAAGTTTTGCATTAGCTTATTTAATTTAATCAAACATCTGTACACCTGCATATATTACTCAATTTTTTTTTTGTTTTTACAAGAATTTTGAGATTAGAATTAATTAAAAAAAAAAAGCTTTATGAAATTGAAAATTCGAAAAATAAAAAGGTTTCATATTACACAAAAAAGATAATTATGAAAAGGAGCAATTAGCTGACTCTACAAACTATTTATTAAGTTATTTTTTTGTTTTGTTTTTTTTTAAGAATTCTAAACACTTACACATCTACATATTACTCAAATTTCTTTGTATTTTCAAGAATTTTGAGACTTTCTGAAACTTAAATTTGTTACGTATGTACAATTCATTTGAAAAAGTTTAATATTACAAAAAATATACCATCCGACATGGTTGTATCTACACACACCCTACTCTTTACGAACATCTAACTGAAGGTTTTGAAAAAGTTAGATGGTTAAAAGAACTACTTGGAGGAGAAATCGAAATATATATAATTAATTTAGATTATTTGAATTGTCCAAATATCAAGACTTTATATAAAAATAATCCTAATATTAATATTTGTAAGAAACATACTAATTTTAATCAAATATGTGCTGAAAAGAATGTAATTTTATTAAGAAATTATGTGAATTTATATTTTAAATAAAGAAAAACCTTATTAATCAATAAAACATTTGAAGTTGATCATTTAATTTTTAGTTGATTCTAAGTCTTTAAATAGAGTACATCCCTAGTACGATTTAACTCAAAAATTATATCATCAGCTGAATTGGAAGAATTATTGACAAAACATAGTTACCAGATTGATAAGGAACATATGGATTTATTTATGAAACTTATAGATGAATTAAGAATTTATAATTATGTAAATAGTCCATTTATATGTATAAATAATATCATACATAGATATTATTGTGAAAATGTTTATTCACAATCCTTTAACATTTGTCGATGTCACACACTTTATAAACAACATTTGTTAACACTTAAGCTTTTTAATCTTTATAAACGTATTTTTAATTTTGAATCTGTAAAATCTGAAAAAAAATCCTAATAAAATTTAAAATAAAATAACACAACATAACATAACATAATATTGTTTTTATTATCAGCCCAATTATGAACAACAATTCCCCGGGAATTTTTTCCCTTTTCCCTGTTGCCCTATTATAAATAAAATCTCCCCGGGAAAATTCTCTCTTTTCCCTTTTCCCTTATTCTAAACAGAATTTGAAAATGGGAAACTGTTCCCCGGGAAAAAAGTAGGTATTACGAATGGCAATTAAAGGGAGAATGTGTTCACAAATAGTGCTTTAAACTATTTTTTAAACTATTATTTTTATTTTGTTTAGTTTTTCCTTTTAGTTTTTATAGAATATTATAAGTTTTCTTTTTAATTAATTGATTTCTTCCCTTTTTTTAAATATACAAATCGTTACTAAAATATATAATTTAGGTACCTAAATATTAGAGTTATTCGCCTTTCAACTTTGTTCGAATAATTGAAATAATTGTTTTTGTTCGTTCGATCAAACGATTAAACCTTAAAAATTATTCGATTAATCGATGAGAATAACGAATAAAAAAAATTATTTTAACAAAAAAGTTACGTATTTTAAATAGATATATCTGTCCATTTATCTTCACTTATGGAAAATCTTCCATTTTCTTCTTTATTTTTTTCTCAAATCCGCTTTGACTTCATCTTTTTTTGATGCGTAAAACTTTTCATCATATTTCCATATCGTTGTATGTATAACTTAAACACATCGTAAAACCCCTAATTCTTAAATAATCCGATATTACTTTGGATTTTGGAAAATCGTTTGCGGACCAACCATCTTCAGCCATTCTTCTGCATACAATTTATTCTATAGAAGAACCGCTCGACATTTTTGATGTCGTTGGATTATTTTCCATGGCATCGTTTTCAATGGTAATATTGAGACAGTTACGCAAATGGCAAAGATATATACATATATGTATACGTAATTTAAAAAAAAAAAAAATAACAAAATTTTTTCTTTCATGATATAATTTATATAAAACGATTCTTTATTTGTTTACCTTTTTGTTTATTTCTATGTTTTTCACCCGAGAGTGAAAAATCCCCTGTCTTGAAAATTTGTTAGCGTTTGATTTAAAAAGAAAACAGCTGATAAAACTGCCTGTCAAATATTTGTTTAATAAGAACAATAAATAAATTTTTGAAATACGTACCTAACACGATTTTTCTTACTAAACACTGAGATTAATTACAAACAGGGCTAAAATATTTTTTAACTTTCCTATAATTGTGAGTCACACCTTTATGTCAAGTTGTTTGACCAACTTAATTTGACATTTCTTTGTTTCAGTTTTTGACAAATTTAATTATGGTGAGGTACACAATAAAGCAGCGCATTCAGATTTTTCAGCCTCATACGAAAATAGGCGTTAAAATCAGAATGCATTTCATGGTTTTATTCGTCAGAATAATCGACCAAATGTGTCCACAATCATGAGAATTGTGCGCAAATTTCAGCAAACCGGGTCTCTAGGAAATAACACATGCTCGCCCAATTCTTATATGGGCTGGTGGCGTTATCAGACCGTACTTCTTCGACAATGAGGTCGGCCAAGCAGTTACCGTGAAAAGCGAGGTGATATCGGAATTCTTGTAGCCATAAATTGAGAATATGGACATGGAAGATATGCGGTTCCAACAGAATAGTGCCACCTGCCACACATCCAACGAAGCAATGGCTCTTTTGCGCGAGAAATTCAACGGCTGCGTTAAAAGAAAAAGTGTACGTAAATAAGCCAATAACAATTCAAGAGCTAAAGGATGAGATTATGAGGCACATTAACGATATTGGACCTTAATTATATCTCAGTATGCCACCGAAGAGGTGGCGAGCATTTTGCCGATATTTTGTTTCACAAATAGGTGTCATCGAGCCTTCTATAATAATAAAAAATATAAAGATAATTCCCCAAAAACGTTATGTTTTTTTTACAACTAGCTGACCCGACAGACGTTGTCCTGGCCAAATTAGGAAAAATGTTTGCGTTCGATTTTTAAAATCCGTTAAAAAGATACGAACATTTGAAAGAAAAATTAGTCAAATCGATGGAGCCGTTTTCTAATTTTAGGTAACTCGAAAAAAGTGGGCATTAAAGTGGGCGGGGCACCAGCAGCTCTCTAGCACCAAAAATTCACCTCCATCTATTTTTGAGGACACCATTGGTTATTTCAATAACATTGCGGCACTTTAAATGAATTTCATTTCGGTCACCCCTCTTCTGGAGTTTTGTGAGGTTTCAGAAGCCACGGATATCCAGGGGATATCCTGCGTCGCCTATGTATAATAATCACCCATATTGTGTTTGGCGTGTTTAAAATACGCCTACGATTGTTTGGTAATAGATTAAAGGAAATAAGTTCACGTTCTCTTTAATATATTACCAAACAGTCGTAGGCGTACATATTTTAAATACGCCAAACACAATAAGGGTGAATATCTTCGTATACTTATAACGTTTGCGGCAGCTCGTTTTTTAAATGTTGCTGATTTTCTGCTTCTTCAGCTACCATCCGAATGCTACACTAAACATTTTCTTTTGTTTTTTATTAAAAACTATTTTATTTTTATTATTTTTAGTCAACACAACATATTTTTCACTTATTCGCTTGTTTTTTGCAAAATTTTTACAAGTTTTTTTAAGTTAACACAACACAGCTGAAAGCAAAACAACTGAGAGCGAAAATTCGAAATTCCCTTTCCCATAATACTATTCTCCCCGTCTGTTAAGAATAGGGGAATGTTATTCCCGGGAAAAACTAATTCCCCGGGAGCTCATTTCCCCGGGAATATTTATAATTGGGCTGTATGTAAAAATTGTATTTTTAATAAAATGTAAACAAATACATATACATACATACATACATATATCAAACTATTTGTTTTATTTTCTAATTCATAAACATAGTTTTTTTTTATGAAATCATATTACAAACATAAAATAAATTTATTACGAACAAATGTAGAATTCATTTGAAAAAATAAAAAGGTTTCATATTACATAAAAAAGATAATTATGAAAAGGAGCAATTAGCTGATTCTATAAAATATTTATTTAGTTATTTTTTTGTTTTGTTTTTTAAAGAATTCTAAACACCTACACATCTGCTCATTTAATACTCAAATTTCTTTGTATTTCCAAGAATTTTGAGACTTTATGAAACTTAAATTTGTCACGTATGTACAATTCATTTGAAAAATAAAAAGGTTTAATATTACAAAAAATATACCATCCGACATGGTTGTATCTACACACACCCTACTCTTTACGAACATCTAACAAAGACCCCGCATAGGGTTGCCAGACGGTCACATTTACACACACCCTACTCTTTACGAACATCTAACAAAGACCCCGCATAGGGTTGCCAGACGGTCACATTTACACACACACCCTACTCTTTACGAACATCCAACAAAGACCCCGCCTAAGGTTGCCAGACGGTCACATTTAGACACACACACACACAGACAATAAAAGTGGTGGATCTTGCAAATCAGAAACCGCAAACCACAACACGATAAAGTCACAACAATATACACACAAACACGGCTCAGTGTAGCGTACCAATCGATGAACATATTAAGTTAACCAACCGAATGTAGGGTGAAAATAAAATCTTGATCGCGAATGCTCACTACGATATCGCCTTCAAGATAAGAAGGGGATAGATAGGGGATAGTTTTTACATGAAATTGTTTGCTGGGTAATGGAATGATCCCAAATTTGTATGGAAAAAGTGCTGGCAATCACATACTACTCCCCATGACCACCTAGTTTTCATTTATTTTTAACGGGTAAGGCTGAAACCTTTTACTGGGATTACATAAAGCAAAACCAAAGTGCCACACATCCGATGTTAAGATCTGCACTATCTAGTGAGTTTGGTACGTTAGAAAGTTACCACGAAATTCCGCTTAAGATCTCTTCACTAAAGTAACTCCCCAGGGAAAGCTATGACGATTTTCATGCGTTTATCTTTCGCTTAAACTTGCATTTATCAATCCCTATGCCAGTTTTCTCCCTGATTTAGATAATAAAGAAAAATGTACATGCGGAGCTTAAGGTCACGCTATTTATTTCAAACCCAAGGGACATGAGTAGTCTTCGGGACTTAGCTAGAAAAGCGGAAAAGGTTCTTTTGGAGAACAAATCAATTCCTTTTGTTAGACAGCGCCAAGTAAACGAAGTTTCAGTGGAGCCAAACTCTGAAGATGCAATCGCGGACTGTGACTTTTCCAAGACAAAACGTTTAAATTGCCCACAATTTGGCCATAGTCACATAAAATGTCTCGACGAAACTCGTCATGTTTTCTACTATAAGTGCGGACAAAGGGGGGTAACCACTCCTAATTGCAAAGGTCCCCACGCGGAAAACAGGCAGTAGAGCGAGTTTATATCGAGTAACGAGAGTAAGCCTTCAAAGATGGGCTTACTGGCCAGAGCAGTCAATGAGCTTCCACCCAAACTTTCAATTTGCGTTAATTACACTGGTTTACAGCCAAAAAATACCAAGAAAGCCGCATGCCTAGATAGGTTAATTAGGACCTCCGGAACACGAAAAACGCTGTAATTTTTTTTCCTAAGTACCGTTTTTTAGATAACGGTACTTTTGTGTTTTTCGGTGTATGGTCCCAGTCAAACCCTTGTGGAGCCCAACCGAAAAATCCGATCGAAACAAGTGTCACATTGTTGGAAAGGTAATTGAATGCCTTTTCCGTCGATATGCTGATTAGAAATGGCTGAGTTATGGCATACGTTAAAACTGATGGATTAAAAAAAACGGAATTTTATATGAGATGAAAATATTGTCGTTCCGCAAAATCCTTAATAAAAACTTTATTTTTCATCCGATTTTTTGTTTACGCTTAAAATTTCGGTAATTAAATATACTATTTGGTTAAAAAATAAAACATTCCATATATTTAATATAACGTAGAAAAATAACGAAATAAAAATGAAAAATTTTGCAAAAAAACGTAATAAATAGAAATTTGCAGCATATCGATGGAAAAGGCATTCAATTACCTTCCAACAATGTGCCACTTGTTTCGATCGGATTTTTCGATTGGGCTCCACAAGGGTTTGAGTGGGACCATACACTGAAAACCCAAAAGTACCGTTATCTAAAAAAACGGTACTTAGGAAAAAAAATTACAGCGTTTTTCGTGTTCAGGAGGTCCCAATTAACTTATCTAGGCATGTGGCGTTCTTGGTACTTTTCCAAATTAAAAATTTGTAAAGCAGTGTTATTTACAACCCAGACTTCCAAACTGCGCCAATGATTATCACCCAGACTTTCTGATAATGTCGGCTACCTACTACCCAGACTTTCAAAACGTTTCAATTATTGCTATCCAGTACCCATGTTCTGTAACTTTAGTGAGAACTTCTTGCATTGTAATGTAATGTGTTGAGGGGTGGCAGGATCGCCATGTAATGTGTTGAAAAATGTTTGTTTGTATAATTTCCCTATAGCCCTTGGTTATTTTAAATAGCTGTCAGGGTTTCAGCTGTTAATTAAGGCGTTCAAAAGAACTGCCGAATTATTTGTGAGGCTTTCAATTAAACACAAGGCAGGTTGTTGCCGATTTAGTATTGTAATTTCAAGTTTGCTTTATTTTGGATTTACATGCACTTAAATACTATACATAAATTTTTAACTTAGCCTTTCTTACTTATTCTACTTATCGATAAATATCTAGTGGTCTTTGTCGATATTATGGACATATGCATAATTACCCTGATTACAATTGTTTTGACCAATAGGAACATTTGTGATTACACTCATTCCTATTTTGTCACTCAATTTACAATTCTTATTGAGTAGAATTGTTTGTTTGTTTTTATCATACTCATACCCCAATTAACTTGCATTCCAATCAATGTGTGTCGATTGGTTAATGCCGTTATTTGATCTTGCATAATTACCCTACTCTATTTAGGTTGGTACGTATAGATTTAAGAGTAGTTTAAGGGTAAGCGGTGGCAACTTATGAGGTACACTACACCCTCACCGCTAAGAGAAAAATTAGGGTATTGATTTTTCTTGACATATTCATAATACCGACAATATTTGTAAAATAGTTCTTAATTTCTATTTACATATGATATAGTTTCACAAAGTAATTCTTAATATAGTTTTTATAATTTTACAATTTTTATTTACATACGTTATAGTAATTCTTAATGTAGTATTTAATATTTTTATAATTGTATAATTTAAAAAAAATAGTATTCTTATAATTTTTAATGTATATTGTGTACTTAATTATTGTTTCTTAAGCCTATATATGGTTTTAATTGATCACTATGGAATTCTTTTTCAATTCCGTGGTAGTCTATTATAGTATTTACACCGTTATGTCTTATTATCTTATATGGGCCTTTGTACGGGCATTGATTCTTTTTCCTATTTTCTACATTTATTAAAACTAAGTCTCCTATATTTAGATTTAACCTATTACTATATCTATCTTCTTAGTTTCTTTTTTCTTTTATCTTAGTTGTAAGCTCCTTAGCTCTATTTAAAGAATATTGTAACTTTTGCTTAAGTTTTTTTGCATAATCTTCATAGTTATATATTTTATCTCCTTCACTGTTATGAAATTCTGATGGTAAGCATGGTAATTTACCATATACTAACTCAAATGGTGTGTAACCAGTATTGTGTGTGGTGCCGTGTTGTAGGCAAAAGTAAAGTAATTTATCCACTTGTCCCATTCGTAATCATTTGCTGTTGTCAGCAAGAATTCATTGAGAACCCTGTGATTTGTTTCTACCGCACCCATTGTTTCATGGTGGTAAGGGGCTGAACATGATTGTTTGATATCGAGTAGTGAACATATGTTATGCATAAGTTCGTTTTTAAACTCTGTCCCGTTGTCTGATTTGAGCACTTTAAATTTACCATATCTTAAAATTAATTGCTCTTTTAATGTTTTGGTGAGCAACAACGAATTTTGTTAGTTCGCACTGCATAGTCAATATGTATCTGTATCCGTTTGAAATACGTAGGGGTCCTACAGTATCAATTGATATTGTCGAATTGCTTTACCATCTTATTCATGTTTTTCCAAATGTACCGCTGTTTCAATTTAATTATTGTTTTTCTTATTCCTAAGTGGCCTGCGTGTGTGGCATTGTGGAATTCATCGATGAGTTTATATTTCAGTATGTCATCTGTTATTCTTGTTGGGGCATTGTAAATTATTATTTTTAGTTGAGGACTTTTGTTGTTTATTCTTATCTTTGCATATGCTTCTTTTAAATCTTTCATTGTTTACATTTTTAGATATCATTCTTTTTTATTTTATCATTCTTTTCTAGCGCTAATTCTTTTATATTTTCATTCTTCATTTTAGATATCAGTTTCCTCAGAATCGAATCTAGTTTCGCTGAGTTTTCGCTGAATCTTGCATGCTTATTGTTAACATTTTGTACGTTTTCGGCGTGTAAATTCTTCACAGTCGAATATTGTTTCGATGAATTATCGTTACATCCTTTATTCATATAATTATCATTTTGAGTACGTGATTTCTTCATAATCGAATCTTGTTTCGATGAATTATCATCACGTCCTATGTGCACAATATTATCTTCAATTTTTATGTCGACTTCTTCTATATTTTCAAATTTATTAAATTGCAATTTCTTCATATTCTTAATATCATTTATGGATGTGCATTCCCATATTAGAAGTTGATCAGACTCCTGAGAGATACATCTTCCCATATTATTTCTATTCGCGCGCTCTGTATTCATATTTATCTCTTTATCTTCATTAATCTTATTTGCCTCTTTATTTGTATTTTAATTTTTCTTTGTCATCGCCCTTGTGGTTATTAGTATTTTCTTCTCATTTTCATCATTTTCCAACGGTATTCATTTGTTACCAAACAGTCGTAGGCGTACATATTTTAAATACGCCAAACACAATAAGGGTGAATATCTTTGTATACTTATAACGTTTGCGGCAGCTCGTTTTTTAAATGTTGCTGATTTTCTGCTTCTTCAGCTACCATCCGAATGCTACACTAAACATTTTCTTTTGTTTTTTATTAAAAACTATTTTATTTTTATTATTTTTAGTCAACACAACATATTTTTCACTTATTCGCTTGTTTTTTGCAAAATTTTTACAAGTTTTTTTAAGTTAACACAACACAGCTGAAAGCAAAACAACTGAGAGCGAAAATTCGAAATTCCCTTTCCCATAATACTATTCTCCCCGTCTGTTTAGAATAGGGGAATGTTATTCCCGGGAAAAACTAATTCCCCGGGAGCTCATTTCCCCGGGAATATTTATAATTGGGCTGTATGTAAAAATTGTATTTTTAATAAAATGTAAACAAATACATATACATACATACATACATACATATATCAAACTATTTGTTTTATTTTCTAATTCATAAACATAGTTTTTTTTATGAAATCATATTACAAACATAAAATAAATTTATTACGAACAAATGTAGAATTCATTTGAAAAAATAAAAAGGTTTCATATTACATAAAAAAGATAATTATGAAAAGGAGCAATTAGCTGATTCTATAAAATATTTATTTAGTTATTTTTTTGTTTTGTTTTTTAAAGAATTCTAAACACCTACACATCTGCTCATTTAATACTCAAATTTCTTTGTATTTCCAAGAATTTTGAGACTTTATGAAACTTAAATTTGTCACGTATGTACAATTCATTTGAAAAATAAAAAGGTTTAATATTACAAAAAATATACCATCCGACATGGTTGTATCTACACACACCCTACTCTTTACGAACATCTAACAAAGACCCCGCATAGGGTTGCCAGACGGTCACATTTACACACACCCTACTCTTTACGAACATCTAACAAAGACCCCGCATAGGGTTGCCAGACGGTCACATTTACACACACACCCTACTCTTTACGAACATCCAACAAAGACCCCGCCTAAGGTTGCCAGACGGTCACATTTAGACACACACACACACAGACAATAAAAGTGGTGGATCTTGCAAATCAGAAACCGCAAACCACAACACGATAAAGTCACAACAATATACACACAAACACGGCTCAGTGTAGCGTACCAATCGATGAACATATTAAGTTAACCAACCGAATGTAGGGTGAAAATAAAATCTTGATCGCGAATGCTCACTACGATATCGCCTTCAAGATAAGAAGGGGATAGATAGGGGATAGTTTTTACATGAAATTGTTTGCTGGGTAATGGAATGATCCCAAATTTGTATGGAAAAAGTGCTGGCAATAACATACTACTCCCCATGACCACCTAGTTTTCATTTATTTTTAACGGGTAAGGCCGAAACCTTTTACTGGGATTACATAAAGCAAAACCAAAGTGCCACACATCCGATGTTAAGATCTGCACTATCTAGTGAGTTTGGTACGTTAGAAAGTTACCACGAAATTCCGCTTAAGATCTCTTCACTAAAGTAACTCCCCAGGGAAAGCTATGACGATTTTCATGCGTTTATCTTTCGCTTAAACTTGCATTTATCAATCCCTATGCCAGTTTTCTCCCTGATTTAGATAATAAAGAAAAATGTACATGCGGAGCTTAAGGTCACGCTATTTATTTCAAACCCAAGGGACATGAGTAGTCTTCGGGACTTAGCTAGAAAAGCGGAAAAGGTTCTTTTGGAGAACAAATCAATTCCTTTTGTTAGACAGCGCCAAGTAAACGAAGTTTCAGTGGAGCCAAACTCTGAAGATGCAATCGCGGACTGTGACTTTTCCAAGACAAAACGTTTAAATTGCCCACAATTTGGCCATAGTCACATAAAATGTCTCGACGAAACTCGTCATGTTTTCTACTATAAGTGCGGACAAAGGGGGGTAACCACTCCTAATTGCAAAGGTCCCCACGCGGAAAACAGGCAGTAGAGCGAGTTTATATCGAGTAACGAGAGTAAGCCTTCAAAGATGGGCTTACTGGCCAGAGCAGTCAATGAGCTTCCACCCAAACTTTCAATTTGCGTTAATTACACTGGTTTACAGCCAAAAAATACCAAGAAAGCCGCATGCCTAGATAGGTTAATTAGGACCTCCGGAACACGAAAAACGCTGTAATTTTTTTTCCTAAGTACCGTTTTTTAGATAACGGTACTTTTGTGTTTTTCGGTGTATGGTCCCAGTCAAACCCTTGTGGAGCCCAACCGAAAAATCCGATCGAAACAAGTGTCACATTGTTGGAAAGGTAATTGAATGCCTTTTCCGTCGATATGCTGATTAGAAATGGCTGAGTTATGGCATACGTTAAAACTGATGGATTAAAAAAAACGGAATTTTATATGAGATGAAAATATTGTCGTTCCGCAAAATCCTTAATAAAAACTTTATTTTTCATCCGATTTTTTGTTTACGCTTAAAATGTCGGTAATTAAATATACTATTTGGTTAAAAAATAAAACATTCCATATATTTAATATAACGTAGAAAAATAACGAAATAAAAATGAAAAATTTTGCAAAAAAACTTAATAAATAGAAATTTGCAGCATATCGATGGAAAAGGCATTCAATTACCTTCCAACAATGTGCCACTTGTTTCGATCGGATTTTTCGATTGGGCTCCACAAGGGTTTGAGTGGGACCATACACTGAAAACCCAAAAGTACCGTTATCTAAAAAAACGGTACTTAGGAAAAAAAATTACAGCGTTTTTCGTGTTCAGGAGGTCCCAATTAACTTATCTAGGCATGTGGCGTTCTTGGTACTTTTCCAAATTAAAAATTTGTAAAGCAGTGTTATTTACAACCCAGACTTCCAAACTGCGCCAATGATTATCACCCAGACTTTCTGATAATGTCGGTTACCTACTACCCAGACTTTCAAAACGTTTCAATTATTGCTATCCAGTACCCATGTTCTGTAACTTTAGTGAGAACTTCTTGCATTGTAATGTAATGTGTTGAGGGGTGGCAGGATCGCCATGTAATGTGTTGAAAAATTTTTGTTTGTATAATTTCCCTATAGCCCTTGGTTATTTTAAATAGCTGTCAGGGTTTCAGCTGTTAATTAAGGCGTTCAAAAGAACTGCCGAATTATTTGTGAGGCTTTCAATTAAACACAAGGCAGGTTGTTGCCGATTTAGTATTGTAATTTCAAGTCTGCTTTATTTTGGATTTACATGCACTTAAATACTATACATAAATTTTTAACTTAGCCTTTCTTACTTATTCTACTTATCGATAAATATCTAGTGGTCTTTGTCGATATTATGGACATATGCATAATTACCCTGATTACAATTGTTTTGACCAATAGGAACATTTGTGATTACACTCATTCCTATTTTGTCACTCAATTTACAATTCTTATTGAGTAGAATTGTTTGTTTGTTTTTATCATACTCATACCCCAATTAACTTGCATTCCAATCAATGTGTGTCGATTGGTTAATGCCGTTATTTGATCTTGCATAATTACCCTACTCTATTTAGGTTGGTACGTATAGATTTAAGAGTAGTTTAAGGGTAAGCGGTGGCAACTTATGAGGTACACTACACCCTCACCGCTAAGAGAAAAATTAGGGTATTGATTTTTCTTGACATATTCATAATACCGACAATATTTGTAAAATAGTTCTTAATTTCTATTTACATATGATATAGTTTCACAAAGTAATTCTTAATATAGTTTTTATAATTTTACAATTTTTATTTACATACGTTATAGTAATTCTTAATTTAGTATTTAATGTATATTGTGTACTTAATTATTGTTTCTTAAGCCTATATATGGTTTTAATTGATCACCATGGAATTCTTTTTCAATTCCGTGGTAGTCTATTATAGTATTTACACCGTTATGTCTTATTATCTTATATGGGCCTTTGTACGGGCATTGATTCTTTTTCCTATTTTCTACATTTATTAAAACTAAGTCTCCTATATTTAGATTTAACCTATTACTATATCTATCTTCTTAGTTTCTTTTTTCTTTTATCTTAGTTGTAAGCTCCTTAGCTCTATTTAAAGAATATTGTAACTTTTGCTTAAGTTTTTTTGCATAATCTTCATAGTTATATATTTTATCTCCTTCACTGTTATGAAATTCTGATGGTAAGCATGGTAATTTACCATATACTAACTCAAATGGTGTGTAACCAGTATTGTGTGTGGTGCCGTGTTGTAGGCAAAAGTAAAGTAATTTATCCACTTGTCCCATTCGTAATCATTTGCTGTTGTCAGCAAGAATTCATTGAGAACCCTGTGATTTGTTTCTACCGCACCCATTGTTTCATGGTGGTAAGGGGCTGAACATGATTGTTTGATATCGAGTAGTGAACATATGTTATGCATAAGTTCGTTTTTAAACTCTGTCCCGTTGTCTGATTTGAGCACTTTAAATTTACCATATCTTAAAATTAATTGCTCTTTTAATGTTTTGGTGAGCAACAACGAATTTTGTTAGTTCGCACTGCATAGTCAATATGTATCTGTATCCGTTTGAAATACGTAGGGGTCCTACAGTATCAATTGATATTGTCGAATTGCTTTACCATCTTATTCATGTTTTTCCAAATGTACCGCTGTTTCAATTTAATTATTGTTTTTCTTATTCCTAAGTGGCCTGCGTGTGTGGCATTGTGGAATTCATCGATGAGTTTATATTTCAGTATGTCATCTGTTATACTTGTTGGGGCATTGTAAATTATTATTTTTAGTTGAGGACTTTTGTTGTTTATTCTTATCTTTGCATATGCTTCTTTTAAATCTTTCATTGTTTACATTTTTAGATATCATTCTTTTTTATTTTATCATTCTTTTCTAGCGCTAATTCTTTTATATTTTCATTCTTCATTTTAGATATCAGTTTCCTCAGAATCGAATCTAGTTTCGCTGAGTTTTCGCTGAATCTTGCATGCTTATTGTTAACATTTTGTACGTTTTTGGCGTGTAAATTCTTCACAGTCGAATCTTGTTTCGATGAATTATCGTTACATCCTTTATTCATATAATTATCATTTTGAGTACGTGATTTCTTCATAATCGAATCTTGTTTCGATGAATTATCATCACGTCCTATGTGCACAATATTATCTTCAATTTTTATGTCGACTTCTTCTATATTTTCAAATTTATTAAATTGCAATTTCTTCATATTCTTAATATCATTTATGGATGTGCATTCCCATATTAGAAGTTGATCAGACTCCTGAGAGATACATCTTCCCATATTATTTCTATTCGCGCGCTCTGTATTCATATTTATCTCTTTATCTTCATTAATCTTATTTGCCTCTTTATTTGTATTTTCATTTTTCTTTGTCATCGCCCTTGTGGTTATTAGTATTTTCTTCTCATTTTCATCATTTTCCAACGGTATCATTTGTTTTAGGACGTCTGAGTTTATTTCTATTCTTTATAATGCATCCGCATTAGTGTTGATTTTCCCTTTCTTATAAATTATCGTGAAGTCATAATCGCTTAAATCTAGTCTTATTCTTGTCATTTTTGATGATGGATTTTTATGTGAAAATAGTGATATCAACGGTCTATGGTCTGTCACAACTATGAACTTTTGACCGTATAAATATGGTTTGAAGAAATTTATTCCCCAGTGAATTGCGAGCAATTCTTTTTCAATTATGGGTTTATTCATATCATGCTTTTGAAGAGATTTACTTGCGTAGGAAATTGGTAAGTCTTTGCCAATTTCACCTTGTGATAGGACTGCTCCTAGTGCGTAGTTTGAGGCGTCAGTCGTCAAAATTAAAGGTTTGTCAAAATTTGGGTACTGCAAAATTGGTGGGTTCATTAATTTTTCTTTTAGAGTATCAAAAGCAGTTTGGCATTCATTTGTCCATAAGAATTTTACTGATTTTCTCAATAGCATATTTAAGTGTTTCGCAATGTCCGCAAAATTCGGTATGAATTTCCTTTAATAGTTGCAGAATGCAACGAAACGTCTAACTTCATCTGCGTTTTTAGGTATTGGGTAATTCTTTATAACTTCATATTAAGCTGGATCTGTTTTTACACCGTCCTTTGTTATTAAATGTCCTAAGTATACTACTTCTCTAGCCCGTTTCTGTATTTCTCACATCGTAAAACTTTTCGCATGAAACGTGTGAATTGCAACAAAAATAGTGTGAAATGAAACAAAAAATAGTTTTTCTCACACAAGTGTTTCTGTATCTTTTTTTTGCGAGAATTATCTGTCATTTAAATAATTTTCCAGCAATTATTGGAAGGATGCGAGAAAAAGTGTTTCTATAACAATATTTTGCGAAAAGTTTCTTTCAAGAACTGTCAAAATAAGTCACATTTGAAATTGGTGGCGAGAAAAACAAAATGTAGATATTTTGAATTTAAAATGTGTTTATATACTATTTTTTTAAAATAAATAAAAAAATAGAAGGAATATAAACGATGAATGCATAATTTATATGATGAAAATAAACAAAAAACAATTGTTATATTTTGTTATTTTAAATTTTTTTTAGCCTTTTCTTGTTTTGGTGTTAATCAGTGATGCCAGGTAAATTTGTGACAAAATCGTCAATTTCCTGAGAAAAAAATAAAAAATATCGTCTTTTTTGTTTTAAAAATCGTGCAATTTAAAATCAATTTTAAACAAATTTGTTTCGACTTTTATTAAAAAATAATCAAACAAAAACATAGTTAAAGTACTGTAGTGAATAACCCTGATTTGTAACTCAATGTTGCATGTTTTAAAAGTTTAGCGAGCATGCAATAATTTTTCCGGCTCCTGTCTCGTCGGCTAACGGTGTAGGTCCTTATTTTTGCTAAACTCAATTTTTACCAGCTACAGCTAACTTTATTTTAATTTGCATGCTTCAGTTGAAAAATAAAAAGAATAGTAGATAACAGGACAGACGATAGAACATTTTTGTTAGATAGGCAAGAGCAAAGCTCGACAGTTAAGCTAGGATATTGAAACGCTTAATACCCCTCCCAACCATGACCATGTTGCGTAACGCACGGAAAGAAATTGCCCAACATGATCCCTAATACAACTCACCCTATTGCAGCACGTTCAGAAATCAGACTCAAAATGCTTTTAAAATGTCATTGTGATATTTAACACAAATTTATTAAATAAAAAACCCGAATTAATATTCATAATTAAATTTAAACTTCAACTTAATCGTATAAAGATATTAAGTATAAAATTATTACTTAAGATTTGTAACATTATTAATAGAAATGAAAATAAAAGATGGGCAATTATCAAAAAACCAAAATTTAACTCGTTGATTTAAATTAATTTTTTTTTTGTTTTTTGTTTTTAAACAATAAGTTGTGCAATTAAAATTTTGAAACTAAGAATATTCAAATTCGAAAAAAAACGAGTTGAGCAATTAAAATTCTTCAAATTAAAAAAAAAACAAAACCTTTGGATAAAATAAAGAAGAAAATAAAAGAAATAAAATATGTTTTTATTGGGACTCGATCCCGGAACACATGGCTCGACGAAGTAGCCTCTAACCGCTAGGCCAGATTAACATTGTTTAACATAGGCGCAATAAGCTATTTAAAATTATCACACATACTCAATCACTCGCGCTTTTGAATTTTATTATGTTGTTATTTTTATATATCTAACTTTTCTTTTAACAAGGACCCGTTATTTAAACTTTGATAATTGTATTTATTAATAAAAAAATGCATTAAAATTAAAAATTTCTTTATACGTTTGGTATCATTATTTTCAATTTCGAAATCTTCAATTGTTTAAATAATTAAAAATGAGTTGCGTAATTAATATTTTTGAATTAAAATTGTTCGAATTCAAAAAAAAACAAAAGAAGAAACATAAAAAAACCGTTTTTAAAACAAATAAACATGTCTTTATTGGGACTTGAACCCGGAACACATGGCTCGACGAAGTAGCCTCTAACCGCTAGGCCAGATTACCATTGTTTAACATAGGCGCAACAGGTTATTTCAAATTATCACACATACTTAATCACTCGCGCTTTTGAATTTTATTATGTTGTTATTTTCGGATATCTAACTTTTCTTTTAACAAGGACCGGTTATGTATACTTCGATAATTATGTATATATTTTTATTTTTTTATGTTTGGTATCAATCAATTGTTTAAATAATTGCTAGAAAAATCATATATTCTCTTTGTTTTGTTTCGTTAACAGAAAATTTTAGGAAATTCAAAGTTAAATTAATACATATTATTTTGCTAACAGCAGAATGTTATTAACATTTATTCAATTAACATTGTCCTTGAATACATGATTATTTCTGCAATTAATTGTAATATACCAATAACAAAATGTAAAATAAAGATATTGAGACTTACTTGAGTACGGGAATCCGGAAAGATCTTTCAGCGGCTCCTTGCTTGACAAAAAGTGGGGGGTTTTTTTTTTAATTATTGATATACAATTAACATAAACAATCGATATATGTTTCTGGTAATCGAAATATACTTTAGGGATTTAATTGTTCTAAGAGTTAGTCTCTTTTAATGAATAATTAACATCTTTTTTTTTTTTATCGTTTTACGTTTCTTTTGTTTTCTTTTCTCACAAATTTTTTTTTTTTTTTTTTTTTCTACCGTATTGACTCTTGTGATTTAGTTTTAATTGCACATTCTATCCTGACTTCAGCATTTTGATATTTGCCCGTATAATAAAATTAAAACAAAGATAATAATTAAAGAAAAAAACTAATAGTTTAAACTACAACTTTTGAATAAATTGAATCAAAATCTCAAGAAAATTAATATTCAAACATAATCGAAATGCTCTTTTGGAATCGGAATTTAATCAAGTTTAATTTTAACTTTAAACATTTTACTTTTCTGGATATAATTTCGACACAATTGGTTTGGTTTCACATAGATAACTTAACCTCAAATCTGGGTTGATAAAAACACGTCCAGGAAATTTTTTTTTCCATATTTTTACACTTTGCAAATAAAAATTATAAACAATTTAGTTTTCTTTTCAGTTGTTGTGAAACTTAATACAATTTAGATTTTTTTTTCAAGACTAATTTTAAACATTCTTACATCAGTTCCTTTAACTTTTCTTTAAAATAAATACATTATTTTTTTGACACAACGTGAGGATTTTTCAATTTTTTTTCCCCAGAAATTTTAATACAACGTCACATTTTCTTAAAATTTTTCTTTTGTTTTTTTCCTGTTTTTATTTTCCGATTTTAGTTTTTTTTCTCTGCTTTTTAATTTATCTAAAGACTTTCACTGCACTTTTATTATATTATTTTATGACCCCTTAGTCAAGCTGAATTGCTGCATTGTTGCTCCTATACAAAATCTTGCTGGACGGGTTTTTCCAGAGGGTTTCCCGCAGCCCTCAGATAAAATCCAATTGGAGATAAAACAACCAATTTAATCATAAGCTAATACTGCAAATCTATGGCAAGAACGAAAATATATTTTTAACGAAGGAAATTTAATAGGTGGTACATAAAATCATTTTAAAGACTTTTTACCTTCTCTTTTATGTCACAAAATGTAGAATCCTTTTTTCCTTTTAAAATTAAAATTTGTCTCCAATAAAACGCTGTCAAAAGTTAGACTTAGGAGGACTCCTTTCTTTAAATCTTAAAGAACTTATTTTTAATAAAAAAAATTTTGCTTTTACGTCCCGTCGAAAGTAGTCTTTGTGAATTTTTTTTTACAAAATGAAAAGATGGTTACAGAGAAAATTCTGCTTTTATACCTATTGAATCCTGGAAGTAATGCGCTAATTCAGCGTGCCATTTTTCTTTTAGTACACTTTATTAATATCCATAAATTCCCCCCTCCTTTCTATTCATCGACTGAACTTAAAGCGTACTTTAATTTTACAACGCATAAACACTGCATTATCATTATTAAACCTGCACTTTTAAAATAAGCTATATGCCACTAATGCCACAGAAACTCGTAAGTATGTATCATGAAATATTGTTCACCAAAAAAATTATTAATATAAAATTTTAAATAAATTCTGTTGATTAGGGAAAAAGAGGTGCCTGCAAATATCTGAAGAAATCTACAAGGAAAAAAAAACTTACAACTTATGCAAAGCTGAAGAAAATTCCAAAAACGTTATTTTACAATAATGCGAAAATGCGAACTAGCTCTTGACGAGTACGGACGTGTATCAGTGAGTAACAAAAATACAAAAAAAAAAAAAAAAATAATATAATAAAAAAAAAGTGAAAAAATATTTACCGTAGGTGAAAAAAAAATATTTGTAATAGGTGAAAAAAAAAGAACAATAACTAGTGTGCCCGAAGAGATTTGTGAATGAGCCTCACAAATACTCCCAATAAGGAGAGTAGGCCCAGCACAAATAGCAGAAATGCGTATATTGTGGTAAGCTCCCCGAGCGTGAGCAATGAAAACATTCGATACCCTGAATTAAACAAACATTTTTTAAGTGCAAAAATTGCCAGCGCAACTGGTTTTCCATACAGAAATTTAAGTTCAAGTGTGCCCAACCTGAGCAAGTGTGTTGATCCGACCGTAAATGTGGTTCAAAGTGTGAAGCCGTCTGACCAGAGGAATAATAACGAAAAACCTGGAACATCACGATTTGCATTAACAAATACAGGAGCTGTACCAAAAAGTACTAAAGTGCAAACAGGCATGGACAGATATATAACAATAACTAAGAGAAAGGCTAGCCCTAGGTCCACCCAACAGGAACGCGTGGCCAAACAATACAAAGGCTCTAACGTAGTCTCTTTGCCAACAAATGGTAACAGATTCTCTGTACTATCCATACCTGACGATGAAGAAGCAGAATTAGCTAATGGGACAGCCACTAAAGAAGTTAAACCGCCACCTATCTATCTGCGGGAGCAAACATCAAATAGCATAGTCAACATGTTGACTCAACTTGTAGGTAAGAACAATTTCTACGTCGTTTCTATACGACGCGGACAAATTCAAGAGACCAAAATTCAAGCCAGTACAGAAACGAACTTTCGTATTATATCAAGACACCTGGACGCAGAAAATAAAAGCTACTATACATACCAATTAAAAAGTGCTAAGGGATTGATTATTGTCATAAAAGGCATAGATAGTTCCGTTCCTACAGATGAAATAAAATCTGCCGTAGAGCAAGAGGGGTACGAGGTAAAATCGGTTCATAACATTTTGAACAGGAACAAAGTTCCCCAACCACTGCACCGCATTGAGATATCGTTTGATTCATCGGTTCTCAAAACCAAAAATTCAGTTCATCCCATATACAACTTGCGCTACCTACTCAACAGAAGAATAACTGTTGAGGAGCCAATAAAACGAAAGGGTCCCTCCCAATGCACAAACTGTCAGGAATATGGGCATACAAAATCATATTGTAAATTGCCTCACGTATGTGTGGTTTGTGGCGACGTTCATAAAACCGCCGAATGTAATCGTTCTAAAGTTGACCCAAATGTCAAGAAATGCAGCAACTGTGGCGAAAATCACACGGCAAACTATAGGGGTTGTAAAGTCTTCTTGCATTTAAAAAAACCAGCTTTAGTTCAAAAATATACTCACTCCCAATATGGTCCATCTAATGCGCCCAGCCAAGCCGCTGGCTCTATTGCTAGTACTACACAAACAAACAAACAAAACCAATCATATGCCCAAGTCCTAAAAGGAAACCCTAATGCGAAAAATCCCCCGAGTACTTCCAACGCAAAGCAACCTCCATACGCTAATGTTCCTAGGGAAGGTCTACAAATGCCTACCTCAATTGAAAATTTAATTCAAACTATGAATAACTTCATGGCCACTATGCAGAGCATGTTTCAGGAAATGATGCGAAACCAGAACATGCTCCTGCAAGTTCTACTCAACAAAAAATGAACCAGTTAAAAATATGTTTCTGGAATGCAAACGGGTTATCCCAACATAAACACGAAGTTGCAAACTTTCTTCATAGGCATGAAATCGACGTACTTCTTGTCTCTGAAACACACTTTACTCATAAAAACTGCTTTAGGGTAAATGGTTACCTAACGTATGACACAAAACATCCCAGCGGACGAGCTTGTGGTGGCACAGCCATAATTGTGCACAAACACATCAGACACTTACCATTGCCAGAGTTCGAAGAAGATTGTATCCAGGCCACATCTATAAATCTGACTGATTTCAAACTAACGTTAACATCCGTTTATTGTCCCCCGAGGCACAAAATTCTACACGATAAATTTCTCAACTTCTTCTCCACATTGGGCCAGAAATTCATTGCTGCTGGCGACTACAACGCTAAACATACATATTGGGGCTCCAGACTTATTAGTCCTAGAGGTAATCAGCTATATAATACCGTAACTGCAAATAACTTTGATGTGGTATCGAGTGGTGAGCCTACCTATTGGCCAACCGACTTCAACAAGCTACCAGACCTTATTGACTTTGCTGTAATCAAAAACATCAAGCGCGATCAGGTACTAGTTAGTTCCTCCTATGATCTTTCGTCTGATCATTCACCTTCAATCCTCATTTTAAAATGTAACTCTGACGCCGCAGCTGCAAACTGGTTTTCCTATCCAAACAGAAACACAAATTGGTTAAAGTATAAAATGTATGTGAGCTCTCACCTATCACAGTGCATTCCCCTAAAAAATTCATCTGACATCCAAATAGCTGTCGACCGATTTACAGAAGTCTTGGATGCTGCAGCAAGAAATGCAACCCCAATCAAGCGGACAATTAAACGTGCTCCTTACAATACATCGACGGATATAGAGACCCTTATCAGAGAAAAAAGGAAGTTAAGAAGACAATGGCAAAACAGTCGTTCCCCAACCACTAAGGCCCAACTACAATTATGCCTGACAACTCTTCGCAACAAATTGAGACAGAACCACGAGTCTGCAATAGAAGGCTATCTAAACAGCCTAGATGCCACAAAAAACTCCAATTATAGCTTATGGAAGGCTGTACGGCATATGAAATGCCCTATAACCCAAGAATCTCCATTAAGACTGGAAAACCGCACTTGGGCGAAAAACACAGATGAAAAATTAAACGCTTTCGCGGGCCATCTTGAGAAAGTTTTCACGCCACATGATACACATACTTGTTCCTGTCGTCCAACCATTCCTGATAAGGTAAATCATCCATTAAAATTTAACATTACTCAAGTAAAATCTGCAATAGAAAAAGTGAATATTAGAAAATCTCCCGGACTTGACCGTATCACAGGGTCAATGATAAGAAACTTACCTTCGTCTGCTTCCAGAATCTTGCTGTTCATTTTTAACGCTATATTAAGAGTCGGATACTTCCCATCCTCATGGAAGAAGTCTATAATTGTTATGATTCCCAAGCCAGGAAAAGATGCTAGCCAGGTTGCGTCGTACAGACCGATAAGCTTATTATCAATCCTATCAAAGCTTTTCGAAAAAATATTCATTTTAAGTATAACTCCTCATCTAAATGAACACGACATCATCCCGGATCACCAGTTCGGATTCAGAGCGAAACATGGTACAATAGAGCAAGTGCATAGAATTGTCACCCTTATTAGATCGGCGTTTGAGAAAAAGCAATACTGCTCAGCCCTGTTTATAGACATTTCCCAAGCATTTGACAAAGTTTGGCATGATGGGCTACTCATCAAAATAACACGAATGCTTCCTCAAAACACTCACAAGCTTCTGGAGAGCTATCTAACAGGCAGAACATTCATAGTAAGGTCGCAAGATAAATACTCCCCCCTCAAGAAAATTACTGCTGGTGTTCCCCAAGGCAGCATATTAGGACCGCTTCTATATATAATATACACAGCGGATATGCCAACAAACCTGAGCACGCATACCTCTACATTTGCAGACGACACAGCATTTATTAGCGTTAACCATGACCCAAAAGTCGCATCGCAAAATCTGCAGTCCCACATCAATGAACTAGAGGCATGGCTAGAAAAATGGAGAATAAAGGTTAACCCGGCTAAATGTGCTCACTTAACTTTCACGCTCAGAAGACAAACGTGCCCAGCAGTAAAAATAAATAACATCACTGTTCCGGTAGAAAACCATGTAAAGTACTTGGGAGTTCATATAGATAGACGTTTGACCTGGTCTCGTCATATCGAAGCGAAAATAACGGCTATGAAACTTAAAGCAGCTCAACTACATTGGCTTCTCGGTAGAAACTCAAACTTGTCTTTAGACAACAAAGTTCTTCTATACAAGTCCATCATAAAACCAATATGGACATATGGCATCCAATTATGGGGTACTGCATGCGCATCTAACATCCAAAAACTGCAAAGAAGACAGTCTAGAATATTACGACAAATTGTCTGCGCCCCATGGTATATACGTAATGATATTATCCACAGAGATCTCAACGTCCCCACTATCCAGGAGGAAATTAAAAAATATTCAATAAGCTACATCGATAAACTAATGGTTCACCCTAACTACCTCGCTCGGGGTTTGCTTCAGTTCGAAGGTCACCAGAGGCTAAAAAGAACCGATACTTTGAGCCTTACTAGAAGACAGTCTTAAAAATTTGAATACAGCAGTTAGTGGTTACACAGGTAACAACTAATAAACAACAAGTAGAATTAAGATTTGAATACATATTGTAAATTTCGATAAGAAAGATTCAATAATAAAAATAAATTATTATTAAAAAAAAAAAAAAAAAAAAATTTTACAATAATTTTAAAGTTATACACATGTACTAACATACCTATCGTCACCAAAAAGACGAAATAACCCATCTGCAGTTTTTAAAAGTTTACAGGAGATGGATAAAACGTTATAAAATTGGAACTATTAACGATATTGAATCGAAAAGTACACCTTTTGATTAAAATAAAACCAGTTATATATATCGTTATGGCACTTAGATTTTTATACCCTTCACCTCAGGTGGAAAAGGGTATATATAAGTTTGTCATAACGTTTGTAATTTCCACAATATTGATTTTAGACCCCATAAAGTATATATATTCTGGGACCTTATGAGGAGAGAACTTGATTTAACCATGTCCGTCTGTCCGTCTGACCGTCTGTCCGTCTTACGTTTGATATGTGTTTTCCGGATAATCCAGTCATGATAGCGGCTAGGTTGTTTTACATTTATGTTACATACAGTCCACCATTTCTTGCTATTGAAATTCAGCCAGATCGGTCCAAAAATGACGTAGATATGAGCAAAAAACCACGACTACCTCTAAATTTTTCCAAAAATCCCTTGTTGTTGTTGTATTTTTTTAATTTCTGTATATCTTGAGAACGGCAAAAGCCAAAGTTTCCAAATTAGCTGCACACATTTAGGTTGCCAATACACACCATCCTACAAAATGTGGGCGGGATTGGAGAAGTGGGCGTGGTACCTCCCGTACAAAAAGAATTAAAAATTTTATTAAAACCTAAATTTAAGGGCTGCCATATGTCCTATGGATATGACTTATATATATGTTCTATATTTTAGTAGAACATATTTTATAAAAAGCTCGGGAAAATCGGTTTAGATACAAAAAAGTTATGACCAAAATTAAATTTTTTTTTTTAAATACCCAACTTTCGGGAACCATAGATCTCCCCGAGTCCAAGTTTTATAACCCAACTAACTGGCATTTAGAATAGAAGCAAATATTCTTATTCCAAAATCACAAAGCAAAAGCCTTGACACAAGATTTTCTTTAAAATTCTTTAAATTTTAATAAAAATGATATTTTGCCCTACAAGATTAATAATTGGATAATCAATATTTTCATATTAACTCTAGCCTTATCTAAAATAAAATAATCCCACGGAAAAGAAATAAAAAAAATAGAAATAGAAATCGATAATATTAGTTGGTACGTGTCTAAATAAATTCAAACCCGAAATTTCCTAACTAATAAAAAAAGAAACTGTTTTACCGTTGATGTTTAGAATTCTAATGGTCTGAGCTTAGTACCGATAAAACCAATGCTCAGCATTTCCGGAAAAGAACTATTCATCCCAATGGTAAAGCAGTGTAAGAAAACAGAAAGCACATAGAACATGCATGAAATCTAATGGTGGTTAACATAAATCAACATATGCATTTAAAAAGGAAACAAAGATAATTAAAATTCAAAAGGCGTTAAATCGGGATTTTTAAATGTGTGGGCCCTACGTTGGGGCCAGGACAGACGATAGAACATTTTTGTTAGATAGGCAAGAGCAAAGCTCGACAGTTAAGCGAAGATATTGAAACGCTTAATACCCCTCCCAACCATGACCATGTTGCGTAACGCACGGAAAGAAATTGCCCAACATGATCCCTAATACAACTCACCCTATTGCAGCACGTTCAGAAATCAGACTCAAAATGCTTTTAGAATGTCATTGTGATATTTAACACAAATTTATTAAATAAAAAACCCGAATTAATATTCATAATTAAATTTAAACTTCAACTTAATCGTATAAAGATATTAAGTATAAAATTATTACTAAAGATTTGTAACATTATTAATAGAAATGAAAATTAAAGATGGGCAATTATCAAAAAACCAAAATTTAACTCGTTGATTTAAATTAAATTTTTTTTTTTGTTTTTAAACAATAAGTTGTGCAATTAAAATTTTGAAACTAAGAATATTCAAATTCGAAAAAAAACGAGTTGTGCAATTAAAATTCTTCAAATTAAAAAAAAAAAAACAAAACCTTTGGATAAAATAAAGAAGAAAATAAAAGAAATAAAATATGTTTTTATTGGGACTCGATCCCGGAACACATGGCTCGACGAAGTAGCCTCTAACCGCTAGGCCAGATTAACATTGTTTAACATAGGCGCAATAAGCTATTTAAAATTATCACACATACTCAATCACTCGCGCTTTTGAATTTTATTATGTTGTTATTTTTATATATCTAACTTTTCTTTTAACAAGGACCCGTTATTTAAACTTTGATAATTGTATTTATTAATAAAAAAAATGCATTAAAATTAAAAATTTCTTTATACGTTTGGTATCATTATTTTCAATTTCGAAATCTTCAATTGTTTAAATAATTAAAAATGAGTTGCGTAATTAATATTTTTGAATTAAAATTGTTCGAATTCAAAAAAAAAACAAAAGAAGAAACATAAAAAACCGTTTTTTAAAACAAATAAACATGTCTTTATTGGGACTTGAACCCGGAACACATGGCTCGACGAAGTAGCCTCTAACCGCTAGGCCAGATTACCATTGTTTAACATAGGCGCAACAGGTTATTTCAAATTATCACACATACTTAATCACTCGCGCTTTTGAATTTTATTATGTTGTTATTTTCGGATATCTAACTTTTCTTTTAACAAGGACCGGTTATGTATACTTCGATAATTATGTATATATTTTTTTTTTTTATGTTTGGTATCAATCAATTGTTTAAATAATTGCTAGAAAAATCATATATTCTCTTTATTTTGTTTCGTTAACAGAAAATTTTAGGAAATTCAAAGTTAAATTAATACATGTTATTTTGCTAACAGCAGAATGTTATTAACATTTATTTAATTAACATTGTCCTTGAATACATGATTATTTCTGCAATTAATTGTAATATACCAATAACAAAATGTAAAATAAAGATATTGAGACTTACTTGAGTACGGGAATCCGGAAAGATCTTTCAGCGGCTCCTTGCTTGACAAAAAGTGGGGTTTTTTTTTTAAATTATTGATATACAATTAACATAAACAATTGATATATGTTTCTGGTAATCGAAATATACTTTAGGGATTTAATTGTTCTAAGAGTTAGTCTCTTTTAATGAATAATTAACATCTTTTTTTTTTATCGTTTTACGTTTCTTTTGTTTTCTTTTCTCACAAATTTTTTTTTTTTTTTTGTTTTGTTCTACCGTATTGACTCTTGTGATTTAGTTTTAATTGCACATTCTATCCTGACTTCAGCATTTTGATATTTGCCAGTATAATAAAATTAAAACAAAGATAATAATTAAAGAAAAAAACTAATAGTTTAAACTACAACTTTTGAATAAATTGAATCAAAATCTCAAGAAAATTCATATTCAAACATAATCGAAATGCTCTTTTGGAATCGGAATTTAATCAAGTTTAATTTTAACTTTAAACACTTTACTTTTCTGGATATAATTTCGACACAATTGGTTTTGTTTCACATAGATAACTTAACCTCAAATCTGGGTTGATAAAAACCCGTCCAGCAAATTTTTTTTTCCATATTTTTACACTTTGCAAATAAAAATTATAAACAATTTAGTTTTCTTTTCAGTTGTTGTGAAACTTAATACAATTTAGATTTTTTTTCAAGACTAATTTTAAACATTCTTACATCAGTTCCTTTAACTTTTCTTTAAAATAAATACATTATTTTTTTGACACAACGTGAGGATTTTTAAATTTTTTTTTCCCCAGAAATTTTAATACAACGTCACATTTTCTTAAAATTTTTCTTTTGTTTTTTTTCCTGTTTTTATTTTCCGATTTTAGTTTTTTTTCTCTGCTTTTTAATTTATCTAAAGACTTTCACTACACTTTTATTATATTATTTTATGACCCCTTAGTCAAGCTGAATTGCTGCATTGTTGCTCCTATACAAAATCTTGCTGGACGGGTTTTTCCAGAGGGTTTCCCGCAGCCCTCAGATAAAATCCAATTGGAGATAAAACAACCAATTTAATCATAAGCTAATACTGCAAATCTATGGCAAGAACGAAAATAAATTTTAAACGAAGGAAATTTAATAGGTGGTACATAAAAATCATTTTAAAGACTTTTTACCTTCTCTTTTATGTCACAAAATGTAGAATCCTTTTTTCCTTTTAAAATTAAAATTTGTCTCCAATAAAACGCTGTCAAAAGTTAGACTTAGGAGGACTCCTTTCTTTAAATCTTAAAGAACTTATTTTTTTTTTTTTTTTTTTTTTTTTTTTTTTTTGTCATTATTTTTATTGAATCTTCATATATTAAATATGAACTAACAATAATTAATCAAATCTTAACCTAATACGTTATTTTATCTCCTGCCAGTGCCAGACAAAATTTTCTTCATCACGGGTTATGTTCACTTTTATAGGTGTTTATCGCTCATCTAATTGGGTAAGTGCTGCAGTGTCTCTTCTTCTTAAGCGAGTGTGGCCGCCATGATTTAAAATATTTCGAGCTAGTGGATTTGGGTGTTGTTCAAGCCTTTTTAAATATTTTATTGCATATTTTGTAATCATAGATTTCACTAATGGCACATTGAGATCCTTATGAATGTTTGAGTTTTTAACATACCAGGGAGCGGCTGTGATTATTCGAAGAAGTTTATTTTGGCGCCTTTGAATTTTGTCGATATTAGAGGCCGAGGCAGTGCCCCATAGTTGAATACCGTAGCACCAGATAGGCTTTAAGATAGAGTTGTAAAGTAGAAGCTTGCAATCGAGACTAAGGACAGAATTTCTTCCAATAAGCCAATGAATTTGAATGGCTTTTAGTTTAATTTGAGTTAATTTTGCCTCTATATGGCATTTCCACGTTAACCGCCGATCCAGATGTATACCGAGATATTTAACATGCGAATGTTGAGGAATTATTTGATTATTGATTGTAATAGGGGGGCAAGATTCCCGGCGCAAAGTGAATGTTATATGTACACATTTTTGCTCATTGACCATTATCCTCCATTGTCTTAACCATATTTCTAGTTGAAATATATGATGCTGTAAGTAACGCGATGCTTCATAACGATTTTCGTGGACGCTTAGAAAAGCTGTATCGTCTGCAAATGTTGAAGTTTGTGTGTAGTTGCTTGTTGGCATGTCCGAAGTATAAATTAAGTATAATAGGGGGCCCAGGATGCTGCCTTGTGGGACTCCAGCGGCAATGGGCTGAGGTGAACTTAAGAAATTTCCTTCTTTAATAATAAATTGACGACCGAATAAGTAGCTTTCTAGCAGCTTGTGTGTGTTTGCTGGTAAATTTTGCTTCAATTTGTGTAATAAGCCTTCATGCCAGACTTTGTCAAAAGCTTGCGAAACATCGATGAAGAGTGCTGAGCAATATTTCTTTTCTTCAAATGCTTTTCTTATGACATTTACTATTCGATGAGTCTGCTCGATTGTGCTGTGTTTTCTTCTAAATCCGAACTGATGGTTTGGAATACATCTATTTTCACTTAAAATTGGTGTTAATTTTGAAACTAATAATTTCTCAAACAGCTTTGACATATTTGATAATAAGCTAATAGGTCTATAAGACTCAACTTTTGTATGATCTTTACCTGGCTTTGGTATCATGGTAACTAAGGAAACCTTCCATTTTTCAGGATAGTATTCAAGGCGTAAAATAGCATTAAAAATAAAAAGAATAATTTTCTTTGCTATGCGAGGTAGCTCCAAAAGCATTTTATTACTGATTTTATCAATACCAGGTGCCTTCTTAGTGTTTAAGTCACAAATAGCCTTTTCGATTTCTCTTATCTCAAATCTGAGGGGAATAGCTGCTCTAGCATCAGCAGGTGGTAACTCGACCGCAATATTGTGAGATATATTTGGTGTAAATACGTTTTTCAAATGATTTACAAACAGGTTTCCTTTTTCATTATCATTTCTTGCCCAACTACCATTCAAGTTTCTTAATGGTGGCTTAGATATAACTGGCCTTTTTAGATTTCTAGCTGCACGCCATAATGAGTAGTCAGATTGTGGAGTTGCATCAAGTTCCTTAAGATATTTTTCTAGAGAAGCCGTTTTCTGATTCTGTAGCAACTTTCTTAGCCTTTTTGTGCATTCTTTTAATAAAATCTTAAGTTGCGGGGATCTGTAAAGTTGCCACTCTCTTCGAACTCTCCTTTTTTCAGTCAAGAGCCGCTCGACATCTGAAGAACATATTTTATTATTTTTAAATTTTTTGGGGGTAACGCTGGAGTGTTGAACAGCTAGTTTAAGATAACTTTCAAAGTTAACAAGAGAGAGATCCACATTCTCCGGTGTACTAAGCGGAATATTTTCTGTGCAATGGGCACTGAGAAATTTTTTATATTTTAACCAATTTATTTGTGTGGCTGGCGTCGCTAAGTAACCTGACGGAAATACAATTCTATTTGGGTTCGATATAGTAACAATTGTAGGTGTGTGGTCGGATGATAATTCTAAGGAAGCTTCAACATGAATCGTTTCTGTGGGGATGTTTTTAACCACGCCAAAGTCGATAACATCTGGAATTTTTTGCTGATCAGTAGGCCAATATGTTGGTTGCCCGCTCGCGACCACATTTAAACCCATTTTAGAGATTGTGTTAAACAAAACACGACCTTTTGGTGTTATAAGTCGTGACCCCCAGAAGGTATGTTTAGCGTTATAATCGCCAGCGGCCAGAAAACAGGGTCCTAATGATTTATAATATTTATAATATTGGCCTTCTGATATGGAAAATCTAGGTGGAGAGTATAAAGAAGAAATTACTATGTTTCGATTTAGCTCCTCAACACAAATAGTCGTTGCTTGCAGATAGTCTTCACGGTGATCACACATAATGTAGTGTTTGACTCGAGTTTTTATTAAGATGGCAGAACCTCCACAAGCTCTATCTCGAGGGTCCTTGGTATCATATAGTATATAACCATTGATTTTAAACGTATTTCTTGAGGTCAAATGAGTTTCAGAAATCATCATGACATCAATTTGTTTATTTTTAAGAAAGTATTCTAATTCATTTTTATGTTGGCGGATGCCGTTTGCGTTCCAAAAACAAATTTTTAAACAGTTCATGATTTGTTAAGTACAGCTTGCAATAACATCGATTGCATTCTAAGCATTTCCTGCATCATATTACCCATTGTGTTCGTAAAATTATTTACTGTTTGCACTAATGTTTCTATGGTTATTTCTAAACGACTTAAATTAGAAACCGGAGTTTCATCATTACTTGGCGAGGCACCTTGCATTGGCTGATGGTTTGATTTTAGGACGTTAGCGTAAGAGGTTCTGTTATTACTAGGCTGGGGGGCTTGAATTGCATTTGTGTTTACCTGATTTGCAACCTGCATTTGAGGGGTATTTGTTTTCGGTCCAACCGTCTGCTTGACAATATTATATACTGGGCATCCTCTATAATTGGCAGTGTGATTACCGCCACAGTTGCTACATTTTTTTACGTTGGGGTCGGTTTTAGACTTATCGCAAGAAACTGTACCGTGTAGTTCACCACATACTACGCAGACAGGGGGTAAGTAGCAGTATGCCTTGGTATGGCCAAATTCTTGGCAGTTTAAGCACTGAACAGGTCCATTTTTTTTGTGCGGCTCTTCTATAGTTATTCTTCTGTAGAGAATATATTTTAAATTGTAAATAGGATGTGTTTCGTTTTTTTTAAGTTTTACGTCGCCGGGTTCAAACTCCACTCGAAAAAGTGGTTGGGGAATTTTTTCTCTATTTTTAATATTTACTACATGTTTTACCTTGAAGCCTTTTTCTTCTAGGAATGTTTTAACCTCTTCTGGGTCCACACATGAGTCAATACCCTTAATCACTACCTGTAGACCTTTACTGCTTTTCAGTTGGTAGGTATAAAAGTTTTTTTTAAGCGTTTCGAAGTTGTTTACTATTTTGCGAAAATCATTCTCATTATTGACTTGTATTTTTGTCTCGTTTATACTTCCGCGCTTTATAGCCGCTACGTAAAACGAATTTTCACCTATCACCGATATCAAACTCTTTATGAGCTCATTTGAATTTTGCTCCCTTAGATATATCGGGGGAGGCTTGGATGGTTTAATGACGTTTGGTGCTTCAGAGGATTCATCCTCCAGAATTGCAAAACGATTTTGAGTATTTATTTTATCAAAAGATGGTACTTTTGAGGCCGAAGCAACTGCTGCAGAGGTAGGGCTGCGTCCCCGTTTAAGCACTGTTATGTACCTGTCCATACCAACTTGTACTGTAGGCTTTTGACAACTTTTTACAGGGGGGTTTTCCATTGCATTTGTGTTTGAGTTCATGGTATCATTTCCCACTAAATTTGTTTTTGACGTCACGGCAATACTTGCTGGCCTGGCAACACTTGTCACCAAATCATGTTGTAGTTTTTTTAATGAGTTACTATCCACCGTTTGTGTAAATACCGAGGGTGAGAGGGAACGTGTTCGAGTAATTGGCTTAGCCGTTAGGTAGTTAATATTGTTTTGTTTTGTTTTATTTATTTCTGCATTATTTTCATTTGCATTCACTAAAACGTAAACGTTTCTTTCATTTTGTCTTAGTGTTGTTTCACTGTTTGTACTCATGCAAAGAGTTGTTTTTGTTTTTCACCGTTTTGCTTTGCTTTTATATTTTTATTATTTATTGTATTTTACAACAACAAAAGAAAAAACCAGAATTTAAATGTTTTGTTCAGAATATGTATACACATGTATGAACATTCATACGTACATACATATATATTTTTACTGTTTTATTTTATTTTATCGTTTTAAATTGTTCACTATTATGTTAAGTAATTTAAATAACAAAATATATTATTTTTTTTTTGTTTTTTAAGCGTCCATTCGCTGCTTATATTTATGTATTACAAAATCAAATGTGATTAATTAATAGTTCAAATCGTATGCGGGGCTAAAAATACACGTCTGTATCACAACAAAGCACAAACTTATTTTTAATAAAAAAAATTTTGCTTTTACGTCCCGTCGAAAGTAGTCTTTGTGAATTTTTTTTTACAAAATGAAAAGATGGTTACAGAGAAAATTCTGCTTTTATACCTATTGAATCCTGGAAGTAATGCGCTAATTCAGCGTGCCATTTTTCTTTTAGTACACTTTATTAATATCCATAAATTCCCCCCTCCTTTCTATTCATCGACTGAACTTAAAGCGTACTTTAATTTTAAAACGCATAAACACTGCATTATCATTATTAAACCTGCACTTTTAAAATAAGCTATATGCCACTAATGCCACAGAAACTCGTAAGTATGTATCATGAAATATTGTTCACCAAAAAAATTATTAATATAAAATTTTAAATAAATTCTGTTGATTAGGGAAAAAGAGGTGCCTGCAAATATCTGAAGAAATCTACAAGGAAAAAAAACTTACAACTTATGCAAAGCTGAAGAAAATTCCAAAAACGTTATTTTACAATAATTTTAAAGTTATACACATGTACTAACATACCTATCGTCACCAAAAAGGCGAAATAACCCATCTGCAGTTTTTAAAAGTTTACAGGAGATGGATACAACGTTATAAAATTGGAACTATTAACGATATTGAATCGAAAAGTACACCTTTTGATTAAAATAAAACCAGTTATATATATCGTTATGGCACTTAGATTTTTATACCCTTCACCTCAGGTGGAAAAGGGTATATATAAGTTTGTCATAACGTTTGTAATTTCCACAATATTGATTTTAGACCCCATAAAGTATATATATTCTGGGACCTTATGAGGAGAGAACTTGATTTAACCATGTCCGTCTGACCGTCTGTCCGTCTTACGTTTGATATGTGTTTTCCGGATAATCCAGTCATGATATCGGCTAGGTTGTTTTACATTTATGTTACATACAGTCCACCATTTCTTGCTATTGAAATTCAGCCAGATCGGTCCAAAAATGACGTAGATATGAGCAAAAAACCACGACTACCTCTAAATTTTTCCAAAAATCCCTTGTTGTTGTATTTTTTTAATTTCTGTATATCTTGAGAACGGCAAGAGCCAAAGTTTCCAAATTAGCTACACACATTTAGGTTGCCAATACACACATCCTACAAAATGTGGGCGGGATTGGAGAAGTGGGCGTGGTACCTCCCGTACAAAAAAAATTAAAAATTTTATAAAAACCTAAATTTAAGGGCTGCCATATGTCCTATGGATATGACTTATATATCAAAATATCGGAAATTTTTAGTAGAACATATTTTATAAAAAGCTCGGGAAAATCGGTTCAGATACAAAAAAGTTATGACCAAAATTTTTTTTAAATACCCAACTTTCGGGAACCATAGATCTCCCCGAGTCCAAGTTTTATAACCCAACTAACTGGCAAATTTCTTCCTAAACACGTCGGTATATAAATCTGTCAAATCGGTTGAAAAATGGCTGAGTTATAATCAAAATACTGAAATCCCAAAAATTACTCTTTTTACCAGTTTTCGCTTTTTAAATTTAATTTATAATGAAGTTTGTGGTATTGCAAATATGTATGTATATGTAAAAATTATTTAGTTTTTGTCTAGTTGCTCTGTATTCTGCTCGCACAATGGTGAAGGGTATATAAGATTCGGCACAGCCGAATATAGCACTCTTACTTGTTTTTTTTAAATTGTAAAAATCTGGAACCAAATAACCTATCTGCAGTACTAACGAGTATAAATAAATAAAAATTTCCTTATACACATGAATAATATATACATTAAATAATTACAGTAGTAGTTCCCCTACTGATTTAAGCAAAACAAGTACTTAATGTTTGTTTAAATTACACTATGCAACAAAATTAAACTTTTATCGTGATTTTTGATGGTTTATTTTATTACCTGTTCAAAACTCTGCACACATAAGCGTTATGATATATGAAATAAAATTCCATAAAAAAACTCAATTTTGAAATTTTGTTTGCAGATAGGTTAGGTCTTTAAGATGATCATATACATATACACATACATATTCATATGCATATACATATACGTATAAATATACATATACATATCCAATCTTATTTATACTAACCATTTTTAACATAATTTAAATTGAATAAAACTAAATCTATAAGAAATATAACAATTCGTAATAGAAATTTTGTTAAATGAGCGCATAAGTAGATTCGTAATTTTCGTTGAAAAAAAACTATGTAAAAAAAATTTCGAATTATTTTAAAAATCAGATTTAATAAAAAAAATTAACAAGGCTACAAGCGCCCTACAGTACATGGGTATTTAATAATTTCATTAAATTTATATTTATTTTGCTAAGCTCGAGGATTATTTTTTTAAAAATTATTTATTTTCTTTAATCCGATAACAATTTAAAATTTTTATGTTTCCCTGGAGAAGTAACACAAAGGCATGAGAAAATATCATTTTAAACAAAAAATAAAATAAATATTGTTACAAAAGCAAAAAGAAACCAAGCTTAATAAAATAAACCTACATCCTTTTTTAAAATAGATATATACATATTTACGAAAACCGAGATCAAAATGGAAAATTTTTAAATTAAATCAGCTTTGATAACAGTATTATAAATATTCTGGGTTTTTATTGAATTGATAGTGACAACGTTGTTTTATATTTATATCGTATGTAGTCCGAAATAGTATATTATTGAAATTTAACTATATCGGTTTACAAATGGCTGAGATGTAAATCTTTAATTTACCTATTCCTATAATCTTTTTCTTTTTTACCTGAAATAGACTTAGTAGAATACCTGGTAGTTAAAATTAAAAAAATCGGTTCATAAATAAACGGGTTAAAGACCCAGTAAAATCTTCGCCTTCAAAATAATACGTTTACACGTTGGCTGCCACGTCGAACGTTTTCATGCGACACCCAGATGTTACCCAGACACCACGTCGCACATTTTCGTGCGACACCCAGATGTTACCCTGAGGCCACGTCGCACACTTTCGTGCGACACCTAAATGTTATCCTTAGGCCACGTCGCACATTTTCGTACATTTTAATATGGAATTTTACATGGAATTTAGATTCTCTGGCCTGTGGTGAACATTTTGGTATATTTCCCATGGCCGCTGTGTATTTTTAATAGTATTTTTTTAGATAATAAAAAAGTTGGCAATTTTAATTTGTATTTTTATTAATTCTTTTAAAAATCAATTCATTTATGAGCAAAAAAATGTATAACAATATACATATATGTAGGTAAATTCAAATGGAGATCTGTAGAAAAACGATACACTTAAAATTAGAAATTCAATTTGGAGATCAGTAGAAAAACCATAAACTTAAAATTAAAAAATCAATTTGTTAATGGAGTGCAAAAATAGTGATATTAAAATGTAAATTTATCAAAATTAATGCTTCTTCTTCTTCTTCTTAGTGCCTAAAAATAAGTTTTGACTACTCTCGATTTTTTTTGGTCCCTAATTTGCAGCTATAACGGTTTTTTTGTGCCGCACATTTTCGTGCAACGTGGCCCCACAACATGTTTTATGTTCTCCCAGACCATGTCGCACGTAAATGTGTGACATAAAAAAACCATTATATTATATAGGGACTTAGAAACAAAAAATAACAAAAATAAGTTTTTGACCTCAGGTGACCAAAATGGTTTAATGACATTGCTACTGAACGATCAAAATTCTAAAAAGGCTTTGGCAGCCAACGTGTTAAGTAATCAGAAACACATAAAAGCACTACATACAATTCTACGTAAAAACTAATGAATTTTACAAGGGTTGTGCCAAAATGAACAAATTAAAAAAAGAAGCTAGCTTTCCCTCAACAATAAATTTCAGTGTATTTATCAAATATGGAAAATTGTGAATTTAACACGTCATAAAAAAATCTTAATAATAAATTTTGTATTCCCGTAAATAACTTTGATCAAAACTAAGTAATTTTTTTATCTAAATACATCCAGAAAAAAGTAGGTATCGAAGTTCTTATGGAAGAAAGCTACTAAATAACGAGTGAAAGAAGCTATCCATTTTGAAAAAGTTTTTACTGAGAGACAAACAAATTTCTTTCATGCCGGAATAATGGTTTTGGCACAAAAGTGTACATATAAGATAAGAATATCAAATATCAATCATATTTTGTATATGTATATAAGAAGTATTTAATCTTCAAAATAAGTGCTGGTTCACACAGGTCAAGTTTGACTCTTCAAGTCTTGAGCTTTTAGGAGAGAGGGGTAAAGAGAATGGAAAGGGGTACATATTTGACCGTACCAGTCAGTTTTGTATTTTTCTTTTCTTTTTTCATCCGTAATATAATGAAAAGCTACAAAGTTGAAGGAAAAGAAAACAAAAATTAATTTTGTGCGTGAACGTGAACGCAAGTTCAAAAGAAAATTTAAATAAAACTGTTCAAGTAAACTTGACCTGTGTGAACCTGCACTAAGCCAAGTCGGTCCATTACTTTCTCTCGAAATTTTGCTTTTGCTGATACATTTTTTAGGGAAGAGACAAACAATTTCGAGGACAATTTTCACAATAGGGATAAATTAATCCAAATTTTAAATATTTTTAATTAGGCTTAAGTTCATGAAATTTAATTTTTATTAAATTATTTTTATGAAGAAAGGAATTTTACAACTTGAAAATTACTTAAAATTGTTATTGATAATCTTTCATTCTTGACGTGGCTCGGGCTCGAACCCTGGCCGGCAGGTTACCATGACATGTTTCGATCGCAACCACTCGATCTCCTCAGATGGATTTGCCGTCTTACACTCGCAGCCATCGACGACTGCTGACGTCACTAGTCAAACATCAATCCTTAAACCAAATTGTATTTTAACATTTCGTAGGTCGAAATTTGCTTTCCTGTGTGATTATCCATTTTAATTGATTTTACATGTTTTTTCCTTTACTTCTGTTTTTTTCGTACTTTCGTCAAGAATTTTTCTTGAAGTCCAAGTAAATTTTTTGTTTTTTCACTTTGTCTTTCTCTTTTCTGTTGACCTTTTTCAGCACAACTTGAAGGACAAATGTACAAATAGAGCTCGTGCTTTAGCTTTAACAATAATTAGTATTGTGGTTATTTTGTTGAACTATTTATGGTTTTTAATCCAAATTTTAAATATTTTTAATTAGGCTTAAGTTTATGAAATTTAATTTTTATTAAATTATTTTTATGAAGAAAGGAATTTTACAACTTGAAAATTAATTAAAATTGTTATTGATAATCTTTCATTCTTGACGTGGCTCGGGCTCGAACCCTGGCCGGCAGGTTACCATGACATGTTTCGATCGCAACCACTCGATCTCCTCAGATGGATTTGTCGTCTTACACTCGCAGCCATCGACGACTGCTGACGTCACTAGTCAAACATCAATCCTTAAACCAAATTGTATTTTAACATTTGGTAGATCGAAATTTGCTTTCCTGAATGATTATCCATTTTAATTGATTTTACATGTTTTTTCCTTTACTTCTGTTTTTTCGTACTTTCGTCAAGAATTTTTCTTGAAGTCCAAGTACATTTTTTGTTTTTTCACTTTGTCTTTCTCTTTTCTGTTCTGTTAAATATAAAAATTTAACCCTTGTTTCTAAAGATATCTTTTTTTCTAATAAACAAACATATAAAAATATTTACAATTATCTTATTTCGAAGACTAATGGGCTTATAGTGTAAAACGCAACGCCAACAATTTCATTAAAAGCAAACACAAAATCAAAAATATTTTATAAATTTATTGTTGCTTTCTACAGACATTCATATTATTTTTTTTTCAATTTTCAACGCCACAAAATAGAAGTGTTTGAAATTTAAAAATTTAAGATGAATTTCTATAGAAAGTAACAACAAAATTATAAAATATTTTTGATTTTGTTTTTGCTTTCGTCACTTTTTTAGAAAAAATCATCAAAACGTCACTTTGTAAATATCGGAACAAAAAATCGTCAAGATGACGATAACTCGTCAAATCTGGCAGCCCTGTTTTTATTATATATATTTCTTTTGTTGACGTTTCGCTTTTATTTGACACTTAATTACTGGAAATATTCCAGTATAAACAGAATTTGTTGTGTCTGTTTTCGCATTCAAATACAGAAACACCTTTATCTCATAAATCGAGAAATAATGGAATTTTTTGTTTCACACTTCATGTAAGAAATTTTACGATGCGAGAAATACAGAAACGAGCTACTGGTCTTAAAAAACAACATTTCTTTGGATTCAGTTTTAAATTGTATCGTTGAAGTCTGTCTAAAACTTTGACAAGATTTTGATTGTGATGGTTCAAACTAAATCCGTATACAATTATGTCATCGACATAGAGAAAAGCTTCTGAATCAAGTCCTGAAAGTGCTATTGTAAGCATTCTCTGAAAACTGTTTGATGAAATTTTAAGTCCAAATGGTAGTCTTTTAAATTGATAGTGTCCCTGTTGTGTAGAAAAAGCTGTAATTGATCTTGAGTCTTTTTCCAATTGAATTTGGTGAAATGAGCTAGTCATATCAAGAGTCGAAAACCATTTAGCTCTTCCTAGTTTGTCCAAAATATCCTCTAATCTAGTTAGTGGAAAATTGGTATTAACTATTTTGTCATTTAACTTTCTAAAGTCCACTACAAGTCTCCATTTTCGTTTGTCTTCCGTATTCTTTTTTGGTACTAAAAGAAGTGGAGCATTGTAGGGGCTAACCGATGGTTCTATTATATCGTCATTTTACATACTTTGTACTTGTTCATTTATTATGTCCGAGTGTGTGTGGGGTAGTCTGTAGTTTTTTATATACACCGGAGTTTTATCTGAAGTTGTAATGTTTTGTTTATAAAAATTGTTTACAGTCAATTTTTCATTCTCTAAATGAAATACATTTTGATATTTTTTGAATATGTTTATTAATTCTGATTTTGCATATTCATCAGTTTTATTTAATTGCAAGTCATTTAGAATTTGTTGAAAACGTTCGTCATTGTTTACATTTGTGTAATGCTATGTTCACATTTGGGTTTTTAAACGCGTTTAAGCAAAATGTTGATTTAGCTAATCAAAGCCGTTCACACTACATTTGAGATGATTAATGGCGATTTCTTTTCTGAGAAAAATGTTGCATTAATGTTACATGTTCTACATTTTTGTGTTCGTTTGTACAAAAAATACAACTGTGGGAAAAATTTTCAAGTTCTTTTGTGAATATGTTAATGAAAAACGTGCAAAACATGTTGCATATTTACTAAAGGTGTTCATACTGCCCTGTTATACAACTTTGGTACTTACTACTTTCTTTGTAGAACAAATGCTTTATTTTGTTTGTCATAATTCATAACGCTCATAACTTTGTAAACAATTTGTTTTAGAACAAAATATAAAAATATTTACACATTAAAATCAAAAAAAGTCTATTTATATTATAAACGTTTTAATTTTTATACGCCATTAGTGATGTTAATATTTGTTTCCAACCCGTAATAGCGTGCAGAAACCGCTTAAATAGCTTTAAAAATCGCTCATTAAGTACATTAATGATGAAAGTGTAATATGTAGTTGTAAATAAAAGTACTAATTGTGTTCTATTGAAATTGCACAACATGTAACACTTCGAGTGATTATAGGTAACATTAGAAAATGTAACATGTATATACTGTAACATATTTTTCTCAGAAAAGAAATCGCCATAAGATGACAGATGATTAAGAAAAAACACACACACAAACACACAAAAAAACAACAAACAAATTTAAATTTCTTTAAAGTATTAAAAATGGATAAAAACACTTTTATAAAGTTATCAGAAGATTATTTTAATCAATTTAATGATGAGATTGTGAAAATTTATGAATTATTTAAGGAAAAAAAAAATAAAAACATTAAGCAGACATCTTGGCCGGTTGTACACGATCATGAGCGATTCTACATTATTAGGGTATGTTCAGTGGATTCTATGTGGTTTATGAAGTGATTTCGTTGTAATCATGTCGATTTGAAGTGATTAACAAATCACTTCAATGTATGGGTAATCATCTCGATTTTGAAGTGTTTAGAGCTTAATCACGTTCGAGCTGCTTAAACGCGTTTAAGAACCCAAGTGTGAGCATAGTATAACCTAATATGTCATAATTCTTAAGTGGGTCAGTGTGCAGTTTAATGCGCTGTAAAATTTGTGTCTAATTTGTTGTGTTTAAAATTTTAATATGCGTCATTCCGTTTTTTGGTGCTATTGAATTACTTAAAAAATACAGCTTTTTAATTCATTATTAAGTATTACGCAATCTTCAGTGAGGTTTAATTTTAATGGTTGTATTATTTCTGTTCGTGGGGGTATAGTAATTTTTAATGTGTCGAATGCTTTTGACTGCATAGACAGAATTATGGTTTCATTGTTGGTAAACAAAGAAATTGTAAATGTCTCAATCTATTTTACATAAGTATTTTCTTAAAAAGTCTCTTCCAATTATTCCGTCCGTCTCTATTGGAAAATTGTCATCTACTAGATGAAATTTGAATCTGCATGTTTGGTCTGCTAGGGAAAATTCAAGTTCACTTGTTCCTAACGAATGTATTTCTTCTTTAGTGATGCCTGTTAATTTGCATCTGCTCTCTACATTTAGTGGTTCATCATCAAAAATTGTTTAAGTTCGACATAATGATATGTCGGCACCTGTGTCGACAAGAAATGTTAAATTTTCATTTTTATATTTAGCGATTATGCACTTTGTGTTATTATTAGAAACTTTAAATACTCTTAATTTTGGCTGTCCGGAATATCCCTGTATTCCGAGCCTTCCTCGTTTCCCTCGTCTTGTACTATATGTACATTACGTCTGTTGTTGTTGGTTCTATTGGAATTGTTATTTCTATTGTTATTGTTGTCATTCCTGTAGTTTCCATTATTGCTTCTAGATGTATTACGGTTGTAATTGTTGTTTGCAGACGAATTTGTGCTGTTTCTGTTATTGTTGGAATTGTAGTTGTTTGTTCTACTGTTTTGGAAATTATTGTTATTCCTAGTGTAGTTGTCAAAATGTCTGTTGTTTCTTTTATTGTTTGAGTTGTAGTCGTTAGTACTACGGTTTGGGAAATTATAGTTGTTCCTGTTATTAATGTTATTCCTAGTGTAGTGAAAATTGCTATTGTTGTGCCTGGTATCATTATTATTACGATGTTGTTTTTGTATATACTGTACTGAGTTAGTAGTAATTTTATTTTCATATTCTAGTTCTAGCGCAAGTTCTACCGCGTCTTGTAAAGTTTTTGGAAGAGCTGCAAAAATTGCCGTCTTTAAATTATCATTAATTCCTCTCTTAAATGAATCTAGAGCAAGCTTTGAGTTCAATCTGATAGTGACTTTTTTCTCCGCTTCTGTGGCGTCACTACTAAGTTCTTCTATTCCTAACCTGTTCAGTTTGTCTATTACTGTTAATATTCCTTCCCTGAATGCATTGACAGACGTTTTCCCACGGTAAATATTGCTTAGTTTGGACTGTTATTCTGGAATGGTCTTTGTACTTTTGTACCTTTGTTGTAATTGTGTTTTTAAAGTATTGAAGTTTTCGGGTTTCGCATAACTACCTATCGCTGTTCTTACCCCTGAGGTTTATTTGGCGTGGTAGACATATTGAAGGAAATCTTATTTTGCTGTTTCAGCAAGAGTTTTCTCAATGAGTTCTGCTGTTACTAAGACACTTTCCAGTTCTTCAAAGTTTCCAGCAAAAAGTGGGAGTGCTTTAGACACTGTTATTTCTGATGGTTCTGTCTCTAATGGGGTTTTAATGCCTTTGATTAAGTATTCTTTGATTTTCTTATTTATATTGCTAAATTCTAATCTGAGCACAGCTATTTTCTTTTCGTCTTTTTCTTCTAGTTTTTCTTACTCAAATTCTTCTGTTATAATTTTATATCCTCTAGCCTAAGATTTATTGTTTTTTCCGAATATGTCCTTCCTGGACTTTTCTTTAAATTCTTTAATATGTCTTTAAGTTTTGTTAGACTTTCTTCCATTAATACATAATTTGTTATTTATTAAAAAAAAAAATTTATACCTCAGTTTCACATGGTTTTAATTTTAGTTTTACAATTCTATCTTATATAAGTATATATTTTAAATCATTAATAATGTTGGTTACAATTATCTTAATTGTATTTCTGAATAGTGTTAAATTTTATAATTTTTATATATTTATATTTTTATATTTTAAAATATAATTTTTTGAAGTATCTACTAATTCTATATGCTGCGTACAGCATTAATATAGTTTTAACATATTCTGGCACTAACTCTTCTGTATTTTGTGCATTTACATTGCTCATAATATTTTCTTGTATTTCTACATTATTTTTCGGTTTGTCCATTGTAGGATTCAAAAACCAAAGACTTGTATAAAAGTCCATTAATATTTATTGTTGGTGACATAAAGGAAAGGTTAGGTTAGGTTAGGTTAGGTTCCATTGGCAGCCGTGATCAAGCACAGCTCACGTGGGTCCATTAATTAGTTCCCGTTGTGTTACCATGTCACACCGTCTCCCATGGGTCCTATGTTGTCTGGCTGCTAGTGCTCCCACGCAGCCATCCGGTCGATTCAGTAAAGGAGTGGATCCTGTTTACATCAACATCAGAGAGACAAGTTTTGTCCCCAAGGGCTCTTCGACCAAACATTTTGAGTCTTAGATCTCCGAATGCCGGGCAATTACAGAGAAGATGTTCCGTTGACTCTTCCTCCTCCTCCTCGCCGCAACTTCTACATAAGTCATTGTAAGGGAGCCCCAGCCTCTGGGCGTGCCTCCCAATAGGCCAATGGCCGGTTATAACCGCAATCAGGTTTCTAAGATGATGTCTGGACAGCTGTAATGCTCGCCGTGTCCTTTTTTCATCTATGATGGGCCAGATTTTCTTGGTTTTCCCACAGGTAGTTTCAACGAGCCACCTCTGACTGGCGATGATATGAAACTTGTGCGCAATGAGTTGCTTACTCCTTGGGAGTGAAACACCTACATTATATGTCGAGCCGTCTCGATTCAAGGTGGTACCTGCATACGCCAACGAATCCGCCATGCAGTTCCCCGGTATGTCCCTGTGTCCGGGGACCCAATTAAGGGTGACCAGTGAATGTCTCGCTATCTCCTCTAGAGACATCCGGCATTCTCGGACAATTCTCGATGTGATGAACACATTCTCCAGGGATCTTATGGCCGCCTTGCTATCGGTAATAATGTGAATATCCCTTCCAGATATATCACCGTACCGGTTGCGTCTCGCGGCTGTGTAGATGGCCATTATCTCGGCCTGGATGACACTGCAGTGGTCCGGCAGCCTTATAGGAATGCTCCAGTTTAGCTGCTCGGAGTATATGCCAGAACCGACACCACACAGTGTTTTAGACCCGTCCGTGAAAATTTGAATCGCGTTCGCGGGAATTTGTAGGTCATCATAGTGAACCACATTATCCAAAATGCTTACCGTGAAGCCAGGATCAAAGATTGTCTCGGGTGTGACATAATCAACATCCATATTCCAATTAATTTCGTTCAGAATATTAGCATGTCCGATATTGTAATCCCTCCATGCTCCGGTGGCCCTTAGTCTTACCGCCGCGTTCGCAGCTAAACTTTTCGCCAAAATGTCTGGTGATAACCAGTTTAAAATCGTAAACAGTGCCTGCCTTAGAGGGGGTTGTTCTAATGGCACCTGTTACCGCTATCGCCACCATTCTCATTGTACGTTCAAACCTATTTTGATGACTCTTCACCTCGAGTGCCGGCCACCAAACAGCTGCCCCGTAGAATAGAATGGGTTTAATGACACATTCGTATAGCCAATATACATTTCTCGGTTTAATTCCCCAGTTTAGGCCAATGGCCCCTTTGCAGTAATACAATGCAGTTGCCGCCTTATTAGTCCTGGAAATGGTATTCATCCTCCAGTTCAGTTTGCTGTCCAATATTAGCCCAAGATACTTGGCGCTGTCAGACAGTTCCAGCGAAATCCCCTTTATCCTAGGGGTATCAAATTTGGGAATTTTGTATCTCCTTGTGAAAAGTACCAGTTCCGTTTTGGAAGGATTTACATCCAGTCCACTTCCCTGGCACCATTTTGTTAGGACGTCCAATGCGGACTCCATTAGTTCAGACAATAGTCTGGGATCTTTACCCAGAGCCACAACTGCAACGTCATCCGCATAAGCAACCGTTCTGCAGCACGTCCTTTCCATGGCCCTGAGTAGGGTATTCATATTCAGATTCCAAAGTAATGGTGAGAGTACACCGCCTTGCGGGGTGCCCCTAGTCGCAACCTTGGAGATGTTCGAGGCGCCCAAGTTGGATTCAATACGCCTGAAGTGCAGGATACTGCTGACAAATTGAATAATCGCCGGGTCGATTTCCAAATGCGTTAATAACCGATTCAGGTTCAACGTTGTTGAAAGCGCCCTCAATATCTAGGAATGCAACTAAGGCAAATTCCTTGTAGTGCAGGGATCTCTCTATGTGGCCCACCAATGAGTGAAGCGCAGTTTCCGTGGACCTTCCCTTCGTGTAGGCGTGTTGAGCCAGTGACAAAGAATTGTGTCCAAACGATGATCTAATATGACTATCCAAAATCCTCTCCAGTGTTTTCAGTAGAAAGGAGGATAGACTAATTGGTCTAAAGTCCTTAGCCATAGTCTGAGATGTCTTCCCACTCTTGGGGATGAAGACGATCTTATATGTTGTCCAAGTTGATGGGACATATGAGAGACTCAGGCAGGCTCTAAAAATTGCCAAGAGCCATGGCATCAATATTCCCAGGTTCTTTTGTAGATCCGCTGGGATAATGCCATCCGGACCTGGAGATTTAAAGGGATGGAAGCTTTTGACCGCCCATTCCACACGATGGCGAGTTATCGGAATATTAGATATATCCCGAGTGCCAGTAAATGTTACCTCCCTAGGCACATCATCAGTGCAACCTGGGAAGTGTGTATTCATCAGGACTTCAAGGGAGTCCCGACTGTTTGTGGTCCAGGATCCGTCCATCTTCCGTATATACGATGGAATAGCTGGTTTAGAGGATAAAATCTTACGTAGCCGACTTGTCTCCGAGGAGTTTTCCACGTCGCTGCAGAAATTCCTCCTTGACTGTCTTTTGGCCTTCCTTATAAGATTTTTCAATCCATTTACTGAGGACTTGTAACTGTTCCAAACACCATTACGTTTTGCCTCATTAAAGAGTTTCCTGCTTTCTTTGCGTTTTTCAGCAATCTCCGCATTCCACCATATGGGCTTAGCTTTGCCCTTCCTGTCGATTCTTTTACAGGATTCGTTCGTTGCCTCAATTAAGACACCAGTCAAAGACTCCACTGCGGAGTCGAGCATGGACACACTGTCTATGAGGACCGGGTTCATAGGCAGCTTGTCCTCGAGTACACTCGCATAGATAGACCAGTTGGTCCTTCTTCTATTCGTGTAGGGTTTAGCTGAATCAACTCTAAAGGAGAAATTGAAATCAATATACATGTGATCAGAGAAGGAACAGTCCTTTGACACTTTCCAATCGCTAATCATATCCGCGAACTTATCACTAATAAGCGTAACATCAAGAACCTCCCTTCTGTTAGTTACAATAAAGGTGGGCTCACTACCCCTATTAGCTACTGTTAGTTCATTTTCTACTATGAAGTCCAAAGGCGACTCACCTCGTGGATTGACATCCGAGCTTCCCCAGATGGTATGATGTGCATTAGCATCAGCACATATTATTAGGGGTTGTTGCGCCTGCTGGCATACGACATCGCCTTCCTGGTTGTGGAGTTTGGTGGATTAGCACCCTGATCGTGTGCCATGTAGCAGCTCATAAACCAAACTGTTCTGGTTCTGCATTCTACTGCGACAGTGCAGGTGTCCTTATCGCTAAAATCAGAAAGAATGAAAGCTTTAAGGATGTTTTTGACCATAACGCAAGCCCTGGTCTTACCTTGATCGGCTGCGTACAGAGTACTATAGCCGTCTAAACAATGGTTCTTGGATACATATAAGCTCCTCCGTGCCTGAAGCCAATCGGAGGAGAAGGGCAGCTGACGCCGCTTTAGAGTGATGAAGGTTGATTTGTGTAACCTTCATCATAGTTCATCGCTATGGACGACTGTGACGTTGGCATCCTCTGGGTCGTCGTCGGATTCCAGAAGGATATCCTCATCGTCCGCCACTTCCATCTTGCCAAAGAAGTCACCCACAAGTCCACTGACCGATTGAGTGTCTTCATTGACCGATGACGTAGCGGAATCGTCTTCCATATGCTCCGTTGATGCTGTTGCTGTTGTGGTAGTCACCGGAGCTTGAGGCTTCCCTTTGTCATCACCTTTGTAGACTCGGAGGAAGATAGTTCCAAATCCATAGAATATCTTCCTCTGTGTCTTCCGAAGTGACGGCAGAGAGTCACTGTTTATTATAACAGTGGCCTTCCTGGACTCTTCAACAGATTCAGAAACCCTCACTACTTTCCAGTCCTGTGTGGGTAGCTGGGGGTTACTGATCTGTATAATTTCCAGGATCTCCTTGGGGTCGGATGGCTCCGCGGGGATCTTGGCAATAGATCTGGGTCTTTGCGGTACATCGGCCAGAGGTTTTGCCTCAATCTTAGCGCCCTGCCAAACTTCCCCCAGGGACTCCACGGCAGCCTTGTACAGCAGCGCTGAACGCTCATCTGTACACGCTATCAGTTTAATGTGACCTTGATACCAGCCGGCATCTTCACATTGTGGTGGTGGTCCAGGGTTACCCCTTAAGACCTTAAGGAACGCCCTACTAAGTGCGACGACAACCAGCTTCCAGTTCTTGGATGAGATGGTGCCGTCACTGGCGTTGCGGTCAATGATCGCCCAAATGAGGTTGTCTTTAGCCACATCTTTGTACGACCTGTTTTGCGGCCGTTGAGGCGTATATTTGGACCGTTTAGTCCCAGGAAGTGTGTCCTCCCCTGACCGTTGCCGTTTAGGCGCTGCTTCGGTTGGCTTCCGTTCAGGATTGCCTTCCTCTGCAGAGGGAGGTCCACGTTTTAAACCCTCAATATGGGTTTTTGCCCACTGAAGAGAAGTTTTCTCCTGCTCAGTGAGCTCACCAACCGGTTTTTCACCAAGTCGGCTAATGATTTTGTAGGCGGAGCGCCTGGTTGTGAAGGCCCGTTTAGATGCATTTATGTGCCTTTGGGGTTTTTTTGTAGGTGCCGTAGAGGCTAAGGGAGGTGCATCAGAGAGCATCGAATCATTCTTCGTGTGCTCTCTTTGCACAGGTTTCGGCACATGGGAAACTGGATTTCTGGCAGACTGAGTCTGTACCGTCAAGCCAGCACCCGAGGAAGGGGTTTTGACAGGTTTTTCTCCCGTCCGGACCTGGGAAGCCTTAGAGGTACCTGGTTTCGAAGAACCCTGCACCAAGCTTGGTTTACGACCGCCTGACGGCTTAGTCGTGTGTTTTTGCGCACTAGTAGCTAACCGTCTAGCAGAGCCTGGCGCAACCACCTTGCTAGACGAGGTCTCAGTAGCATTCAAAATACTACAGCCTGATACCGACGCTGTAGTAGTAGGGTCTCCGGGGACTATGAAGCCCTTTGCCGGATACTTAGGGCATGCATTTTCGGACATTTCGGGGGGGGGGGGGGTAAATTGGGGTTGCATTTTATGCCTAACTGCCAGGCGAAAGAATACCTGCCGCTCCTCTGGAGACAGACGCAGACCATCAGCCGCTCAATATGAGAACAGACGCTGATGGATTTTATTGCGGACCGACGGCCTTCAGCAGGCCTAACAGTTGACCGTAAAAGGCCAGCGGACGCATAGTCATTAGCCGCTCCAACTAGGAGAAAACAGACGCTAATAGACAGGGGGGTAGTTCTTGGTTCGTACTCGGTTTAGACCCTTCTGGCATGGGAGGCCCTACCGGTCTTGACTGACGTCACTACCGCCAGCATGACTCTAAACGTCCTTGTACTTAAGCCCTCGCATCGCGGCAAGATGACTACCCATTCGCGAGGGTACGAAAAAACAGAAGTAAAGGAAGAACATATAAAATAAATTAAAATAGATAATCATTCAAAGCAAATTTCGATCTACTAAAGGTTAAATACAATTTGGTTTAAGGATTGATGTTTGACTAATGACGTCAGCAGTCGTCGATGGCTGCGAGTGTTAAACGGCAAGCCCTCTGAGGAGATTGAGTGGTTGCAATCGAAACATTTCAGGGTAACCTGTCCGTAAAAACACCTGGGTTCGAGCCCAGATTGAGTCAAGAATGAAAAATTATCAGTAAATTTTAATCAATTTTCATGTTGTAAAATTCCTTTCTTCATAAAAATAATTTAATGAAAATTAAATTTGATGAACATAAGCCTAATTCAAAATATTAAAAATTTGAATTAAAACCCATAAATAGTTCAACAAAATAACCACAATACTAATTATTTGATTTATTTTTTATAATTGAAATTCATACCTTTAATTATGGATTTGTCTGAACTTAAAAATTTTGATATATTTATGTGGTATATTGGCTATCAAATTTATTTTTGATGACTTCTTTTTCTTCTCGGGCCATTTAATGATTGAAAGGAAACTTATCATTTTATCCTTTTAGTCCGAGTTAGCAGGATCTTTAGTTTGCCAGAAATATTTGCTAGTTTGGCAGGGTTAGTTCGTAGTCCGCAGGATCGCCATGTAATGTAATGTGTTGAGGGGTGGCAGGATTGCCATGTAATGTGTTGAAAAATGTTTGTTTGTATAATTTCCCTATAGCCCTTGGTTGTTTTTAATAGCTGTCAGGGTTTCAGCTGTTAATTAAGGCGTTCAAAAGAACTGCCGCATTATTTGTGAGGCTTTCAATTAAACACAAGGCAGGTTGTTATCGATTTAGTATTGTAATTTCAAGTCTGCTTTATTTTGGATTTACATCAGTGATGTCAAAAATTAAAATTGTGGTTGTAGGGCTTTATATTAGTATTAGTGAATAAAGAGACAAGTTTTCTTAATAAAAATAACAAAAATACGTAAGCATCCGCCACATGTGTACTCGTCGCTTGATAATCGACGACTGAATTGTGTACTCTCGTGGACTAAATGAAAGAGCGTAAGAATGTGTGTGAATTTTGAGCTAGCACAATTAAGCTATGAAATTGAATGAATTTGACATCAATGATTTACATCAGGCATTTCCAAAAATTTTTTGGTTGTGTATTAGTGAGTACCAGAGAGTAAAAAATTGAGAGAATACAGCCGAAATAAAATGTTAGTAATATATTTTATAAGTTGTATAACACAAAGGTACAAAATAAAAATTTTTTGTGTTGATAAAATATTTGTAGCAATTCTTTACCAATTCAATGTCGCTGATTTTAAAACTGCACCTTTTTTTTATTCGGAAGCTTTTTGACTCTAAATCAGGTTCAAATATCTTAAAAACAATTCTAAAAAATAAAGATTTTATTGCACGCAAATCACAGCTGATAGAAAAAAGTGCAGTTTTAAAATCAGCGACATTGAATTGGTAAAGAACGGGGGCTGATTTAAAACCATGTGAGATCAGGCCATGATGGCTTTATCGCCCATTCAAATGAAAAAAATAAAAAGGCTTTATCTGCCTATTGGACGAGAGATAAAGCCATCATGGCCTTATCCAATATTATTTTCGTCTGGAGCATTTACTTCGCTCCGTAGTATGATTAGTTCTGACTGAATATCAAATTCGTAGTTGCTTACATCGCAACGAAAAGGGATTTCGAAAAGATCTAATAGCGGTTGTAAAATTACAAAATCTTGAAACCTGTCTTGAAAATTATTGAAAAGTGTTTCAAATATTTCGGCATATTCATATCTTTTGTCGATTTCGAGATTTCTATAAACAAGTTTTTGGAAAATTGGAAAAATCACCAGTTTTAATTTGGGAACAAATTAGAAAAAGTTTTGTTTTAAAATTGTGAATGATTTTTGACAAGTCGCAAATATTGCGTCTTTTCCTTGCAATTCCAAATTTAGTTCATTTAACATACTTGTCGTATCTGCCAAAAAAGCTAAGTCTAAAATAAAATTATTGTCTTTTAAACACTGTACTAAAACTATTTCTATTTTCTCAGTTTCTAGGAACTGAATAACTTCTTCTCTTAAATCATAAAGTCTATTCAGGCAATCACCGCGACTTAGCCACCGAACTTCTGTAAACATTTTCAGTACACAGATCATAGCATTTTTATTTTTTAAAAAGGTTACAAATTTTCGGTGGGTAAGCGCTTGATGTCCGCCTCGAATTTTATTTATTATGTCCTCTGCTGTCTTCATAGCTGGGGTATCACTTATGAATTTCGATGCAAGAGCGGTCTGATGAATTATGCAGTGAAAATTATGAACTGCAAATTCGTGTTTTTTTAATTGGCCTATAAGCCCATTATATTTGCCCAACATTACATTTGCTCCATCTGTGCAGACTCCAGCAAATTTGTTTATGTCTACAATGGAAAGAAGCTTTTCTGTGACAACGTCATACAACAACGTACCAGTTACATTTCCATAAAATGTTTCTAAAGTAAACATTAACTCAAAAATAGTGTATTCGCTGTCTAGCATCGAATACAAATTACAAGTTCACACAGATCATTTATGTCAGTGCTTTCGTCTAAACAAATTGAAAAAAATTAATTACTTTTTCCCTTATTGCAGATTCTACACATGTTCCTAATTGAACAGTACGACGGCCTACAGTTTGACTGGACAGGGGAAGAGACTCTATAAGTTTAGTGTTATAATTAAGCCTTTCCCAAATTTTTTCAGCAATTGCTTGATAAACGCACCATCCCACAATGGTCTTCCTTTCTTAACAATTTCCAATATTACTAAATTTGAAATCTCCTTTTTCAATATCTTTTTACAAAATACCAAATGCGCACCTGAGTTTGCCTGCAAAAATGTATAGTCATTATGGCAGGTCAAAGTTGCGTTAAATAAATAATTGTAGCATAAAAAAGTAAGCAATACAAAAAGTGCGAAACAATAAAGTTTCATTAATAAATACATCAATAAAACACATCTTCTTACCCAAACATTTTACCTGCTGTCACATTTGCTTTTATGTGTATAGGTTTATACATAATTGTAGGAAAACAAGACTTTTTTAACTTGTTTTTTAAATATTTTTACTTACTTAAGCAAAGTGTTTTCAAAGAAAAAAACCCACCGACGCGATTGGTACAGAAACAAAAATATTTTTGCAAGCACAAAATACCAACAAATTCTTGTGGTTTTTTTTTCTTAATAATTTCTGCATTTAGGTACGTCTTTTTAACGAAACAAAAAGGGACCCTTTTACAGGCATCAAATAATTTTTTTCACAAACAAAACACATATCGTTAGCTTAAATGCAAAACAATGTAGATATTATTTGAAAATTACAAATTATTAGAATACAATATTTTTTCCTTAATAATATCTGTTAACGCATTTTTATCTGAAATTTTAAAAATTGATTTTAAATCTCAAATAATTACCATTTTACAAAGTTCTTTGCTTTGCATGTAAACTAATGAAATGTTATATTATTCTACATTTAAGTCTTAAAATTTGAACTCTAAATAAAAATTGCACGCAAGGCATTGGATGTTACCAAAAGCATTTTTGTCCGCACAATATTTTTTGAGTGTTTGCTGAAACAAAAAAAATTTGGCATCCGCTAGACATGTACACTTGTCGAAGTCACATCGACGACTAAATTGAAGAGCATAAAAATATGTGTAAGTTTTGTTTTGCACAATTGTGCAAAGAAATGGAAATCCCTGATTTATATGCACTTAAATACTATACATGAATTTTTAACTTAGCCTTTCTTACTTATTCTACTTATCGATAAATATCTAGTTGTCTTTGTCGATATTATGGACATATGCATAATTACCCTGATTACAATTGTTTTGACCAATATGAACATTTGTGAATACACTCATTCCTATTTTGTCACTCAATTTACAATTCTTATTGAGTAGAATTGCTTGTTTGTTTTTATCATACTCATACCCCAATTAACTTGCGTTCCAATCAATGTGTGTCGATTGGTAAATGCCGTTATTTGATCTTGCATAATTTCCCTACTCTATTTAGGTTGGTACGTATAGATTTAAGAGTAGTATAAGGGTAAGCGGTGGCAACTTATGAGGTACACTACAGCATCGAAAAGATGTAAAACAAAATATTCCATCGTTTCTCGAAAAGTGAGAAAAATGTGTGTCTGTAACTCATTTCGAAAACTATCAAAAGATATTACGTCGTTACGTTATAAGGGCCATTATTATAACTTGGCGTTAGCTGTTATCCGACAGCTAACAGACGCTTTTTGACAGATAACACATTATTATCTGTCAATTTAATCTTAACTTTAGCTAACTTCAAGTTGTAATAATGGCCCTAAATGTCATAATATTGCACTCGAAGCCGATGTGACATGGCAGACGTTCAGAACGCCAGTAACACATATCGTTGACGGCGAAAACACAACCGTCGGCTATACCAAATTGTGTAAAGTGCGACTTTAATGTTTGTTGTTTGCAAACGAGTTTTGAAAAAATTCGTATATTTTATAATAAATATTAAAAGCAAAATAATAAAACAATGAAAAATGTGCCAAGAATAAAATATTATTATTATTATTCTTTGCATTTTGCATTTTTAATTGTTTTTTAGTGTTAAAATTTTTTCTCGCCCCATTTTTATTCGTGAGTTTGACAGTTCAAAGCGGGAACTTTTCTCGCCAAAAAGTTACAGACACACTTTTTCTGTAAATTGGCGAGTAATTTCCTTACGTGACAGCTTGTTCTCGCCAAAAACGTTACAGACACAGTCAAGTGAGAAAAACAGCTGTTTGTTTCAATTTATGGCATTTTTGTTTCATTTCACACATTTCAATCAAAAACTTTCTCGACGCGAGAGTTACAGAACATGGGCACTGTTCTCTGGTTAGTAGTGTTGACATGAACTGCGCATGTCAATGTTTTTTGAAGGTGACCGTCACTTTAGTTACGGTTTTCTGCTTATCGCTCATATTCGCCTGCGTACGTACATACCCACATACATGCATGCACTCTTTTCTCTCTCATGACAATAATTATGGAATATGTTATAGCGAATAAGAAGGAAAAGAGGAAAATAAATTTTGTTAATGCGATGGTATAAAAGAAAATTACGCATGGTAAAGTAAGCCAGTTTATTTTGGGCGGTTGGTTTTTAGTACGGTTCGGAGAAAAAAAAATAATATTTACAAAAAATGGAAAAGTGTACTGAGTTAAATTAATTATTGAAAAATAATCAAGTTACAACTAAAAATACATTTGTAATTATGTAATACGCAACCGTGTATAATTATTTAAATAATTTTTTTTTAAACCAAATGGAAAAATATAAAACAAAGTAACCCCCGAAAACCCACTTAAGAAATAAAATTAAAGATACATATAAAAAAAACCGTCTTGTAATACTTATGCTAGAAACCAAATTAATTGAATTTAAAACTGAACCAACGACGAAAATGTTAAAAATTTGTTAAAACAAACCGATATAGGTGAATTAATAAAAATAGTATGAAGACTTTCGTGAAATGCGTTTACTCATATCAACTTACATACATACAGTTATATGAAAAATAATAAGGACAGTAGTATTCACTATCTTTGGTGTATACTAATTCATGTAAAATGAAAGAATTTGTGATAAAAGAGAGTATGTTTGCAATGCTTGTAAACAACATTAAGAAATCCCGTTACAATTTGTGTTTCTTCTTCTTTCGTTTTGATAACAAATTATTTTTTTTTGTAAAGTGCGCGATTTCTGCTGTGAAAAATAATAAGGACAGTTTTTCGTTTTGGTAAAAATACAATAATAAAAATTTAAAATACTTTTTCTTTTTAAGTAACTGAGTAAAACAAATTCATCGCTTCACATTACTTGCTTAATAAATTGCAATTTTGTAACTGTTTATGCAAATATGGGTAGAAATACGCATTGCGACAACGCTACTCGAAATAATATTAAAAATTTAATTAAAAGTGGACATTCGTACAGAAAAATTGCACAAATGCTTTGTATTTCAAAAACGATGGTCGAAAATGCTATTAAATGGATTCCCAAGGATGAAACCCGTGGTAGAAAACCAAAAATTACACCTACTATAAAGAGAAGAATCATTCGATGCGTGAAAAAAGATCCATTTATCACATCTAAACGAATCAAAAATGATTTGAACATTGACGTTGACACATCAACAATTCAAAAAAACACTCATCGCTGAGGAAATTAGAGCCCGTAGTGCAAGAAAAGTGTCATTGTTATCCAAAAAGAATATAAAACACAGATTAGAGTTTGCTAAAAATCATAGCAATTGGCCTAAAGAAAAATGGCGTAACATTCTGTGGTCCGATGAAACAAAAGTAAACTTGTTTTCTTCTGACAGAGGTGTCCACCACGTAAGAAGACCTATCCATCAAGAATTCAATCCAAAATATACTTTAAAGACAGTTAAACATGGTGGTGGTAGCATCATGGTATGGGGGTCATTTCCTTATTATGGTGTGGGTCCTCTATATCGTATCCAGAATATAATGAAATCGGCTGATTACACTGAAATTTTAAAAAATACAATGCTGCCGTATGCCGACGAAAATATGCCACTCAAATGGGTTCCAGCAGGATAACGACCCAAAGCATACGGCAAAGTACACAAAGAAGTGGTTCCTGGACAACAAAATCAATGTTTTAGAATGGCCAGCACAGTCCCCTGATTTGAACCCAATTGAAAATTTGTGGAACGAAGTTAAAAGGGCAATCAGGGGAAAGTGTCCATCAAATTGCGACGAGCTTTGGAATCTTATACAGGATGCGTGGAACGAAATACCGCTACATGTTTGTCAAAATTTGGTCGACTAAATGCCTAGAAGATGTGCAGCTGTTCTGGATAGCAAAGGATCCGCAACAAAGTACTAATGTGGCACTCAGGCTTTACCCAACAATATTCAATATAAATATCTATTTAGTTTTACTCAAGTTTGTTATAGCTTTAAGATTTCATGAAGTGTCCTTATTTTTTTTTTCACACGTTAAACTATATAAATTCATACAAAATCACAAAAAAATCAAAATATATTATAGGAATATCAAACATTTTGTTATTAGTCGTTTTTTTACCGTTTAAGAAAAAATAAATCGTTTAAACAAGAAAGAATTTTCGATTTTTTATTCGGTTGTAAACATAATGTAAGTTTGGGTGGGCACTGTCCCTATTATTTTTCACATAACTGTACGTATGTAACGTTAATATTGTAAAAAGGTACTCATAATGAAAATTTTATGGAATAAACATAAAATAATATTTTATATAGAAACCAAAACTTTATTGTTTAAAATATTAAACGAAATAAAACTATAAAATTCCATAAATCAAGAAGAAGTAATGACAATTTAACGCCTATTACAATACATATTAACCTATAGTGGAATTACCAGAACGCCAACTTACACAAATATAGCAACAGCTATAATAACAACAATATACAGCAACAACTATAATAACAACAATATTCATCAACAACCATAACAACAACAGAATACACCATCAATTACACAACAAGGCCCTAAAAATATAACCCTATAATAAGCAGCACTCCATTGGATTCGAACCAGCGGACTCACAGCTTCTAACCTCAACAAACCCCCTATACAACTAAACCATGAAGGAACGTTGTTTGAATACATTAAAATGAAATATGGCCCATTTTATTGTTCACAACTCAACTCATTTAAGTTGTAATTATTTTTGATGTTTTTGTTCACCACTATTTAGCAAAGTTGTGAACCATAATACAAAAATTACAAATCAACTTATTTGAGTTGTGAACCGTAATATTCACCAAAATGGTTTGTACCATGTACATGTGTTTGTTGGTTTTTTTTTTTTATTTCAATATTGTAGAAATTACAAACGGAATGACAAACTTATATATACCCTTTTCCACCTGAGGTGAAGGGTATAATTAAGCCGGATATTTGCTGTAATTTAGAGAAGTTGATAAAGAAAAGAGAAACATTAAAGTACTTTAATTTGAAACATAAAAAAAAGAAATAGAAAATTATGATACAGTTAGCCACATCCTAGACGCTTTAGTCCAGATAATTAACTTTATTCAATAATAATCATTAAATTTTAGCTTTGCGACCTGTTTATTTTGAGTGTGGCTCACTGTATATTTAAAAGAAACGGAAAACAAAACAAATTGTAATAAATTGGGAACTCGTGCCCAAGATAATAGTTAAGACTACTCTAAAAAATATATAGGGATACTAACCTGTAAGAAAAAGATAAATATGAAGAAAATAAATATGAATAAAAAATGGTATTTTTTTTAACGAATTTAAAATGAGTTTGTAAGGTTTTATTTAGAATGTATGCTAGGAAGAACAGGGCTATGGCAAGTAAATTATGATGTAGCGATTGTTTTGTATACGGGACGGATCTGTAAGCTATAGGGTACCCAGCTGTCGTAGGTTGGGGTAGGGAACAATGACCCTCATATGGCTCACCACCTGACCCAGGATGATGGAATCTTATTTTCTAATTTCTTCACCTTGCGTAGGTCGGTGATTTAAATTTTTAATTCTCCTCTTGGCACTTTTAAGTTTCTTTTCGAATTTTCTACATACTTACGGGGTGTGAAGTACGCTTCAAAACTCGGTTCGGGAACCACATTTTCTCTTTGAGCTTGAGGGCCAGCTTTAATACCACCCCTTTTTCCGGTTTTGAATTGTTAGTAGATTTTTCTAAAAGTATTTGACGGCGCGTAACAAATGTGCTTGTTATTTTTTTTTTTTTTTTGGTGTCATATATAATAGCAGAACGTGATAAAGGCCAGATTACACGGTAACACAATGTATTACTACTTTGTAAAATCAAAATAATATGAAATTCTCTCCGTGCTAAAAAGAAAAAAAAATAAAAGTCTGTTATAAGTATATTTCGTGTTTACACGGATGGTATAAGTACAATCAAAAATAATAACAAAAAACCAGATGGTTGAAGATTTACAACTTTTACAAAAACAACACGAACATTTCATGAGTTCATTTTTGATGCTTATGTAATTGTATAAAAATGTTACTACCTTCAATATATGTATGCTGTTAGAATACACCTCTGGTGTAAAGAATACATAAGTTTCTAAAATAGTTTAAAAAAAAACATTTACCGACCGCTTGTCAGATTTTGTATTCGTATTCTCTCTTACTCAATACATTTTGCGATTACATGATATAATTTTTTTCATTCTACATCATGTCGTTATACATTGTATTACCGTGTAAAGTAGCTTTAAGCTTAATATTTAATATCAGAACTCGCTTACATATTGTTGGTTTTTGCTTCTCTTGTGTATATGCATACATAGTATACTTTTGTTTTTTATTTTAGTACAATTTTGATTAACCCTTGGTAGTCGATTCGTAATACTTTCGCGTTAGGACGTTATTTTAATTAAGTAATTTTGTTATTATTTGTAAGTAAATATTTAATTTGGTGAATTAACGTTAAATTTCATAACTTATGATACTTTTAATTAGGCTTAAGTTCATGAAATTTAATTTTCATTAAATTATTTTTATGAAGAAAGGAATTTTACAACATGAAAATTAATTAAAATTGTTATTGATAATCTTTCATTCTTGACGTGGCTCGGGCGCGAACCCTGGCCGGCAGGTTACCATGACATGTTTCGATCGCAACCACTCGATCTCCTCAGATGGATTTGCCGTCTTACACTCGCAGCCATCGACGACTGCTGACGTCAATAGTCAAACATCAATCCTTAAACCAAATTGTATTTTAACATTTGGTAGATCGAAATTTGCTTTCCTGAATGATTATCAATTTTAATTGATTTTACATGTTTTTTCCTTACTTCTGTTTTTTCGTACTTTTGTCAAGAATTTTTCTTGAAGTCCAAGTACATTTTTTGTTTTTTCATTTTGTCTTTCTCTTTTCTGTTGACCTATTTCAGCACAACTTGAAGGACAAATGTACACATAGAGCTCGTGCCTTAGCTTTAACAATAATTAGTATTGTGGTTATTTTGTTGAACTATTTATGGTTTTTAATCCAAATTTTTAATATTTTTAATTAGGCTTAAGTTCATGAAATTTAATTTTCATTAAATAATTTTTATGAAGAAAGGAATTTTACAACATGAAAATTAATTAAAATTGTTATTGATAATCTTTCATTCTTGACGTGGCTCGGGCTCGAACCCTGGCCGGCAGGTTACCATGACATGTTTCGATCGCAACCACTCGATCTCCTCAGATGGATTTGCCGTCTTACACTCGCAGCCATCGACGACTGCTGACGTCAATAGTCAAACATCAATCCTTAAACCAAATTGTATTTTAACATTTGGTAGATCGAAATTTGCTTTCCTGAATGATTATCAATTTTAATTGATTTTACATGTTTTTTCCTTACTTCTGTTTTTTCGTACTTTCGTCAAGAACTTTTCTTGAAGTCCAAGTACATTTTTTGTTTTTTCATTTTGTCTTTCTCTTTTCTGTTGACCTTTTTCAGCACAACTTGAAGGACAAATGTACACATAGAGCTCGTGCCTTAGCTTTAACAATAATTAGTATTGTGGTTATTTTGTTGAACTATTTATGGTTTTTAATCCAAATTTTTAATATTTTTAATTAGGCTTAAGTTCATGAAATTTAATTTTCATTAAATTATTTTTATGAAGAAAGGAATTTTACAACATGAAAATTAATTAAAATTGTTATTGATAATCTTTCATTCTTGACGTGGCTCGGGCTCGAACCCTGGCCGGCAGGTTACCATGACATGTTTCGATCGCAACCACTCGATCTCCTCAGATGGATTTGCCGTCTTACACTCGCAGCCATCGACGACTGCTGACGGCAATAGTCAAACATCAATCCTTAAACCAAATCGAAGTCAAAGTACATTTTTTGTTATTTCATTTTGTCTTTCTCTTTTCTGTTGACCTTTTTCAGCACAACTTGAAGGAAAAATGTACACATAGAGCTCGTGCCTTAACAGAAAAGAGAAAGACAAAATGAAAAAACAAAAAATGTACTTGGACTTCAAGAAAAATTCTTGACAAAAGTACGAAAAAAACAGAAGTAAGGAAAAAACATGTAAAATCAATTAAAATTGATAATCATTCAGGAAAGCAAATTTCGATCTACCAAATGTTAAAATACAATTTGGTTTAAGGATTGATGTTTGACTATTGATGTCAGCGGTCGTCGATGGCTGCGAGTGTAAGACGGCAAATCCATCTGAGGAGATCGAGTGGTTGCGATCGAAACATGTCATGGTAACCTGCCGGCCAGGGTTCGAGCCCGAGCCACGTCAAGAATGAAAGATTATCAATAACAATTTTAATTAATTTTCATGTTGTAAAATTCCTTTCTTCATAAAAATAATTTAATGAAAATTAAATTTCATGAACTTACGCCTAATTAAAAATATTAAAAATTTGGATTAAAAACCATAAATAGTTCAACAAAATAACCACAATACTAATTATTGTTAAAGCTAAGGCACGAGCTCTATGTGTACATTTGTCCTTCAAGTTGTGCTGAAAAAGGTCAACAGAAAAGAGAAAGACAAAATGAAAAAACAAAAAATGTACTTGGACTTCAAGAAAAATTCTTGACAAAAGTACGAAAAAACAGAAGTAAGGAAAAAACATGTAAAATCAATTAAAATTGATAATCATTCAGGAAAGCAAATTTCGATCTACCAAATGTTAAAATACAATTTGGTTTAAGGATTGATGTTTGACTATTGACGTCAGCAGTCGTCGATGGCTGCGAGTGTAAGACGGCAAATCCATCTGAGGAGATCGAGTGGTTGCGATCGAAACATGTCATGGTAACCTGCCGGCCAGGGTTCGAGCCCGAGCCACGTCAAGAATGAAAGATTATCAATACTAATTTTAATTAATTTTCATGTTGTAAAATTCCTTTCTTCATAAAAATAATTTAATGAAAATTAAATTTCATGAACTTAAGCCTAATTAAAAATATTAAAAATTTGGATTAAAAACCATAAATAGTTCAACAAAATAACCACAATACTAATTATTGTTAAAGCTAAGACACGAGCTTTATGTGTACATTTGTCCTTCAAGTTGTGCTGAAAAAGGTCAACAGAAAAGAGAAAAACAAAATGAAAAAACAAAAAATGTACTTGGACTTCAAGAAAAATTCTTGACAAAAGTACGAAAAAACAGAAGTAAGGAAAAAACATGTAAAATCAATTAAAATTGATAATCATTCAGGAAAGCAAATTTCGATCTACCAAATGTTAAAATACAATTTGGTTTAAGGATTGATGTTTGACTATTGACGTCAGCAGTCGTCGATGGCTGCGTGTGTAAGACGGCAAATCCATCTGAGGAGATCGAGTGGTTGCGATCGAAACATGTCATGGTAACCTGCCGGCCAGTGTTCGAGCCCGAGCCACGTCAAGAATGAAAGATTATCAATAACAATTTTAATTAATTTTCATGTTGTAAAATTCCTTTCTTCATAAAAATAATTTAATGAAAATTAAATTTCATGAACTTAAGCCTAATTAAAAATATTAAAAATTTGGATTAAAAACCATAAATAGTTCAACAAAATAACCACAATACTAACTTATGATACTTTTATCTTACCCGAAGTTAATTTTTTTTTTTTTTTTTTTGCTCAATTGTAATGTATGAAGGGTCGCTATGTAGTGCATTGAAATTGTTTGTTCCCTATAGCCCTTGGTTATTTTAAATAGCTGTCAGGGTTTCAGCTGTTAATTAAGGCGTTCAAAAGAACTGCCGAATTATTGGTGAGTCTTTCAATTAAACACAAGGCAGGTTGTTGCCAATATTGTGTTGTAATTTCAAGTCTGATTTTATTTAGGTTTGTATGGGCTTATACACTATGGCTGAAATTTTACTCTAGCCGTTCTTACTTATTCTAATCATCGACAGAGTTCTGTTTATCTCTGTCGGCATTATGAGGATATCAATATTTGTCAATGATTAACTCCCTTTACTATTGTTATGACCAATCAGAATATTTTAATATTGGAATGCACTCAATTTGCATTTCCACTCAATTTGTTTCATTCACTTACATTCTGATTGATTTTTATATTTGTCGTAAGTCAGTTCTGCTGTCATTTGATAGTACACAATACCCTACTCTGAGTTGGTTGGTGTGTATAAATATCAGAGTTGTTTAAGGGTATGCGGTGGCAACTTATGAGATACACTACACCCTCACCGCTAAGAGAAAAATTAGGGGATTGATTTTTCTTGATATGCTCATAGTTTTAAAATTATTAAAATTTTACATGTATGTACTTATTTACTATTACAAAGTAGCTGTTAATGTAGTTTTTATAATTTTATAATTTTAAAAATAGTATTCTTACAATTTTTAATGTATATTGTGTACTTAATAATTGTTTCTTAAGTTTATATATGGTTTTAATTGATTATTATGGAATTCTTTTTCAATTCCGTGGTAGTCTATTATAGTATTTACACCCTTTTGTCTTATTATCTTATATGGACCTTTGTACGGGCTTTGATTCTTTTTCCTATTTTCTACTTTTATTAAAACTAAATCTCCTATATTTACATTTAACCTATTACTATATCTATCTTCTAAATTTCTTTTTTCTTTTATCTTAGTTGTAAGCTCCTTAGCTCTATTTAAAGAATATTGTAACTTTTGCTTAAGTTCTTTTGCATAATCTTCATAGTTATATATTTTATCTCCTTCAATGTTATGAAATTCTGACGGTAAGCATGGTAATTTACCATATACTAACTCAAATGGTGTGTAACCAGTGTCTATGTGTGGTGCCGTGTTGTAGGCTAAAGTAAAGTAATTTATCCACTTGTCCCATTCGTAATCATTTGCTGTTGTCAGCAAGAATTCATTGAGAACCCTGTGATTTCTTTCTACCGCACCCATTGTTTCATGGTGGTAAGTGGTTGAAAATGTTTGTTTGATACCGAGTAGTGAACATATGTTATGCATAAGTTCGTTTTTAAATTCTGTCCCGTTGTCTGATTTGAGCACTTTAAATTTACCATATTTTAAAATTAATTGCTCTATTAAGTTTTGGCAGTTGTAAGTGCGTCTTTTGTTGAAATTGGGTGAGCAACAACGAATTTTGTTAGCTCGCACTGTATAGTCAATATGTATCTGTATCCGTTCGAAATACGAAGAGGTCCTACAGTATCAATTGATATTGTCTCAAAACTGTTGCTTGGGGTGTCGGTTAATGTAAGTGGTTCTTTAATGTGTTTGGTTTGTTTGTTTATGTTACACTTGTCACAGTATTTTACGAATTGCTTTACCATCTTATTCATGTTTTTCTAAATGTACCGCTGTTTCAATTTAATTATTGTTTTTCTTATTTCTAAGTGGCCTGCGTGTGTGGCATTGTGGAATTCATCGATGAGTTTATATTTCAGAATGTCATCTGTTATTCTTGTTGGGGCATTGTAAATTAATATTTTTAATTGAGGACTTTTGTTGTTTATTCTTATCTTTGCATATGCTTCTTTTAAATCTTTCATTGTATACATTTTAAATATTTTATCATTATTTGCTAGCGCAAATTCTTTTATATTCTCTTTCTTCATCTTAGATATCAGTTTCCTCAGAATCGAATCTAGTTTCGTTGAGCTATCGCTGAATCTTGCATGCATATTACTTTCATTTTGTACGTTTTGGGCAAGTAACTTCTTCATATTCGAATCTTGTTTCGATGAATTATCATTACATCCTTTATTGATATAATTATTATTTTGGGTACGTGATTTCATCATAATCGAATCTTGTTTCGATGAATTATCATCACGTCCTATGTGCACAATATTATCTTCAATTTTTATGTCGACTTCTTCTCTATTTGCAAATTTATTAAACTGTAATTTCTTCATTTTCTTGACGTCATTTATGGATGTGCATTCCCATATTAGAAGTTGATCAGACTTCTGAGAGATACATCTTCCCATATTATTTCTATTCGCGCGCTTTGTATTCATATTTATTTCTTTATCTTCATTAATCTTAGTTGCCTCTTTATTTGTATTTTAATTTTTCTTTGTCATCACCCTTGTGGTTATTAGTATTTTCTTTTCATTTTCATCATTTTCCAACGGTATCATTTGTTTTAGTACGTCTGAGTTTATATCTATTCTTGATAATGCATCCGCATTAGTGTTGTTTTTCCCTTTCTTATAAATTATCGTGAAGTTATAATCGCTTAAATCTAGTCTAATTCTTGTCATTTTTGATGATGGATTCTTATGTGAAAATAGTGATATCAACGGTCTATGGTCTGTCACTACTATGAAATTTCGATCGTATAAATATGGTTTGAAGAAATTTATTCCCCAGTGAATTGCGAGCAATTCTTTTTCAATAATTGTTTATTCATATCATGCTTTTGAAAAGATTTACTTGCGTAGGAAATTGGTAATTCTTAACTAGTGCGTAGTTTGAGGCGTCAGTCGTCAAAATAAAAGGTTTGTCAAAATTTGGGTACTGCAAGATTGGTGGATTCATTAATTTTTCTTTTAGAGTATCAAAAGCAGTTTGACATTCATTTGTCCATAAGAATTTTACTGATTTTCTTAATAGCATATTTAAGTGTTTCGCAATGTCCGCAAAATTCGGTATGAATTTCCTATAATAGTTGCAGAATGCAACGAAACGTCTAACTTCATCTGCGTTTTTAGGTATTGGGTAATTCTTTATAACTTCATATTTAGTTGGATCTGTTTTTACACCGTCCTTTGTTATTAAATGTCCTAAGTATACTACTTCTGGTCTTAAAAACAAAATTTCTTTGGATTCAGTTTTAAATTGTATCGCTGAAGTCTGTCTAAAACTTTGACAAGATTTTGATTGTGACAATTATGTCATCGACATAGAGAAAAGCTTCTGAATCAAGTCCTGAAAGTGCTATTCTAAGCATTCTCTGAAAACTGTTTGATGAAATTTTAAGTCCAAATGGTAGTCTTTTAAATTGGTAGTGTCCCTGTTGTGTAGAAAAAGCTGTAAGTGGTCTTGAGTCCTTTTCCAATTGAATTTGGTGAAATGAACTAGTCGTATCAAGAGTCGAAAACCATTTAGCTCTTCCTAGTATATGCAAAATACCCTCTAATCTAGTTAGTGGAAATTTGTCATTAACTATTTTGTCATTTAACTTTCTAAAGTCTACTACAAGTCTCCATTTTCGTTTGTCTTCCGTATTCTTTTTGGGTACTAAAAGAAGTGGAGCATTCTATTATATCGTCATTTAGCATACTTTGCACTTGTTCATTTATTATGTCCGAGTGTGTGTAGGGAAGTCTGTAGTTTTTTATATACACCGGAGTTTTATCTGAAGTTGTAATGTTTTGTTTATAAAAATTGTTTACAGTTAATTTTTCATGCTGTAAATGAAATACATTTTGATATTTTTTGAATATGTTTATTAATTCTGATTTTGCATATTCATCAGTTTCATTTAATTGCAAGTCATTTAGAATTTGTTGAAAACGTTCGTCATTGTTTACATTTGTGTAACTTAATATGTCATAATTCTTAAGTGGGTCAGTGTGCAGTTTAATGCCCTGTAAAATTTGTGTCTAATTTGTTGTGTTTAAAATTTTAATATGTGTCATTCCGTTTTTTTGGTGCTATTGAATTACTTAAAAAAATACCGTTTCTTAATTCATTATTCAGTATTACGCAATCTTCAGTGAGGTTTAATTTTAATGGTTGTATAATTTCTGTCCGAGGGGGTATAGCAATTTTTAATGTGTCAAATGCTTTTGTTTGCATTGGCAGAATTATAGTTTCATTGTTGGTAAACAAAGTAATTGTAAATGTCTCGTAGTCTATTTTGCATAAGTATTCTCTTAAAAAGTCTCTTCCTATTATTCCGTCCGTCTCTATTGGAAAATTGTCATCGACTAGATGAAATTTGAATTTGCATGTTTGGTCTGCTAGGGAAAATTCAAGTTCACTTGTTCCTAATGAATGTATTTCTTCTTTAGTAATGCCTGTTAATTTGCATCTATTATTTATATTTAGTGGTTCATCATCAAAAATTGTTTTAGTTCGACATAATGATATGTCGGCACCTGTGTCGACAAGAAATGTTAAATCTTCATTTTTATATTTAGCGATTTTATAATTTGTGTTATTATTAGAAACTTTAAATACTCTTAATTTTGGGTGTCCGGAATATCCCTGTATTCCGAGCCTTCCTCGTTTCCCTCGTCTTGTACTATATGTACATTTCTTCTATTGTTATTGTTTCCGTAATTGTTGTTGGTTCTATTGGAATTATAATTTCTATTGTTATTGTCATTTCTGAAGTCTCTATTGTTGTTATCGTTTCTAGGTGTATTACGGTTGTAATTGCTGTTTGTTTGCTGAATTATTGCCATTCCTGGCGCAATTGTCAAAATTCCTGTTGTTTGTGTTACTGTTTGAATTATAGTAGCTGTTTGTTCCAAATCATGTTACATTTGAATTTCATTTTACTAGCTCTGTTAAAATCGGAAATCTTGAATTTTATTAACTTTAAACTTTTTTTATTGATGTAAACTTAATGTACATATGTTAAACTGTAGTTACAGCTTGTTACATGAACATAGTGGTTAGCATAAGTAACAACATAATGATGTAATATTTACATTAAATCGTTAACATTAGCACTTACATTACAGCACTGAATTTACTGCTGGATGTAGGGGAAATTGCTGAAATGTTTAAATAATTGTACACTACTAGGCATATAGATTTACAAAATGGAAATAAATACTTACTGTTGAATTCATCTTTAAATCGACAAGACGTGTTTTATTTCTAGAAAAGTTTAATTTAGTTTCGGAAAAGATTCGTCCACCATTTTTAACTTTAAAAACTCTTAAGGTTCAACATTTTGGCGCCCGAGCAGGGACCTATCTTTTTCATCTTGTGACTAAATTTAAAAATTAAAGCTAACTTGTTAATTTGTTACAAGTTTAACTTATTATTTTGTTAAGGTAATACAAAATAAATTACTTTGATTGGGCAAAGTTATTGCAAACAACTCAAAGGCGTCTTGTGAATTCATATTGTGTGGAGTTCGTCATACAAACTAAAAGTGACCAGTTACTGGAGCAACTATCATCCTTGATGTCCTACTGTAGGTGTCGTTGTCGCAGCTGTAGAAGCAATCATCAGGAAAGTAACACTGATTCTGGACACTCGGACATAGAGGTAAAGTGCAAACAAGTTTTGTGCATTTGTTGCCTAAAACCTGTAAATTAATCAGGTTTTAGAGATAATTTATATTGTTTTAAAAAGGGAAAATTGTTCCTTCCACGTTAAGTACGAACATAAAGCACAAAATTATTTGCACTCCATTATAATTGTATTTAAATTTCCATAGCCTGGAAGAAAAAATAAACCACAGCCGATCGTCACACGAAATCTTTTACACATAGTAACCCGTTACTTAATACCAATTCGGTTTTTCACAATTGTAAATTCGATTTGACAATATTCTGTATACAAATTATTTATTTTATTATTTATTTAAATTTTACAAATTTCTCGCGTGTGTTTAAAAACAAATTGTCCACAAAATTTGTTTACATTTTTTGCTTTAGAGACATCGATTGTTTTTCAGCTGTCATTACAATCGGTTTTCTAACCGGTTTTCTAACCGGTTGCCAACTAATTGACAAGCTGTTACACTTGGAAAATTTAAGAGTATATTCAAGCATATGGGTGTGTGTACATACATACATATATGGATGGACACTTACCATTTGTGAATTATTTCTAATTAAAATTGAATAACCAAATAGTTTAATACTGGCAATTCCCTAGTGATAAATTGAGACAGAAAACTATCGGTGTTGTAAAGAAACAATACCATCCCTAAAACAAAGTAAACAAATGTGGCTGGTAAAATAAAGTTTACTAATTTATGGATAGAAAATAAAACTAAAGTTTGTTTAATTTAAATAAATGTATAAATCAATCAATTACAAAACCAGGAATTTATAAGATTACAAGTACGGTGGATAAGTGTGATTGCTATATTTAAATCAATTCTGTCCTATCACATGGTTTATAAGTAGAGAGTTCAGGAAAGCAGTTAAATATAATCAGGTACAAATGGAAAAAGATTTAATAATTTATTGAACTTACTAATCATTTAAATACATTGATGCATATTACGATTTAACTAATATAATCTCAGTGAAACGTAATAATTTTCGTTTAACGAAATTTTAATATTTTGTACAATACCTTAAAAAAAGAAGAAAAATTTGGTAAATATATTTGAATCAATGTTCCTCTTAAATATACTTTAACGTAGGATCTAAAATAAATTATTGAATTTTATAACTTGTGCAAAGAAGTTTTTATAAGACCAAGTTGTTTTTGAGAGTCACAATATGGCTGGTGGTAGAAAACGCCAACCGGTTCCCGAATCCGATGATTTGGGAAAATTATTGCAGCGAAAAGCCAAGGTGATTGAAAATATATCTAGAATTCGTAAATCTATAATTGAGAAAACAATATCTGTCAATCCCTTTGAGGTAGATTGTCGTTTGGAAATACTTAAAGATTATATTACTCAAGCTATGGATTATCAATCAGAGATAGATATTCTGGATCCATCAAACGATGAGAGATCCGACCTTGAGGATCTTTGTGTTACAACTAAGTCGCTCTTATTAAGTCTACAGGTCAAAAGTCGAAATTCACACCTTCCTGAGACTTCGTTTAGCATGTCCACCCATCATTCTAGATTACCAAATATGCGTCTTCCCAAGTTTAGTGGTAAATATTCTGAATATAAGAATTTTATATCTTTGTTTGAAAACTTAGTTAATCAGGATAATTCATTAACAGATATTGAGAAATTTAACCACTTAATTTCATGCCTAACCGATGAAGCTTTGGGCACAGTAAAAGCATTTCAGATTTCTGAGGAAAATTATCCAAAGGCACTGGCCAGTCTGAAAAAGGTTTATGACAACGACTGTTTAATATTTTTCGATAACATTTCAAAGCTTTTTGACCTCCCAGAAATCTCAAAACCTTCAGCTTCTGCTCTACGGTGTATGATAGACACAGTATCTGCAATTTATGATTCTCTGTTATCAATCGGTGATGACAAAAAGATCACAAATGCGATACTTATTCATTTGGTAATGTCGAAAGTCGATCCAGTCACCAAAACCAAATGGGAAGAACAATTAGATTTTGAACACCTTCCTTTATGGGCTGACTGTGAAGCCTTATTAAATAAAAGATATCAGCATATAGCGGCAGATGAAACTTCAAATTCAAGGCTTAAATCCTCAAAAAACAAAAATGAGTATACAAAAAAAACCTCAAAGACATCATTGTCCTGTGTTAAATCGAAGCAAACACCGGACAAATGTTTATTTTGTAAATCTACTAAGCATAGTATCTGCGATTGCCCTTCTTTTGCCTCTGAGGCTGTTCAGCAAAGATTTGATTACATAAAATCTCTTCCTGCATGCATTAATTGCCTTAAAAAAGGACATACTGTTTCGAGATGTAACTATCGGAAATGTGGTGTTTGTGGTGGATCTCACAATAATCTCTTGCATCGCTTTAACACTGAGTCTAATGGCTCCACTACTGTTCAAAATTCTTCCACCACATCCGAACGTCCATCTACCTCTCAGGCCTCAATTAATGTCGCATCGTCGGATGAAAATGTTATTTTGGCAACAGCATTAGTAAAAGTGAGAAATAGTGCAGGAGATTTTATTTTGGCTAGAGCTTTATTGGACTCAGGTTCTCAGGCAAACTTGATTACGGAAGAGTTAGTTCAAAGATTGAGACTTAAAAGGGAAGGAGGTAGATTGAACTTGAGTGGCATTGGCAAGACTAGTTCATGTTCAAAGTCAAGCGTGGAAGTGACGATGAAATCAATAACCAATTGTACCCAATTTAATTCTAAATTTTGGATTTTAAGCTCAATAACCAGTTTTCAGCCAGATCGTCGAATAAACACAAATGATTGGGATATTCCTAAAAATATTCAGTTGGCCGATCCATATTTTTACAAACCACAAAGGGTGGATATTCTACTAGGGGGTGAATTATTTTTCGAGCTACTTTGTGTAGGTCAAATAAGGTCTGTTCCAAACCTTCCTATTCTACAGAAAACGTCGCTGGGGTGGATTGTAGCTGGAAAACACAGTCAATTAAAAAGTTCTAATTCTAGTGCGTTACACACACATACTTTGATTGAAAATGAGGAATATTTGGACTCCGTTGTTCGCAAATTTTGGGAGTTAGAAGAACTGCCACGTGATTTTGTGCTTTATAATGAAGAACAACGAGAATGTGAGAAAAATTTTAAAGAATCAGTTAAGCGCTTAAATTCGGGGCAATTTATGGTTTCGTTGCCATTTAAAAAAGATCCATCAGCATTAGGATCTTCATTTGATGTTGCCAAAAGGCGATTTTTAGCCCTAGAGCGTAGACTTTCAAGGGATACGATAATGAGAAAAATGTATCACGACTTTATGAAGGAATACAATGATTTGGGCCATATGACACTTACTGACAGTCAGATGCCAAATAAATCTCACTATTTTATCCCCCACCAATGTGTTCTACGTCCTCAAAGCACTACTACGAAACTTCGTGTAGTGTTTGACGCATCTAGTAAAACTACTTCACACCTTTCTCTGAATGATTTATTAATGGTCGGGCCAACGATACAAGAGGAATTATATTCAATTTTACTTCGTTTTCGCTTTCACAGATTTGTAATCACTGCCGATATCGAAAAAATGTACCGCCAAGTGTTGATCGGCGAGTCTGATAGGAACTTTCAGTTAATACTTTATAGAGAAAATCGTTTAGAGGCCTTAAAAACATATCGCCTAAATACAGTTACCTATGGAACGTCGTCCGCACCATTTCTTGCAATTAGATGTCTGTGTTATTTAGGCGAATTGTATGAACAAACGTTGCCAATTGGTGCTAAAATAATAAGAAAAGATTTTTACGTAGATGATTTGCTTACTGGTGCTGACAATTTGGAAGATCTGTTAATAATTCGAGACCAAGTTACAGATATTTTAAGTTCTGCGGGATTCAAATTAGCTAAGTGGTTTTCGAATTTTGAAAATACTGATCATTCTAAGAGGCTAATGCAAAATGAATCAGACACATCCAGAACTTTAGGAATACGTTGGGCTCCAAAGAATGATTCGTTTGCGTTCCATTTGGAGGACACATTTAGCAATTTAAAAGCGACGAAAAGAAATATTCTATCTGTATCTGCACGTTTATTTGATCCTCTCGGATTGCTATGTCCAATTGTAACAAAATCGAAAATGTTGCTTCAGGAGCTTTGGCTTCAGAAGTTAGATTGGGACGAATCAATCCCCATGCGGCTAAATACGTCATGGGAGAGTTTTAAAATAAATTTGACAAAAATTGATTCGATTACCATACCAAGATTTGTCCAGACAACTTCTAAGTCGAAGGTCCAAATTCATGGGTTTTCTGACGCATCAATTAGGGCGTATGGATGCTGCATTTATGTAAGAAGCATTACTGATGCTTCTCACTGCAAAGTCCAAAGTAGCTCCACTTAAATCCAAGTCACTTCCAAGGCTTGAGCTATGTGCCGCGCACTTGTTGGCAAAATTGTGGACAAAAATAAAAGGCTTCATTGAATTTGATGTCGAAACAATAAATTTTTGGTCGGATTCTGAAATTGCGTTGCATTGGATAAAAACGCATCCAGCTTTACTTAATACGTTTGTTTCCAACAGAGTTGCTGAGATTCAAGAATGTTCAGACCGAGGTGTATGGAGGCATGTTCCAACAAAACAGAATCCGGCTGACATCGTCTCAAGAGGGTGCGACGTGGATGAATTAAAAGACTCGATTTGGTTCGAAGGGCCGCCATTCCTTCTAAAAGAGAGTGGGTGTTGGCCAAATAGCAGTATTCCGACCCTATTACCTGAACAAGAATCGTTAGAAAAACGAAAATCGACAATACTAATCTCCTCAAAAGAAGAAGTTGTTAGCCGTAACGGAAATGATTTTTCAAACATATTCCTTATACTATTAGGAAAACATTCATCATATGTTAAAGTTCTAAGGATAATGAGTTACGTTCTTCGATTTGTTGACACCATGAAAAAACTCAAGACTGTAAAGTGCAGCGTACCCACAGCAAAGGAATTAAATTTGGCTTTTTTAAAATTCGTCGAGATCATACAAAAAGAATATTACGCGGATGAAGTACAAAGGATTAAGAATTGTCAAAAGTTACCCTCAAATATTCAGCGATTGACACCTTTTATACACAATTTTAATGATGAAGGTCGCTCTTATTCTCTCGTAAGAGTTGGTGGTAGATTACTTAATGCACCATTGCCATACGACACAAAATTTCCCATTTTGTTACCAAAACGGTTATATTTCGTTGAACTTTATTTACGGCATTTACATATTGTTAACTGTCATGCTGGTGCTAAAGCCATGACATCAATTCTAAGGGAAAAAATTTGGTTAATAAATGCCAAGGAAGAATGTAGAAGAATTGTTCGGAAATGTGTTCATTGTTTTCGATACAAACCGAAATTAATGTCACAAGTTATGGGTGATTTACCCACTGATAGAGTGAGGGCTATGAGACCATTCTTGGTTGTCGGTGTTGATTTTTGTGGACCGGTTCACGTTTCGTTAAGAATTCGTGGAAAACCGCCAATTAAAATGTACATTGCCGTATTTGTGTGTTTTTCTTCCAAGGCTGTTCATTTAGAGTTAGTTTCAGATTTGTCTTCTAATGCTTTCATTCTTTGTATTAAAAGGTTTGCTGCCAGGAGAGGGCTTCCCAAGAGAACCCACTGCGACAACGCAACGAACTTCGTAGGAGCCAGCAGAGAGCTGAAGGATCTGCAGAAAGCATTCGACAACCAACGAGACGATCTGGTATCGAACGCAGCGTCAACAGGAGTGGAATTCAGCTTTATACCACCTCGCGCTCCACATTTCGGGGGTCTGTGGGAGGCAGCTGTCAAGCAAGCCAAGTTCCTGCTTCTGCGGGCAGTAGGCAGCTCATCACTAAACGCCGAGGAAATGGCAACCATGCTGGCAGAAGTGGAGGCGGTGCTGAACAGTCGGCCCATAGCACCGCTGTCACCAGATCCGAACGACACGGAAGCAATAACTCCAGCACATTTATTAATAGGAGGGGGTCTGCATTCGCTGCCGCCAGGATCCGAAGAAGGCGTGAAAGGCAACGTGCTGAAGTCCTGGAAGCGATGGCGTCTGCTCTCAGGACTCAAGGAGAGGTTCTGGCAATCCTGGTCGAAAGAATACGTGTTGGGGCTACAGGACAAGGGCAAATGGCTTCAAGACGCTCCCAATTTGCAAATAGGCAGATTAGTGCTGATTCACGAGGACAACCTGCCCCCTCAAGAATGGCTGACCGGGAGAGTCGTAGCCGTAACCGAGGGCAGAGACGGCAAGGTCAGAGTGGCAGAGATACGAACAAAAAACGGCGTATTTAAACGTCCTATTCAAAAGCTTGCTCTCATACCTATGGATTGAAGACCGGAGGTCCTTCAATGGGGCCGGCATGTTTGTTCCAAATCATGTTACATTTGAATTTCATTTTACTAGCTCTGTTAAAAACGGAAATCTTGAATTTTATTAACTTTAAACTTTTTTTATTGATGTAAACTTAATGTACATATGTTAAACTGTAGTTACAGCTTGTTACATGAACATTGTGGTTAGCATAAGTAACAACATAATGATGTAATATTTACATTAAATCGTTAACATTAGCACTTACATTACAGCACTGAATTTACTGCTGGATGTAGGGGAAATTGCTGAAATGTTTAAATAATTGTACACTACTAGGCATATAGATTTACAAAATGGAAATAAATACTTACTGTTGAATTCATCTTTAAATCGACAAGACGTGTTTTATTTCTAGAAAAGTTTAATTTAGTTTCGGAAAAGATTCGTCCACCATTTTTAACTTTAAAAACTCTTAAGGTTCAACAGTAGCCATTTCTACCGTTTGGGAAATTATTGTTATTCCTAGCATAGTTGTCAAAATTTCTGTCGTTTCTATTATTGTTTGAACTGTAGTTATTACTATTTCTATTGTTTGTGAAGATATGGTTCCTATTATGACGGAAACTACTATTTCTGTGTATGTTATCATTGTTATTAAGCTGCTGTTTTTGTACGTACAGCACCGAGTTGGTAGTCAGTTTATTTTCATTTTCCAGTTCTAGTGCACGTTCAATAGCGTCTTGCAAGGTCTTTGGACGAGCTGCAAAAATGGCTGTCTTTAAATTGTCATTAATACCTCTTTTAAAAGTATCTAGAGAAAGCTTTGAATTTAATTTTTTTTTTTTTTTGTTTATTTATTTATAAAATTTAACAATTTCTACTATAATAAACCCTAGTATAATATAATACATATTTACATAAATACAAAGTCCCAGAAACGAGCTCTCGAGTATTAAGGATATAACATTAGTTTTGATTTGCAAATATAATAAATTTTTTATATATTAAAAATACAAACTTATATTTTTATTTGTAATGAAAAATGTGAATAAAAACATTACTTATATATGGCAAAAATAAAAAGCAAAAGTCTAAAAAGTAAAAAAAGAGAGTTTTATATTTTACTATTCTATTATCCACCAAAACTTTTAAGTTTTTGTGCTTTGTAATGCAAGGAAATCTTTATTAGATATACTTTTATCAAACCGGTTTGAAAAAATTGATATACTGTTGCAATCAATAGCTTTGACATTGGCACGTCTATAATTATGATAGAAAATTGGAATACCATTATTGTCCTGTATTATCTTTAATTTGTCTAAGAGCAAAAATGACTCAGGGGGACCAAAGCCATTTTGTAGAGCATTAGATATATAATTAAAATTTGTGTAATAAGGTGCCATTATCAAATTTTTCATTACATGAAGTACATCTCAAAATGTAATTTCTTGTTAAACTTATTATAAAATTGTCTATCCTTATAATGTTTGATGTGTCATATAATTTTTTATTAGATACGTATTTTAAATAGTTACTATGAGATGATCTAAATAACCCTGTGCAAGCTCTCAAACATTTTCTTTCAAATACCCTAATTTTTTCCATATATGAAGGTGAGATATTAAACCATATCGGACATCCATATGTAAGGATTGGTCTAATGAGCGATTGATACATTATTATTTTTACTTTAGGCTTTAGGTATTTTGAATAAAATAATGTTTTATACCTGAAAAACGCTTTTTGTGCTTTTCTTATTGTTTCAATGACATGATGATTATAGTATAGGAATTTATCTAATTGAATTCCTAAATATTTGACAATTTGTTTGTTTGATATATTGGCATTATTTAAACTCGATCTAATTCCAAAGCACTTCCAATTTCTTTTAATATTATAATTGCATCTATTAACTGGCGGTCTAAATAAAATAGTTTCGCATTTACTTATATTAATTTTCATAAACCAATCAACTGAAAACTGCTCTACTACATTGAAATACTCTTGAAGTTTTGAATTTATTTTTTCAATTGTATCATCAGCATGATATATAATGATATCATCTGCAAAAGCTATAATATTGTCAATTTTTTTAACTAAATCTAGAATAAAAATGTTAAATAGTGTAGGGGTGTTAACTGTACCTTGTTGCAGGCCATTAACAATATTAAATGATTTATTGCTTTCGTAGTTTTGGTAATGTACCTTGAAAGATTTATTACTTATCATTTCATAAATAAGCAATATCATATTAAAAGGGAATTCAAGTTCTATCAATTTATATATTAACCCCGGAATCCAAATGCTGTCGAAAGCTTTTTCCATATCTATTAAACATGCTCCTGTGCATAATTTTTTGTTCCAATTCCAGTTAATATTAGAAGTTAGATAATGTATTGCATTAATTGTCGAGTGCTTATATTTAAAGCCAAATTGTTTTTCATTTACGATTTCTTTTTCATTACAAAATTTATTTATGTTATTATTAATGCACATTTCAAATATTTTGCTGATATTAGGCAATAAGCTTATAGCACGTAGATTTCTTGGGTCCGACATATCTTTGTCCCTTTTAGGTAAAAGGACTACTTTTGCATTTTTCCATTTGTATGGGAAATACGAATTATTTAGCATATTATTAAAAAGGCAACAATACTCTAAAATTAAAATTTCAGGTATGTTTTTTAGGACAATATTTGGAATTCCATCGTTTCCAGACGATAACTTAGCTCTCAACTTAGAAAAGATATAGAGAATTTGGTCTTTAGTTATAAAATATTCATTAGCCTGTACATCGCTCAAGTTATTAGACAATTTTTCCATATTAAAAGAAGTTATAGTATTGGGATTATTATCGAATTCATTTTTAAGTTCTAAAAATCTGTTAAATTTTTCATTTACTTGTAAATGTATATTATTATCTCTGTCTATTTCTTTATGAGCGTGGACAGATTCCAGGCAAGCACCAATGGCATCTAGCATTTGATCGTTCTCATGTATAATATAATTGTTGGAACCATCTTGTTCTAAATCGTTAGTATCTATGTCTACATTATCAAGTAGGTGTTTAAGATTTTGTGGAATTTTTATGTTGTCCAGATGCAATGGTTTAATTTTTTTAAAGTTTTTTTTTATTTCGCCAAACATTTTTTTGGAATCTTTTGGATCTAATTGGGTAAGTTTATCTTGTATATTTTTGTTTAATATGATAATTATGTTTTCTCTTAAAAGTTTTTTAACTAGTTTAAGTTGAGATCGTAGTAAGTTTAATGATGTTTGAGATAGTGTAATTTCAAGCCTGTTATGTTTTTTAATTATTGTTAAAATTTTACTTTTTTTCTTGGTGCAATTTTTGTACTATTGGGGTTTTTGTTTTCATAAAATAGTCTATTTTCCTAGCCTTAGGTGTTACTATTTCAATAGCATTTACAATTACATCATTTAATCTGTCGATATAACTGTCTATCTCAGAGTTTGAAAGATTTTTGTTCTTTGGAATAAGTGTGTTATCATCCAATTTTTGTTTGATTTTATTCCTGAATTTTTTCCAGTCCGTTCTCTTATAATCATAAGTTACAATCTGAGGTTCTTCAATAAGAGAAAAAAGATCTTGTTCGTTGTTCATATACGCACATATTTGTAAAGCTTGGTGATCACTGTCGTAGTCTAAAGTTTCTATACAATTTAGGGTGTTGTTTTTAGTAACGATGTGTAACCTGCAATCAGCAATGCACACGTCTATGTATGAATTTGACCTCGGATATGAAGGTAATTCAGATGCGTAGAATTTACATCTAAAATCTATCTCATTATCAACTAACCAGTCTTTCAGTTTCTTACCCCTCATATTCCCAACTCGGTTACCCCAATCCTTATGACGCACAGTAGCGCCCGTAGAGCAAACGAGGTTGCAAAAATCAAAATTTTCATGAGCACCGACGAAGTTTTGAATAAACTCATGTTATAGGAAACTTTTCAACGATTTCAAATCTGCCACTCTTAATAATATCACATTTTTAGTTTAGAAGATATAGCCGTTCAAAGTTGACCGACTTTCGGTTTTCAAAAAAACACACAATTTTTAGTAAATTTGTTGCGATTTCAGGTGTAATATCACGAAAAATAGGAAACGAATCGCCTTATTTTTTGTTTGTATTGATTGATGCATTTATTAAATGTGTAATGATAAAAAAAAAATGAACTGTTTGCTTTGTGTTTCTCCTGGTAAATCACTATTTAAAAACTATCCGTTTTTTCACTATTTTTCAACTTTGACGGAAAATAACAAAAATCTATATTTTTCTATATTTGCCATATTTGCAAAATCTGTTCTTTGATTATTTCTTTACATAATTCAAAAATTTTATCTGCCCGTACGTGCCCGTTTGGCTTCTAGAGGTAAAAAAGGTTAAAAAGACATGGTTGCCATACTAATATTGCGGTTTAATAAAATTCTTTAATTTGGCCCCTACAGCGCGTAGGATGCTCCTAGATGGGTCAAATGTATGACCAACCCCACTTTATTATTTATTGCCGAATTTCGGTTTTTTTAGTTATTTCAATAAACTAAACCATTTTTGAGTTACGCGAATATATGTGTGACATGGAATTACCCATATACCGAAAATACAGAAAATTGAAAAAATAAATTTAAAAAAAAAAAATTTTTTTTTTTAATTTGTTGGGTAATAATTTAGAACCCTAAAGAAAAAAAAAATAAAAACAATCTAAAAATGTAAAAATAATTTTTTTTTAGGTACCATAAAATTGATTTTTCTACTAATTTTAACTTTGATAACCCATAAGTAGGCCCCTACACAGCGTAGCACCCTTTTCAAATGCACATTTCATAGGCTGAACAGTTATCTATCATATGCTGTTTAAACTGTTCAATTACCTTATTCGGTTCAAAAGATATGATTTTTGCAACGAAAAAACTCAAATGGCGCCACTGTGTGACGGCTATTTAAATCTCCGGCTAATATGTAATAATTGTTAATGTTATGTAAATCTAAAGAATGGAAAAGATTACTTAATTCTGAACTAAAATTTGTGTCATTATTTCCCGATGGATAATAAGCTGAAATAATCGTAAGGTTTTTATTTTCAGCCATAGGTATACGCACGATACAACTTTCTAAAATCTTATTTGAACTAATTGCATTGTTTGTATATACATTGTACCTTATGCTGCTTTTAATTAAAATCGCTGTACCTCCACCTCTTACTGCACCTGACCTGTCTTTTCTAATCACATTGTAATCAATAAATTTGAGTTTATGTCTTGGATTGAGTTTTGTTTCATTTAAAAGTACAATATCAGGATCGTATTTTTCTAGAAATTTGTTAAGGTCAAACCTTCTACTTATTGCTATTAATGAATTGACATTAATATGTATAATTTTAAGCTGTTTTATTAAGAATAAATTACTAGCCATTTTTACACACCAACCATGGAAAAAATAGCATCGATACGCGATGCTTGTAGATTTAATTGTTTTTGGAGACTTGCCATTTGATTATTTAGATTTATCATCATATTTTTCAATTCTAACAAAAAGGTGTTATTATCATGATTTGATTTCATATTATTAGAATTATTTTCTTTTAAAATATTAGCAAAACTTGTTCCTGCCCTATAAAAGGAGTTTACATTAATAGAATTATTTTTATTTTCCATTAGTGATTTTTGCTTAAGTCTAAGTTTTTGTTGTAGTTGCTTGTATTTCTCACAGCGTTTGTACGAGGCTGGATGACCATGTTTGTTGCAATAATAACATTTTACTCTGCTTCTGTGGCGTCATCACCAAGTTCTTCTATTCCTAATTTGCTTAAGTTGTCTATAGTCTTCATTATTCTTTCTAACATTGTGCTAACAGACATTTTCCCTTGGTAAATAGTGTTTAATTGTGATTGAAACTCTGGAATGGTCTTTGACTTTTGTACCTCTGTTGTAGTAATTTTTTCAATGCATTGAAATTTTCTGGCTTTGCATAACTACCTATTGCGGTTCTTACCCCTGAAGTCAATTTGGCGTGGTAGACATATTGAAAGAAATCTTGTTTTGCTATTTCAGCAAGAGTTTTCTCAATGAGTTCTGCTGTTATTAAGAAACTTTCCAGTTCTTCAAAGTTTCCAGCAAAAAGTGGGAGAGCTTTAGACACTTTTTCTAAACTAAATGCTGCCATTGCATTTCCTATTTCTGATGGTTCTGTCTCTAATGGGTTTTTAATGCCTTTGATTAAGTATTCTTTGATTTTCTTAATTATATTGCTAAATTCTAATCTGAGCACTGCTATTTTCTTTTCGTCTTTTTCTTCTAGTTGTGCTAACTCAAATTCTTCTGTTATAACTTTTATATCCTCTGTCTAAGATTTATTGTTTTTTCCGAATATGTCCTTCCTGGACTTTTCTTTAAATTCTTTAATATGTCTTTAAGTTTTGTTAGACTTTCTTCCATTAATACAAAATTTGTTATTTATTTAAAAAAAAAATTTTTACCTCAGTTTCACATGGTTTTAATTTAAGTTTTACAATTCTATCTTATATAAGTATATATTTTAAATCATTAATAATGTTGGTTACAATCATCTTAATTATATGTCTGAATAGTGTTAAATTTTATTATTTTTATATTTTTATATTTTAAAATATAATTTTTTGAAGTATCTACTAATTCTATATGCTGCGTACAGCATTAATATAGTTTTAACATATTCTGGCACTAACTCTTCTGTATTCTGTGCATTTACATTGCTCATAATATTTTCTAGTTTTTCTACATATTTTTAGGTTTGTCCATTGTAGGATTCAAAAACCAAAGACTTGTATAAAAGTCTATTAATATTTATTGGTGGTGACATTTTTAATTATTTGATTTATTTTTCATCCTTTCAATTATTGATTTGTCTGAACTTGAAAATTTTGATATATTTATGTGGTATATTGGTTATCAAATTTATCTTTGATGACTTCTTTTTCTTCTAATGCCATTTAATGATTGAAAGGAAACTCATCATTTTATCCTTTTAGTCCGAGATGGCAGGATCTTTAGTTTGCCAGGAATATATGCTAGTTTGGATCGCTATGTAGTGTATTGAAATTGTTTGTTCCCTATAGCCCTTGGTTATTTTAAATAGCTGTCAGGGTTTCAGCTGTTAATTAAGGCGTTCAAAAGAACTGCCGAATTATTGGTGAGTCTTTCAATTAAACACAAGGCAGGTTGTTGCCAATATTGTATTGTAATTTCAAGTCTGATTTTATTTAGGTTTGTATGGGCTTATATACTATGGCTGAGATTTTACTCTAGCCGTTCTTACTTATTCAAATCATCGACAGAGCTCTGTTTATCTCTGTCGGCATTATGAGGATATCAATATTTGTCAATGATTAACTCCCTTTACTATTGTTATGACCAATCAGAATATTTTAATATTGGAATGCACTCAATTTGCATTTCCACTCAATTTGTTTCATTCACTTACATTCTGATTGATTTTTATATTTGTCGTAAGCCAGTTCTGCTGTCATTTGATAGTACACAATACTGAGTTGGTTGGTGTGTATAACTATCAGAATTGTTTATGGGTATGCGGTGGCAACTTTTGAGGTACACTACACAATGTTATATCCAAATAAGTGCCGGTTCACACACGTCAAGTTTTACTCATCAGGTCTTGAGTTTTTAGGAGAGTGAGGCAAAAAAAAGGCCTTCTCTTTTCCCTTCTCTCCTAAAAGTTCAAGACTTGACGAGTCAAATTTGACTTTTCACTTCAGCAAAACATGATGCTTAATGTTTTGCTGAAGTAAAATTTAAAAGGTGTTTTCTTTCGATCACATGAGGAATGAAGTGTTATTTCATATAAATGTTGGCCATTGGTATGTGTGGGTAACGATGCTATTACCTCTCAATTGATCGGAGAGATGCGTGTTATAAGGTTAAGATTTCTGACATATATTTGGTAAGTTTTTTTTTTGTATATGACGAGATTGGGGCAGGAAATTTGTATAACTATCTAGTTATTTTGGCCCTGTCACCGTAAAATATAAAAAAATAGGGACCAAACCCCCCTAAAAACTGCTGCTAGGAAAACCATGGCTCCCGTGGTCCTATCTCTATAATGTCCGGTAGTTAGTCAGTAAGGCTTAGGCTATCTAGTGTAAGGTTTGCCTAAAAGTTTTATTTGAACGAAAATGAAACTTACACAGAAAAAATTATTTTTCCAATTCAAACAAACATTTGTAGAATCAAAAAATTTTTTGTCTGAAATCGGACCTATAAACAAATTCGCATATTCAAACAATTAATTTGCATTTTGTTTATTGAAAAAATCACTGATTTTTTCAAACAAATAATTTAACTGAATCAAACAAAAAGTTTACTGAACTTTATATAAATTTTAAACGAATAATTATGCTGACTTAAATAAAATTTTTTTGCACAAGCAATGACGCGCACAGAAGTAAGCACTGTTGGAGAAGACGACGCAGAGCTGAGCGGCCGGCTGGCTTTGAGACACATTTTTTTGTTGGAATAATTTTTGAACGAAGTCTTATTTATACACACAATGTTTTTCTTCATCACTCCCTGTTGCTGCATCCTTTCCTTTGCTAAAAAAAAATGTAACCAAAAACGGCGGCACACCGACTCGATATCTTGTTCATCATCATTCTATTTTGGTATTTGATGTATTTAACCAAACAGTTTAAAAAAATTGAATACGGGATTTGGTTTTTTTTTACCAACTTTGAAACCAACCAAAAATTTATTTTGTTTCTTATAATGTTGTTGTTCTTGTTTCTGTTGTTTAAAAAGTATGAAACGTTTTTTATACCCTTCACCACAGGTGTAAAAGGGTATATATAAGTTTGTCATAACGTTTGTAATTTCCACAACATTGATTTTAGACCCCATAAAGTATATATATTCTGGGTCCATATGAGAAGAGAAGTTGATTTAACGATGTCCGTCTGTCCGTCTTACGTTTGATATGTGTTTTCCGGATAATCCAGACATGATAGCGGCTAGGTTGTTTTACATTTATGTCACATATAGTCCACCATTTCTTGCTATTGAAATTCAGCAAGATCGGTCCACAAATGGCTGAGATATGATCAAAAAACCACGACTGCCTCTAATTTTTTCCAAAAATCCCTTGTTGTTGTTGTATTTTTATTGCTTTTTTCTGTATATCTGGAGAACGGCAAGAGCCAAAGTTTCCAAATTAGGTACAAACATTAAGGTTGTCAATACACACCACCCTACAAAATGTGGGCGGGATTGGAGAAGTGGGCGTGGTACCTCCCGTACAAAAAAAATTAAAAATTGTATAAAAACCTAAATTTTAGGGCTGTCATATGTCCTATGGATATGACTTATATACCAAAATATCGGAAATTTTTAGTAGAACATATTTTATAAAAAACTCGGGAAAATCGGTTCAGATACGAAAAATTTATGACCAAAATATTAATTTTTTTTTGAAAAATACCCATTCTCAGGAACCATAGATCTTCCCGAGTCCAAGTTTTATAGCCAAAATAACTCATATAGTCCACCATTTCTTGCTATTGAATTTCAGCAAGATCGGTCCTCAAATGGCTGAGATATGATCAAAAAACCACGACTGCCTCTAATTTTTCCAAAAAAAACCCTTGTGGTTGTTGTTTTTTTGTTTTTTTATTTGAAACATGTACACATGCTTGTACATGATTGTTCGCTTTAATTGAAAAATACATACCTACAAATTAAACTAATAATATGACGAAGTATATTCTATTATAATGCTTTATTATTAACAAGGTTAATAGCTCAATGGTCTGGGCGGTTGCCCAAGAAGGTTTGTTTGTTATATTGCCGGGGTTCAAATCTCGGCATCTCCACCTTTACCAAACAAAAATTTTTTAACTTTTTCCATAAATATTTCTATAAACGATTTTAAAATTATTCAGCGATTTTTGATTTTTTCATTTTATTGACAATATAAATATGCATCGTTCGCCTTACATGTGAAACAAAAAACATATTTTACAATTTGTTTTTGGCTTAAATTTAAATACCTAAGTATGTACGAATATGCAAAAGTTATTTATGTGTATTGGTAGGCATTGTTTTCATGATTGTTGCTTTTTTTTCAGTTATAGAGACGGATTGTCTCTTCTTACATTTCAATTCAAAAATCTTACACGTGTTGCCATATTATTATACCCTTCACCACAGGTGTAAAAGGGTATATATAAGTTTGTCATAACGTTTGTAATTTCCACAACATTGATTTTAGACCCCATAAAGTATATATATTCTGGGTCCATATGAGAAGAGAAGTTGATTTAACGATGTCCGTCTGTCCGTCTTACGTTTGATATGTGTTTTCCGGATAATCCAGACATGATAGCGGCTAGGTTGTTTTACATTTATGTCACATATAGTCCACCATTTCTTGCTATTGAAATTCAGCAAGATCGGTCCACAAATGGCTGAGATATGATCAAAAAACCACGACTGCCTCTAATTTTTTCCAAAAATCCCTTGTTGTTGTTGTATTTTTATTGCTTTTTTCTGTATATCTAGAGAACGGCAAGAGCCAAAGTTTCCAAATTAGGTACAAACATTAAGGTTGTCAATACACACCACCCTACAAAATGTGGGCGGGATTGGAGAAGTGGGCGTGGTACCTCCCGTACAAAAAAAATTAAAAATTGTATAAAAACCTAAATTTTAGGGCTGTCATATGTCCTATGGATATGACTTATATACCAAAATATCGGAAATTTTTAGTAGAACATATTTTATAAAAAACTCGGGAAAATCGGTTCAGATACGAAAAATTTATGACCAAAATATTAATTTTTTTTTGAAAAATACCCATTCTCAGGAACCATAGATCTTCCCGAGTCCAAGTTTTATAGCCAAAATAACTCATATAGTCCACCATTTCTTGCTATTGAATTTCAGCGAGATCGGTCCTCAAATGGCTGAGATATGATCAAAAAACCACGACTGCCTCTAATTTTTCCAAAAAACCCTTGTGGTTGTTGTTTTTTTGTTTTTTTATTTGAAACATGTACACATGCTTGTACATGATTGTTCGCTTTAATTGAAAAATACATACCTACAAATTAAACTAATAATATGACGAAGTATATTCTATTATAATGCTTTATTATTAACAAGGTTAATAGCTCAATGGTCTGGGCGGTTGCCCAAGAAGGTTTGTTTGTTATATTGCCGGGGTTCAAATCTCGGCATCTCCACCTTTACCAAACAAAAATTTTTTAACTTTTTCCATAAATATTTCTATAAACGATTTTAAAATTATTCAGCGATTTTTGATTTTTTCATTTTATTGACAATATAAATATGCATCGTTCGCCTTACATGTGAAACAAAAAACATATTTTACAATTTGTTTTTGGCTTAAATTTAAATACCTAAGTATGTACGAATATGCAAAAGTTATTTATGTGTATTGGTAGGCATTGTTTTCATGATTGTTGCTTTTTTTTCAGTTATAGAGACGGATTGTCTCTTCTTACATTTCAATTCAAAAATCTTACACGTGTTGCCATATTATTTTTAAAAAATATTATTATTTCTAAAAAAAATCCCATTTGTTATTTGAAAACAAAACATTTAACAATAAGTATTTGCGTACGTAAATGTTTAATTTAATCAAAAAGCTAGAAACATTTAAGTTAGGATAATTTTATTGACGAACCCAATGACATAGAAACAGATCTTAAAATTTGTTCACAGCTTACTCTGACATTAGGCAAGGCAAAGAAATGCTAAAAATTATTTTGAAAACGCTACAAATAATTCTTAAAGTTGTTCATTATATTGTTTTAAATCCTTATACATTTAAGTGACTCATTTTAAACAAAATTAAAATAAATGGTAATATTTAAACAAGTATTTAGGTAGATTTGATAAAGCATCAGATATAAATACCACAATTGGTTAACCTTGAAATTGGAAGGCCCTCTAATAAAAACAAAATACAAACGGTTTTATAGCTATTTTGATTTAAAAGAATTTACAGACATATTTAGACCAGATTATTTTTTTTATATTTTAAAAAAACAGTCATCATTAATTGCGTAAAAGTTAGTTTATAACAATTTATTTTAGTTTTAATCGCTAAAGCGGATCATACACTTGCAATAAAATTGTTCAATTTTACGTATTGTACAATTATATAGCCAATGTGTATGCGATATTCGATGGTAGCACAATATATTGGCAACAATCAAAAGACTTTTGATTTTTATTGCACAACGAAAAGAAAGTGAAATGTGTTGGCAACATTGTATAATGCTGTTTATGCTATTCCTATAGTTTATGTTCACCTTTTTATTGAATGAATGAAACCATTGTGCGACTTATTGCATAATATAGGACAAAATTTAAATAATATGGCGAATATCATATACAGTAATATTGCAAGTGTATGGGCCGCTTAAGACTATTTCATCCAACTTTAAAAATGAATCAAAAGAAGCTTAAAACATTTTTCTAAAAAGCTAATAAAATGCCAAATGGAAATTTTACAGCTAAATCTAAGTTTTTTGTGCTGAATTTACTTTCAAAAATAAAAAATTCCCACAATACTTAAAAGTCTTCATTAAAAATCGCCCAAACATGCAGGCTTATCGTCTTGTAAAAAAATAAAATGAAAATTTTTTTACAATAAAATAAGAATTATCCATTTCCATACGAAATTTCATTTTGACTACAACTATTTTTTTTAGTCAAAATTTATTATAATTTATTATAATACATAAAAAACTTAAGTTATATCAATACCTATTCTTCAATTTTTAAAATAATTCTAAAAAAGCTAGAAACATTCAATTAAAATGCTTAAAAAAATGCGAAGCGCTTAATGAAAGTATTTTAGCTAAATTAAAATTTTTAATCTAAGTAAAGCTGCAAAATTGCCAAAATGGTCACACTGCTTAAAAACCATACAAACAAGCAGGGTTATCCACTCTAAAAAAATTTGTATTTAGGGAATATTAGAAATGCCCTCATCATATAATTTTACGACTACAAAAAACCGCTAACATAACGAACAGTCATCTAGTGTCGTCAAAATATTAAAAGCAATCTTTGCCTTTTTATTGCTGACATTGATAACATATTAGTCACTTTTTTAGACAATTTATACAAAAATATATTCATATATACCTATATACGGGCCTGTTCTGAAATCACACCTGCGACTTTGTGGTGTTTTGAAAGTCATACCGTTGTTGTGTTTCTTGGTGTGCTTTCTGCAATTGAAGATCACACAAAAACGGGACGCTAAAATATCACACGTGTGATTTCAGTAGGCACATGTGATTTCAAATCACGTGATTTGAGTTAAAGTGATTTTCAGAACAGGCCTGATAATATCTTCTGCACAAAAGCGATTTAAAAGCATACACAATTTAAGCAATTTCTTGGTATGTTTATGTTGTATTATTGATAAATAAAAAACATTTAAATTGGTTTGCGACTTTTATTAACCAAAACGAAAGTTTACGTTTCAAAACGGTTAATGGTAACCCTGTAAAATAGTTGTTTTTTTGTGGTTTTTTTCATTTAAAATACTTGCGGTAAACTTCTTTTTTTTTTTTATTTAATATTACCTTCTGTATTACACACAAACAACAAACACATACATACTTTAATTTAATATAAATAATTATGGATATCAAATACTCAAATCAACAACGACTTCTCATGCGGTTCGATGATCGAACGGTCTAAACGGTCTGCCTCTTAACAATGTCTTATTGGTTTACTGGTTCGAATCCCATTCATTCCATTCTTTTTTTTGTTTTTTATTTTTTGTTTTTTTATTTTATAAATCTTTTTATCTAAAAAGAAATTGGTCAGTTTTTCACTTTTTAAAATTTTTTAAATATATTTATGAACTTCATATACGTATATTTTATACATATTTACGCCTTTTAATTTACCCTTTTTATACCCTTATTTTTTTTTATTGATTTCATTTTTATACCCTTCACCACAGGTGGAAAAGGGTATATATAAGTTTGTCATTCCGTTTGTAATTTCTACAATATTGATCTTAGACCCTATAAAGTATATATATTCTGGGTCCTTATGAGGAGAGAAGTTGATTTAACGATATCCGTCCGTCTGTCCGTCTGTCCGTCTTACGCTTGATATGTGTTTTCCGGGAAAACCAGACATGATAGCGGCTAGGTTGTTTTACATTTATGTCACATATAGTCCACCATTTCGTGCTATTGAAATTCAGCAAGATCGGTCCACAAATGCCTGAGATATGATCAAAAAACCACGACTGCCTCTAATTTTTTCCAAAAATCCCTTGTTGTTGTTGTATTTTTATTGCTTTTTTCTGTATATCTAGAGAATGGTAAGAGCCAAAGTTTCCAAATTAGGAACACACATTTAGGTTGTCAATACACACCACCCTACAAAATGTGGGCGGGATTGGAGAAGTGGGCGTGGTACCTCCCGTACAAAAAAAATTAAAAATTGTATAAAAACCTAAATTTTAGTGCTGTCATATGTCCTATGGATATGACTTACATATATACCAAAATATCGGAAATTTTTAGTAGAACATATTTTATAAAGAACTCGGGAAAATCGGTTCAGATACAAAAAAGTTATGACCAAAATTAATTTTTTTTTTTTAAATACCCATTTTCGGTAACCATGAATCTTCCCGAGTCCAAGTTTTATAACACAAATAAATGGTAAATTTCTTGCTAAACACGTCGGTATATAAATCTGTCAAATCGGTTAAAAAATGGCTGAGTTATAATCAAAATACTGAAATCCCAAAAGTTACTCATTTTATAATTAAGTTTTTTTTTTTTTTATAATTAAGTTTGCTTAAATATATGTACACATATGTAGGTATATATATATATATATATATGCCTAAAAGCTAATTTAATGGAAATATTATTTGTAAGCACGTTGGTATATAAATCTGCCAAATCGGTTAAAAATGGTTAAGTTATGTGCAAAATACTCCAAAAAAGGACTAAAAACATTAACATTTTTATAAAAGCTAAAATTTTAGAGCTGTATTATGACCTATTCATACGTTTTAGATATCAAAATATCGGAAATCTTTAGAAAAACTCGGAATATCGGTAAAAAAAAGTTTTTAATACCTATTTTCGTGAACCATAGAACTTCCCGACTACAAGTTTTATCACCAAAGTAAATGGTAATTTTATACTTTAAGATGTCGGTATGACCAAATACTGAAATTCGATCAAAACTTAACGTGCTATATATTAATTAAACTTTTAATATATTTAATAGCACGCAATCATGTGCAAATAATTAAATAAAACTAAACTATATATATTTTATAAATATATGTACATATATATATATACATATATTTAAATATATATATAAACTTCTGTTCTTTCCAAACCATGGTGAAGGGTATATAAGATTCGGCATAGCCGAATATAGCACTCTTACTTGTTTTTACCTGCTATTGTTTTTGTTGTTTTTTTTACTACAAACCTTGTCACGCTATTTTATCATTTTTATACCCTTCACCTCAGGTGGAAAGGGGTATATATGAGGAGAGAACTTGATTACACCATCTGATGTCCCTCTGACACCAACCCCCCCCCCCTTCTTCAATTGTTTACATATACTAGCATAATGCCCAATATGATTTTCGTTATCACCCTTCTTTATTATTTTATCTATTTAACGAAATCATTTTAACAAATAGAAACTAAGAATTTTTGTGTTTTTTGCTACTTAAAAACTTGCCAAAAAAAGATAAAAGAAAACAAACAAACACACATACATGGCACAAAATATTTTGGTGAATATATTTCCCTATTTCGGTTCACAATTCAAATAAGTTGATTTTTAATTTTTTTATTATGGTTTACAACTTTGCTATTGCGGAACAAAAACATCAAAAGTAATTACAACTCAACTGTGTTGATTTTTGTGAACAGTAAACGTGCCATATTTCTTTTTAATGATATTCAATTAACGCTCCTTCATGGTTCAGTTGTCTAGGGGGTGTGTTAAGTTACAAATTGATAGTTCCCTGGTTCGAATCTTGGTTTTTTAAAAAGAACGTTTTTTTTAATATATCTATTTTTTTATGTTCTAAAAACGATTTAAAAAAAATATTTACCATTTTTCGCTTTTTAAATTTTATTTATAATGAAGTTTTAAGTATTGTAAATATGTATGTATAGGTATGTAAAAATTATTTAGTTTTTGTCTAGTTGCTCTGTATTCTGCTCGCACAATGGTGAAGGGTATATAAGATTCGGCACAGCCGAATATAGCACTCTTACTTGTTCTTATTGCTGTACTTTTTTAAAGCGTCCAATAATAGATTGCATGTGTTTTTTGTTGTAGTTCTTATATTTCACATAAAGAAGTGTTGCTTACGACCAAATAAAAAAATGCAAAAAAGCGACAACACTAAGAAGCGTTAAATATTTCATACAAAATTATGAAAATTTGAAACCAATAACGCGTATATTATAATTTTGAATAGTTGTCAACATTTTTGTTGGTTAAATAAAATCAAATAAAAATATTAATTGAATCAGTAAAAGAAGTTTTTAGAAATCAAAAAAAATTTCCAACAGCGTTTGTTTGAAAATAATTCGGCAATAATTTTTTCTGTGTAGTTATCAGCAGGGCAAGTTTAAAATGCCATGAAAAATTGTTAAAAATGGCTGGCAAAATGGCACGAAAAAGTGTAAAAAACGGCACGAAAAATGGAACAAAATGGCAGCACTGGCAAATTTAAACATGATGTTATTTAAGAATCATTTATTTTATTACGTTTCGGTTGCATTCGTAAAACTGCTTTGAGTGGAGAAGCAGCTCGCGCTTTTTCTCATTATTTTTTAAGGACAAACAGGTCGTTCTTGTTTGTCTGCTTTTGTTGCGTTTTGCGTTGTCACCCCGCATTTGTTAGTGTTTCGGCGTCGTATAACTGTACCGAGTTACAGTTTTTGCGGTTTCTGCATTAACAATATGTAATCGTTTTTCACCTAAATGTTTTAATGTGTGTTGTCTGGAGGAGAACCAAAGAAAAAAACTCAATGTGACTGCTGGAGAGCCATATAAAACTCAGACGTTTTACTGGTGGAGTACCAAGGAAATAACTCGGACGTTTACGGGTGGAGACCAAAATACTGAGGAGGGGATTCTGGAAGCTCTCGCCTTCCTATACGAAGGTTTAGGTCGAACGAGGCTTTGCGGTTAAAGCTCCAAAAATTGTGTAATACCCTGGCATTATAACTTTAATAGTTCGCCAAAAACTTTAATTTAAAAAAAAAAAAGTTTTGGTTGTAAAGCACAATAGCATGTTATCGGATAAAACAGTTCAATATATAGAAAACACTCAAGAAAGATTTCAATATCGCGAAATGTAACTGGAGCATATTTGAACGCTCCAGATGGAGAAAGAAATAAATTCATCCATCTCACTTTCATAAAAATATGAGTAGTTCATTTGCAAAAATTTTAAAATTCAAATGTCAAGCCATATAGATTGTTTTGCAGGAGTATTGAATAATAAGCCAGAAATTGCGCATAACTTACGAAGTTTTTACGAGATTGGTAATGGCTTAGGGAGGTATTTTAAAAAACAACAAAATGGCTGCTTTTTTTATTTTTTTTTAACTTGGATGTGTTTGCAAGTGGACTACTTACATATACTGTTTCTTAATTTAATTACTATTTCTTATTTAATAGTCCGGTATTACGATCTAAAACTTTTTTAAGCTTCTCAACAAAATCTTTTTTGTTGGCATCTTTAATATTTTCCTTAGCACTGTCAATTAAGTCTAAGCTTTCATTTATAGAAAGCCCTTTTGTTTGTAATTCGAGGAGACTTGAGGAGATGCATTGAAAGTGCTCTTTTATGTGCACTTAGTCACTTTTTACGTCCAATTTTTGCAACATTAATATAGCATTTCGAATAGATTCTTCCTCATATTCGCTAAGACTTTTAAATAATTCATCTAGGTTGCAAAAAAGGTATTTTTTGAAAGCTGGACCAGAAATGGCTTTTATTCGAAATAATTGAAGAAATGGCAAAAATAGCAAAAAAAAAAATGGCATATTCCATAAAAAACTTGCCCTAGTTATCAGCTACACCAACTCGCCACTTTGCGTCATCAATGCTCATGATTCCATACTTAAACAATCTTATGAACCCATGCTTTATAGTATTGCCCTTTATGATGGTCTCATGTTGGAAATTCATTACACAGTTCCCGAGATTACCTTTAATAAACATACAAACTTTTCATTTTTATAATACAGAACTTCACGGCTTAAGGGAGTTTCACGCTTTAATGATTCTAAAATTAAACATTTTTCTTGATCTATTTAATCTGTGTACATATTTTTCCTTTAATTGCATTCCGCTTACTGCGTTACACTCATAAATGGATCATATATTTTGTAAAAAAATAAAATATCAAACAAAATTTCACTGTTAATTGCACAAACAAATTTCTTGACTCTCTTTAAAATGTTATTTTATTTTTCATATTAAAATGTATAATGAACAGGGCAAGTTTTCAATGCTATTTGTATGAATAATATGCTTTTGCATATTTCCCAAAAAAATAATTTTTGATACACACAGAAAAAATTATTGCCGAATTATTTTCAAACAAACGCTTGTTTGAAAATTTTTTTAATTTCTACAAATTTTTTTACTGATTCAATTAAAATTTTTGTTTGATTTTTATTTAACCAACAAAAATGTTGACAACCATTCAAAAATATAATAGACGCGTTATTGGTTTCAAGTTTTCATAATTTTGTATGAAATATTTAACGCTTTTTAATGTTGTCGTCTTTTTGCATTTTTTTATTTGATCGTAAGCAACACTTCCTAATGTGAAATATAAGAGCTACAACAAAAAACACATACAGTCTATTTTTGGACACTATAAAAAAAGTACAACAGTAAGAAAGATGAAGAGGTAAAAAACGTTTCACTCTTTTTAAACAACAGAAACAACAACAACATTATAAGAAACAAAATAAATTTGTGGTTGGTTTCAAAGTTGGTTAAAAAAAAACCAAAATCCCGTATTCAATTTTTTCAAACTGTTTGCTTAAATACATCAAATTCAAAAATATAATGATGACGAAAAACATATCGAGTCGGTCTGTCACCGTTTTTGGGTTACATTTCTTCTTCATTAGCAAAGGAAAGGATACAGCAACAGTGAGTGATGACGAAAAACATTGTGTGTATAAAAAAAGACTTCGTTCAAAAATTATTCCAACAAAAAAATGTGTCTCAAAGCCAGCCGGCCGCTCTGCTCTCTCTGCGCATCATTGCTTGTGCAAAAACCTTTTTTTTTTTTGATTTTGAAATTTAGTATATGAATTTCAGTAAACTTTTTGTTTGATTCAGTTAAATTATTTGTTTGAAAAAATCAGTGTTTTTTTCCAATAAACAAAATGCAAATAAATTGTTTAAATATGCGAATTTATTTATAGGACTGATTTCAGACAAAAAATTGTTTGATTCTACAAATTTTTTGTTTGAATTGGAAAAATAATTTTTTCTGTGCATATATACATATTGCATAAATTTGCATACTACTTAGGTTGGTTGTCGTTTTTAACAAAAGAAATCATTTTGAGTCAATCGGTTGCAATTGCAAAATAAACACATACTGGTTCTTTCGTTTCATATGTATTTTCTTACATTGGAATTTTTTACAAGAACTAAGAGAAATGTCAACGGGTTCCCACGACTATCGCTTCTACGCACCGGAGTTCAACGAACAACGAAGGGCAGATGGAGAAAATTGAATAAAAGAGAGTAAATAATTTGCTTACACTTAGAAAAATGTAAACTCAGCAACACCTAGGGTCAAATTACGGATTTCCGTATCGAACGAAATTTCCATTTAAATTGTATTGTATTTTCGATCTACATCGAATAATAATTAATATGCTCTCTGTTCTTCATGTCTCGCTGTTACAGAAACAATATCGCGTTAAGCTTTTTTTATAAACGGTTACTGAGAAATGTTGGATGTTATGTTCTTAATTGTGATTTATTTAAAAACGCCAGAAGAATCTAAAAAAGACTTAAATGAACCTACGGTCTTTAAATGTTGACAAAGTTAAAAAACCACAAATGTTTATTTTATTAAAGCAAGCCGATGAACTCTGTGCGAACTAATGATTTTAAAGTATGCGATTAATTAATTGACTTGATGTTAAACGTATTTTTAAAATATATTATACGGGTTTGTGTGACAATCAAAGATCATTTTAATTTAAAAACATGAAAAAAACTAATTAAAATATAGAAGAGAGAGTTTTACCGTGAACGTAAACAGACGTGTTGTGAATCTCTGCCGAAAAAAAAATATATATAAACTCAGAAAACCGTGTCTTAATTGCCGAACTTTGTATTTAATGTGAAACTTAAAACTTGTCAAACAACTCCATAATAGTCGTCACGATTGTAGTATCAAATTTAATTGCAAAAAAAAAAAAAAAAAAAAAAAAAAACAAACAAAATAAAATTTATAAAAATATTACAAAAAGATAAATTTTCGGAATAATTAAAAACACTCAGTTTTCTAGCTGATAGAGACAGCATAACAACAAAAAACATACAATACAGTTGATAGTGTTGCATTTAATCAGCTGATATATTGTGGTGAATAAGTAACTATATATTAGCGCCACATAGTGGACAGTAGCATAGTGTAAATAAAGTACTATTGATTATTTTTAATTTTAAGCTCCAGGTCTCTTTTTTATATAAAAAATATTAATTTATTTAATTATTTTTTTCGATATTTCGCTAACCTTTGGTTAGCATCCTCAGGAAATTAAATTTAATTTAAATTTAATTTAATTTCCTGAGGATGCTAACCAAAGGTTAGCGAAATATCGAAAAAAATAATTAAATAAATTAATATTTTTTATATAAAAAAGAGACCTGGAGCTTAAAATTAAAAATAATCAATATATTATTGTAAAAGGTCAATTAAAACTGAATTATAAGTAAATAAAGTACACTGTAAGAAATTTACAATGGATTTTAGTCTGCCACCTCCAGGGGGTGGCACACCTATAAGGGGTAACAGAATCCCAATCATAATGAACGAAAATGATAAATTAAAAAATGAAATAATTTTATTGAGAAAAATGTATGAAAATGTCAATAACGAATTGCATTTAATTAAACAAGAGAACAAAGAACTCAAAAGAGAAATTTCAAATATAAACTCAAATCTTTTAGAAAACGCTAATGAAAATCTATGCTTTGAACGCGAAGAAGAACCTGTTGAAATGGAAGCAAATGAAGAACAAATTATTTATGAAACCGATGAAGAGGAGTTAGAAAGAGAAACTAACTGGATCTTGAAGAAATCCAGAAAGAGCAAGAAAGTAAATTTTCAAAAACCAACTACAACCGAAAAAAATATAAACAAAAGAGGTGATCAACGTAAAGAAAATGCTAACAACGAACACGTGTTTCATATTCTACCGCCGCCAATAAATATTATCAATATACACGAATTTGAAACTATCCAAAATATTTTGAAAGATATACCAAAAGAAAATTATAAAATTGTTGCTTTAAATAATAATATGTTTAAAGTAAATTTAACTGATGAAAGTACATATAGAAACTTGGTTAATACACTCAATGTAGGTAATTACCAATGGTTCACATATGAAAATAAAAATAAGAGACCAATAAGAGTAATGATAAGAGGACTTCATTGCTCAACAAAAACTGTAGACATCATTGATGATCTGAAATTTCAAAATCTCGATGTTATAGATGTAGTTAACATCATTAAAAAAACTAACTCTGAGGGAAATAGAGTAAAAACTCCTTTACCGCTGTTTATGGCATCTTTCAGCAACAAAGAATCAGTAGATAGTATTTATAATGTGAGATATGTGTTGAATACTAAGGTTAAAGTTGAAAGTCTAAAAAGGAACAACATCATAATACCTCAATGCAAACGTTGCCAGGGATTTAATCATACCCAAAAGTACTGCTCTAGAGAACCACGTTGTGTAAGCTGCTCTGGAAAACACCTATCAGCTCAGTGCACAGTAGAAAAAACAACTGCTCCATCATGTGTTAACTGTATGGGAAGACATCCTGCCAATTATAGAGGCTGCGAAGTTGCAAAAGAATTGCAGAAAATTAGAAAGAAAAATATTAGAAGCAAGCAAAATGATCGTAGTAACAATCAAGGAGATCTAGTAGAAAATATTGAAATGCATAGTTATCCCCAACAAGCGACAAATCATAGCCATCAATCGTCTGGCTCTCTCACCTATGCACAAGCATGCAAATCAAAGAGCTCAAAAAATATTGAAGATGTTAATTACAAAACAAATCAAGAAATTTTAAAAGCCATTACACAACTAAATATAAGATTAGAAGAACAATCATATATCAATGAGAAAATTTTTGATAAATTGAGAACCATTGAGGCTCGTCTTTAAAATGGAAAACAAAATGGCAAAAAATCTAAAAATCGTAACTTGGAATGCAAATGGACTACATAACCATTTAAGTGAATTAAACTTATTTTTAAAAAATGAAAATATTGACATATGTCTAGTATCGGAAAGTCACAATACGAAGCAGTCGTATATAAACATAAAAGGGTACGCGAAGTATAATGCTTATCATCCTCGTAATTTAGCAAGAGGTGGGGTAACAATTTTTGTGAAGGAAAAAATAAAACATCATGAATATTCGAAAATTGAAACAGAACAAATGCAGGTGGTAACCGTATCCGTGTTAATAAACAACAAACCATGCAATATTTCATCAATATATTGCCCGCCAAGACATAATCCTACCGCAAATGAATTTATTGATCTTTTGAAAACTCTGGGTCCTTGTTTTATCATTGGTGGTGACTTCAATGCAAAAAATGTATACTGGGGATCAAGACTTACAACAAAAAAAGGTAAAGAATTACTTATAGCTGGAAGATATATGAATTGTGAATTCCACTCTGGCAACAAACCAACTTATTGGCCTACTGATCCGAACAAACTCCCAGATATAATAGACTTTTTTATATCAAAAGGCATTAATAAAAATCACGTTTTAATGCATAATAGCAATGATTTGTCTTCGGACCATTCACCAGTGGTAATGATAATCAATGATAGTATCTTGGAAAAACCTCATCCGCCGTCGCTTATAAATAATAAAACAAATTGGTACTTATTTCAAAGATATGTGACAGAATCTACTGATTTAAACGTATCGTTAAAAACACCCTATGAAATAGAAGAAGAGTTAGATAGTTTTATTGAAAACATACAAGTAGCAGCGTGGATTTGTACTCCCCAATATGTAAAAACGTGTAGAACGTCAAGCACAGAAGAAGTTAAAACACTTCTAAAAGAAAAAAGAAAAGCTCACAAAAAGTGGCAACAATGTAGAACATCAGAAAATAAAAACAGATTAAATCAGCTTTGTAACAAGTTAAAACGAATTTTACATAATAATGAGCAACAATCATTATCAAATCGTCTAAAACATGTAACAGCAACGAAAGATACCGAGTATTCCCTTTGGAAAACAACAAAAAACTACTATAAATCATCAGTAACTATACCACCAATAAAGAAAGATGATGGGACCTGGGCCAAAAGTGCCAAAGAAAAGGCAATAACATTTGCAGATCACCTTGAGGACACTTTTAAGCCGCTACCTTCACTTTCATCTCAAGAAAATTTAGTAAATACTCATAAGGTTGACTACCAAAGTATAACACCGGTATCTCTTCAAGAGTTAAAAGCACTTATAAAGTTTGATTTAAAGCCAAATAAAGCTCCCGGGTATGACCTAATAACTGGAAAAGTTCTGAAAGCACTACCAGACAATGGTATAAGAAAGCTATTGTATATCATCAATGCATCATTAAGATTACAATACGTTCCAAGTCAGTGGAAAGTTGCTGAGGTTATAATGATACTGAAGCCAGGTAAGCAACCAAATGACAAAAAATCTTACAGGCCAATATCACTGCTTCCGACAATGTCAAAAGTATTTGAAAAACTTCTTTTAAAAAGGTTAAATATTATTATTGAAGATAGGAACCTAATACCAACTCACCAGTTTGGTTTTAGATCCAAACACTCAACTGTGGAACAAGTGCACAGGGTTACAAACGAGATAGAAAAATCGTTGAATGATAATAAAATATGTTCAGGAGTTTTCATAGACGTGGCACAAGCCTTTGACAAGGTTTGGCATGATGGTTTGAACTTTAAACTCTATAGAGATTTACCAAATCAATATAGTGGAATACTAAAATCGTACATAGCTGGAAGATTCTTTCGTGTAAAGTTTGAAGACGAATATTCAAAAATAAGAAAAATAACTGCGGGAGTACCACAGGGAAGTGTTTTAGGTCCAACCCTATATATACTATTTACAAGAGACATCCCAACTGCAAATGATATAAAAATTGCTACTTTTGCAGATGATACGGTAATACTTGCAACGGGTTCGTCGGTAACCGAAAGTACCAGAAAGTTACAAGCCTCAACAGATGATATTATCAGTTGGACGAAAAAATGGAGGATAAAGTTAAATGATACAAAATCTGTGCATGTCAACTTTACAAATACCTCTACATTTGCAGACGACACAGCATTTATTAGCGTTAACCATGACCCAAAAGTCGCATCGCAAAATCTGCAGTCCCACATCAATGAACTAGAGGCATGGCTAGAAAAATGGAGAATAAAGGTTAACCCGGCTAAATGTGCTCACTTAACTTTCACGCTCAGAAGACAAACGTGCCCAGCAGTAAAAATAAATAACATCACTGTTCCGGTAGAAAACCATGTAAAGTACTTGGGAGTTCATATAGATAGACGTTTGACCTGGTCTCGTCATATCGAAGCGAAAATAACGGCTATGAAACTTAAAGCAGCTCAACTACATTGGCTTCTCGGTAGAAACTCAAACTTGTCTTTAGACAACAAAGTTCTTCTATACAAGTCCATCATAAAACCAATATGGACATATGGCATCCAATTATGGGGTACTGCATGCGCATCTAACATCCAAAAGCTTCAAAGAAGACAGTCTAGAATATTACGACAAATTGTCTGCGCCCCATGGTATATACGTAATGATATTATCCACAGAGATCTCAACGTCCCCACTATCCAGGAGGAAATTAAAAAATATTCAATAAGCTACATCGATAAACTAATGGTTCACCCTAACTACCTCGCTCGGGGTTTGCTTCAGTTCGAAGGTCACCAGAGGCTAAAAAGAACCGATACTTTGAGCCTTACTAGAAGACAGTCTTAAAAATTTGAATACAGCAGTTAGTGGTTACACAGGTAACAACTAATAAACAACAAGTAGAATTAAGATTTGAATACATATTGTAAATTTCGATAAGAAAGATTCAATAATAAAAATAAATTATTAAAAAAAAAAAAAAAAAAAAAAAAAAAAACTTTACAAATAAAAAAATACAAAACCTACCTGTCTATATGAACGGTAACGCCATACCATACGCCAACACAGCAAAATACTTAGGGTTTACATTAGATGCAAAGCTAAAGTGGAAGGAGCATGTGAAGAAAAAGGTTAATGAATTAAACCTTAACTTTAAGAAAATGTATTGGCTACTTAACCCATACTCTAGTATGTCAATGCAAAATAAAATACTACTCTACCAACAAATTCTTAAACCAAAGTGGACGTACGGTATTCAAATATGGGGCTGTACAGCGAAATCAAATCTTAAACTAATTCAGACCTTTCAAAACAAGGTCCTGAGACTAATCACCAACTGTCCGTGGTATGTCAGGAATGTTGATATACATAGAGATCTACATATAGCAACTGTAAATGATGAACTTAAGTTTTATGCGAAAAAGCACTCTTTAAAGCTTCTACAACACGCAAACGAAGAACTACAGGATGTGATAAGAAATCCAATGCACCGAAGAAGACTGAGAAGAACTCTACCAACGGACCTATGTCTGGAGACTTAAAATAATATAATTTGTATTAGTTCAATTAGTTATAACCAATGGGTTATAATCTAAGCACCTGTGATTTTTTATTGAAATGTAAATTACTAGATGGGTCTTAAATGTACTCAGTTGTAATAAAATCCAAAACATTGAAAAAAAAAAATATGTTGGTTTTTTTGTGAATGCATATTTGAAAAATTTTTGTGCATATTTAAACTTGCCCTGATAACGATAATACAAACTTGTTGCCTATGTATGTATTTCTAGTTTGCCATTTTTTCAGTTGGGTTTTGTTTACAATTTCATGTCTGTAATTAATTATTTATTCACCTAGGCGTACTGCCTATTTCACGATGTCACTTGAACGTTTACGTTCGCACAAATCTATATATATAAAAGTGAAGGTATGTATATATATTTGTATATATATATATTTGTGCCTTATAGGAGGCCAAACCACTTGACCGATGAACTTGAAATTTTCACAGCATGTAACTGTGACCCTGGGAGAGCCTTTAGGCTATATAAAATTGTGACTGGGCAAAGGGGCGATGCCACGCCCATACAACCCAAAATTTGAATTAGTGTTATTTATGAAATTTTTTGACCTACGGCGATAATATTTGGTATATTTGTTGTTGGCATGAACAGTAATACGTTTAATTAAAAAAGTGGGCGTGGTCCCGCCCCTTTATAGAAAAAGTAAAAAACGTTATATCTAATAAACTACTGAACCGATCGTCACTAAATTTTCACAGAAGGCTATTGTTCTGAATTAATGTGTCGTTGGGTTCAAAAAGGTGTGGTTGGACAAAGGGGCGGTGCCATATTTTTTTTGTGGATGTCAATAATAAATATCTCATATTTTAAGAGCCGCTGCAAGCATTTTGTTGAACTTTTGGTAGTAGGATCTACTGAGCCACAAAATTGAAATAAAATAGCAGAGGTGGAAGTGGAACCCCCTATAGGATGCAAATATTAAATATCACGTTACTGAAGAACTATGATAGCTAGAGTCTTCAAACGTGGAAAAATCCACTATTATGGTAAATTGTAAAAGAAAAATGGGCGGGGTTGACGGAGGGAGAGTAATACCCCCCATAAAATTAAACTACTGAATGCCACGGAATTCTCTTACTACGAAACAGTTAATAATTTAATATATATTTTAAATACTTATATATTTTATAACGATGGGGGTAGCTAAGCGCACCGGGTTAAGCTAGTAACATATAAAACAAAATTAAAAAATTTGTTTTTGGTTTACATGTTATTTGTGCGAACGTAAACGTTCGAGTGACATCGTGAAATACACAGGTACATAGTTTATTACTGTTTCTTTTCAGTAAATAAATAGCACATTTGTTGCAACATCGTCATAACTCAAGAATATTAGACTAACAGAAAAATACATTAAGGGTTAAATTTAAACACAACATAATGGCAATAAAAATTTTGATTCTTTTCTCAAGAATTGAGTTTACAATATCTCTACATGAAATAATTGCCAGTTCAAAAACACCTGACTTTCTATGCATTAGTGACATTAAGTCAAAATGTACGGTTATTGAATTAAAGCGATATAAGCATTTAAGCTACATTTTCAATAATTGCATTGTGAACGCATTTAAGAGAGAATTTTGTTCGTTGCACCATGAACCAAGATTCGTTCTTTTAAATGCGCCAGTGGCACATTTAACCGAAATTCGTTTAACGCTTAAAAGCGTTTGGTTATAGGCATCTTTTATGAACGCTGCATTAGTATAGATATAAGATAGATAGATGAAAAGAAGGCAGTGTGTTTTAAAATGTAGTTCTTCGAATTTCTCCTAAAACACACTCAGAAAAAGTGAGAAGTGAATAGAACTCAATTTATTAACACTAAAATTTTCCTAGTTTCACCAGGATTAAAAATTCTTCTTTACAAACCATCACCTGAAAATTTCGAATCAAATAAAATAAATCAGCCAAAAATGAGAAGGAGGCAGTATATTAAAAACTTACATTTTTAAATTTGTTTCTTTACATATCCTGAAAATTTCCGTTCTTACGTTATGCGATGGACAGTTTTTATTTTTATATATACATATAGATATTTATAAAAAAAAATTTTACTTTTTAGCATATCGGACAAATTAAACACTTGACAAATGTTAACGCCGCGTTTTGTAAAAAAGATGTTAAGTATACATCAAAAAGTATGGCAGCATTTACACAAAAGTATTTTAATAACCTGTTCAGGATGTAAGTAGCAGTCATTGCGCACACTCCAAAAATATTTGGTACATTCAAATATACATATATAATTCTACATATATTTAAAAACATAATACACGATACATATTAATATTCTATAATCAGTTTTATGTAGAATTAATTTGATTTTACAATATAATTTTATTAATAACATTCAAATTTACATTTATAAAATTGTGGTCCCTAAGTTAACACAAAAAATCTTAAAAATAATAATTCTTTAATTAATAAAGTTTAAAAAAAATATTTCTACGTGTTGAAACATGGGCTGTCTTAGTAGCAAAGACCGTATAACAAAAGAAGATATGGAATTTTTAAAATCTCATACTCGCTATGACGAAGCAACTATAAAAGAGTGGTATAAAGGATTTAAGGTATATATTTATTATAATTGTGTTATAAGGTAATATTTAAATATTTATGCAGCAAGATTGTCCAAACGGGAGACTAACACCAGCGAAATTTGTGGATATGTATAAAATGTTTTTTCCATCAGGCAATGCAGAGGAATTTTGTGACCATGTTTTTAGAACATTTGACATGGATAAAAATGGCTATATTGACTTTAAGGTTAGTAAAATAAATTAAATTTTAAATAAAATTTATGTTTTCAATAATTATTTTAAAATTTAAAAAAAGTTGGTTAATCGATTTTTGTTATTTTAATTTCTATTACTAAAGGATATTATGAGTTCATTGAGTATATAGAACTTAATATATAGGCTGACTTCCAAAACCTACTAATACAAAGTTTGTATACAGTTTTACTACTGTATTTTAACGATGCACATGTACAAAGTACCGAAATAATGCAACTATGTGTTCCGTTTATTTAAACGTTTTGAAATGTAAGTGATGCAATGCATAATATTAAAATAAATCTGTATTGCTTGCAAATTAAATGTCAAATATCACAAAGCATCTACTTTGAAACCGATGCTTTGATTGCTTTTTTGCTGCGTTACTAATACTTACCATTGATGTTTTGGAAGGGTTTGAATTGCATATATATTGTACTGCGGCGTAATGACACATTATACTTTGTACTTATGCAAAGCATTTGACGTTTTGGAAGTCAGCCATAATCACAAAATCATTTTCTTAACTTTTAACACTATGTAAAAATATTTGCTATAAAGCCCAAATATGTATGTGTGTTTATAGTAAATTTTTATATTAATAACACTGTGCTAGTTGAAAAAAACAGACAAGCCGGGAACCTGACATTTTATTCTAATTCGGGCACGCTGAATCCAGTGGTGCTAACCGTTTTTTTTAGGTTAGCTCTTATTAACGATTATTTGGAAAATGTAGGAGGCTGCACAACATATATTCGCGTACCTCAAAAACGGTTTATTGAAATCGCTAAACTAAAAAAACCGAAATTCTGCAATAAAATTACCTAGTAATAACTTTAGCTATCCTTTGGCTAGAAATAAATAAATTGTACAGAAAATGTATACAACTATTAGATACAAGCAGAATGAAATGCTTTTTCTGGCCGCTACGCCCTTCGTCAAAATTCTTTGTATCTTGTAACGGGATAGTGCTTATTGTAAATTTCATGTATTGCTCTCCGTTTTTAAGACAAGAGACGATCGAGCACTGTTGCATATATTTTAATATTTTTTGTTTATTTGGGGGGCAGTACTGGAATGTTGAACAGCTAGTTTTAGATAATTGTCAAAATTAACAATAGAGCGTTCAAAATTCTCCGGTGTACTAAGCGGAATATATTCTGTGCAATGGAAACTAATATATATTTTATATTTTTACCAATTAATTTGTGCAGCTGACGTCGCTTAGTAGCCAGTCGGAGATACATTTCTGTTGTGGTTCATTATAGTAACAACACTTGTAGGTGTGTGGTCGGAAGATGAATGAACATGAATCGTTTCTATGGGAATGTTTTTAACCACGCCGAAATTGATGACATCTTTAATTTTTTGCTGATCTTAAGGACAATATGTTGGCTCTCCACTCGCGACCACATTCAAATCCATTTTATATATTGTATTAAATAAAGCACGACCCTTTAGTGTGATAAGTCGTGCCCCCGCGTTATAATCGCCAGCGGCCAGGAAACAGGGACCTAATGATTTATAATATTTATTTTGGCTTTCTGATATTGAAAATCTATGTGAAGAGTGTAAAGATGAAATTACTATGTTTCGATTTAGCTATTCAACACAAATATTAATTGCTTGGAGATAATCTTCACGATGATTACACATTACAAGCTCTATCTCGAGAGTCCTCGGTATCATATAGTGTATAACTATTGATTTTAAATGTATTTCTTGAGGTCAGATGAGTTTCAAAAACCACTATAACATCAATTTGTTTATTTTTAAGAAAGTATTCTAGTTCATTTTCATGTTGGCGGACGCCGTTACTTTCCAAAAACAAATTTTTAAACAGTTCATGGCTTGTTAAAAACAGCTTGCAATAATATCGATCGCATTCTAAGAATTTCCTGCAGCATATTACCCATTGCGTTCGTAAAATTATTTACTGTTTGCATTAATGTTTCAATGGTTTTTTCTACACGCAAAGAAAGAACATGGTTGATGCAATCACAATCGCAAACTATCATTAAGTGTTGCCAGGCCAGCAAGTATTGCCGTGACGTCAAAAACAAATTTAGTGGGAAATGATACCATGAACTTAAACACAAATTCAATGGAAAGCCCCCCTGTAAAAAGTTGTCAAAAGCCTCAAGTCCAAGTTGGTATGGACAGGTATATAACAGTCCTTAAACGGGGTCGCAACCCTACCTCTTCAGCTGTTGCTTCGGCATAAAAAGTGCCATCTTTTGATAAAATAAATTCCAAAAATCGATTTGCACTTCTGGAGGATGAATCCTCTGAAGCACCAAACGTCATAAAATCGTCCAAGCTTCCCCCGATATATCTTAAGGAGCATAACTCTAATAAAGAGTTTAATTTCGTTGATTGGTGAAAATTCTTTTTATGTAGCCGCAATAAAGCATGGTGTAGCGGAACAAAATTAGATTATTTTACAACATTATGTATTAATTTTATTATTATGTTTAAACTTTAATTGTATGTTCTACCTTATTATTTTGTTATAAATTTAATTATTATGTTTTATTGTTAAATATATTTTTATTAATAATGTGCGTTTATTCAAATTTAACAGACTGTAACCTTTATTTTATTTTACTATCACACTCATTTTTTTCCAATATGTAATCATAGCTTACTCAATTTTTATTGCTTAATTTTATTTACATGCTCATTTAATTATCACTCATTGAGACTTGTTTTCTTTACAATGCATTCCATTGCAATTGTACTTAATTTATGCTTATTTAAAAGGATTAACGGTATTATTTTATAAATTTGTTTAAAGCTTAGAGTTAAATAATTTTAAAAATAAAATTCATTCGTCTATGAACTGTTGACTAATAAAGTCGAATTTAAAAATTAGCGGTCTTTTCTTTTATTTAAAAAAATAACTTAAATATAAAAGAGGTCAGATTAAGACTTATATAGTACGATCAGACCCTTTGCATATAAAATAGTAAAGTATTATTCTACTAGGACGTTAATCGTCTGGTAAGAATTTGCTTCTATAATAAATAAAAAAACATAAAACAATAAAAACCCCTCCTAGAAAGGAAGATCTATTTCCCTTGCTACAACTGGCGCCCAACGGAAATTTTACTGGACTCCAGTGTGGTTATCCCATTTCCCAATAGTTGGTGTCCTCATCATCGTTAGTTTGCGGTGCACTTCACTGTTGCTTTGCATTTTAACCCATCGTTGTTGTTGTACCGATTATTGTTGTTATCTCGACCACTACTGTTGTACAAGTGCACGGCCTAAAAAAAAACACTTAATTGATAACATCTTTTGTAAGTTGTTGTTGTTTTTATTTTGTTTTTCGTAACCTACTTACAACTACAATTAATGTTGAGAGAATTTCAACTAATTGAAGTGGGGAATGTAAGATGAGATAAACCCACTGTTTATTGTTGATGTGTTTTGTTTAAACTTTGATATTATTACAAGTAGAACTGTTGTTATAAGTCTTTTTACAGTTTAATTTGGTTTAATATCTTTAGTTTTTCTAAAATCTTTATGGATAAAGTTTCCTGATGATCTGGCCTAAGCAACCAGTGAAATGCGCATAGGAATAGCTTATCCCATCAACAATAAATTTCAAGTGTTTTTATCAAGAATAAAAACTGGGAATTAAGCACGAATAACAAAAACTTTTGAAATTAAAATTTTGTATTCCCAAAAATTGAAATTACTTTTTGATAATAAACAGGCAAGTGCACGGCCTAAAAAAAAACACTTAATTGACAACATCTTTTGTAAGTTGTTGTTGTTTTTATTTTGTTTTTCTTAACCTACTTACAACTACAATTAATGTTGGGAGAATTTCAACTAATTGTAGTGGGGAATGTAAGATGAGATAAACCCACTGTTTATTTTTGATGTGTTTTGTTTAAACTTTGATATTATTACAAGTAGAACTGTTGCTATAAGTCTTTTTACAGTTTTATTTGGTATAATATCTTTAGTTTTTCTAAAATCTTTATGGATAAAGTTTCCTGATGATCTGGCCTAAGCAACAAGTGAAATGCGCATAGGAATATCTTATCCCATCAACAATAAATTTCAAGTGTTTTTATCAAGAATAAAAACTGGGAATTAAGCACGAATAAAAAAATCTTTTGAAATTAAAATTTTGTATTCCCAAAAATTGAAATTACTTTTTGATAATAAACAGAAAACGTTTGAATCTACTGACAATTTTGTTTGTAGGAAAAGAAGACTGTTTGCACAATTAAGTGAAAAGCTTTCGGAAAGTGCGATGCTCAATATGATATTCGGTCAATTAAATATTCAAATTAGAGAAAAAGTCTCTCGGGATAGTATATCTAACTTCCAACAACTTCTATGTAAAGCTAGAGAAGTAGAACAAATCGTTTCAGAAAATAAACAAGAAAAAGTAGAAAAAGCCAAACCTTTTGAGAATCCACAAAGTTCAGGTTTAAAATGCACTTTTTGTAGAAAAAAGAATCATATGGCAGAAAACTGTTTTAAGAAAATTGAGGCTGAAAAACACAAGAATGTAAAAGAACCGGAAACAAAGCTAAATTGCTACGGATGTGGAGCAGCACTAGCGAACAAGAAGAAAAACTTGATTTTAATTCACTACATACTTCTTTGGTAAGACGAAATGTGCCCCTAGTAAATATAAACGATGGCGGATTTAATGGCGAAGCATACTTTGATACTGCAGCCAAAACCAGTGTTGCCGGATTCTTGTTATACCAAAAGTTAGTCCAAAAAGGCGTAATTTTATAAAAAGTGTGCGCTGAGATTATTTTAGCAGCCGGAGTCCCACACAACGAAATAGTTTTCTTTACAACTGTTGACATCATAATTGGAAATCGCCTTAAGAAAATAAGATTTATATGTCTCCCAAAAGCAACTGGTAACAGAACTCTATCGGAATTGATTTTCTAGAAGAAAATGGCATAGACTTAGATCTTGCCCAACGTACATGGCATTTTGAAGATGCTTCATCTAAAATTTTTGACTTTAAAATTAACCAACCACACACCATTAATAACATATCAGTCTCAGAAAATGTAATGCCAAACGAGGTTAAAGATTTTTTAAGATGGTTTGAAAAGGGTAATAACGAATACTCATCAGGTGGAATTAAGAAAATTTTTGGCACAACTATTCCTTAAAACTTAGAGTCGCCTAAAAGCTCAAATTTATTTCCACCTCTTAAAAGGATGAAAAGTAGCGACTACTGTGATGAAATATTTAAGCCAATTGAATTGAACTCATTTGAAATTAAATTAAAGCCACCCACTTATCAGAAAGTGAACGAAAAGTTTTAGAAAATCTGTTGAATTCTGAAAAGGATATTTTTAAAGATATCGAAATACCAATTCCTCATGTAGAACACTACATTAAAACAGGTTCACATGACCCAATTTCTAACCAACCGTACAAAATTTCCCCAAAAATTAAGAATCTTTTAAAACAAGAACTTGACACAATGCTGGAGAAGGGTATAATTGAGGAAAAGGAATCGCCTTGGGCCTTCCCAGTAGTTTTAGTACAAAAAAAGGATGGTTCAGTTAGGTTATGTGTTGATTATCGTCGATTAAATGCGATTACTACAACAGATACCTATCCACTTCCAAGGATTGATGATCTCTTACACTCAGCAAAAACAACACCTTTTATGTCTACTTTAGACTTACGTTCTGGTTATTGGCAAATTAAAATAACGGAAAATGATAAAATAAAAACAGCCTTTACAACACCATTTGGAATTTTTGTATTTAACCGAATGCCATTTGGGTTAAAAAATACCCCAGCTACCTTTTAAAGGTTAATAGCTAAATTTCTTAACGGATTACCAAATATTCTAATTTTGGCTTATCTAGACGATATTATTATTTGTTCCAAAGATTTAGAATCTCACATTTCGGATCTTAAGCAAACGTTTAAAAGGCTCAAAATGTTTGGCTTTCATCTTAACCGAGAAAAATGTTTCTTTTGCAAACCAGAAATCAAATATTTAGGACATATACTTACAATTGATGGCTTAAAAGTTGATCCTGAAAAAGCAAATGCTATATTATCGAGACCAAGCCCAAGAAATACGAAAGAAGTCTTATCTTTTTTACAAACCTGCTCATGGTATAGACGTTTTATACCTTCGTTTGCAAAAATATCAAAACCATTGACAGACTTAACTAAAAAGAATGCAGGGTGGAAGTGGTCTAATGAAGAACAAAATGCTTTTAACTCGTTCAAACAATGTTTAACATCACCTCCAATTTTACAACAAGTAAATGAAAACATGCCATTCGTATTAAAAACAGATGCAAGCCACTATGCAATCGAAGCTGTTTTACTCCAGGGGGAGAAACAATTTGAGCATACTATTGAATACGCTAGTCGATTACTTCTTCCAGTAGAGAGAAATTACTCTACGACTGAACGTTAAGCGTTGGCAGTCGTTTGGGCGGTTCAGAAATTCAGAGGCTACATAGAAGGTTCAGAAGTCTTAGTTCTTACCGATCACCAACCCTTTAAATGGTTGTTTAGCTTGAAAAGCCCCACAGGACGTCTTGCTAGATGGGCGTTGCAATTACAAACATATAACATAAAATTTGAATATACTCCCGGTCGTAAAAATGCTGTAGCAGACACCCTATTAAGGCCTCCATGCCAACTGAAAACCCACAATGAAATAAAATGTAAATGTATGTCAGCATTTATCGATTTTCACCGAAAAGGAGCAACTAATTTTAGAAAGGCACAAATTGAAGATCCTGATATAAAAAGTATTATAAATTCATTTGAAAATAACGATGAAAATGTTATTTGACATACCAATCGAGGTTATATTATGTTAGATGGTGTTTTATATAGATTTTGCTCATCAGAAGAGTCTATGCGTAGCATGGTTCTCTTTAATTATCATGATAGCCCTACAGCTGGTCATTATGGCATTGATAGGACTATAAGTCGAATAACTCCACACTTCTATTGGCCGAAAATGAGAGCAGAAATAACAGATTATGTAAAATCGTGTGTTGAATGCAAACGTTACAAACCAACAAATATGAAACCTGCTGGTCTTCTTCAAACTGTCTCTAGCAATCGTAGATTTGAAATCATAGCTGTTGATTTATTTGGTCCACTACCAGTCACACCACAAGGAAACCAATGGATTTTGATTGTAGAAGATTTGTGTAGTCGTTGGACAGAATTGTTTCCCCTGAAAATTGCATCAGCCGAAAATTGTGCAAATACATTGTTAAATAAAATTTTTTTAAGATACGGTATCCCTCGAAGACTCCATTCAGATAATGGAAGTCAATTCATTTCAGCGGTAATGCAAAAGTTAACGTTTTGTCTTGGAATTCAACAATCATTCACGTCTGTTTACCATCCGGAAGCTAATCCAGTAGAACGACAGAACAGAGACCTAAAAGTGCAGCTATCTATTTGTGTTGGCCAAGATCACACTACTTGGGACTTAAGATTGCCTTCAATAAGATTTCAATGAATACGGCAAAATGTGCATCAACTGGTTATTCTGACGCGTATCTTACTTTTGGTCGTGAACTAAAAGCTCCAATAGAAGTTCAGAATGATTTAAGAGCAATTGTGAATGCTGAAAATTTTGTGCCACAAATAACACCGCATCTTCTTCGCCTTGCAAATACTCTAAAACTAGCAAGGGAAACGGAAGAGAAAATGCAGGACAAAAACAAAATATATGCAGATTTAAAGCGAAAACCCCAAGAAAGTATAAATATTGGTGATAAGGTATTAGTTTCAACACATATTCTAAGCAAGAAAGATAAAAATTTAACGTCAAAGTTCGTGCCACGAAGAGATGGTCCATATATTGTCACTAACAAAAAGGGATCCTCGTGCTACACGATTGCAGATTTAAATAACCCTAACGTGCCTTTATCAACATACCACGTATCATATTTAAGTTTATATGAAGGCAAAACTACAAAGCCAGTTAATGCTATTAGTCGTAGAGGACGCCCGAAAAATCCGACAAACAACAATTTAACAATAGATACAACAAACAATGGGTCCGATACAACTGAAAGCAACAAAAACATGCAACAATATAGTGCAACATATCACAACTTTTCAACTAACTCGCCTAATAGAAGATCTCAACGTAATAAAATGCAACCCACAAGATTTGGAATATAGCTGCCATCATCATCGTGACGATTTCCGTGGCAGAGGGGGAGTGTGTAGCGGAACAAAATTATATTATTTTACAACATTATGTAGTAATGTTTAAACTTTAATTTTATGTTCTACCTTATTATTTTGTTATAAATTTAATTATTATGTTTTGTTGTTAAATTTATTTTTATTAATAATGTGCGTTTATTTAAATTTAACAGACTGTAACCTTTATTTTATTTTACTATCACACTCATTTTTTTCCCAATATGTAATCATAGCTTACTCAATTTTTATTGCTTAATTTTATTTACATGCTGATTTAATTATCACTCATTGAGACTTGTTTATTTTTGTTAATGTTGTCTTTTTTTCTTTACAATGCATTCCATTGCAATTGTACTTAATTTATGCTCATTTTAATTTAAAAGGATTAACGGTATTATTTTATAAATTTGTTTAAAGCTTAGAGTTAAATAATTTTAAAAATAAAATTCATTCGTCTATGAACTGTTGACTAATAAAGTCAAATTTAAAAATTAGCGGTCTTTTCTTTTATTTAAAAAAAATAACTTAAATATAAAAGAGGTCAGATTAAGACTTATATAGTCCGATCAGACCCTTTGCATATAAAATATTAAAGTATTATTCTACTAGGATGTTAATCGTCTGGTAAGAATTTGCTTCTATAATAAATAAAAAAACATAAAACAATAAAAACCCCTCCTAGAAAGGAAGATCTATTCCTCCTTCATACAAAGGGTATATAAATGAAACGAAAATTCAAGTAAATCATGAAAATGATTTTCGCAAAATAATTAACAAATTTAAGGCACTTAAAAAAAGTTTTTATACATACCAACTCATTAGCAGTAAAGGTCTCCAGGTGGTGATTAAGGGAATTGATTCATGCGTAGACCCAGAGGATATCAAAACTTTCTTGGAAGAAAAAGGCTTCAAGATAAAACATGTGGTAAATATCAGAAATAGGGACAAAAATCCACAACCACTTTTTCAAGTTGAATTAGAGCCCGGCATCATTAAGTTAAAAAAAACGAAACGCATCCCATTTATAGTTTGAAATATATTCTATACAGAAAAATCACAATTGAGGAGCCGCACAAAAAAAATGGACCAGTTCAGTGCTTAAACTGCCAAGAATTTGGCCATACCAAGGCATACTGCTACTTACCCCCTGTCTGCGTAGTATGTGGTGAACTACACGGTACCGTTTCTTGAGATAAGTCTAAAACCGACCCCAACTTAAAAATGTAGCAACTTGGCGGTAATCACACTACCAATTATAGAGGATGCCCTGTATATAATATCGTCAAGCAGACGGCTGGACCGAAAACAAATACCCCTCAAATGCAGGTTGCAAATCAAGTAAACACAAATGCAATTCAAGCCCCCCAGCCTAGTACTAACAGAACCTCTTACGCTAACGTCCTAAAATCAAACCATGAGCCAATGCAAGGTGCCTTGCCAAGTAATGATGAAACTCCAGTTTCTAATTTAAGTCGCTTAGAAAAAACCATGGAAACATTAGTGCAAACAGTAAAAAATTTTACGAACACAATGGGTAATATGATGCAGGAAATTATTAGAATGCAATCGATGTTATTGCAAGCTGTACTTAACAAACCATGAACTGTTTAAAAATTTGTTTTTGGAACGCATACGGCATCCGCCAACATAAAAATGAATTAGAATATTTTCTTAAAAATAAACAAATTGATGTCATGATGATTTCTGAAACTCACTTGTCCTCAAGAAATACGTTTAAAATCAATGGTTATATACTATATGATACCAAGGACCCTCGAGATAGAGCTTGTGGAGGTTCTGCCATTTTAATAAAAAACCGAGTCAAACACTACCTAATGTGTGATCATAGTGATGATTATCTCCAAGCAACCAACATTTGCGTTGAGGAATTAAATAGAAACCTAGTATTTTCATCGTTATACTCCTCGCCAAGATTTTCAATATCGGAGGGCCAATATTATACATATTTTAAATCATTAGGACCGTGTTTCCTAGCCGCTGGCGATTATAACGCTAAACATTCCTTCTGGGGGTCGCGCCTTATAACACCAAAGTGTCGTATTTTATTTAACACAATTTCCAAAATGGATTTAAATGTGGTAGCGAGCGGACAACCAACATATTGGCCCACTGATCATCATATGTCATCGATTTCGGCGTGGTTAAAAACATTCCCATAGAAACGATTCATGTTGAAGCCTCCCTAGAATTATCTTTCGACCACACACCTACAATTGTTACTATAATGAACCCCAATAGAATTGTACCTCCGACTGGTTACATAGCGACGACAGCTACGCAAATTAATTGGTTAAAATATAAAAAATATCTCAGTACCCATTGCACAGAAAATATTCCGCTCAGTACACCGGATTATATAGATCGCTCTATTGACCATTTTGACAGTTTTCTGAAACTAGCTGTTAAACATTCCAATATTACCCCCAAAAAAACAAAAACTTTTAAAATATATTCCACAGATGTCGAGCATCTTTTGTCTGAAAAGGAGGGCTCGAAGAGAGTGGCAATTACACAGATGCCCTCAACTTAAGAACTTACTTAAAGAGTGTACAAAAAGACTAAGTTACTGCAGACTCAGAACACGGCTTCTCTGGAAAAATATCTTAAGGAACTTGATGCAACCCCACAATCAGACTACTCATTATGGCGCACTATGGGATTTCTGCTGCAAAAAAGGCATTTTTTGACTATTACTTTTAAAAAATCTAATGATGCTATTTTATAGAGAAGAGTCTGGCAATCCAAAAACTGCATTTCTTTTAAGATATATGTATATATATTCTTAGAAGAGATCGGTTGAAATCAGGTTAATGTTGTGAAAGGGAAATATATGGTAATTTTGTTCAAATTCAGAGATTTATATATCGAAGATGTTTCGAGCGGAAAAATCTGAGTGTCGACTTTATTTAAGTCCAAAGCCTTGTTTTTAATTTAAAGGAAAAGAAAAAGTTATTGCATACATAGTTTGGGAGATATGAGTGCATGAAAATTGTCCTTAAAAATTCAGCATTGGCTGATTTCGTTGGAGAAAAAGTCAGTTAGCTCGGTTTACCTCCGTGCTCTCAGTATAACGAAATGAAAGGTAAAAGGTTCTTCCTTCTAAATAGTCAAAAAAATTCACCAACTTTTGTCAATATTTTAAAAAAATCCAAATTTAGTAAAAAAAAAGTCACGAATATTGCACCCTAGTATTTGTAATAAAAAAGTTTTGCATACCTTTAGGCTTAACGGCTTAAAGAAATTTGAGTTATTAATTACACAGTACAACAGCCAATCTGGGGGGTGAGAAATTCCAAGTCAGGGTGATGGTACTAGGTCAGTATAGAAAAACCCTCAAAGGGTTTGGCGTTAGTATGTGTCAGTTTTTTTTTTATGGCATTTTAAACTTTTTCCTTATCTTGATGTTTTTTTGTTTAACATAACTCGAGAACCACTTGTCCGATTTTGCTAAAACAAACTCAAAAAAATTTAGAATTACAATTTCCTCAATCCGTTCATATAACGTTTTTCTTTATAATCAACAGTTTTGCCGGTAAAAATAAATTTGTGGAGAATTATAATTGATAAGTGCAAAAAAATGTTCAAGCCTGGATGTATGCAGCAGATTTTATCACAAACCTGCACTGCAATTTTTGTGACTTTTTTTAAGCGATCGGTGAAAATCGTCGGACTTTTGTTTGTTATTTGAAAGAATACACCCATATTCAGTGATGCCAACAGTAGGGGATTTCCCCTTTTCTAGGGATTTTTTTTTCGGAAAATTTCAACCGTAGGGAAAAGAGGACACAATTTTTTATTTTAGGGCATATTTATTTATTTAATCAATGGATATTATCCTTACTGACTAATAACAATATTGACTTAAAATTAATGAATAACAATATGCATTTTAAAATAAACTACAAATTTACAGAATATATGTAGTACATACAAATTTACGAATAAAGAAAAACAATAAGAAAAATCAACAAATTGTGACATAGAATTAAATTGTCTACATAACCTCGAAAAAGGATCAGCAATAGCGTAATTTTCTCTAAAAAAATTTAACAAAAAGCAGATTATAATGACGCGTATTGCGACAAGGTATATTAAATTTAGCAGACTCTACAGAAAATCACAACAAACATTACCATTAATACGATTAACCATAAAAGAAACATTTAACATTGTACGACGACGTTTGAGCGAAGGTTATTTTATTAATGCCAGTCTTCTAGCATAGGAAGGAAAGTTTGTCGAGTAACTCCAATGAAGATCACGTAAACAGAATAATAAAAATTGTTTTTGGACCGATTCAATACGAGAATTGTGAATGTTGTAAAATGGATCCCAAATGATTGACCCATATTCTAAGATTGGTCTAACGAGTGATACGTAAAGTTGCTTCGTTATGTGTGGATCGGTGAATTTTTAACCCAGCGCTTAATAAAGCCAAGAACGCCTCGAGCTTTATTAACAGTTAATGTAATGTGAGAAACAAAGTTTAATTTAGGATCCAGTAAGACTCCAATATCAAGCAACGAATCAACCAACTCCAGTTGATGACCATCAAAAGCATAATTAACAGCAATACAGTTATTTCTATAAAAACGCATGCTTTTGCATTTCACAAGATTCAGCTCCATCATATTATGATTACACCATAAAAAGAAGTTATTAAGATCCGATTGAAGATAAAAATGATCCGAAAAAAATACCTAGAAAAGGGGAAATCCCCTACTGTTGGCATCACTGAATGTGGGTGTATTCTTTCAAATAACGATCGCTTAAAAAAAGTCACAAAAATTGCAGTGCAGGTTTGTGATAAAATCTGCTGCATACATCCAGGCTTGAACATTTTTTTGCACTTATCAATTATAATTCTCCACAAATTTATTTTTACCGGCAAAACTGTTGATTATAAAGAAAAACGTTATATGAACGGATTAAAGAAATTGTAATTCTAAATTTTTTTGAGTTTGTTTTAGCAAAATCGGACAAGTGGTTCTCGAGTTATGTTAAACAAAAAACATCAAGATAAGGAAAAAATTTAAAATGTCATAAAAAAACTGACACATACGAACGCCAAACCCTTTGAGGATTTTACTATACTGACCTAGTACCATCACCCTGACTTGGAATTTCTCACCCCCCAGACAATAATCTCAAAAATGTTCCATAGTGTTATAACAACAATTTCTTAATAAATTGTTGACAGCTGTTTTTAAAAGTGAAAAAGATTAAAAAAAAAAATAAACAAAATCATATGTTTTATTAAAAAAAACTGTATAGAAGAAACCCGCTTAAATTGAAAAAAAAAATTTGCAACCAGTAAATAGTTAACGTTAATAAATAAATAATAATAAATATTGATATAAAATTTAAAATATAATTCTAAAAATGATTTTATTTTCTGTGTCATATAGTAAATTGTGCCCGGAACTTATTGATTGTGGTAGCAATGTCAATTTGCAAACAAATTTTATAAAACAGGAAAATTCGGTGCTTACTATTGATGAAATTGAAATAGTGAAAAAGGCAGTTCAAAAGAGGTTTTTGGTCATTTTTTAAATCGTTGGGGAGAAGTGCGACTTGGTTAGAAAGTAAATACATCTTTAAAAAATAAATTAATTAAAAATAATTAATTTTGAATATTATGAAATTTGTTTTTATCGTTTTTCATCGTTTGCTTGAGTCGTCCGATCCATATATTAGTAGCTTAAGACGTCAACCTCATAAGAATATTTTAGAATTGGATGATGTTGTTAAAGATATGATAGTTGATGAATAAAATGCATTTCTTTAATTAAATATTACTAGTATTTTCAATGAAAATTATATTTATACGAAATTTTTTATTAGTTAAATTGTTAGTTTTTTCTTTTATTAATTAATACGCGTGTGCCAAATTTAATCAAATTCTATTGACAATTGCGCCCTATACATTGAAAAGAAAATTACGTGGAATAATGGGGGTCCATGGGAGGTACCCTAGGAGTCGACGGATTTCAACCAAAATTGTAGTGCTCTTTCTTGGATCAACTTATAGATGTGTGTCAAATTTCGTAAAATTCTATAAAGAATTGCGACCTATACATTGAGGACAAAAATTCGTGAAAAAATGGCGTTCCAAGGGAGGTACCCCAAGGAGTCGACGGATTTTAAAATTTTTTTGTATTTTTCTTTTCTACTTAAATTTAAACATGCGTGCAAAATTTCATCGTTGTAGGATCACTCCTTCAATTTTTTGCAGTTAGATCTATGAAGAAATACCACTGTGTGGCGTGCAGCTAGAAATTTCAAAAGGCCAGTTGTCTCTAAACCACCATTAAGAAACTTGAATGGAAGTTGGGCAAGAAATGATGTTGAAAAAGGAAACCTGTTTTTCAATCATTTAAAAAACGTATTTACCCCAAATATATCTCACGATATTGCGGTCGAGTTACCACCTGTTGCAGTTGGAGCAGCTGTTCCCCTAAGATTTGAGTTAAGAGAAATCGAGAAGGCTATTTGTGATTTTAACCCCAAGAAGGCTCCTGGTTTTGATAAGATCAGCAACAAAATGCTTTTGGAGCTACCCAGCATAGCAAAGAAAATTATTCTTTTAATTTTTAATGCTATTTTACGCCTTAAATACTATCCTCAAAAGTGGAAGGTTTCCTTAGTCACCATGATACCTAAACCAGGAAAGGATCTCACAAAAGTTGAGCCATATAGGCCTATAAGCTTACTTTACTAATATATCAAAGCTGTTTGAGAAGCTGTTAGCGTCAAAATTAACCCCAATTTTAAATGAAAATAGATGTATTCCTAACCACCAATTCGGCTTTAGAAGAGAACACAGCACAATTGAGCAAACCAATCGTATAGTTAACGCAATAAGAAAAGCCTTTGAAGAAAGAAAATATTGTTCCGCTCTCTTCATCGATATTTCTCAAGCTTTTGATAAAGTCTGGCATGAAGTCGTATTACATTAATTGAAGCTAAACTTACCAGTTAACACACACAAGCTGTTAGAAAGCTACTGAGTCGGTCGAAAGTTTATTATTAAAGAAGGTGATTATTTAAGCTCTCCTTAGCAAATTGACGCTGGAGTCCCTCAGGGAAGCATCCTGGGCCCACTTTTATACCTAATATATACCTCTGATATGCCAACAAACAGCTACACCGAAACTTCAACATTTGCTGATGATACAGCTTTTCTAAGCGTGCACGAAAACAGTCAAGAAGCATCTCGATACCTACAGGATCATATATTTCAACTCGAACTATGGTTAAAGCAATGGAGGATAAAGGTCAATGAGCAAAAATGCGTACATATAACATTCACCTTGCGTCGGGAATTATGGCCCCCTATTAAAATCAATAGTCAAATAATACCTCAAAATTCGCATGTAAAATACCTCGGTATTTATCTAGATCGCCGTTTAACATGGAAAAGCCATATAGAGGCAAAATTAACTCAAATGAAACTAAAAGCCATCCAAATTCATTGGCTTATTGGAAGAAACTCTGTCCTTAGTCTCGACTGCAAACTTCTTCCTTACAACTCCATCTTAAAGCTAATATGGTGCTATGGTATTCAGTTATTCAAAGGCGCCAAAATAAACTACTTCGAATAATCACAGCTGCCCCTTGGTATGTTAAAAACTCAAATATTCACAAGGATCTCAATGTTCCATTAGTTAAAACTATGATTACGAAATATGCAGTAAAATACTTAAAAAAGCTCGAATTGCACCCGAACCCACTAGCACGAAATATTTTAAATGATAGCGGCCACACTCGCTTAAGAAGAAGAGACACTGCCACACTTATCCAGATGAGCGATAAACACCTATATATGTGAACAGAACCCGTGATGAAGAAAATTTTTGTCTGGCACCGGCAGGACATAAAATAAAGTATAAGGTTAAGATTTGATTTATTATTGTTAGTTCATATTTAATATATGAAGATTCAATAAATATGTAAATAATGCCAAAAAAAAAAAAAAAAAAAATCATTAATGTTTGTGGCCATGATTGTTTCAAACACGTCTTAAGTAACACTATATCGAGCCCTAACCGCGAAAATAACGTAAGCGACATGATTTTAAATTTTTGTTTATTTTAATAAATGTTTTCATTGGCAGAACTTGCATCATCTCCTAAAATATCATGGTCACATATAAGGAACCGTAACGATTTTATAGCAAGAACAATTTTATTGTAAGCGACAAAATTTATATGAAATAAAATAAAAAAGCTCTCTTCTGTACAGTTTGATTTTTGGCGCTTACGTTATTTTCGCGGTTAGGCGTCTTTATGTTCAGACATAATCCCCCGTATTTATAAAAAAATTTTAAATTTAATAAAGGTTTACAAAACAAATTTTGTATGAAAATTATCCTTAATAAACGTTTGTTAAAGTTAATAATCGTTTATAAATACGGGGGAATGTTTTTAACTTATTATTTTCTCAAACATATTTTTATGTTCAGAAGAAAAACGCAAACGACCTTTCCAACCATGTTTCTTTATTTCCCAAAACCATGCAAAATGTCTATTTCAGCATGTTATATGGATCTCACAATAAAAACAATAAGAAGCAAAAAAAAAAATAATAAAACTAAATAACTATTTGTAATGTATTAAAACGCCTGGAGTTTGATTTTCAACTGGATTTATTACACGAATTCAACTAGCTGAGGTTTAATGTTGTTCATAGAGATAGAGATGCACATGTTAAAAATACATAACACTATTGAAAAGATTTTACATGCAATTTTTAAAAGAACTCAAACCGTGAACCACGCGATTTGCTTAAAAGCATACAATTAACTTGAAGTACGATTAGAGACGAATTGAACAAAAATTCATTCTTCACATAATTTTAAAAAACCTTATTTTTCGCGACGCATGCTACAGCACATGGATCTGCCATTTCATACCTAATCTACATCTTTACAAAATAGTAAACAAAAAAATTTTAAGCAAAATTAAAGAGAATTGAGTGAATAAAAATATGGCTTTCAATCGGAACATCTATATTAATACATCTGAAATAATGCTAATATCTTGTATGACATTACAAAAAATCCTACCCTACGATTTGGGAATAATTTTTGTATTAACGATCATCGAAAAACATTTTTTTATATTTATGACATAATCTATAGGCATATTCTTGTAGGAAATTTAATTTTCCACAAAACTTTTTTTGATTTTATCGTTTATTTAACTGTTAAAAAGTTATCAGAACACGTCCAAAAATGAGAAACAAAAACAATATTTGTAACAAGAAGTTTCCGATTGTAACATTTGTAACAAACAAACAATTTGTTTATTTATTTTAGGAATTTCTTCTTGCTATTGATGTAACATCTAGTGGAACACCAGAAGAAAAATTAAAATGGGCATTTCGAATGTACGATGTTGATGGCAATGGAGTAATTGATATCCAAGAAATGACAAAAATAGTACAGGTAAATAATACATCTATTAACGTTAACGTAATAGTGAATTGCAAACATTAAAATGAATAAATTAATATACATATATATATATATATATATATATATATATATATATATATATATATATATATATATATATATATATATATATATATATATATATATAATTTATACGTCAATTTTATATATTTTTTTTTTTTTTTTATTTATAATTTTGACCTTAATTTCAAGTTTTTATTAATTTGCTCAAAAGAATGGACAGTATTAATGAATTTAAATTAAATATGGTTAAACTGATGCAAGTATATATTAAAATACTTGTTGGGGTACAATTTCTCAGAATAACCTGGTGTCGCTTTTTGTAGCTGTTCCAAAATGTGGGGTATAATTTACTTCTTTTCTAAATAATGCCTAAGACGTTGGCAAACTGGCTGGTATTGTCACTTTGGTGATCGATGGATCGAAAAAAAATTTATTATATAATCACAGCTCGTGCAATTTAATTCAAAATTTATTTTTTTTTTCTTTTCTCTTTTATTAATTTGTAAAATTTTCTTCAATTTGACTTCTTCTTTACTTTTGACGGTCAAAATCACAATGTCATTTTTTTAACTTTTTATCATTACCTTAAGCAAAGAGTTTCTAGAATAATCCCTTACTGTCTACACCTGTCCTATTTTCTCATTCATAAAGTCTGGTTGCTAAATTCCATTCATAATTTTTTTTATAAAACAACGGGTCATCTACTACACTCATTGAGTAGTTTATTTCATTGACGAGATCAAATGGAATTGAAACAACCCAAGTTGTAAGAAAATCATTCATAAAAGAAAAGAGTTGAGAAGAAGAAAAAACATACCAATATCCGTGATGAGACCAATTGAAAAATATTTATGTTGATTTACCGAGGGAAAAAGTATAAAGGACCGTCACAACACAGGTAAATTTTAATTCATATTTGGATGCAAAATTTAGCTTGAAACGATTTAATTGAAGCACAGCCGCGAAAAACGTTGTAAACGCCACATTTTGCAAAAACTGTTTTTTTGCAGATAAACGTTGACTTTACTCTCTTACACAGTTTAAACATCAAATCAACCAAAACTATGCACCTTAACGCCTTCAAAATGGCGTACAAAGTGTCAGCCAGTGGAAGAACATTGCAAGTCACTAACATAATGATGAAACCGAAATGGTTTTGCAGTGCGGAATAATGTTTTAAAAGCCTTTTGCATTAAAGTTTTTATTATCACTTTTTTAAATAATAGAAAAAAAAAAATTTTTAAAACAAATAATGCTGCTTGTCAAAAAACGTTTTTTTGCTCTCCTGAAAAATTATTATTTTGTAACTTAAAACGTTATTCGCGGCTGTGCTTCAATTGTTAAGACCTTAAATCCGTTGCATGGAATGTGCCTAATTTTCTGCTTCGCAAATCAGATATTTTATAGTAGCAGTTTCCAACTCGCTCATCTACTCTGCACTTAAGGTATTTAGGAGCTAGCTTTGCATTAAATGCGTCAGGCTTTTAACTTAAAACTAAGTTTCTGCGGTACACCTCGTCACCAACGCTATAGTTTATCATTTTAGAACGAAGATTGTAATGTTTTTTGTATGAATTATAGGCTTTTCCCATATTTTCCTGAACTTTCTCGCGTAAAATTTTCAGTTTGTCAAAATGTTCAATGTTCTCCCCGTCCTCCAGTGAATTAATATTTCTTAATAATTTATATGATTCCCCGTGGGTAATCATAGGGTAACCAAATAACACGTGGTAAGGAGAGTATCCAATAGAAGAATGAACAAGGCTTCGTAGGGCTACACAAATGTTACTAACATGAGAATCCCAGTTACGTTGGTCTTTATCAAGATATGAGCGTATAGCTGCTAAAACAGATCTATTAAGTCTTTCCGAAGAATTCGACTGTGGGCTATATACGGCTGTTAATACGAGCTTAACACCATATTTTTCCAAAAGGCTTTTAAATAATATAGATTTAAACTGGCTGCCATTGTCGGTGACCACAAAACATTTGATTCAACAAAATTACAAATTTCAGCAAGTTTTAGTATGGGATATTTTGAAAAATGGTCCACTATAACCAACATACCTATGTTCCCATTTTTGGATCGTGGATAGGGGCCTAAAAAATCCATAAATATTCTTTGAAATGGTCTTTCCGAAATAATTCTTTCCCCCATTAAAGGTCTTAACACAGCATTTGGAGCCTTTGATTGCTTACACACCTCACAATGAGAAATAAAATTTCTCACCGCTAGGGACATCCCTGGCCAATACATATTACGCCTTAATTTTTCGAGGGTTTTCCCCACACCACAGTGAGAGGAATTCGGCAAACAGTGTGCTCTACGAATGACCTCATTTGTTAGTTCGGAAGGCACCCACAGCTTCCATGAAGATGATTCGTCATAAGGATTGCCGGTTGCAAATCTAGTCCGTTTGTACACAAAATTATCAATGACCTTCAAGTCAGGGTAAACATTTATATTATCCGTTATAACGTGTCTAAGTCTAACGTATTCTGGGTTGTCAAAAGAGGGAGATTGAATATCAATATCCGGTTCAATTTCAATAGTAGAAATAGCCTCTAGAGAAAGACGTGATAGGGTATCAGGGACTGTTTGAAGGCTACCTTTCCGATGCTCGATAGAGAAATCAAAACCTTGAACAGCTCAGTAATAGAGTAGTTTCTCTGGGCTTGATTCAGCTTGTATGAGTAGAAGGCAATTGGCCTCTCAACGCCCTCAGTGTCTTTTTGCGTTAGCACTCCTCCTATACCAAGCTTGGATGCATCGCACTGTTTTATGAATGGCCTGTCAAAATCCGGCGTAATTAAAACTGGAGCAGTTGTTAAACATAATTTTTCAAAGGCTACATTAGCCCCTTGCGTCCACATAAATGTCTTTGTCAGGTCAAAAATTGGTGCCGTAAGTTCGGAAAAATTGTCAATGAAACGCCTGTACCAACTGGCAAGGCCCAGAAATTTTCTCACTTCGCGGACTGAATTCGGAGGTGGTAAATCCCTAATGGCTAATATCTTGTCCGGGTCGGTTTTGATAACTCCATGGCCTATAATATATCCGATATATCTTACCTCGTTTAAACACCATTTACATTTGGAAATATTTAACGTAAGACCTGACTTTCTTAATATACTGGCAACCTCTAATAATAAATTTAAATGTTCCTCGAAATTTTGTGATACCAAAAGTAAATCATCTAAATAGATAAATACCTGATTTCGAAGAGTAGCTGGAATTATGATGTCCATAAGACGGCTCATGGTTTGTGGTGCATTTGTCAGGCCAAATGGCATAACCTTAAATCTATATAAAGGTCTGTTAGGAATAGTGAAAGCCGTCATGTCGCGCGAATTCGGTGCTAAGCCAATTTGTCAGAAGGCATGTTTGAGATCCAAGGAAGTTATAAACTCAGCCTTTGGTAATCTTGAAAGTATGCTACTAATTTTAGGTTGGGGATATGCATCCCTGCCTGTTACCGAATTAAGCTTTCTTGAATCCAAACACAGTCTTGTCTTTTCGTTTTTTCTAACTAGCGTAACAGGGCTACTCCAGGAGCAATTAGGCGGAGCTTCCTCTATGACATCCATAGTTAACATATTATCAACTTCTGCATGAATCAATTTCTCAATGGCTGGTGAGACAGAGAAGTACCTCTGTTTTTTAGGTTTTGCTTCCTTTATAATTTCTATGGAATGCTCTATTAAGGACGTTCTACCCAGGCTATCACGTTCGAACGAAGGAAATAGTTTAATGACGTTATCTAATTGCTCACGCATTGAGACGGTAAGCTTATGGCAATTTTCCGAGGCAGAAATTGATAGGCTATTTATTTCCAATAGACTCAGATTCATCAGATTAAAGTTTTTAACAAAATCAATTCCTAAGTATAAATCATTTTTCAGATCCGGTATTATGTATACCTTTAGTTTATTTTCCATAATCCATTTTCAATGTATTTTTTCCCACCTGCGGTAGTTACACTTTCCCTTAAATGTCTATAGGGAATACCCATTTCCAAGAACTGTTTTGCAGCCGAGCCAGATAAACACGTAATGGAAGCACCGGTGTCTATAAGTCCTGCTAAAGTCATTTCAAAAAGAAAAATTCTCACAAAAAACCGTGTGTCTTCAACAACCTGTTCAATCGCCTGTACAGAATGATTAACGATTTTTCTATTAAAAACAATATTTTTCCAAAATTGTCGTAATCTTCCTGTATTTCACCTTCTCGTCATCCTTTGGTCTGGTCTTAAATCAATATTATTACAAAATATTCTTTCACGCGTTCTCTGAAATTCTAAAAGTCTTTCGTGGTAGGGAAGTAATGGGCTTAATTTTAGTTTGTGTTTGTCATCAGCTTTTGTCATATTGAGTTGACATTGTTTTATATTCCCTTACTTTTTTTGAGCGGAAGCCGCTCGCCATTCCGTTACCCTGGTTCTGACATTTAATACAATTCGGCTTAAATACATTTTGGGCACCGCAACCATAACAAAAAATTGATCTTTCATCAAGACAATCAGTAAATCGGTGACCCTTCTTTCTACAATTCCAGCACGTTAAATCTGGCACTTTATCAATTTTCGAAATATCCCCATTTAATTTTTCCTCAGATTCCATTGAATCAATTTCATTAACCTTCTTATTCATTGGCCTTACAATGTTATATTTTTCCATTTCAACACTTAATTGTTCACGCCTAAAGCCTAGTACTCTGTTCAAATTTGTGAAAAATGTTGAGCAACATTGATTATTCCACATGAAAATTTTGACATTTATCAATGTTACCAATCTTGCGAGTTTGTACAATTTGACGTTTTTGTTCCGTCAAAGTTTCGTGTATGTAAACAAACGCCACATGTACTTTACTAAAATTAGTTTTTTTAATAAAAAATTTTATAAAAAAAAAGGTAAATATGGATAAAAAAACTGTTACCGGTTGTGTTATTTTAATTTTTTATTTCTTATTTAATATTAAGTTCATACTTTTTTGCTTTTGCTTAAAATTCCACGTGAAATAAAGGCAGCTTACATTATTTCGCAGTTGTAAAAAAATGTTGCCAGAAACATTTCGGAACTTTTTCACAAAATAAACAGAGTACAACTCTATCAACATTATTTAATAAATATTCCACACAAGTTTTTTTCATATGCATTTTGACAGCATTTCACGTGAAATGTTGAACAGAGTACCAGGCTTAATCATCAAAAATCGTAAATGTGCTACATTATTAATGGTAGTATAAAAAAGTTCCTTACGAAGCTGGGGTCTCAAATTTCTTCTCAGAATTTCCACAAGTTCTATTTCTGAAAGTTTATATTGTATCCTACCGCATAGCTTAATAATGGCCGCGTAGTATTCCTCAAAGCATTCTCCTAATAACTGCTTTCGGTCTCTGATCATTTCCCTGATATCATTATCGGAGAAATAATCACCAAAATATGCCTTCATGGCCCTACAAAGAGATTCCCAAACAATTCTTGCTCTTCCACTCACTAAAATATGAAAATTGTCGCAGAGTAACTGAAAATCCCCCCTAAGCTATCATTGGTCAACGCTGTTATCATGTATATAAATTTATTCACCGGAAAATTAGTTGAGTTTCCGTCAAACTTAATGTTCCAGCTATTTATTAAACTAACAACTTTACTACTGTTTGCCAATGCCATAGCAGAAACTGCACTTTGATTTCTCGGAACGCTATTTCTATCACTGTCGACGTTATTATAATCACGAAATTCTGGGATTGGATCACTATTTGGTATATTTGTTTGATTTGAAACCAAAGAGTTACGATTTATTGGAGGAAATAATTCCCTTGGAAATTGTGGTTCTGTATTTCTATTCATCTCAAGTGATTCTAACTTATTCGTTAGATTCTCTATGATTTTATATAATTTGGAAATTTCACTTTGATTTGAATTCTCCACAAGGGTGCGGTCTTCTAAAAGTTGTTCATGGTTAGACAAATTTATATTTTCTCTAGTATGAATCGGTCTTCCAGAGGATCGAGTATTGCGAGAAGTAGCTTGAGGCAAATTTTTCCCCTTTGGTATAGCACCTTGAGGAGTTGAGGTACCCGAGGTTATTAAAAATTTGGTTAGAGAGGAATTGTGAACAGAATTTTTACATGAAGGACAGAACGAAGTTTTTTCAATATATTTAGTCATACAGTTCTGATGGAATGTGTGGTGATACTTAGTTGAAACTAGAGGTTCAGAACTATCCATAGGGTTTGAACAAATTATACAATTAACTGATTCCATTTTAATTTTTTTTTTTCTAGAAAAGATTTTTTTCTCAAAATTCAAAGAAGTACTTTAGAAGCCAAACGTTAGAAGTGCCGAATTAAAAAAAAATATATAAAATGTGCAAATTGAATAAGTAATTTTAATGTTTTTCGATAGATAAATATCCACTTTCACGAATTAAATATCAACTACTGGATTACTAATAAGTCAAGGGAAAAGACAATAATAGTAATAATTCCATACAATCAAGATTTAAACGCATTTATAGTTTATATTTATTCCATAGCTATTGACTCTAATATAAATTGTAGTGACATTTGGAAATATGTAGTCTGAAAATAAGAATAATTTACGGTCAAGTTGAATTGACATATAATAAGCAAGAGAACTTGCATCTCCAGCAGACTCATCTTATATCAAAACTTATATCCAAATATGTAAGTATTGTATCCGCAGAGCTAGACAAATCCATGTGTAATGAGATTTTATTATAAAGTTACTAAAATTTCAGACTGTCTCGTGCCCCACGTTGGGCGCCATCTGTAATGGTATTTTTTCGTAAATTTTCTTAGAGTTTCACTCGGTGGAGTTATCAAGGAAAGATGTGACTACACGTTAATTTTAGAGCTATACTCGCCGGATGGGGTGGGGTTCTTTGTCACATTCATATCCCAATTATACCAAAACAAAACTGAACGTGCTTCTAAATATTGAAAATTAAAAAAATTACAAAATTTATAGTTTTAATTTGCGGACGGACTGATGATTTTTTTGATACAAAAAAAAGATTTACCTATTCACTTGCACAATTCTTTGGCCTTTCGATTTAACAGACCCTGCCCTCACCAACCATTGTTCTCTTTCGCATCCCCGTACTAATTAGAGAAGAACCCCTTAAATAATTCAACACAGCTTAGTTTGGCTTCTTGACTTCAAATAATTTAATTAATAGTCTATTTTCGCTATACGCTGATGACCTTCCGAGTCAACTTACACACTGCAAAGTCAGAATGTATGCTGACGATGTTCAGATTTACATCAGCTGTGATACATCTGAAATTGAACAATGTGTCTTAACTCTGAATACTGAGTTAAAACATATATATAAATGGGCTACTGCTAATGGTCTTAGTATCAACCCAAAAAAATCTAAATATCTTGTTATCCAAAAACGAACTACTATAACCGATCATATACCTGATATTTTTCTTGGTGATGAACGTATTGAAAGGGTAAATACAGCAAAAAATTTAGGTATTATTTTTAATAAGAACCTGACATGGTGCAACCATATTAATTATGCATGTGCCCGTACATATTCCATGCTTAGAACTCTCTGGCAAACGCAGTATTGTACACCTATCAAAATAAGAATACTTCTTGCCAAAACCTATTTATTGCCAATTCTGATGTATGGATGCGAATTATTTGCCAAATGTGATGCGGCAAGTGCAAGAAAATTAAACTCAGTCTTTAAAAGCATTGTACGATACGTATATGGCGTGAAAAGTTTTAATTCTGTTTCTCCTTTTACGGTAAAATTATATGGTATTCAGTTTGATGACCTTCTCAAAACAAGAGTACTAATATTTATGCACAAAATCGTGTTTACTCAACAACCACAACATCTGTATAACCGCTTAACCATATCTAGGTCTAATAGAGGTAAAAGAATTTTATTGTTTAGACACCAAAGTTTAACTTCCGATTGGCAATTTTTCCTTAATGCAATCCGTCTTTGGAATCTACTCCCGCATAATATACAAATAACTAGTAACGCACTGAGCTTTAAAAGAAGCATTTTAAATTTTTTTGCACGTTAATTTTTTTCATTTTTTTATGAATTTTAAATATTATTATTTTGTTAATTTTCAATTTAATTTATTAATTTAATAATTTTTTTTTCTCTCTTTTAAATTTTTTCTTTTGTTTTAAATTTTATCATTTACAAATTATATTTATAAATGTTTCTGCTAAAACAATGTTCTATACTGCAATAAGAGGCTTTAAGTCTTGTGTATAGAATTGGAAATAAATAAATAAATAAATAAAATAAATAAATAAAAAATAAAATAAAATAAATAATGATTTATTGCTTGAAAATATTTTATCTATAATAATTTTCAATAATCAAGAATCGACATTATATTTTAGTATAAAATTTAACTTATTTTAGTACTCACTATCATTTCATCCAACGTTGCTCATGCCTGTGCATTTTGTTGTTGAAATACCAATTTTGTTGTAGCGGTTAATTGTTTTTGCAGAGTAATATTACAAGTATTCAGTAATACGACAAAATAAGAGAAAATTCTTAAATTAAATGCAAAATCAAATACGCATATAACGAAATGAAAAAAAACAAAAATACAAACTAGGGATGTTAACAGATTAACAAACGATTACGTAGAAATTTTAACTTTGATTAAAATAAATAATTTGTACGTGGAAAAAAAATTTTCCTTTTTACATACGTAACGTAAGGTTTTTAACAAAATTTTTAGAATTTATATTAAATAGGTTTTATATTATTAACCGAAAGTTTTATAAACTTTTTATGTATAAAGTTATTAAAATTTAATTTATACGATATACATACATATGTATGTATGCATGCTAACAATATTTTTTTTTTTCATTATTTATTAATTGAATCTTCATATATTAAATATGAACTAACAATAATTAATCAAATCTTAACCTAATGCTTTATTTTATGTCCTGCCAGTGCCAGTCAAAAATTTTCTTCATCACGGGTTCTGTTCACATATGTAGGTGTTTATCGCTCATCTTAATGGGTAAGTGCTAGTGCTGGGATACTATCGATATTTTCAACTATCGATAAGTCAATCTAGCGGACTTATCCTCTAATTGTCGTTCATTGTTTTGTCTTATGCTTGCAATTGCATTTGGATTTGCATTTTTTTACAACATTACAAAAATATTTGAATAAGCAGTAAAAAGCACTGCTAAGCATTGCTGTAATTCAGCGCGAATTAATAATAGCAAGTAAAAATTTGGTGCCTTTCGGGTATTTTTTGGTGCTTTTTTGCTTATGCAATACCCGAAATTTTGTTAAACACCCGTTTTTGAAAAGCGGGTATTTATAGTGCTTTTCACAATTTCTCACAATGCTTTTACAATATTTATTTTTTTTTTGTACCATTTTTTAAAACTTCGATTATATTCAGGATGATTAAGATAAGATTTGCTATTTGGGGTACAATTTTGGGAAGGCCTATAAAGATTTTAAGGTTTCAAATGATAAAAAAAGTGATAAAAGAAAGTTGCATTCGTTTTACCAAAAACTTTATTTACGAGGTTAGATCTAGGCTTCCTAGCAATTTAAAAATTTTACAAAACGTTTACTTTTTAGCGTTGACAACATATTTTTTTTATTAAAATTTGGGATGTCATTAAGTTTTATAATGAATGGTCGGTCACTGCAAATTTTCGGTAATTGCAACAGGCCAGATTCAGAAATAGATTTTAAAATCGGTTGAAATTCATCACACCTTTTAAAAACGGTCGTTTTGAAATCGATTGATTTTCATCACATAATTTTAAATGAAAATGGTCACCCATCAACGCCATCGCCTTTTTTAAATTTTGGAGGTTTATTATATTCCGCACAGCCGAATGCAACTTGTTTTGTGTTTAATTAAATTTAAAAAATGGCTTAGTGCTTTTTTACGCTTTTTTTTTGCTCAAAATAGTGCTTTTTAGTGCTTTGTTTAAATTTTAAAGTGCTTTTTGCTCTCAAAAAGTTGGCATCACTGGTGTGTATAGCTGCTGTAACATATCTTCATAGCTATATTTTTAATAATAATAATATCGATATTGATATTTTTCCTATCGATATTTTCGATATTTTAAGACTATCGATAATATCGATAGTTTCCCAGCGCTAGTAAGTGCTGCAGTGTCTCTTCTTCTTAAGCGAGAGTGGCCGCTATCATATAAAATATTTCGAGCTAGTGGATTTGGGTGCAACTCTAGCCTTTTCAAATATTTTACCGCATACTTCGTAATAATAGTCCTTACCAGTGGCACATTGAGATCCTTGTGGATATTTGAGTTTTTAACATACCAAGGGGCAGCTGTAATTATTCGAAGAAGTTTATTTTGGCGCCTTTGAATTTTTTCGATATTTGAGGCCGAGGCAGTGCCCCATAGTTGAATACCGTAGCAACATATTGGCTTTAAAATAGCGTTGTAAAGTAGTAGTTTGCAATCGAGACTAAGAACAGAATTTCTTCCAATAAGCCAGTTAATTTGAATTGCTTTTAGTTTCATTTTGCTTCTATATGGCATTTCCATGTTAAACGCCGATCTAGATGAATAGCGAGATATTTGACATGCGATTGTTGAGGCACTAGTTGATTATTGATTTTAATAGGGGGCCATGTTTCCCGACGCAAGGTGAATGGTATATGTACGCATTTTTGCTCATTGACCTTTATTCTCCATTTTTTTAACCACAGTTCTAGTTGAAATATATGATCCTGCAGGTATCGAGATGCTTCACGACTGTTCTCGTGTACGCTTAGAAAAGCTGTATCATCAGCAATAGCATGTCCGAGGTATACATAAGGTAAAAAAGAGGGCCCAGGATGCTTCCCTGAGGGACTCCAGCTTCAATTGGCTGAGGAGAACTTAAAAAATCACCTTCTTTAATAATACATTTTCGACCAACCAGGTAGCTTTCTAACAGCTTGTGTGTATTAACCGGTAGGTTTAGCTTCAATTTATGTAACAAGCCTACATGCCAGACTTTGTCAAAAGCTTGAGAAACATCAATGAATAGAGCGGAGCAATATTTTCTTTCTTCAAAGGCTTTTCTTATGGCGTTTACTATCCAATGGGTTGGTTCAATTGTGCTATGCTCTCTTCTAAAGCCGAATTGATGATTAGGTATACACCCATTGTCATTTAAAATTGGGGTTAGTTTTGATGCTAAGAGCTTCTCGAACAGCTTTGATATATTAGATAATAAGCTAAAAGGCCTATATGACTCAACTTTTGTGTGATCTTTTCCTGTCTTTGGTATCATCGTTATTAAGGAGACCTTCCATTCTTGAGGGTAGTATTCAAGGCGTAAAATAGCATTAAAAATATAAAGAATAATTTTCTTTGCTATGCGAGGTAGCTCCAAAAGCATTTTGTTACTGATCTTATCAAAGCCAGGTGCCTTCTTGGTGTTTAATTCACAAATAGCCCTTTCTATTTCCCTTATCTCAAATCTTAGGGGGATAGCTGCTCTAACATAAACAGGCGGCAACTCGTCCGCTATATCGTCAGTTATATTTGGGGTAAATACGTTTTTCAAATGATTTACAAACAGGTTTCCTTTTTCATTATCATTTCTTGCCCAACTTCCATTCGGGTTTCTTAATGGTGGTTTCGAGATAACTGGTCTTTTGAGTTTTCTAGCTGCACGCCATAATGAGTAGCCTGATTGTGGAGTTGCATCCAGGTCCTTAAGATATTTTTCTACGGAAGCCGTTTTCTGAGTCTGCAGTAATTGTCTTTGCCTTTTTGTATATATATATGTCCTTTATTTATTTAAATACAATATAGATACAGCGATATAACATAAAAATACTTAAATAAATTGTTAACGAAGAACATAGGGCGTCAACGAATTCTCTCCATCTAATTCTGTCTCTGGCAAGTAGTTTAATTTCGTTGCATCTGATCCATGTATTTCGTGGTCGGCCTGGTTGTCTTTGACCTTGAGGGTTCCACTCAAGTGAAGCTCTAGCAATATCACTTGCAGGTCGCCTTAAAATATGACCGATCCATGTCCATTTACGTCTCCGTATATCAAATTCGATGGAACTACAATCTGCCAGATTCCAAAGATCCTCATTGGATATCCAATTCGGCCAGTATACACGTAATATCTGTCTCAGGCACCGATTCACGAACGTTTGAATTTTCTTCAAGGTCAGTTTTGTAAGGCTCCATGTAGTGCAGCCATATAGTAGGACAGATTTAACGCTACAATTAAATATCCGTTACTTCGTTTTCTGTGAAATGTTTTTAGCGCGCCAACTTTTGTACAATTTTAGGAACGCACCACGGGCCTTTTTGTACACTCTTTTAATTCATTTTTAAGTTGAGAGGATCTGTGCAATTGCCATTCTCTTCGCACTCTCCTTTTTCATTCAAGAGGCGCTCGACATATGTAAAATATTTTTTATTATAATTGGTTTTTTGACGGGTTTGCTGGAATGTTGAACAGCTAGTTTAAGATAACTGTCAAAATGGACAATAGAGAGATCCACATTTTCTGGTGTGCTAAGCGGTATATTTTCTGTGCAATGGGTACTGAGATATTTTTTATATTTTAACCAATTTACTTGTGAAGCTGACGTCGCTATGTAGCCAGAGGGAGATACAATTATATTGGTGTTTGTTATAGTAACTATTGTAGGTGTGTGATCAGAGGATAATTCTAACGAAGCTTCAACGTCAATCGTTTCTGTGGGGATGTTTTTAACCACGCCCAAATCGATGACATCTGGAATTTTTTGCGGATCAGCAGGCCAATATGTTGGTTGTCCGCTCGCGACAACATTTAAATTCATTTTAGAGATTGTATTATACAAAACACGACCCTTTGGTGTTATTAGTCGTGACCCCCAGAAGGTATGTTTAGCGTTATTATCGCCAGCAGCCAGGAAACAGGGCCCCAATGACTTATAATATTTATAATATTGGCTTTCTGATATTGCAAATCTAGGTGGTGAGTATAAGGATGAGATTACTATGTTTCGATTCAGCTCTTCAACACAAATGTTCGTTGCTTGGAGATAATCTTCACGATGATCATACATTAGGTAGTGTTTGATTCGGGTTTTTACCAAATGGCAGAACCTCCACAAGCTCTATCTCGAGGGTCCTTGGTATCATATAGTGTATAACCATTGATTTTAAACGTATTTCTTGAGGTCAAATGAGTTTCAGAAACCGTCATGACATCAATTTGTTTATTTTTAAGAAAGTATTCTAATTAATTTTTATGTTGGCGGATGCCGTTTGCGTTCCAAAAACAAATTTTTAAACAGTTCATGGTTTGTTAAGTACAGCTTGCAATAACATCGATTGCATTCTAAGCATTTCCTGCATCATATTACCCATTGTGTTCGTAAAATTATTTACTGTTTGCACTAATGTTTCCATGGTTTTTTCTAAACGACTTAAATTAGAAACCGGAGTTTCATCATTACTTGGCGAGGCACCTTGCATTGGCTGATGGTTTGATTTTAGGACGTTAGCGTAAGAGGTTCTGTTATTACTAGGCTGGGGGGCTTGAATTGCATTTGTGATTACTTGATTTGCGACCTGCATTTGAGGGGTATTTGTTTTCGGTCCAACCGTCTGCTTGACGATATTATATACAGGGCATCCTCTATAATTGGCAGTGTGATTAGGATCGAAAAAAAATTTATTATATAATCACACCTCGTGCAATTTAATTCAAAATTTATTTTTTTTTTCTCTTTTATTAATTTGTAAAATTTTCTTAAATTTGACTTCTTCTTTACTTGAAACTTCCTTATCTTTTGACGGTCAAAATCACAATGTCATTTCTTTAACTTTTTATCATAACCTTAAGCAAAGAGTTTCTAGAATAATCCCTTACTGTCTACACCTGTCCTATTTTCTCATTCATAAAGTCTGGTTGCTAAATTCCATTCATAAATTTTTTTATAAAACAACGGATCATCTACTACACTCATTGAGCAGTTTATTTCATTGAAAAGATCAAATGGAATTGAAACAACCAAAGTTAATGAGCGACAAAATAAGAAAATCATTCATAAAAGAAAAGAGTTGAGAAGAAGAAAAAACATACCAATATCAGTGATGAGACCAATTGAAAAATATTTATGTTGATTTACCGAGGGAAAAAGTATAAATGAACCGTCACAAACTATACATTACTTGCCACCAAATACAACATCCCTTATCCAACCTTTAGATCAGGGTATATTTAAAAATTTTAAGGTTCATTACCGTACAGCCCTAGTACGGAAACAGTTATTGGGTTTGGAGGCAGGTATTCCAATTGATAATTTTTCAAAAAGTGTGACTGTTTTAGAAGCCCTTGGCTGGTAACACCTACAGTAATTCAAAATTGCTTTAGAAAGGCTGGTTTCATAAATAGCTTGGAAGAACCTATCGATATAGAGGAAGTAATTGATTTTCCACCGATTCCGGAAGCGGAAGTGATCTCACTGAAATTGATATTTTAAAAGAAATTGGATGGAGAGACAATTCTGAAGATCAAAATCTGGAACCTGTTGACGAGCAAAACAAAGAATCTAATAATGTGGAGACTCCTAGGCACACAGATGCTGTGAAAGCTTTTCACACTCTTAAAAATTACATCCAATCCAAAAGCGAAAATTTCGATTTCGAAAATTTAGAAGAAAAGCTTTTTAAGGTAGGAATCACAAATTGATCCAAAAAAAGGTTTCCGATTTTTTCACCTCATATGATCCAAGGCAATCTGATTCAGATTCTTCAGTTTGCTCGTCATATAATTTTTTTTATAATTGTTCTTGTTAATAATAAAAAATTTTTATTTTTGTTGTGGCTTAAAAACAAAAGCAAATTAACTTTGCACAAATGTGATTTTTTAAAGACTTTTTTTAAACTGAACTGATTTTTTTAAGTTTTGTAAAAAAATTTTATTTACATACATACATAAAATGTACGATACATGAAAGTTTGTAAACATATGTATAGTATGTACGTTAAAACTTTATGATTTACCAATAAAATTAAACTTTGTTTATAAAAATCATCAACAGTCTATTTTATCTTATATTTTTAAGGAACTTATGCTCATATGTATATATGTATTCTCTAAGCATATATGTATATAGTTTGATTTCTTTCTCTGTAACTATCACTCAGTTTAGATGAGGGCTTTTACGACGTCGCTTTGTCGACGTCTCTTTTGGTTTGTTGGTGAGCGGTGTAGAAAAGAAAGAGGGGTTAACAAAATGTCTCGTTTTGTATTTTGCATGTCGTTTTTTACATTTCTCTTTTAACTTTTTCTGTTTACGTTTTATTCTTTTTCTTACTTTGAAGTGTGTGGTTGAAAATACAGTGAGACCTCGATTATCGATAATAGACGGGATCGGCAGAATTCTTGATTATTTATTTTTTTTGGTGTGTTTCTTATTTTATGTAAATATATAACGTTTTATTATGTAAACATGAGGAATAAAGTAAATTTGGTAGAACATGCTTCCACACCGTTAATATATTCTCTTTCTTTGTTTATTTAAATTTCTTTTGATTGTTCAAAATTTAACGAAAAAAAGATAATTTGTTTATAATTTCGGATAATAGAGGCAATTTAAATCAGTGCAAAAAAATGTTTGTTTTCCATTTTATTGAAGCTGCCGGTTAATCGAATGACGGGTAATCAAGGCCATACTGTAAATAAAAAAAAGACATGCAACCAAAAATCATCGTATGACCGCAAAGAGATTTTGGAAGTTGCTTTAAAAGGGAATCAAGATAAAACGACGTCGTAAAAGCCCTCATGTGAATTGAGTGTATATGTAAATGCAAAAAATTTGCATTTAGCCAAAATTTGTATAATTGCAATATTTGTGCACTTATGTAATATTTGTATAATTGCAATATTTGTGCACTTATCCGAGGTTAGCATAAATGCAAAGAATGGATAAGTGCACAAAAAGTCGGGCGAAAACCGATATGTATTTATCCGTACTTTACTGTAACGTCAAAATTAACCCCAATTTTAAATGAAAATAGATGTATTCCAAACCACCAATTCGGCTTTAGAAGAGAACACAGCACAATTGAGCAAACCCATCGTATAGTAAACGCAATAAGAAAAGCCTTTGAAGAAAGAAAATATTGTTCCGCTCTCTTCATCGATGTTTCTCAAGCTTTTGATAAAGTCTGGCATGAAGTCGTATTACATAAATTGACACTAAACTTACCAGTAAACACACACAAGCTGCTAGAAAACTACTTAGTCGGTCGAAAGTTTATTATTAAATAATGTGATTATTTAAGCTTTCCTCAGCAAAATTGACGCTGGAGTCCCTCAGGGAAGCATCCTGGGCCCACTTTTATACTTAATATATACTTCGAATATGCCAACAAACAACTACACCCAAACTTCATCATTTGCTGATGATACAGCTTTTCTAAGAGTGCACGAAAACAGTCAAGAAGTATCTCGATACCTACAGGATCATATATTTCAACTCAAACTATGGTTAAAGCAATGGAGGATAAAGGACAATGAGCAAAATGCGTACATATAACATTTACCTTGCGTCGGGAATCATGCCCCCCTATTAAAATCAATAATCAAATAATTCCTCAAAATTCGCATGTAAAATACCTCGGTATTCATCTAGATCGCCGTTTAACGTGGAAAAGCCATATAGAGGCAAAACTAACTCAAATGAAACTAAAGGCCATCCAAATTCATTGGCTTATTGGAAAAAATTCTGCCCTTAGTCTCGACTGCAAACTTCTTCTTTACAACTCTATCTTAAAGCCAATCTGGTGCTATGGTACTCAGTTATGGGGCCGAGGCTCTAATATCGAAAAAAATTCAAAGGCGTCAAAATAAACTACTTCGAATAATCACAGCTGCATCTTGGTATGTTAAAACTCAAATATTCACAAGGATCTCAATGTTCCATAAGTTAAAACTATGATTACGAAATATGCAGTTAAATACTTAAAAAGGCTCGAATTTTACCCGAACCCACTAGCACGAAATATTTTAAATGATAGCGGCCACACTCGCTTAAGAAGAAGAGACACTGCATCACTTATCCAATTAGATGAGCGATAAACACCTATATTAGTGAACAGAACCCGTGATGAAGCAAATTTTTGTCTGGCACTGGCAGGACATAAAAAACGTATTAGGTTAAGATTTTATTAATTATTGTTAGTTCATATTTAATATATGAAGATTCAATAAATAAATAACGAAAAAAAAAAAAAAAATGCACGAGCAAAATACCCGTATATGAGCTAAATTTTCAATCGTAAATGATACTCTCGTTGTGAGAAAATTGTACCCTACAGATGAATCACCTGAAAGAATCATATGTGAAACAATTTTTGATCCTTTTAATGTTAGTTTTTATAATCATTATTGAATCGTTTACGTCTCATTTTTCAATCGTAAATTATATAGTTTTTTATTATATTTCATATCTTTTTTCGTTGCCATGTTTTTTAATTTTTCTCCGATAAAATCAGCACCATTATGGCTTTTGATTATTCAAACCAGCTTTATTTTGAACCAAAAAAAGAAGAAAAGAAACAATATGCACAAACATTTATGCTCATAAATTGTGAATAATTTTTGGGCTTCTTTTTTATCCAAGCTTTTTGTATTTTTTTGATTTGGCAAAAACAAAAATTCGAAATATTTAAAAATCATTATTTAAACATATAAATGAATCATATATGAATCCATTTTCTATCACTCAAGTGATAAATCCGTTTTTAATCATCAAAACTGATCTGAAAAGATTCATTTAGGTGATTTTTATAAAAAATAATCACCCAAATGCTAGCTCGTTGGGTATTTTATACATACATATGTACATATAAATTGTCTACTGTTCGACCTTAATTTTTTTATATTTTTTGTAAAATTATTTATTTTCTTTAATCCGATAACAATTTAAAGTTGTTATTTTTTCCTGAAGAAGTCACACAAAGGCGTGACAAAATATCATATTGAACAACAAATATAATAAATATTTTTATAAAAAAAGCCAACTCGGTTCATTACTTCACCTGGTCCTCATACAAGCAAGTATCCTCTCAAAATTAAGGTTTTGGTGCGATTTTTAATGCTATGGTGAAGGGTCGAATATAGCACTTTAAATTGTTTTATTTAAATCATCTCGACTCAAACTTTTTTCTATATTGACTGAAAAATGAGGTAATGGTTTAATGTTTTGAACACAAACAATTGTATTAAATAATTACGGGAATAAAAAGTTAACACTTTCCCCTCGAAATTTTGCTTTTGCCAATATATTTTTTGGGGAAGAGACAAAAAATTTCGAGGACAATTTTCACAATAGGGATAAATATGAAAATTAAGGCTGCCTTTTTTCTTATGATTTCTTTTTTTGTAATGCCCAGTAACCAAACATATAAAAAGATTTAAAATTGTCTTATTTCAAAGACTAAATGATATCGTCCCTTTTTTAGAAAAAAATCAGCAAGCCGGCACTTTGCTTATTTCGTCAAGAAAATCGTCAAAATGACGATAAATTGTCAAATCTGGCTCTAGTTTTATTATATATATATATATCTTTCGTTGACGTTTCGCTTTCATTTGACACTTGATTACTGGAAATATTCCAGTTAAAACAAAATCTGTTTTGTCTGTTTTCGCATTCAAATACGCTTTGGCCCACATATCGAGAAACGATGAAATTGTTTGTTTCACATTTCATGTGAGAAATTTTACGATGCGAGAAATACAAAAACGAGCTACTGGAGCCTAAAAATTGTAAATTTTTCTGTACATACAATATATGTATGTATGTACTTCATTGGTATCCAAAGGATACTACATCATTGCTATCCAAAGGCTACTACTTCATTGCTATCCAAAGGATAGCTAAGGTCAAATGTAACAAGAAGATACAAGATAATAGTCAGGTAGAGTAAAAGTCATTCCTAAAAATTGTCGGAAAGTTTTTAATTTTAAAATATGTTAACTTTATTTAAAACATTCCATTACTATAGAATTCCTACAAACGTATGTTAGATATCGATTTTTAGCTAGACAATTAAAATAAAATATTTTTTATATCCTTGTTTAAATCTCATTTATTTTATACTGCTTTCTGTATTTACTTTCTTCCAGGCAATTTACGACATGCTTGGAGCATGCTCTTCAAATCGTCCTGCTGATACGGCTGAAGAACGAGCAAAAAATATATTTTCCAAAATGGATGAGAATAACGATGGTCAATTAACGCAAGAAGAGTTTTTAAAAGGCTGTCTTCAAGATGAAGAATTGTCAAAAATGTTGGCGCCATAAGCAATTAGTCTTATTTATGCAAACATTACGTTTTAACCTACATATATCTCTTAAAAATAAGCTATGCACAATAAACCTTTAAAAAAAATATAAACATTTTATTCAATGAAATATGAAAAAATAGCGTAAAGCATTAAAATCATTATTGTTATATTAAATCGAATACTTTTTCTTTGTGATGTTATGCATTTCAACAAGTTAAACTGAAAGTTTTTATGTTACACATATGTACATTAGACCACCCAAACTGCTGAATGTATTTATTTTATTCACTCCATAAAAAATCACGTGTGTGCAAAAATTGCGCTCGGAGCGTGTAAACAGGTCATTGCACTTTTCATCATAGAAATTAAATATCTGCACTATTAACACTTTTGGCTCCATAACTTTCAAATACAAAATTTTTCGGAAAAATTACAACTAACATTTTGTTCGGAATAAATTCAACCTTTTTTCTGTACATAACATTGCCCTGACTAGACACAACTATAGAAGAAAGAGGAAAATTTATTTTTATTAGTATTTTAACAATTATTAAAAACTAGCGGTTTTCGCTTAATACGATTTTATACTACAAAGCGTGAGTGTCTTTTTCGTTAGTATTGTCAATTAATGAAGTTGCTGAGTGAGGGAGAGAGACAGATATAGTTTCTTCAACTGTTTTATTTTGGGCTATTTAACAAACGTGTTTACTACAGCTTTTTGTTGGATTTTTCAACCAAAGCGTAGTAAATTTTAGTCTAATAAATTTTGTTGTTGCAGTGTTGTAAATCTTAGTACTTTAACTAAATTAATAAGATTCACAAGGTCTACATGGGACTTTACTATCAAGGATGAAATGTCGTTGAGCGTCCCGTAGAATCAAAATATGGATATAATCCTGAGGGAGAGCTTTTTTATACCTGCTAGAAACTTTGGAGATTGAGAAAAACAAAAATAACTTTTTTGAAGCAGATAAAATAGGTTTTATTAATTGTTAAAATACTAATTTATTTTATGCAAAAATATATACATTAATCTTTCTTCTAAATTTGTGTCTAGTCTTATTGAGAAATATTCAGTGGTTAAAGATAATGCGATTATAATTAACATAGAAAAGTCTATACCATTTAATAAATTGCTATGCGATGCTTTGACCTTTACAAAGGGTCTCCTCCTGAGCAAAGATATAAGATTTTTATATCAGCAAACGTCAAATTCAATCGCAGAGAGTATTATCTTACGTGTGGACTCTCAAATAGTGTTAGTATTAATATTGTACTAAATGTTTTGAGACAGTTGTTATAAGAAATCTTATAGCAACTATACATATATACATACACACATTTTTTTACGTAGTGATAGCGCACTATCGTCTAGTGTCCCCAAGATATCTTCACGAACACCACCCCGGAACAACGTCTGTACTCCATTAGGAAGGGTAGTTTATCTGCATCAGCACCTCAGTCGCGTTGTTCCATTCTTACGTGCCCCTTCATTTATCATGACAGGAGGTTCAGAACTAAGCTTGCATTGTCGCCATCCGCACCACTCCGCACCACAAGCGCTGCATCATCCGACACCGTTCGAAAGGCACAACATACACGAAGCGCCGCCAGTCTGTAAACGGAGTTTATCCCCTCTCTGTAAGTCACAAACCTGGTGGCCTCTGACCATATCGGTGCTGCATACAGTACGATACTCTTCACAACCCCCGCTAGAACTTTCCTCTGTAGGTATTTGGGACCCCTCGTGTTGGGAATTATACGACACAATGCTGAGCACGTTACTCCAGCTTTGGTTTTCATGTAATCCAGGTGAGGTTTGAAAGACAAGCGATTGTCTATCATCACTCCCAAGTAATTAAGGTAATCCTTCGTTCTGATCGAGCATCCATTAACATTTAGGGTAATATACTCCACTGTTTTTCGCCTAGTAATCAATACTGCCTCCGTTTAATGTTCAGCCAATGCTAAACCCATTGCATTTAGCCATGATCGGATCAGTTGAATGGTGCTATTGGTAACACTAACCGCCTCCTGCGTATATTTAGCCACCACTACCAGCGCAATGTCATCCGCAAACCCCACTAATTTAGCCCTTTCCGGGAGCATCAGCCTCAGTACATCATCGTACATCAAATTCTACAGCACCGGACCAAGCACAGACCACTGTGGCACTCCACCTATTGTACCATACTCTTGCATACCATCGTTCGTATTATACACCAATAACACAGCCCGACAAAATTAAAAAATATTTGTGCTTCTTTGAATTTATCAACTGATTCTAGTTAATTTGGGTGCGCTGAATTTAAAACTGTAATCAGTTTGTCTCCATCAGCTCTAGTTTTCATGATATAAGTTTTTATACCCTCCACTTATGACCCCCAATTACACCAATTACCCAAATTTTTTTTCCAAAAATTTTTTTTTTTATCAAAATTTTTTATTTACTGTTATAGTTATTGCCAAAAAAAAAAACTCCCAAATTTTTTTAAGTATTTAGAAAGTATAACTTTTCCATAGGAATTTAAAAAAATAAAAAGAAGTAAAACTGTTTCATACAGATATATTAAAATCAAAAAAAAAATACTTAAAAAAATTTGGGAGTTTTTTTTTTGGCAATAACTATAACAGTAAATAAAAAATGTTGATAAAAAAAAAAATTTTGGAAAAAAAATTTGGGTAATTGGTGTAATTGGAGGTCATAAGTGGAGGGTATATAAAGTTATATCATGAACACAAGAGCTGATAGAGACAAACTGATTACAGTTTTGAATTCAGCGCACCCAAATTAACTAGAATCAGTTGATAAATTCAAAGAAGCAAATTGAGTGTTGGCCTGTGTAATCTATTCCGGAAATAATCCCTAATTACTGCCACTTAAAATTGGGGTACATTCAAGTCGTTTAAGGCATTAACGATCTTCTCCCAGTTCGCAGTATTGAACACATTCCTAACATCGAGCGTTACAACCACACAATATTGCTTGGAATCAGTTTTCCAGCTTTCGCCTTCAATAGCCTCTTTAGCTGTATCAACAACAACCCCTATAACATCCATTTTCGATCTACATTTTCTGAAACTGTACTGGGCGTCAGATAGACCCCCTGTTGTCTCGATATGCAGGTCTAATTTTGTACAGATTATGCTCTCTTGCAGCTTACCGCACGTATCTATCATATATAGTGGTCTGTACGATGAAGGGCCCTCCAATGACTTATTGCTCTTAGGCAATAGCACCAGTCTCTGTCCTTTCCATCTTGCTGGAAAGGATCCATGCCGCAGACAGGCGTTTATCAACTGCCCTGCTTGGTTCGAACAAAACCGAACAACTTCTTTCAATACCATGTTTGGTATACCACCAAGCCCGGGGGATTTTCCATCCTGGAACTTTGCTATAGCTTGTAGTATCTCAGCAGTGGTTACGGGCGGGAAACTAAAAACTTCATTGCCGCTGTTATTCTCCCAATAGGTCGTACCCTGTTGCTGGAAAATATGCTTCACTATTCTGTCGAGTATTACTAGTTCTCTCGGGGATGAATTATGCAGACAGTTTTACTTCTTTGTCACCAGTTTATAGGCCATTCCAAATGTCCAATAAACACGACTGTTTTGCTTGACGTATATCCAGCTTTAGCGCTCTCCTCTTAGCTTTAAGCTCTTGATCGTGCAGCCCCACTCCGTTGCCCATGCATTAAAATCCCCGGCGATCAAAAAAGGTCCTCTGTTTATAGCATTGAAAGCCAGGCTACATACGATGCTCTGAAATTCAAGGATGTAACAGCTATAAAGGATATTTCAGACACAGTAGCACGAACAATGCCACCCTTTTGGATTGACATTGTATCCTGCAGTACTCTATTGTTGACGGACCCAATTGCAGATGTATTGCAACTGTCAGCCACCCAGCTATTTGTATCAACGTTGCTGTAAGGCACACTAATTAGAGCTACATCTACTTATAGCTCACGCACACTCTGTTTAAGCAGATCCTGGGCTGCTTGGCCAAAACCCGATACGAGTTTTCGGTCCTCTTTCCTGTAGTTAGGACAGGCAAATGCTCCCGTAGCATGGTAACTGTTAGCATCAATTTCAACACACAGCAAACACCTCGGTTTTTGCACAGACGTCCTTAACTTGTGTCAGTATTCACCACACCGTATGCAATTATTGGAGTAGTCATTTGAGCTCCTTAAATTTGTTGCCAAATGCCCATCGTCCAAACATCCTTAGCACCTTTTTGCTTATATTCTTTCGCGTACTCGACATACGACCCATCCAATGCGTATTTTTGCAGTCCTGACAAGGTGTGTTGCCAAATCAGCACTCAATCTAACAGTGGCAGTTTGCGTGCCACCATAGGCTTTCCTCAACGATTTTATCGCATCCATATATTTGATCTCAATTTCCACTTCATTTGATAGTGACCGTACTTCTGCGGATGTACTAAGGACTTCCTCGATAGTATGTCTAAAATCACCTGTATTCTCATGGGCAGGTTTATTAAGCCCCCTGATGTTTGGACCAAGAATTTCTAATTTGGGATCACTTTTAACCTTTCGGAGTATGCCCGCTTACGACGTTTCTCCGCACGTCTGGATTACCAGTGCATCTGGACGGGAAGGCTTACTTCAGGCAGGCCGCTTCTTCTTCACTTTGGGACCCACTTTTATCCATTGAGAGTTTGCATCATCCTTGGGTTGCTGCACTTGTGGCTTATCACTCCATGATCCGCCCGCTGATGTACTGGGTATGTCGTTTTTTACCCTCTTCTGTGGACTTGTTCCCTTCTTGTTTTTTTGGCTTGTTTCCCTTTGAACTATGGGGGTCCCTTCTTCGCCTTGCAGTTCCCATGAGTGTTACGGTGGGTATTAACTCGTTTAAGGTTTGGGTTTCCTTATCAACAAGAACTACTTTTTGGGCATTCGTAGGTACATTACCCAAATCATCCGCCATTTGCATGAATATCGCCTGTATTTCCCGCGCATACACAACAATTTCCTTATGAACATTGGTTCGTCCCTTAAGTAAATCGACTAGCTTGTCGTTCTTGCCGCCTAATTTCACGATATTCTTTTCAGACTTATCTAGGTTCGACACATTTATGGGGCATCTTCCAAGTGGGGTTTCTACAATATTACTATTGTCTACTGCTCCATTTGTCACCGCTGCTCTAGTTGCAACCACTGCAGGTGGGGACCTCACGATCACCGATTTCCTCACAAGCGAGTTTTCTACACAATTTCCTTTATTCTCATTTTTATCCTTACTCTCCTTGTTATGTTTCCTGGGGTTTCTGTTTTCATCCATGATTCTAGTTGGTCCCAACTGTAAGCCGCTATCTCTGCTCGTTGTGCAGTCACGTCTATGATCCCATGGGTCCCTTTACAGGCAGTGAAGTCCATGCGAGGGTTGGTGAGAGTCCTTTTGGGAACATCCGCCAGAGCGAAAACACAGCACAATCGAACAGACTCATCGAAAAATAAATGTCATAAGAAAAGCATTTGAAGAAAAAAAATATTGCTAAGCACTCGTCATCGATGTTTCGCAAGCGTTTGATAAAGTCTGACATGAAGGCTTATTACATAAAATGAAGCAAACACACACAAGCTGCTAGAAAGCTACTTAGTCGGTCGTCAATTTATTATTAAAGAAGGAAATTTCTTAAGTTGACCTCAGCCCATTGGCGCTGGAGTCCCACAAGGCAGCATCCTGGGCCCTCTATTATACTTAATTTATACTTCGAACAAGCCAACAAGCAACTACACCCAAACTTCAACATTTGCAGGCGATACAGCTTTTCTAAGCGTCCACGAAAACCGTGATGAAGCATCTCGTTACTTACATCATCATATATTTCAGCTAGAAGACAATGGATGATAATCGTCAATGAGCAAAAATGCTTACATATAACATTAACATTGATCAGGGAATCTTGCCCCCCTATTACAATTAATAATCAAATAATTCCTCAACATTCGCATGTAAAATATCTCGGTATACATCTTGATCGGCGATTAACGTGGAAATGCCATATAAAGGCAAAATTAACTCAAATGAAACTAAAAGCAATTCAAATTCATTGGCTTTTTGGTAGAAATTCTGTCCTTAGTCTCGATTGTAAGCTTCTACTTTACAACTCTATCTTAAAGCCTATCTGGTGCTACGGTATTCAACTATGGGGCACTGCCTCGGCCTCTAATATCGACAAATTTCAAAGGCGCCAAAATAAACTTCTTCGAATAATCACAGCCGCTCCCTGGTACATATGTTAATATTCATAAGGATCTAAATGTGCCATTAGTAAAAACTATGATTACAAAATATGCAGTAAAATATTAAAAAAGGATTAAACAACACCCGAATCCACTAGCTCGAAATATTTTAAATCATGGCGGCCACACTCGCTTAAGAAGAAGAGACACTGCAGCACTCACCCAATCAGAAGAGCGATAAACACCTTCATATGTGAACAGAAACCTTGATGACGAAATTTGTTGTCTGGCAGGACACAAAACAAAGTATTAGGATAAGATTTGATTAATTATTGTTAGTTCATATTTAGTATATGAAGATTCAATAAATAAATATTGAAAAAAAAAATCCGCGAGAGCCAGATCCGATCCTGTACGCCAACTAAATGGTGATGAACTTTGAGGGCAATTGTAGAATTAGCCCAGAAGGCATTTCTAAAGTATTTCACTTCTGTATACTAAGGTTCCACCTTCGTCAGCCCGGGGGTTTTGTCAATTCATATCCAAGTTTCCAGAAATGTCTTTATTAAGATCTTACTGGGCTCGATCTTAATGCCCTAAAGACGTATCATCGTATGTACTGCCGCCCATCCTGGGATCAGACGCAGACCAGGTAGACGCTTAGTATGAGCCAGACGCTCCTGGACTTATGATTTGGGAAACCACGGAGGCATCACTCTCCTCATTGCTCCTCTCCTGAAAGCATCCCTTGTGGGTAGACCCATATTTAGATGGCGGGATGCATTCGCCATGTCACAGTTCCGTCGTCAGGCACACGTACCTTTTTGTAGTACGCCCTCTGGCCCTGACGCTCTCGGTCGGGGACTGCTTATCTATCGCAGCTGGCCTACATATATGTAGGTCGTTCAGCTATCCGCCACCCGCTGACCCCCATAGTAGCCTGAGCCCGGCGCTATGATACATACGTACATACATACATGCATACATACATACATACATACATATATACATACATACATACATACATACATACATACATACATAAATACATACATACATACATACACATAGGGCCGGGCTCAGGCTACTATGGGGGTCAGCGCGTGGCGGATAGCTGAATGACCTACAGATATGTAGGTCAGCTGCGATAAATCAGCAGTCCCCGACCAAGAGCGGCAGGGCCAGGCGTACTACAAAAAAGTACATAGGCCTGAAGACGAAACTGCGACATGGCGAATGGATGCCGCCATCTAAATATGAATCTCTCCACAAGGGATGCCCTCAAGAGCGGAGCAGTAAGGAGAGTGATGCCTCCGTGGTTTCCCGAATCATAAATCCAGGAGCGTCTGACCCATAGTGGGCGGCTACCTGGTCTGCGTCTGACCTCAGGAGAGGCGGCAGAACAACAATATCTTGTACCATTAAGATCGAGACCAGTAAGATCTTAATTATGGCATACTGGAACATATTGATATGGTTAAGACGAACCCTGGGCTGACGACTACAATATTCCAGAACTTTAGTACGATGGAGTGAAATCCTACGGAAATGGCTTCTGGGCCAATGTTGCAGTTGCCTCCGTCCCGCGAAAACTCGGCAAGTCTCAGAGTACGCCCTAAGTTTCGTCGCCATTAAGTTGGTGGTGTAGGTTCAGTTGACATTGTCCTGATTAATACGGGTCTGGCTCTGAACACAACATTTCATGAGGATGTTGTGTCAACCCTCGCATGTCCTCCCTGCTTGCATAGATAAGCATGAGACCATATATAACGTAACTACACATCGGGCTTAGATAACGGCTTTGAGTTGGGACCCAGTAAAAATATGAGTTCCAAAAATGTATCACAAATAAGCGAAGAAAATCCTTTCCGTCCAACCGCAAAGGTACAAAGAACACCACCTAGAACCGGTGTTATACAACCGCTCGCCACATCAATGGTGATAGATGATGACAAGCATCTCAAACGTCTTAAGATTGATGAAGAAACTGCGTTCGTTCAACTTGGTAGCAAACTGAGCATAATGAATCATATAGTCAGCGAAGCAAGAAAAATTCACAAGACTGTAAGGGACAATCTCTTGCAGGCCGTCGCACTGTACCAGCAGCTTCGAGAACACAGGGAAGCTATCGCTCTTAACAACCTTCTGGACACACCCCAAAGTAAACCAGATGCTGTAAGAAGCGATAAGCAAACCCAAACGGGGGAAGAAGTACCCAAAAATGGTTCGAAAAGGTTAGCCTCTTTCACCCCCGAGAAATGCAAACCTACAAAGAAAATTCGCACATCGCAACCAGAGGAAAAAACTCAAAATGTAGTTAATGCTGAAGACGATAACGCGTGGTCTATTGTGGAAAGAAAGAAGCGAAACCGCAATAACAACAAGTACGGATGTTCTTGTGTTAATCGTTGTTGAACTGTTTTGGTGATGAAGGTAAAACACTGATCACCAAACAGTTTTTTAACGACTTTTAACATAGTGGATATCTGTACTTTCCGTTTGATTTGAATTTTTTTTATGTTGTGATGAGAGGTCGGTTTAGAATCGACTTTTGCAATATACGTGGGCTGAGAACGAATTTTTTCTCTGTGTATGCTCACGTTTGTCTCCACCGGCCGAATGTTTTCGCCTTATGTGAAACTCAGGTATCTGAAAATTCGGATCCACTTGATTTTCAGATTCCTGGGTATCACCTTCTATCCCTCTTTAATCTTCATCGGGGTCTTGCTATGTACATACGCAATGAAGTTGTGTATCAGTGCCAGCAATCAATGGGCATGCTTGATGCGGAATTCAACTGTCTTTGGGTTAAATTCAAAATCGATACACACTATTTGCATTTCGGATTTCTTTACAGAAGTCCAAACGCGGGAAGGGATATTACCTTATCGGGCTTCGACTCCCTCTCCGACTCAATAGCGAAGATTCTTGAGAATTGTCCCGACAGTGAAATCGTTGTTGCTGGTGATTTTAATGTCCACAATTCTTCTTGGCTTCACCACTCGGGCCGTACAACTTACGAAGGCCAATATGTTGAGCTTTTTGCTGCGCACAACCACCTCGTGCAACTGGTGAATGAACCAACACATATTCCGTGTGTTGATGGGCACCAACACAATATCCTTGACTTCTTCCTCTCTTCGCACCTTCAAAAGTACGAAGTTGAGGTTCTAGCACCTCTCGGCAACTCGGATCATTGCACCATTTCCGCCTCTTTCCCGTTCTCCGAACTTCGGAACGTTTCACGACGGGCTACGAAACGATCAATATTTGTTTACGGGAAAGCACGTTGGGCTGAGCTCAATGACTTTTTTCGGCATTTCAATTGGAAACTCTGTTTCCTGGACAATGACGTCAATGCCATAGCGAAAATGGTTGAAAACGTAATAATGCTAGGAATGAAAATTTTGATTCCAGTTAAAAAAGCTTCGAATAAGCCTCGATCCAAATCTTGGTTTAATCAGTCGTGCAAATCAGCAGTCAGATCCAGAGAGGAAGCATTCAGAAATTGGCGTAAAAATAAAAACGCTGATACAGAATTGCTACGCAAAATGGGAAGGTCTTCGTGTGCCAAAGTACTTAGACGGGAAAAAACTCTTCACGAGCAACGTCTTAGTGCTGAAGTTCTTGCTGCTCCCTGGGGTACTAAAAGCTTCTGGTCATTCGTTAAAAGAGTAAGGGTTAATGCTAGTTCTTCAATACCAACTCTTTTAAAGGATGGCCGATCATTCACGGACCCGGTTGATAAGGCTAATTGTTTTGCTGAATTATTTGCTAATAATTCTTATCTACCAGCTAGCAGTCAACCACTAACCGAACTCGAAAAAGTATCCGTAACTATGCCTAGAATATTTTTTCGGGGTCGAGCTGTTAAAAGGGTTCTTGCGGATCTCGACGTAAGAAAGTCTCCTGGGCCGGATGGTATACCTGCACTGGTCTTGAAGCAGTGCTCTTCGACGCTAGCTCGTCCCTTAGCAAATCTTTTCAGCACTTTATACCGTGCCGCGGAATTTCCAGTCTGCTGGAAAGTTGCTAATGTAACGCCAATTCCTAAAAAGGGAACCGCTAATAACCCTGAAAATTACCGTCCAATTGCAATTTGTTCGGCACTTTCCAAAGTTATGGAGAGTATGGTAAATTACCATTTTGCCAAATATTTAGAGTCAAACTACCTTCTAAGCGACCGCCAGTATGGCTTTCGTAGAGGTCGGTCTACTGGAGACTTACTAGCTCTGTTATCGGAAAAATGGTGCCGTTCCATTCACCATTTTGGCGAAAGTAAGGTAATTGCTTTGGATATTTCCAAGGCGTTTGACAGAGTCTGGCATGGTGCACTCTTGTCAAAACTTGCTGCGTTTGGTGTCGGTGATAATTTCTCTCGATTTATATCGAGTTTTCTCAGAGATCGCACTTTACGAGTTGTTATAGATGGGGTTTCGTCAAACGAGTTCAGGTGTACCGCAAGGCTCCGTTCTTTCTCCTACTCTATTTCTTATCTTTCTAAATGACCTCCTTTGTCAAACTTCCAACCCTACCTACTCTTTTTCAGATGACAGCAACCTTTGCCATTCGTACTCATTCGAGTGCAGACCAAGCGTATCCGATGTCGTTGTTATGAGGCAGAATATGAATGATACGCTTGGCCGAGAATTTGACATAGTCTCGGAATGGGGTCGTGCAAATAGGGTAGATTTTAATGCCCGAATAACCCAATGTTTCGTGCTGACGCATAAACGCGCGACAAACCAAGGTGCCTCATCTGTATATATGGGTGGTATAATTATTGAGGAATCAGAATCTCTTGATGTTCTGGGCATGAGGATACAATGTGATGTCCGATGGACTGAACATATATTCAAGGTGTCGAAATAAGCATTCAAGTGCCTCGGTTTTCTAAGACGGTGTAGGATATACTTCACTCCATCTGATCTCCTTACTATTTATACCACCTATATCCGACCGCGTATGGAATACAACTCTCATGTGTGGGCCGGTGCTTCAAAGTCTATTTTGAAGCTTCTCGACCGCGTGCAGGAGAGGGCGAGAGTTCTCATTGGTGACAGTAGGGTAACCAATTCTATTGACTCCCTTGAGCACCGTCGCAATGTGGGTTGTCAGGGATCTGGTTCCCGAAACACGTACATTTGTTCGTAATACACGTTTTTCCTCAAGAGCCCCTCCTTATGTGGTCGATTGGCAGGTGAATCGTACAACGCATTACAGAGAGAATTCGTTTTTTCCCGGACTGTTCGTATGTGGAATAACCTTCCTGCAGAAGTCTTCCCTCTCACTTACAACATGATTAAGTTCAAATCGAATGTTCACAAACACTACTCCCTCTATCCTCCTTCCCATAACCTATTTTCCTAGTTCCAACACAATGCAATGCATTAGTAGGGGTCATCCCCTGAGTGCTGGTCCTAACAGTAAAAAAAAATAAATAAAACTTTATTAAAGGTAAATGCGAAACAGTAACAATAATTGCTGGTGGCTCAAGTTATGCTGATATTTTGAAGGAGATGAAAAATACGATCAAACCTGATCAATTTGGTGTAGGTATAAAAAAGATCCACAAAACAAATGATGGAAATGTGTTAATAGAAATGACAAAAGGTGAAGGTCAAGCGAGAAAACTGGAAAGCGCTATAAAAGAATCTTTTGAAAACAATCTTGAAGTTCAAACAGTAGTGGAAAAATTCCTCTTGGATATTAGAGACATGGAAGAAACAACAGACGAAGAAGAAATAACTAATGCCATCTTACAGGCTTCTGGTGAAACTGAATATGGCAGAATTAAAGTACGCAATATACGAGACTTTTACGGAGGTACAAAACAGGCACTCGTAGCAGTACCAAGAAATATCGCTGTTACGTTACTAAAGAGAAACAGGGTCAAAGTTGGACTTGTACTATGTCGTGTATGAAGGAAAATCCTTGCCAAGAGGTGCTTCAGATGTCTTGAGCAAGGGCACATTGTCCGGGACTGTCGTGGTAAAGATCGTAGACAGACATGCATGAAATGCGGTATAGATGGACATAAACTAAACGGATGCAAAAACGATCCGAGATGCTTGATCTGCTTGGAAGCTGGCCGACAGAATGTAAACCACTTTATAGGTGCTAGCAGTTCATGTAGCTATAAAAATGGCAATTAAGTTACTTCAGATCAATCTAGGTAGAGGCCGCGAAGCTCAACAGCTGATGATAAGTAATGCTATAAATAAAGGAATATATGTAGTATTAATAAGTGAATATTATGCCAGAATTGAAGGAAGTGCTTGGTACCAAGATGCTCTGGGCAAGACATCTATATATCTGCGTAACCCGCAGATCACAATTAATAGAATTGAGGAAACAAATGAAAATTTCGTTGTCCTACACACTAAGGATGTTCGAATATATAGTTGCTACTTTTCACCGAACATGGAAATATCAGAATTTCAGCATAACATTGACAAACTGGAGCAACACGTAAAGAATGGCAATAAGCCAGTACTGATAGGAGGGGATTTTAACAGCAAGTCATCAGAATGGCTATCAGCAAAGACAGATAAAAGAGGTATTTCGGTAAGTGAAATGATTGCATCTTTGGGACTGATTGTCTTGAATAAGGGAAGGTCCGCGACCTACAGGGGGCCGTTATCTTCCAGAAGAGGGGAATCAAGATCGATTATAGATATAACTTTTGCGTCACCGTCAATAGCATAGTTTAAGCATCAAAATGGGAAGTCCTAGAGGAGGAAACACTAAGTGATCACCAATATATAGAAATGGAAATAGATCTATCGTGTCACAATATAACTACGAACCAAACTCGAATCAGATGGAACACTCGAAAGATAGACAAGCAATTATGTCTAGAAAACCTTACGAGGATCAAAACTACAACAGAAATGGGAGATAATCTGAATATAGAAGTAGTTGTCGCTCAACTTACCAATATACTTACCGAGATTTGTAATGCTGGAATGACCAGAACCAAAGTTCTTGGTCGATCACGGAAGCATGCTTACTGGTGGAATCAGGAAATTGCCAGACTCAGCGGAGAGTGTCACAGGGCAAAACGAATAGCCACGCGAAGCAAAGATGACCTAGCGGTAATAGAAGCGTATAGAAGAGCTAGAAAAAGCCTTAGAATGGCGATCAGAGATTCGAAGAAAAAATCGTGGGAACTTCTATGTGACGAAATAAATAAGGACCCTTGGGGACTTCCGTTTCGAATAATAATGAGGAAACTAGGAAATCGAAACAAAATTCCAGGCAAAAAAGACCCAACTTGGGCATATACTATAGTGACCACACTTTTCCCCAAAACTGATAGGGACGGTTATAACTTTTCCTTACCTCAATGCGCAGAGGATTGTGACCTTTTCTCGCACAAAGAGGTAATTGATGTAAAACGCACATTAAAAAAACGCAAGGCACCAGGACCAGATGGGATCCCGAACGAGATCGTGTCCCTGGTGTGTGAGCATTGGCCCGATATATTTAAGGCTACTTTCAACCGTTGCCTTAAAATGGGAATCTTTCCAAGGGCGTGGGAAAAACAATACCTTGTATTGCTACGTAAAGCTGACAAGCCATTGAATAATCCATCTTCATATAGACCCCTATGTCTATTGGATACCTGTGGAAAGTTCTTGGAGAAATTACTGCTGAATAGACTTGAGATTGAAATAAATAGAAACGGCGGATTCTCAAACATGCAGTTTGGGTTTGTAAAAGGAAAATCAACTATTGGTGCTATCCGTGAGGTTGTAAATACTGCAAAGAAAGCCATGGAAAATAAGAGATTCTGTTCCATCGTAACTCTGGACATTATAAATGCTTTTAATTCTGCGAGCTGGTATGTAATCCGTCAAACAATGCGAGATCGAAATTTTTCGGAATACTTGATCAGGATGGTAGATAGTTATCTGCAGGACAGAATACTGGAATATGAAATATGGTCCATTCCTATGGAACCTAATGTATGACGGGCTGTTGAGAATGGACTTACCAGTGGGTTCGAAACTAGTGGGTTATGCAGATGATGTGGCTCTGTTAGTGGACCAACCCTCTACACCGTTGATAGAGATAGTGACAAATGACTGTCTAGCGAGAGGTAGTAGGTGGTTGAGATCTAAGGGTCTGACACTTGCGGCAAATAAAACGGAAGCGATTCTTGTAACCAAACGAAGATCTTTCGGGTATCCGGGACTAAAGGTCGAAGGATATGAGCTGACTATCAACAAAAACTTGAAATACTTGGGAGTAATCTTGGATAACAAGTTATCTTTTGAACCACACATTAGAATGGAAACTGAAAAAGCTCTGGGAGCAGCGGCGAAGCTAGCCAGAATAATGCCAAATATTAGGGGTCTAGCACAAACCACCATACGATTAATTGCCACGGTAGCATACTCACAGGTGCTTTACGCAGCCCCTGCTTTCAGTGATGCTGTCAAAAAAACAGGAAACTAAGGGATATCCTGGAAAAACTATATCCAGCGCGGCCGTGGCTGTACTCGCTGGTGTACCACCGATCGATCTGTTACTGACCGAAAGAAAGGAAATATATGAAAGACGAGAACAAATGCGGGTGAAAACTTCGATGGTAGAGAAAAGACACGTATAAAAGATGATGCAAGAGAAAGGCTGCTCCAAGCTTGGCAAGTACTATGGGATGAAACGGATAAGGGTAGATTTACCCACACTCTTATTCCGAACATAGGGGCTTGGAGGGATAGAAAACATGGGGAAATTAACTTCTTTCTTACCTAGGTATTTAGTGGGCATGGCAACTTTGGAACATACCTAAAATGCTTCGGGAAGAGGGAATCGGATGTTTGCGAACTCTGATGTAGCTCCGAAGACAACGTTGAACATACTGTTATAAAATGCGGTTTTTCGAGGAGCAGAGGAAACATATTTCAGGAAATGTCTGAGAATATCAAGATAGCTGATATATTTAACTTAATGCTATCAACCCCGGAGAAATGGAAGCAATATTCACGTGCAATTGAATCTATTCTGAGGGCGAAAATGGAATGGCAACGAGCACAGGTGCCGAACCCCTAATCTCATACGGATGTATGCTGGACGGGGGAGTAGGTAAAGGTGATGGTTGATTACCAGTAAAATGAACTCCACTCCGAAGTAATGCTAGAGTGGTTCCGGGGTGGTTGTTCGGTGTAGGGCCACTAGTTGATAGCTCGCTATCACTACGTCCAAAAAAAATAAAAAAAAACATACATACATACATACATACATACATACATACATAGGGCCGGGCTCAGGCTACTATGGGGTCAGCGGGTGGCGGATAGCTGAACGACCTGCAGATATGTAAGCCAGTTGCGATAGATAAGCAGTCCCCGACCGAGAGCGGCAGTGCCAGAGGGCGTACTACAAAAAGGTGCATGTGCCTGACGACGGAACTGTGACATGGCGAATAGACCCCGCCATCTAAATATGGGACGAAGAAGTTGAACTGTCTGCATAATTCATCCCCGAGAGACCAATAATACTCGACAGAATAGTGAAGCATCTTTTCCCGCAACAGGGTACAACCTATTGGGAGAATCACAGCGACAATGAAGTTTTTAGTTTCCCGCCCGTTATCACTGCTGAGATACTGCAAGCTGTAGCAAAGTTCCAGGATGGAAAAGCCCCCGGTCTTGATGGTATACCAAACATGGTATTGAAAGAAGTTGTTCGGTTTTGCTCGAACCAAGTAGTGCAGTTGGTAAACGCCTGTCTTCGGCATGGATCCTTTCCATCAAGGTGGAACAGACAGAGACTGGTGCTATTGCCCAAGAGCAATAAGCCACTGGAGGACGCTTCATCGTACAGACCACTATGTATGATAGATGCGTGCGGTAAGCTGCTGGAGAGCATAATCTGTACAAGAATAGACTTGCATATCGAGACAACAGGGGGTCTATCTGACGCCCAGTATGGTTTCAGGAAATGTAGATCGACAATAGATGCTATAGGGGTTGTTGTTGATACAGCTAAAGAGGCTATTGAAGGTGAAAGCTGGAGGAATGGTTCCAAGGAATATTGTGTGGTTGTAACGCTGGATGTTAGGAATGCGTTCAATACTGCGAATTGGGAGATGATCGTGAATGCCTTAAACGACTTGAATGTACCTCAATATTTAGTGGCAGTAATTAGGGATTATTTCCGAAATAGAGTATTGGTGTATAATACAGACGATGGCAATCAAGAGTATGGTATAACAGGTGGAGTGCCACAGGGGTCTGTCCTTGGTCCGTTGCTGTGGAATGTGATGTACGATGGTGTACTTAGACTGATGCTCCCGGAAAGGGCTAAATTAGTGGGGTTTGCGGATGACATTGCGTTGGTGGTGGTGGCTAAATATACGCAGGAGGCGGTTAGTGTTACCAATAGCAGCATTCAACTGATCCGATCTTGGCTAAATTCAATGGGTTTAACATTGGCTGAACATAAAACAGAGGCAGTATGGATTACTAGTCGAAAAACAGTGGAGTATATTACCCTAAATGTTGATGGATGCTCGATCAGAACGAAGGATTACCTTAAGTACTTGGGAGTGAGGGGTCCCAAATACCTACAGAGGAAAGTTCTAGCAGGGGTTGTGAAGAGCATCATACTGTATGCAGCACCGATATGGTCAGAGGCCACCAGGTTTGTGACTTACAGAGAGGGGATAAACTCCGTTTACAGACTGGCGGCGCTTCGTGTGTGTTGTGCCTTTCGCACGGTGTCGGATGATGCAGCGCTTGTCATTGCGGGCATCGACCTGCAGGCTAAGGAGGTGAGGTACATATTTACTTCGAGAGTCTCGGCGAACATAGCGAATATTCGAGATGCAGCAAGACTTTCCAGCATTTCAGAATGGCAGATACGATGGACTGCATCTGTCAAGGGTCGATGGACGCATAGGTTAATACCAAAAATAGACGTATGGGTAAATAGATAACACGGTGATTTGAACTATCATCTCACGCAATTCTTGAGTGGACACGGCTGTTTCAAGTTGTACCTGTATCGCTTTAAACACGACAGGGACCCGTTTTGCGCGTCCTGTGCTGGTGATGTAATTGAGGATCCTGAACACGTTTTTTTCACCTGTCCAATATTCAGCAGTGAAAGGGCGAATCTGGAGCATTCGATAGGGAGCAACATCAGTGTGGAGAACATAATTGGGATCATGTTGTCCTCTCTGAATAACTGGGAGCATATGTGCGACTATGTGAAGCTGGTAATGATATTGCTTCGTAGGCTGGAGGAGATACGAAGAAGAATATAGCAAAGTGGAGCGGATGGCGACAATGCGAGCTTAGTTCTGAACCTCCTATCATGAAACAACGCGACTGAGGTGCTGATGCAGATAAACTACCCGCCCTAATGGAGTACTGACGTGGTTCCGGGGTGGTGTTGGTGAAGATATCGTGGGGCCACTAGATGATAGTGCGCTATCACTACGTCCAAAAAAAAAACATACATACATACATACATACATACATACATACATACATACATACATACTGCATAGATACATACATATATACATTAGGGTGTCGTTAACTGTATGGATCAAATTTTTTTTCTATTTTTCCATGCTCTAACCCCCCAATTCGGTGGGTATTGATAAAAAAACAACTCAAAAAATTTTTTAGGACGATCGGCGAAGGCTAAGCCGTCCCTCAAGCCCGCCAAAGTTTGAGAAAAATCTTTAAGTCCGACTTGTATGACTTATATTTAGGACAATATTATTTTTACATAAAAACCGTTTTCTAAGAAGTTGTTGTTAGTAAAGTTTCCAACAACTTTTGCCTTAACAAGTTTTCTCTAAAACTCATATTGAACAAAACCTAATTAAAATAAAAATTAAGCAGCCGCATTGATGCGAATTTTTTTTTAGAACTGTTTTTTCTTACACACGTCAATTCAGCTTTAATATTTGTGTTTGTGTGCGTTTGCTTAAACAAAATAGTCAAACCCATAAATTTTTATGTAAAATTAACATTTTCCTAAATATAAGTCATACAAGTCGGACTTAAAGATTTTTCTCAAACTTTGGCGGGCTTGAGGGACTGCTTAGCCTTCGCCGATCGTCCTAAAAAATTTTTGGAGTTGTTTTTTTTTATCAATACCCACCAAATTGGCGAATGAGACCTAAATAAATCCAACTTTTGATTTTAACGGTGGAACTATTGGTGGAATAAGGTACTAAAGGGGAAGATCAAGTGAAGACTTTGAAGAAAGAAGAAGAGTATATCACTTGGTAAGAAATGATCTACAAAAAGCCATAAGGAAAAGCAAAAAACACAGTTTTGAACAATCGTGTAACGAAGCTGACTCCAACCCCTGGGGCAGCACGTATAGAGTAGTAATGTCCATATTGAAGGGGAAAAAATCAGCGCAGGTAACTTGCCCTGTGTTGATAAGTAAAATAGTTGCCTCCCAATTCCCACAAAGGAAACAATACACTTGAGATCTATCTAGCCAAAATAAGTCAAGCCCAGAACCAGTCAGCCATGAGGAAATGAGGATTTTTTTAGGATTGACTGAATGAAACAACAAATGCGAGAAAGAACCAGAAATACAATATGTAAACAAACCCTTTTTTCTGATTGACATTTCTCATGTATATTTTTTTCTTTGACTAAAACAAAAAAAAAAAATGGCAAAAGCTTGGGCAGATGAAACTATTTTGTTTTTGATAAACGAAATGAAGCAGAAGCCCTTCATATGGGATTTCAAATCATAAATTTTCAATTAAAGAATATACCAAGATGTAATTCGTAATATTTTTCATTATTTGCATTAAATTTTATTGTATATAAAAAGAAGTTGTTTGTGATTCCAAAATAAAATGTAAACAAAACAAACAATATTACCTAAGTTTTTTTCCCACAAAAACCCGACAAAAAAGCTCAAAATCGCAAAACAAAAGTTAAAAACCGCTACTTTCGATCAAAAACTAAATAAATTGGCAACAGTGCTAACATTTAATCTGGAAATGTCAATTTTAAGTCAAAAAATTTTATATTTTTTTTTTTTGACCGTCTTATGGCCATTTTCTCATTTCATTTTTTCATTTTTTCCCAACGAAAAACTGCATATTAAAGAAATTTGATTTTCTCAATGTCTCATTTGCTTCGATTTTATCCCAAAGCTAACCGGCACTCATCTGCTAATTATTTATTTTCCTTTTATTTGCCGTCCAGATAAATTCAATCAGCTGACTCCCAACTTTTACATGTATTTTGAGTGGCGTTGCCAGCTGAAAACAATGTTTTTTGTCGGTATATTGAGAAACCCAAAATCGTTAACGGACAGTTTATCGGTCCAATAAATTTATGTTGACATTAAGTAACAGGCAGTTTGTCGATACATTGAGAAAATGGCCATTAGATTATTTATCGATAACACATGTATATTTGTTTGACATTTCAAGATTTTTTTATGATATAATCATACTCTTTACACTTAGTAAGTGTTCCTATGCAAATATATTTGCACTGTTCTCCAGTATAGAAAAAATACAAAAAATAGCGAGTATCATAGCACCTTTAGATTGTTTTCGAAAATTTGTGACAAAAAGGCCAAACAAGGCATTGAAGACTGCAATTAAAACAGCACCACATTGGTTTGCGAAGCTTTTTAACAATTGCTTAGGCAGCTGCGTGTTCCCAAAGATGTGAAAAAAACGAAGCTCATCCTGATCCCTAAGCCCGGAAAAACCCTAGGAAAACCTGGGTCGTATCGACCAATATGCCTTCTAGACACCGTAGGTAAATACTTAGAGAGGGTTATTTACAGTAGGATCCAAAAAGTCATTGACGAAACTGATGGAATCTCACAGATGCAATTTGGCTTCCGGAAGGCAAAATCTACAGTGGATGCTATAAAACTAGTTGTGGAAACTGCGAAAAACGCCATACAGGGCAATGGCATAAGAAGGAAGTACTGCGCAATAATAACACTCGATAAAAAAATTGCGTTTAACTCAGCGGGATGGAATCATATAATAACATTATTGCGAAGGCTAAATATCCACCAGTACCTTATAGTGAATGACTACTTTTCGGAAAGGACTCTGCGGTACGAAACAGATAACTGAACGAAATCGACAAATATCACGGCGGGAGTCCCGCAGGCATCGGTTCATGGCCCACTGCTGTGGAACGTTATGTATGACGGAGTGTTCAAAGGTGCCCCGGGAGGCAAAGATCGTGGGTTTCGCGGATGACGTTGCTCTCGTAGTCCAAGCTGGAAATGTTGAAAAAGTGCAGCTCTTTGCAAACGAAACCATCAGAACCGTAAAAACGTGGCGCGAATCCTTAGAGCTACAACTGGCAGAACAGAAGACAGAAGCGGTGTTGATCAGCAGCAAGAGAGCGAAAGAAGTTCTAAAACTTAAGATTGGAAAAAGTGAAATCGTTTCTACGGATGCTATCAAATACTTGGGAGTGATAATCGATAGCAGATTGAATTTTAAAAGGCATACGGACTGGTCCTGTCAAAAGGCATCTAAGGTAGTAAGTTCGTTGGCTAGAATGATGCCAAATATAGGTGGACCTAGGCATAGTCGTAGACTGCTACTTTCAAGAGTTACTTCTTTATGGAGCACCCTTATGGGAAGATTCACTACGGTGCACCTCCAGGAAGGATGTGATATTTATCTTCCGCAGAAGTTGTCTTCGAGCTTATAGCAGGTATCGCACAATATCCCTGGATACAGCATGTGTGATAGCGGGTATCATTCCGATCGACATCGCTGCCAGGGAGTTTTCAAAAATATACTCGTAAAAAAGGAGAACCACCATATCCAGCCGAAAACTATTCGACAAACCGAAAGACGAAGGACCATACTGAACTGGCAAAGAAGATGGGAACATTCTACATGTGGGCGGTGGACACATACGTTAATCCCAAATATGGAAAAGTGGCTTAATCGCAAACATGGGGATATATGTTATCATTTTTTTTTTTTTTTCATTATTTATTTATTGAATCTTCATATATTAAATATGAACTAACAATAATTAATCAAATCTTAACCTAATGCTTTATTTTATGTCCTGCCAGTGTCAGACAAAAATTTTCTTCATCACGGGTTCTGTTCACATATGTAGGTGTTTATCGCTCATCTTAATGGGTAAGTGCTGCAGTGTCTCTTCTTCTTAAGCGAGAGTGGCCGCTATCATTTAAAATATTTCGTGCTAGTGGATTTGGGTGCAACTCTAGCCTTTTCAAATATTTTACCGCATACTTCGTAATAATAGTCCTTACCAGTGGCACATTAAGATCCTTGTGGATATTTGAGTTTTTAACATACCAAGGGGCAGCTGTAATTATTCGAAGAAGTTTATTTTGGCGCCTTTGAATTTTTTCGATATTTGAGGCCGAGGCAGTGCCCCATAGTTGAATACCGTAGCACCATATTGGCTTTAAAATAGCGTTGTAAAGTATTAGTTTGCAGTCGAGACTAAGAACAGAATTTCTTCCAATAAGCCAGTTAATTTGAATTGCTTTTAGTTTCATTTGGGTTAATTTTGCTTCTATATGGCATTTCCATGTTAAACGCCGATCTAGATGAATACCGAGATATTTGACATGCGATTGTTGAGGCACTAGTTGATTATTGATTTTAATAGGGGGACATGTTTCCCGACGCAAGGTGAATGTTATATGTACGCATTTTTGCTCATTGACCTTTATTCTCCACTGTTTAAACCACAGTTCTAGTTGAAATATATGATTCTGCAGGTATCGAGATGCTTCACGACTGTTCTCGTGTACGCTTAGAAAAGCTGTATCATCAGCAAAAGTTGAGGTTAGGGTGTGATTGTTTGTTGGCATGTCCGAGGTATATATAAGGTAAAAAAGTGGGCCCAGGATGCTTCTCTGAGGGACTCCAGCTTCAATTGGCTGAGGAGAACTTAAAAAATCGCCTTCTTTAATAATAAATTTTCGACCGACCAGGTAGCTTTCCAACAGCTTGTGTGTATTAACCGGTAGGTTTAGCTACAATTTATGTAACAAGCCTACATGCCGGACTTTGTCAAAAGCTTGAGAAACATCTTTGAAAAGAGCGGAGCAATATTTTCTTTCTTCAAAGGCTTTTCTTATGGCGTTTACTATCCGATGGGTTTGTTCAATTGTGCTATGCTCTTTTCTGAAGCCGAATTGATGATTGGGTATACACCCATTGTCATTTAAAATTGGGGTTAATTTTGACGCTAAGAGCTTCTCAAACAGCTTTGATATATTAGATAATAAGCTAAAAGGCCTAAATGACTCAACTTTTGTGTGATCTTTTCCTGGCTTTGGTATCATCGTTATTAAGGAGACCTTCCATTCTTGAGGGTAGTATTCAAGGCGTAAAATAGCATTAAAAATATAAAGATTAATTTTCTTTGCTATGCGAGGTAGCTCCAACAGCAGGCGCGGATTCAGGGGGGGTGAAATAAGGAAATTTCCCCCCCGTAAATTATAAAAATATGTTTTGTTTATTTCGATATACCCATTAATATTATCTTTTTTAATGTACAAAATTTTTGGAAATCGCAGCAAGGTTTTTTTTGTTTTTTTATTGAATCTCTAACGAAATTTTCAACAAGTATTTTTTTGTTTTTTATTGAATCTCTAACCAAATTTTCAATAAGTATCCAAATCTTCATCCTAATAGTTATTTATTAGATATTTTCAATGAAACATCTAGTTTACTGTATTCAAATAGTTATTATTATACATTCAATCCCAGCAGGCGCCATCTATGTATAACCAAATAGTTAACGTTTAACTTGAAAATGCGTGCGGTTGAATTATTAAAAAGCCTTAAGGAGCATATAGACGACATGTTTTTGTCATCTGACATGTCAAATTTCCCACTGCAAAACACATACATGTCGTGTGTTACCTTTTTAACTTTGCTTCTGTAAAAGTCAGACGCAAAGTCATCTGACAAAATTTCAATTAGAGCGTGCTCTATTTTCTTCTGACAAACCATCTGACATCAGAAATCTATGCCGGGAAGAAACTGGCAGCGGCGTCAACTATTGACGGAATCATTAGCCGGCTGAAGTTAATATTTTACAATAGCAAGATATGTATGCTCATCTCACCATTGAATAGAATTTATGTAAATATAAACATAAAAACCGTTTAATTACAAAATTCTAAATTGGTATCTTTCAAATAAAAGAAAAAATGTTAAGATGGCTAAATTATTTTACGGCGCAAATATATATTTTCGTGGCGGCAGCAAGCTATTTTAAAACCGAGAACTACTTTGGTTTCTGCACTAACAATGCGAAAAAAACAGAGACAATGTCAGTAGCAAATTACATGTACGTTTGTGACCGAATATTATAAACCTTATGTGAAACAGCAATTTTGACAGACATGAACAATTACATGTGACTTGAAAATTTGACATGTCAGATGACAAATACATGTCGTGTACGGGCGCCTTTAGTATGTATTTGCAATATTTATGTATATATGTGTTATATGAAAAAAATCCTATTCGATAATTTTTGACGAACGCACTGATTTGTCGGGGAAAAGCCAGATTTCCTTATCTTTAAAATATTTCAACATACAACAAAAAGTTGTTAGGCAAGAATTGTTTTGGCTTTGTTGTAAAAGCATTTGAAGAGCCTTCACAGGATATTGATAATGACGCTGATGTGTCAATTGATGCGATGGCACTATCATCAACAGTTCTTAAACCTTTGACAAATTTTAGTCTTGACCTAAAAAATTGTATAGGAGTTGGAACTGATGGGTGTCGTTTGATGTCAGCAGAAAATGAAGCTGTTAAAAAATTCTGGAAACCGCGACAAATGCGAAACAAACGCCTTGCTATTTCCCGTAAATCAGGCAAAACACGTTTTTAGTAAAGTATTTGGGAGCCAAACTCTCTACATTATGCGAGACAAGACGGGTGGACCGTCACGACTCAGCATTACACTTTGCAACAAGTGTACATCATATAGTAGAAGCTTTGGAAAAAATATCTGAGTGGAAAGGTAGAGATACTTCATCAAGAGCCTTATATTAAGGAACTCACTTAGAACTTTTGAATTTATTTGCGGAATAAACATATTAAGTGTGATACTTATTGTAACACAGCCACTTAGTATCATTTTACAAAAGCAAGATATAGATCTTCAAAAAGGATCAATCAAGCCTTACCAAAACTTTAATCATGTGCCTTGAAAGAAAAAGAAATAAAGCCGAAGAACAATTTAAAGTGATTTTTAAAAAAGTTACAAGTTATTTGCGTTCAAATCGAGGTTCTAACCTAAAAAACAAGATTTGAACGAAATAATCACATCCAAAATGTTGAAGATTTCTACCGAGCTGTAGGTTTCATTCTCTTATTGAATTTATTTTAGAAGATCTCAAAACACCTTTCCAATAGATATCTTTAATGTATTGAATATACCAAAACTTCTACTCAAAGTGTAATCAAGTCATATACAGATATAAAACTTTTAAAACCACAACTCGAGATAAACACCTACTAACATCTAAACTTGAACCTGAACTGTAGCATTGGCAACAATCATGGAAATTATCTGAAAATCTATCAGATAACGTTGTAAATGCTTTAATAAACTGTGATGAAGATATCTACCTAGATCTAAGAAAAATATTTCAAATTTTCGTTTCAATGCTCGTAAGTAATGCTACGAGCGAGAGGTCATTTCCTACCCTTCGTCAAATAAAAACATGGTTCAGATCAACAATGACAAACTGAACATAGACTGTACTATCTAAATTTGCCTCACAAGGAAATTATAAATTGCTTTTTAAAAAAGATAAGTTTATTTTAATTTATATTGAATATTTTATTTACACAAATTGCTTTTAATAAACTTTTAAAAACAAATTTTTTTTGTATCATAAAAAATTTCCCCCTCCCTAAGGCTCAAGCTGGATCCGCGCCTGTCCAACAGCATTTTGTTACTGATTTTATCAATACCAGGTGCCTTCTTGGTGTTTAATTCACAAATAGCCCTTTCAATTTCCCTTATCTCAAATCTTATCTCTCAGCGGCAAATCGTGCGCTGTATCGTCAGGTATATTTTGGGTAAATACGTTTTTCAAATGATTAACAAACAGGTTTCCTTTTTCATTATCATTTCTTGCCCAACTTCCATTCAAGTTTCTTAATGGTGGTTTCGAGATAACTGGTCTTTTGAGGTTTCTAGCTGCCCGCCATAATGAGTAGCCTGATTGTGGAGTTGCATCCAAGTCCTTAAGATATTTTTCTACGGAAGCCGTTTTCTGAGTCTGCAGTAATTTTCTTAGCCTTTTTGTACACTCTTTTAATTAATTTTTAAGTTGAGGGGATCTTTGCAATTGCCATTCTCTTCGCACTCTCCTTTTTTCACTCAAGAGGCGCTCGACATCTGCAAAATATATTGTTATAATTGGTTTTTTGAGGGTTTTGCTGGAATGTTGAACAGCTAGTTTAAGATAACTGTCAAAATTGACAATAGAGAGATCCACATTTTCCGGTGTGCTAAGCGGAATATTTTCTGTGCAATGGGTACTGAGATATTTTTTATATTTTAACCAGTTTATTTGTGTAGCTGTTGTCGCTATGTAACCAGAGGGAGATACGATTCTATTGGTGTTTTTATAGTAACTATTGTAGGTGTGTGATCAGAGGATAATTCTAACGAAGGTTCAACCTGAATCGTTTCTGTGGGGATGTTTTTAACCACTCCGAAATCGATGACATCTGGAATTTTTTGCGGATCAGCAGGCCAATATGTTGGTTGTCGCGACGACATTTAAATTCATTTTTGAGATTGTATTATACAAAACACGACCCTTCGGTGTTATTAGTCGTGAACCCCAGAAGGTATGTTTAGCGTTATAATCGCCAGCAGCCAGGAAACAGGGCCCCAATGACTTATAATATTTATAATATTGGCTTTCTGATATGGCAAATCTAGGTGGTGAGTATAAGGATGAGATTACTATGTTTCGATTCAGCTCTTTAACACAAATGTTCGTTGCTTGGAGATAATCTTCACGATGATCACACATCAGGAAGTGTTTGATTCGGGTTTTTATCAAAATGGCAGAACCTCCACAAGCTCTATCTCGAGGGTCCTTGGTATCATATAGCGTATAACCATTGATTTTAAACGTATTTCTTGAGGTCAAATGAGTTTCAGAAACCATCATGACATCAATTTGTTTATTTTTAAGAAAGTATTCTAATTCATTTTTATGTTGGCGGATGCCGTTTGCGTTCCAAAAACAAATTTTTAAACAGTTCATGGTTTGTTAAGTACAGCTTGCAATAACATAGATTGCATTCTAAGGATCTCCTGCATCATATTACCCATTGTGTTTGTAAAATTATTTACTGTTTGCACTAAAGTTTCCATGGTTTTTTCTAGACGACTTAAATTAGAAACTGGAGTTTCATCATTACTTGGCGAAGCACCTTGCATTGGCACATGGTTTGATTTTAGGACGTTAGCATAAGAGGTTCTGTCAGTACTAGGCTGCGGAGCCTGAGTGTCATTAGTGTTTACTTGATTTGGTACCTGCATTTGAGGGGGATTAGTTTTCGGTCCAGCCGACTGCTTGACGATAGTATATACAGGACATCCTCTATAATTGGCAGTGTGATTGCCGCCACAGTTGTTAAATTTTTTTACATTGGGGTCATTTTTAGACTTATCGCACTGGACTGTACCATGTAATTCACCACATACTACGCAAACAGGGGGTAAATAGCAGTAGGCCTTAGTATGGCCAAATTCTTGGCAGTTGAGACATTGAACGGGACCATTTCTTTTGTGCGGCTCCTCTATAGTTATTCTTCTGTAGAGAATATATTTTAAATTGTAAATAGGATGCGTTTAATTTTTTTTAAGCTTAACGTCACCAGGTTCTAGCTCCACTCGAAATAGTGGTTGGGGATTTTTTCCCCAATTTTTGATATTTGTAACGTTTCTCTTCCAAAAAGGTTTTAATTTCTTCAGGGTCCATGCTCGAGTCTATGCCCTTGATCACTACTTGAAGGCCTTTGCTGCTTTTCAGCTTATATGTATAAAAGCTTTTTTTAAGGGATTCAAATTGGTTTGTTAGTTTGCGAAAATCATTCTCATGATTTACTTGTATTTTTGTCTCGTTTATATTACCACGCTTGATTGCCGCTACGTAAAAAGAATTTTCACCTATTACCGAGATCACGCTCTTTATTAACTCACTTGAGTTTTGCTCCCTAAGATATATTGGGGGTGCCTTAGAAGATTTTATGACGTTTGGTGCCTCTGGGGATTCGACCTCAAGAATTGCAAAACGGTTTTGTGAATTTATTCTGTCAAAAGATGTTACTTTTAAGGCCGAAGCAACTGCTGAAGAGGTAGGGCTGCGACCCCGTTTAAGCACTGTTATAAACCTTTCCATACCAACTTGTATTTGAGGCTTTTGACAATTTTTCACTAAAGGGTTCTCCATTGCGTCTGTATTTGAGTTTATGGTATAATTTCTTACTAAGATTGTTTTTTCCGCCGCGGTAATACTTGCGGACGCTACAACACTTGTCCCCAAAGACAGATTAATATTTTTTAATGTATCACTATCCACCGTTTTTGTGAACACCGAGGGTGAAAGGGAACGTGTTCGATTAATAGGCTTAGCCGTTAGATAGTTAATATTGTTTTGTTTTGTTTTATTTATTTCAGCATTATTTTCGTTTGCCTGAACGGTCACATAAACATTTCTTTCATTTTGCCTGAGCGTTGTTTCACTGTTCTTACTCATGCAAAGAGTTGTTTTTGTTTTTCACCGTTTGCTGTGCTTTAAATATTTGTATTATTTATTGTTTTTACAACAACACCAAAAAAAAAATGTTTTTGTTGAGAGTATGTATGCATACACATGTATGAACATTCATACGACTGTATATATTTTTACTATTTTTCTTTATTTAATTTTATCGTTTGGATTGTTCACTATTATGTTAAATAATTTAAATAACAAAATATATAATTTATTTTTAAGCGTCCATTCGCTGCGTATATTACAAAATCAAATATGATTAATTAATAGTTCAAAACGTATGCGGGGTTAAAAATACACGTCTGTATCACAACAAAGCACACTGACACAGTTCCTTACGGGGCATGGTGGTTACAGAAGCTATCTTTATTGATTCGTACACGATGACTCCGCGAGGTGTCCAGCCTGTCCAGATCAGGATGAAAGTGTGGACATTAGACTGGTCGCATCTTGAATGGGATTTTTTTTTTTATTTAATTGTATGCGCTGCCTAAAATATGAGGTTTGGTGTAAGAAATCATGATCTAATTTTTCAGGTCAATCCGACGGTGCCTAGCCGTGCCGTGTGGGGCCCAAAGCTCCCCATATTATAAAAAAAACATCTTTTCTATCAGATCTTTATGTTATACTGGTTGAAAAGCCGAAAATCAAAAATATGGCTTCGTAACGATATGGCATCAGAAAGTTGAGGAAAGAATAGGACACAACATATAAAACACACAACTTAATAATCAGCGCTGCCAGATAAATTTGCCGAAAAATCGTCCACTTCATACATGTAACTTTAGTAAACTGTAATTGCCAAATCGTCACTTTGCTATTTCGGGGACAAATCTGGCAGCCTCACATTTTGCTTCGCCTATACACATTGAGTTGAGTAGATTCTAAATCAAACACAACAAATGTTGCTAAGTATGAGTACGATGAATAAAATGAAACTTTTGAGTGAATGTGAGTTTGAATTACATTGGAATAAGTATTAGTGCGTATAAGTACAAGAATTTATGCGTCATGATTTAGCTCTACTCACTTTTTCACTCTGGTATAGACAGATTAAAGTATTTGCTGTTTAATATTTTAGTATGATACGAACGAAAGATTTTTAACCTAATTCGGGGTCGCTGAATCCAGTGGTGCTAGCCGTTTTTTAGGTTAGCTTTGGTTTTCGAGATATACCGTTATTTCGAAAATTAAGGTGTTGCACAACATATGTTCGCGTAACTCAAAAACGCTTTAGCTTATTGAAAAACTCGAAAAAACCGAAATTCGGCAAAAAAATTTACTTTAAGAAAGTTAAAATTTTTTCTTTTTTGTTGGCTTTGGTTTTCGAGATATACCGTTATTTCGAAAATTATTAAACCGCCATATATGTATGAGAGCCCCCCTAAAAAGTAAAGGTAAAGGGCAAGTATGTCTCGAGAAAATGTTAAGGACAAAAAACTAATTGAGGTCGTTCATACATTTTATTCCCCTAGGGCTGACTCCTTGGCAGTTATGGAGCTTTTTCTTCAATATATTTCTAGTCTGTAGTTAAAATTTTGAATGGGACCCCCTTAATGAATGGAGATAGCAGGTAGGTATTTTAGGAATAAATGATGTAGATGAAAAATAAAGTGGAGTTGGTCATACATTTGTCCCTTCTTGAGGCATCCTAGGCACTACACGGGCCAAATATACGAATTTCAATTATACAAATATGGCGGTTTAATAAAATTCTTAAATTAATTTAAAATTTTCGTCTTTTGTGAATACATAAAATCAAAACTTGTTAACAGATTTTAATCATTTATAGCTTGTTTTGTTTGCAATGTTGTTTTTATATGACTGCATAAAATTAGAAGCATAGCTGAATTTTTCAATTTTTTTATGAATTTTTAAAAACAAAAATTCCGAAATTTTAATAAAAAAATTATTTTTTTTCCAGAAAAAAAATTATGTTTCTAAAACGACTGCGCATATAAGAAAAACGTTTTACTTTTCTTAAAGTATTACGGAATTTCGGTTTTTTTAGTTTTTCACTAAGCTTAAGCGTTTTTAAGTTACGCGAATATATGTTGTGCAACCTCCTTAATTTTCGAAATAACGGTATATCTCGAAAACCAAAGCCAACAAAAAGGAAAAAGTTTTAACTTTCTTAAAGTAAATTTTATTGCGGAATTTTGGTTTTTTTTAGTTTTTCAATAAGCTAAAGCGTTTCCTTACCTCAATGCGCAGAGGATTGTGACCTTTTCTCGCACAAAGAGGTAATTGATGTAAAACGCACATTAAAAAAACGCAAGGTACCAGGACCAGATGGGATCCCGAACGAGATCGTGTCCCTGGTGTGTGAGCATTGGCCCGATATATTTAAGGCTACTTTCAACCGTTGCCTTAAAATGGGAATATTTCCAAGGGCGTGGAAAAAACAATACCTTGTATTGATACGTAAAGCTGACAAGCCATTGAATAATCCATCTTCATATATACCCCTATGTCTATTGGATACCTGTGGAAAGTTCTTGAAGAAATTACTGCTGAATAGACTTGAGATTGAAATAAATAGAAACGGCGGATTCTCAAACATGCAGTTTGGGTTTGTAAAAGGAAAATCTACTATTGGTGCTATCCGTGAGGTTGTAAATACTGCAAAGAAAGCCATGGAAAATAAGAGATTCTGTTCCATCGTAACTCTGGACATTAAAAATGCTTTTAATTCTGGGAGCTGGAATGTAATCTGTCAAACAATGCGAGATCGAAATTTTTCGGAATACTTGATCAGGATGGTAGATAGTTATCTGCAGGACAGAATACTGGAATATGAAATAGAAGGCGGAGTAAACTATTACGAAGTGTCTGCTGGTGTCCCCAAGGCTCTATTCTTGGTCTATTCCTATGGAACCTAATGTATGACGGGCTGTTGAGTATGGACTTACCAGTGGGTTCGAAACTAGTGGGTTATGCAGATGATGTGGCTCTGTTAGTGGACCAACCCTCTACACCGTTGATAGAGATAGTGACAAATGACTGTCTAGCGAGAGTTAGTAGGTGGTTGAGATCTAAGGGTTGGACACTTGCGGCAAATAAAACGGAAGCGATTCTTGTAACCAAACGAAGATCTTTCGGGTATCCGGGACTAAAGGTCGAAGGATATGAGCTGACTATCAACAAAAACTTGAAATACTTGGGAGTAATCTTGGATAACAAGTTATCTTTTGAACCACACATTAGAATGGTAACTGAAAAAGCTCTGGGAACAGCGGCGAAGCAAGCCAGAATAATGCCAAATATTAGGGGTCCAGGACAAACCACCAGACGATTAATTGCCACGGTAGCATACTCACAGGTGCTTTACGCAGCCCCTGCTTTCAGTGGAAAAAGTGCATAGGACTTGCTCGATACGAATAACGTTAGCATACCGGACTATATCCAGCGCGGCCGTGGCTGTACTCGCTGGTGTACCACCGATCGATCTGTTACTGACCGAAAGAAAGGAAATATATGAAAGACGAGAAAATATAACACATGCGGGTAAAAACTTCGATGGTAGAGAAAAGACACGTATAAAAGATGATGCAAGGGAAAGGCTGCTCCAAGCTTGGCAAGTACTATGGGATGAAACGGATAAGGGTAGATTTACCCACACTCTTATTCCGAACATAGGGGCTTGGATGGATAGAAAACATGGGGAAATTAACTTCTTTCTTACCTAGGTATTTAGTGGGCATGGCAACTTTGGAACATACCTAAAATGCTTCGGGAAGAGGGAATCTGATGTTTGCGAACTCTGATGTAGCTCCGAAGACAACGTTGAACATACTGTTATAAAATGCGGCTTTTCGAGGAGCAGAGGAAACATATTTCAGGAAATGTCTGAGAATATCAAGATAGCTGATATATTTAACTTAATGCTATCAACCCCGGAGAAATGGAAGCAATATTCACGTGCAATTGAATCTATTCTGAGGGCGAAAATGGAATGGCAACGAGCACAGGTGCCGAACCCCTAATCTCATACGGATGTATGCTGGACGGGGGAGTAGGAAAAGGTGATGGTTGATTATTAGTAAAATGAACTCCACCCCGAAGTAGTGCTAGAGTGGTTCCGGGGTGGTGGTTCCGGTGTAGGGCCACTAGTTGATAGCTCGCTATCACTACGTCCAAAAAAAAAATAAAAAAAAAAAACATACATACATACATAGGGCCGGGCTCAGGCTACTATGGGGTCAGCGGGTGGCGGATAGCTGAACGACCTACAGATATGTAGGCCAGTTCCGATAGATAAGCAGTCCCCGACCGAGAGCGGCAGTGCCAGAGGGCGTACTACAAAAAGGTACATGTGCCTGACGACGGAACTGTGACATGGCGAATAGACCCCGCCATCTAAATATGGGACGAAGAAGTTGAACTGTCTGCATAATTCATCCCCGAGAGACCAGTAATACTCGACAGAATAGTGAAGCATCTTTTCCCGCAACAGGGTACAACCTATTGGGAGAATCACAGCGACAATGAAGTTTTTAGTTTCCCGCCCGTTATCACTGCTGAGATACTGCAAGCTGTAGCAAAGTTCCAGGATGGAAAAGCCCCCGGTCTTGATGGTATACCAAACATGGTATTGAAAGAAGTTGTTCGGTTTTGCTCGAACCAAGTAGTGCAGTTGGTAAACGCCTGGCTTCGGCATGGATCCTTTCCATCAAGGTGGAACAGACAGAGACTGGTGCTATTGCCCAAGAGCAATAAGCCACTGGAGGACGCTTCATCGTACAGACCACTATGTATGATAGATGCGTGCGGTAAGCTGCTGCAGAGCATAATCTGTACAAGATTAGACTTGCATATCAGGAAATGTAGATCGACAATAGATGCTATAGGGGTTGTTGATACAGCTAAAGAGGCCATTGAAGGTGAAAGCTGGAGGAATGGTTCCAAGGAATATTGTGTGGTTGTAACGCTGGATGTTAGGAATGCGTTCAATACTGCGAATTGGGAGAAGATCGTGAATGCCTTAAACGATTTGAATGTACCTCAATATTTAGTGGCAGTAATTAGGGATTAGTTCCGAAATAGAGTATTGGTGTATAATACAGACGATGGCAATCAAGAGTATGGTATAACAGGTGGAGTGCCACAGGGGTCTGTCCTTGGTCCGTTGCTGTGGAATGTGATGTACGATGGTGTACTTAGACTGATGCTCCCGGAGAGGGCTAAATTAGTGGGGTTTGCGGATGACATTGCGCTGGTGGTGGTGGCTAAATATACGCAGGAGGCGGTTAGTGTTACCAATAGCAGCATTCAACTGATCCAGCAATGAAAGGGCGAATCTGGAGCATTTGATAGGGAGCAACATCAGTGTGGAGAACATAATTGGGATCATGTTGTCCTCTCTGAATAACTGGGAGCATATGTGCGACTATGTGAAGCTGGTAATGATAGAGCTTCGTAGGCTGGAGGAGATACGAAGAAGAATATAGCAAAGTGGAGCGGATGGCGACAATGCGAGCTTAGTTCTGAACCTCCTATCATGATAAATGAAGGGAGACGTAAGAATGAAACAACGCGACTGAGGTGCTGATGCAGATAAACTACCCGCCCTGATGGAGTACGTGCCGGTTCACACACGTCAAGTTTGACTCGTCAAGTCTTGAGTTTTTAGGAGAGAGGGGAAAAGAAATGGCATTCTCTTTTCCCTTCTCTCCTAAAAACTCAAGACTCAAGAAATGGCATTCTCTTTTCCCTTCTCTCCTAAAAACTCAAGACTTGACGAGACAAACTTGACGTGTGTGAACCGGCACTACTGACGTGGTTCCGGGGTGGTGTTGGTGAAGATATCGCGGGGCCACTAGATGATAGTGCGCTATCACTACGTCCAGAAAAAAAACATACATACATACATACATACATACTGCATACATATATACATTAGGGTGTCGTTAACTGTATGGATCAAATTTTTTTTCTAATTTCCCCAATTCGGTGGGTATTGATAAAAAAACAACTCAAAAAATTTTTTAGGACGATCGGCGAAGGCTAAGCCGTCCCTCAAGCCAATAGCAGCATTCAACTGATCCGATCTTGGCTAAATTCAATGGGTTTAACATTGGCTGAACATAAAACAGATTCAGTATTGATTACTAGTCGAAAAACAGTGGAGTATATTACCCTTAATGTTAATGGATGCTCGATCAGAACGAAGGATTACCTTAAGAACTTGGGAGTGATGATAGACAATCGTTTGTCTTTCAAACCTCACCTGGATTACATGAAAACCAAAGCTGGAGTAACGCGCTCAGCATTGTGTCGTATATTGCCCAACACGAGGGGTCCCAAACACCTACAGAGGAAAGTTCTAGCAGGGGTTGTGAAGAGTATCATACTGTATGCAGCACCGATATGGTCAGAGGCCACCAGGTTTGTGACTTACAGAGAGGGGATAAACTCCGTTTACAGACTGGCGGCGCTACGTGTGTGTTGTGCCTTTCGAACGGTGTCGGATGATGCAGCGCTTGTCATTGCGGGCATCGACCTGCAGGCTAAGGAGGTGAGGTACATATTTACTTTGAGAGTCTCGGCGAACATAGCGAATATTCGAGATGCAGCAAGACTTTCCAGCATTTCAGAATGGCAGATACGATGGACTGCATCTGTCAAGGGTCGATGGACGCATAGGTTAATACCAAAAATAGACGTATGGGTAAATAGAAAACACGGTGATTTGAATTATCATCTCACGCAATTTTTAAGTGGACACGGCTGTTTCAAGTCGTACCTGTATCGCTTTAAACACGACAGGGACCCGTTTTGCGCGTCCTGTGCTGGTGATGTAATTGAGGATCCTGAACACGTGTTTTTCACCTGTCCAAGATTCAACAGTGAAAGGGCGAATCATCAGTGTGGAGAACATAATTGGGATCATGTTGTCCTCTCTGAATAACTGGGAGCATATGTGCGACTATGTGAAGCTGGTAATGATAGAGCTTCGTAGGCTGGAGGAGATACGAAGATGAATATAGCAAAGTGGAGCGGATGGCGACAATGCGAGCTTAGTTCTGAACCTCCTATCATGATAAATGAAGGGAGACGTAAGAATTAAACAACGCGACTGAGGTGCTGATGCAGATAAACTACCCGCCCTGATGGAGTACTGACGTGGTTCCGGGGTGGTGTTGGTGAAGATATCGTGGGGCCACTAGATGATAGTGCGCTATCACTACGTCCAGAAAAAAAAACATACATACATACTGCATACATACATACATATATACATTAGGGTGTCGTTAACTGTATGGATCAAATTTTTTTTCTATTTTTCCATGCTCTAACCCCCCAATTCGGTGGGTATTGATAAAAAAAACTCAAAAAATTTTTTAGGACGATCGGCGAAGGCTAAGCCGTCTTTTCAAGCCCGCCAAAGTTTGAGAAAAATCGTAAAGTCCGACTTGTATGACTTATATTTAGGACAATATTATTTTTACGTAAAAACCGTTTTCTAAGAAGTTATTGTAAAGAACTTTTTGGCTTTGAATTGTAGCAAAAAAGTACAATTGCACCAACTTTATCAACCGTGGTACGTTAGAAACAAATGATATGGGTTTGACTATTTTTTTTAAGCAAACGCACACAAACACAAATATTAAAGCTGAATTGACGTGTGTAAGAAAAAACAGTTCTAAAGAAAAAATTCGCATCAATGCTGCTGTTTACTTTTTATTTTAATTAGGTTTTGTTCAATATAAGTTTTAGAGAAAACTTGTTAAGGCAAAAGTTGTTGGAAACTTTACTAACAACAACTTCTTAGAAAACGATTTTTATGTAAAATTAACATTTTCCTAAATATAAGTCATACAAGTCGGACTTAAAGATTTTTCTCAAACTTTGGCGGGCTTGAGGGACGGCTTAGCCTTCGCCGATCGTCCTAAAAAATTTTTGGAGTTGTTTTTTTTTATCAATACCCACCAAATTGGCGAATGAGACCTAAATAAATCCAACTTTTGATTTTAACGGTCACCCTAATATACATACATACATACATGATGCATTAATGCCAAGAAGAACGCAAGCAGGAAACAGCAGAAGAAAAGAAAACTATTGGTGAAATAAGGTACCAAAGGGGAAGATCAAGTGAAGACTTTGAAGAAAGAAGAAGAGTATATCACTTGGTAAGAAATGATCTACAAAAAGCCATAAGGAAAAGCAAAAAACACAGTTTTGAACAATTGTGTAACGAAGCTGACTCCAACCCCTGGGGCAGCGCGTATAGAGTAGTAATGTCCAGATTGAAGGGGAAAAAATCAGCGCAGGTAACTTACCCAGTGTTGATAAGTAAAATAGTTGCCTCCCAATTCCCACAAAGGAAACAATACACTTGAGATCTATCTAGCCAAAATAAGTCAAGCCCAGAACCAGTCAGCGATGAGGAAATACTAAAGGTGTTATGATACTTGCTATTTTTTGTATTGGATTTTTTTAGGATTGACTGAATGAAACAACAAATGCGAGAAAGAACCAGAAATACAATATGTAAACAAACCCTTTTTTCTGATTGACATTTCTCATGTATATTTTTTTAATAGTAATATTTTTCATTATTTGCATTAAATTTTATTGTATTTAAAAAAAAGTTGTTTGTGATTCCAAAATAAAATGTAAACAAAACAAACAATATTACCTAAGCTTTTTCCCACAAAAACCCGCCAAAAAAACTCAAAATCGCAAAACAAAAGTTAAAAACCGCTACTTTCGATCAAAAACTAAATAAATTGGCAACAGTGCTAACATTTAATCTGGAAATGTCAATTTTAAGTTCAAAAATTTTATATTTTTTTTTTGACAGTCTTATGGCCATTTTCTCATTTAATTTTTTCATTTTTTCCCAACGAAAAACTGCATATTAAAGAAATTTGATTTTCTCAATGTCTCATTTGCTTCGATTTTATCCCAAAGCTAACCGGCACTCATCTGCCAATTATTTATTTTCCTTTTATTTGCCGTCCAGATAAATTCAATCAGCTGACTCCCAACTTTTACATGTATTTTGAGTGGCGTTGCCAGCTGAAAACAATGTTTTTTGTCGGTATATTGAGAAACCCAAAATCGCTAACGGACAGTTTATCGGTCCAATAAATTTATGTTGACATTAAGTAACAGGCAGTTTGTCGATACATTGAGAAAATGGCCATTAGATTATTTATCGATAACACATGTATATTTGTTTGACATTTCAAGATTTTTTATGATATAATCATACTCTTTACACTTAGTAAGTGTTCCTATGCAAATATATTTGCACTGTTCTCCAGTATAGAAAAAATACAAAAAATAGCAAGTATCATAACACCTTTAGACTGTGTTCGAAAATTGGTGACAAAAAGGCCTGATTGCATCCCAAACAAGGCATTGAAGACTGCAATTAAAACAGCACCACATTGGTTTGCGAAGCTTTTTAACAATTGCTTAGGCAGCTGCGTGTTCCCAAAGATGTGAAAAAAACAGAAGCTCATACTGATCCCTAAGCCCGGAAAAACCCTAGGAAAACCTGGGTCGTATCGACCAATATGCCTTCTAGACACCGTAGGTAAATACTTAGAGAGGGTTATTTACAGTAGGATCCAAAAAGTCATTGACGAAACTGATGGAATCTCACAGATGCAATTTGGCTTCCGGAAGGCAAAATCTACAGTGGATGCTATAAAACTAGTTGTGGAAACTGCGAAAAACGCCATACAGGGCAAAGGCATAAGAAGGAAGTACTGCGCAATAATAACACTCGATAAAAAAATTGCGTTTAACTCAGCGGGATGGAATCATATAATAACATTATTGCGAAGGCTAAATATCCACCAGTACCTTATAGTGAATGACTACTTTTCGGAAAGGACTCTGCGGTACGAAACAGATAACTGAACGAAATCGACAAATATCACGGCGGGAGTCCCGCAGGCATCGGTTCATGGCCCACTGCTGTGGAACGTTATGTATGACGGAGTGTTCAAAGGTGCCCCGGGAGGCAAAGATCGTGGGTTTCGCGGATGACATTGCTCTCGTAGTCCAAGCTGGAAATATTGAAAAAGTGCAGCTCTTTGCAAACGAAACCATCAGAACCGTAAAAACGTGGCGCGAATCCTTAGAGCTACAACTGGTAGAACAGAAGACAGAAGCGGTGTTGATCAGCAGCAAGAGAGCGAAAGAAGTTCTAAAACTTAAGATTGGAAAAAGTGAAATCGTTTCTACGGATGCTATCAAATACTTGGGAGTGATAATCGATAGCAGATTAAATTTTAAAAGGCACACGGACTGGTCCTGTCAAAAGGCATCTAAGGTAGTAAGTTCGTTGGCTAGAATGATGCCAAATATAGGTGGACCTAGGCATAGTCGTAGACTGCTACATTCAAGAGTTGCAAACTCTATACTTCTTTATGGAGCACCCTTATGGGAAGATTCACTACGGTGCACCTCCAGGAAGGTTGTGATATTTATCTTCCGCAGAAGTTGTCTTCGAGTTTGTAGCGGGTATCGCACAATATCCCTGGATGCAGCATGTGTGATAGCGGGTATCATTCCGATCGACATCGCTGCCAGGGAGTTTTCAAAAATATACTCGTTAAAAAGAAGAACCACCATATCCAGCCGAAAACTATTCGACAAACCGAAAGACGAAGGTCCATACTGAACTGGCAAAGAAGATGGGAACATTCTACATGTGGGCGGTGGACACATACGTTAATCCCAAATGTGGAAAAGTGGCTTAATCGCAAACATGGGGATATATGTTATCATCTGACACAGTTCCTAGCGGAGCATGGTGGTTACAGAAGCTATCTTTATTGATTCGTACACGATGACACCGGGAGGTGTGCAGCCTGTCCAGATCAGGATGAAAGTGTGGACATTAGACTGGTCGCATCTTGAATGGGATTTTTTTTTTAATTTAATTGTTTGCGCTGCCTAAAATATTAGGTTTTGTGTAAGAAATCATGATCTAATTTTTCAGGTCAATCCGACGGTGCCTAACCGTGCCGTGTGGGGCCCAAAGCTCCCCATATTATAAAAAAAACATCTTTTCTATCAGATCTTTATGTTATACTAGTTGAAAAGCCGAAAATCAAAAATATGGCTTCGTAACGATATGGCTTCAGAAAGTTGAGGAAAGAATAGGACACAACATATAAAACACACAACTTAATAATCAGCGCTGCCAGATAAATTTGCCGAAAAATCGTCCACTTCATACATGTAACTTTAGTAAACTGTAATTGCCAAATCGTCACTTTGCTATTTCGGGGACAAATCTGGCAGCCTCACATTTTGCTTCGCCTATACACATTGAGTTGAGTAGATTCTAAATCAAACACAACAAATGTTGCTAAGTATGAGTACGATGAATAAAATGAAACTTTTGAGTGAATGTGAGTTTGAATTACATTGGAATAAGTATTAGTGCGTATAAGTACAAGAATTTATGCGTCATGATTTAGCTCTACTCACTTTTTCACTACTCATTGCTGATCTCTGGTATAGACAGATTAAAGTATTTGCTGTTTAATATTTTAGTATGATACGAACGAAAGATTTTTAACCTAATTCGGGGTCGCTGAATCCAGTGGTGCTAGCCATTTTTTAGGTTAGCTTTGGTTTTCGAGATATACCGTTATTTCGAAAATTAAGGTGTTGCACAACATATGTTCGCGTAACTCAAAAACGCTTTAGCTTATTGAAAAACTCAAAAAAACCGAAATTCGGCAATAAAATTTACTTTAAGAAAGTTAAAATTTTTTCTTTTTTGTTGGCTTTGGTTTTCGAGATATACCGTTATTTCGAAAATTATTAAACCGCCATATATGTATGAGAGCCCCCCTAAAAAGTAAAGGTAAAGGGCAAGTATGTCTCGAGAAAATGTTAAGGACAAAAAACTAATTGAGGTCGTTCATACATTTTATTCCCCTAGGGCTGACTCCTTGGCAGTTATGGAGCTTTTTCTTCAATATATTTCTAGTCTGTAGTTAAAATTTTGAATGGGACCCCCTTAATGAATGGAGATAGCAGGTAGGTATTTTAGAAATAAATGATGGAGATGAAAAATAAAGTGGAGTTGGTCATACATTTGTCCCTTCTTGAGGCATCCTAGGCACTACACGGGCCAAATATACGAATTTCAATTATACAAATATGGCGGTTTAATAAAATTCTTAAATAAATTAAAATTTTTCGTCATTTGTGAATACATAAAATCAAAACTTGTTAACAGATTTTAATCATTTATAGCTTGTTTTGTTTGCAATGTTGTTTTTATATGACTGCATAAAATTAGAAGCATAGCTGCATTTTTCAATTTTTTTATGAATTTTTAAAAACAAAAATTCCGAAATTTTAATAAAAAAATTATTTTTTTTCCAGAAAAAAAAAATTATGTTTCTAAAACGACTGCGCATATAAGAAAAACGTTTTACTTTTCTTAAAGTATTACGGAATTTCGGTTTTTTTAGTTTTTCACTAAGCTTAAGCGTTTTTAAGTTACGCGAATATATGTTGTGCAACCTCCTTAATTTTCGAAATAACGGTATATCTCGAAAACCAAAGCTAACATAAAGAAAAAAGTTTCAACTTTCTTCAAGTAAATTTTTTTGCCGAATTTCGGTTTTTTTTAGTTTTTTAAAAAGCTAAAGCGTTTTTGAGTTCCGCGAACATATATCTCGAAAACCAAAGCTATCTTTAAAAAACGGCTAGCACCAGTGGATTCAGCGTACCCGAATTAGGGTGAAAGTCTTTCGTTCGTATCATACACAAATATTAAATAGCAAATACTTTAAGCTATCTATACAATATATAATTTCTTAGTATGTCAGGATGTTTTAATGTATGTCCTACTCTTTTCGCAACTTTCTGAAGCCATCTGATGACATAGGAAGCTAAAATTTAGCACACTTTAAGTACTTTCTCTGCGGAAGATCCAACTAGCCAACTAGTATAACTATAAAGATCTGATAGAAAAGATGTTTTTTTTTATAATATGGTGAACTTTGGGCCCCACACGGCACGGCTGGGCACCGTCGGATTGACCTGAAAAATTAGATCATGATTTCTTACACCAAACCTCATATTCTAAGCAGCGCAAACAATTAAATTTAAAAAAAAAAAAAAAAATTGCGACCAGCCTATTGGAGATGTTATGTTTAAAAGTAAACGATGGGGAGAGAAGGATCCTTGAATCACAATTGGGACGAAACTTATCACCTGAAAACATCGTGAATGTCATGATGGAGTCAGAGGAAAATTTGAACAGCATTACAGGTTTTATAACATTTGTAATAAAGACCTGCACGAGTGTATCAGTAAGTATTGTTGAAACAGATACACCAGATATATATCTGTTACTACTGATATAAATGAGAGAATGAGTGTAACTGATATTGTATGGTTTTGCTTTTGCCCACTCACCATATCTTAAAAACAAAAACAGATGCTTATGGTTTTGCATTGAGTGTGTCATAACATTTTTATTTTGCTTACAAATATCTGTTGTCACCATAAGTATTTCTACAATATCTGTGGTAATCTGTTGTATTTTTCAATATTGTTGGCGAGTTGATGAAAATAAGAGAGTTTGTAAAAATTTGTTTAAGATCTCAACCAGGGGTGCCAGATGATTTTAGTAAAAAATCGGCATATTTTCAAAAACAAATCCGAAATCAAATTATGAAAAAATGGCAAATTAAAATTACTGTTTTAAACACATAAAATATATTTTTAATGACAAAAACAACAAAGCAAAACCATTAACCATTACATAATGCTTTAAAAAAAATAAATAAAAATAAATGTTTTATAAATAAATTTTATTTAATTAAAAAAATACGGGGTATCTGATAGCAGATTTATATATTCAAACTTAAATAAAAAATTTAATAATTGACACAAAGTTTTATTAAAAGCATTGAACGGTAGAATGGTAATGCGGATTTTATTTTTTAAAGAGTATGTCATCCACATGTCTTTTGTCGATTTGAACACACTGTTCAAAACGGAGCCTTGTTTTTAGAGAATTTAAAAAATAAATGACCCAATTTTATCATGCGTGGATAAGGCACACCAAACATTTACCCTGGGGCAATGTAAAGGTATTTGATGTTTCCATCGAGGGTTTTAGGTTCTTGGAGACCAGTAACGGTAGATTTGTTTGTTGACGTGGCTATTTAAGTGAAAACTTTGAACAAAATTGTCGACGAGCAATTACGTAAGAATCATTACTCTTAAAAAATGTCTCCTCAGCGAACGCGCGATGCTCACTCGACTACTGTGACTGACAAATTGTAGTGTAATGTAATTCCTAAGATGAACAATGTAATTATTTGTTTTATTTATTTTTTTTATTTTTATTTGCCCATGCAAATCTACACCACCCTAATGTATTATTAACTGCCTGTTTAACGATATCGAACGTCATCGTTCGCATAGAAAATAACATTTAAAACAAAAACAAAAATCGTACATTGTTCGAAGTTTGTTTTTGTTTTTAATGTTTTTTTTCTATGCGAACGATGACGTTCGAAATCCATGAACTGGCTCTTATTATTGAAATGTAGCGGAGGTGTAGTTTGCATGCAACAACTATTTATTTATTTATTTATTCATGGCATATTGAACTGCCAGTAAAACCCCTTACCAGTGGCGTTAATTAGCGCCGGTAAACAAAAATAAGAAACTAAAAATACGTTTTGCATCAACATATACACTTTTCTTTAAAACATACACCCATAACCTTACATGGCGATCCTGCCAGGTTAATTAGCGCCGGTAAACAAAAATAAGAAACTAAAAATACGTTTTGCATCAACATATAAACTTTTCTTTAAAACACACACCCATAACCTTACAAAATCCTCCCAATCGATAAATCCAACGGCTCCAACGTTTATTACTTTTTGAAATAATCGCATTTAAAAATATAATTTTGCCACCAGACACCCTTTATATGAATAGATTTTACTTAAGGGTAAATTGCAGGGACCGTTAATAAGAGTGATCCATATAATTTTAGCTTGAAAACTCTCCATATTAGAGTCAGCGGAGACCTATACTGTCTTATACCAATAGGTTCGTCCCTTTAAGAACCTATGGTGATCTAGAATAAACGATCTTAACCCCACAGTTAAAAATCATTTTTCAACGAAAAAATAAAAGTAGGTATGGATGAACTCTTAAAAAGAGAGTTTTATTTCGCAGTCATAAAATTGTCGGCCTAAAATTCTTCTTCTTCGTCTTTTTAATGACAATTAGTTTAATTGCAGTGCAAGCTGATTAGATAACACTGCTTTACAAATTGTAGTGATCTGACCAGCTACAAGCTTTGGGTGTCCATGTACAAAATATGAATTTAATTAAATTTCGGTTAAAATCAAACTCCTGAAATGAGTTATAATTTATGACGGCTTAATAAAACTCTTTTTTAAGAGTTAAATTCGACCTTTTATGTTTACGTTGGAAAATAGCTTTTTTATATGGACTTTTTTGTTTTTATTCCAAAAATAACTCAGGGACTAAAAATAATTACGTTTATTATTTTTGTAAAGGCTACGAGAAAAATTCCTTTATTTTCAATTGGGAACCTTAAACCATTATTGTTATATATATTTTATTTTGGTTGTGGTAACCAATTAAAGTAAAATTTATTTATTTTTGGTTATTGATAACCTAAGTAATTTTTTGTTTACAAATATCTATTGGAAAAAATTATTTATTTTTGTGGTTACAATTCTAAGGTCAAGTAAAACATATGTACCGCATTTCCTTTCAGCTTCTCATATGAAGTTGTATATATGGCTGCGTTCGTAAATGCATCACTGCGCTTCATCAGTGATTTGAAGTGGTTATATATTTATCAGTGAAGTAAATGTGGACCAAGAAATTGTGAAATACTCCACAAAAATAATAGTCACACAATAATAAAAGTTATAATTATTCTTTTATCGCCATTAAAAAAAGTTTGCTTTTCTGATGCAGCGCAGTGATGCATTTACGAACGTACCCTATTTCAAAATGTGTTTGTTGGCTTAGACACTGCATATATAAAATAAATATGTACAACCATTTTTTCCTTAAGTATAAGCGCTAAATTAATAAAAGTTGTCTCTTTGTGTAACAAGTTACCCAAAATTACCGTGCTGTAAGTGTTTATCAAAAAATAAGCACTTTGATAATTTAGAGGAAAAAAATCGTCAAAATGCTGATTTATTGGTAAATATGGCAGGCCTGATCACAACGCTTCCTGCTAGTTTTTATTTTTTACAAACACAAAGTATGTATGTACACGTGTTTAGTTTTTTCAGAATTTTTTTTTTCAATAATATTTGTCTACTTGGCACTTGAACGAAGAAAACGCGACCTTTCAATTTCATGAAAGAATTTTTTACACAAACACAATATGTACATATCGGTACCGAAAATTTCAAAAATGTTTGCCTTCATGTGTACATATTTTGTTTTTGTAAAAAATTATTTTTTAACCAGCCAAAGGGTCGGCTCTTTTGCGTTGAAAAATAATTGAAAATATCGGTATCGTACAATAAGTAACTTATTGTATTCTATCAGTATCCACTTTTGCGAAATAGATATTAGCAGATATTATGCTCTCTTTCGCTTTTTTATCAACTTACATCCACTCTTTTGCAAATCATATCAACATCAACTTATATCAGAAACACAAGAGCACTCATCCATACGCATCCACTTTAGAAAAAACACAGAAACAGATATAAACAGATGTATCGGTGCAGGTCTTTAATTTGTAAACGAACTACTGCGAAGAGAGGAACAGCTTAGGAAACTAGGACCAATAACATTGAGCTGCGAAGATTAAATAAACGTAAAACCAAATAGACGCGGCAAATTGGGTTTCAGTCGGTAAAAATCCGACATACCCGCTGGGACACAAAAAAAGAGTCATTCGATTATGAAATCTTTTAAGATACGTGTTCCCCTTGTTTAAGATTAATGGTGTTTTCTTTTCTAACAATAATGTTCCATATATGCTACCATTCGTGCGGGTTTTTGTGCCATTCTAAAAATATATGCAAAAATGTGAGAAGTTGTCGTTTTCCTTTCTAAACATGTTGCAACAACAAATGGCAAATTTGCTCCATTTCTTACCCGCAGTTATAACTGAGTGTGAGATAATACCCTTTTTTGAAACTGCGTAAAGTACTTTTTTATGCAAGCAAGTATTTTTTCTTGTGTTTGTGCGTACAATTTGCGTTATATTGTGATTTTTAGTACTATTGTGATGGATATAAAAACTTTTTGTTTTTCGTTTGTTTTACTTTTATTTAATAATTATATTTTTTTGTCGCAAAATTTTAAACAACAGCTGACATTAATTATTGAAAATCAGTGCTGTTAACGCTTATTGGAGTTGTAAGAAAATTTAATGTTGAAAATTGCTACAAGCGTGGTGAATATCGCTTTTAGTACAAACTTTGCATTCAATATTTAACACGCTAAATACACATTAGTGTTGAGTGAAAAACGTGGCTATTATTTTGTTCCATTGTTATTTAGAAAAATGTATCACTTTGCAAGGGTTCGTGTAACCTAATAAATATATTACACAACTATAATGCATCATTATTTTTTAGAAAAGAAAACACCATTAGATACATGAAGAAATTTGTTCTCTCATTCTGCCCACGTTCTCTCACATATTATATCAGAAATTATCTCAGGTGAAGACTCAGTGTTAAAATTTTCAGCAAACACCAGTGATGTTAACTTTTATTTTTTTATTACCTTACGGCCCTCTAAAAATTACCGTTTTTGAGAAAAAATTACCGTACGCAAAGATATTTAATCAAAACTTTAATTTATTTGAAAAGCACTCATTCTATCGCCTGTCATTTGGGAACAGCACATAAGAGCAGTATTTATAAGCAACCCAGTAAAAAATTGTGCTTACTGGTAAGCAGGTTTGTAAGGGAGAAAAGTACAATTCCCCCTTACAAACCTGCTTACAAGAGGCATGATTTTTATATGGCGAATTCCCACTTGGAAGCACTACTTTTTTGTAAAATCACTGCGTTTTTCATGGCTTACATTATTCCGTGAAGGAATAGCTCTTCCAAAAACCGCAGCTTTCATACCTTTGATTAATTGCTTCTATACTGTATAAAAGAAGCGCAACACAAAAACTTATCCAAAAGAACAAAAAGCAAAACAAACACACAACACAGTTAATATGTAATTTTTAAAATAGAACGAAACTGTACGCAAATTAAAAAGAAAACAACAACAAATCTAGTAATTGACCACACAAAAATTTGCTTGCGTCCTCTCTACTCAAAAACAATTTGCTGACTGATTGCGTAATAAAAAAAGAAGTAATTTTAAGCATCTCTTGTTTTCGATTATATGTCGGGAATAATCGTAAACACATTTTGAAATCATTGCAATACAACGTGCTTCCATGTAAGGGATTAACAGAAGCACTTTGAACTTTGGTCGTAAATTTTTTCTTTGAAATAATCATGTCAACTACTCCCTTACAACCTGCTTACTTATAAGGGATTATGCGAAGCTATTAAATAATTTTCATTTACTTATATTAAAAATTGACTTCAATGGTTTTCGCTTCCCTGTTGCTTCTAAGTAGTATGTAATAGCCAGCGCATATATCAGCGCTCTTGTACTTTTCTTGCTTCCCAAAACCTTAAAATTTTTTACTGGGAATTTATTTAAATTTTAAATGTGTTTAAGGAAAAATTTGAATGGAACTTTTTGTCTTAAAATACATTTTTAAGAATTTAATTAAAATAATGTATGTTCATTCAACTTAAAATATTTTTATTTAGTACGCTAAACGTACATATGTATGTGGTTAACACTAAAAAAATACTGTCAAATCCATTTATCCGTACTTAAACCAAGGCAATGCGGTTTCAATAGTACGGTAAGTACGGATTTTCTTAACTCAAGTACAGAATGCTTGATTAAAATATGGTATTCAAGTGCCAAACGCTTTCTTTAGTCACATTTAATCCTGATCCGTACTTAAAATAATCTGAAAACTAAAGTTAAATTAATAACATTGCGACTATTTTATATGTTGCAAAATTGTTGACTTTTTAATAAACAAAAAGTTTAATTTAAAATTAATAATATACAAGAGTAATGTCATTTTTCTTATTTTGTACTTTTCGGTGTTATGAAAACATTTGCAGAAACATAATTTTCTTAATTTTTTGTTATGACATCTACCTATTTAAATTGAAAATCACCTCTTTAAAGTTAAAATTATAAAACCTACAAATGTAACTATATTTATAAAAAAAATCCCAATTTATTTAAGTTACCATATCTTAAATAAAATAACCTTGCTTCCTTATCCGGCCCAAAATTACCCTAAAAATTACCGTACGATTAATATCACTGGAAATCACAGACGAGAACATTTTTAAAGCCGCACAATTTTTTTTCTTTCAGTCACACACGGGATTATTTCATCTGGCATAAAATTTTTGCATTCATTTTTTTTTTTTGTGCATGTATGTATTGGTTTTGAGCTGCTTGTGCGGGGTTGAAGCTGGCTGAAAAATTATGCCAGCAAAACACTATCATCTTCGCCTCTCTTGCGTACAATCTTTCATTTTGTGAAAGCACAATTACGCCCGTGTGTCATAGGCCGTTGAATGATACAAAAATGCTCTAAATATAATAGGGTTGAGCTATATATCGTCGGCTAAATATGCAAACCTGCTAGCTCCCTTACGTGGGGCCTTCACCTGACAAGTTTTTGTCATACCAAACGTCAATGCCCATATAAAAAAACCTAAACATTTTTGTCAGCGTTTTTTTTTTTTATATGAAGTTTGATGTTTATTATGACAAAAAATTGTCAGGTGAAGACCCTATGTTATAAACTATTTTACAGGAGAGACAAAAAACTTCTTTTATTTCATATTTGCATTTTGAGCGGAAAACAAAAATCGGGTTGGTTTTACTAAGGTGACCATACGTACTCTGTTTAAGAGGACAATCACCTATTTTAACTGGCTGTCCTCTATAAAATTTGTGTCCTCTTTTATCATCTTTTTTCATAATCTGTCATCTTTGTCCTCTTTTTTTTAAAGCATGACCAATATTTGATTTTATTTTTATAAATTAAAATAAATCAAAAAGTAATTTCAATTTTTGGGAATACAAAATTTTAATTTCAAAAGATTTTGTTATTCGTGCTTAATTCCCAGTTTTTATTCTTGATAAAAAACACTTGAAATTTATTGTTGATGGGATAAGCTATTCCTATGCATTTCACTGGTTGCTTAGGCCAGATCATCAGGAAACTTCATCCATAAAAATTTTAGAAAACTATTTTGTTTGTCTTAACCTACTTACAACTACAATTAATGTTGAGAGAATTTCAACTAATTGTAGGGGGGAATGTAAGATGAGATAAACCCACTTTTTTATTGTTGATGTGTTTTGTTAAAGCTTTGATATTGTTACAAGTAAAACTGTTGCTATAAGTCTTATACGTTTAACAGTTTTATTTGGTTTAATATCTTTAGTTTTTCTAAAATTTTTATGGATGAAGTTTCCTGATGATCTGGCCTAAGCAACCAGTGAAATGCATAGGAATAGCTTATCCCATCAACAATAAATTTCAAGTGTTTTTATCAAGAATAAAAACTGGGAATTAAGCACGAATAACAAAATCTTTTGAAATTAAAATTTTGTATTCCCAAAAATTGAAATTACTTTTTGATAATAAACAGGCAAGTGCACGGCCTAAAAAAACACTTAATTGACAACATCTTTTGTAAGTTGTTGTTTGTTTTTTATTTTGTTTTTCTTAACCTACTTACAACTACAATTAATGTTGAGAGAATTTCAACTAATTGTAGGGGGGAATGTAAGATGAGATAAACCCACTTTTTTATTGTTGATGTGTTTTGTTAAAGCTTTGATATTGTTACAAGTAAAACTGTTGCTATAAGTCTTATACGTTTAACAGTTTTATTTGGTTTAATATCTTTAGTTTTTCTAAAATTTTTATGGATGAAGTTTCCTGATGATCTGGCCTAAGCAACCAGTGAAATGCATAGGAATAGCTTATCCCATCAACAATAAATTTCAAGTGTTTTTATCAAGAATAAAAACTGGGAATTAAGCACGAATAACAAAATCTTTTGAAATAAAAATTTTGTATTCCCAAAAATTGAAATTACTTTTTGATAATAAACAGGCAAGTGCACGGCCTAAAAAAACACTTAATTGACAACATCTTTTGTAAGTTGTTGTTTGTTTTATATTTTGTTTTTCTTAACCTACTTACAACTACAATTAATGTTGAGAGAATTTCAACTAATTGTAGAGGGGAATGTAAGAAGAGATAAACCCACTTTTTTATTGTTGATGTGTTTTGTTAAAGCTTTGATATTGTTACAAGTAAAACTGTTGCTATAAGTCTTATACGTTTAACAGTTTTATTTGGTTTAATATCTTTAGTTTTTCTAAAATTTTTATGGATGAAGTTTCCTGATGATCTGGCCTAAGCAACCAGTGAAATGCATAGGAATAGCTTATCCCATCAACAATAAATTTCAAGTGTTTTTATCAAGAATAAAAACTGGGAATTAAGCACGAATAACAAAATCTTTTGAAATTAAAATAAATTTTATTTCACGGCGATCACTGGTCTTTTCTGTCAAATCGTATGGTAAATGTCGTGCCATGCTTGTTCTGTTCATTTGCCTACTTAACTCTCATACACTTGCAGTATACAATTTTGAATAAGTAACTCCAATGTATTTTTAAGTTTCGTTATTTTTTCAAACTAATTTTACTTAAGTTAATGTAAATTTTTATATATCGTCTGCTTAATATCCAAACCTGCTAACTCCCTTTCAACAAATGCTTGAGAGGAAGCAAAAAATATAGTTGATTTGACACACTTCACACTTCACTCAAATTGCTGGCCCACGAGGCATATTTTTCTCTACCCAACAGAATCAAAATCTCAATTTACTTAAAAAGTGGATTAAGCAGGTTTGCATATTAAGCCGACAATATGTTTTTTTTTTTTTAATTTACTATAAGTATATAAATATGGGGATATAAATTTTTCTGTAATATAAGTACAAAATCTTGAAGTCAAAAATATTTTTTAATTTTTTTCTTTATGTTCTCTATTTTTATTTTCTAGTTTTACACACTTCAAGACTCAAATTGAAGAAAAACTACATGCTGGTCGAAATGTCGTATCTTTCTCTGCCACACAGCATCAAAATATAGAAAAAATTTTTTCGAAAAATTGCGAATTTATTCTGCCAAATGGGTCTATCGGAAACTGCTATTGGAACGAATACAAAATAGTTTTTGGCATCCCAAAAGTTCAGTTCGAAAAACTCAATACACTCACACTTTTTCACTAACATTCATACAATTTTTGTACTTTCAGCCAATCGGCTGTTTCCTCGATTTTTCGTTAATAATACGTACACACAACTTGCAAGTAATTACTTGCATGAGGAAACGTAGGGTAAGGCTGATGTACATACATACATTTAAAGAACTTCATTTATTTTTATCCATTTTTGTTTTTTATTAAGCGGCATGACCTCACATCAAACTGATTCATCATATTTTACTCATGTGCTGGTAATAATTTGTTTTTTTTTAGCATAGGCATACATCTTATTTAGACAATCAAACTTCATTTAAAAGCTGTAATACATAATAACTAAGTTGGATTTTTTTTTTGTCGAAAAATATATAATTATTTGTCAAGTAATAAAATTTTAATAAAACAATTTGAAAAATAAATATTTTTTAAAGTGCACATCTCAAACTGGTTTAAAATTCTTATGAAAATCAAAAGTATTTTGGTTTCTGTCAAACTGGGCACATTCCTAACTCCCCGTTACCACATGCAAGTGCAAGTGTGAAAAACTGAAACACTCACACTTTTTCACTAACATTCACACAATATTTGTACTCTCAGCCAATCGGCTGTTTCCTCGATTTTTCGTAGATAAAGCGTACGTATACACTATTTGCAAGTATAGCCAGAGTTAGCCGAACGTGCACGTCCCCTAACTGAACGTCCGTTACTACGTGACAGTCGTAAAGCAGTGATGGGCTGCTTGTATGTTAAATTAAAAACGGTTATTGTTGCTCTTTTTATTTGGGACTTTTTTCAGTAAAGGTATGGAACTGAGACAACACAATTTAAAATACAACATATTTTTATATAACCAAATATATTTAAAAGATTTGGTTATTCGTGCTAAATTCCCAATTTTTATTTTTGATAAAAACACTGAAATTTATTGTTGATGGGATAAGCTATTCCTATGAGCATTTCACTGGTTGCTAAGGCTAGATCGTCAGGAAACTTCATCCATAAAGATTTTAGAAAAACTAAAGTTTTAAACCAAATAAAACTGTTAAACGTATAAATATTATAAGCAACAGTTCTACTTGTAACAATATCAAAGTTTAAACAAAAACATCAACAATAAACAGTGAGTTTATCTCTTCTTACATTCCCCACTACAATTGATTGGAGAATTAAAATTGGGAATTAAGCACGAATAACAAAATCTTTTAAATAAAATTTTGTATTCCCAAAAAGTATTTTTTGATAATAAACAATTACTTATATTTATGTTTAGAAATACAAAAAAAATAAAATTTTATAAATCTGTAATATAAATATTAAATTTTTTGTATCCACAAAATACTGTTTTAATACCATTTAAATCACTTGATACTTTTTCAGCACAGCGGTCATCATTTAAACATTTTTGATTCCCATCACTGTGTGTATTATGTTATGTATACTATTGCTTTTTGTTTCTGTATGGGAAAAACTCCCTGCAAATAAAATTGGACCACCTGATCCATTTTGATAAAATGGACTACTCCATGGACTGGTCCGATGTAATTCAAGCATGGACCATTTCATTGTTAAAAAGTGTTTGTAGTGAGACGACATGTCTTCGTTTTTTAACGACATGCTTTCGTTTTTAAACGACTTTAAAACTAATCCTCTTGAGTATACCATGGAGTTGTTTTAAAACTACTCCATAGTAGTCCAAAGGTGGGTTATATGGTCCTGCCCTAGGACATCGTAGTGTTAAATAGACCATGTTTTTTCCATACGTTTGGGTTACTTTTGGACTAGTCCTGGACCCTTGTGGGCTACTCTTTACACGCGTGTTTGGACTGGTCCTATTATTTGCAGGGATGTGACACGTTTTTAAGTGCACAAACGTGCTTACAGTACGGTGCGGTACATAACGGGTACAGCTACGTTCGCCTAACTGGGCCTTAATTACTTGCATGTGGAAACGTAGGGTTGTAGCGTGTCTTTTATATTAACATTGCTTGCACACATAATTTCAGTTACATGCAATGAACCCGGCGCATGTAATACGAATAAGCCACTTGAGTGTTGTGCGCTGTGTGTGTGTGTATGAGTACAATACTAGCAGTACACACAGTCGTCAATACCCTGCAAATAATAGGACCAGTCCAAACACGCGTGTAAAGAGTAGTCCACAAGGGACCAGGACTAGTCCACAAGTAACCCAAACGTATGGAAAAAACCTGGTCTATTTAACATTACGATGTCCTAGGAGAGGACCATATAACCCACCTTTGGACCACTAAGGAGTAGTTTTAAAACTACTCCATGGTATATAACCCACCTTTGGACCAGTAAGGAGTAGTTTTAAAACTACTCCATGGTATTCTCAAGAGGATTAGTTTTGAAGTCGTTTAAACACGAAAGCATGTCGTTAAAAAACGAAGACATGTCGTCTCACTACAAACACTTTTTAACAATGGCATGGTCCATGCTTGCATTACATCGGACTAGTCCATGGAGTAGTCCATTTTATCAAAATGGGTCAGGTGGTCCAATTTTATTTGCAGGGTAGTAATACTATCACCACTCTTTCTATTGGACAAGTGTCTGCGAGATTGTAAGTAAATGCTGAGCAAACCGCTATACCTTCCACTGTAATGAAAATGCTTAATAAGCATTTATTATGTATAAAAGTCGAGCTAATTAGCAATTAAAATCAATTCTTATACCAAGTACAAACAGTGCGTACTAGCCGCACTAAATAAAGAATTCAATTTTATTAAGAAATAAAAAGGCTTTTAATTACATGGCGATCCTGCCAGTTCTTTGGAGTGCTTCCTTGTAGAGCACCCAAAGTAAACAAAAAAAAAAAAATAAATAATAAATAAGAAGAAAAAAATTACACTTGCTCGAGCAACACCATGGGTTGCTCGCAAGAATAAAAAAAAAAAAAAAAAAAAAAAAAAAAACATTTTTCTATTAATAATAATTTTGTCCTGACGGATCAGCCGAAAAATATCCGTCAGCTGCGTCAAAGAAGAACCGCCTGGCCAAAAGGCAATTTGGACATAAGGAATTTTATTTATCTTCAATGAAAGAGGGACCACAGCCCATAACCCTGGAGGAATACAGGGCACGCCAGAACAAAAATAAGGAAACCCTTACGTCATCAACACCACCTAAAACCAAAAAGCCTAGAAGAAGAGGAGGCTACACTCAAAAACTAAAGAGGTAGAAAGCTATCCTATTGAGGGAACTAAACCAACAACCACCACCACCTTGGGAACGAGCAACCAAAATATTTACAAAAGGCGAGAGTAAAAATTTGGGAACGAATCCAAATTAGAATTTCTAATGGAAAGTAGAAAAACAATGAATTAAATTTTTTTACTATAAAACAGATGTGCGGGCCTTATTATCTGTACTCTTAGGGCCTATAAGCGAACAAATCGCTCGAGGCAAAACCTGAGGAAAAATATTTTAATAATAATAATATACAAAATCATTTTTTCTTGAAAGACATTTTTAAACCTATACACTTTTAATTAATTTTCTTTAGAAAAATAAGACATTTAGATAATTTTACTCTTACATAATTTTACTCTTACATTTTATTAAAATATATTTGATGTAAATTTCAAACTTAAAATCTATTTTTTTTTTAATTTTTAATTTCAGAAGGGATTTTTTTTTAATTTTTAATTTCATAAGGGATTCTTACGTTAATTTTTCTATGTGTAAATCAGAAACAAAATTTGACAGGCCCAAGGCCAATGTCATCAATGAAGTAGAAGTAGTTGAGGGAAAAACAAATTTGTTAACTATAGAAATCTATCTATTAATAATAACAGTAATCATAATAATAAATTTTATAATTCGTATTTACCAAATGCACAATAGAAGACTCAAGAAAAAATATGTTAGCAGAGCAGATAATCTAGATAAAATATAATAGAACCAATGATTTAGAAAAGTTTAGATGGAATGGAAAGATATATTGAATAAGGTTAGGTTAATTAAAGAGCACTTCGATCGTTCTTATAAGTGCCTGAATGTTGAAAGACCAACTAAGGAAGAGACCATTCAACATCACTTCCAAATCCTACTTAATAGACTTGAGGAAATAAGAATTATATTTAATGTAAACTATAATCGGTTGACACTTAGTCACAAGATTGCAGCAGAGGGATTCTTTTTGGATTTAAAAACCAAAGTCTTAAAAATAGCCGCTTTAAAAAAATATACAGATTAAACTACCTGAGACTCTACACGAAACAGTAAATTTAACAACAGACAATAAAACAGATACTAAAATGACACAAACATTGGTAGAATTCCTAAATACAGCTTCAAAGCTGATTACGGAATTTGATGGAAAATCAGAAAATTTGCAGTCATTCATAGACTCCTTACAATTAGTTAATTTAATAAAGGGTATACAAGAATCTTCTGCAATATCGCTAATTAAAACAAAGCTTAAGGGAAATGCTAGAAATCTCATAGGTGATGAATCTACAATAGAAGAAATTATCACTAAGCTCAAAGTAACCGTTAAAGGTGAATCAGTGCATGTTTTGTCAGCTAAACTGATGAGCATAAAACAAAACAATAAAACACCAACTGCATACTGTACTGAAATAGAAAATCTCACAAAGTCACTTGAAATGGCATATATATCTGATGGTTTATCCTGTGAACTAGCTAACAAATACTCTACACAAGTTGCAGTAAAAGCTATTACAAAAAACTGCTCTAATGAAAAAGTAAAACTTATCATGGAAGCAGGCCAATTCAATGATATGAATGAAGCCGTGAGTAAATTTGTAAGCAGTTGCACTGAAGCAACAGGGCAACAGAACTCCGTACTATATTTCAGTCAATGACCCACTTATTATCGTGGAAATAACAGAAGATTTCGTGGGAGAAACAATTATCCCCGAAATAATAACAATATTAATAATAACAACGGAAATAACAACAATAACAATTACAATAATAGAAACAGACAAAGACCTGACAATAATCGTGGTAATAGACACTACGTACGAGCAATGGACTCAAATGAAAATGGTTCGGAAAACTCCGACCATCCCCTAAGATCAGAACAGTAAATAATAAAGTGTATAACTTGAACCTCAACTTATGTAATTTCATTCAGATTAATATAAATAATAGTAACACAGCAGTAACACTACTAGTTGATACAGGTGCCGACATTTCACTCATAAAATCCAAACATTTTGATCTAAAGAAAATAAATACTAACAAAATCACAACATTAAGTGGAATAGGACAAGGTGAAATTAAATCTAAAGGTAGTATATTTTTTGATTTAAAATTTAAAAATTATCTAATACCACACAATTTTCAAGTAGTAGACAATAATTTCCCAATACCAAGCGATGGAATCATTGGTATGGATTTTATTAAGAAATATAATTGTATATTAGATTTTAATCAGGATTATGACTACCTAGTCCTACGACCATTCAATATACCACAACCTATAGAAATACCAATTTCTAACAACAGCGATAATCTTATATTGCCGCCAAGATCAGAAGTAATACGTAAAGTAAATTTTATTGATTGCGATAATGAAATACTAATACCAAATCAAGAACTTGAACCAGGAGTCTTTATCGCGAACACATTGGTAAGATCTAATAAAGCATACATTCGTATTCTAAATACAAATAACACTATCACATCAGTTAATAAAAGTAAAATAAAAACCGAAAATCTTTCTGAATATGAAATAGTCGAACAAAATCCGACCAAAAATACACATAGAAAATCAGAAATATTAAAACTTTTACAGAAAAATTTTCCAGAACAATTTAAAAATACATTAACGGAACTTTGCACATCATACAGCGATATTTTCGGTTTAGAATCAGAAACAATAACAATTAATAATTTCTATGAACAAAAGTTGAGAGTAAGAGATTCACAACCGGTGTACATTAAGAATTACCGGATACCACATACACACAAAGAAGAGATAGATAGACAGGTGAAAAAATTAATAGACGACAGAATAGTGGAACCATCAAATTCTGAGTACAACAGTCCAATTCTGCTGGTACCGAAGAAATCACTTCCAAGTTCAGAAACAAAAAGATGGAGACTCGTAGTGGATTATAGACAACTAAATAAGAAATTGATAGCAGACAAATTTCCATTACCTAGAATAGATGACATTTTAGACCAACTCGGTAGAGCCAAATATTTTTCATGTCTAGATTTAATGTCTGGTTTTCACCAAATTGGACTAGAAAAAAACTCTAGAGATCTAACTTCATTTTCAACAGCAAATGGATCTTATAGATTTACTAGATTGCCCTATGGTTTAAAAATAGCGCCCAATTCTTTTCAAAGAATGATGGCACTCGCTTTTACTGGTTTGCGACCAGAACAAGCATTTCTTTATATGGATGACTTAGTTGTTTTAGGATGTTCGGAAAAGCATATGCTTTCTAATTTAACAAATGTGTTTGAATTATGTCGAAACGCAATCTTAAGTTACATCCCGAAAAATGTTCATTTTTCATGAGGGAAGTTACATACCTAGGACATAAATGCACTGATAAAGGAATACTGCCTGACGATAGTAAATATTCGGTAATCGAAAATTATCCACAACCAAAAGATGCGGATAGTGCAAGAAGATTTGTAGCATTTTGCAACTACTATCGCAGATTTATCAAAAATTTTTCAGAGTATTCTAGACATCTTACAAGATTGTCCAAAAAGGGTGTGCAGTTCGAATGGACTAAAGATTGTGATTCAGCATTTAAATATCTTAAAAAAGCATTAATGAGTCCAACATTACTTCAATATCCAGATTTCACAAAAGAGTTTCGTATAACAACAGATGCAAGCAAACATGCTTGTGGAGCTATACTAACTCAAGAACATGAGGGAAAACATCTACCAATAGCATACGCATCCAAAATATTTACAAAAGGCGAGAGTAACAAATCAACAATTGAACAAGAATTAACCGCTATACACTGGGCCATCACACATTTTAGACCATATATTTATGGTAAACATTTTCTTGCCCGCACTGATCACAGACCTCTGTCATACCTCTTTTCCATGAAAAATCCAAGCTCAAAACTAACTAGAATGAGACTGGACTTGGAAGAATATGATTTCACTGTAGAATATCTTAGGGGAAAAGATAATTATGTGGCCGACGCTTTGTCGCGCATTACAATAAATGATTTAAAAGAAATAAATAATAAAAACAGCAATGTATACAAAGTAACAACTCGAGCAATGACAAACAATGCACTTAAAAAGAAATATCCAATTACACCAAATAAACGGCATTTAAATAATGAAAATGAGAAGCCCAATGTATTTGAACCAATTATTAATTCTGACGTCAGAAAATTTTGTAAGCTAAAGATTACAATATAGATGAATTGTTTACTAACGGGAAATTTGACTTAGGACAATTTTTCCCTAGGCTCGAAGAAGTGGCCGGTAAATTAAATATTCATAAAGTACAAGTGGCACCCAGTGAGAAAATTTTCGAATTTATCTCTATTAATGAATTTAAAGAAATGGGCAATAAATTATTAAAATTATTAAAAGTAGCGCTACTTAATGAGGTGATCCACGTAACAAATGCCAAATTAATAACAGAGATAATGAAACGATACCACGATGACCCCGCAGAGGGAGGACATTCCGGTGTTTCAAGAACTCTAAATAAAATAAAAAGATACTACTATTGGAAAAATATGACTCGAGATATAACAAAATACGTTAAAATATGCCAAAAATGTCAAACAGCTAAAATAACAAAACATACAAAAATACCACTGACATTGACAAATACACCAAATAAACCTTTTGATACGGTAATTGTGGATACTATAGGTCCACTACCAAAATCATATTTCGGAAATGAATATGCCGTCACCATAATATGTGACATGACAAAATATCTTGTAACGGTACCTATACAAGATAAAAGCGCAAAATCCATTGCGAAAGCAATATTTGAAAATTTTATTCTTACCTATGGTCCAATGAAGACGTTCATTTCAGACATGGGTACAGAATATAAAAACTCAATACTTACTGAATTGTGTAACCTTTTGAATATTGAAAAAATAACATCAACAGCTTACCATCACCAGACTCTAGGAACTGTGGAAAGAAGTCACAGAACTTTTAACGAATATGTAAGATCATACATATCCATTGACAAAACCGATTGGGATGAATGGCTTAAATATTTCACGTACTGTTTTAACACTACGCCATCTTCCGTTCATGACTATTGTCCTTATGAGTTAGTTTTTGGTAGACTTCCAAATGGGTTTCAATAGTTCAATAGTATTCAAGAAATAACACCATTATATAATATAGAAAACTATGCTAAGGAAGTTAAATTTAGGTTAGAAATAGCACATAAGAGAGCGCGCGCTATGATAGATAGGTCTAAACTTAAACAAAAATCAAATTATGATAGGTCATTATTAGAAGTAGATTTCAGAGTAGGAGACTTAGTTTTAATGAAAAATGAAGTAGGACACAAATTAGATAATAGGTATAAAGGTCCTTATGAAATTAAAAATATAGATTTAAAAAATAATGTAACCATAGTTGATAAGAAAAATAATAAAGAACTTATAGTACATAAGAATAGACTTAAATCTTACCATAATGAATAAAATATTAATTATAATAAATGTTATTGGTATTCAAGTAACAAAATTGTTTCCACAAAATTAAGTATAATACATAATTGTTAAAGAATGTCCATAAAACTTTCAGTTATATGAACATTCTTCCGTAAAAGGGAGGTGTAGCGTGTCTTTTATATTAACATTGCTTGCACACATAATTTCAGTTACATGCAATGAACCCGGCGCATGTAATACGAATAAGCCACTTGAGTGTTGTGCGCTGTGTGTGTGTGTATGAGCCCTGCAAATAATAGGACCAGTCCAAACACGCGTGTAAAGAGTAGTCCACAAGGGACCAGGACTAGTCCACAAGTAACCCAAACGTATGGAAAAAACCTGGTCTATTTAACATTACGATGTCCTAGGAGAGGACCATATAACCCACCTTTGGACCACTAAGGAGTAGTTTTAAAACTACTCCATGGTATATAACCCACCTTTGGACCAGTAAGGAGTAGTTTTAAAACTACTCCATGGTATACTCAAGAGGATTAGTTTTGAAGTCGTTTAAACACGAAAGCATGTCGTTAAAAAACGAAGACATGTCGTCTCACTAGAAACACTTTTTAACAATGGCATGGTCCATGCTTGCATTACATCGGACTAGTCCATGGAGTAGTCCATTTTATCAAACCGCTATACATTCCACTGTAATGAAAATGCTTAATAAGCATTTATTATGTATAAAAGTCGAGCTAATTAGCAATTAAAATCAATTCTTATACCAAGTACAAACAGTGCGTACTAGCCGCACTAAATAAAGAATTCAATTTTATTAAGAAATAAAAAGGCTTTTAATTACAGGGTTACAACTTATAAGCTCTGTTTCTTTACTCTACTCGGGATCCCAATTTGTACGAACAGCGTTCCTGTACTTTCAATTTGTGTAAATGAGATACAGCCCAGACTTTTTCTTCGTGCACGTTGTCAAACAGCTGTAAAACATAAAACATAGCGAAACAATGAAATGCAAAGGAAAAAAATTATGAACCAAATTTTAAAAAAAGTGCTGTGGAGTAAAATAATGTACTTAAATATAAAGTTTAATGTTGAAATATTAGGAAAACATAATGTTAGTTTTTGTAAAAGTGTTTTTTTGTTTAATATTTGGTAAAATTAGTTTATTTCTATACAATTTTTCAAAAGAGGCATACACTTTTATTGTATAGTAAAGGCCAAAATACACTTATCATACAGCACACGTACGCGATGAATTCGCCCACTGGACAAGCATTTGACAAGTGTATTTGGCCCTTAATGCATTTTCGCAGTCTAGCAAATTAAGTTCACTTTCATTCATTCTAGATTGCATCAACATCAACACGCTTTGTTATTTTGAGGTCAGATTGCACTGTCTGTACCCAGCATAAGGACTGTCAAAACAATGACTTTTTATTTTGTGCTTAAAATGTGTTTTTTTCTGTGCCCGCTTGCTCTCATTTTCGCGAACTTTACCCAAAAAAAAAAAAAAGAAACAGAGCTAAAAATGTGTCCATTTACACTAAGCTATGAGTTTTTTAGTACTGACCTAGGTATATTTATAACAGGTAGCCGCGAGATTACAACAATTGTACAATAAAACAATCAACAGGGCTTTTTATTTTTGTTTTGTGATAGGAACTGTCAAACAGCAAAGGGATTGAAAAGAGACAAAAAGACAAAAGAAAAAGACAAAAAACCTTGTTTACTTGTTTACTATACAACATTTGACAGTTTGTATCACGAAACAAGCAAATTAAAAATAACCAGCTGGCTTTCCGAGACTACCTGCTATAAATATACCTTGGTACTGACGCAATTACAATCATGGTAAAATAATAGAGGTGGCAGCACTACGCCAGATGACGACTTTTTGCTCTTGTTGTCTAGTCTTATGTCAAAGTTTTTTTTGTGTTTACAAAAAGTCCACGTTTTGTGCTGTGATTATTATATTGCATTAAAGTTTTTGATTAAAATTAAATAAATAAATAGTTAACATAATCGCGTTCGGCAGCAAAATTTGATTTTAGCTTAAAATTATTTTTGACGTATAGGGAGACTTATTTTTCCATTTTGTTATAATGTTGTATTTGTTGCCTTATTGCTGTCACCTGTATTATTTCACCATGCATACATTAATGTGAGTTTGATGAGCCATTCTGATGAGTTGCCATGCTGCTTTAAAATTTAATTTTTTTTTTCTTTTATACGATCTGTATTTTGCAGTGGGTTTGTCAGATGTAAAATACATATGTATGTATTTGCACATGTCTGTCAAAATTGACAAATACAAGGGTTTTTAATTTTTGCTTTCACACGTTCGTTTTTGGTTGCATTCGACATAACCTAAAATCGTTTATAATAGCAAAATATTTTCATTTTTATAAGAGACCTGCATGAATGCCATAAAAAGACAAAAATGTGAATTCATTCCATTATTGAACTGTGCTTGTTAATTCACTTGTGTTTGTGAAGGTATTAAGCTGGAAGTCCATACCACGCGTTTTCGCCTTCACGCAGCGCATGCTTTAATAACCTTACTTGCGCTCTAAGTTTCAAGTAACATGCAACGCTTTTTATGCAGCAGCAGCACAATTAAAAATAAAATTTAATTTGTCAAAATCAGCTGATTTGTTCGAAAGCTGCTTGTTACGCTTACAAAAGTAGAAAGTAAACCTACTTTTCGCCACAAGGCATCTACGCTTTTGTGCATGTAACTTACTACGTATAACTACACAGTTTCTACTTTTTTGACAGCTGCGTATGCTGCGAAAAAGCGAGTAACGCGTGGTATGGACCTCCAGCTTTAACTAGGGGGATCGAACGGTTAGTATTCGACCGGTTATAACCGGTTATTTTAGTCCAAGTCGAATATTTTTAAAAAGGTCAATTTTTCGAATATCGAATAAACCGGTTATTTTGGTAAAATAAACCGGTTATTTTAGTAATATGTAATTTATATACGTTTTCCTTACTTTTTTTATAAATGATCCCGTAATTAAGTATTTTTCTAATTGTATATTTGGCAAACTTAAATTTTTTATGAAGAATGTCTAAACAAAATGTAACAAGAGTCAAAAAACTATTGTGAGCAAAGTAAATACAAATCCCTTTTTTAAGCGTGTGTTCTTGTAACAAAAACCAAACACATATAAAATACTACAAAACAATTTTCAGCTCAAAAAGTAATAACAATTTGACAGTATTTTAAATATTATAGTATATTAACAAATATAATCTGGGAATTTATTTCTCATGGTGAACTATATTTATTTTATAAATTTTCATATTTATTCGAATGTGTGTTCTAAGTAAAATAACAATTTTAAAAGCTTTTATACTTTCATAGCGCATAGAATATTCCTGGTAAATATTGAAGGAGTAAGACTATTGAAGTATAAAAGCTTTTAAAATTGAAATTTATATTTACAGTGAACTCTCGGTAATGTGAACATTCCAATATACACCCCATTTTTTATATTAGTGCTCCTAATAGTAAACAAAGTTTAATGGCTCTAAATAGTGAACAAACATTTTGGCGATATTTGTTTATTTTCTAATTTGGGGAAACATGCATACATACTTTGAGATTTGTTAATGAAGGTCATTTGTCTTTACACAGAGCGAAAAAAAACGTTAAAAAACTGTCAACCAGTGGTAATAAATTGATAACAAACTGTTGTCAATATTTCGACAACATTTGTTGTTAAATTTTAAACAAAATGTTGTCAAATTGGGCCGTTAGATAAAAAACGTACCATTGTTGTCAAATTGATAACACCCTGTTGTCAAATAGGTATCGCCCTGTTGTCATTATTAACAGCGTATACAAGTTATCCCACAATCAACTTTGGTATTCGAAAGTAAAAAGTGAAAAGTTTCAGTGCTGTGATTAAATTAATAAATAAAAATTTAATAAATAAAATAAAAAAAATTTCTAAAATTTGTTTTTGTTTTCAATTTAATTTTCTATGCGAACGTTAACGTGTGACATCGTGGGCCTGGCTGTAAAAGTGTGAATTTTTTATGTATTTTTTTATAAGTATATTATTTAATGTGAAATAAATTAATAAATTTACATTATTCCATTTTTTTACTTGGGTTCAGAATGGGTTATTAAGTACATACTACAATCAGAACAATGTGTTATCGAAAGGACAACCGAATGTTGTCAATATATTAACGGTGTGTTGTCAAAAATGACAACAGCATGTTGTCGGTATGGTACCATTATGGTGATAATATATAACCAATTTGATGTCATATTGAGAACAAATGGTGACAAACTGAAAACGAGGTGGTTAAAAAACATTGATACCATCCGTTATCAAATTGAACACAAACGTAGTTGGCTCACTTTTGACAACGGATGGTGTCAATTTTGGTATTTTTATACCGGATTTTTCCCTCTGTGTAGTTAAGCATAGAAATCGAAATTCGTACACACATGTGTATTAACAAAAAATATTTATACATGTGGTTTTTTAAGATGAGAAATAAAAACCTTCGGAGAAGTGGATTGATGCTGAAGGAAAAAGCGAGACAGCTTCATTCCAATTTAAATGAAAATGGATACGACTCCGGCGATGGGTGGGTACAAAAATTAAAACAGATTTACGGATTCCGACTTTTAAAGAAAAACTTTCAGCGCAACCTCATTTGGTAGATCCTTTTAAATTAAAGCCAATAGCAAAGATAGATAAATTCGGCTTATCAAATAATCAGCTTTACAATGCAGAAAAGACAAGTTTAGTTTGGAAAATTCTTCCTCAAAAGAGGCAAAGAGCTATTAACATATCTTTGCTGTACAATGTACAGTGTACATATACATATATCTGGTTCCCATAAAACCAAACTTCTTGACAAGAGTTGAAATATTTCATTTAATTTTTTTTGTTTAAGTAAATATTTAATATAAAAGGAAAAATTGTAATAATAAATCGTTAAGCTTGCAATAAATTATTTATTATGCTGCAAATAAAGGGTAGTTATATTTTAAGGACCGATGTTGAACTTAAACCACACCTAAACGTCAATCTTTTTCAGCAATTCATTTGACATTTCTTAATTTTAGACTAACTCAATTTGAACCATGGAAAGATACACAATCGAGCAACGCGTTTTTTATTCAGGCTTGTTCTCAAAAACGGGCGTTCAAATTAAAATGCTCTTCGTGATTTTTCGGTCGATTTAATCGTCCAAAAAATTAAGCAAACTGGGTCTGTTGGAGATGTGAAAACACAAGTACATGCTGGTACAGCTCGTACTGCATAAAATATTGCTGCTGTTTGCGATAGTGTGGCTGAGGGGCCGTCCACCTCAACTCGTCGTCGTGCCCAACGATTGCACCTCTCACGCTCGTCGTTGATGAACATTATGCATAAAGACTTTCATTTACACGCTTACAAGGTACAATTGACTCAATAACGTCAAACGTCGTCAATGGTCAGAATGGTGGCAAACAATTTTCAAAGAAAATCATCCTCAGTGATGCGTCACATTTTCACCTCAGTGGATTCGTCAACAAGCAGAATTTCCGCATTTGGGCGAATGATAATCCAAGAGTGATTGTCGAAAAACCAATGCACCCACAAAAAGTGCTGTATTTTTTTCCGAAATATGGCCGGTCAGGCAGTTACTGTGAACTTTTTAGATCCCGATATGAATGTGGACAATATGTATGTGGTTTCAACAGGACGGTACCACTTGCCACACAGCTAAAGAAACAATGGCTCTTTTGCGCGACAAATTGAGAGGCCTACTCTCTAGACTTTTTTAAGCAAAAAACACAGTATGGCGCTTCAAATTTTTACCATCGAAATTGTGAACAAATTCGATAATGTGAACTACCTTGGTTTTTGTTAGTTCACATATATATTTTTAATCCAAATTTTGATAATTTAATTAGGCTAAAATTCATCAAATTTAATTTGCATTAAATTTTTTTTATAAAGAAAGGAATTTAACAACATGAAATTAATTAAAATTAATTGATAATTTTTCATTATTAACCGAACCCGGTTTCACGCACAGCTCACTACAAGTTTGTCTTTATTAATCGTTTTCTTTATGACATCTTGAAAGAAAATTGCTTACAAATTGAGTGCAGTCTTCGTCACAGCTTTCAATTTATGTACATTTTGACAAGCAGTATATTTAAAAGACTATCAAGAAAAACTTGATCGTGTGGCCGCAGGGTTACACCAATGACTCAAGCCAGCGATAAATCACTCACAGTATGTGGCGGTTATTATTTTTTTGTTATTTTTATTTTTTATTATTTAAATTAAGACAAAAATAAATATGGGGGATTTCATGTCAGTGACCCAATTTTGAAATCGATGTCCTTCGATTTGGATGAAATTTGCACCAAGATTAGTCCTATTGGATAGTAGTTTAGACACCAATTCGGTCTAAAAGTTCTGAGTTCGTGGGGGTCAAAGTTTGACATACAGGTGTTCTTTCTCATCCATGTAACTTATTACCTATTAGTGTTAGCAAAATTTGTCCCAAGTAGCTTCGATAGCTATTTGATCCATATTTTGAAATTTTTTTTTTTTGTTTTTTAAAATTTTTTTTTATTTTTTTTTTAGCGGGAAGGTTTTTTTTTTTTTTTTTGTTCAAAAGAAATCTTATGTCTTTACCTTTAAGGTTCTTTTGGTCGCTTTTTGGGATGCAAGTGGCTTATGTAAAAAAAAATAATTTCTAACTCTAGACAAGAATTTTTCAATTTTTAGCATATGCTGTGTTTTTTCTCATCCATGTAACTTATTACCTTTTGGTGTTAGCAAAATTTGTCCCAAGCAGCTTCGATAGCTATTTGATCAATATTTTGAAAACAAATTTTTTTGGTTTTATTAAAAAAATTTAAAAAAAATTTTTTTTTAAATATAAATTTTTTTTTATTTTCAAAAGATTTTGTTATTCGTGCTTAATTCTTGACAAAAACACTTTTTTATTGTTGATGGGAAAAGCTATTCCTATGCGCATTTCACTGGTTGCTTAGGCCAGATCATCAGGAAACTTCATCCATAAAGATTTTAGAAAAACTAAAGATATTAAACCAAATAAAACTGTTAAACGTATAAGAATTATACCAACAGTTCTACTTGTAATAATATCAAAGCTTTTACAAAACACATCAACAATAAACAAAAGTGGGTTTATCTCATCTTACATTCCCCACTACAATTAGTTAAAATTCTCTCAACATTAATTGTAGTTGTAAGTAGGTTAAGAAAAACAAAATAAAAACAACAACAACTTACAAAAGATGTTGTCAATTAAGTGTTTTTTAGGCCGTGCACTTGCCTGTTTATTATCAAAAAGTAATTTAAATTTTTTTTTTTTTTGCTCAAAAGAAAGCTTATATCTTTTCCTTTAAGGTACTTTTGGTCGCTTTTTGGGATGCGAGTGGCTTATGTATAAAAAAAAAATAATTTCTAACTCTAGAGATGATATGAGTCGCTTGATGCCAGGGATGAAAAACTGGATGTCCGTACGAATCGATGGCAAGAAAGTTCAAATGCAAAAGAGAATGGTTCTCTGCAACCTGAATGAGTTATTCGCAACATTTCAAACAGAACACGATGATGTCAAAATTGGCTTCACAAAATTTACCCAACTGAGGCGAAAACACTGCGTTTTGGCAGGAAGCAGCGGAACTCACACAGTATGCGTTTGCATTTACCATGAAAATGTTAAACTGATGTTAAAGGAAATTAACTTAAGGTATTTAACAGATGATTCACAAGAACAATTGCACGATTACCGCGATTGCCTTTAATTTACTATGTGTTCTAATGCAAAAACTTCTTGCCACTTTGGCGAATGTTCAAATTGCCCGGAAACAACATTCATCAAAGAGAATTGTATTAACTCTTTTGAGCGAGAATGTATTGAGGAGATAAAATTTGAATCTTGGCTTCAGACTGAAAGGTGCACATTGAAAACAATCATTTCAAATGTAGATGATTTTGTTGAAGAAATGTGTAGAGGATTGCTAAATTTGAGAACCCATGACTTTTTAGTCAAAGAGCAGTGGTCATTCTTCAAGGATTTGAAGATACATTTGAAGTCTGGTGAATTCGTTATTTCGTTTGATTTCGCAGAGAACTATAAATATGTTCTTCAGGATGCCATACAGTCATTCCACTTCAATAACGGCCAAGCAACTATATTCACAGTAGTTATTTACTACATGAAAGATGAAAAACTGGAACACAAAAGTATGGCAATCATATCCGACGATTTAAAACATGATACCGTTTCAGTTTATGAATACCAGAAGATAATACTTAATTATCTTAAATGTAATTTTACAGTGGAAAAGGTATACTACATTTCGGACGGAGCTCGTCAACATTTTAAAAACAAAAGTAGCTTCGCAAATCTTTTCGCTCATAAAAAAGATTTTGGAATGCCAGCTGAGTGGCATTTTCATCCTACTGCTCATGGTAAAGGAGCATGTGATGGTGTTGGAGCAAACCTCAAAAGAAATGCAGCGAAGTATAGTCTCCAGTGCTCTCATCAAGATCGCATCTTAGATGCGACTACTTTATTCCATTGGGCAAAGAATTATTGTAAAGAAACTGAAATAGTTTTTAGTAGCAAAGAGGATCATGCGGAAACATTGAAAGCACTGAAGAGCAGATTCGATGCTGCTGGAACAGTGGATGACACCGCTCAATACCATGCTTTTTTACCGCTTGACGATGGAAGACTCAAGTTGAAAAAGTTTTCTGCCTCTACTCATTATAACGCCAACAAAGGATTGGCAAAAAAGCAGAAAATAAGGGCGATACATAGGGAGGGTGAAAGACTGTGTATTTAAAAAATTTTTAAGTTTGCAAATTTTTTAAATACACAGTCTTTCACCCACTTCATCAGCTACAACAAATTAAATGTAAAAAAAATTAGGATATAAAATGTGATTAAGATAAAATTTTATTAAATTATTTATCTTTTTATTATTATTATTAGAAATTATTATTACTATAATTTTATATTAATTTAATTATTATTACAAATTAATAAAAAGAATTTAATTTGTCAACATTTCTACAGAAAAAAGTGATTTTATTCCTGGGATTAACATATTGTCGGCATTACAGTATCGAAGGTATAAAATATAAGTTGGGTTTGTAACATACCGTCGGAAAGATTAATTTGTCTAGTTTCTTTGCATACGTTTTATTTTTAAGGCTTTAGAAACACTTAAACACAAATAGGAAAAAATTCAAAATAGTCCGTATTGAAAAACCCTCGTCTAGAGTTATACCGTGTTCAGATATACCTCTTTTATTGAGTCAATATTCGGTTAATTGACATAATTATCTTTCTGTTCACATATTCACAATTTAGCTAACTCAATTTATATTACTACTACATACAACATTCAACGTAAACAAAAATGTATAAGAAAATGTAAACAACTTTTGTTATCTTTAAGGAATAAACATCTGGTTTTTGCGCAAACCAAATGCATGGGCCTTTTTTTTTGTTGTAATTTCAATTGCCAAATGTCAAAACACTGTTTAGTTAGTTGCGTTTTGCTAAATAAACACACTTGTTACAGTGTCGCATTTTAATTTTACTCAATGGGCCATGTCACAGACTACAATTCCGATCGGAATGATTCCGTTGGGAATTGAAGAAAACATATTTGTTTGTTGATGGAAAGTGTATTTTGATAGTTTTCTGGCCTTTCTGATACAGATAACTCCCATACCGTTCATGAAAACAAAAATGGTTTCATTCCGAAACATTTTTTCGTCATTTTCTGAAGCACCAAAATACGGAATGAATTCCGTTTCCGGACGGAATTGTACTCTGTGACATGGCTGAATATTTATAACAATTTCGTATTAATTGAGCAATAACTAAATTGCAATTTTGTATGGATAATTGAGCTCAATAATGGCATTTATTGCGTAAAACTCAATTAAGGTGCATATCTGAACACGGTATTAGAAATTATTTTTTTTATACATAAGCCACTCGCATCCCAAAAAGCGACCAAAAGTAAAAAAAAACATTCCGGATAAAAAAAATATAAAAAAAAAAATTTTAAATTAAAAAAAAAAAATTGTTTCAAAATATTGATCAAATAGCTATCGAAGCTACTTGGGACAATTTTGCTAACACCAATAGGTAATAAGTTACATGGATAAGAAAGAACACCTGTATGGCCAAAATGTATATAAATTTATATTAAAGTGCATAACACTAAAAACTTAAGGCCTCGTAACTCTTACGTAAACGTATACGTTGCGGATCAGCTGTTCCGTTTTCCTTACCATGCTTATGTGTAAATAGGTACTCACACGTAAACGTAACGTTGCGTTGCGGATGAACCTGATAAAATTTAAATTTCTCTCCGTTTTTACGTATCGGCTGTTAAGAATTTTATTTTGTTTTCAAGCAGTGTTGTCAACAAAACATATTACTTTAAAATTTTATTAATGAGATTCTCATCAAAACATTTATTTAAATTTATTGTCATGAAATACTATGGGTTTTTTGTTCGAAATGAAATTAGCGTCAGCTTCGGGTGTCACAGAAACCAATGTTATGGCGATTTTATTGAAAATAAACCAAGCATCTTAAAGCACCTTACAGCTCTTGTTTTTTATTGGAAAAAATATTGTTGTTAAAAGCATAATGCTTTATTTTATTTTATTCAACAGTTAGATTATTTCAATAGATGGAAGTAAATTTAATTGATAAATAGTTAAAATAGTATTTTTTGCATGTTTCAGGCAGTCTCCGGCAGCGGGCTGCTTCAAATTTGCTAAAGCATTTTTCTCAATTTTCATATGGTAATTTTTTTTATTTATAATTTTAAACAAAAATTTTTTTGTATTTTTAATAAATTCGCTTTATATATTTACAAAACAATAAAATTACACAAATATAAACAACAAATGCAAGTTATACAACGATGCCATTTATTTCATATTTACATTTGTATGTTTACTGTTTTTCCACTTCTTATAATCTTTTATTAAGTTTTCACTTATTAAAAAAAACAGGTTTTAACAATAATTGAATGCAATTTCATAATTTACAAAATTATTAAACAAAAATTGCATTTAAGGCTGTAAAGTTTAAAGTGTAAACACGTGAGTTAAAACATAAAACAGCTGATTCGATTATCGGTTTTATTAAAAATAAATATTTGCATACATAAGGTCTGTCTGCGTACACATATTTTGCGAAAAATGTTGCAAAATCTTGCAAAATGTTGTCTGCGTACTCCAAATCTCTTACAGAGAGAGAGCCAAAAAGAGAATTTTTGACAGTTGGAAGTTAGAGAACTTGCAAAATGTTACTGGAGAAATTTCCGCTTGCAAGATTTTGCAAATAGTTTGAACAGCTGTTTGAATGAAATAGTTTTTGTGAAATGAAAATAAAAATTTAAATTTAACAATGGCATAGGTAAGTAGTCAGAATTGTGTTGATTTTTAACGTTTATAATAAATTATAATAAACAAAACATTTTACTTCATGCTAGAAACGTCCAAATATACAGTGCGACCGTGGCGCAAGTGGAGTGGAGATGGCATAACCGATAGAACCAGCAGAACTTTGTGGGACCAACTTTGCAATTGAAGAGGCGAGTATATGGAATTGTGTTCCTGGCGAGCACTTCACATCCAAATTATTTTTCTCCGTTGTCAAGCTGTTGGAGGGCACTGTAATGGGCATTTCATTCTTTTTTTCCATTGTAAGCCGCAACTATGTTGGGCAATGTAAGCAAAAGAAGTTTTATAAAAAACCCGACAAATAAAACTAAAAACTAAGAAGAAATTGAATTTACCGAATTAATAACAGTGTAATAAACAAGTTTTTTAATTTACAACACTTTTTAAGCTTCACTTTAATTAATAATTTTTTAATTTACCTCGAGAATTCAATTTTGCTTACACATATGCTAAAATTATTTTGCTTTGTTATTTCAATTGTTTACACACCGATCAGCTGTTTTCTTGCAAAATTTCACTGGATACTGTCTGCGTACTTTTTGAGATTTTTTCAGCCGATAGAGTAATATTGGTCTCCCAAAAAAATTTACTGAGTATTTGCTACTAGAAAAGTACCCAGACAGACCTATTTTAGAGAACGCAAATTAGAAAAAATCAGCACATAGATCCGAATATCTGAATATATTATTTAGTTTTATTTGACCTTTATTTTTTATAATTATTTTGAATTGTTTAAGCTTGAGGTCTTTTTTAAAAAATGATTATATTATATATTTTTCTCAATATTTCGCTAACGTTTGGTTAGCATCTGTTGGAAATTAAATTAAATTTACAATAAAAAATTATAAAAAAAAAATATTGGTTATATCAAGTTTTATTTAAAGAGATATTAATAATGACTTAAAATGTTTTAAGTTCCATAACTCCTACAACCTAAAGATAAAAAGTTTTTATTTTCAGAGCAATTTAGTGCTGTATATGTAATATATTAGGGCTTCCAAACGGGATTAGGCGAATCCCGAATCTAGGGATTTCTAATCCCGGGATTTTCGGGATCCTGATTTTTTTTATTCTTTATTATGTTAACATTTTTTTTATAAAGATACGTGTATTTGTTGACAAAAAAAAGTTTAAAATACATTCGGATAGATTTGAAATACATATGGACAATTTTAAATTGTATTTGAAAATTTTTAATATATTTGGACAATTTTAAAATATATTTGACAAATTTCATATATTCGGATAATTACAAAATACATTTAGGCTGGGTTTTAGAGATGTCAGTTAAACTAGGTTTAGTTAATCTGAAAACATATTTGTGCCGCCATAACCAAGTTTGTATACATAATTTTGACGGAACAGCTTAGTTTTGTATTTTGGTTTACAACTCTGTGTTAGTGCGGTTAACAAAAACATTATTTCATAGATATTCCGCACAAGTTTTTTTCATATGCGTTATGACAGCATTTCACGTGAAATGTTGAACATAGTACCAGGCTTTATGCAATAAGTCGCACAATGGTTTTGTTCATTCAATAAAAAGGTGAACTAACCTATAGGAATAACAGCATTTTACAATGTTGCCAACACATTTATTGTTGTGCAATAAAAATCAAGATGTCAAGATGCTGCCAATACATTTTGCCACTTTCACAAACACATTGTCGATATAATTGTACAATACGTAAAATTGAACATTTTTATTGCGAGTGTATGAGCCGTTTTACATTGTCTTTATGAATTTTGATGAATTAATAATTTAAGTTTGTTTTTATTATATTTTTACAAATAAATAATATACGTTCATGAAATGTGTATTTTAATTCGAAATTAAGTTGTTTTTTATATAGTTTAAAATTTTTTTTATATATGGTATAAAAAAATTTAAAAAGCCCGAAATATTACCGAAATTTTTTTAAAAATCCCGTGGATCTCGGGATTCAAAATATCGCGAAAATCCCGGGATCCCGAAATCGAAATCCCGAAATATTTTCTTCAATCCCGGGATTCAGAAAAACCAATCCCGATTGGAAGCTCTATAATATATATATGTATAAAGTATTTTTTTGTACAAGAGCGCCGATATCGTTATGTATTGGCGTTTTTAAACAAGAATGTTAGCAACATGTTTTGGAAAAAGACTGCGAGCAAAATCAAAACAAACATCCATACATATGTACGAGTACACATACACTTCAACACCATGTGACACGTTTACGTATTTTTAGTAACTACATACCAACATTTAGGAATGGGCAAAAAATATCGATATATCAAAATACCGATATTTTTAAAAAGAATAATCGATATATATCGCCGATATTTAAAATACCGATATGTATCGATATTGAAATACGACTACTGAATTCGATATTTTTAAAGTCAGTCTTCATTAAAAACTCAAAATTTTAGACGTTTTTCAAACAATATGCTTTTTTAAGAATTGGCATCACTGCATGCATCAAATGTTTTTTATAACTAGTATGAAGATCTCACTCGTAAAACTGCTCTGAGTGGAGAAGCAGCTCGCGCTTTTTGTCATTATTTCTTAAGGACAAACAGGTAGTTTTTGTTTGTCTGCTTTTGTTGCGTTTTGCGTTGTCACCCCGCATTGGTTAGTGTGTCGGCGTCGTATAACTGTACCGAGTTACCGAGTCTGCATTAACAATATGCAATCGTTTTTAACCTAAATGTTTTAATGTGTGTTGTCTGGTGGAGAACCAAAGAAAAAAAACTCAATGTGACTGCTGGAGAACCATAGATATCTCAGACGTTTTACAGGTGGAGTACCAAGGAAATAACTCAGACGTTTACTGGTGGAGACCAAAATACTCTGGAGCGGATTCTGGAAGCTCTCGCCTTCCTATACGAAGGTTTAGGTCGAACGAGGTTTTGCGGTTAAAGCTTCAAAAATTGTGTGATACCCTGGCATTATAACGCCAAAAACTTTTAGTTTTAAGCAAAACCAAAAAAAAAAAACTCCCTGTCTACAACTGGCATGATTTGCTGTTATAACATAATGTTATAAAAGCGTTGTTAAAACATTTGCATTAACAACCGTTTTATAACATGAGAAAACCTCTAACAATAGGTGTGTTCCACAAGATCTCGGGCAAGTTCGGACTTATGAGAGTAAAGTGAAAGTTACTCTCTAAATATGCCGAATTACCCAAAACTGCTGGAACGCAAAAAACCATTTTCGCACTTCTTCAAATACTAATGCTGCTTACTTTTCAAATTAAGATCTATTTAAGTGATTTTAGACGCTTAAAAGTATTAACATTATAAAACCAAAACATTGCATCATTGTAATTTTTTATATTTTGTTTTTTTATATTAAATGTATGCAAAAACGTTTTTACCACTGCAAAAACCTTAAATTTGGTTTTTTAATATGTTTTTTAATTAAAACTAAACGTTTTCTTTTGCTTGTAAATTTCCTGAATTATTTATCAGTTCATATGTAAACACAAACAGCTGATTGTTTTTTCTTGTCCGAACTTACCCAAAGATAAAGTTCGTGCAAATTTGAACAGGAAATGAAAAATATTACTCTCTCAATTACACTCTTAATTGCACAAAAATTGTTATGTGGAACGCTTTTGGGTAACTTTGTGCAAGTTCGGACTGTTTCGTTATGCATGTGGAACAGAGCTATTATGAGTATATACTTAACACTAACGTCATATTAGTGTTAATGTTAAGCTTTTCATGTTAGTTGCAGACTGCATGTAAAAATTAGCATTTATAAGAAGAATTAAGAAAAAAAGTGGGGTTTTCACATTGGAGATTTCTAATTAAAACAGTAAAGTTAAACGAACATAAAAATATTTATTTTATGCGGTTTTGGAACAATATATGTGCCTATATACATATATTTGGAATAATAATAAGATTTGTGCATATATGAATATATATTACATTTTTTAATTTGGTAATAGTTTCAGCAAAATACGTTCGATATATCGATATTTTTGAAATAATATATATCGATACTCTTAAAAAATATCGATTCGATATATATTATCAATTTGCCCATCCCTACCAACATTTCAAGTCGACAGTAACGTTTACGTATCCGCAACATTTACGTAAGAGTAACGAGGCCTTTAATCTCTGTACTGAAATTCTATAACTTTTTAACGCCAAAGTAGTTAAGTAGTCAAAATTCGTCGTTAAGAACTTTTCTGTAATGAAATTTTAACAATTTTTATCGGCAAACAATGTCGGTAGATAACGACACAAAAAACGTTTGTTTAGGTGCGAAGCCATTCTGGCAGCCTTACGTGGTGAACAGACGGCTGTGGGAGGTGGTCGCAGCTCAACAGCTGGTTTATGCAACCACCTTTTATACATTCGCCTTGTTGCCTTGTTTGCTTTTTTCTTTTATTTTTGCCGTCAGTTCTTTGGTGACCGTGAACAAGTGCGTAGTTGAACAAAAAACCCAGTGTACTTGCAAGTTAAATGAAAAAACCTAAATTTTTCTGTGATTTAATATAATAAAAAAAAAGAAAAGAGAAACCCAACAATAAAAAACTGTAACAATCTATATTTTGCCATTATCGTTTCAAATTTATTAAATAAAGCAAACTGCTAAACGCAGAAGAAAACCCATTGTCAAACCCGATCGTAATTGAATAAAAAAACAGATTAACAAATAATAAATTTGTTTAGTATACAAAAAAGTTTATAAAGGTGTATCTTTCTTACTATTAACAAAAGGAAAGACTTGTGCTATTTCTCTGTATTCAATATATAATCTTGTGCGCAGTGTTAATCAAGAAGAACCCGCTGAGATATTGCCCATCGGTATAATTGCCAACCACGCCAACGTACCAGGACGGTCCACCAACCATCACCTAGCCCACAAGGATTAGAAATTTGAAAAAAAAATCAAATTTAACATTTTACCCCCTCACTAACCCCCGCATGTGTGTACATTTTTGCTATTTAAAATAATCAGCTTACCAATTGGTGCATACTTATGTACATGTTGACATCAGCAACAGTTGATCTCGTTGTTGAGCAAATACGCATTACATGCAATAAGTAACAACAAAAAAAAGTCTTGTTCAAGGTTTTTCGGTTTTTTTTTGGATTGACATTGAACTTGAAGAAAAGAAGAACGAAAAATCAACCTGTATGTATGTATGGCTATATAACCAACAACAACAACACAGCAAATTGCAGCGAGTCGCTAGAGAAGTTAATGATTCTGTATGTTTGTATAAAAGTTTATGTAGAAAAATTTGGTCACATAAAAAACTGATGCTGAAGTACATAAGCTACATGTACATTTATCATATACGAGGGTCAACTTTAAATTTGCCTATACCACGAATCATTGAAAATTTAATTAAAAATACTGATAATTAAATAACAATTATTTATTATAATTAACCTCCCTTTAATTTTTTTGTACACACATGCAAATTTAACTAACTCCAATTACAATGATTATTTGATAAAACTTATTTATTTTTTTAAAACCCCTATTCAATGCCCACCTATACGAGGTGCCATTGAAAATTTTGCAAATTAATAAAACCCCTTTTTCATTGGCCGCTTATATGAGGCTCCATTGAAAATTTTATAAAATTATTAAAACCCCAATTCAGTGTTTCGCTTATACGAAGCGGCATTAGAAAATTTGTAAAATTATTAAAACCCCAATTCAGTGGCTCGCTTATACGAAGCACCATTGAAAATCTTTTCAAGATTAATATTAAAATTTTTCGAAATTATTAAACCATATACTCATTGGTCACCTATACGAGGTGCCATTGAACATTTCGAAAATTAAAACCCATATTCAGTGGCAAGCTTATACGAAGCACCATTGAAAATTTCTTGAAATTATTAAACCATATATTTATTGGTCACCTATACGAGGTGCGAGGTACGAGGCGACTTTTACGAAGTGTCACTCATCAGAAGAAAACCAGTCTCGTTTTTGGTAATTATATAGCCATTTCTACTATTGGACTTGCTATACATCATCATACTATATTATTGCTGTCTTTCGAGGTACCCTTGATAAGTTTCTTAACTTTTACTATAATTTCGCCACATTTGTATTCGAACCCCCTCTTCATACTATTACCCCACTTATTCGTCCGTCGTGAAAGTTACTGCCACAATGTCTTTGGTGAAAAAGGTTATCCGATCTCCCGATGGCGTTGTGGATTTTCAAAAGTATTTTAGTGAGCTGCCAGAAGCTTCTCATACGCTGCACTCCCTGGAGGTACGAAAAACGAAATTCATCGTCTCTGGGACAATTACGATTCCGCTCATGAAGCCGCAATAGAAAACTACGAGGAAATAAAAGCAGAGATCGATATAGCGGTTTTAACCAAACGTTATTACGCGACCTTTGATGTTCATGCGGCGATCACAGCAAAAATTTCCGAGCTCTGTGAGTCTGTGAGGGCCAAAGCTGGGAAAAGCTCTGCGACTAGGCCAAAGGAGACCGAAATACGCGATACCGAAGTTTTTTGTGGCGGCTACAAATCCTGTCCAACTTTTTCTGATATGTTAACGGCCTTGTATCGCCAAAACAACCGCTTATCGCCGGTTGAGAAAATGTGTCATCTAGTGAAAAAGACAGAAGGAGAAGCACGAGAACTCCTCAAAACGTGTCCGATGACTAATTATGGTTTCGAATTGGCGTGGCAACCGACCATTAATGATTGCATTAGTAATCTGCGCCTTTTAAAAGTCGATACTGACAGCTGGAACATAATTTTTGTCTACATTTGTTCAACTTGTCTCCCGGAAGTTACCCTTAACCAATCGGAACAAACCCTGCCCAATTCATCCAACATGCCCACCTGGGAAGCTTTAGATCGTTTTTTGTCCTCTAGATTTCAGACTTTGGAATCCGTTGCGGATATACGATCAATATTTTTGAATCCTCATAGCCAAAATAAATCAATCCAATAGCCATAATAAACCCAATTACGCTCAGAGTAAGAAAGTGCAAAGTTTCAACACTAATGTATCAACGACAAAGGACGGCACGTGCCTCCTTTGCAACCAAAGTCACCTCTTAAGGTTATGCGCTAAGTTTTTGCTATGTCCGTTGACGCACGATATAACACGGTTAAACAACAAAAAAGATGCACAAATTGTTTAGGTACCTCACACGGGTATAAATTATGTTATGTGTGCAATGTGTGTAAAGCTAAACATCACTCACTACTGCATCGAGTCACTCATCAGGAAAAAACCACCTACTTCACCTCAAGCGAGTTCTAACCCATGTACTGCTGAGAATCAAAATGCAAATACCCCCCTGAAAGGTTGAATACGAACCCCTCTACCTCAGCAGAAGCACAAAATCGTGAGTTTAGGTCTTTTTCTACACAATTACAAGATAATTCATCCTCAGTTGTCCTTGGTACTGCCCTGATAGATGTCTACAAGGACGACCTTAAGTGTACCGTCCGAGCCCTCATAAATTCGGCCTCAGAGGCATCCTTCATTTCTAAGAAACTACAAACTCAACTAGGACTTGATACTCGGCCATCACGGGCAAAAACTCATGGGCTAAACGATTCGATAAACGCTACTTCGACGCACACATGTCACATTAAAATTTGTTCACCGATTGACAGGTCATTCGCTATACATTCGGACGTACTTGTGGTAAAGAAACTCACCGGTCAACTCTCCTACTACCCCCCGACTGCGTTAAATAAGGGCAACCTTTCAATGCTGCAACTGGCGGATCCATATCGCCATCAATGCGCGGAGATTGACATGCTTTTAGGTGGAGACGTATACCCAAAAATAATTCAAAATGGTCTCCAATGGGACAACCAACAGTCCCTGGTAGCACAGAGAACGGTCTTCGGATGGATCTTCACCGGTAAGGTGACTGGAAGTCGGTGTGGAGACGCCGCATTGTCCTATTTTAATGCCGTGGACCTGAATAACCAACTTCAGCGATTTTGGGAGCTCGAATATGTCCCTAGAAGAGCAAAGTCATCCCCGGAGGACCTATACTGTGAGGAACTGTACGAGTCAACTACATTCCGCTCTAATGACGGTCGATATACTGTATCACTCCCCTTTAAACGAGAGTTTCCTGAAAATCTCAAAGTGGGACATTCGCGAAATATCGCCATAGCTCAATTTCTGCGAAATTAAACAAAATAAATTAAGAATCCCCTTATCAAAACCGAATATAATCGAGTAATAACCGAATACTCTACCCCCAGTCAAATTACAAAAGTGACACCCATAGCTGGTGAAAGCGGCACGTACTATCTGCCCCACCATGCAGTATTTAAACCAGATAGCCCCACCACAAAATTGCGCGTGGTATTTAACGCTTCTAGCCCATCGTCGAATGGCGTCAGTCTTAATGATCTGCTTTACGCAGGCCCCATCCTACAGGCAGACTTAATGATTTTAGTATTGCGTTGGAGGTTCTTCCGATACATTTTCAACGTGGACATCGAGAAAATGTACCGCCAAATTTCCGTTAATAAAACTCACACCCCCTTTCAGCGAATCGTCTTTCGAAGCTCGCCTAACGAGGCACTTCAAGACTACGAGTTAAATACAGTCACCTTCGGTGTAAACTGTGCCCCTTATTTGGCAATCAGAACTTTGCTGCAACTGGCCAAAGAAAATGAAACCCCCTACCCCAATGTATCAAAGATTTTACGAAATCACATGTAAGTCGATGATGTACTTTCGGGGGCCCATACGCTTTCATCGGCAATTAAAATTCGTGATGACCTTAGAACAGTCCTTGAAACTGCTGGGTTCACACAATTTGTAAATGGACGGCGAACAATGAAGTCCTGCTAAAAAGTCTACCGGTCACACATTTGTAAGATGGGGAATTTCTAAAGCTTTCCGACTCTAGTACTTCGAAAACATTAGGGCTCAGGTGGAACGCTGGAAGTGACTACTTCTACTTAAAACTTAAGTCTAATCCCTACCGCAACTTAACCACAAAACGATGCGTTCTGTCAGAAATCGCAAAGTTATTCGACCCAGCGGGTTGGTTATCACCAAAAATAATCGTAGCCAAAATCATCATGCAGCAGACGTGAAAGGATGGAACTGACTGGGATGAAGATCTAAATCCTAGTACCCTACAGCAGTGGCATGACTTTCTCGATGACTATGTTCAAATAGAACGAATAAAAATCCCCCGTTTTATCGTTTTTGACCCCTCATATAATGTTGAGCTACACGGTTTCTGCGATGCGTCGGAAAAAGCATACGCGGCAGCCATTTACATACGTTCTGAAAATCAGGGCTTTGTATCTACCCACCTTTTGGCAGCAAAAACTAAAGTTGCTCCAGTTAAATTCGTTTCACTTCCCCGTAAGGAGTTGTGTGGGGCAGAGCTGCTGGCAACTATGATGGAATCGATTCAAGGTCAACTTGAACTCATCGATTATAAACTTTTTCTATGGACCGACTCGACCATCGTGCTAGCATGGCTGCAAAAACCTGCTGATAAATGGAAGACGTTCGTACAAAATAGAGTCTCGTCTATTATTGAAAAGGTTGGGAAAGATGCGTGGTCGCACGTCGATTCGAAAAACAATCCGGCAGACATAGCATCGCGTGGTACTACCCTTACGGAACTGTCTACAAATACCTTGTGGGGGCACGGTCCTGTGGGCTAAGACTTCCACATGCCGACTGGCCATCGAGTCCTTGCGAATTTGATACCACAGAAGAAGAACGAACAGTTAGGACGTTCACCGCACTAGTCGACAACCACGATATTCTCGACAGATTATCTAATCTTCCGCGAGCACTGAGGGTTATCTGCTACATCTTTCGTTTTTACAATCGCATAAGATCAAAATTAAAATCTGATCCTGTAACGCCAGAGCTCTCAGCCAAAGAAATTATTTTTGTAAAAAATCGTCTGATAATCGCCTGTCAGAAGCTTCACTTTGCCGAGGAGTACGCACTCTTAGCTGAAAACCAACCTTTGCCACGAAAAAGCGCTCTTTTACTCCTTTATAGACTCTAAAGCAGTCATCAGAGTCAACGGGCGGTTAGCTTTCTCCCCTACATTAAGCTACGACGAACGTTACCCCATTATACTCCCCTACCATGCACGTTTTACGCGATTATTTTTAACTTATCTACATAAGTTTTCACTGCGACTTCACTATTATGTCCCTAAGCTTAAGACGCTGATAAAATTCATACTATCAAAATGTATCAAATGAGTAAGAGAAAAACATCAGCTTAGTCAACAAATCATGGCTGCATTACCCCCCGAGCGCACAAGTTTGACCCGCCCGTTTTATCATACAGGAGTTGACTTCGCTGGACCCTTCGCCATAAAGTCTTATGTGGGTCGCAGGTGCAAGGTCACGAAAGGTAACGTGCTGGTTTTCGTATGTTTTGCCACCAAAGCAATATATCTGGAGGCCATCGGAGATATTTCAACACCGCTTTCGCCCGGTTTTTCTCAAGACGAGGTACACCCCATACTATGTATTCGGATAACGGCACCGCCTTTGTGGGCGCAACTAATACACTTCTGAAGGATACACAACATTTTCTTGCTCTTGTACACAAGGGCCTATTATCGCAAGATAGTTTTAACCCGGTAAAATGGAATTTCATTCCCCTGGTTCTCCCCACATGGGCGGACTCTGGGAGGCTGGAGTGAAAAGTTGCAAGTCTCATCTCAAGAAACTGTGCCATACCCAAAGCTTCACATATGAAGAGTTCAGCACCATGCTTGCACGCATCGAGGCGTGTTTGAACTCCAGGCCTCTAAGTCCGATGAACGAAGACCCACACAACCTATGCGCCTTAACCCCGGGTCATTTTTTAGTCGGAATCCCCCTGTTATCTCCCCCTGAACCTGATTTAGCGAGCCATTCCATCAGTTATGTAAAAAGGTGGCAAAAACGGAAAATTCTGCATCATCAGCTTGCCCGTCGCTGGAAGGAGGAGTACTTAGTCGAGCTCCACAAAAGAAATAAGTGGAAATACCCCCAGCGAGATTTTTCCAACGGCGATCTCGTCGTTGTGAAAAACGACAATTTACCCCCTAATCAATGGCGTCTAGGACGCATTGAAAAGATTATTCATGGCTCTGATGATAGAGTAAGAGTTGCTGAAATACGCACTGCCAACGGAATTGTGACCCGACCTATTGTCAAACTCGTTTTACTACCGCTTTCTCCGTCCGCCTGACAATTAATTTATATCCCTATATCTTTCTTATTCCAGAAATTATGCGTCCACGTCGCCGCGAAACCGCTTCACCCCTTGAAGAGCGCAAGGTGGGCGGCTGCTTACAAACAAAAACCCCCGACTGCAAAATCTGCCGTAAGGACCACCCCCTACGCAAGTGCGTCAAATTTCTTAACATGACTGTGTCAGACCGGAAGGATGTGGTCGCTCGTCACAAATATTGCCTAAACTGTCTGGGGCATTCTCACCTTACTCCAACATGCCGCAGCATGGAACGATGCAAGAACTGCAATGGCAACCACCACACTCTGCTTCACCCCCCGGCCATTACCAGAACCCCCAATGATGCCAGTCTAGCTGATCCTCGCACTGTAACCCCCACCGTACTTTTTCAAATACGGCTCACGGAAGGCTGGAGACTCGTCCGCGGTCTGATCAACCCCGCCGCTCCAACGAGCTCCATCGCCACGTTTTTGGTGGATAGGTGTCACCTGCCTTTTGAAAGGTTCGAGTCCGAAAAATGGTGCCAAATTTCGATACGAGCGCGGTTTGACCAGGCAGGCTCCATCACGATCAGGGCTCGTGTCTCGTCGAGGCTGCCAGAAAAGATACCAGCAAAGAAACTCGACCGGAGTGTCTCTGACACTTACCGTAACTTAAGGCTGGCTGACCCTGAATTTTTTGAGGGAAACAACGTCATCCTGGGAGCAGACGTATATCCTCGTTTGACAAGCAGCGGCTTGCAGTCGCCATCCTCTGGATCAACCCCACTAGCCCAAGACACCGCACTGGGATGGGTTATAATCGGCAAGTTTGACTCATCAAACGAAGGAAGCATGGTCTGAATGACCCCACATATCTAAATTTTTTTTTAATCCCTATTATTATTCATGAATTTCTACTAACCCTCCTGAATATTATTATTGAATTCTTGATTTAATACATCTAATTATATTGTAACTTTATTGCACTTCTTTATGTTGGGTTTTTCTGCTGTCACTGATCCACACAGACACTCCAACCCACGTTGCTTTTGCTTCAATAAATCAAGGGGGGCGGGATGTTTAGGTGCGAAGCCAATCTGGCAGCCTTACGTGGTGAACAGACGGCGGTGGGAGGTGGTCGCAATGGTCGCAACTCAACAGCTGGTTTATGAAACCACCTTTTGTACATTCGCCTTGTTGCCTTGTTTGCTTTTTTCTTTTATTTTTGCCCTCAGTTCTTTGGTGACCGTAAACAAGTGCGTAGTTGAACAAAAAACCCAGCGTACTTGCAAGTTAAATGAAAAAACCTAAATTTTTCTGTGATTTAATATAATAAAAAAAGAAAAAGAGAAAACCAACAATAAAAAGTGTACCAATCTATATTTTGCCATTATCGTTTAAAATTTATTAAATAAAGCAAACTGCTAAACGCAGAAGAAAACCCATTGTCAAACCCGATCGTAATTGAATTAAAAAACAGATTAACAAATAATAAATTTGTTTAGTATACTAAAAAGTTTATAAAGGTGTATCTTTCTTACTATTAACAAAAGGAAAGACTTGTGCTATTTCTCTGTATTCAATATTTAATCTTGTGCGCAGTGTTAATCAAGAAGAACCCGCTAAGATATTGCCCATCGGTATAATTGTCAACCACGCCGACGTACCAGGACGGTCCACCACCCATCACCTAGCCCACAGTGATTACTCCGAATAACGAGCCACAGCAGAAGCGTCTATAAGTTGGGTAAGTCTCCCCCTTTCATATTCAAAACTTAACATCAACCCCCTATTTTTACACATTTTGAGTTGGTCTTAAGCCGGGCGCCAACAACGTTCTTGTTAAATAATAACGATAATAAATGTACTGTTAACTGGTTAAAAACATAGAGTAAAGAAGCCAATTCTTAACAGAAAAAAAGTAAGAGAGTGTTGTCGATCAAGCCCGACCCTACATTACAGTATTTGAGCGATCATGTATCCGCCAAAAAGAGTGTGAGGTTAAGTTTAAGCTTTGTGCCAAATATTGTCTTAATATCTATACTATAACTATAATTACTACTATGAAATTAAAAAGAAGCTTTTATTAAGGTGACTCATTTTAGTGTATTCGTATGGTAGCAGTGGTCAAATATGGACTGATTCTAATAAAATTTGTTATGCTGATTTATGTAAGCTGAAACAAAATAGTTTTACATAATTAAACCGAAATGCCTATAAAACAAGATGGTTAATGTGCAGAAGACGCTATTCCGGCAAGAAGTTTGTGGGCTATGAAAAATAAATAACCGCTTCTCTGCTTTTGAAAAGGGCTCATCCTTGGCACAATAAACGCATATGCACCAAACCTGATAAAATTATTTGCAAAATTCTGACCTGTAATTTGCGCACAAGGTTATCTTGGACAGACAACCAGCCAGCCTGATAGAAAGATGGAGCTCATTAGATGGATTCTGAAATTTATTCTGAGTCAATCGGTATACTAAAAGGTGGGTCCAGAAACACAAACAAAATATCCTCTCACATACAGTAGTGTGGATATAAAAAGTAAGAGCATAATGTTGTGCTAGAGTGGCTCAGGCACCTTGGACTTTTTTCCCTATGTACATATAAAAAGATTTTAAACTAACATATTTGTTTAGAAATATAATAAATATTTCTCTTTTTTCAAGCTCAAGGTCAGGTTATGAAAAAAAAAATTAATTTATTATTTATCCAATATTTTGCATTGGACAGCTTCTTCAGGGATCTTAGGTTTATAAATTTTAAACAAATTTTTAAAACACAAAATTTAAATAATTAGTCTAGTTTGTGCTTTGTTGTGATACAGACGTGTATTTTTAACCCCGCATACGATTTGAACTATTAATTAATCATATCTGATTTTGACATATATCAGCAGCGAATGGACGCTTAAAATAAATAATATATTTTGTTATTCAAATTATTTAACATAATACTGAACAATTAAAACGATAAAATTAAATAAAATAAAAAAGTTAAAATATATACATACGTATGAATGTTCATACATGTATGTATGTATACATATTCTGAACAAAAACATTTAAGCTTAAATTTCTTATTTTTTGTGTGTTGTAATACAATAAATAATAAAAATATTAAAAGCATAGCAAACCGGTGAAAAACAAAAACAACTCTTTGCATGAGTACGAACAGTGAAACAACACTAAGACAAAATGAAAGAAACGTTTACGTTTTAGTTAATGCAAATGAAAATAATGCATAAATAAATAAAACAAAACAAAACAATATAAACTATTTAACGGCTAAGCCAATTACTCGAACACGTTCCCTATCACCCTCGGTGTTTACAAAAACAGTGGATAGTGACTCATTAAAAAAACTACAACTAGATTTGGTGACAAGTGCTGGCAGTCCAGCAAGTATTGCCGTGACGTCAAAAACAAATTTAGTGGGGAATGATACTATGAACACAAACACAAATGCAATGGAAAACCCCCCTGTAAAAAGTTGTCAAAAGCCTACAGTACAAGTTGGTATGGACAGGTACATAACAGTGCTTAAACGGGGACGCAGCCCTTCCTCTGCAGCAGTTGCTTCGGCCTCAAAAGTACCATCTTTTGATAAAATAAATACTCAAAATCGTTTTGCAATTCTGGAGGATGAACCAAACGTCATTAAACCATCCAAGCCTCCCCCGATATATCTTAGGGAGCAAAATTCAAATGAGCTCATAAAGAGTTTGATATCGGTGATAGGTGAAAATTCGTTTTACTAAGCGGCTATCAAGCGTGGAAGTATAAACGAGACAAAAATACAAGTCAATCATGAGAATGATTTTCGCAAAATAGTAAACAACTTTGAAACGCTTAAAGAAAACTTTTATACCTACCAACTGAAAAGCAGTAAAGGTCTACAGGTAGTGATTAAGGGTATTGACTCATGTGTGGGCCCAGAAGAGGTTAAAACATTCCTAGAAGAAAAAGGCTTCAAGGTAAAACATGTAGTTAATATTAAAAATAGAGAAAAAATTCCCCAACCACTTTTTCGAGTGGAGTTTGAACCCGGCGACGTAAAACTTAAAAAAAACGAAACACATCCTATTTACAATTTAAAATATATTCTCTACAGAAGAATAACTATAGAAGAGCCGCACAAAAAAAATGGACCTGTTCAGTGCTTAAACGGCCAAGAATTTGGCCATACCAAGGCATACTGCTACTTACCCCCTGTCTGCGTAGTATGTGGTGAACTACACGGTACAGTTTCTTGCGATAAGTCTAAAACCGATCCCAACGTAAAAAAATGTAGCAACTGTGGCGGTAATCACACTGCGAATTATAGAGGATGCCCTGTATATAATATCGTCAAGCAAACGGTTGGACCGAAAACAAATACCCCTCAAATTCAGGTTGCAAATCAAGTAAACACAAATGCAATTCAAGCCCCCCAGCCTAGTAATAACAGAACCTCTTACGCTAACGTCCTAAAATCAAACCATCAGCCAATGCAAGGTGCCTCGCCAAGTAATGATGAAACTCCGGTTTCTAATTTAAGTCGTTTAGAAAAAACCATGGAAACATTAGTGCAAACAGTAAATAATTTTACGAACACAATGGGTAATATGATGCAGGAAATGCTTAGAATGCAATCGATGTTATTGCAAGCTGTACTTAACAAACCATGAACTGTTTAAAAATTTGTTTTTGGAACGCAAACGGCATCCGCCAACATAAAAATGAATTAGAATACTTTCTTAAATATAAACAAATTGATGTCATGATGATTTCTGAAACTCATTTGACCCCAAGAAATACGTTTAAAATAGATGGTTATATACTATATGATACCAAGGACCCACGAGATAGAGCTTGTGGAGGTTCTGCCATTTTAATAAAAACCCGAGTCAAACACTACCTGATGTGTGATCATCGTGAAGATTATCACCAAGCAACGAACATTTGCGTTGAGGAATTAAATAGAAACCTAGTAATTTCATCGTTATACTCCCCGCCTAGATTTTCAATATCGGAGGACCAATATTATAAATATTTTAAATCATTAGGACCGTGTTTCCTAGCCGCTGGCGATTATAACGCTAAACATACCTTCTGGGGGTCACGACTTATAACACCAAAGGGTCGTGTTTTATTTAACACAATTTCTAAAATGGATTTAAATGTGGTAGCGAGCGGACAGCCAACATATTGGCCCACTGATCATCAAAAAATACCAGATGTCATCGATTTCGGCGTGGTTAAAAACATTCCCATAGAAACGATTCATGTTGAAGCCTCCCTAGAATTATCTTCCGACCACACACCTACAATTGTTACTATAATGAACCCCAATAGAATTGTACCTCCGACTGGTTACATAGCGACGACAGCTACGCAAATTAGTTGGTAAAAATATAAAAAATATCTCAGTACCCATTGCACAGAAAATATTCCGCTCAGTACACCGGAATATATAGATCGCTCTATGGACAATTTTGACAGTTTTCTGAAACTAGCTGTTCAACATTCCAGCGATACCCCCAAAAAAATTAAAAATAATAAAATATATTCTTCAGATGTCGAGCGGCTCTGGACTGAAAAAAGGAGAGTTCGAAGAGAGTGGCAACTTTACAGATCCCCGCAACTTAAGATTTTATTAAAAGAGTGCACAAAAAGGCTAAGAAAGTTACTGCAGAATCAGAAAACGGCTTCTCTAGAAAAATATCTTAAGGAACTTGATGCAACTCCACAATCTGACTACTCATTATGGCGTGCAGCTAGAAATCTAAAAAGGCCAGTTATATCTAAGCCACCATTAAGAAACTTGAATGGGCAAGAAACGATATTGAAAAAGGAAATCTGTTTGTTAGTCACTTGAAAAACGTATTTACACCAAATATATCTCACAATATTGCGGTCGAGTTACCACCTGTTGCTGCTAGAGCAGCTATTCCCCTCAGATTTGATATAAGAGAAATCGAAAAGGCTATTTCTGAATTAAACACTAAGAAGGCACCTGGTATTGATAAAATCAGTACTAAAATGCTTTTGGAGCTACCTCGCATAGCAATGAAAATTATTCTTTTTATTTTTAATGCTATTTTACGCCTTGAATACTATCCTCAAAAATGGAAGGTTTCCTTAGTTACCATGATACCAAAGCCAGGTAAAGATCATACAAAAGTTGAGTCTTATAGGCCTATTAGCTTATTATCAAATATGTCAAAGCTGTTTGAGAAATTATAAGTTTCGAAATTAACACTGATTTTAAGTGTAAATAGATGTATTCCAAACCATCAGTTCGGATTTAGAAGAAAACACAGCACAATCGAACAGACTCATCGAATAGTAAATGTCATAAGAAAAGCATTTGAAGAAAAGAAATATCAGCGCTCTTCATCGATGTTTCGCAAGCTTTTGATAAAGTCTGGTCTGAAGGCTTATTACATAAATTGAAGCAAAATTTACCAGCAAACACACACAAGCTGCTAGAAAGCTACTTAGTCGGTCGTCAATTTATTATTTAAGAAGGAAATTTCTTAAGTTCACCTCAGCCCATTGCCGCTGGAGTCCCACAAGGCAGCATCCTGGGCCCCCTATTATACTTAATTTATACTTCGGGCATGCCAACAAGCAACTATACACAAAATTCAACATTTGCAGACGATACAGCTTTTCTAAGCGTCCACGACAATCGTTATGAAGCATCGCGTTACTTACAGCATCATATATTTCAACTGGAAATATGGTTACGACAATGGAGGATAATGGTCAATGAGCAAAAATGCGTACATATAACATTCACTTTGCGCCGGGAATCTTGCCCCCCTATTACAATCAATAATCAAATAATTCCTCAACATTCGCATGTAAAATATCTCGGTATGCATCTGGATCGGCGATTAACGTGGAAATGCCATATAGAGGCAAAATTATCTCAAATGAAACTAAAAGCCATTCAAATTCACTGGCTTATTGGAAGAAATTCTGTCATTAATCTCGATTGCAAGCTTCTACTTTATAACTCTATCTTAAAGCCTATCTGGTGCTACGGTATTCAATAGAGTTGTCAGCCGATTAAGAATAACTCGATTAATCGATCAAACAGAACCAAACTCTTGTTCGATTAATTTTAAAATGGCGATTTTCGAATAACGAATAAATCGATTAATTAATGTCGATTAATCGAACAATTTTTCTTATTAAAAAATAAATAAAACCTTAGAATTTGATTTATTCTGACACGTTTTTAATCATCTTATAAAGGGCAGTCCAACCAAAACGCACGATGTTAATTGTAAATAAAGCATAAAATTTTCAAAGAATATTTTTTATTGTTATAGAAAGAAACAAAATATCGACCAAATGCTCGCCACGGTTACAGTGGCATACCTCATTCCGATGGCCCATATTTTCAATGATTCTGAGACAAAATTAAGGTTCTTTATCGTTAATGTGCTTATCCTTTAGCTCTTGAATTGTTCTTGGCTTATTGACGTACAATTTTTCTTTTAACACGACCATTATATTTCTCGCGAATTAGAGCCAAAAGAGCGCAAAAGAGATGGAACCACATATCTTCCATGTTCAAATCCTCAATTTCTGGCTACAAGAAGTCCGTTATCATGTCGTGATATCGAACACCATTGTCGAAGAAATGCGGCCCGATGACGCCACCAGCCCATCAACGAGCTGCGCGAGCATGCACAGCTGTTTTCACATTTCCTACAGACCCGGTTTGCTGCAATTAACGCACAATTCTCCCGATTGTCGATACATAAAGTGGATTATGTTTGACCATTAAAACCGCGAAGTGGCCGAAATGCATTTGGATTTGAACGCCCATTCTCGTAAAAGGCTTCAACATTCATAACGCGCTGCTCAATTTTGTACCTTTCCATGGTTGAATTTGTCAAACACTAAAACAGAGAAATGTCAAATTACGTTTGTCAAAAAAATTGACAATAAAGTGCGACTGACAATTAACATCGTGCATTATGATTGGACCACCCTTTAAAAAAATGTAGAAAAGTTTTAAAACGTTGTAGCCATAGCCCTGATTGTAATTAATCTCAATGTTTAGTAAGCAAAAACCGTGTCTAGTACTCATAATATTTTAAAAATATATTTTATGTTCTTATTAAACAAATTTGTGACAAGCAATTATAAAAATTATATTTTTTAAATATATTTTATTCGTTATTCTCATCGATTAATCGAATAATTTTTTAGATTTAATCGTTTGATCGAACGAACATAAACAATTATTTGAATTATTCGAACAAAGTTGAAAAGCGAATAATTGACAACTCTAGTATTCAACTATGGGGCACTGTCTCGGCTTCTAATATCGACAAAATTCAAAGGCGCCAAAATAAACTTCTTCGAATAATCACAGCAGCTCCCTGGTATGTTAAAAACTCAAACATTCATAAGGATTTCAATGTGCCATTAGTTAAAACTATGATTACAAAATATGCAATAAAATATTTAAAAAGGCTTGAACAACACCCAAATCCACTAGCTCGAAATATTTTAAATCATGGCGGCCACACTCGCTTAAGAAGAAGAGACACTGCAGCACTTACCCAATTAGATGAGTGATAAACACCTATATAAGTGAACAGAACCCGTAATGAAGAAAATTTTGTCTGGCACTGGCAGGACATAAAATAACGTATTAGGTTAAGATTTTATTAATTATTGTTAGTTCATATTTAATATATGAAGATTCAATAAAAAATAGTGACCAAAAAAAAAAAGAAAAAAAAACCATTATACCATTTATTACGTTAAATTTGTGTGGTCTGAAAGTTGTCAAATTGCGTATGATACGGTTAAAACAGAGATAACTTCAAATAAAGTTCTGGTACACTTTTCCAAAGTTACCAATTTTTCTCACAACAGACGCTTCAGATTTTGCCATAGCTGGCATATTGTCCCACACATTTTCTAACAACGTATTCAAACCTATTGCATTCATATCTAGAGGTTTGACTAAAACCGAACAGAAATATAGTACACATGAAAAAGAGGCATGGGCTATTATCTTTTGTGTTACAAAGCTAAAGTAATACTTAATTGGAAATGTTTTTACTTTAAAAACAGATCATAAGCCATTAATTTCTATATTTGGTGAGAACAAAGGTTTACCAATAATGGCAGCAGCACGTGTTTAAAGGAGGGCGTTTATTCTTTCAGGATTCAATTATAACATTGAATATGTTAAGGGTCGCTTAAATGAAGCTGACAATTTGTCGCGAATGCCTCAACGGAAAATGAGAAACATAAACGATTCCAATGATAGTACCTTTGTGAATTATGTAAAAAGGGAGAATATTTTAAATCTTGACATTAAGGACATAGCTCGAGAGACTAGGCGAGGTCCTATTCTTTCTAGGGTTTGTGAATGTGTTCAAAGGGGAAAAATTAAAGATTTAAAAGGTGAAGAGTTTAAGGCATTTACTAGCAAGGATAATGAACTAACTGTAGATCATGAATGTCTGTTATGGGGTTATAGGGTTATAGTACCAAAAAAACTCAGAAAAATAATACTTCAGCTATTGCACGAATCCCACTTCGGCATCGTTAAAACAAAAGCAATAGCTAGATCATTTGTTTGGTGGCCTAAAAGTCATGGGCCCCGCTGTTATTAGAGATAAGATGGGTCCACGTTTTTATCAGTGCGTTCTTTCAGATGGCAGAATCATAAAGAGACACACTGATCAAATTAGGACAGGAGTCACAGAAGCTCAAAATGTTAATAATGATTCCGTGCCAACAAAGTTACCAACATGTTCGAATGGAAATACTTCGAGCTTAGTTGAACAGTCACATAATAATAATAATAATAATAATAATACAGTGGAATCTAGAGACAAGAATAAATTTAATTCAGAAATTGTAAATTCTGAAGAAAATACAAACGTTTGTAAAAGGGTATTAAGACCCAGAACAAAAAAATAAGAAAATACCATATGTAAACTGTGAATTATCCTTATAAAATGCAGTATAATTTAAAAATTTCAATTCTGAACTAAATATTAATTGGATTTAATAATGAATAGAATTTATCGATTTTAAATATTTATAAATATACAAGTACGAAAATATATACATATGTACACAATTCATACTTAGAAGATCTGAATTAACTGAAAAATATTAATCTAATTTAAGTAGAGGCGTGTTATATATGTATTGTCTATATACATACATATATATTCACATCTCTAATTCTGTTTTCCTGAATTTTAATAAAGTTAGTTGTTAACCGAACTCCAATTGTTTCAATACACTACATTGATTGCCTGAAATTTCATTCATAAAAATACGTGCCTTAAAATATTATTTCTAAGTTTTGAATTTAACGAATTTCAAAACAAATTATTAGGTCATCAAAAATAGCCAGTTGGCGATTTTAAAAATTTTATAAATCGCAAAAAAATCGCAATGTCCCCAAATCAAAAATTAGTTCGCCAAACATGTTTGAAAATCGCCACATCTGACAACCCTGATTGTAGACGGCCATTATCTGCTTCCTTCCCCTCTGGTTTAATATGATTCTATTTCCACCGGGCAAAAAGCATCTATATTAAAAAATCTACCGCATAATTTAGCTGAATTTTACACTTTGATAGCATAATAACAAGGGAAACCACACATATGCAATTGCATGTTTTTCCTTGTACGACCAATGAAAGCAAAAACAATATATTTAGCCGTTTTAGAGCCTTCCATGAATTTTGGCATCGATTTGTTAGTGCATGTTTTTGCATATATTAGCGTTTGCAACCTTTTTGTACATAATGTAGTTAAACGAGCATTTTTGCAGTATATTTTAAGTTTTAAGCGCATGTTTTGCCTTTTAAAGGCACATTTTGATTCATGTTTAAATTTTTAGATGCCCACAAGAGCTTTTACAGCAAAAATGTTTTAAATATATATCTGTATACCCAATTCAATTCGCCACCTATGTACATTTAATTTTTACTCTAAAATTGTAAGACAAAGCAGGTTGTCATTAAAGATAATTGTTGTGCGATGAACATATAAAGCTAGATCAATATTTTAGTATAACGATCGACGCAGACTCACTTTTAAAAGAGATGTAACGATGTCCATCCGTCCGTCAGCCTGGTTTGTATATGGAGAATCGGTTTATAATTTTACTATTCCCCATAAAAACTTCTTTCCGAATTAGATCTCTGTGTATATAAAACGTCTTTTAATGTTGGTTTTTAAATTAAATTCGACCCAAAAATATGTTAATGCAAATTAAATTGTTTTCGAGTCAGTTCACATTTTCCCAGAGCTTCCCTCCCTTAAAATTTTTAACTTTCTTTTAAATGTTAACCTTAAAGACAAAACCCCATATGAATGTTAATATCTAGATAATATTCGGCGCAAACATCTGTTGTATGAATTTTAAGCTAATATCGGCTTAAGCGATAATAATTTTAGGTTTTTTTTACATTTTGTTATTAAATTGTTAAATATTTTGCCTTTAAATGAGCCATTTCTGATTTTTTAGGGCATATTCTTAACATTTTCTAGGTTAATATTCCAGTTTTTACAGCATATTTAATGCGCATCAAACGCGTTTTTTAGAGCATGTTTCTGGTTTCCCTGATAATAACATAGCAAGACTTAAAAAGTTTTACTTGTAAGAGCTCTTTATATAAAAAGGTTGAAAGCTCTTGCTCATTATGTTCTTAAAATAGACCTAAATAAGTCTTAACTTTTTATAGGAGGTACCACGTCCACTAAAAATGTTAAAAATTTTTTGATTGGTCATTCCGGATCGGTAATATACGGTCAAAACTTTATAAAAATCGGTCAAGCGGTTTATGAGCCACCAAAATACGAACGAACACAATTTCTTCTTTTGACATATTTTTCAACTGAAGTGCGACTAAAATATAACTTTTGATACAAAATTGTTTTGGTTACTTTTTTCGCTTTTCGTTACTTTATTTTCACATTTTGGTTACGCTGCTTATAGGCCTATATGACTCAACTTTTGTGTGATTCTTTCCTGATTTAGGGGTAACTAATGAAACCTTCAACTTTTGCGGATATTATTCATGGCGTAAAATGGCATTAAAGATTAAAAGAATTATTTTCTTTGCTATGCTGTGTAGCTCCAAAAGTATTTTGTTGCTGAGCTTATCAAAACCAGGAGCCTTCTTGGGGTTTAAATCACAAATAGCCTTTTCGATTTCTCTTATTTCAAATCTTAGGGGATCAGCTGCTCTAGCAGCAACAGGTGGTAACTCGACCACAATATCGTAAGATATATTTGGAGTAAATACTTTTTTTAAATGATTAACAAACAGATTTCCTTTTTCATTATCATTTCTTGCCCAACTTCCATTCAGGTTTCTTAGTGTTGGATTGGAGACAACTGGCCTTTTGAGATTTCTAGCTGCACGCCATAATGAGTAGTCTGATTGCGGGTTTGCATCAAGTTCCTTAAGATATTTTTCCAGAGAAGCCGTTTTCTGAGTCTACAGTTACTTTCTTAGCCTTTTTGTACACTCTTTTAGTAAGTTTTTAAGTTGAGGTGATCTGTGCAATTTACACTCTCTTCGAGGTCTTCTTTTTTCAGACAGAAGACGCTCGACATCTGTGGAAAAAATTTTATTATTTTTTGTTTTTTTTTTTTTGGGGCAATACTGAAATGTTAAACAGCTAGCTTCAGAAAACTGTAAAAATTAATAAAAGAGTTATCTACATTCTCCGATGTACTAAGCGGAATATTTTCTGTGCAATGGGTACTGAGGTATGTTTTAATTTTTAACCAATTTATTTGTGTAGCTGACGTCGATAAGTAATCAATCGGAGATACAATTCTATTTGGGTTCGTTATAGTAACAATTGTAGGTATGTGGTCAAAAGATAATTCTAAGGAAGCTTCAACATGAATCGTTTCAGTGGGGAAGCTTTTAACCACGCCGAAATCGTTGACACCTGGAATTTTTTGCTGATCAGTAGAACAATATGTTGGCTGTCCGATCGCTACCACATTAAAATCCATGTTAGAAATTGTATTAAATAAAACACGACCTTTTGGTGTTATAAGTCTTGACCCCCAGAAGTTATGTTTAGAGTTATAATCGCCAGCGGCCAGGAAACACGGTCCTAATGATTTTAAATATTTATAATATTGGCTTTCTGATATTGAATATCTAGGTGGGGAGTATAACGATGAAATTACTAAGTTTATATTTAATTCCTCAACGCAAATGTTCGTTGCTTGGAGATAATCTTCACGATGATCACATATTAGGTAGTGTTTGACTCTGGTTTTTATCAAAATGGCAGAACCTCCACAAGCTCTATCTCGAGGGTCCTTAGTATCATATTTCTTGAGGTCAAATGAGTTTCAGAAACCATCATGACATCAATTTGTTTATTTTTAAGAAAGTATTATTATTCGTTCTTATGTTGGCGGATGCCGTTTGCGTTCCAAAAACAAATTTTTAAACAGTTCATGGCTTGTTAAGTACAGCTTGCAATAACATCGATTGCATTCTTAGAATTTCTTGCATCATATTACCCATTGTGTTCGTAAAATTATTTACTGTTTGCACTAATGTTTCCATGGTTTTTTCCAGACAGCTTAAATTAGAAACTGGAGCTTCATAATAACTTGGCGAAGCACCTTGCATTGGCACATGGTTTGATTTTAGGACGTTAGCATAAGAGGTTCTGTTATTACTAGGCTGCGAAGCCTGAATGTCACCAGTGCTTACTTGATTTGTTACCTGCATTTGAGGGGGATTAGTTTTCGGTCCAACCGACTGCTTGACGATAGTTATTAATTGGCAGTGTGATTACCGCCACAGTTACCACATTTTTTTACGTTGGGGTCGGTTTTAGACTTATCGCAAAGAACAGTACCATGTAATTCACCACATACTGCGCAAACAGGGGGTAAATAGCATTATGCTTTAGTATGGCCAAATTCTTGGCAGTTTAGACATTAAACGGGACCATTTCTTTTGTGCGGCTCCTCAAAAGTTATTCTTCTGTACAGAATATATTTTAAATTATATATTGGATGCGTTTCATTTTTTTTAAATAATGGTTGGGAATTTTTTCCCCTATTTTTGATATTCGTAACGTTTTTTATCTTAAAGCCCTTCTCTTCCAAAAAAGTTTTAATTTCCTCTGGATCCACGCAAAAGTCTATGCCATTGATCACTACTTGAAGACCTTTGCTGCTCTTCAGTTGATATGTATAACAGTTTTTATCAAGAGCTTCAAATCTTGTTATTACTTTTCGAAAATCATCCTCATGATTTACCTGTATTTTAGTCTCGTGAATACTACCTCGCTTTATTGCAGCTACATAAAAAGAATTTTCACCAATCAACGAAATCAAACTTTTTATCAATCATTTGAGTTTTGCTCTCTAAGATATATCGGGGGAGGCTTGGACGATTTTATCACCTCGAGAATTGCAAAACGATTTTGTGAATGTACTCTATCTAAAGATGGTACTTATGACAACTTTTTACTAGTTGTTATTCCATTGAGTCTGTGTTTGAGTTCATTGATTATATATATGTAACGAACCACCATAAAGGCCTAACTCTCAAGGTGCTTTGCTACCTAATAATACCGGCCGTGCTCATGGAAATTGGGATGGTTCTTGCTCCTATTCAGTTAAATTACGGTTCACTACAAACAATTTAAAATTAGGTAGCTTTTATATATAAATACCGACCAAAAGAAAAAGAAAGAAAACTAAAAACAGAACATAAAATATAATCTAACGAAAATGGAGTGAAGCGAACTAGTTGAAGAGGTTAAGGTGTAAGTCCCCCTTCAAAACGTCTTAACCCACCCAGCCATTTAAATTATATATATGTAACGAACCACCGTAAAGGCCAAACTCTCAAGGTGCTTTGCTACCTACTAATACCGGCCGTGCTCATGGAAATTGGGAAGGTTCTTGCTCCCATTGAGTTTAATATTAACATAACTAAAAATTATAAAATAAATAAAATTCATGGCTGCAATAAGCGAAAAATTTGTACATCTGTGCTCCTTTACAAATAAACATTAGTCCTTATCTGTAAAAAAATATTTCAGATGATCACAACATAGAACAAATTCAAAACGAACTACAAGAAAATGAAAACTTTTATACAGCAACATTTTTAAAAACTTGCATATACATGTATATATGGATTTCATATCGTCACCTAAAATGCAAAAGGGCGTAACAACAAAAAAAATCAAAATAAAGTTTTGGTTGATTATGTTGCACTACATAGACTAAAATTATGATTATGATGCACTATAAAATTAAAAAAGAAAATGTTGTTACGCCCTTTTGCATTTTAGGTGACGATATGTACTTGTATTTAAATTCTTCAAGAAATAATACATTTTTATTTGCTTTTGAAAGTTGTCTGCACTTATTATTTATATATCTATGTACGTAAGTATATCAAAAAGTACATATGTACATACATACGTACGGATGGTACATATACATATGTGTCTCTTTAAACTATTCTATTATTTGTCAACAGTTTGACAACTATAAGAACATACATACCATCCAGTCTTTTCTTTATTTGATTTTTCTTTTCCTGTAGGATTTCATATTCTAAATCAAGATTTCTAGACCTTTTACGTTCGTTTTCCATCCGTATTAAACAGAGTACCGAAACGCTCGCTCATTTTTCAGTCATGAGCGAGCGTGAAAAATTTTAAATTGAACTGCTTCTTCACATTCATGAGGGTGAGGAAAAAAAATATTTTTAATTTCCTCATTCATGAAAAATGAGCAAACAAAAAAATTCATATATGAATTTGTCAGATATGAAAAATTTTAAAAAATTCACATTCAAATTCCTCATAATGAAAAAACGCGATTTGCCTGACCATTAAGAGTGGGAAAATGAAGTTGTAAAGAGGCCTTAAAGAAGGCCTTTTTACCAATATTAAGTTTTCCAGTCGCATTCCAACTGTATTAGAACAACAAGGTTCTATCTTACACGTTGTTTATGTGCATATAGATCCTTGTTGTCCTAAGGTCGCAAATTGTTGTTGCTAATAACGCGAAGTTAGTAAATTAATAACTAAACTTGCTACACATTCCAACATTACTGCTAATAAAACTATTTCGACAGGCCTTATCTCAGAAAAGTTAATTTGAATTTGTAAAATATTTCATAAAACCCATTCTAAAACCCCTTTTCGAAGAAGGCAGAGCGGAATAAGTAAAAGTTTATTGAAAATCTAGTTGTAAACCTTCTTTAAGGCCTGAAAAGTCAAAGCCCTCGCAATTTGTCCCGCTAGGCAGCACGATAGCCTGTGTGTGTTTTGTAAAATTGTTTGTTGGCTGGTAAACTAAAATGTGTTTTTTTTTTATTTTGTGATGGGTCTGTTTTTTTTTCGTTTAAAAGACATAAAGGCAAAAAAATATTGAAAAAAAATTACTACCTGCAAGAACTGAAGACATGTATTTGGTCTCGTGAAAAAAATTTTGTTTGTGGTCCAAGCGCAACGGTATTGAAAACACTACATTGAATTTACAATAACTGGCATAATTTGGCGCGAAACAATAAAATTGCATTAATGCAACAATAAAACAAATTTTCTTACTCATCTACCATACTTACTGTCGCTTTGCTTGTGGCGAAACAAGACTTTGTTAGTGTTTTCCTTATAACTTCCCTGCAAATAATAGGACCAGACCAAACACGCATGTAAAGAGTAGTCCACAAGGGACCAGGACTAGTCCACAAGTAACCCAAACGTATGGAAAAAACCTGGTCTATTTAACATTACGATGTCCTAGGAGAGGACCATATAACCCACCTTTGGACCACTAAGGAGTAGTTTTAAAACTACTCCATGGTATATAACCCACCTTTGGACCAGTAAGGAGTAGTTTTAAAACTACTCCATGGTATACTCAAGAGGATTAGTTTTGAAGTCGTTTAAACACGAAAGCATGTCGTTAAAAAACGAAGACATGTCGTCTCACTACAAACACTTTTTAACAATGGCATGGTCCATGCTTGCATTACATCGGACTAGTCCATGGAGTAGTCCATTTTATCAAAATGGGTCAGGTGGTCCAATTTTATTTGCAGGGTTTACCTACGTAAGAAAACTGTTTTCAGCAATAAAAACCCATCGTCGCGATTGGAACAGAAACCAAAATATTTTTACAAACACAAAATACCAACAACTTCCTTGTGTCTATTTTTTTCTCAATAATTTCTGCATAAAGGTACGTCTTTTTAACGAAAGAAAAAGTGACCCTTTTTAAAGTAACCAAAGAATTGTTTACACAAAAAAAAAAACATATCGTTAGGTTAAAAATTATTAGAAAATTTTAAATTGAATTTTTGTGTTGATTACGATTCACATCAAATATTTTTATAAAATTTTAAACTGCTACCTAAAAATATATCCAAGTTAATTACAAAATTAAAAATTAGGTTTCATAAAAATATAATTTTGTTTAACAACATATCACACTCAAGAAAAAAAATTAACAAAGTTTTTAATTCTTTTTATAAGAACACATTAATATCTTTAAAATTCAAAACTGGGTAATTTGTTTTATAACTGTTACCAGGGTGTTAGTGGAATTAGTGATCAGACTAAAAATTATTGCAGAAGAAAAAGTAATAAAAGTGCTGTAAAATGATAAAAGCCGTCTCCATATAGGACTGTCAGAAATTTTGCAATTTTGCAGCCTACCCCATTGCACTTCCAAACGCTTAAAATTTCTAAGAATAAATGGCAACATCTGCAGGTCCTCAGATTTTTGTTTCCATCAGACTGTCATCATTATTATGATAGTATCCTTATGAGTTAAAATTGTTATTGATAATTTTCATGTTGTAAAATTCCTTTCTTTATAATAACAATTTAATGAAAAATTAAATTTGATGAACTTAATTAAGCCTGATTAAAAATATTAAAATTTGGATTAAAAACCCAAAAATAGTTCGACAAAAAAAAAACCACAATACTAATTATTCAAAAGAAATATTTTTATTAGTTTATTTAAAATAATCTGTTTTTTATTAGAATTGCATTCTTCCAAGTGGCCCTTCATCAATATCCTGAAAAATACAGTTATTCTTAATTTTTGGAATAATTGCCTTTTTTATTTTTTTTATAAAGTAGTGGAATATAGACTGTTTAGCTTTATTTTGTGTTAATCCTTTAGAATTATTAAATTGTAATCATATCTTTCTTTGGAGAAGTACTACTTTGTCCAACATTTAATATGCTATCAACACTACGCTTTCCTTCTTCTTATTATTTTTCAGAAATCACCTAATTAAAATTTACTTTTTGCAACGTACATAGCATTGTTAGAATGCGATACGGAGTTCTTTTGAAATAATTCGATATATACATGTTATGTTATATGAGTCAAATTTTTATTTACTAAATTTGTTCATTGTAAAAAAATAATTTGACTTTTTATTTAGAATGAAAAATATGGCTTTTTAAAATCAAATCATAGCTAAATTAAATTAAGATACATTTTCTAATTTAAACCACTACTTATTAGTAAAAAAATCAATAAAAAATTATCATAGGTATGTATATATCCGGTAATTTAACACAAATATTTAATTATTTAATATTTTAAATGTTTGTTTTACTTAATACTAATCTGTATACTTTCGTTGATGATACGTCTTTTTGTTTCTGAAAATTACAAATTTATATAACGCAACATACACAACTTAAAAAATAATAATAATCGCATTTTTAGCTGAAATAAAGGGTGGTTAAATTTCAAGGGCCGATGTTGATTTTGAATAAAACACAAACTATTTAGGAAATTATTGTAATTTTATTTTATTATGATATATTGGTATTACTCAATTATGTATGGAACAAAATATCGGCCAAATGGGCGCCGCGACCACGGCGGCACCCCTCCATCCGATGGTCCAAATTTTCGATGACCCTGAGGCATAATGGAGGTTCTATGCCGTTAATGTGCCGAATAATCTCATCCTTTAGCTCTTGAATTGTTGCTGGCTTATCGACGTACACCTTTTCTTTCAAATAACCCCAAAGAAAAAAGTCCAACGGTGTCAAATCACATGATCTTGGCGGCCAATTGACATCGCCATTACGTGAGATAACACGGCCATTGAATTTGTTGCGCAAAAGAGCCATTGTTTCGTTAGCTGTGTGGCAAGTGGCACCGTCCTGCTGAAACCACATATCGCCCACATCCATATCTTCCAATTCGGGCCATAAAAAGTTCGTTATCATCTCACGATAGCGAACACCATTCACAGTAACTGCCTGACCGGCCTCATTTTGGAAAAAATACGGCCCGATGATGCCGCCAACCCATAAACCGCACCAAATAGTCACTTTGTGGTTGCATGGGTTTTTCGTCAATTACTCTTGGATTATCATTCGCCCAAATGCGGCAATTCTGCTTATTGACGAATCCACTGAGGTTAAAGTGCGTGTCACGAAGTGCACGAAATGCATTTTGATTTGAACGCCCATTTTCATAATAAGCCTGAATAACTTTAACGCGTTGCTTGATTGTCCATGGTTCAAATTGAGTAAGTCTGAAATAGAGAAATGTCAAATAAAATTCGGAAAAAAACTTGGCGTTTAGGTGTGGCTCACATTCAACATCGGCCCTTACAATTTAACCACCCTTTATTTAAAATTGCTTATAAATTTCATAAACATTTTACAAAGTTGTCTGCTTTGCAGTTCTTTTAATTTTTTTTTCAATAATGTTTTCTTACAAAAAATCCAACAGACACTTCGGCTGGTTGCCTATACCAAAAATATTTTACACAAACAAATACACACAGTCATTTCGAGCTGTGGTCATGCAAACTGTCAAGCAACAACAACATTACTAGTGAGGATCGTTTCTAAAACTTTTTTTTCTTCATTTTTCATGACTGAAGAAAGGCAAAATTGGATTTTTCCTCAAAAACATGAATGAATTTGGCGAAATGTTAACAATTCATTCATGACTGTGAAAAAAAGTTACATATTTTACATTTTTCATTCATGAAAAAATTCAAGAATGGTTGAATATGAGCGTTCACATTTGAATTTCTCTGAACTCTGGTATTAAATGAAGCTCTTCGAGGTTCTTCAGCTGAACGTCAGAAATTATTTTAATTTTACTACTTGCTACACTTTGACATAAAACTGGGATCTTCTAAATAAGAAACAAAACTTAAATTTACTATGTACATTAGGGTGACCGTTATTTTTTTTTTTCGTATTTTCACTTGGGAAACCCCTTAGAATGATTACAAATTAGAAAAAAAAAATTTATATAAAAATTTTTAGATCGTTTGCATAGTTATTAGCCGTGCCTTGAGCCCACAAAGTTTGCTAAAATGCTATTTTTTCATTTCCATATTCCAAAATAACCGTTATTTGTGTTTTTAAAAAATTTGTTGAAGATACTTGCATTTCAGTAACATCATCTTTTTTAAAAACACAAATAACGGAATATCTCAAAAACTGTTATACTTTTGACCATTCTGACTTCATATTCGGATTCAGGGGAAAGTTTTACATAAAGATTACCTGTCAGAATCATTTGGTCACGACTTTGTTGAAAATTTGTCACGTAGTGTAATCACCAGGCAAAGAATGCGAAGATATGTGAAAATTTCGGTGTTATTTTTTAATTTGGTTTTTTCTGGATAAAATATTCATGTTAAAGAAAACTAATACAGAGCAACATTGTTCATAAGATATAGCCCTAGAATATTTGCAAATAAGGTTTTTCTCTAAAATAAATATTACGGAAGTTATCAACAATTTAAGCGACCCATAGAGAGAAAAATAGCATTTTAGCAAACTTTGTGGGCTCAAGGCACGGCTAATAACTATGCAAACGATCTAAAATTTTTTATATAAATTTTTTTTTCTAATTTGGAATCATTCTAAGGGGTTTCCCAAGTGAAAATACGAAAAAAAAATTGCCCATATAACTTGCGGTCACACTAATGTACATACAATTATAGTAAGTCGTACATACAAATGTATGTATGAACATCAGAGCTGTAAAACTACAATACAATAAATTTTAACAATTTGAAAGCAATCAAAAAATAAGCAATCATTATGAAGAAGTCATGTTATTGCAACCTTTTACAGCTGTGATGATAAAACTAAAATTTGTCCCTTGAAATTATGTATGTTAAAAAAATGAGAACCTACACTGATCAGTAGACATTTCGTTTAACTATAGGAACATGATTCAAGGTGCTTTAAAAAATTATACGCAACTTTAAGATTAAGTTACCTTTTTCTTTTTAATATTTTTTTTTATTACTATTTCCGGTTCCACACAATTAATTTCTGCCACAGAAGCTAAAATCTCCCCTAAATCTGTGTCACACTTTTCTGTTGTGTTGGGACTTGAGTGTTCTATTATTTTTGATGTCTAAAACACGAAAAAAATTTACATAAATACATAATAACACTGACCGGAAATATTTAATTTGTTATTATTTACATTTGGCTTGCAAACAACGGCATCTAAAGCTGCAGTCCCTGACCCAACGGAATCTGGGGCAATGTATTCTGTGACTACGGCATCCGAATCGAATTCATTAGTATCAATAATAAATTCGTTGGGCAACCAAACACTTATATCGTTCGAAGAAATGTCTATATCAGGTGGCTTGGGTCCTCCGCCAGTTTGATTTATTAACTTTCTTTGGTCAGAATGCTCTTTTTTTGCTTGCACTTTAGTAAAAGTCCATTGGGACTTTAGCTGTGAGACATTTCTTGGACCTCCCTGACACAAAGTGTTGAAGCTGAAATTTATGTAAAGTTTCAAAAGCACAATCAAATAAATACAATACTTATGCATTATACCTTTCCTCTATCTCTTGCCAGGCTTTCTTTTTCTTTTGGTTGCTATTGGTATGACAGTTTTTATTTTCAACAACCGCAACTTTCCGTTTCACCAGTTCCTTCAGCAACGTCTTTGTGGAATAATATAAAACAAACATTAAATTTATTCCCAATATCTAATATACATATGTACTAACACTTACTTAATCTTCTTCCAACCAGTTTCCAGAGCGCTTTCTTTTTATTGTAATGTTTTCCATTTTTATAATTTTTTTTAATACTTTTTTCAATTTAATTTTAGTTTAAAATAATTAAAAAAATATAGTGATGCATAAATAAAAACAATGAACTTTGTAATCGAATACCATTTGTACTCGTTAAATTAAACACATTGCTCAGATAAAATTTAAGAGAATATATTTATTAGTTTTATCTTTTTTTGGTATAAAAACCCATTGCAGTTTTTTTAAAATTGATTTTATTATTCTAACTGTTGAATATATTAAATTTTTTTTTACTATAGGGGATTACTTGTATAACTTGTTAATAGTTTTGCACATAAAAACGTTTGATAGTTAATTTAGACTTACTAAACGTTTATAAATCAGAATTTTTATTAACGGTTAATAAGGCTAAAAGTGTTTAATAACTAATGTAGAGATAAACCCTTAATTAAGATATTTTTATAAATTAGACCGTAAGAAGGCACCTGGTATTGATAAAATCAGTAATAAAATGCTTTTGGAGCTACCTCGCATAGCAAAGAAAATTATTCTTTTTATTTTTAATGCTATTTTACGCCTTGAATACTATCCTCAAAAATGGAAGGTTTCCTTAGTTACCATGATACCAAAGCCAGGTAAAGATCATACAAAAGTTGAGTCTTATAGGCCTATTAGCTTATTATCAAATATGTCAAAGCTGTTTGAGAAATTATTAGTTTCAAAATTAACACCGATTTTAAGTGTAAATATATGTATTCCAAACCATCAGTTCGGATTTAGAAGAAAACACAGCACAATCGAACAGACTCATCGAATAGTAAATGTCATAAGAAAAGCATTTGAAGAAAAGAAATATTGCTCAGCACTCTTCATCGATGTTTCGCAAGCTTTTGATAAAGTCTGGCATGAAGGCTTATTACATAAATTGAAGCAAAATTTACCAGCAAACACACACAAGCTGCTAGAAAGCTACTTAGTCGGTCGTCAATTTATTATTAAAGAAGGAAATTTCTTAAGTTCACCTCAGCCCATTGCCGCTGGAGTCTCACAAGGCAGCATCCTAGGCCCCCTATTATACTTAATTTATACTTCGGGCATGCCAACAAGCAACTATACACAAAATTCAACATTTGCAGACGATACAGCTTTTCTAAGCGTCCACGAAAATCGTTATGAAGCATCGCGTTACTTACAGCATCATATATTTCAACTAGAAATATGGTTACGACAATGGAGGATAATGGTCAATGAGCAAAAATGCGTACATATAACATTCACTTTGCGCCGTGAATCTTGCCCCCCTATTACAATCAATAATCAAATAATTTCTCAACATTCGCATGTAAAATATCTCGGCAAATAACGTGGAAATACCATATAGAGGCAAAATTAACTCAAATGAAACTAAAAGCCATTCAAATTCATTGGCTTATTGGAAGAAATTCTGTCATTAGTCGCGATTGCAAGCTTCTACTTTACAACTCTAACTTAAAGCCTATCTGGTGCTACGGTATTCAACTATGGGGCACTGCCTCGGCTCTAATATCGACAAAATACAAAGGCGCCAAAATAAACTTCTTCGAATAATCACAGCAGCTCCCTGGTATGTTAAAAACTCAAACATTCATAAGGATCTCAATGTGCCATTAGTTAAAACTATGATTACAAAATATGCAATAAAATATTTAAAAAGGCTTGAACAACACCCAAATCCACTAGCTCGAAATATTTTAAATCATGGCGGCCACACTCGCTTAAGAAGAAGAGACACTGCAGCACTAACCCAATTAGATGAGTGATAAACACCTATATAAGTGAACAGAACCCGTGATGAAGAAAATTTTGTCTGGCACTGGCAGGACATAAAATAACTTATTAGGTTAAGATTTTATTAATTATTGTTAGTTCATATTTAATATATGAAGATTTAATAAAAAATAATGACAAAAAAAAAAAAATTAAATAACAATAATTGACAACATGAAAAATAAATAATAAATAATAATAATAATAATAATAATAATACACAGGAAACAAAATCATTCTATTACATGTTTGTAAACTTATTCAATTTCCTATCTTTTTCTTATAAATTAAATGCCTGTAATTTTGAGCTACATTGTCTGTATCAGTTTTAAAATAATTCTTTGTTCTATTGGTGTGTTGATTATTTGTAACATTTCTAACATGAAGCGTCGTTTGTAGTTTGTTTCTGTATTTAAAACTGTTGTATTTTCAAAATCTGGTGTATGATTAAAATTGGCACAATGATAAGACAATGCAGTTTTTCTAGAAGATGTATTTTTGTATTTTTGATCAGATATATGTCCTGTTGGTCAAGTTTTTTATTTCTTTTTCGTAGTACCTTATTATTTTTAAGGATTATCAAATATTGCATAGATGATAGTAGATATTTTCAATATAATAGCAAAATATATTCTCAGCAAAAAGGATTACCTATGGGTTCTCCAGGTTTAGCAGATATAGTTATGGAGGAGCTTCTTGATACTTGTATTAGGGGATTAACTACTAAGCCAAAAATTATAACAAAATATGTAGATGATCTATTTTGTATTATTTCAGAATGTGAAATAGAAAACATGTTAAACATATTTAACTCCTTTCACCAGGATTTTAAATTTACAAATGAAAAGGAATGTGATCATAAACTTCCATATTTAGACACAGTTATTTTAAGAAAGGGAAATATGTTACCAGTGATTTCTGAATGACTGGAAAACTCTAATGTTTATGACATTAATAATTATAGGATGGCTCATACGACATACAATACATTAGATAGATTATTTAGTAAAATGAAAGATAGAACAGAGAAATTAGATAGATTTAATATTATTTACAAAATTTTTCTTTTTTAATTAAATTTTTAACGTATTCATAAACTATTGTTAAGAATTTTAAATTTGATATGTAAAACTTTAAATATTTTTGTGAATACAGGCATAAATATTTAATTCAATATTCATACTCATTTTTTATACTTGTTTACTTATTTGTATTGATTATTATTTATTTATGTGTTTAATTTTCATTTTATTTTATTTTATTGTGCCACTTATGTATAACATTAATTCTACAGTACTGTAATATAAGACACCGTTCTTTTTGTACTGTATTATCTAATAAAGAATCTATTAATCAATCTAAATAAAATTTAAACAAAGTTAAGAACTAGAAGTAATAAAACTTAGAACTAAAGTAAATTTAAAAACAAGAAATTAACTTAATTGCAAAGTCTTAAAACTAAATTTTGAAACAATCTGAAATTCTTATAAAATAGAAATAAAAGTAAACCAAACAATAAGCCACCACATCATCATGAAGAAAAGGCAAGGCTGCCACATCCATCGTTGGAACAAACCCATCAGTTCTTCAGCACAACACCATCCGTGCCGAAGTCAGGTATTCTGCCAATTTGTGTGACATAGACATATACGACGGACAGCTAAAACAGACAGAATATAAGTTTGTATATATACTTATATATATATTTTGTTTTTTTGTTGTATAGGGAAAACAAGGATTTAGTTACCTGAAGTGTCAGTCCCTGCTGGAGCATTGAGCCAGGTGCGCGTCAGATTAGGGGTGAGCTCAGGCCTGTCTGTCTGTCTTCGTAGGGTTAAGCTCGGTTCACCCATGCGTTCCGAACAATATTTTTGACCGGACAATAATTTTTTTACAGAGTGTTCTGCAGAACGATTCACCCATCTCGGAAAATTTGTCCGGACAAACAAAGCTACCATATGGTTTACAGATGTAAACGATTATACAAAGTGGCAGCACAGTTAGCAAACTATAAGTTTTTTTTATAAAAGTGTGCTAAAGAAAATGGACGAAAGAAGGAAATAAATTTTTTTATTTTTAATTGAATTGCATAAAACCCATTTACTAGCAAAACAAATTTATCAAAAAAGGTTAAAAGTAAAAAGAAGAACAAACGGTGTTTTCCACACACTTGTTCCTGAGATGCGCCTTCATTACGTGGAATCGCTTATAAATTTTCACCGTGAGGACCCCAATACGTTCAATAAAATCCTTGCAATTTTAGGGCCTGATTTGCGTGGTATACTTATTTGTAAACAAGAGCATATTAATTTTCGTAGATATTAATTTTTACCATTTAAAATTTACTTACGACCAATTCCAGTAGATTTTTCTATTTCCGTCCACATATTGCCCATATCATAAATACATTCTCTTTCTGGTTTTTTATTTCCTATATACATAATTTTCAGGGCAATATTTCCTTTTACATCCAAACAAAAATTTTGTTCGGAACGCATGGGTGAATCGAGCTTAGGTATAGTTGATGGGTAAGAAAATGTGTTGCATAACTGTTATTTTATTGTTTCGCGCCAAATTATACCAGTTTTTGTAAATTCAATGTAGTGTTTTCAAGACCGTTGCGCTTTGTCCACAAACAAAATTTTTTTCACGAGACCAAAATACATGTCTTCAATTCAATGTCTTTTAAAAGAAAAAAGAAAACAGACCGTTTTAGAGGCCTCAAAAAATATTTTTCAAAATCAAAACACATTTTAGTTTACCAGCCAACAAACAATTTTACAAAACACACACAGGCTATCGTGCTGCCTAGCGGGACAAATTGCGAGCGCTTTGACTTTTCAGGCCTTAAAGAAGGTTAACAACTATATTTTTAATAAACTTTTTCTTATTCCTCTCTGCCTTCTTCGAAAAAGTCTTTTAGAATGGGTTTTTGAAATATTTAACAAATTCAAATTATCTTTTCTGAGATTAGGCCGGTCGAAATAGTTTTATTAGCAGTTTTGTTGGAATGTGTAGCAAGTTAAGTTTAAATTTACTCACTTCGCGCTATTAGCAACAACAATTTGCGACCTTAGGACAACAAGGTTATATATCTGCCATCGGCAAAATCAGGGCGCCGCGTTTTCTCTATTTTTCTCTTTTATTACGTACGTGTGCACACTCATAAAAGAGAATTTTACAACATTAACAACAACATATGTAAAATTCATGCAACGCATACAATCGCAACATGTAATAGTATAGGTTGCCGATCGCAGTTCTATATGCACCTTAACAACATGTAAGACAGAACCTTGTTGTCCTAAGGTCGCAAAATACACTGGGATAAAACTTTATTCTTCATGACACACTGTGTTAATTAGAAATACAGTTGGAATACGACTGGAAAACTTAATATCGGCAAAAAGGCCTTGTATAAGGCCGTTTTACTACTTCATTTTCCCGCTGTTAATGGTCGGATAAATCGCGTTTTTTTCATCATGAGAAATTCACATAAGAATTTTTTTGTGTGCTAATTTTTCATGAATGAGGAAATTCAAAATATTTTTTTCCTCACCCTCATGAATGTGAAAAAGCAGTAAAATTCACCACAGGTGGAAAAGGGTATTTCTACATTATTGAACTTAGGCCTTATAAAGTACATATATTCTGGGTCCTTATGAAAAGCGATGTTGATTTACCGATGTCCGTCTGTCCGTCTTACGTTTGATATGTGTTTTCCGAATACACCAGACATGATAGGGGCTAGGTTGTCTTACATTTATGTCAAATATAGTCCACCATTTCTTGCTATTGAAATTCAGCAAGATCGGTCCACAAATGGCTGAGATATGAGCAAACAACCACGACTTGTTGTTGTTTTTTTTTATTTTTTCTGTATATGTGGGAACGGCAAGAACCAAAATTTCCAAATTAAGAACAAACTATTGTTAAGGTTATCAATACACAGCATCCCACAAAATGTGGGCGGGATTAAAGAAGTAGGCGTAGTACATCCCGTATAAAAAACTTGAATTTTTGGGCTGTCATATGGCTGTCATCGGTTCAGATACAAAAGTTGTGACAAAAACATAAATTTTTTTTTAAAAAAATTACCATTTTCGGGAACCATAGGACTTCCTGACTCCAAGTTATATAACCCCAGGTAATGGACAATTTCTTCCTTAACACGTTGGCTCTTAAATCAGTCGAATCAGTTAATCAGTACCCGAGTTACGACCAATATACTGAAATCCAAAAAAATACTCTTTTTATACCCTTCACCTCAGGTGGAAAAGGGTATTATAAGTTTGTCATTCCGTTTGTAATTTCTACATTATTGATATTAGACCCTATAAAGTATACATATATATTCTGGGTCCTTATGAAAAGCGAAGTTGAGTTAATGATGTCAGTCTGTCCGTTTAACGTTTCATATGTGTTTTCTGAATACCCCACACATGAAAGGGGCTAGGTTGTTTTGCATTTATGTCACATATAGTCCACCATTTCTTGCTATTCAGCAAGATCGGTCCACAAATGGCTGAGATATGAGCAAAAACCCACGACTACCTCTAATATTTCCTAAAAACCCCTTGTTGTTTTTAAACCCTTTACCAAAGGTGGAAAAGGCTATATATAAGTTTATCATTCCGTTTGTAATTTCTACAATATTGATATAAGGCCCTATAAAGTATATGTATTATGGGTCCTTATGAAAAGCGAAGTTGATTTAACGATGTCTGTCCGTCTGTCCGTCTTACGTTAGATATGTGTTTCCCGAATACCCCAGACATTTATAGTCCACCATTTCTTGCTATTGAAATTCAGCAAGATCGGTCCATAAATGGCTGAGATATGAGCAAAAAACCACGACTACCTCTAACTTTTCCTTAAAATCTCTTGTTGTTTTGTTTTTTTTTTTATTTTTTTTCCTGTATATCTGAAGAACGGCAAGAGGTAAAATTTCCAAATTAAGTACAAACATTAAGGTAATCAATACACAGCATACTTCACAACAGGTGGAAAAGGGTATATATAAGCTTGACATTCGGTTTGTAATTTCTATAATTTTGATCTTAGACCCTATAAAGTATATATATTCTGGGTTCTTATGAAAAGCGAAGTTGATTTAACGATGTCCGTCTGTCCGTCCTTCTTACATTTCATATGTGTTTTCGAAATAACCCAGACATGATAGGGGCTAGGTTGTTTTATGTCGTTGTATGTCACATATAGTCACCATTTCTTGGTATTAAAATTCAGCAAGATCGGTCTACAAATGGCTGAGATATGAGCAAAAAACCACGACTACCTCTAGTTTTTCCTAAAAATCCCTTGTTGTTGTTTTTATACCCTGGTGGAAAAGGGTATATTGGCAAATCTTGCGTGAGGAACGCTACATTTGCACGCGTTTTCTGATTCAAATATAAACATTTTTTGGTCTTTCAAAAAAGATAGCTTCAACTAATATAAAGTATTTAGTGGCATTAATATGAACTTACGAATGGCATATATCATGATTTCTTAGCTAGTATTTGTTGCGAAATAATTGATTTCAAAGTTTTGTGACGCACGCTACAAAAAGTGAAAGTAAGTTCAAAGGTTGAAGTGCGTTTTCCTAATTTTAAGCGAATGTGGCATGATATGGCTTATAAAATCTAGTTCCTAAAATAAAGATGACTATAAGAGAATTCTTAACGCACGTATTCGCAGCCAGAAAATGTTGTGATTTTTTGGCAAAAGCCGTGAACCCTTTGTGACGCACGCTACAGTTTTTCCAGTAGTATTTTATTATTATATTTTATTTATTTTAACAAAACAAATTATGTTCTTATGAATTGCATTTCTTAAACTAATTTCTTAACTAATGAATATCAACTTTTTTTTAACGAAATTTATATTTTGATAAGTCTGCTGTAAGTGCTATGCTAAATGAAGATTGAACCCTCAAATTATAACCAACATGACGCCACGAATTATAATTTTTATATAAAGTATTGTATTATATATTAATATAAGTGTTGTATTATCTACATTATTTAAGTATTTGAATTAATTATAGTACTAACGTAAAATGGGCAGCACTAAATTTGTCATCACCACATTTAGTACTTGCTAAAAGTAAACCTAAAGGGAAATTTTCACCCGATTGGAAAATGGCAAATCATCAATTTTTTCCACTTTGCGTTATTACGTACTTGCAATTTGTACGTTGCGCTATTAACAACTTTTTTTGATCCGCCAAAAGAAACGTTTCACTTGCATCCGTGCTTAGCCTAAAGTTAATTTTACATAAAGTTAAATTTACATAAAACTTATACTTACCTGAAGGTTATGACTACTAAGTTATCTAAAAGTTAACTTACCTTTACTACTAGCACTTACCTTAAAATTTACCTATCGTTAACCTAAACCAGTAATAACCAAGCCCCGAACTAACCAAGCCCCGAGCGCACGCACACAAAGATATTATGTACTTGGGTGCGGTCGCAGAGACTGATGATAGCCTGATGTTTTGAAACGAAGAAAGTTGTTGTATACATGTGAATTGCCGACCGTGTCCGTGTGAAAAATACGATTATTGACTTACTCGCGAGCCTATAGAGTGGTTATCACTGACCTAAACCAACAGAATGAATTAATTGTTAAATAAACTGTGAATTAAGAACTAAATACCTACATACTTACCTTGATCATTATTTCAACGGTGGACTTAGAAAAAGGTGAGCATTAGCCCAAGATCCAGCCCCTTGTCCAAATCAGAAAACTAATCCCCTGTATTGTTGTTCCATTTATCTTGTATTATAATTACTCTTTATTATAGATTGGCTGTAAATGAAAATCCACCCCTATCTTGCCAAATATAATTTAGAGGTTACAAAAACATTAAACAAACCAACAACGGCAAGTGTGCAACCCCAACAACAACTTAGGAACAACACTAAACTCCCGATAAATAACGTTATGCTATTTTAAGCACAAAAATCACCTAAAATAATGCTAAATTCACGGATAACATTAAGAAATCAGGGGTAGGATTTGGTAATACTTATTGCATTAAGCCCTCGCGAATGGGTAGTCATCTTGCCGCGATGCGAGGGCTTAAGTATAAGGACGTTTAGAGTCATGCTGGCGGTAGTGACGTCAGTCAACACCGGTAGGGCCTCCCATGCCAGAAGGGTCTAAACCGAGTACGAACCAAGAACTACCCCCCCCCCCTGTCTATTAGCGTCTGTTTTCTCCTAGTTGGAGCGGCTAATGACTATGCGTCCGCTGGCCTTTTACGGTCAACTGTTAGGCCTTCTGAAGGCCGTCGGTCCGCCATAAAATCCATCAGCGTCTGTTCTTATATTGAGCGGCTGATGGTCTGCGTCTGTCTTCAAAGGAGCGGCAGGTATTCTTTCGCCTGGCAGTTAGGCATAAAATGCAACCCCAATTCACCCCCCCCCCCCCCCCAAATGTCCGAAAATTCATGCCCTAAGTATCCGGCAAAGGGCTTCATAATCCTCGGAGACCCTACTACTACAGCGTCGGTATCAGGCTGTAGTATGTTGAATGCTACTGAGACCTCGTCTAGCAAGGTGGTTGCGCCAGGCTCTGCTAGACGGTTAGCTACTAGTGCGCAAAAACTCACGACTAAGCCGTCAGGCGGTCGTAAGCCAAGCTTGGTGCAGGGTTCTTCGAAACCAGGTACCTTTAAGGCTTCACAGGTCCGGACGGGAGAAAAACCTGTCAAAACCCCTTCCTCGGGTGCTGGCTTGACGGTACAGACTCTGTCTGCCAGAAATCCAGTTTCCCATGTGCCGAAACCTGTGCAAAGAGAGCACACGAAGAATGATTCGATGCTCTCTGATGCACCTCCCTTAGCCTCTACGGCACTTACCAAAAAACCCCAAAGGCACATAAATGCATCTAAACGGGCCTTCACAACCAAGCGCTCCGCCTACAAAATCATTAGCCGACTTGGTGAAAAACCGGTTGGCGAGCTCACTGAGCAGGAGAAAAATTCTCTTCAGTGGGCAAAACCCCATATTGAGGGTTTAAAACGTGGACCTCCCTCTGCAGAGGAAGGCAATCCTGAACGGAAGCCACCCGAAGCAGCGCCTAAACGCAACGGTCAGGGGAGGACACACTTCCTGGGACTAAACGGTCCAAATATACGCCTCAACGGCCGCAAAACAGGTCGTACAAAGATGTGGCTTCAGACGATACAGCTTTTCTAAGCGTCCACGAAAATCGTTATGAAGCATCGCGTTACTTACATCATCATATATTTCAACTAGAAATATGGTTACGACAATGGAGGATAATGGTCAATGAGCAAAAATGCGTACATATAACATTCACTTTGCGCCGTGAATCTTGCCCCCCTATTACAATCAATAATCAAATAATTTCTCAACATTCGCATGTAAAATATCTCGGTATACATCTGGATCGGCGATTAACGTGGAAATGTCATATAGAGGCAAAATTAACTCAAATGAAACTAAAAGCCATTCAAATTCATTGGCTTATTGGAAGAAATTCTGTCATTAGTCGCGATTGCAAGCTTCTATTTTACAACTCTATCTTAAAGCCTATCTGGTGCTACGGTATTCAAGTATGGGGCACTGCCTCGGCCTCTAATATCGACAAAATACAAAGGCGCCAAAATAAACTTCTTCGAATAATCACAGCAGGTCCCTGGTATGTTAAAAACTAAAACATTCATAAGGATCTCAATGTGCCATTAGTTAAAACTATGATTACAAAATATGCAATAAAATATTTTAAAAGGCCTGAACAACACCCAAATCCACTAGCTCGAAATATTTTAAATCATGGCGGCCACACTCGCTTAAGAAGAAGACACACTGCAGCACTAACCCAATTAGATGAGTGATAAACACCTATATAAGTGAACAGAACCCGTGATGAAGAAAATTTTGTCTGGCACTGGCAGGACATAAAATAACTTATTAGGTTAAGATTTTATTAATTATTGTTAGTTCATATTTAATATATGAAGATTCAATAAAAAATAATGACAAAAAAAAAAAAAAATTAAATAACAATAATTGACAACATGAAAAATAAATAATAAAAATAATACACAGGAAACAAAATCATTCTATTACATGTTTGTAAACTTATTCAATTTCCTATCTTTTTCTTATAAATTAAATGCCTGTAATTTTGAGCTACATTGTCTGTATCAGTTTTAAAATAATTCTTTGTTCTATTGGTGTGTTGATTATTTGTAACATTTCTAACATGAAGCGTCGTTTGTAGTTTGTTTCTGTATTTAAAACTGTTGTATTTTCAAAATCTGGTGTATGATTAAAATTGGCACAATGATAAGACAATGCAGTTTTTCTAGAAGATGTATTTTTGTATTTTTGATCAGATATATGTCCTGTTGGTCAAGTTTTTTATTTCTTTTTCGTAGTACCTTATTATTTTTAAGGATTATCAAATATTGCATAGATGATAGTAGATATTTTCAATATAATAGCAAAATATATTCTCAGCAAAAAGGATAACCTATGGGCTCTCCAGGTTTAGCAGATATAGTTATGGAGGAGCTTCTTGATACTTGTATTAGAGGATTAACTACTAAGCCAAAAATTATAACAAAATATGTAGATGATCTATTTTGTATTATTTCAGAATGTGAAATAGAAAACATGTTAAACATATTTAACTCCTTTCACCAGGATTTTAAATTTACAAATGAAAAGGAATGTGATCATAAACTTCCATATTTAGACACAGTTATTTTAAGAAAGGGAAATATGTTACCAGTGATTTCTGAATGACTGGAAAACTCTAATGTTTATGACATTAATAATTATAGGATGGCTCATACGACATACAATACATTAGATAGATTATTTAGTAAAATGAAAGATAGAACAGAGAAATTAGATAGATTTAATATTATTTACAAAATTTTTCTTTTTTAATTAAATTTTTAACGTATTCATAAACTATTGTTAAGAATTTTAAATTTGATATGTAAAACTTTAAATATTTTTGTGAATACAGGCATAAATATTTAATTCAATATTCATACTCATTTTTTATACTTGTTTACTTATTTGTATTGATTATTATTTATTTATGTGTTTAATTTTCATTTTATTTTATTTTATTGTGCCACTTATGTATAACATTAATTCTACAGTACTGTAATATAAGACACCGTTCTTTTTGTACTGTATTATCTAATAAAGAATCTATTAATCAATCTAAATAAAATTTAAACAAAGTTAAGAACTAGAAGTAATAAAACTTAGAACTAAAGTAAATTTAAAAACAAGAAATTAACTTAATTGCAAAGTCTTAAAACTAAATTTTGAAACAATCTGAAATTCTTATAAAATAGAAATAAAAGTAAACCAAACAATAAGCCACCACATCATCATGAAGAAAAGGCAAGGCTGCCACATCCATCGTTGGAACAAACCCATCAGTTCTTCAGCACAACACCATCCGTGCCGAAGTCAGGTATTCTGCCAATTTGTGTGACATAGACATATACGACGGACAGCTAAAACAGACAGAATATAAGTTTGTATATATACTTATATATATATTTTGTTTTTTTGTTGTATAGGGAAAACAAGGATTTAGTTACCTGAAGTGTCAGTCCCTGCTGGAGCATTGAGCCAGGTGCGCGTCAGATTAGGGGTGAGCTCAGGCCTGTCTGTCTGTCTTCGTAGGGTTAAGCTCGGTTCACCCATTTTTGACCGGACAATAATTTTTTTACAGAGTGTTCTGCAGAACGATTCACCCATCTCGGAAAATTTGTCCGGACAAACAAAGCTACCATATGGTTTACAGATGTAAACGATTATACAAAGTGGCAGCACAGTTAGCAAACTATAAGTTTTTTTTATAAAAGTGTGCTAAAGAAAATGGACGAAAGAAGGAAATAAATTTTTTTATTTTTAATTGAATTGCATAAAACCCATTTACTAGCAAAACAAATTTATCAAAAAAGGTTAAAAGTAAAAAGAAGAACAAACGGTGTTTTCCACACACTTGTTCCTGAGATGCGCCTTCATTACGTGGAATCGCTTATAAATTTTCACCGTGAGGACCCCAATACGTTCAATAAAATCCTTGCAATTTTAGGGCCTGATTTGCGTGGTATACCTATTCGTAAACAAGAGCATATTAATTTTCGTAGATATTAATTTTTACCATTTAAAATTTACTTACGACCAATTCCAGTAGATTTTTCTATTTCCGTCCACATATTGCCCATATCATAAATACATTCTCTTTCTGGTTTTTTATTTCCTATATACATAATTTTCAGGGCAATATTTCCTTTTACATCCAAACAAAAATTTTGTTCGGAACGCATGGGTGAATCGAGCTTAGGTATAGTTGATGGGTAAGAAAATGTGTTGCATAACTGTTATTTTATTGTTTCGCGCCAAATTATACCAGTTTTTGTAAATTCAACGTAGTGTTTTCAAGACCGTTGCGCTTTGTCCACAAACAAAATTTTTTTCACGAGACCAAAATACATGTCTTCAATTCAATGTCTTTTAAAAGAAAAAAGAAAACAGACCGTTTTAGAGGCCTCAAAAAATATTTTTCAAAATCAAAACACATTTTAGTTTACCAGCCAACAAACAATTTTTCAAAACACACACAGGCTATCGTGCTGCCTAGCGGGACAAATTGCGAGCGCTTTGACTTTTCAGGCCTTAAAGAAGGTTAACAACTATATTTTTAATAAACTTTTTCTTATTCCTCTCTGCCTTCTTCGAAAATGTCTTTTAGAATGGGTTTTTGAAATATTTAACAAATTCAAATTATCTTTTCTGAGATTAGGCCGGTCGAAATAGTTTTATTAGCAGTTTTGTTGGAATGTGTAGCAAGTTAAGTTTAAATTTACTCACTTCGCGCTATTAGCAACAACAATTTGCGACCTTAGGACAACAAGGTTATATATCTGCCATCGGCAAAATCAGGGCGCCGCGTTTTCTCTATTTTTCTCTTTTATTACGTACGTGTGCACACTCATAAAAGAGAATTTTACAACATTAACAACAACATATGTAAAATTCATGCAACGCATACAATCGCAACATGTAATAGTATAGGTTGCCGATCGCAGTTCTATATGCACCTTAACAACATGTAAGACAGAACCTTGTTGTCCTAAGGTCGCAAAATACACTGGGATAAAACTTTATTCTTCAAGTAGATGCGAGAAGGCAAGGCTTTGGTATTTAATGACACACTGTGTTAATTAGAAATACAGTTGGAATACGACTGGAAAACTTAATATCGGCAAAAAGGCCTTGTATAAGGCCGTTTTACTACATCATTTTCCCGCTGTCAATGGTCGGGTAAATCGCGTTTTTTTCATCATGAGGAATTTGAATGTAAATTTTTTAAAATTTTTCATATTTGACAAATTCACATAAGAATTTTTTTGTGTGCTTTTTCATGAATGAGGAAATTCAAAATATTTTTTTCCTCACCCTCATGAATGTGAAAAAGCAGTAAAATTCACCACAGGTGGAAAAGGGTATATATAAGTTTGTCATTCCGTTTGTAATTTCTACATTATTGAGCTTAGGCCTTATAAAGTACATATATTCTGGGTCCTTATGAAAAGCGATGTTGATTTACCGATGTCCGTCTGTCCGTCTTACGTTTGATATGTGTTTTCCAAATACACCAGACATGATAGGGGCTAGGTTGTCTTACATTTATGTCAAATATAGTCCACCATTTCTTGCTATTGAAATTCAGCAAGATCGGTCCACAAATGGCTGAGATATGAGCAAACAACCACGACTTGTTGTTGTTTTTTTTTATTTTTTCTGTATATGTGGGAACGGCAAGAACCAAAATTTCCAAATTAAGAACAAACTATTGTTAAGGTTATCAATACACAGCATCCCACAAAATGTGGGCGGGATTAAAGAAGTAGGCGTAGTACATCCCGTATAAAAAACTTGAATTTTTGGGCTGTCATATGGCTGTCATCGGTTCAGATACAAAAGTTGTGACAAAAACATAAATTTTTTTTGAAAAAATTACCATTTTCGGGAACCATAGGACTTCCTGACTCCAAGTTATATAACCCGAGGTAATGGACAATTTCTTCCTTAACACGTTGGTTCTTAAATCAGTCGAATCAGTTAATCAGTACCCGAGTTACGACCAATATACTGAAATCCCAAAAAAATACTCTTTTTATACCCTTCACCTCAGGTGGAAAAGGGTATTATAAGTTTGTCATTCCGTTTGTAATTTCTACATTATTGATATTAGACCCTATAAAGTGTACATATATATTCTGGGTCCTTATGAAAAGCGAAGTTGAGTTAATGATGTCAGTCTGTCCGTTTAACGTTTCATATGTGTTTTCTGAATACCCCACACATGAAAGTGGCTAGATTGTTTTGCATTTATGTCACATATAGTCCACCATTTCTTGCTATTCAGCAAGATCGGTCCACAAATGGCTGAGATATGAGCAAAAACCCACGACTACCTCTAATTTTTCCTAAAAACCCCTTGTTGTTTTTAAACCCTTTACCAAAGGTGGAAAAGGCTATATATAAGTTTGTCATTTCGTTTGTAATTTCTACAATATTGATATTAGGCCCTATAAATTATATGTATTCTGGGTCCTTATGAAAAGCGAAGTTGGACAAATAACTGAGATATGAGCAAAAAACCACGACTACCTCTAACTTTTCCTTAAAATCTCTTGTTGTTTTGTTTTTTTTTTTATTTTTTTTCCTGTATATCTGAAGAACGGCAAGAGGTAAAATTTCCAAATTAAGTACAAACATTAAGGTAATCAATCCACAGCATACTTCACAACAGGTGGAAAAGGGTATATATAAGCTTGACATTCGGTTTGTAATTTCTATAATTTTGATCTTAGACCCTATAAAGTATATATATTCTGGGTTCTTATGAAAAGCGAAGTTGATTTAACGATGTCCGTCTGTCCGTCCTTCTTACATTTCATATGTGTTTTCGAAATACCCCAGACATGATAGGGGCTAGGTTGTTTTATATGTATGTCACATATAGTCCACCATTTCTTGGTATTAAAATTCAGCAAGATCGGTCTACAAATGGCTGAGATATAAGCAAAAAACCACGACTACCTCTAGTTTTTCCTAAAAATCCCTTGTTGTTGTTTTTATACCCTTCACCACAGGTGGAAAAGGGTATATTGGCAAATCTTGCGTGAGGAACGCTACATTTGCACGCGTTTTCTGATTCAAATATAAACATTTTTTGGTCTTTCAAAAAAGATAGCTTCAACTAATATAAAGTATTTAGTGGCATTAATATGAACTTACGAATGGCATATATCATGATTTCTTAGCTAGTATTTGTTGCGAAATAATTGATCTCAAAGTTTTGTGACGCACGCTACAAAAAGTGAAGGTAAGTTCAAAGGTTGAAGTGCTTTTTCCTAATTTTAAGCGAATTTGGCATGATATGGTTTATAAAATCTAGTTCCTAAAAGAAAGATGACTATAAGAGAATTCTTAACGCACGTATTCGCAGCCAGAAAATGTTGTGATTTTTTGGCAAAAGCCGTGAACCCTTTGTGACGCACGCTACAGTTTTTCCAGTAGTATTTTATTATTATATATTATTTATTTTAACAAAACAAATTATGTTTTTATGAATTGCATTTCTTAAACTAATTTCTTAACTAATGAATATCAACTTTTTTTAACGAAATTTATATTTTGATAAGTCTGCTGTAAGTGCTATGCTCAATGAAGATTGAACCCTCAAATTATAACCAACATGAAGCCACGAATTATTATTTTTATATAAAGTATTGTATTACATATTAATATAAGTGTTGTATTATCTACATTATTTAAGTATTTGAATTAATTATAGTACTAACGTAAAATGGGCAGCACTAAATTTGTCATCACCACATTTAGTACTTGCTAAAAGTAAACCTAAAGGGAAATTTTCACCCGATTGGAAAATGGCAAATCATAAATTTTTTCCACTTTGCGTTATTACGTACTTGCAATTTGTACGTTGCGCTATTAACAACTTTTTTTGATCCGCCAAAAGCAACGTTTCACTTGCATCCGTGCTTAGCCTAAAGTTAATTTTACATAAAGTTAAATATACATAAAACTTATACTTACCTGAAGGTTATGACTACTAAGTTATCTAAAAGTTAACTTACCTTTACTACTAGTACTTACCTTAAAATTTACCTATCGTTAACCTAAACCAACCGAATGAATTAATTGTTAAATAAACTGTGAATTAAGAACTAAATACCTACATACTTACCTTGATCATTATTTCAACGGTGGACTTAGAAAAAGGTGAGCATTAGCCCAAGATCCAGCCCCTTGTCCAAATCAGAAAACTAATCCCCTGTATTGTTGTTCCATTTATCTTGTATTATAATTACTCTTTATTATAGATTGGCTGTAAATGAAAATCCACCCCTATCTTGCCAAATATAATTTAGAGGTCCCATAAACATTAACCAAACCAACAACGGCAAGTGTGCAACCCCAACAACAACTTAGGAACAACACTAAACTCCCGATAAATAACGTTGTGCTATTTTAAGCACAAAAATCACCTTAAATAATGCTAAATTCACGGATAACATTAAGAAATCAGCAGTGGGGTAGGTAAAACTTATTGCATTAATGATCATTGAAATACATATTTTTTAATATAAAAATTAAATTATACATCTAGTCTTACCGTTAGGGACAAAATTGTTCACGAAATTATAAAAATGTATATTTATCATGAAAACTATTAAAGTTTCAACTTAAAAACTTTATAAAACTATTGTATGGCCTTCTACATTTTATAATAAAACTATGTAAACTTATTTTCGAAAGTACCTTTAGTTTTAATATTTATACTAAGTTAACATCCAAACTATATGTGTGAACAAAATTGACCATGTGTGAATCTTTCATAACAATTCCAAAAATATTTCAAGTTTTATCTGTGGGATTTGCTTTTAAAGTGAGTAAATTAATTCTTACTACTAATTTTTTTTTAAATTTGAAAAAAATTTGAGCAATTAAATTTTGCCTAGTTTCTTCAAGAACGGTTAGTCAAAAACGGCACTTTTAAAACAGAGCATTGTGAAAAATTTTAAAAAAAGAATCTCACATCGCAAGATCACAAAAAACAAAACATTTCAGTGAGATTTTAATGTAAAAAAAAAGTGTAGTTTGGATACCAAACTTTTGGCTGGTCGCCCAAAAAAAAACTTTCGCCAAAAGATTTTCGCGACTCAAATAGACTTATTGTTACTTGGCCTGAACATGTCTTAGTTCGAGAATATGAACAAAATATAAACCGGCGTCCAACGAATGTTGCTTATTTGCCGAAACAACAATTATTACATTCAAAAAACTAACTGATGCTCCCGACGATCAACTCATTATTATATACCAAAACGTACGTGGAATGAGGACTAAATGCTCCAAATTTTATGTCGATAGTTTTAATTTCAATCACCACATAATTTGTCTAACTGAGACTTGGCTAAATAATACTTTCTTAAATACCGAAATTGTTTGCAATAATTTTCATGTATTCCGGCGCGATAGAACTACAGTTACTACTGGCGGTGGAGTTTTAATAGCTGTCTTAAATACATTTCCTGCTGAAGAGCTAATATTAACCTTAGCAAGTAAAATTGAATTTATTGCAGTGGTAGTAAAAGTAAACAACATTAAAATATTTATTACATGTTCTTATATCCCACCTCAATCTGATATAATTACTTATCAACAACACATTTTGGCAATGGAACAAGTGGCTTCAAAAATCAGTGTGGGTGACTTCATGTTAGTCCTTGGCGATTCTAATATACCTCAGATTACCTGGCATTTCTCCACAGAAAGTAAAACTTACATTCCTAATCGTTCTGATAACATCAGTGATGATATATTCGGTAACATTACAAATTTATGTCTACATCAGATAAATGGCGTCTACAATATGTATGGTAAATTACTTGACCTGGTATTTGTTAATGAGCCTAAGGAATGTACAATAAATCGTGTTGATCCTATAACACTCCCAGAAGATCGTTACCACCCTACAATTGAAATTAGCAGCAACATTTTTAGTTGTCATCGTGTTCAAAATTTCCATAAAAAAGAAAAGGTGTTTTGTTTTAAAAGGGCAAATTACAACGACCTACATAACCTTTTAATTAACACAAATTGGATTCAATTGTTATCCATTCGCATTGGCGCACCAGAAACAATCGATATTATTGCACTCGGCGACTTTTTGCCTCTATATCTGTAAGTTTTTGTTTTATTAAAATGAGTTTGAAAAAATAAAAAATCAGTATTACCTCATTTCAAATGGCATAGCAACTTGATGGAAGCGTTCACCTTGTTCATAAGATTCGGTAGCCAATTGTTTGCTGAAGAAGTCCAGATGATGATGTAAATAATGGATTTTCAAAGACATGAGGACACCAATTTCCGAGAATGCTCTTAACATCCTTGCGACAGAAACATCGTAGTTGTTAGAACGATGCTTTCCCAACAAGCCTTCTATTACTTCTTTGATTGCCTGCCATGCATTCAATTCAGCGTCAATCAAAATATTGTTGAATGCGTCAATTTTAATCAGCTTTCGTATATCTGGACCATTTAGTACGCCTGATTGGCAAAAAATTAATTTGTTAAGATGGAAAATCATGGGAAATGAATGTGATATTATAACTTACCTTCTTTAATTTAACTTCCGCTGAGTCTCGGGTAAATTAGTTTCAAACACAAGAAAACTTCATCTCTTTTGGCGACAGTTTTGATAAAATTCTTAACAATTCCAAGTTTAATATGCAGTGGAGGCAGCAATATCTTCTCCTTCGGCACTAGAGGCTCACGAATAATATTGGCCGTTTGTAACCTGCTGTGCTCTCTGATTTTCCATCCGTGGCATGCATATTGGTCACCGGAAAATCGTGTGTCCCAATCGCACAAAAAGCACATATATTTTATATAGCCGCTTTGAAGACCGCAAAGCATTGCTACAACTTTTAAATCGCAGCATATGCGCCACATATGTTTGGCGTAGTTAACCATTTTTAAAATATTTTCCAGTGCATCATATGTTTCTTTCGTTTCTGTACTATAGGCGATTGAAACTGAAGGTTTTTTATTGGTCTTATGCAGTAAAACCGCCTTCAAGCTGAGTTTTGAACTGTCAATAAATAATCTCCAGTCATCTGCTTCATATTTTATTTCCATTGCGTCCATCAATTTTCCTACATCCGGGCAATATGCAGAAGTTTTTTCATCATTCACAAGGAATAAACTTTGGAGTGTTGCCTGACGACTTCGATAAGCTGTGACTTTCACATATAGATTGGCTGTAAATGAAAATCCACCCCTATCTTGCCAAATATAATTTAGAGGTCCCATAAACATTAACCAAACCAACAACGGCAAGTGTGCAACCCCAACAACAACTTAGGAACAACACTAAACTCCCGATAAATAACGTTGTGCTATTTTAAGCACAAAAATCACCTTAAATAATGCTAAATTCACGGATAACATTAAGAAATCAGCAGTGGGGTAGGTAAAACTTATTGCATTAATGATCATTGAAATACATATTTTTTAATATAAAAATTAAATTATACATCTAGTCTTACCGTTAGGGACAAAATTGTTCACGAAATTATAAAAATGTATATTTATCATGAAAACTATTAAAGTTTCAACTTAAAAACTTTATAAAACTATTGTATGGCCTTCTACATTTTATAATAAAAATATGTAAACTTATTTTCGAAAGTACCTTTAGTTTTAATATTTATACTAAGTTAACATCCAAACTATATGTGTGAACAAAATTGACCATGTGTGAATCTTTCATAACAATTCCAAAAATATTTCAAGTTTTATCTGTGGGATTTGCTTTTAAAGTGAGTAAATTAATTCTTACTACTAATTTTTTTTTAAATTTGAAAAAAATTTGAGCAATTAAATTTTGCCTAGTTTCTTCAAGAACGGTTAGTCAAAAACGGCACTTTTAAAACAGAGCATTGTGAAAAATTTAAAAAAAAAGAATCTCACATCGCAAGATCACAAAAAACAAAACATTTCAGTGAGATTTTAATGTAAAAAAAAAGTGTAGTTTGGATACCAAACTTTTGGCTGGTCGCCCAAAAAAAAACTTTCGCCAAAAGATTTTCGCGACTCAAATAGACTTATTGTTACTTGGCCTGAACATGTCTTAGTTCGAGAATATGAACAAAATATAAACCGGCGTCCAACGAATGTTGCTTATTTGCCGAAACAACAATTATTACATTCAAAAAACTAACTGATGCTCCCGACGATCAACTCATTATTATATACCAAAACGTACGTGGAATGAGGACTAAATGCTCCAAATTTTATGTCGATAGTTTTAATTTCAATCACCACATAATTTGTCTAACTGAGACTTGGCTAAATAATACTTTCTTAAATACCGAAATTGTTTGCAATAATTTTCATGTATTCCGGCGCGATAGAACTACAGTTACTACTGGCGGTGGAGTTTTAATAGCTGTCTTAAATACATTTCCTGCTGAAGAGCTAATATTAAACTTAGCAAGTAAAATTGAATTTATTGCAGTGGTAGTAAAAGTAAACAACATTAAAATATTTATTACATGTTCTTATATCCCACCTCAATCTGATATAATTACTTATCAACAACACATTTTGGCAATGGAACAAGTGGCTTCAAAAATCAGTGTGGGTGACTTCATGTTAGTCCTTGGCGATTCTAATATACCTCAGATTACCTGGCATTTCTCCACAGAAAGTAAAACTTACATTCCTAATCGTTCTGATAACATCAGTGATGATATATTCGGTAACATTACAAATTTATGTCTACATCAGATAAATGGCGTCTACAATATGTATGGTAAATTACTTGACCTGGTATTTGTTAATGAGCCTAAGGAATGTACAATAAATCGTGTTGATCCTATAACACTCCCAGAAGATCGTTACCACCCTACAATTGAAATTAGCAGCAACATTTTTAGTTGTCATCGTGTTCAAAATTTCCATAAAAAAGAAAAGGTGTTTTGTTTTAAAAGGGCAAATTACAACGACCTACATAACCTTTTAATTAACACAAATTGGATTCAATTGTTATCCATTCGCATTGGCGCACCAGAAACAATCGATATTATTGCACTCGGCGACTTTTTGCCTCTATATCTGTAAGTTTTTGTTTTATTAAAATGAGTTTGAAAAAATAAAAAATCAGTATTACCTCATTTCAAATGGCATAGCAACTTGATGGAAGCGTTCACCTTGTTCATAAGATTCGGTAGCCAATTGTTTGCTGAAGAAGTCCAGATGATGATGTAAATAATGGATTTTCAAAGACATGAGGACACCAATTTCCGAGAATGCTCTTAACATCCTTGCGACAGAAACATCGTAGTTGTTAGAACGATGCTTTCCCAACAAGCCTTCTATTACTTCTTTGATTGCCTGCCATGCATTCAATTCAGCGTCAATCAAAATATTGTTGAATGCGTCAATTTTAATCAGCTTTCGTATATCTGGACCATTTAGTACGCCTGATTGGCAAAAAATTAATTTGTTAAGATGGAAAATCATGGGAAATGAATGTGATATTATAACTTACCTTCTTTAATTTAACTTCCGCTGAGTCTCGGGTAAATTAGTTTCAAACACAAGAAAACTTCATCTCTTTTGGCGACAGTTTTGATAAAATTCTTAACAATTCCAAGTTTAATATGCAGTGGAGGCAGCAATATCTTCTCCTTCGGCACTAGAGGCTCACGAATAATATTGGCCGTTTGTAACCTGCTGTGCTCTCTGATTTTCCATCCGTGGCATGCATATTGGTCACCGGAAAATCGTGTGTCCCAATCGCACAAAAAGCACATATATTTTATATAGCCGCTTTGAAGACCGCAAAGCATTGCTACAACTTTTAAATCGCAGCATATGCGCCACATATGTTTGGCGTAGTTAACCATTTTTAAAATATTTTCCAGTGCATCATATGTTTCTTTCGTTTCTGTACTATAGGCGATTGAAACTGAAGGTTTTTTATTGGTCTTATGCAGTAAAACCGCCTTCAAGCTGAGTTTTGAACTGTCAATAAATAATCTCCAGTCATCTGCTTCATATTTTATTTCCATTGCGTCCATCAATTTTCCTACATCCGGGCAATATGCAGAAGTTTTTTCATCATTCACAAGGAATAAACTTTGGAGTGTTGCCTGACGACTTCGATAAGCTGTGACTTTCACACCGGGTGCCAACAAATTGTTTGATTTCAAAATGGAAGCCAGCTCTTCCGATTTATGCTGTGTTAATTCCAACTTGGAAACAATTGAATCAAGCTTATTTTGATTTATTAAAATTGGCTCATTGGATACTGATGGCTCATATGGGGGATCATCACGTGCATGATATGTCGGAGCAGTCGTAGAAGAGAAAATATCTAGGCTAGAAGCTTTTAGCGCAGGAATGTGGTCCGAATGAGGCAATGGTGTTGCGGCACTTGCAACACCAACGTAATTATACGATTTTCTTATCCTTTTTGCGGCTCCTTTATTCGCACATGCATAGCAATTCAATGGATTGTGACCTTCGCCAGGATTAGTCCAAGTCATTGGGATACCGAATGGCATACTTTCACGTCTTCTATTTTTCCAATCCATTAGACGGTTGTAGTAGATTTTACACACTATATTTGGTACCCAATTTTCGTTCACTATAACATTTTGGTTGAAGTAAATCTCGTATGTTTGAACAAAATCAGTACTGAAATTTCCCCTTTTTTTATGTGTTGAGACATATTGACCACAGCAGTAACAAAAGCTATTTATATCTGGCTTGCACAGTTCCATATTCTGTTCTCTTTTGTTCACTTTTAAAAAACTGGAGAAAAATCACTTTTACTGTTCGCGTTCGTCGGCACTTGTTGAATGACAAAAATCGATAAATGAACACCTATAAATACTACGTATTTTTCAATATTTTACTGACAGGTACGTTCCAAAACATGAGCACTAATAGATGTGGGTGGAATTTCTGTAAAAAACCCCAAATAATTAAAAAAGTGCACTTTCCTTTTTTCCTTTCAATTGTCCACGCACATTTATTACCGCTTATTACTTTGCTACCGCAATCATAAAAATCATTTTAATTAATTAATTGTAATTCTTAATTTTTCTAAATTTGTTTCATCAAAATCGGACAAGTGGTTCTCGAGTTATGTTAAACTACGTTTTTGCCAAAATGTTACAACTAAGCGAAAAAACATCAAGATAAGGAAAAAATTTAAAACGTCATAAAAAAAACTGACACATACGAACGCAAAACCCTTTGAGGGTTTTACTATACTGACCTAGTACCATCACCCTGACTTGGAATTTCTCACCCCCCAGATTGGCTGTTGTACTGTGTTATAGCTTCGTGAATTGTTGAATACCTCTTGATTATGTCTTCATCTAGACCCGTGATTTCGGAAATCAAAGCAGGATTAGCAAAGAATCTTCGTGACGTATTTCCTGAATTTGTCGTACCAGAGCCTTGTTTAACAGTATCAACCTGTATTCCAATTTTCTCTTTAATTTCACGCTTTATCAAACATTTTCGGGCTTCTCTTATCGGACGAGTATTTGAGTCGACTCTTCCACTTTTAAATTCAATATTGTAAGCTACATGCAAAAGAGACTCCATCAGCTTAATACGCGCATGAAGTGGTGACATACCAAATTGCAGGGCTTGTTCATTTACGGGCATAGCTTGAACTTCTTCGATTTTATTCATTTTGGATGTTGTTGCTCCACAGATAAAACAAGAAGATGCTGCTGGTGTCTCTGTTACTGATTGTGCTGTCTTGCCGTCAATCATTGTAAAATATAATTCATGTTTTACTTTAAAGTTACGATTATTTACTGTTAACTCAAATTCTTTTAGTTGAGATATCTCCTCATCGACTCTTCTCTTTTCTTCTCGTATAACTTGAAGTGTCTCTTTAACGTATGCAAACTGTAGTGTTCTACAATACTGTGTGGAAGAAGGTTTATTGTTGTTCCATACTAATTTATTTATGTCATCACTCAATGATAATTTTAGTGGTACAACTGATGTCATATATAAATGAGAGTCAGAAATTTGATCATCTGAAAACCTCTGTTGGTATTCGCTTTGACCAGATGCCCCATCACATCCCCATTTATAGTACATTGTTCGATTTTCCCTTTCAATTTTATTTATTTCCTTTACTGATTTGGTATCTAGGACTCTTTTAGCAGTATGATCCAACAGATTTTGCAGAGGTACACTGCCTGAACTTTCAGTAATAGAAATTTCTAGAGGATAACTGTTAGTTTTTTCTTTCGTGAGTTGTTTGTATGGTACGAGTATGTTATATCCTTCATTTTGTAACCAATGCATTAGATACTCGTATTTTTCTTTTGTAAGTTCAAGCTTTGTAAACATCCCCAAAGTTTTCAATGTACAAATTTTGTGGTTGGTTTTTGAAATACTAGAAGAAAAATCAATTACTTCTTGAGGAAACATAGAACGTACTTCATCCCTTTTGTATCGTTTGGCGCGATCACAGCACTCCTCAAACGATTTGCGTGGCCGACCAAGTGCAGAACTGGTAGAACATTCAACCTCAGTAAACTTAATTGTAAATGTGCCTTCAAGCCAATTTGCATTCTTTTTTTCAAATCGCGACTTCGTACGGTTAGAATCCTGTCATCTTTGTTTGAAGTTACAGTAAAAGTTTTTATATATTGTCTCCAAAATTTCACATGCTCTAGTATCGTTTAAGCCAACGTGCAATTGTTGCAAAAACTGTTTTAATTTTGTTCTGTCTTTGTCAAATTCCAGAAGCTTCGAGCATAAAACCCCATGAGAAATAGAAAAACTTTCCATTGCCGTAAAACTCTTGGTCCTTAGTTTCAGTTATAATTAAAAAAAACGGAGAAAAATCGGTTGTGCTTTTCGCGTTCGTCAGCACTTGTTGAATGACAAAAATCGATAAATGAACACCTATAAATACTACGTATTTTGCAATATTTTACTGACAGGTACGTTCCAAAACATGAGCACTAATAGATGTGGGTGGAATTTCTGTAAAAAAATCATACAGGTAGCCAACGGAAAACCCCAAATAATTAAAAAAGTGCACTTTCCTTTTTTCCTTTCAAATGTCCACGCACATTTATTACCGCTTATTACTTTGCTACCGCAATCATAAAAATCAAATAACCTTTTGTTTATTACTTTTTTTTTTTTTGAATTCTAAGAATCTTAAAAAAAGTCTTAACTGTTTTTGCAAAGAATTTTGTGCATATCTCGAGCAAATTTTTGAAATGCATACCTTCACTTAATTGTTTGGAGAAAAATGGGATTTTTGTTATATGTTCATAAAAATACACAAAAAAAAACTTAAGCCTCTGCAGATTTTTTTTTTCAATTTTAGTATACTGAAATATACTACTTAAAATAGAAAAAAAAAAGAAAAACGTTAGCTCACATAGTAAAAAAATATTCGCATTTAAATTCTTAGGTTTAAATTAAGTTGGTTCGGTAAAACACACAAGTTCTGAGTTTGAGACGGATATAAAAAAAAACTGGCAGTCAGATCGGAGTAATTCTTTTTGATTTGATTGTACCATTTAGTCTAAAATTGCAACATATCACTGCATATTGCATGAAGACTATGTTGACAATTTGACTTTTTTCCGCGAAATCCCCAGTGTGCGCTGTCCGCAGCAGAAGATTTGGGGATGACAGGAAGTGTTTGACGAAAATCTCCGGAGAGCAATATCAAAGCCAAACCAAATCGTCTTAAGCAGTGTGACCATTTTAGCATTTTCACTGCTAAATTTAGCATTGTTAATTTTGATTTAGCAGCGAATTTTTCAAATAGCATTTAGCATTATTTTCAGCATTTTTGTAACATTTTTTTAGCATTTTTAATCTTAAAAATTTTATATATTGCTATTTCACAATATAACTTATCACTTCTGTCAATCGCTATAATTGTAATTTGTCATTTATACAAATGTATAATAATAGCAACCCTGTAAACACCAAAAAAAATTAAAGAAGAAGTGGTAGATTTTACTACAGAAGAAATAACGGTTTTGGAACAGCAATGGCAAGAGCTGAATGCATAAGAATTGATGAACCAAAGTTCAACTATTAAATTCTGGATAGGTGTTTATAATATGATGAAAACAGATCATATTCTAATGGTATTTTGACCAACACTTTGGAAATTCAGGAAAACTATTCATATAATGATGTGTTTAATGTGTAATTAAATTTACTGAAAATGCTGTTGAATAGCCTTTTATGTTTTCAATGACAATTTTTGTTTTTACATATTTTTGTTATTTAATAATATATATCTCTGGCAATAAATAATAATGGCTTAAGTTGACTTAAGGGTTCTTAATTTTATTACATATTCTTATTATCTTCTTAACTTTCACAATACAACACACATTTCATTTTAGACAAAACCCTTAATATCGCAAAACATTATTATTTATTGCAGATATTATTTACTACAGATATGTAGGTATATCGTTAAGGCCAGTTTACACGGTAATACAATGTATTACGACTTTTTAGAATCAAAATAATATGAAATTCTCTCCGTGTTTAAAAGAAAAAAATAAAAGTCTGTTGAGAGTATACTTTATGTTTACACGGATGGTATAAGTAAAATCAAAAATAATAACAAAAAAGCAGATGGTTGCAGTTTTACAATTTTTACAAAAACAACATGAAAATTTCCTGATTTTTTTTTTGGAATTGTATAAATATGCTACCATTTTCAATATACTCCGTTAAAATGCACCTCTGGTGTGATGAAAATACATAAGTGCTGGTTCACACAGGTCAAGTTTGACTCTTCAAGTCTTGAGCTCTTAGGAGAGAGGGGTAAAGAGAATGGAAAGGGGTACATACTTGACCGTACCAGTCAGTTTTGTATTTTTCTTTTTTCATCCGTAATATAATAAAAAGCTACAAAGTTGAAGGAAAAGAAAAATTAATTTTGTGCATGAACGTGAACGCAAGTTCAAAAGAAAATTTAAATAAAACTGTTCAAGTAAACTTGACCTGTGTGAACCAGCACTAAGTTTCTAAAATGGTTTAGAAAAAAACCATTTACCGACCGCTTGTCAGATTTTGTATTCGTATTCTCTCTTACTCAATGCATTTTGCTTTTACATGATAAGATTTCTCTCATTCTACATTATGTCGTAATACAATGTATTACCGTGTAAACTGGCCTTTACTAGAGTTGTCAATTATTCGCCTTTCAACCTTGTTCGAAAAATTCAAAAAATTGTTTTTGTTCGTTCGAACAAACGATTAAATCTAAAAAATTAATCGATTAATCGATGAGAATAACGAATAAAAAAAATTGTTGTACAAAAAAATTACCATGGAAAATCTTCCATTCCATCCGCTACGACTTCTTCTTTTTTTCATGCATAAAATTTTTCATCTTAACTCCATATCGTTGTATTGCTTAAAGGCATCAATAGTAATATTGTGACACGCAAATGGTAAAGATATACATACATACATGCATATATAATTTAAAAACAGTTGTATTATAATACAATAACAACATTTTCTACTTTCAATGTATGATTTATATAAATCAATTCTTTATTTTTAAGCTTTTTGTTTATTTTTGAAGGTAGAAGTACAAAAAACGCGTTAATTCGTCCACGTTTGTTGTGCGTTTAAAAACTTTAGCGCATGAAAAATTGCAAGTTACACAACGCGCGCTAGTGCCGGTTCACACACGTCAAGTTTGACTAGTCAAGTCTTGAGTTTTTAGGAAAGAGGGGAAAAGAAATGACATTCTCTTTTCCCTTCTCTCCTTAAAGCTCAAGACTTGACGAGTCAAACTTGACGTGTGTGAACCAGCACTTACAAAAGCCATTCCTGTCAGCTGTTTTTTATTTGTTTACTAATTTTTGCATTGAAAACGGATTCGAAAGTATACCAAGATATTATTATTTTATTGAATTTATTCTTTTTATATAAAAATTGTATGTTTTTAAAGCTCTTCAAAAAGTTTTTATTTCATAATTCACAAATTTGTTATATTATTCTTTTAATTGTCAGCTAATTACTTGTAAAAAATACACAACGCGTTAAAAAGTTCAAAATTAACCAACTTTGTGGCGCAAACGCGTCAAAATATTTTGCATGTATTTTGTTCTTTCAAAATACACTAGCTTAACTTCTTTTGACAGAAGTCTACAGAGCGCGCGCGCACTAACGCATGTCATGTACTTCACCTTAAATTTTACACCCGAAATTGAAAAATCCCCTTTTTTGAAAATTGTTTAATGATTCTTACAGTTCTTTTTGCGCTTTATTAGACCAAATGTTCAGATTGAATGTCCGTGCTTAAAACATGGAAGAGGACATTCATTGATACTGTCGAGGATCGATCGTCTGATGATCTCGATGGCCATTTGATCGACCTCGATTAAGCAGCATCGGCCTCGGATAAGCTGCCGTGTAAAAACGGCCTAAGTCGTACTTGCGTAGCGCCAAGTTTTTCTCGGCAATCTTCGACTAGAATAAAACCCGAGCAGCAGCCTTCAACAATATAAAGAAATAAAATTAAACATCAAAATCAACATTAAAAATTAAAACCAAGTGAAATTAGCATTTACTTAGTGTTAACAAACAAGAAAATTAAAACAAGCACAAAGTTGCGAACGAACAAGAACAAATAAAACAGGCACATAAGTCGAAACAAACAAAACTATTCAAATAAACACACAAATTTAAACACGTAACATCAGTTCAACAAAAAACCCTATTTTTACAAAAATACTAAATAGTACAAACACTGAATTAAACAATCAATAAATTAGCTCTTACAATTAAACCTGATCTGCCACTTTATTTACAAAGCAACCACTGCAAGTAAGTACTACATACATTCATTCAATCCCTTTGAATTTAATTAATTATAGCCGATATAAAACACCCCACTACTGCACCCTACACATTTATTACATTTCGTGTAATAAATAATTTTAGTTCTCTACTTCGGTCACGCCAAGTAGATACACCAGCTTTCCAATTTACGATTGGGATTTTGTTTATGGTCCTTTTGAATCCGTCAAGGAATCAGTTAATAAACTCATTTTAATTTCGTTAAAATAACTTTATTATTTTCAAATTTGTTTTCAACAAAAACAATCATACAGTGTTAATATCAGCTATATATTGATTTACATACATACATATTTTATTATTTTGAAATATTGTGTTGTTATTGGCATTTAATTTGGTGGTGGTTTTTTTCTTTTGCATTTGCTTAAATTCTCATTGGAATAACTCTTTATTATTTGCGCTGGTGCATTGCTATATAAGTGTATGTACCTACATACGTACATAAATAAAGAGAATAAAGCGTAAGAGAAAATAAAAATTCCTTTGTACTTATTGTTGCATTTTTTTTGTGCACCGTACGCTTAATAAGGTCATATTTTTAATGCAACGTTCTGTTTGTACGGGAGCTTATTTATAGATACAAAGAAATTACAGATATCAGATTATCTAATTCTTTGATTTATTATTCCGGGCACCCTACAATTTAGAAGCTATTATAGGTACAACGTACGATTTGGTTATTATTTGAAAATCATTTTCATAACAATCCATTGCTTATTCGGGTAGTTGTTTACCGGCCTATACTGTACATTTGACACAAAATTATCAGTTCAACTTTCGATTAACTTCACTCGGATTTGATCCTATTATAAAAAAAAAAAAAAAAAAAATTGTTAATTTTGTAGAACAGTTTATCGGCCAAATCAAGTGGAAAAATGGGTTCGCAAATTTGTTCAAGATTCATTCACGAATCGGATAATTTAATGGGGGTTTGCAGTAAATTTTCAAGTCTAGGCTGCGATGACTTAACGGAATCTCTTCTCTAGATTAAAATGCAAGCCCTGGAAGAGGATTGGCAATCGCTTAAGCGAACATATGAAGGAGTGTATTTGGCCGATGATGGGGCTGTTGATAAAGACTTCAAGGAACAGGCAAGGGCTAAATTTGAGCAATGTAGAGAAAGTTATCAGCAAACAAAGGCTGAAATGACGGGTTTTATTAAAGCTGCTAGGGCTTCTAAAGAAAATGCTCAACGGGGATGTGGTCCGATTCATTCCTCTGTAATTGATCCGTCTAGTTACTATCCCATGAATATAACATATGAAGCGCCAGATATTGGGGTTAGTGTTCCACCATGCGATGCACCGGATTTTCATGGATCGTATGAGGAATGGCCTTCATTTAGGGACATGTTTAATGCTGTTTACATCAGCAAAGTTAGAATGCCAGATGTTCAAAAACTGCTATATCTAAGGAAAAAGGTAAAAGGTGAAGCAAGTTCGATAGTCAATAAATACCCATTGACTAATAGTGGGTTTTCACTTGCTTGGGGAGCTTTACTAGCTCGCTATGAGAATAAACGGATCCTGGTTGATGTACAATTAAAATCACTTTTCAACATCCCAGCCTCTAGAACGGAATCCGCTGAGGCGATTCATAAAATACAGACAACAATAAGTGATTGCCTAGCAATGTTAACATCTCATGGCATAAAGGTTGATTATTGGGATCCGATTCTCATATACCTTTGCTCTACTAAATTACCTAATGAAACATTGTCTCTTTGGGAGCAATCTCTTGCTTCAAACTCCATTTTGCCTTCATGGTCACAAATGGAGGAATTTTTAATTAAACGACACAGAGTTGTGGAGAGGGTAGTTGGTATCACCAAAGATGTTAGTAGATTAGCCTTTGATGATAACATGACATCTAGACCCAGAAATATGAATAAAAACCTCCAGACACAACAGTGCAAGTTGTGTGATAAAAATCATTATTTAAGATTGTGCCAAACGTTCTCTGGTTTTTCTCCCAAGCAACGCAATGATTTTGTCTCGCAAAATCAAATATGCTCTAATTGTTTGTCGCCAGCTCACAAAGTCAATGATTGCACAAGTAATAATAGGTGTAATCAGTGTGGTAAAAAGCATCATAGTATGCTTCATTTGAATAAAAATGTAAATACTACTGGTCAAAAGAAATCATATAAAGATTCACTAATAAAAAGTTTTCATGCTGAACCAATAAATATTGAAAATGAACAAGGGGTGGAAGATTCTGATCTCTCAGATACACCGTGAGGTTCCCAATCGCTTGAAAACTCATTTTATACTCAAACACATTTGACGATTAATGAGGATGAAATTTTACTACCGACAGCTCTTGTTCAAATTCTGCACTGTGGTGAACCATTCACAGTCAGAGCCCTAATAGATTCTGGATCAAAAAGATCATTCTTGTCTAGTAGAATTAGTAAAAGGTTAGGTTTAAAAACTGAGGATGCAAAATTTGAAATTTGCGGGTTAGGTGATACAGTTGTTGCAAATTCGAATCAAGTGGGCACAGTCACTTTATATAACAAAAGGCACAATTTTAAGCTGGACACATGTGTCATAATAGTGTCCAATTTGACAAACTTAATGCCAAACTCCTCAATAACCATTTCTAATCTTTCCGAGGTAGGTGACCTAAATTTAGCAGATCCCAATTTCTTAGTTTCGGCTCAAATCGATATGTTCTTAGGTAGCGATATAATTCCTCATATCGCACTGGATGGGTTGAGGAAGAATATTTTAGGGAAATTTGATAGCTCAAAATTCTATTTATGGCTGGTATATTTATGGCCCATCAAAATTACATACAATTTCGCTGACGGCTAGTTTGAGTAGTGAGAAGGAATCGGAGGATATGTGCTCGATTTTGAGAAAATTTTGGGAACTGGAAGAAATCCCTCAACCGAATGCTCATTCAGGAGCAGATCTCTTCTGTGAGGACCTTTGTAGGAAAACCACGTATCGGGAAAATGATGGAAGATATGTTGTTAAGCTTCCGTTTAGGGCCGAATTTCCAGATTCGATGTATTTACAATCGTCACGAAATATCGCTCAGCAACAGTATTTACATACTGAGAAAAGGCTAAAAACCAATAATATGCTTCTGAACATGTATAATAATGTGTTAGATGAATATATTGATCTTGGTCACATGAAAAGATCGAGTCATAGAGAAATCTGTTCGGATGGAAAGTACTTTTCATTTTATCTACCACATCATGCTGTTTTTCGGCCGGAAAGTGCTTCAACAAAAATTCTTGTTGTATTTAATGGTTCTCGAAAAACGAAAAGCTCCTTTTCGTTAAACGACGTGCTCCACGTCGGGCCTACATTGCAATCCGATTTAATGACAATAATTTTAAACTGGCGGTTTTACAAATACGTCTTTAATGGAGACATTGAGAAAATGTATCGTCAAATATTGGTACATGAATCTGATCGCCCGTATCAGAGAATTCTATATCGAAAAAATCTTTCAGGTCCAATTGAAGATTTTGAGTTGGCAACAGTCACTTTTGGTATAGGATGTGCTCCTTATTTAGCAATAAGAACCCTTCTACAATTAGCATCTGATTCTGAAAAAGATAGCCCTATATCTTCTATAATTCTTAGAAAGGAACCTTATGTTGATGATATATTGACAGGAGGTCATTCCCTATCTTCGGCAGTTGAGTCACAACAACAACTTATTAAGACTTTAAAGTCTGCAGGGTTCCTGTTTTCCTTGAAATATTTTCTCAAAAATAATAAAAAATTAGAAAAATACGGGGTTAATTTTTGGTTATATATATATTAATTGGGTTTTTATTTATTATATTTTGTCTGGGTTTTTTTTTCCAGTACGTACCGTACACTTTGGGGTTTACAGAGTAAGTAATATACATAAATAATAATAACAATAATACTGACATACATAACAACAACTTCAACTTAACGAAACAGTAATGAGTCCACTGAACAATAACCAGGGACCGTTTACATTCTGCGCGTAAACATCCCGCCGCCTTGCTATACTGCAACAACGAGGGCTAAGAATCACGCGGGTCAACAATTCACAAAAAAAAATTTTTTTTTGTAGAGTATTTATCCGGAGTCTGGGTTTTATCCAGAAACGTTGAAGGCCGGGGTTGGACTGCGTGCTTGGGTTGTTAAAGGTCTTTTGTTGTCGTGTGGGTTGCGGTCATCGTTAGCTGGCAGCAATGTTGTCACATGTTTGCAGGCTGGGTTTGGCTGCGAATTACCTCTTCCTTCATTCTTCTTCTCGGGTTTGGGAGTAGCCTTAGTGATGGAGGAAACTTCAATGGACGATGTCATGTACTCGACGGGGTAAAACAGAATAAAAGAGAATAAAAACAGAGAAAAAACAAGAATTAGTGGGTATCTGAACTGAGTAAGAGAACAAGCTTCTCGAAAGGCCGGGTGAAAACGCCTGAAGCTGTTCTCACGTCCGCTGTGCAGACCATTAAAATTAGTAAACGGGGTCAAAGTGAGTAGGCTGCTCTTTGAAGATAGGGGTATACCTTTGGAAAGCTGACTATACTCCGGTATAAAATTCTGCTGACATATAAGAATCAAGCGATTTCGAGTGAAATTCACTTCTGACTGGGTTAGAATCAAGGTATCGTACGAGCATTCACGGGCTCTTAAATACTGTAAACACCTAAACCAATACGAAATAATTCGCATTGCACGGGGTAAATCGGAAAACCGTTCTAATATGTCATACGGGCGTTCGAGCTGAACAGAAAATTATTGAACTTCAAGGTGTTGGTGGTCGATAGGGGGGTGACGCGGCCAGCATTCACGAGGTTGCCTCAACCACGCAGGGCCATGCCACCAAAGAGAATTATCAATTAAATCTCTTGCAAGCATTCCACGACTTGCCAAATCGGCGGGGTTGTCCTTGGAATCTACATGTGACCAGTTTTCATTACCAACTTTATTCACTATGAATGCTACTCTGTTTTTAACAAAGGTCGGCCAATGGCACAGGGGTTTTTTAAGCCAGGATAAAATAATAGTAGAATCAGTCCACAGGTAAACCTTCCTCCTGTCTAGATTTAGTTGGGAGCACAATGATTCTACCATTTTTGCCATCAAAGCCGCTCCGCAAAGCTCTAAACGGGGTAATGTTTCTGCTACGGGAGCTACCTTTGTTTTTGACGCGAGTAAGTGCGTCGTAATCGCTATCGATGACTCATTTCGAATGTACAGGGCAGCGCCGTACGCCTTTTCAGAGGCGTCGCAAAACGCATGAAGTTCACTTTCATTTTCGGGGAGAAAATCAACCCATCTTGGAATATTGATTTTCTCTACATCAGGGTAGTCGTTTAGAAATGCGCGCCATTGAGATAGGGTAAGGGGGTGCAAAACTTCATCCCAGTCTGTCTTGTCCATCCAAATTTGTTGAATTATAATTTTAGCCACAATAATTTTCGGCGAAAACCATCCGGCTGGGTCAAACAACTTCGCTATTTCGGACAAGACAGCACGCTTCGTGACAATATCCTGGCATGGCTGCGATGCAATTTTGAAAAAGAAACTATCTTTAGTCGCATACCATCGCAAGCCTAGGGTTTTGGTAGTACTGGCATCCGAAAATTTTAAGAAGTCTGCATTAAGCAGATTCTCACGGGGTAAACCTTCTAAGAGTCGTAAATGATTGGCTGTCCATTTTCGCAAAACGAAACCTGCAAAGCCAAGAACATGGGTTAGTTCATTACGTCTCTTGAAAGCGTCTTCTAGCTCATGAGAGCCAGCCAGCACGTCGTCGACGTACATTTGGGTTTTCAAAATTTCAGATGCCGCAGGACTCAGGGGTTTACAATCTTCAGCCAATTGCAATAGAGTACGTAACGCTAAGTACGGCGCACAGTTCAATCCAAACGTGACCGTACTAAGCTCATAGTCCTTTACTTCAGCTACAGGATCATCACGAAACAATATCCGCTGATATTGGGTTTGGTTGGGATGAACAAGTATCTGTCGATACATTTTCTCAATGTCTGCATTAAAAACGTAACGGAAGAACCGCCAACGCAGCAATAAAATGGTAAGATCTGTCTGTAAGACAGGACCGGGGTATAGGGCATTATTAAGGCTCACGCCATTGGAGGAGGGGTTTGAAGCATTAAATACCACTCTCAATTTTGTGGTAACGCTTTCAGATTTAAACACTGCATGATGGGGTAAATAGTAATTATGTGCAGTGGAAACTGGGGTTTTGAAAGCCTTTACATGTCCCATTTCGAAATATTCACGAACTACATTGTCGTATTGTTATTTCAATTCGGGGTTTTTTAACAAGCGAGTCTCAATTCGCACAAATTGGGAAAAAGCGCTTTTACGAGAATCTCCTAATACCAATTCATTAGAAAATTCACGGCGAAATGGAAGCGAGACCACGTAACGGCCATCAGGGTTTCTATAAGTGGTGGTCCGGTAAAGTTCCTCACAATATTCATCGTCTTCAGACAACTGTGTCGCCTGCGGAACTTCTTCAAGTTCCCAAAAACGCGATAGTTGGGTGTTTAACTCGAGATGAGTGCAAAACGATGCTATAGAGTGCAAGGGTTGGGGCTGAAAAACTTCACCTGTGACTATCCACCCGAACACGGTTCTCTGGGTGACCAGGTTGCCATTTGGATGTATTCTGACATCCGTGGTTAAAATTTTAGCATACACATTTCCTCCAAAAAGTATATCCATACGGGTACACATGACGTCGGTCAGTGTAATATCGGGGAAAGTTGAGGTTACAATATCAGAGATATTATACGAGGTTAACCGACCGGTGATTTTCTCAACAACGTACGCATTAATTTCAAGTTTAAAGCCGGGGTCGATCGGCGAACCGACCGTTAGAGCGCACATTGTAGAAGATTTTCCAGCCAAGCAATCCATCATTCCCGTGACATTTGTCGAAGGCACGGAAAATGTGGGAATAGCAAGCTTCCTTTGTAACCTCCTTGAAATAAAGGTACCTTGCGAACCGGGGTCAACTAAGGCTCGGGCCGCACACCTAATGTCGTTTAAATGCACTAAGCAAACTGCAGAGCCTAAAAGAACTGCTGAGTGGGGGTTCGACTTGATATTTGCGGAATAAGTATGTAAATTCTGAGCCGCGGTAGAAGTTGAAGGGGCAAAATAAAGCGGGGGTTGAGAGTGACTGCTAGCTGGATTAGGGTTTGAATTAACGGGGGGTTGAGATGAAGACACAGTCACGCCGGGTGCTATAGGGAGCTGGGGTAAATTACCGGCAGACATATGTGACTTTACATCTCGATGAAGCAGGGAGTGGTGCTTCTGTTTACAAAGCGAACACACATGAATACTTTTACAATTCCTGTACTCGTGGGAAGTTGCCAAACAGCTCGAACAACACTTCAGTCGTTTCACTGTTGACATTCTTTCATCAACATTCTGACTCAAAAAACTAGGACAAAGTCTAATGGGGTGAGAGCCTTGACAAAGGAAACAGCGACAAACGGTTGGGGTGGGAGCAGTTTTGGTCGCAAAACTTTGTATCCTCTTATTTTCATTTGATGACTTTTTGGCAGCGTTAAAATTAGGGGTATTTCGGGTATTGGCAGTTGTGGGGTGTTTGCTCGGGTTTTGAACGGGGTTTAAATGAGACTGCCTTATGTCAGAAATTGACTCGAGAGTCTTAAAATGCGCTGTCAAAAAGGCATCCATTTCATCCCATTTAGGGGATTCTTTAGAATTTTTTTTGGATTGTTCCCAGAGACTTAAAGTGTTCTCGGGTAGCTTTGTAGCACAAATATACACAAGCATTACGTGGTAAAATATTTCGGGGGTTACTTCAAGTAACGAGAAATTCGTAATGCAATCATTTATCGTTCTTTGCAAATTTTTAATAGTCGCTCCTGACTCTTGTGAAAGCGGTTTAATATTTAAAAGGGCTCGAAGCTGTTCATTTATGAGGGCATCTTTATTGTCATATGTGTCAACCAACTTTTTCCATGCGACCTCATAACCATCGTTGGTAAGGAGCACAGTTTGTATGGTATCATGTGCATCTTTTGCAGTTTTCTGCAACAGGTAGTACAATTTTTGTACTGGGGTTAAACGGGGGTTATTTCCATACAAAGCTGAGAACATATCTCGAAATGAGGGCCAACTCTAATAGTCACCATAGAATATTGGGGTGTCACAAGGGGGTAAATTAGTCATGGGTGCGGCTTGCGCAATTGACCTTTCGACCTGCGTCGCTAATTTAAGTCGTTCTAGGTGACCTGTAATAAGAGATATCCCCCGGGTATAGGTGCCATAAGACTGAAAGTATTTTGCTTTCAGTTCTCTTAACTGGGGATCTTTTAATTTTTCGGCCTCAATTAACAAGGAGTCATATGTTAACCGAACAGCTTCCCATAATCGATTGAGCTCTTTCTCATGACTACTTAAAGAACCGAATTGGTGTTCCGCTACGGGTATAGTGGCAATGTATGCCTCGAAATCTGCCATGCGGTCGGCATTGCGGATAAATGTAGTCATATCCATCTTTGATCTCAATGTATATCGAGAAATTTTAAAAGAAATATATTAAAAAACCTATAAAAACTTGCTTAAACAATGGGGAAAGAACGATCCCTAAGCTCGTGTTAATTAACAGGGTAAAAAATATGCAAATATATCCGATTTTCAAAAAACTAAATAACACAGTCTTACAAAAATAGGTATCCTTGGTAAAAAATATTTATAAAATAAATTTTTTGAATAAAAAATATAAAAAAATGGGTAAAAATAAAAATATATTTATAAAAACAAAGTAAAATTTTACACTTGGAGTTCTTGATTCAATAAAATGGGTAAATATCGCGAATAAAAATAGACACCGGGTTAAATTTTGCGATTATAGGAAAAAATCGGGTTAAACTTTAGTATATATGAAAGTCTACAAGTGTAAAAACTCTCTGTTTTATTAAAAAGGTAAAAAAATCGTTAAAAAAAACACTTGTGCCGCTGCGAAAAGTTAACGGGTACCCACTATGGGTAAATCGAATATTTTTAAATTACTAAAAAATTAGCTGTTTATAGCGATTATTTAGAGGGTAAAAATCAATGAAATGAGTAAAAAATAATCACTTTGCACAATCAATTTATTAGTAACCGGGTTTTCGCACGAATAAAAAGTTGCAGCACTAGTGTATGTTGTGTGTGTGACAATATAAAAAAGAGAAAACAAAACAAACCAACAAACACACAATAAAGATGCAATGTTGTGCTTTTAATAAAAACAAAAATATTGCACTCACTTATTAGCACAGGATTAATTTTATTTTTGATTTTTTAATTAATTTTTTAATAATTAATGGGGTAAATTTCAAGCAATCACTCAATTATTTAAAATTAATTATTTTACAAAATTCACGTATGTCCGTCCTCTCTCGTTGGCAAAATTAACGAGTAAAAAATAGCGAGTATTATTCTGTCTAGAGCACGATCGGGGGGAAAAAAATAAAAAGCTTTGGTTAACAGAGTAGTTAACAGAGAATAAAACCGCGGGTTAAAATAACAAAGACAATTTCAATGATAATAAATATCAATTTAAATAAATGAAATTAATTTAGAAAATCTTAAAAAGAAATTAATTATTTCACTTATGAAAAAATACACTTTTTGGACTAACAACACAAGCGAATTTAGGGATAAAACGGGGTGTAAAAATAAGCACAAACACAAAATCTCACACTGTGGTGTTCTGCCGACGGCAAATCGATTTTAGCACTTGTTGGTTTTGTTGTTTTTATATTGTCACTTTTTATTTTCACTTGTAACACAATAAAATCACACAACTTACCTTTTTGTTTGTTGATAAAATGGGGGTTGAAAAATGAAAAAAATGAGGATGATCGCAAATATTGATGCAAACAATTAAGCACTCGGGATTCTGAAAATAAAATATTTTCTTGAAAATATTCCAAGGACTCGGGGGGTTCAAATCCGGGTTGAAGGACCAAAATGTTTTCCTTGAAATATTTTCTCGAAAATAATAAAAAATGAGAAAAATACGGGGTTAATTTTTGGGTATATATATATTAATTGGGTTTTTATTTATTATATTTTGTTTGGGTTTTTTTCCAGTACGTACCGTACACTTTGGGATTTACAGAGTAAGTAATATACATAAATAATAATAACAATAATACTGACATACATAACAACAACTTCAACTTAACGAAACAGTAATTAGTCCACTGAACAATAACCAGGGACCGTTTACATTCTGCGCGTAAACAGTTCCCCCTAAAGAAAATCACGGCAAACCATTCCGACTTATTGTCTCAGATTCCATCTGAGGACCTTCTTAATTCTGAATTTTTGAAATTGTATGATTCGAGCTCAACAAAAACTTTGGGAATAAAATGGAATGCCATAAGCAATTCCTTCTCTTATAAAGTTCAGCCATTCCAAAGGAATTCAGTAGTAACAAATAGGCAGATTCTTACTACTGTAGCGAAACTTTTTGACCCCGCAGGATGGCTTACGCCAATTATAATTCGGGCTAAAATCCTTTTACAGGAATTGTGGCAGGATGGGATGAAAATGTTAAACCACAGTTTCTTTTAAAGTGGAATAATTTTATTGAAGGTTTCCCAGATATTGAAACAAATAATATCCCTCGATGGGTTAATTACCATCCACAGAATAAAATTCAAATACATGGATTTTGTGACGCATCTGAACAGGCTTATTGCGCCACCCTAGATGTTGTATCAGATACTTCTAGTGGCATAAAGTCACATTTGCTGGTCGCTAAAAGTAAAGTTGCTCCGTTGCAACGTATCAGTCTACCTCGCCTTGAATTGTGTGTAGCGCTCTTGCTTTCTAAACTGGTAAGCCATACTCTTGCCAGGTTGCATATTCCCAATTATTCATTGCATTTATGGTCTGATTCAACAATTGTAATTGCCTAGTTACTTAAGCCCCCATCGGTCTGGAAAACGTATGTGGCCAACAGAACAACTCAAATCATTGAAAATGTTGGTAACACTAAGTGGAATCACGTTCCGACCCATCAGAATCCAGCTGATCTGGGCACACGAGGTTGTACACCACAGGATCTGATTAAAGACCCTCTATGGTGGCATGGGCCCATGTGGCTCTTGGGCTCACAGGACCATTTGCCAAAAAATGTGCCTACCTTAGGTGTTCTTCCCGAACAAAAGAAAGTAGAAAACTGATTTTCGATAGCAGTGGATCAAAGCTTTATGGATAAATTCTCATCTTATCCTAGAGCTTTAGCTGTTACCGCATATATTTTAAGATTCTTAAATGCTGCTAGAAAAACACTCTTAAAGGACAAGCCATTAAATCAAAGTTTAAGTTACACTGAACTTAACGATGCGATAGTCCGCCTTATTAAAATAACTCAACAGTGTTACTATTCTAATGAATATAACGACCTATTTAACTCAAGAGTGATTTCAAAAAAAAGTTATCTTCTAACCTTAAATCCATTCCTGGATTCTAACGGAGTGTTACGAGTTAGGGGTCGACTAGCGAACTCACCTCTATCATACGATGAAAGGTTCCCTATCATATTACCACACTCATCACAGCTTTGTAAAATATTCCTAGATTTTACTCACCGCACACTGCTTCATCCAGACATTGCTTTAATGATGAAAGCTGTTCGGAGTACCTTCTATATCCCTGGGCTGAAAAGGGCAGTTAAAGGGTGTGTTCATCACTGCTTAATTTGTACCCGATATAAACAGCAAGTCAAATCTCAAATAATGGCCGCATTACCTAAGGAAAGATCATCATTTTTATTACCCTTTACCAATACTGGTGTCGATTTTGCTGGTCCATTTCAGATTAAATCTGGAAACTTGCGAAACTCTCCATATATGAAAGGATATGTCTGTGTGTTTGTGTGTTTTTGCACGAAATGTATCCACCTGGAAGCCTGTTCCAGTTTATCTACAGACGCATTCCTGGCAGCATTTGCAAGATTTATTGGAAGAAGAGGCCTTCCGAAGCGCGTTATGTCCGATAACGGTACAAATTTCATTGATGCTAGCCGATCCTTTTAAAAAGAGTATTCCTTATTCTTAAAACGATCAGAGCAAAAAGTTTCTAAGAAATATGCGATTCATGGCTTTAAATGGAAGTTCATACCGCTCAGTGCTCCCCACATGGGTGGTCTCTGGGAAGCTGGAGTTAAAAGTTTAAATTACATTTCCGAAAAATGGCTGGAATTCAGAAATTTACGTTCGAAGAGTTTTCAACTCTTTTAGCTCGCATCGAGAGTGTTCTTAACTCCAGGCCAATTTCTCCCATGTCTGAAGACCCAGAAGATTTACAATCCTTAACCCCAGGACACTTCCTGCGAGTAGGGCCCCTTTTGTTCGCTCCGGAACTTCCAGCAGGTAACATATCCCTGATTAACCGATGGGAGCGCCTCAAGGTTTTTCACCATCGTTTCAGTCAACGATGGAAGACTGAGTACCTTCACGAGCCTCACAAGCTTTACAAGTGGAAACACCCTAAACGGGGTTTACAAATGGAATGGAAAATGGGTAGAGTTGAAGCGGTTCACACGGGAGCCGATAAGCATGTTCGCATAGCTAATGTGCGAACAGTCTCCGGCACTATTACCAGGCCAATAGTTAAACTGTGCATACTTCCGGTGTGTGAGGTGTCGGTAGATTGACTACAGTTATGTTCGTTATATGTGCTATTCAAACCGTTCAAATGTCTGTCTGAAGGCCCAATTCTGCTGTTCTGTTTTTCTTTTATTTCCTTCTTACAGATGGACCCCATGCAATCATCCGAATTGTGTCTGGTATGCTTCGGCTATCATCCCCTTCGCTATTGCAAGCAGTTTAAGCGAATGACGATTAAACAGCGACAATATATCGTTCGAGTACATCGTTACTGTGGCAATTGCTTTGCTCGAACGCATCAACTTGGAGGATGTACTTCGATGGGGGCATGCCAATACTGTGGTGATCTTCATCACTCCATGTTGCACCCAGAACAAGCAGTACGATCACGTGTGGAAACCGACCCCAAGTTCACCGAAGTAGCCCACCATCAGTACCTCAACGTCGACATACCACCCAACCAAACCCGTCAGCGTCGGAACCCACAAGCGCTACCACCACGTCAGCGGCGTTCAGTAGAAGAAACGTCACAGCAACCAACGCGTCCGGGACGCCAGCAGCAGGCTCAACGACGCCCGCAACAACAACGCCAACGTCAGCAGCACCAGCAACGGCAACAACAACAACCATCCGCACAAAGTCGCCGACGACGTCGTCAGATTAATGGAGCCGATGCTGCACCAGATGCACAGAGATTGGTCCGACAAATACGAACCGCCCTAAACCAGCTGACTGGCGCTTTCTACATTGCACCAGTGCAAGAGGGGCGCCATGTCGAGGATCGATCGTCTGATGATCTCGATGGCCATTTGATCGACCTCGATTAAGCAGCATCGGCCTCGGATAAGCTGCCGTGTAAAAACGGCCTAAGTCGTACTTGCGTGGCGCCAAGTTTTTCTCGGCAATCTTCGACTAGAATAAAACCCGAGCAGCAGCCTTCAACAATTTAAAGAAATAAAATTAAACATCAAAATCAACATTAAAAATTAAAACCAAGTGAAATTAGCATTTACTTAGTGTTAACAAACAAGAAAATTAAAACAAGCACAAAGTTGCGAACGAACAAGAACAATTAAAACAGACACATAAGTCGAAACAAACAAAACTATTCAAATAAACACACAAACTTAAACACGCAACATCAGTTCAACAAAAAACCCTATTTTTACAAAAATACTAAATACAAACACTGAATTAAACAATCAATAAATTAGCTCTTACAATTTAACCTGATCTGCCACTTTATTTACAAAACAACCACTGCAAGTAAGTACTACATACATACATTCAATCCCTTCGAATTTAATTAATTATAGCCGATATAAAACACCCCACTACTGCACCCTACACATTTATTACATTTCGTGTAATAAATAATTTTAGTTCTCTACTTCGGTCACGCCAAGTAGATACAACAACTTTACGATTTTGTTTAGATACAATTAGTACATTTCTTCTCATAAAGCGCCAAAAGAGCTGTTACAATCAATTGTCATCTAGAATTTTTAATTTTGTAGCGAACGAGTTTTGCAACCTACCTACTCAATTGTTTGTTATGATTTGTTTAATAAGAACATAAAACACATTTTTGAAATACTATGAGTACTCAACACGGTTTTTGCTTACTAAACATTGAGATTAATAACAACCAGGGCTATGGCAACAATATGTTTTAATTTTCCTATATTTTGTATAAAATCACTAAAAACGTATGGGAATAAATCAAATTCTAAGCTTTTATTTTATTTATTTTTTAATAAAAAAAATTGTACGATAAATCGACATTAATTATTCGATTTATTCGTTATTCGAAAATCGTCGTTTTAAAATTATTCGAACAAGAGTTTGGTTTTGTTTGATCGATTAATCGAATTATTCTTAATCGGTTGACAACTCTAACGTTACCTAAAACGCAACAAACCCTATCTAACATTTTGAACATTTTACAAAAAACCATTTAAAATGTTAAATTTATTAATCGCCTTAAACTGTTTATAATTTATTTTTCTTCTAGTTTCCTGGTTTTACAACCATAATATGCATAGCCTTGCTTAACCTACTGTCTAAAATTAACAAAAAGTCTCTCAAATGTATCTAAAAAACAAAAACATTTGATTCCGAACGGTATGTGCGATCTGTTTCGCACTTTGCTTAAGCAAATGGCAGTTTCATGAAACGTAACATATGATTTAAATGTATTCGCACATTTGCTTAAGCCAACTTAAGCACATTATGGTTGCGCCTTAACAGTTTTTTTGACAGTTGTTGCATATTTTGCAAGCTGTAGGTTAGGGCTTTAAGCGTTTATCATGTAATATTTTGTATATAGGGCCTTTTGTTTTTTTGGTTAAAAAATCGCTAAGTGCTGGTTCACACAGGTCAAGTTTGACTCTTCAAGTCTTGAGCTTTTAGGAGAGAGGGGTAAAGAGAATGGAAAGGGGTACATACTTGACCGTACCAGTCAGTTTTGTATTTTTCTTTTCTTTTTTCATCCGTAATATAATAAAAAGCTACAAAGTTGAAGGAAAAGAAAACAAAAATTAATTTTGTGCATGAACGTGAACGCAAGTTCAAAAGAAAATTTAAATAAAACTGTTCAAGTAAACTTGACCTGTGTGAACCAGCACTAACTTTTGTCAAACTACTGTATTGTTTTTATTAAATAAATCTATGTCTTTAATTTTTTTTATGTAAACTTCATTTTATTTTAAAGAAATATAATATTTTCAGGTAAATAATGTATAATTCATTCATTAAAATGATACAATTATTTAAGAAAATTTAGCATTTTTTTAGCATTTTCAAATTTTATTTTTAGCAGTTTTAGCATTGTTTTAATCAGTGATGCCAACTTTTTTAAAGCAAAAAGCACTTTAAAATTAAAAAAAGCACAAAAAAGCACTATTACGAGCAAAAAAAGCGTACAAAAGCAATAAGTCATTTTTAAAATTTAATTAAACACAAAACAAGTTACATTCGGTTGTGCCGAATATTATATACCTCCAAAACTCTAAAAAAGGCGACGGCGTTGATGGGGACCATTTTCATTTAAGATTAAATAATAAATTTATTTGCATTTGTGTATAAACATTTTAAAATGTATTATTATATTCTTCAATAAAAATTATATCATCCAAATCATTTGAATCGTCATCAGCTGAGTTTAATATGGCCTTAAAACTGTTTTAAAGTAATTATCTTAACTCGAAAAAATCTGCCATGTTGCAATTACCGAAAATTTGCAATGAAACTTAATGACAGCCTATAGTTTAATAAAAATCCTTATATATTATCGTTTAAATAAATCTAAATTAAAATCGTGCAAAGTTTAATAAAACAATTGCCGTATGATATTGTCCAACTATTTTAACATATGTAGGCTTCTGAATACAGAACACACATAAGGTGAAAAATAGAAAAAAATGTATGTTTGCATTCTGATACGTCAAACCTTTTTGCAATAGCACTAGAAGAAGAAGTGCACAACACGTGGAAAACTAAAGCGCATGAAAAATGGCAGGTTACACAACGTTCGTTATAAAAGTATTTTCTGTCAGCTGTTCTTAATTTATTAAACACTTTGCTTATACCAAGCTACGCCTCCTTTTTGTTTTGTTTTTAAAGCCTTTGCGTTTTTGTTTTTTGTACGGTTTCCGACTACATCTTTTTTAACAATTCCTAATATTTTCCAAGCCATTTTCCATTTTTGAAACAATGTATACATCTTTAACAAATGTTTACCGAAATACAGCGTTTTTATTACGATTATTAAAATATGTTGTCATCGCTAAAAAGTGAACCGTTAGTAAAACTTCCAAATTGCTGGAAGCCTAGCTCTAACTAAATCGTCCTCTATATAATCGTAGTTTTAAAAATGGTTGAAAAAAATAAAAATTGTAAAAAGCACTAAAGGCACTAACGAAAAATTGAAAAAGCACCAAGTTAGTGCTTTTTCTTAGTTTGGCACTATGGATCAAATTTTGGCGTTTTGAGGTATCAAAAAGCTCCATAAATAGTGCCAAAAGCACTAAGCTGGCATCACTGGTTTTAATCCCCATTTAGCATCCATTATTTTTGTAGTTCTGGTCACACTGGTCTTAAGTATTAAAAATTCTATATTTGTTGGTTTTGTATAATTTTATACTTAATTATTTTTTTATGTTTTAATAGATTAATTAATCCAGTGATGTTAATTGTACGGTAATTACCCTTTTTTTAGGGTAATTTTGGGCCGCAAAAGGTAGCAAGGTAATTTTATTTAAAATACGGTAATTAGAAGATATTTGGATTTTTTGTATAAATATACTTACATTTGTAGGTTTTATAATTTTAACTTTAAAGAGGTGATTTTCAATTTAAATAGATAGATGATATATCAAAAAATTAAGAACATTATGTTTCTGCAAATGTTTTCATAACACTGAAAAGTACAAAATAAAAAAAAAATGAAATTATTCTTGTATATTATTAATTTTAAATTTAACTTTTTGTTTGTTTAATAGTCAACAATTTTTAAACATAAAATAGTCGCAATGTTATAAATTTAACAATAGTTTTCGGATTATTTTAAGTATGGATCAGGGATTAAATGTCGCTAAAGTAAAGTGTTTGACATTTGAAATATCTGTATTTTAATCAAGCATTCTGTACTTGATTTAAGAAAATCCGTACTAAAGGCCAGTTTACACGGTAATACATTGTATTACGACATAATGTATAATGAGAGAAATCATATCATGTAAAAGCAAAATGCATTGAGTAAGAGAGAATACGAATACAAAATCTGACAAGCGGTCGTTAAATGGTTTTTTTCTAAACCATTTTAGAAACTTATGTGTTTTCATCACACCAGAGGTGTATTTTAACGGAGATATTGAAGGTAGTAGCATTTTTATACAATTACAAAAACAACTAAAATCAACTCAGGAAATTTTTATGTTGTTTTTGTAAAAATTTAAAACTGCAACCATCTGTTTTGTGGTTATTATTTTTGATTTTACTTATACCATCCGTGTAAACATAAAGAATACTCCCAACAGACTTTTATTTTTTTCTTTTAAGCACGGAGAGAATTTCATATTATTTTGATTCTACAAAGTCGTAATACATTGTATTACCGTGTAAACTGGCCTTTACCGTACTATTGACACCACTTTACCTTGGTTTAAGTACGGATAAAATTATTTTACCAGGGATGTGCTGGAAATCGTAAACGTAAAACGCAAGCATTTGGAAGTGGTTTTTAATACACTTTTAACCATAGTTTTATAATTTTTGTTATATAATTCTGTTTCATAGAGAAATATTTGTAGAATTTTAGTCATAAAATTTTTTTATTACAGAAATCCTTTTAAAAAATGACTTTTAAAATTCTTGCGTTTTACGATTTCGATTTCCAGCACACCCCTGTACATTTTTTTTTTTTTAATGTTCATTACAAATGAACATACATTATTTTTATTTAATTCTTAAAAATGTATTTTAAGACAAAAATTTCGATTCAAATTTTTTCCTTAAACAGTGCCCATGTTCTGCAACTCTCGCGTCGAGAAGGTTTTCGATTGAAATGTGTGAAATGAAACAAAAATTTCATTAATTGAAACAAACAGCTGTTTTTCTCACTTGACTGTGTCTGTAAATTTTTTTTTGGCGAGTACAAGCTGTCACGTAAGGAAAAAGTGTGTCTGTAACATTTTGGTGAGAAAAGTTCCTGCTTTGAACTGTCAAATAAACTCACGAATAAAAATGGGGCGAGAAATAGAAATAGAAAGAGAAATAGAAAAAAAGAAAAAATTTTAACACTAAAAAACAATTAAAAATGCAAAATGCAAAGAATAATAATAATAATATTTTATTCTTGGCACATTTTTATAAAATATACGAATGTCTTCAAAGCTCATTTGCAAACAACAAACATTAAAGTCGGTCTTTACACAATTCGGCATAGCCGACTGTTGTGTTTTCGCCGCCGTCGTTGAAAAATTTTCAATTTAAGTAAATTTTGGTCGCCGTCAACGATATGTGTTACTGGCGTTCTGAACGTCTGCAATGTCACATCGGCTTCGAGTACAATATTATGATATTTATAACGTAACGACGTAATCTCTTTTGATAGTTTTCGACATGAGTTACAGACACACATTTTTCTCACTTTTCGAGAAACGATGGAATATTTTGTTTCACATCTTTTCTAGGCAAGAAGTTCTCACTAAATTTACAGAACATGGGTACAGACAGGGCTGCCAGAAATTTTCGGCAAAAAATCTTAATTTCACCAAAAAAATCTTATTTTTGAAGAAAAAATCTTATTTTTAGAATATTTTCTTTAATACATAAAATAAACAAAAAAAAAACATAACAAAAAATTCAATTTCTTATACTAAATTGTACATTTGTTTCTGCCGTAGAATGTTGCAAACAAAATAAAACTGAGCACGTCCTAAAACGTTTTTAACGAGACAAGTCGTTTTTTACTGTCAAAAGAAATTTTCGGGGTTATTTTTGAATCTGGTATCGATTGTTTTAAAAACAAGGACAAGTGGTCCATACAGGCAAACGGTAAATTATGTTCAGCTATAAAAGCACTTAATTTAATTTTTAAATTTGCACGCACCTTAATTCACCGGTATTTTTTCGAAATTCCTTGTCTATTGTTGTTTAGTTGCCACTAATACAACTGGCCTATTCCTTATGCCTTTTTGTATTTTAGTGTTGTATAAGGTCAGACTTACCACCACTTCCTTTAAAGCTAACGTTGCATATTTTACAAAATAGTTCATCCTCACCAGATGAGCTTTTAATTCTTGTCAACCAACTGCTAAATTGTTGTAACAACAATGAATTTATTTTTGTTGCCTTTTTAACCAAGAACAAAGGATATTTGACAAATAAAGAAAAATAAATCTAGGAGTTCTAAATAAGAAACAAAATATATATGTAGGTTGACAGAAAATCGAAAAATAAGACGAAACAATAATTTAAGGATTTGTTTGGCTTTTTTCCCATGTTCTATAATCCTGTACACGTTTTATATTTGGAGACCCCAAAAATTAGTATCTTACCACAATATCTTCAACATTGCTATTATTTAATTTTTGCACACCTTAGTCTAACTTGCAATATTTTCTGTTCTGCAAAGAAAAAGCGCGTAAAGCTTACACCTGATTAATCCCCTTTGAACGCCCAACAGAGGTTGCTTTTTAAGTATTTTTTTCCAGTAAACCGCAATCAGGGTTGTGAACTATTTCTAATCAAAAAGCGCCTTGTCCCCAATCAAAAAACGCTAAAAAGCGCTAAATAAAATTTAAATAAAAAATGTTTAAGAACCAAGTTTTTTTAATTACACTGGCTGTCAAAAAAAATCGTTTTAAATAAAAATAGATGAAAAACAAAAATACTACTGCGCTAAATTCAAATCCTTTTTCAGTTTTTTCTATCATGTCTAGACTTTGTCTTTTACAAATAATTATTTTCTAAATTATTTCTTAAATAGTGGTGACCATTTTTCCATGCAAATTAGTTTTTTTTATCATTTATTAGAAATCCAGGTATATTGTGAATAAAATAAGACAAGAAATCAGTAAACAAAATGTTAACTAGACTTGATTGATTAAACTTTTTGGATTCAGCACTCTAAAGTGAATTAAAATCACATAATCAAGTTCTCTAGATCGACTTTTTTTTTTTTTTTGTCTTTTGCCGAGCAGTGTTAATAAAACATTAATATTTTTAAAAAGCTTTTTCTGATATTTCAGGAAAATTAAAGAAATATAATTTCAAATATACACAGAAAGAATTATTTACTAAATCACCAGAAAATATGTCATGAACCACGAAAATTTTGCACTTTTCTCGTCCAAGCCAAAAATTTCTTATTTTATATTAACCTGTGTTTGCCTGGTTTAAGCAAAAAGTTATGACTCAAAGCGAAAATTTTTTAAAATACAGCTAAAAAAAATTTATTTTAAATCAAGTTTTTGCTGCTTTTTATTTTACAAATTCAGAAGAAAAGCCAAAATTTTTTCCATAAAAACGTATTGCACTAGTTAAAAAAAAAAACTTAATATAAAAAAATAAGAACCTTTTGATTGATTTGTTAACATGTCGATCTAAATAAAAACTAATTGAATCAAACCAAGTTTTCTTGAGCATTTTCAGGAAAAATTTAAAAAAATCGCTAGCATTTGTTTCTTGATTCTATTTTAAAATCAGACTAATATTAAATATATGCTTCTTGAAATTTTTGATCATATACCAAAAACGTGAATTTTTTAATCATGAGAAAATGTTTCTTTATTTAAGAAACTTTTACTTAATACGAGCAAAACAAGTTAAAATCAGTTATTTATTTTTGGATTTTCTTGTTTTTAGAAACGAAATGGATTTATTTAGAAAATAAACTTCTTTCCTTGTTTAGAATGCTTTTCAGAGTAAAGTATTTACAAAACGGAAACAAAATTTGGTTTAATGAGTCTTGATTTTAATGTATGCAAATAAAAGTGAAAAAATGTTGGTATCAATAAAAGCACTATTTTAGCGCTCTTTTTAAAAAAAGCGCTAAGTAAAAAATGTGCGCCTTTTCGACAGTTAAAAAGCGCTAAATCTAGCGCCAAAGGCGCTAAATTGGCAACTCTGACCGCAATGATGCATTATTAAGTTTAAACCAGAGCCCGGCAACACATACATGCAGACTTTTTGTTTTTTGTGAGAGAATAATAACTCTCCCTCTAAGAAGCACTTAAAGAAATTTTTGTGTTATTTTCTTGTTTTTAAAATCAATCTGGCTGTTAATGTAAACACTCAAAACATAAGTGTATGTTTTATATAAAATAAAAAACAAAAAAATCATTAATATTAAACAAATCATATTCTTCAGGAAAAATAAAAGAAAAACCATAATATCATTTCAACGTGTTAATCTATTGAAACAAAACTAAATTCAGAAATTAATGACTTGCGTTCATTAATCTTAACTTAAACTTAAACGATTCTTCAAGAAAAATAAAAAAAAAACTATAATTTCATTAACATTCGGGAGTGCCAAAAAAAAAATTCGGCAAACAAGAAATTAAATTCCCATTCTTCTTTAAACATTTCTCGCAGTGGAATTCTAAAGCAAGCGTCAGCAGAACCTTCTTGTTTGGATGTGTGTTTGTTTTTTACAAAGTGAGAGCGAATGTTATTGTGAGAAAAAAAGCACGGTGTAGTACTTTTGCCGGGCTCTGGTTTAAACATTTTCAAATGGGAACAAAGGTTTTTTTTTAATTGAACCTTACCTTCGTCTTGACACAGCAAAAAGTCTTGTTTTTGGGGGAAAAATCTTAAAATCTTTTTTCGGTTAAAAAATCTTAAAAAATAAGGTAAAATCTTACTTCTGGCAGCGCTGGGTACAGATTTAAAATTTAAATAATTTGCTTATGAATACTGCTCTTATGTGCTGTTTCCAAACGATGGACTGAGTGCTTTTGAAATAAATTAAAGTTTTAATTTAAAATCTGTGCGTACAGTAATTTTTTCTCCAAAAGGGTAATTTTTAGAGGGCCGTACGGTAATTAAAACATAAAAGTTAACAACACTAAATTAATCCGTGTTGATAAACAAATGATTTTTTATATGACGATTTTTTTCTGAACTAATGACGATTATGACGATTTTTTTTTTAAATTTTGACGATAATTCGAAAAAAAATCTAACATCACTGCTTGGTTTGTTCTGAGCAAAACCTTGTCTATTTATTCAAAAATAAAATAAACTGATTGAGACTTATACAGTGGAAAATTTATTAAGGTAAGCAGTAAGGGTATTCATAGTAGTAAGTAAAATAGAAAGGGTATTCAAGGTGTTAGGTTACTTATATTCTATGATGTTAGTTTTATATGTATATATAGGGTTAGTTTGTAACGTCATGTTACATAGGGTCTTAGATCAATATTGTAGAAATTACAAACGGAATGATTATAACTCAGCCATTTTTAACCGATTTGACAGATTTGTATTCCGACGTGCTTAAGAAGAAATTTGGCAGTTAGTTGGGTTATAAATCTTGGACTCGGGAAGATCTATGGTTCCCGAAAGTAGGTAGTTAAAAAAAAAATTGTTATTTTGGTCATAACTTTTTCGTATCTGAACCGATTTTTCCGAATTTTTCAGAAAATATTTTTTACTAAAGATTTCCGATTTTTTGATATGCAAGGGATAACCATAGGTCATATAACAGTCAAAAAAATCAGGTTTTTATAAAATTTTTGATATTTTTTGTACGGGAGATACCACGCCCACTTCTCCGATCCCGCCCACATAGTGGGATGCTGTGTATTGATAACCTACATATATATATATATATATATATATATATACAGAAAAAAGTAATAAAAATACCACAACAACAAGGAGTTTTTGGAAAAAATTAGAGGTAGTCGTGATTTTTTGCTCATATCTCAGCCATATGTAGACCGATCTTGCTCAATTTCAATAGCAAACAATTCCGGACTATATGTGACATAAATGTATAATAACCTTGCCCCCATCATATATGGGGTCTTTGGAAAATCCATTTCAACGGACAGAAGGACATCGTTAAATCAACTTCGCTCCTCATAAGGACCCAGAATATGTATACTTTGTAGGGTTTTAGATCAATACTGTAGAAATTACAAACGGAATGACAAACTTATATATAACCTTTTCCACCTGAGGTGAAGGGTATAATAAAACGACTTTCCATCCCTGAAACTAATGGCGATTTCTTTTCTGATAAATATGTTGCATAAATGTTACATGTTCTACACAAAAGAGATAGAGCATGTAACATTTATGCAACATTTTTCCCAGAAAAGAAATCGCCATAGGTGCATATAATTTTATATGGTAACATCATATACAGTGATGCCAGCTTATTGCTTTTGGCACTATTTATGGTGCTTTTTGATGCCTCAAAACGCCAAAATTTTATCCAAAGTGCCAAACTAAAAAAAAGCACTAACTTGGTGATTTTTCAATTTTTCGTTGGTGCCTTTAGTGCATCTTACAACTTTTATTTTTTTTCTACCATTTTTTTAAACTACGATTATATAGAGGATGATTTAGTTGAACTTTGCTATTTGGGGTATAATTTTGAGAAGGTTTGTTAAGATTTTAAGATAATCAAATGATAAAAAAGTGATAAAAGAAAGTTACATTCGTTTAACCACAAACTTTATTTACGAGGTTAGAGCTTGTCTTCCTAGCAATTTGGAAATTGTACGAAACGTTGAACTTTTTAGCGTTGACAACATGTTTAGTAATCGTTATAAACACAATGTAATTCGGTAAACATTTTGTAGAAAAATGTAGACACTGTTTCAAAAATAGAATATTTCTTGGAAAATATTAGGAATTTTTGAAAAACATGCAGTCGGAAACCGTACAAAAAAACGCAAAGACTTTAAAAACAAAAAAAGAGCCGTAGCTTGGTATATGCAAAGTGTTAAATAAATTAAAAACAGCGGACAGAAAATACTTTTATAACGAGCGTTGTGCAACCTGCCATTTTTCATACGCTTTAGTTTTCCATGTGTTATGGACTTCACCTCTAGTGCTATTGAAAAAAGGTTTGACTAAGTATCAGAATGCAAACATACATGTTTTTTCTATTTAACACCTTATTAAAATTTATGCTGTCCTTAAGATTTATAAACAATGGTCGGCCATTGCAAATTTTCGGAAATTCAGCAGGCCAGATTTTTTCGAGTTACGAAAATCGACCTCGCACTGTATTACTTTAAAACTGTCCAATTTAAACTCCAAATGATTTGGATGATATTATTTTTATTAAACATAATAACAATACATTTAAAAATGTTTATATACAAATGTAAATATATTTATTATTTAATCTTAAATGAAAATGGTCCCCTTCAACGCCGTCGCCTTCTTTTAAATTTTGGAGGTATATAATATTCGGCACAGCCGAATGCAACTTGTTTTGTGGTTCATTAAATTGTAAAAATGGCTTAAGGCTCAGTAAGTAACCCAACTAACTGCCAAACTGCAAATCAGCTGTTTCATTTTGTTGTATGTAAAGCAATTAGAACGATTACAGTTAGCAGTAAGATGGTACGTCTCAATCTGTAAGAAATAGATTGGTCTTACTTTTTTACGGTAAGGTTACTGTTACTCCCGGCTAACTGAGCCTTTAGTGCTTCTCTACGCTTTTTATACCCACACCACAATAGTGGAGAGGGTATTACGCATTTGTGCTGATGTGTGTAACGCCTTAAGATCATACCTGTTAAATTTCGATTACGATTAGTAATCAATTAGATTACTTTTTAAAAAGAATCGTAATGATTATTTAACTCTATAAGAAAAAATTTCTGATTACTAATTGATTACGATTACAAGTAATCAAAATATAATCAGAAGTACCGGCGATTACTAAAAAATAATCAAAAAGAATCAAAAGTAATCAAAAAGTAATCCGATTATTTTCAACGATTATTTTTGATTCTTTTTGATTACTTTCAAAAATTGCGTATTCATTCGAACAATTATTTTTATTGGAAACAGTTAAATGTTATCATAATTCATAAATATACTGGCAAAAACTTTTATCCATTTAAAATTGGACCAGTATTTGACTATATTTATTTATTACCAAACAAAAACTGTAATCATATTGATCGATATTATATTTAATAACTTGATAATAAATGTAATAATATAACATATTTAAAATATTTGTATATATTTACATATATCCATATTAATTAGGTTCCCGGCTAAGAAAGGATTAATGTTAAGATTTTTTTTTTTCGATTTCGCTGGATATTGTTTATCGAAATTATTGTTTTTATCTGTTTGCATTGTTCTTAATTTCTTTTTTTGCATTTCAAAACAATTGCTTGAGGTATTTATTGTTGTTATTATAATTTGAGATGGGACCGTTATAGTTTTTTTTTTACTCCTGATCGCGCGGGTGGACTTTTTATTTATATTTATATATAAAAAAACATATAAAAAATGTTTTTTCAATAATTTACTACTTTCACTTGTATTTAATAATTTCGGAAATATTTTAAAATATTTCAAATCGCATTAAAGTTTTGTATCAGAATATTTAATGAGTCAATAAACAATCACGCAAAAATCCTACTCTTGCACTCTCACTCAGGTTAGCTGTGCTCATCACTATTATTTAAAAATTCCAATTCTAAAACGGGATTAAGTTTCTGTCATATACATAAGGTGCGTTCGAAAACCCAAAAGTTTTTAATATTTTTTACTGAATTGAGAGTAAAGGCCCAACCATAATATGCATAGTTTTGCTTAACCTACTGTCAAAAATTAACAAAAAGTCTCTTAAATATATTTAAAAAAGCAAAAACAAAATCAAAAAACATTTGATTCCGTACGGAATGTGCGATCAGTTTCGCACTTTGCTTAAGCAAATGACAGTTTCATAAAACTTAACAAAAAGTTTCTTTAAGTTCAATATGACACATTATAGTTGGTCCTTAATTTTTCAGTTTACTCAGTTATTACTCATTTACAGCATTTTACTGTAAAAGTACTCGAACGCACCTATAAAAACGAAGGTGAGAGAAAATAGTCTTCAATCAAAATTAAATATAAAAGATATTGAAACCATAATTAGTATTGTGGTTATTTTGTTGAACTATTTATGGTTTGTAATCCAAATTTTTAATATTTTTTTAATTAGGCTTAAGTTCATGAAATTTAATTCTTATTAAATTATTTTCGTCGATGGCTGCGAGTGTAAGACGGAAAATCCATCTGAGGAGATCGAGTGGTTGCGATCGAAACATGTCATGGTAACCTGCCGGCCAGGGTTCGAGCCCGAGCCACGTCAAGAATGAAAGATTATCAATAACAATTTTAATTAATTTTCATGTTGTAAAATTCCTTTCTTCATAAAAAATAATTTAATAAGAATTAAATTTCATGAACTTAAGCCTAACTAAAAAATATTAAAGATATTGAAACCTGCTTGCGAGTGTGAAGTTAATTTTAGCATTTTTAGTTTTGCTATTTAATTCTTTAGAATTCGTTTGTTTATTGTTTCTTTTTTTAAAATCAATTGAACTACAATTTGTACTTTGTTTGTTATACATTCTATTTGTTGGTAAGTACGAAAGTTGTACATAATTGTTGAAGACGCCAAAAATTGCAGAACATTTAATTATGAAATTGAAAATAATTTATCGGCTGTCCCTGATTTTTTTTAATTTAAGTTTTGATGGTGAGCTAATGCGTGTATTATTTTACAGTTTGTTTGATTTTTAGCTGAACTTTACAGATGATGAAATTGATACAGGTCCTTCTTCACAAGACCATACAAAACCTGACCGACGATCCGCTATAAAGCATCAATTCTTCAGCTATCTAAACGATAATTCAAGCGCTGACGGAAATTAGCAAAAATATGATTTGCTAAAGGAAGCATTTATATACTTCAATACTCCCCTAACATCTTCAGCTCCAGTGGAACGACTGTTTTCTTTTGCCGGGATCGTCAACAGTCCAAGGCGACAATCATTGTCTGATTTTTCCTTTGAAAAATTAGTTTTAATGAAGGCCAATTGTAAAAATATGTTATTATAAGTGTCCGACCGGTTATTCGGCCAATAATCGTTGCTCGGCATTTGTGAATAAAATGATTTTGTTTGTTTTTTTATTATCAAAAATTGTTATAAAATTATTGTTTTTTTTTTTTTTTTTTTGTTTAATATATAAGTTTTCAACTTACTATTTCTTTAGCTATTTTTCTTAAGCTATTTTGAATTACGTGCTGAAGTTAATGTTGTTTATGTAATTTTTAAAATAAATTTATTAAAATTTATTAATTATGAAAACTTTAAACAGGTTATCAACTGTTTCTAAAAAGTTTTTAGTGCAAATGAATAAACAATTGTTGAAAGTAATCAAAAAGAATCAAAAAATAATCGTTGAAAATAATCGGATTACTTTTTGATTACTTTTGATTCTTTTTGATTATTTTTTAGTAATCGCCGGTACTTCTGATTATATTTTGATTACTTGTAATCGTAATCAATTAGTAATCATGCAAAACCAAAAGTAATCGTAATTGTAATCATCACTTTACCCTTATGAAAAAAGTAATCTAATAAGTAATTATTACGATTACTTATCATTACTTAACAGCTATGCTTAAAATATTGGTCCTAGACCCACCTTAAAGTATACCGATCGTCTTAGAATCACTTTCTGAGTCGAACTAACGATGTCCGTCCGGCAGGCTGGCTGGCTGGCTGTCCATGTAACCTTGTGCGCAAAGTACAGGTCGCAATTTTGGAGATAATTTGGGTCATAGGTTCTTATTGACACAAGGACCAAGCGTATTGAAAATGGGCCGAATCGTAGGACCACGAGGGAAGATAGGGGGAAATTTCTTCATCTCAGAAACTATCAAACCGATTTCAATGAAATTTGAAACATAGATAGAACCATATCTATATGGGCACAATATGTATAAATTTTTAAAAAAATCGGACCACGAGGGGAGATAGGGGCAATTTCTGCCTCTCAAACCGATCTTAATGAAATTTAAAACATAAATGACTCCATATCTATAGGGAAACATTAGATATACAAGGGGAGGCAGGGGGCAATTTCTGCCTCTTACAAACTTTCAAACCGATTTTCATGAAGTTTATAAACATAGATAAATCCATATTTACATGGACACATCAGCATGATGTGTTTTTAAATACTGTGGTGTAGGGTATCATATGGTCGGGCTTGACCGACTATACTTTCTTACTTGATTTGCTCGAAATAGTGCTTTTTAGTGCTTTTTTTAAATTTTAAAGTGCTTTTTGCTCTCAAAAAGTTGGCATCAATGATCATATACCCGAATATGAGAGAACTAATATACATACACTCATGATCTTTTTCCAAGATGGGAGATGATTTTCGGCTTTCAACAAACTTATTGGAAAACCTGCTCAAATTAAAAAATTCGTTAACAACTTATTTTTTATACTTTTGTCAACTAAAAACTTTCGAGAAATATAAATGATACACCAAAATGAAGCTTAAGTACACAGATATACGCCACATATAGCCAACCCTAGGAGGAAGTCCTAATTTTGGCCCCTTAGTCAAAAGAGGAGATGAGTTAAGTTCAATAGAAATTTAATTTTTTTAACTTTGTTCTAAAAAAAACTTAAGTCCAATATAAATTGTATACCAAAGCTTAAGTACCCAGCTATACGGCACATATACCCAACCTTCGGAGGATGTCCTAGTTTTGGTCCCTTAGCCAAAAGAGAAAATGAGTGAAGTTCAATAGAAATTAAATTTTTTTAAACTTTGTTCTAAAAAAAACTTAAGTTAAATATAATGGTGTTTTCTTTTATGAAAAATAATGATGCATTATAGTTGTGTAATATCTTTATTAGGTTACACGAACCCTTACAAAGTGATACATTTTTCTAAATTACAATGGAACAAAATAATAGCTACGTTTTACACTCAACACTAATGTGTATTTAGCGTGTTAAATATTGAATGCAAAGTTTGTACTAAAAGCGATATTCACCACGCTTGTAGCAATTTTCAACATTAAATTTTCTTACAATTCCAATAAGCGTTAAACAAACCTGCTTTAGTTCAAAAATATACTCACTCCCAATATGGTCCGTCACATGCGCCCAGCCAAGCCGCTGGCTCTATTGCTAGTACTACACAAACAAACGATCAAAACTAATCATATGCCCAAGTCTTAAAAGGAAACCCTAATGCGAAAACTCCCCCGAGTACTTCTAACGCAAAGCAACCTCCATGCGCTAATGTTCCTAGGAAAGGTCTACAAATGCCTTCTGGAAATATGCCTACCTCAATTGAAAATTTAATTCAAACTATGAATAACTTCATTGCCACTATGCAGAACATGTTTCAGGAAATGATGCGAAACCAGAACATGCTCCTGCAAGTTCTAATCAACAAAAAATGAACCAGTTAAAAATATGTTTCTGGAATGCAAACGGGTTATCCCAACATAAACACGAAGTTGCAAACTTTCTTCATAGGCATGAAATCGACGTACTTCTTGTCTCTGAAACACACTTTACTCATAAAAACTGCTTTAGGGTAAATGGATACCTTACGTATGACACAAAACATCCCAGCGAACGAGCTTGTGGTGGCACAGCCATAATTGTGCACAAACACATCAGACACTTACCATTGCCAGAGTTCGAAGAAGATTGTATCCAGGCCACATCTATAAATCTTACTGATTTCAAACTAACGTTAACATCCGTTTATTGTCCCCCGAGGCACAAAATTGTACACGATAAATTTCTCAACTTCTTCTCCACATTGGGCCAGAAATTCATTGCTGCTGGCGACTACAACGCTAAACATACATATTGGGGCTCCAGACTTATTAGTCCTAGAGGTAATCAGCTATACAATACCGTAACTGCAAATAATTTTGATGTGGTATCGAGTGGTGAGCCTACCTATTGGCCAACCGACTTCAATGATTAAAAACATCAAGCGCGATCAGGTACTAGTTAGTTCCTCCTATAATCTTTCGTCTGTTCATTCACCTTCAATCCTCATTTTAAAAGGTAACTCTGACGCCGCAGCTGCAAACTTTATTTCCTATCCAAACAGAAACACAAATTGGCTAAAGTATAAAATGTATGTGAGCTCTCACCTATCACAGTGCATTCCCTTAAAGAATTCATCTGACATCCAAATAGCTGTCGACCGATTTACAGAAGTCTTGGATACTGCAGCAAGAAATGCAACCCCAATCAAGCGGACAATTAAACGTGCTCCTTACAATACATCGACGGATATAGAGACCCTTATCAGAGAAAAAAGGAAGTTAAGAAGACAATGGCAAAACAGTCGTTCCCCAACCACTAAGGCCCAACTACAATTATGCCTGACCACTCTTCGCAACAAATTGAGACAGAACCACGAGTCTGCAATAGAAGGCTATCTAAACAGCCTAGACGCCACAAAAAACTCCAATTATAGCTTATGGAAGGCTGTTCGGCATATGAAATGCCCTATAACCCAAGAATCTCCATTAAGACTGGAAAACCGCACTTGGGCCAAAAACACACATGAAAATTAAACGCTTTCGCGGGCCACCTTGAGAAAGTTTTTACGCCACATGATGCACATACTTGTTCCTGTCGTCCAATCATTCCAGATAAGGTAAACCATCCATTTAAATTTAACATAATTCAAGTAAAATCTGCAATAGAAAAAGTGAATATTAGAAAATCTCCCGGACCTGACCGCATCACAGGGTCAATGATAAGAAACATACCATCGTCTGTTTCCAGAATCTTGCTGCTCATTTTTAACGCTATATTAAGAGTCGGATACTTCCCATCCTCATGGAAGAGGTCTATAATTGTTATGATTCCCAAGCCAGGAAAAGATGCTAGCCAGGTTGCGTCGTACAGACCGATAAGCTTATTATCAATCCTATCGAAGCTTTTCGAAAAAATATTCATTTTAAGTATAACTCCTCATCTAAATGAACACGACATTATCCCGGATCACCAGTTCGGATTCAGAGCGAAACATGGTACAATAGAACAAGTGCATAGAATTGTCACCCTTATAAGATCGGCGTTTGAGAAAAAGCAATACTACTCAGCCCTGTTTATAGACATTTCCCAAGCATTTGACAAAGTTTGTCATGATGGGCTACTCATCAAAATAACACGAATGCTTCCTCAAAACACTCACAAGCTTCTGGAGAGCTATCTAACAGGCAGAACATTCATAGTAAGGTCGCAAGATAAATACTCCCCCCTCAAGAAAATTACTGCTGGTGTCCCCCAAGGCAGCATATTAAGACCGCTTCCATATATAATATACACAGCGGATATGCCAACAAACCTGAGCACGCATACCTCTACATTTGCAGACGACACAGCATTTATTAGCGTTAACCATGACCCAAAAGTCGCATCGCAAAATCTGCAGTCCCACATCAATGAACTAGAGGCCTGGCTAGAAAAATGGAGAATAAAGGTTAACCCGGCTAAATGTGCTCACCTTACTTTCACGCTCAGAAGACGAACGTGCCCAGCTGTAAAAATAAAAAACATCACTGTCCCGATAGAAAACGATGTTAAGTACTTGGGAATTCATATAGATAGACGCTTGACCTGGTCTCGTCATATTGAAGCGAAAATAACGGCTATGAAACTTAAAGCAGCTCAACTACATTGGCTTCTCGGTGGAAACTCAAACTTGTCTTTAGACAACAAAATTCTTTTATACAAGTCCATCATAAAACCAATATGGACATATGGCATCCGATTATGGGGTACTGCATGTGCATCTAACATCCAAAAGCTTCAAAGAAGACAGTCTAGAATATTACGACAAATTGTCTGCGCCCCATGGCATATACGTAATGATATTATCCGCAGAGATCTAAACGTCCCCACTATCCAGGAGGAAATTAAAAAATATTCAATAAGTTACATCGATAAACTAATGGCCCACCCTAACTACCTCGCTCGGGGTCTGCTTCAGTTCGAAGGTCACACTGGTAACAACTAATAAACAACAAGTAGAATTAATATTTGAATACATATTGTAAATTTCGATAAGAAAGATTCAATAATAAAAATAAATTAAAAAAAAAAAAAAAAATAAGCGATAACAGCACAAGCACAAAATTTTCAATTAATAATGTCAGCTGTTGTTAAAAATTTTGCGACAAAAAAAATATAATAAAAGTAAAAAAACGAAAAACAAAAAGTTTTTATATCCATCACAATATAACTAAAAATCACAATATAACGCAAATTGTCCGCAAACACAAGAAAAAAAATACTTGCTTGCATAAAAAAGTACTTTACGCAGATGCAAAAAAGGGTATTATCTCACACTCAGTTATAACTGCGGGTAAGAAATGGAACGAATTTGCCATTTATTGTTGCAACATGTTTAGAAAGGAAAACGACAACTTCTCACATTTTTCCACATATTTTTTAGAATGGAACAAAAACCCGCACGAATGGTAGCATAAATGGAACATTATTGTTAGAAAAGAAAACACCATAAGTTATATACCAAAATGTAGCTTAAGTACTCAGCTATACGCCGCATATAGCCAACCTTCGGAGGATGTCCTAATTTTGGCCCCTTAGCCATAAGAAAAAATGAGTGAAGTTCGATAGTAATTTAATTTTTTAAACTTTGTTCTAAAAAAAACTTGAGTTAAATATATGTTATATACCAAAATGTAGCTTAAGTACTCAATTATACGCCGCATATAGCCAACCTTCGGAGGATGTCCTAATTTTGGACCCTTAGCCAAAAGAAAAAATGAGTGAAGTTCAAAATAAATTTAATTTTTTGAACTTTGTTCTAAAAAAACTTAAGTCCAATATAAATTGTATAGCAAAATGAAGCTTCAGTACTCAGCTTTACGCCAAATATAAGCAGCCTTCGGAGGATGTCCTAATTTTGGCCCCTTAGCCAAAAGAAAAAATTTTTGAATTTCAATAGAAATTTAATTTTTTAAGCTTTGTTCTAAAAATAACTTAAGCTTAATTTAAGTTATATACCAAAATGTAGCTTAAGTACTCAGCTATACGCCACATATAGCTAACCTTCGGAGGATGTGCTTATTTTGGCCCCATAGCCACAAGAAAAAATTAGTGAAGTTTCATAGAAAGTTATTTTATTTTTAAACTTAAAATTTATTTTTTTAAGGAATCCAAAAACATTTGTAAACTAATTTAAATGTATTAGTTTTTCTAATAGTTTGTTGCAATATTTAAATTATTTATTATTATATAAATAACATTTCCGGTTTAACTTTGTTGTCTTGTTAAAAGCCGAAATACTCTCCCATACATCGAAAACAAGAAGAAGATATAATTCTCTTTAAAATGGCTAAAGTTGCCATCTCTATTCACAATATTTCGCTATTTTAACTTGGCCGCAACTAAGTTTAGTTCTGCTCAGCCAGGAAAAGAGAGACATATTCTGTTACTCTCTTTCTTTTGAGTGAAACAAGATTTACTTTGTTAACTACATTGTTATGTTCACGGAGATTTGTTCTTGATAGTCTCTTATGCCATGTTTCCATTACGATTTGAATCGACTGCATCGCTTTCTGAATCATGTTAATGAATCATGGTGTTTACACGAAAAAGTTTTCAATTTCGAGGACAATTTTCACAATAGGGATAAAATAAAAGTTTAAGATGCCTTGTTTCTAAAGATATCTTTTTTCTGTGGTGCCTAATAAACAAATATTTAACAAATAAGAGTGCTATATTCCGCTGTGCCGAATCTTATATACCCTTCACCATTGTGCGAGTAGAATAGACAGCAACTAAATAATTTTTACATATACATATACATAAATATTTACAATACTTAAAACTTCATTACAAATGAAATTTAAAAAGCGAAAACTGGTAAATATTTTTTTTAAATCGTTTTTAGTTTCTATTTGTTTAAATTATTTCGTTAAATATATGAAATAATAAAGAAAGGTGATAACGAAAATCATATTGGGCATTATGCTAGTATATGTAAACAAATACGAAGGGGGGGGTGAGGGGATTGGAAGAAGAGACGACAACCGGATTTGAACTTCGCTTTGCATAAGGACCCAGAATATATATACTTTATAGGGTGTAGCAAAAAATGGTGGACTATATGTGACATAAATGTAAAACAACGTAGCCGCTATCATGTCTGGAGTCTCCGGAAAACACATATCAAACGTAAGACGGACGGACGGATATCGTTAAATCAACTTCTCTCCTCATAAGGACCCAGAATATATATACTTTATAGGGTCTAAGATCAATATTGTGGAAATTACAAACGGAATGACAAACTTATATATACCCTTTTACACCTGTGGTGAAGGGTATAAAAAGAGTAATTTTTGGGATATCAGTATTTTGGTCATAACTCTGCTATTTCTTAACCGATTTGACAAATTTATATACCGACGTGTTAAAGAAGAAATTTGCCAGTTATTTTATATATTATATATTTTATATATATATAAAACTTGGACTCGGGAAGATCTATGGTTCCTGAAAATGGGTATTTTTAAAAAAAATTTAATATTTTGGTCATAACTTTTTCGTATCTGAACCGATTTTCCCGAGTTTTTCAGAAAATATTTTCTATTAAAAATTTCCGATCTTCTGATATATAAGGCTTAAGCATAGGTCATATTACAGTCAAAAAATTCAGGTTTTTATACAATTTTTGTATGAGAGGTACCACGCCTACTTCTCCAATCCCGCCCACATTTTGTACAATCCCGCCCACATTTTGTAGGATGGTGTATATTTAGAACCTAAATGTTTGTACCTAATTTTAAAGCTTTGGCTCTTGCCGTTCTCCAGATATACAGGAAAACGTATTCAAAATACAACAGCCAAAAGGGATTTTTTGGAAAAATTAGAGGCAGTCGTGGTTTTTTGTCATATCTCAGTCATTGTTGGACCGATCTGGCTGAATTTCAATAGCAAGAAATGGTGGACTATATGCAGTGTTGCCACTTTGTGGGTAATTACCCGAATTTGGTATAATTTTTACTGTCGTGGGTAGAGCGTGGGTAATTTCTCTTAGGTATTATTCAGGTGTTATTTGAAAATCTTACTTAAGATACCCAAATAAAATCAAGATTCGATTTCAGTGATGACATTTATTTCTATTTAAAAATTGTTGATACAAAATACTCAGTCTTCTGAACCAAAGTCTCGGTTTCTTTTAAGGAAAAGACTTCAATCATTAAGTATATCTGTTTTTAAAAGTGTGGTAATAAATGTCGGAAGTTGGACTCTTTTTAGATTTGGATAAATCGAATGATTTAGAACCTGAAGTTTATTCAAAAAAGTTATTAAAAGTACAAACTAGCCTGGGGGTAGAAATGTTTTCAATACTCCAACATATAATTAATTTTGTTTGTGTCTGGAGACTTTTAAATGCTTAAGTTTGAAAAATATTTAACGCCCCTAAAAGTTGTAAAACTGAATTGCGAAAGGGACAGGAATTTTGTTTACTACATAAGGTATAAAGAGTATCTTGTAAGACCATGAAACTTAATATGGTAGAAAACACAAAACAAATGAATTTTAATCGCAGATTAATACACGGCACTACCATTTGAGCGCATTGCAGACGACCAATCCTTTCGAGCATTGCTGGCTGCATATCACGAATAAAATGAACAATGTTGACCCTCCAAAACGTCAATTGTTTGTGCCCATTTCGGCAGGGAAACATTTGGAAGGGAAACATTTTATTTGGTAGCAAATTACGGGTGGGGAAGAGAGAATGCTTTTTGTGTTCGGAACTCGGCGACACGCTTTGTTCTCATTTTCTTTGTTGACATTTACTTTGCTTTTTGAGAAAAAAACAACAATATTAACAGAATGTTTCCGGCAACATGTTCGTATGTGTGACCGCGAATGAAAAAACAAAAGAGAATTCTAGATGTTTTCCTTCCAAATGTTCGCTCGTCTAAACTCAGACTTGCTTGAAGTCTAATTGACAGTTTATTTTCTCTAAATCAACACATTGCCTTCAATTGTGAAAAAATAAGTTGCGTCATTTAAATCATGAAGTCGCCTATACGTTTCGAAAATCGATGGCTGATTTTCATAGTAAATTTGGATTATTTGGTGGCGTTCAAGCATGATGATGTGCCTGAGCAAAAACTGAGAGCAGTATGACAGTTAATTTGACAGCTAACCTTTCGTTAGCTATTTCGGTCTTAAAAGTTACCCATTATAAAGGAATGGCAATGAACATTTTAAACCTTCCCTAGATATATGCAACCAAATTTTGAATTTAAACTCATTATATTAGGAGTTTTATTGTATGTTGGTTATTAATTGTTTTTAAGTCTTTAATGTTAATTTATTTTAAATTACAAAAGGATTGTTAAATGTTTAACTAATATTGATCTTCTTTCAATGAGTTTGTTGTGTTTTTGATTCTCTTGAAAAAACGTTACAATCTTAGTACAACTCAAATGCTAACAACTCTGTTCTAGTAATGTTCTAATTCTATGTTTTTGTTATTACAATTACATCGTTAAAATATTGCAGATATTGCTAATTCTTTTTTGTGCTTTCGTTAAATAATAAACCTTTTGTTCTTTTAGAACCTTTTTCCTTAGTATACATATTTTTATCATTCTTAATAAAACGTATTGAATTGAACGACACGGTGTTTCACTTGAGCGGAGGTTTAGTTTTTGATTTTGGAATCCAAGCAAATTCCATTGCACTACAAATTTGCTAACAAAGGTTATGGGCCCAGAAACAAACAGGGAATCCAGAATCCAGTTTTTAAAATAATTTTTATTAAATTGTTAAACTTACCGTTTGGAAAAGTGTGGTTATACTTAGTGTCGTTTTTGGTTTCATTGTTTTTTGCCGGTGATAAAAGAAAAAAAAAAACAAAATAATGGCGAGTGCTCTGGCAAGTATAGAAAAACTAAATGGTGATAACTATGCAACATGGTGCATACAAATGAAAAGCTTGCTTATCACGTTGGATCTGTATCATACCCTTGTTGATAGTCGTCCTGCTGGCGACAATACAAAATGGGTTACAGATGACAGAAAAGCTCTGGCCACCATAACGTTAAGTGTGAAAACCACTGAATTGATTCACATAAAGAATTGTGTTTCAGCTAAAAGTGCCTGGGATGTTTTAAGTTCCTTATACCAGGCAAATACTGCATCCAGGAAGGTAAATTTGTTTAAAAAATTGGTTCGTTTTAAATTAAACGCAAATGAAAAATTTTCTCCACAAATAAATGATTTTTGTTGTACCGTGGATGAATTAAAAGAAATCGGAATCACTTTGAACGATGATTTGTTGTCAATTTTGCTATTGTGCAGTCTTCCCGATGAACTGGAATCTTTTGTTGTGGCCATAGAAAGCCGGGATAATTTACCAACATATGAGAAGTTAATTTCCAAGATTTTAGAAGAAGAAATGCGACAAGGTGTAAAGAACCTCCGGTTACTCCGGGTTTGAAGCTGGGGTACGACTCAGTCGCGCCCAGGGTCCGTTACATAAATCTTTGTAAAGAAAAAACACTTATTTGAGCTTCGGGGTTTGCTTCTTTATTTATTGTTTTTTTTCCCTTTAGCACACTTTGCATGGGTTTTAACACACTTTTAACACACTTTGATGGTTTGCTTCTGCTCACACCACGATTTCCAGGGAAGCTCCTGCCGCCTTGTAGAGCGCTTGTCGTAACCAGAGCCAGTGCCCTACCACTCCTGCCCTCTAACTCCTACCCTTCGTTCAACTTTGGATGTAAATCCAAGACTATTCTAGGACCCTCGGATTTCTGGGTGTTACCTCAGAAGTGCCTACCGCTTAGCCCTTATTCAGTGCTCTAGCCTCCTTCCAGACTGGATGTAAATCCTAGTCCAGATAAGTTGGATGTAAATCCTCCTCACTTTACTGGTTGTAAAACCAGTACCTGTTCTTCACTAACACGGAATTGGTGTTACCAATCCCCTACCTAATTAATAGCACTGGGTGTTTTTTTTCCTCCACTTTCTTTTCCTTTTCTCTTTTCAATTTCTTATTCTTACCGGCTCTGTGACAACGTCTCACTTTGCAGTCCAAAAAAAACCAAGCCCCCACATTCCTTAATACTCCTCCTTTTATACTCGCATATAAACACACAAATGTTGCTTTGAAGCTGCTACATTTCTACTTTGGTTTGAACCGCTAGCGGTAAACTCTCACCACCCTGCCTGTTGTACTGCATATGTTGTTTGTTTCGGCTCTCATTCTCTCACGCTCTTTACCTTCTCTTCTCTGCTGACCACTCTCTGTTGACACTTCTCTGCCAACGCCTCTCTGTCGCTTCTCCTCTGCTGACGCCACTCTGTCGAATACTTAATTAACCCTGTTAGTCAGTATGACCCTCCACCTACCCCTGACTTAGTTCAACCTCCTGTACCCCATCGACCTCCGGATTATCTGCAACGAAAAAAATAAACCAAGTTGGCGGATGTATATCCGCCCCCAGTGCATGGATGTAAATCCATTGACCCCCCCCCCCAGTAAAATAAACAACAGACTTTTATTGCTTTGCGTGAACAAACTTTTATTGTGTGTCACAATTAGCCATAATTTTGACCCTCACACTTCCCCCTTTCTTACAGGAAGCGCGCGCACCGTCACCCTACCGGTTGCCGTTATTTTAATTCGGTATGACACCTCACCGACGTCTCGCCGAAAACACACCTTCCTCCCTTTCTTCACCGCTTCCTGAATTTCCGCCTCTATTTCAGCCGGAACCTCCTGGGCGGGTTGCTCAACCTCGGGGTGTGCCTCCTCCCTTACAACCTCGTCATGGAGTACCCTGTGAATGATCTCCTCCAAGCTTCCCAGGCTTATTTCCCCCAGCGAGAGTACATCTTCGTCTACACCGCTGAGCCGCAGGTCCTCTTCATCCACACTAAGCGGGTCTCTTTCACCTGCTCGCGGCGGACTCACACACCCGTCCATTATTGCCAGCCGCTTTGGGGACACTGGAAACTCGACCAGTGGATCCGGGTCTTCCCCCTCCTCGTCAGTTTCCTCTACCGTCCAGGTAATACCGATTTGCGCGATGTACTGACGGTACTTCCGCCGCCGGAGTATATACCTGTCCAGGCTCGCCTCCACCCAGATCCGCGGTTCCTGATCCGACTGCGAACGCTCAGTGGCTTGTGAACTGGACAACTGCTCCTCGGGCTCCCACCATTCCCTTTCGGCCTCTGTTAGTAAACTGCCACCCGAAGCCTGGGACGCCGAAAGCTCTTCATGCGTTGCGTCGTCATCAGATATCACGATGACGTCTCCGTTTCGCAGTTGCTCTTCTTGCCCTGGATCCATCTACAATACACACAACAATTTTTCCAGTTAAGGCCACTGTGCACAACACAACAATTACAACCACCCAGCTCTCTACACACTTATACCTCTCCCCGTACCACATTTTGCTATTGCCTACACAACTAACACGTCACACTCTGTTGTATCGGTTTTCCATTTACTCACGGTTAATACTTTGTCTTGCTGCTTCGATTGCCGCCGGACTACAGTTACACTGCTCACTAACTAGTTTTTTTTTTTATTATTATTTTTTTTCCTTGTGCCTCTGTTGCTGTATTACTGTTTTTCCTTTCTCAAGCCACTGGATTTGTAATACGTTGTTTACTTATTGTTGGTGGCTGTGAGTTTTTTTTTTTTTTTGTTGTTTTTTTTTTTTTTTTATATTTATTTACTTATTTTTTTTCCACTCGATTTTTGTTATCATCGCTTGCCGACAACTACCACGACCACGCACTGCTTGTAACAAACTAATTCAATGTGTGCCGTGATTATGCGTAGGAGGTATTGTGTGTGTGTTGTTTTCTCCCTATGGTTGCGCGCAGGTTTGATCGAACCATCGAACAATGTTGCCATTTTGACGTTTTTATTTCCCTATATAATTTTTCCCCTTTTTTTTTTTTTTTAGTTAATTCATTCAGACATATATTATTATTTTCTAATTACTTTAATTCATTCATATACCTATTTTTTTTTTTTTTTTTTTTTAAAGTTATTTTCCCTTTTTTTTTTTTTTATAATTTTTCCATTCAATTTCCACTTATGCACTATTCATGGTTTCGATAAAGTTTTATATCACTGACGTGGGCTGTGCGGTGACTCCTTTGTCCGTCCTTGCGTACCTCTACGATCACTGGGGATATAATTCGATGAATGATATAGGGACCCTCGAATTTTGGGGCTAATTTGGCCGCAAAATTGTCTACCGCACTGGACAAATGGTGCTCTCTGACTAAAACTAGTTCACCAACTTTCGGACTCCACCTTCTACGACGGAGGTTGTAGTAACGTGCTTGGTCCTTGGCGGCTTTAACCAGGTTCCTTCTCACCAGCTCAAAAACTTGCTTAAGCATTCTTGCGTTCTCCTGGGGGTCGCGGTTTTCTGTTCCTGTACCTGGTGTGACTTCATCATACAATGTGGCAGGGAGTCTAGGTTCCCTCCCTTGCACCAAAAAGGCTGCACTATACTGTGTGGTATCAGATTTTGCAGTGTTGAACGCCAGCTGTAATTCTGGCAATAACTCATCCCACGTCCTCTGGTTGGACCCGGCATACTGCGCGATCATAGTTTTTATCGTGCGATTTACTCGTTCGGTGGGGTTTTCTTGCGGGGTATACGGGGCCGTTAGTTGGTGTTGTATTCCCATTTCTTTAAGGTAGTTTCTGAACGCCTTGCAGGTAAACTGCGAACCATTGTCGGAGATAAACAACTTTGGCACACCGAAGTTAGCCAAGATTCTCTCCCGAAAAGCTCTCCTTAAAGTCTCCCCCGTCGCTCGGCGTAAAGGTACAAATTCTGACCATTTAGAAAATTTGTCCGTAAACACGAGCATCATCGAATTCCCATGCCTTGACCTTGGTAGGGGCCCGACAAAATCGGCGCACACAATAGACCATGGCTCCTCCGCGATACGTGACAACATTTGTCCTGCGGCAAGCTGCTGACTTGGTTTATGCTTTTGACATATCTGGCACCGTCTTACATAACTCCGGATATCTCGAAACATTCCAGGCCAGTAGTATTTGCTCGTAATCCGGGCTATGGTTTTCCTGATTCCCAAGTGGCCTGCGGTTGGTGAATCATGATTTTCTTCAAACACCCTCTTTCTCTGCAATGACGGCACACATAGTTTCCACGGGGCACACTCCTCGTCACGGTCAGTTGTTGGGAGATGCCGATATAGCTGCCCATTCATAATCGAAAAATCAGGAAACTTTTCTGGTTCTCTTTGAACATCAGCACATTTTGCCTGCCACCATCTACACTCCATCGGGTTCTCTTTTACTGCCTGACACACGTTTACTGGATCCCGGGATAATGCATCTGCTACTACGTTTAATTTACCTCTGCGATACTGCACATCAAAACTATATTGCTGAAGCTCCAACGCCCACCTTGCAATACGACCTGAGGGACTTTCTATAGAGTTTAGCCACTTAAGAGCGAGATGATCCGTCACCACGGTGAAGCGGTAACCTTCTAAGTAAGGTCTTAGCTTCCTTACCGCCCACACAATCGCGAGACATTCCTTCTCCGTTGCCGAGTAATTCATCTCTGCTGGGTTGAGACGTCGACTGGCGTATGAAATAACTTTTTCCTCCCCCTCGACCTCCTGGGTCAGTACTGCTCCTAAGCCATAATCACATGCATCGGTTTGTAGGGTAAACTTCCTGGTAAAGTCCGGACATGCCAGTACCGGCGCTTCCGTTAACTGTTTCTTCAAAACCTCAAATGCGGCCTGCTGCTCTTGGTTCCATCGGAAGTGTTTTCCCTTCTTGAGCATGGCGGTTAGCGGGTGAACAATCTGGGCAAACCCTGGCACAAATCTTCTATACCACGAGGCTATACCTAGACATCTTCGTAATTCTCTCACGTTTCTTGGGGGTTGTAGCTCTTGAATCGCTGCTATCTTTTCAGGGTCAGTGTTAATGCCGTTTTCGTTAACCACATGGCCTAAGTACTTTATCTCCTTTTGAAAAAACTTGCACTTCTCTTTATTTATTACCAGCCGGGCCTGCCGCAGCCTTCTAAACACCTCTTTCAAGTTCGTCATGTGCTCCTCTAGAGATCCACCTAGCACCACTATGTCATCCAGGTAGGCAAAGGCGTGCGGCTCCATTTCAGCGCCAATTACTCGGTCTAACGTTCTCTGAAAAGTTGCTGGTGCTGATGTTAAACCAAACGGCATAACCTTCCACTGAAACAAGCCTTTCCCTGCTACCGTAAAGGCGGTGTACTCTTTGCTGTCCTCTGCCATTGGTATTTGCCAGTAACCGTTTTTCAGGTCTATACTGCTTATGTACTTGGCGTTCTGAAGGCGATCCAGAATGGCGTTTATCCGCGGTAACGGATACGCATCGGCTACGGATTTGGCATTGAGTTGCCTGTAATCTATACACAACCTTAGGGTGCCATTCTTCTTTGGGGCCATGACTATGGGGGCACTGTAGGGGCTCTTAGAAGGTTCTATGCACCCATTCCTGAGTAGCTCGTCTACTTCCTCATTTATTTTCCTTTGCATCTCGGGATTTCGCTGCGTATACCTTTGCCGGACCGGTCTGTCATCTTTCAATATTATCTTGTGTTCAGCTAGAGTCGTGGGACCTCTCACCTCGTTAAACTTATTCAGCTCCTCTTGCAGAAACGCATTAATTATTTCCTCTTCGCTTCGTTTTATACGCCCTGACGGCGCCACGGCCGTCATTACCTGATTCGAACTGGGTTTAAACTGTACCCTTTGGTCACCACACTGCATTTCAAACTCCACCGCTCTTAAAAAATCCAACCCCAGTAACACATCATCGAGCATACGAGGCATCACCCCAACCTCCATATCGCATTCTCTACCGCCTAGTCTCACCCTTACTCGTATCACCTCCCGCACTTCCACTGTTGACCCATTTGCCAGGCTGATTTGGCTATCTATGGGTATCACTTCACCATACCCTCTTATCTTCTCCGCCACCCGCTCACTCACATAACTCCTGGACGCCCCCGTATCGATAGTAGCCTCCTCGTGCCGGTCACCAATTTGTATTGCAGCTAATAACCTCGTTTCTGTCTGCCTAAAAACATTTACTGGGGCAAGGTTTGATTGTTGAGGGCCGCTGCCAACCCTTGCTGTTGGGGCGGTCCATTGGCGTTTCCCGCAGCTCTACGACAGCAGTCCCTGGTTCTGACCCCTCTTCTTCCACACTGCCAGCAAAACAGTATACTCTCGTTCTGACAAAACCGATACCCATGCCCTTCCTGGCCGCATCTTCGACAAGCTGTTGTTGGATCAATGGCTGCTTCTTCCGCGGGTACTAACTGGCGCGTTCTATCCTCTCGGCGCTGGTTTTGGCGGCTGTCCTGGTGGTTAGAGCGTACTTCTGGGTGGTTGCTTCGAATCACCTCAAAGTCTTCTGCCAATTGGATTAGCTCGGCCAGGGATTTGAAATCTTTCCTTCGGATGTACAGTTGATAGTCCACCAGGCAATTTCTAAAAATCCTGTCGACTTGCTGCTCCCGCGTGTAACCTGCATGTCGCATCATGTTCTGCAGCACAATCACGTAATCTTTGAAAGACTCCCGGGGTTTCTGTTGTCTCCGGCGTATCTCATCGTCCAGACTTTCAAAATAACGGGGCGGGAGGAAAAATTGTAAAAAGTCGTCCTTAAAGCTCCCCCACGTTCGCCACTGACGGTTGTTATTTCGGAACCACATAAGTGCCGCGTCCTTAAGCAACTCCGGCATTGTACGTGGCAACATATTCTTGTCTAGCCCATAGACATCTGCCAGCTCTTCCACTCGCTCAACAAACGATATTGGATCTTTTCCACCCTCGTAGCGGAACGACCACTTCCTTACGATATCCACCATAGCTGGGTATGGTAAATGTGTTGGTGTTTCCACATTTGGGGTACTGTATGGTATCGGGCCCAACGGACTGCCTGTGGCTGCCTGTTGTCCTGCCCTTGACGTATACGGTATGGTTGGTAACTCCAGTTGCGTGGCCATACTTGGGCCGGTCGGTGTAGGACAACGTCCGTGCTTGTTCTCCAGCTCTTCTAACCTGGAAAGAACGTTTTCTTTGTGTTCGCCAGTTACAAAAAGTGCCAGCCGTTTTCTCATCTCGTCCACAGTGCCGCCTGTCTCCACCTCGAACTCTTCTAAATATTGGACAAGTTCATCCTTCCGGAGTGTGTAAATCCACGACGTACGCACCATGATAATATGTCTCACTTGTTTGCTGTTGTTAACCTCTGTCCCTGCTCGGGCGCCAATGTAAAGAACCTCCGGTTACTCCGGGTTTGAAGCTGGGGTACGACTCAGTCGCGCCCAGGGTCCGTTACATAAATCTTTGTAAAGAAAAAACACTTATTTGAGCTTCGGGGTTTGCTTCTTTATTTATTGTTTTTTTTCCCTTTAGCACACTTTGCATGGGTTTTAACACACTTTTAACACACTTTGATGGTTTGCTTCTGCTCACACCACGATTTCCAGGGAAGCTCCTGCCGCCTTGTAGAGCGCTTGTCGTAACCAGAGCCAGTGCCCTACCACTCCTGCCCTCTAACTCCTACCCTTCGTTCAACTTTGGATGTAAATCCAAGACTATTCTAGGACCCTCGGATTTCTGGGTGTTACCTCAGAAGTGCCTACCGCTTAGCCCTTATTCAGTGCTCTAGCCTCCTTCCAGACTGGATGTAAATCCTAGTCCAGATAAGTTGGATGTAAATCCTCCTCACTTTACTGGTTGTAAAACCAGTACCTGTTCTTCACTAACACGGAATTGGTGTTACCAATCCCCTACCTAATTAATAGCACTGGGTGTTTTTTTTCCTCCACTTTCTTTTCCTTTTCTCTTTTCAATTTCTTTTTCTTACCGGCTCTGTGACAACGTCTCACTTTGCAGTCCAAAAAAAACCAAGCCCCCACATTCCTTAATACTCCTCCTTTTATACTCGCATATAAACACACAAATGTTGCTTTGAAGCTGCTACATTTCTACTTTGGTTTGAACCGCTAGCGGTAAACTCTCACCACCCTGCCTGTTGTACTGCATATGTTGTTTGTTTCGGCTCTCATTCTCTCACGCTCTTTACCTTCTCTTCTCTGCTGACCACTCTCTGTTGACACTTCTCTGCCAACGCCTCTCTGTCGCTTCTCCTCTGCTGACGCCACTCTGTCGAATACTTAATTAACCCTGTTAGTCAGTATGACCCTCCACCTACCCCTGACTTAGTTCAACCTCCTGTACCCCATCGACCTCCGGATTATCTGCAACGAAAAAAATAAACCAAGTTGGCGGATGTATATCCGCCCCCAGTGCATGGATGTAAATCCATTGACCCCCCCCCCCAGTAAAATAAACAACAGACTTTTATTGCTTTGCGTGAACAAACTTTTATTGTGTGTCACAATTAGCCATAATTTTGACCCTCACAAAGGTAACAAAAATAATATACAACATGAAACTGTTTTTGCAGCGAATTCAAGAAATGATTTCAAAAGAAACAAAAAGAATTTTAATAACAGCTTCAATAATAAAAATGTCAACAATAAGAATATGCAGCCTAAATTTAATCAACAGAGTGAAAAGAAAAACGCAACTGGTAATGTATACAGCAGCAACAACAGCAACAACAACAACATTAAATGTTATCGTTGTGGTAAAAAGGGCCACAAGCGATCACAGTGCAAAGAAAATGAGAAAAAAGATGACCTTGCTTGTTCATTAAATGAAAACAAAGTTAATCTAAGTGAGTTGTGGGTACTTGACAGCGGCGCGACGTCACACATGTGCAGAACGAAGGAGTATTTTGAAACGTTGGCAGAATCTAAGCAGAAAATTGTTTTAGCATCTGGTGAAAGCATCTATGCTGAAGGTATTGGAAATGTTAAAATAAAAACAAACGTTTGCAATCTCACATTACACAACGTATGGTATGTACCACAACTACACTAAAATTTTTTGTCAATAAATAAAATTGTTAAAGCTGGTCATATTGTTCAATTCGCTGCGAATAAAGCTGTAATGAAAAGTAAACAAAATAAAAATATTTTGACAGCTGATTTAACTAATGATATGTTTATTGCAAATTTGGAAAAAATTTAAAATAGTGAAAAAATAAATGCTGCTGTTGATGAGAAAATTGTAAGAAAATGGCATGAAAGATATGGTCACATAAATGTAAATGACCTGAATAAATTAAATACAAAAAATATGGTGAAAGGTTTGGATGTGAAATTGCCAAAAACTATTGATTGTGTTACCTGCGCTGTTAATAAAATTTCTGCTAAATCGTATAAAAATTATGCAAATGTGCAAACCAAAGCTGTTTTAGAATTGGTGCATACGGATTTATGCGGACCTATTGGTGTGAAATCTGTTGGTGGATCGTCGTATTTTATGACGTTTATAGACGACTATTCTCGTTATATTTTTTCATATTTTTTAATAAATAAAAGTGATGCTTTTGATGCTTTCATCCATTTTTCTGGGCTCGCGGAGACGCAGAATTTGTAAATTCTAAATTTAAACAATATTTTTCCGAAAAAGGTATTGTTCATCAGACCACAGTTGGTTACTCACCACAACAGAATGGCGTTGCTGAAAGGGCAAATCGAACCCTTGTTGAAATGGCGAGGTGTTTGCTAGAATCATCTGGATTACCACAAAGTTTATGGGGTGAAGCCATAAATACAGCAACATATATAAGAAATCGTGCTCCAACAAAAGTTCTCGAAGATGTTACTCCTTATGAGAGGTGGTGTGGTAGACAGCCGTCTGTTGCCCATTTAAAAACGTTTGGTTGTGATGCTGTTATGCTGAAAAAAGGCCCTAAACCTAAAGGTAGTAAGTTTCTACCTAAAGGTGACAAAGTTAAATTTGTTGGCTATCAACTTTATACAAAAGGGTATCGTTTATACAATCCCAGTACAAGACAAATTGTTGTTGCTCGTGATGTAATATTTTTTGAGCAATCTTTTGAAAAAACGTATATACGTGATGGTGCTTTAAATGAAATTTTTTATGCTGATCTTTTTAAAATAAATGATGATGATGCTGTGGCTGTTGAAGATGATCGTGATAAAGAAACTGATGGCGTTAATGCTGAAAATCAAGAAGAAGAGGTGAGTTCTGAATCAAGTGAAACTGAGAGGGAAGATACACCTGTCGGTAATAATAAAAGAAAACGTGGTAGACCAAAATTGGTTAAAGGTGGTGGTAAAGGCAGACCAAGAAAAGTTTATTGCACTGAGGATGGACCGGAAATGTTGAACTCGATTATTGAAAACCCAAATACTGTGGCCGAGGCGTTGAATTCTGAAAATTCTATGAAGTGGAAGGAGGCAATGCAAATTGAATATAATTCGTTGCTTAAAAATAAAACATGGCAGTTGGTGGATAAGCCAAATAACAAAAATGTTATTGGTTGCAAATGGGTTTTTGCCTTAAAACGCAAACCTGATGGTTCCGTAGAAAAATATAAAGCTAGGTTAGTAGCTCATGGTTGTTCGCAGAAGTACAATGTCGATTACCAAGAAACTTTTGCTCCGGTGGTACGACATTCAACAATAAGATTACTGTTGGCTCTATCGGCAAAACACAAACTGTTGGTAAACCACATTGATATTGTGGCAGCTTATTTAAATGGCGATTTAGAAGATGAGGTGTATATGGTGCAGCCTAAGATGTTTGAGGACAAAGATTATCCCAACAAAGTCTGCAAATTAAACAAGGCCCTATACGGTTTAAAACAAGCTGGCAGAGAATGGAACAAAAAGGTGAATGATATTTTGATGGAAATGGGTTTTATGCGGTGCAAGTCAGATACTTGCGTCTATGTTCAACGAAATGGAGACGAAATTTGCCTAATTGCCATTTATGTTGACGATATGTTGCTAGCATGTTCGAGTGAGCTGGAAATGAAAAATATTATTTCAAAATTAAATAAATATGTGGAGGCTATTGATCATGGTCCAATATCGTTCTACCTGGGGATGGAGATTTATCGTGATGGTTTGCGAGGCGACATTACTCTTCATCAGCAGAAATATACCGAACAAATACTCGAACGATGGGGTATGACTGACTGTAAGCCAGCTGCAACTCCATGGTCAAGCGGTACTGTTTTGAAGAAATGTGATGCTAAATGTGAAGATTTGGACACGAAAAATTACTAAAGTTTAATTGGTGCTTTGATGTACCTGGTCGTGATTTCGAGACCTGATATCATTCATGTGGTGTCGAAATTGTCCCAATTTAATTCACATCCACATAAGGAACATTTTCAAGCTGCAAAATATGTTCTGAGATACCTGAAGAAAAATCCTGTAGGTAAAATTACTTTTTCTGCTAATTTTAAAAATTTTGAATGTTTCACAGACTCAGACTGGGGTTGTGAACCTAATGATCGAAAATCCTATTCTGGTCATGTGGTGTTCTTGGCTGGTGGTCCTGTTGCCTGGGAGTCCCGTAAACAACCTGTGGTGGCTCTAAGTACAATGGAGGCCGAATATATTGCTCTTTGCCAAGGTACGAAGGAAGTCGTTTTTCATCGTGGTCTTTTAAGGGAGATGGGTTTTGAAAATTATATCGTGCATCCTACTCCGATTTTATGTGATAACCAAGGCGCTGCTTTTATGGTGAAGAATCCAACAGTTCATAAGAGGAGTAAACACATTGATATACGTTATCACTACATCCGAGAAAAATATGAAGAGAAGGCTATCGATATACAGTACGTTCCCTCCGATGAGAATGCGGCTGATATTCTTACAAAATGTTTAGATAAACAGAAACATATTAATGGTTGTAATCTTTTAAAAATTGAAATGTAAATTTTTGTTGATGGCATTTGACTTGAGGGGGAGATTGTTGAAAAAACGTTACAATCTTAGTACAACTCAAATGCTAACAACTCTGTTCTAGTAATGTTCTAATTCTATGTTTTTGTTATTACAATTACATCGTTAAAATATTGCAGATATTGCTAATTCTTTTTTGTGCTTTCGTTAAATAATAAACCTTTTGTTCTTTTAGAACCTTTTTCCTTAGTATACATATTTTTATCATTGTTAATAAAACTTATTGAATTGAACGACACGGTGTTTCACTTGAGCGGAGGTTTAGTTTTTGATTTTGGAATCCAAGCAAATTCCATTGCACTACAAATTTGCGAACAGATTCTTTGTAAATGTCTTTTATTACATAAAACTTCAATTTTATATCAGGTGTAATTTTATTTAAATCGGGTAATTTTGCTTGATCTCAAGTGTAATTTTGAATTTTTCTGGTGGTAACACTGACTATATGTGACATAAATGTAAAACAACGTAGCCGCTATCATTTCTGGAGTCTCCGGAAAACACATATCAAACGTAAGACGGACGGATATCGTTAAATCAACTTCTCTCCTCATAAGGACCCAGAGTATATATACTTTATAGGGTCTAAGATCAATATTGTAGAAATTACAAACGGAATGACAAACTAATATATACCCTTTTCCACCTGTGGTGAAGGGTATAATAAAATTGTTTGGGATGATTGAACTTCAAGTAAACAAAATAAAATAATGATATGTCAACAATTATTTATAAATAAAAGGTAAAATAAAACATGAAATTATGTTATGTCAGCGATAAACTGAACTTATGTAGTTCATTAACATTAAGTAACATAGTTAAAATAAAATTTAAAATTAAATGTATGTTGATGTGAATGTCAACATTCTCCCCCGCGTTGACCGCTGGTCGATGATAACCTATGATGGTTGGGTGTATATGATGTCAATGGTGACAGGTCGGGGTAATGGAACTGGATGCGGTGTTGGTTGGAGTTGTGGCCTTTTCCTTCTTGATGGGTTGAGCTTCTTTTAATTAGTGTTATGGTGACCGCGATGAGCAAGGAAATTATATTTTTTTTTTTTCATTATTTATTTATTGAATCTTCATATATTAAATATAAACTAACAATAATTAATCAAATCTTAACCTAATACGTTATTTTATGTACTGCCAGTGCCGGACAAAAATTTTCTTCATCACGGGTTCTGTTCACTAATATAGGTGTTTATCGCTCATCTAATTGGATAAGTGCTGCAGTGTCTCTTCTTCTTAAGCGAGTGTGGCCGCTATCATTTCAAATATTTCGTGCTAGTGGGTTCGGGTGAAATTCGAGCCTTTTTAAGTATTTTACTGCATATTTCGTAATCATAGTTTTAACTAATGGAACATTGAGATCCTTGTGAGTATTTGCCCCCCCCCCCCCCCGCCCCCCTTTCAATTGTTTACATATACTAGCATAATGCCCAATATGATTTTTGTTATCACCCTTCTTTATTATTTTATCTATTTAACGAAATAATTTTATCAAATGGAAACTAGCACCTAATTTTCACGATGATTTAAAATCATCATGAAAATTGGGTGTAGAAATTTTTGCGTTTTTTGCTACTTAAAAACTCGCAAAAAAAGATAAAAGAAAACAAACAAACGCACATACATACATACATCAAAAGTAATTACAACTCAACTGTGTTGAATTTTGTGAAAAGTAAACGTCCCATATTTAATTTTAATGATATTCAATTAACGTTCCTTCATGGCTCAGTTGTCTAGGAGGCTCAGTTGTCTAGGAGGTGTGTTAAGTTAGAAACTGAAAGTTCCCTGGTTCGAATCTTGGTTTTTTAAAAAGAAAATTTTTTTTTTAACATTTTTATTTTTTTTTATATTATAAAAACGATTTAAAAAGAATATTTACCAGTTTTCGCTTTTTAAATTTTATTTATAATGAAGTTTTAAGTATTGTAAATATGTTTGTATAGGTATATAAAAATTATTTAGTTTTTGTCTAGTTGCTCTGTATTCTGCTCGCACAATGGTGAAGGGTATATAAGATTCGGCACATCCGAATATAGCACTCTTATTTGTTTCATATAATATTGTTGATTTCTTAAAAGTTTTTCACGGGAACTGAATTAAGTATTTTTTTATTTTTTAGAAAAAAATTTCAATCATAGGCACACTTAGAGAGAAAACACCACATCTAACATTTCAAATTCCCAGTTTACGTATTCTTTGCCGTTGTCTGTGCGTAAAGTCAAAATTTTATGCCACTCTCATTTTCCACCTGAAGTTTAAATTGCTTAAATTTTTCCAGCGCCTCACTCTTCGCTTTCATAAAATATACAAATATTCTCCTTGACTTGTCGTCAATGAAGGTAATAAAATACCTGGCGCCCCCTATCGATTATGTTTTAAATGGTCCACACACGTTAGAGTGTACCGATTGCAACAGATTTGTCGATACCTGCTTACTTTTATTGGGGAATGGTAGGACATGTATTTTCAACATCATACATGTTCTGCATGGTCTGTTGTCTCTGTTGACGTTAACTGCTGTCACGATGCCTGCTTTTACTAGCCCATTTAAACTATTGTAGTTTACATGGCCGAACCTGTTGTGTCAAAGTTGATTTGTATCAGTCATACTAAACAGCGACTCTGTTGTTTTGTACACAGCAAAAAGATTGTCTTCTCTTTTAGCACGATATACAATCGTACCATCTTGTCGTCTGGCCGTTGCCATGTTCGCGTCAAACTTGACTGTGATACCTCTGTCGACGACCCTAGTGACAGAAATGAAATTTACCTGCAACTCGGAAGAATACAGTACATCTTCGAATGTAATATTCATATTATTTAACTTTAAATATACATCACCTTTTCCTGTTGCTGTTATGAATTTATTGCCTGCTAAGGCTATCTGTTCATTATGCTGCTCAAACCTTGCAAACATACCAAGCACTTGACTTTATTTTACGATCTGCCTCTGCTACTGTAGACAATGCTGTTGTTTTTGTCACCATAGACAATGCCTGCTGTTGTTGTCTTTGCTGTTTTTTCTTTTCCTCCCATGACTTGCAAAATGTCCCGCTACATTACAAATAAAACATTTACCAGTGAAAAGCTTTTTGTTGTTGTTGGGTTTTTTTCTGTTTTTGCGTAGAGCAAACGTTGAATGCTTGTTGTTGCTGACTAGTTCAAATTGTTTCTTCTTCCACTATTTATTTTCGTCTCTCTGCTTCTTCTAGAAGTTTTTGCTTGATGACACTTAGACTAGGAAGATTGTCACGCGTTTCCATTGCGATCACAAAATTTTCAAAATATTTAGGCAGACTGCATAAAGCTTAGTCTACATGATATGTTGAATCAGCAAATTTATGTTGAAAAATTTGTTTTCAGCGCCAACATATCGTGTAGACACTAAATTTTTTCAACAAGCGTATGCTTACCAACATATGATAGGCATTTGTTAACGATGTCAGCAAACTTTTGTTCACAATCATAGCATATCGTCTAGACACAATTGTATAAATGTGATATGAAGTGCGGCTATAATATGATTCAGTTCAAACACATAAATCTGAACTGATATATTATTTGCCTTAATTGTCCTCCAAGCACTTTAACTTGTAGAACGCTAATAGATTCAATCAATAAAACACTTTAAATGCCTTATAGTAATTAAACGTCTTTCTTTATTTTGGTTCTTTCTTATATACTAAAATTTAATACATTACTTAAAGCTGAATGCCACTATTGCACAATGCGGAAGTGACCCAATTAATCGTTTGCATAATTGCTGACTTACATTTCAATGTACAAAATGTAAAATCATGATTCAGAATAAAATAATGCAATGTTAACAATTAGTCCCAATTCACACGTTGCAAGTCTTATTGATCAGCTTGCTACTTTATAACGAGAGTGAAGAGAGGAAAATACACGTTTCTCTCTCATGTAAACTGCCACCAACACTAAACGATTTTTAAAGTCACGCTTATACAGACAGGGGCCAGCTTCAGTCGGTTTAAAACCAAAATTTTAGTTTGGAATTCCATTCCCTACCTGACTGCTTTAAGCCATATATTGCCTTATTTAGGCGTAGAACCTTATTAGGGTATTTTCCATTTTTAAAACACTGTGGCTGCTTTATGTAGATTTTATCATGCAAATCGCTGTTCAGGTATGCGGTAATTACATCGATCTGGTGTAGATACATGTTGTACTTAACGGATAAAGCCAACAAAACTCTTATAGTTGATTGCCTGGCTACAGGGGAAAATGTTTCCATGTTGTTAATCCCGTATTGCTGGCTGCACCCTTTTGCCACGTGCCGAGCCTTATGACGTTCAACATTGCCTTGTTTGCCTCACTTTAGAGCATAAACCCTCTTACACGAAATTGCTTAATGACCATCAGGTAGATATGATAATATCCAAGTGTTGTTTCTTTCTAAAGAAGAAATTTCTGCGTCCTTTTCGTTACAGGTAATCACCTCTTATGTTGTCTGTGGAATTTTTATTTCCACTATACTATTTAATTCATTAAACTGTTTGCGTAGTCTGCCGGGTTTACCATCTTTTGCAATTTTTAATTAAATTCTTCTTCCTCATTTTTTAAAATTTCTGCAACATCTTCGACGCTATCAAAATTTCTCGCATGATTATCAACATTTTCAATTTGTTGTGGCTCCGCAACATTTTCTACGTCATCTGTTACTTTCAAACATAATGTTAAATAATTATTATCAGTTACAGAATTATTTTCATTACTGCACTGTTCTTGCCCAACTGTATTGTTATTGTTATTAAAAACATTCTCATCAAACAAAACATCTCTTTTTTCATCTATACGATGTGTTTTTCTGTCATACAGTCTGTATGCCTTCGCCATTGCCGAATAACCAACCATTATCAGTTGCTCACCCTTTGGTTCAAACTTTGGCTTCTTTGTTTTGTCCAATGCAAATGCAACAGATCCAATTGTACACTTGCATACATTTCGAAGGAACGCATGGAAGATGCTGAAAATGTGAATTACGCGTTCACACTTGAAACATCTAACATCTACCATTAATAAAAAATGTCACCATTTCTGAAAAAAAACTTTTATTTTTTTTAAATACTTTTTTTCTACAAAAGTGCCAACATTTCAAAAGATAACACCAAAATGTATTCCTTATTCATTTCGTTCAATAATTTTAGCAAAATAAGGCTTGCAAAAAAGGAAAAACTTGAGAAATGGTAACGCTGCTTTCAAAGCAACTTTAATTTTTCCAGTGATGCCACAATAATAACAGAATTTATTGCTACTTTTCTAGTTATGACATAAAAAGAATCGAAAAATGTAAAAGGGAACAAAATGAGATAGTTTTTGTTTTTGTTGAACTATTTATGGTTTTTAATCCAAATTTTTTTTTTTTAATATTTTTAATTAGGCTTAAGTTCATGAAATTTAATTTTCATTAAATTATTTTTATGAAGAAAGGAATTTTACAACATGAAAATTAATTAAAATTGTTATTGATATTCTTTCATTCTTGACGTGGCTCGGGCTCGAACTCTGGCCGGCAGGTTACCATGACATGTTTCGATCGCAACCACTCGATCTCCTCAGATGGATTTGCCGTCTTACACTCGCAGCCATCGACGACTGCTGACGTCAATAGTCAAACATCAATCCTTAAACCAAATTGTATTTTAACATTTGGTAGATCGAAATTTGCTTTCCTGAATAATTATCCATATTAATTGATTTTACATGTTTTTTCCTTACTTCTGTTTTTTCGTACTTTTGTCAAGAATTTTTCTTGAAGTCCAAGTACATTTTTTGTTTTTTTTATTTTGTCTTTCTCCTTTCTGTTGACCTTTTTCAGCACAACTTGAAGGACAACTGTACACATAGAGCTCGTGCCTTAGCTTTAACAATAATTAGTATTGTGGTTATTTTGTTGAACTATTTATGGTTTTTAATCCAAATTTTTTTTTTTATATTTTTAATTAGGCTCATGAAATTTAATTTTCATTAAATTATTTTTATGAAGAAAGGAATTTTATAACATGAAAATTAATTAAAATTGTTATTGATAATCTTTCATTCTTGACGTGGCTCGGGCTCGAAGCCTGGCCGGCAGGTTACCATGACATGTTTCGATCGCAACCACTCGATCTCCTCAGATGGATTTGCCGTCTTACACTCGCAGCCATCGACGACTGCTGACGTCAATAGTCAAACATCAATCCTTAAACCAAATTGTATTTTAACATTTGGTAGATTGAAATTTGCTTTCCTGAATGATTATCCATTTTAATTGATTTTACATGTTTTTTCCTTACTTCTGTTTTTTCGTACTTTTGTCAAGAATTTTTCTTGAAGTCCAAGTACATTTTTTGTTTTTTTCATTTTGTCTTTCTCCTTTCTGTTGACCTTTTTCAGCACAACTTGAAGGACAAATGTACACATAGACCTCGTGCCTTAGCTTTAACAATAATTAGTATTGTGGTTGTTTTGTTGAACTATTTATGGTTTTTAATCCAAATTTTTTTTTAATATTTTTAATTAGGCTTAAGTTCATGAAATTTAATTTTCATTAAATTATTTTTATGAAGCAAGGAATTTTACAACATGAAAATTAATTAAAATTGTTATTGATAATCTTTCATTCTTGACGTGGCTCGGGCTCGAACCCTGGCCGGCAGGTTACCATGACATGTTTCGATCGCAACCACTCGATCTCCTCAGATGGATTTGCCGTCTTACACTCGCAGCCATCGACGACTGCTGACGTCAATAGTCAAACATCAATCCTTAAACCAAATTGTATTTTAACATTTGGTAGATCGAAATTTGCTTTCCAGAATGATTATCCGTTTTAATTGATTTTACATGTGTTTTCCTTACTTCTGTTTTTTCGTACTTTTGTCAAGAATTTTTCTTGAGGTCCAAGTACATTTTTTGTTTTTTTCATTTTGTCTTTCTTCTTTCTGTTGACCTTTTTCAGCACAACTTGATGGACAAATGTACACATAGAGCTCGTGCCTTAGCTTTAACAATAATTAGTATTGTGGTTATTTTGTTGAACTATTTATGGTGTTTAATCCAAATTTTTTTTTAATATTTTTAATTAGGCTTAAGTTTATGAAATTTAATTTTCATTAAATTATTTTTATGAAGAAAGGAATTTTAAAACATGAAAATTAATTAAAATTGTTATTGATAATCTTTCATTCTTGACGTGCCTCGGGCTCGAACCCTGGCCGGCAGGTTACCATGACATGTTTCGATCGCAACCACTCGATCTCCTCAGATGGATTTGCCGTCTTACACTCGCAGCCATCGACGACTGCTGACGTCAATAGTCAAACATCAATCCTTAAACCAAATTGTATTTTAACATTTGGTAGATCGAAATTTGCTTTCCTGAATGATTATCCATTTTAATTGATTTTACATGTTTTTTCCTTACTTCTGTTTTTTCGTACTTTTGTCAAGAATTTTTCTTGAAGTCCAAGTACATTTTTTGTTTTTTTCATTTTGTCTTTCTCATTTCTGTTGACCTTTTGCCGTCTTACACTCGCAGCCATCGACGACTGCTGACGTCAATAGTCAAACATCAATCCTTAAACCAAATTGTATTTTAACATTTGGAAGATCGAAATTTGCTTTCCTGAATGATTATCCATTTTAATTGATTTTACATGTTTTATCCTTACTTCTGTTTTTTCGTACTTTTGTCAAGAATTTTTCTTGAAGTCCAAGTACATTTTTTGTTTTTTTCATTTTGTCTTTCTCCTTTCTGTTGACCTTTTTCAGCACAACTTGAAGGACAAATGTACACATAGAGCTCGTGCCTTAGCTTTAACAATAATTAGTATTGTGGTTATTTTGTTGAACTATTTATGGTTTTTAATCCAAATTTTTTTTTAATATTTTTAATTAGGCTTAAGTTCATGAAATTTAATTTTCATTAAATTATTTTTATGAAGAAAGGAATTTTACAACATGAAAATTAATTAAAATTGTTATTGATAATCTTTCATTCTTGACGTGGCTCGGGCTCGAACTCTGGCCGGCAGGTTACCATGACATGTTTCGATCGCAACCACTCGATCTCCTCAGATGGATTTGCCGTCTTACACTCGCAGCCATCGACGACTGCTGACGTCAATAGTCAAACATCAATCCTTAAACCAAATTGTATTTTAACATTTGGTAGATCGAAATTTGCTTTCCTGAATAATTATCCATATTAATTGATTTAACATGTTTTTTCCTTACTTCTGTTTTTTCGTACTTTTGTCAAGAATTTTTCTTGAAGTCCAAGTACATTTTTTGTTTTTTTCATTTTGTCTTTCTCCTTTCTGTTGACCTTTTTCAGCACAACTTGAAGGACAACTGAACACATAGAGCTCGTGCCTTAGCTTTAACAATAATTAGTATTGTGGTTATTTTGTTGAACTATTTATGGTTTTTAATCCAAATTTTTTTTTTAATATTTTTAATTAGGCTCATGAAATTTAATTTTCATTAAATTATTTTTATGAAGAAAGGAATTTTACAACATGAAAATTAATTAAAATTGTTATTGATAATCTTTCATTCTTGACGTGGCTCGGGCTCGAACCCTGGCCGGCAGGTTACCATGACATGTTTCGATCGCAACCACTCGATCTCCTCAGATGGATTTGCCGTCTTACACTCGCAGCCATCGACGACTGCTGACGTCAATAGTAAAACATCAATCCTTAAACCAAATTGTATTTTAACATTTGGTAGATTGAAATTTGCTTTCCTGAATGATTATCCATTTTAATTGATTTTACATGTTTTTTCCTTACTTCTGTTTTTTCGTACTTTTGTCAAGAATTTTTCTTGAAGTCCAAGTACATTTTTTGTTTTTTTTCATTTTGTCTTTCTCCTTTCTGTTGACCTTTTTCAGCACAACTTGAAGGACAAATGTACACATAGACCTCGTGCCTTAGCTTTAACAATAATTAGTATTGTGGTTGTTTTGTTGAACTATTTATGGTTTTTAATCCAAATTTTTTTTTAATATTTTTAATTAGGCTTAAGTTCATGAAATTTAATTTTCATTAAATTATTTTTATGAAGAAAGGAATTTTACAACATGAAAATTAATTAAAATTGTTATTGATAATCTTTCATTCTTGACGTGGCTCGGGCTCGAACCCTGGCCGGCAGGTTACCATGACATGTTTCGATCGCAACCACTCGATCTCCTCAGATGGATTTGCCGTCTTACACTCGCAGCCATCGACGACTGCTGACGTCAATAGTCAAACATCAATCCTTAAACCAAATTGTATTTTAACATTTGGTAGATCGAAATTTGCTTTCCTGAATGATTATCCATTTTAATTGATTTTACATGTTTTTTCCTTACTTCTGTTTTTTCGTACTTTTGTCAAGAATTTTTCTTGAAGTCCAAGTACATTTTTTGTTTTTTTCATTTTGTCTTTCTCCTTTCTGTTGACCTTTTTCAGCACAACTTGAAGGACAAATGTACACATAGAGCTCGTGCCTTAGCTTTAACAATAATTAGTATTGAGGTTATTTTGTTGAACTATTTATGGTTTTTAATCCAAATTTTTTTTTTTTAATATTTTTAATTAGGCTTAAGTTCATGAAATTTAATTTTCATTAAATTATTTTTATGAAGAAAGGAATTTTACAACATGAAAATTAATTAAAATTGTTATTGATAATCTTTCATTCTTGACGTGGCTCGGGCTCGAACTCTGGCCGGCAGGTTACCATGACATGTTTCGATCGCAACCACTCGATCTCCTCAGATGGATTTGCCGTCTTACACTCGCAGCCATCGACGACTGCTGACGTCAATAGTCAAACATCAATCCTTAAACCAAATTGTATTTTAACATTTGGTAGATCGAAATTTGCTTTCCTGAATAATTATCCATATTAATTGATTTAACATGTTTTTTCCTTACTTCTGTTTTTTCGTACTTTTGTCAAGAATTTTTCTTGAAGTCCAAGTACATTTTTTGTTTTTTTCATTTTGTCTTTCTCCTTTCTGTTGACCTTTTTCAGCACAACTTGAAGGACAACTGAACACATAGAGCTCGTGCCTTAGCTTTAACAATAATTAGTATTGTGGTTATTTTGTTGAACTATTTATGGTTTTTAATCCAAATTTTTTTTTTAATATTTTTAATTAGGCTCATGAAATTTAATTTTCATTAAATTATTTTTATGAAGAAAGGAATTTTACAACATGAAAATTAATTAAAATTGTTATTGATAATCTTTCATTCTTGACGTGGCTCGGGCTCGAACCCTGGCCGGCAGGTTACCATGACATGTTTCGATCGCAACCACTCGATCTCCTCAGATGGATTTGCCGTCTTACACTCGCAGCCATCGACGACTGCTGACGTCAATAGTAAAACATCAATCCTTAAACCAAATTGTATTTTAACATTTGGTAGATTGAAATTTGCTTTCCTGAATGATTATCCATTTTAATTGATTTTACATGTTTTTTCCTTACTTCTGTTTTTTCGTACTTTTGTCAAGAATTTTTCTTGAAGTCCAAGTACATTTTTTGTTTTTTTTCATTTTGTCTTTCTCCTTTCTGTTGACCTTTTTCAGCACAACTTGAAGGACAAATGTACACATAGACCTCGTGCCTTAGCTTTAACAATAATTAGTATTGTGGTTGTTTTGTTGAACTATTTATGGTTTTTAATCCAAATTTTTTTTTAATATTTTTAATTAGGCTTAAGTTCATGAAATTTAATTTTCATTAAATTATTTTTATGAAGAAAGGAATTTTACAACATGAAAATTAATTAAAATTGTTATTGATAATCTTTCATTCTTGACGTGGCTCGGGCTCGAACCCTGGCCGGCAGGTTACCATGACATGTTTCGATCGCAACCACTCGATCTCCTCAGATGGATTTGCCGTCTTACACTCGCAGCCATCGACGACTGCTGACGTCAATAGTCAAACATCAATCCTTAAACCAAATTGTATTTTAACATTTGGTAGATCGAAATTTGCTTTCCAGAATGATTATCCGTTTTAATTGATTTTACATGTGTTTTCCTTACTTCTGTTTTTTCGTACTTTTGTCAAGAATTTTTCTTGAAGTCCAAGTACATTTTTTGTTTTTTTCATTTTGTCTTTCTTCTTTCTGTTGACCTTTTTCAGCACAACTTGATGGACAAATGTACACATAGAGCTCGTGCCTTAGCTTTAACAATAATTAGTATTGTGGTTATTTTGTTGAACTATTTATGGTTTTTAATCAAAATTTTTTTTTTTTTTAATATTTTTAATTAAGCTTAAGTTCATGAAATTTAATTTTCATTAAATTATTTTTTCAACAAGCGTATGCTTACCAACATATGACAGGCATTTGTTAACGATGTCAGCAAACTTTTGTTCACAATCATAGCATATCGTCTAGACACAATTGTATAAATGTGATATGAAGTGCGGCTATAATATGATTCAGTTCAAACACATAAATCTGAACTGATATATTATTTGCCTTAATTGTCCTCCAAGCATTTTAACTTGTAGAACGCTAATAGATTCAATCAATAAAACACTTTAAATGCCTTATAGTAATTAAACGTCTTTCTTTATTTTGGTTCTTTCTTATATACTAAAATTTAATACATTACTTAAAGCTGAATGCCACTATTGCACAATGCGGAAGTGACCCAATTAATCGTTTGCATAATTGCTGACTTACATTTCAATGTACAAAATGTAAAATCATGATTCAGAATAAAATAATGCAATGTTAACAATTAGTCCCAATTCACACGTTGCAAGTCTTATTGATCAGCTTGCTACTTTATAACGAGAGTGAAGAGAGGAAAATACACGTTTCTCTCTCATGTAAACTGCCACCAACACTAAACGATTTTTAAAGTCACGCTTATACAGACAGGGGCCAGCTTCAGTCGGTTTAAAACCAAAATTTTTCAATACTGCATCTAGTTTGGAATTCCATTCCCTACCTGACTGCTTTAAGCCATATATTGCCTTATTTAGGCGTAGAACCTTATTAGGGTATTTTCCATTTTTAAAACACTGTGGCTGCTTTATGTAGATTTTATCATGCAAATCGCTGTTCAGGTATGCGGTAATTACATCGATCTGGTGTAGATACATGTTGTACTTAACGGATAAAGCCAACAAAACTCTTATAGTTGATTGCCTGGCTACAGGGGAAAATGTTTCCATGTTGTTAATCCCGTATTGCTGGCTGCACCCTTTTGCCACGTGCCGAGCCTTATGACGTTCAACATTGCCTTGTTTGCCTCACTTTAGAGCATAAACCCTCTTACACGAAATTGCTTAATGACCATCAGGTAGATATGATAATATCCAAGTGTTGTTTCTTTCTAAAGAAGAAATTTCTGCGTCCTTTTCGTTACAGGTAATCACCTCTTATGTTGTCTGTGGAATTTTTATTTCCACTATACTATTTAATTCATTAAACTGTTTGCGTAGTCTGCCGGGTTTACCATCTCTCGCAATTTTTAATTAAATTCTTCTTCCTCATTTTTTAAAATTTCTGCAACATCTTCGACGCTATCAAAATTTCTCGCATGATTATCAACATTTTCAATTTGTTGTGGCTCCGCAACATTTTCTACGTCATCTGTTACTTTCAAACATAATGTTAAATAATTATTATCAGTTACAGAATTATTTTCATTACTGCACTGTTCTTGCCCAACTGTATTGTTATTGCTATTAAAAACATTCTCATCAAACAAAACATCTCTTTTTTCATCTATACGATGTGTTTTTCTGTCATACAGTCTGTATGCCTTCGCCATTGCCGAATAACCAACCATTATCAGTTGCTCACCCTTTGGTTCAAACTTTGGCTTCTTTGTTTTGTCCAATGCAAATGCAACAGATCCAATTGTACACTTGCATACATTTCGAAGGAACGCATGGAAGATGCTGAAAATGTGAATTACGCGTTCACACTTGAAACATCTAACATCTACCATTAATAAAAAATGTCACCATTTCTGAAAAAAAACTTTTATTTTTTTTAAATACTTTTTTTCTACAAAAGTGCCAACATTTCAAAAGATAACACCAAAATGTATTCCTAATTCATTTCGTTCATAATTTTAGCAAAATAAGGCTTGCAAAAAAGGAAAAACTTGAGAAATGGTAACGCTGCTTTCAAAGCAACTTTCATTTTTCCAGTGATGTCACAATAATAACAGAATTTATTGCTACTTTTCCAGTTATGACATAAAAAGAATCGAAAAATGTAAAAGGGAACAAAATGAGATAGTTTTTGTTTTTGTTGAACTATTTATGGTTTTTAATCCAAATTTTTTTTTTAATATTTTTAATTAGGCTTAAGTTCATGAAATTTAGTTTTCATTAAATAATTTTTATGAAGAAAGGAATTTTACAACATGAAAATTAATTAAAATTGTTATTGATAATCTTTCATTCTTGACGTGGCTCGGGCTCGAACCCTGGCCGGCAGGTTACCATGACATGTTTCGATCGCAACCACTCGATCTCCTCAGATGGATTTGCGGTCTTACACTCGCAGCCATCGACGACTGCTGACGTCAATAGTCAAACATCAATCCTTAAACCAAATTGTATTTTAACATTTGGTAGATTGAAATTTGCTTTCCTGAATGATTATCCATTTTAATTGATTTTAGATGTTTTTTCCTTACTTCTGTTTTTTCGTACTTTTGTCAAGAATTTTTCTTGAAGTCCAAGTACATTTTTTGTTTTTTTCATTTTGTCTTTCTCCTTTCTGTTGACCTTTTTCAGCACAACTTGAAGGACAAATGTACACATAGACCTCGTGCCTTAGCTTTAACAATAATTAGTATTGTGGTTGTTTTGTTGAACTATTTATGGTTTTTAATCCAAATTTTTTTTTAATATTTTTAATTAGGCTTAAGTTCATGAAATTTAATTTTCATTAAATTATTTTTATGAAGAAAGGAATTTTACAACATGAAAATTAATTAAAATTGTTATTGATAATCTTTCATTCTTGACGTGGCTCGGGCTCGAACCCTGGCCGGCAGGTTACCATGACATGTTTCGATCGCAACCACTCGATCTCCTCAGATGGATTTGCCGTCTTACACTCGCAGCCATCGACGACTGCTGACGTCAATAGTCAAACATCAATCCTTAAAGCAAATTGTATTTTAACATTTGGTAGATCGAAATTTGCTTTCCAGAATGATTATCCGTTTTAATTGATTTTACATGTGTTTTCCTTACTTCTGTTTTTTCGTACTTTTGTCAAGAATTTTTTTGAAGTCCAAGTACATTTTTTGTTTTTTTCATTTTGTCTTTCTTCTTTCTGTTGACCTTTTTCAGCACAACTTGATGGACAAATGTACACATAGAGCTCGTGCCTTAGCTTTAACAATAATTAGTATTGTGGTTATTTTGTTGAACTATTTATGGTTTTTAATCAAAATTTTTTTTTTTTTAATATTTTTAATTAAGCTTAAGTTCATGAAATTTAATTTTCATTAAATTATTTTTATGAAGAGAGGAATTTTACAACATGAAAATTAATTAAAATTGTTATTGATAATCTTTCATTCTTGACGTGGCTCGGGCTCGAACCCTGGCCGGCAGGTTACCATGACATGTTTCGATCGCAACCACTCGATCTCCTCAGATGGATTGCCGTCTTACACTCGCAGCCATCGACGACTGCTGACGTCAATAGTCAAACATCAATCCTTAAACCAAATTGTATTTTAACATTTGGTAGATCGAAATTTGCTTTCCTGAATGATTATCCATTTTAATTGATTTTACATGTTTTTTCCTTACTTCTGTTTTTTCGTACTTTTGTCAAGAATTTTTCTTGAAGTCCAAGTACATTTTTTGTTTTTTTAATTTTGTCTTTCTCCTTTCTGTTGACCTTTTTCAGCACAACTTGAAGGACAAATGTACACATAGAGCTCGTGCCTTAGCTTTAACAATAATTAGTATTGTGGTTATTTTGTTGAACTATTTATGGTTTTTAATCCAAATTTTTTTTTAATATTTTTAATTAGGCTTAAGTTCATGAAATTTAATTTTCATTAAATTATTTTTATGAAGAAAGGAATTTTAAAACATGAAAATTAATTAAAATTGTTATTGATAATCTTTCATTCTTGACGTGGCTCGGGCTCGAACCCTGGCCGGCAGGTTACCATGACATGTTTCGATCGCAACCACTCGATCTCCTCAGATGGATTTGCCGTCTTACACTCGCAGCCATCGACGACTGCTGACGTCAATAGTCAAACATCAATCCTTAAACCAAATTGTATTTTAACATTTGGAAGATCGAAATTTGCTTTCCTGAATGATTATCCATTTTTTCATTTTGTCTTTCTCATTTCTGTTGACCTTTTGCCGTCTTACACTCGCAGCCATCGACGACTGCTGACGTCAATAGTCAAACATCAATCCTTAAACCAAATTGTATTTTAACATTTGGAAGATCGAAATTTGCTTTCCTGAATGATTATCCATTTTAATTGATTTTACATGTTTTATCCTTACTTCTGTTTTTTCGTACTTTTGTCAAGAATTTTTCTTGGAGTCCAAGTACATTTTTTGTTTTTTTCATTTTGTCTTTCTCCTTTCTGTTGACCTTTTTCAGCACAACTTGAAGGACAAATGTACACATAGAGCTCGTGCCTTAGCTTTAACAATAATTAGTATTGTGGTTATTTTGTTGAACTATTTATGGTTTTTAATCCAAAATTTTTTTTTAATATTTTTAATTAGGCTTAAGTTCATGAAATTTAATTTTCATTAAATTATTTTTTTGAAGAAAGGAATTTTACAACATGAAAATTAATTAAAATTGTTATTAATAATCTTTCATTCTTGACGTGGCTCGGGCTCGAACCCTGGCCGGCAGGTTACCATGACATGTTTCGATCGCAACCACTCATCTCCTCAGATGGATTGCCGTCTTACACTCGCAGCCATCGACGACTGCTGACGTCAATAGTCAAACATCAATCCTTAAACCAAATTGTATTTTAACATTTGGTAGATCGAAATTTGCTTTCCTGAATGATTATCCATTTTAATTGATTTTACATGTTTTTTCCTTACTTCTGTTTTTTCGTACTTTTGTCAAGAATTTTTCTTGAAGTCCAAGTACATTTTTTGTTTTTTTCATTTTGTCTTTCTCCTTTCTGTTGACCTTTTTCAGCACAACTTGAAGGACAAATGTACCCATAGAGCTCGTGCCTTAGCTTTAACAATAATTAGTATTGAGGTTATTTTGTTGAACTATTTATGGTTTTTAATCCAAATTTTTTTTTTTAATATTTTTAATTAGGCTTAAGTTCATGAAATTTAATTTTCATTAAATTATTTTTATGAAGAAAGGAATTTTACAACATGAAAATTAATTAAAATTGTTATTGATAATCTTTCATTCTTGACGTGGCTCGGGCTCGAACTCTGGCCGGCAGGTTACCATGACATGTTTCGATCGCAACCACTCGATCTCCTCAGATGGATTTGCCGTCTTACACTCGCAGCCATCGACGACTGCTGACGTCAATAGTCAAACATCAATCCTTAAACCAAATTGTATTTTAACATTTGGTAGATCGAAATTTGCTTTCCTGAATAATTATCCATATTAATTGATTTAACATGTTTTTTCCTTACTTCTGTTTTTTCGTACTTTTGTCAAGAATTTTTCTTGAAGTCCAAGTACATTTTTTGTTTTTTTCATTTTGTCTTTCTCCTTTCTGTTGACCTTTTTCAGCACAACTTGAAGGACAACTGTACACTTAGAGCTCGTGCCTTAGCTTTAACAATAATTAGTATTGTGGTTATTTTGTTGAACTATTTATGGTTTTTAATCCAAATTTTTTTTTTAATATTTTTAATTAGGCTCATGAAATTTAATTTTCATTAAATTATTTTTATGAAGAAAGGAATTTTACAACATGAAAATTAATTAAAATTGTTATTGATAATCTTTCATTCTTGACGTGGCTCGGGCTCGAACTCTGGCCGGCAGGTTACCATGACATGTTTCGATCGCAACCACTCGATCTCCTCAGATGGATTTGCCGTCTTACACTCGCAGCCATCGACGACTGCTGACGTCAATAGTCAAACATCAATCCTTAAACCAAATTGTATTTTAACATTTGGTAGATCGAAATTTGCTTTCCTGAATAATTATCCATATTAATTGATTTAACATGTTTTTTCCTTACTTCTGTTTTTTCGTACTTTTGTCAAGAATTTTTCTTGAAGTCCAAGTACATTTTTTGTTTTTTTCATTTTGTCTTTCTCCTTTCTGTTGACCTTTTTCAGCACAACTTGAAGGACAACTGTACACTTAGAGCTCGTGCCTTAGCTTTAACAATAATTAGTATTGTGGTTATTTTGTTGAACTATTTATGGTTTTTAATCCAAATTTTTTTTTTAATATTTTTAATTAGGCTCATGAAATTTAATTTTCATTAAATTATTTTTATGAAGAAAGGAATTTTACAACATGAAAATTAATTAAAATTGTTATTGATAATCTTTCATTCTTGACGTGGCTCGGGCTCGAACCCTGGCCGGCAGGTTACCATGACATGTTTCGATCGCAACCACTCGATCTCCTCAGATGGATTGCCGTCTTACACTCGCAGCCATCGACGACTGCTGACGTCAATAGTCAAACATCAATCCTTAAACCAAATTGTATTTTAACATTTGGTAGATCGAAATTTGCTTTCCTGAATGATTATCCATTTTAATTGATTTTACATGTTTTTTCCTTACTTCTGTTTTTTCGTACTTTTGTCAAGAATTTTTCTTGAAGTCCAAGTACATTTTTTGTTTTTTTAATTTTGTCTTTCTCCTTTCTGTTGACCTTTTTCAGCACAACTTGAAGGACAAATGTACACATAGAGCTCGTGCCTTAGCTTTAACAATAATTAGTATTGTGGTTATTTTGTTGAACTATTTATGGTTTTTAATCCAAATTTTTTTTTAATATTTTTAATTAGGCTTAAGTTCATGAAATTTAATTTTCATTAAATTATTTTTATGAAGAAAGGAATTTTAAAACATGAAAATTAATTAAAATTGTTATTGATAATCTTTCATTCTTGACGTGCCTCGGGCTCGAACCCTGGCCGGCAGGTTACCATGACATGTTTCGATCGCAACCACTCGATCTCCTCAGATGGATTTGCCGTCTTACACTCGCAGCCATCGACGACTGCTGACGTCAATAGTCAAACATCAATCCTTAAACCAAATTGTATTTTAACATTTGGTAGATCGAAATTTGCTTTCCTGAATGATTATCCATTTTTTCATTTTGTCTTTCTCATTTCTGTTGACCTTTTGCCGTCTTACACTCGCAGCCATCGACGACTGCTGACGTCAATAGTCAAACATCAATCCTTAAACCAAATTGTATTTTAACATTTGGAAGATCGAAATTTGCTTTCCTGAATGATTATCCATTTTAATTGATTTTACATGTTTTATCCTTACTTCTGTTTTTTCGTACTTTTGTCAAGAATTTTTCTTGGAGTCCAAGTACATTTTTTGTTTTTTTCATTTTGTCTTTCTCCTTTCTGTTGACCTTTTTCAGCACAACTTGAAGGACAAATGTACACATAGAGCTCGTGCCTTAGCTTTAACAATAATTAGTATTGTGGTTATTTTGTTGAACTATTTATGGTTTTTAATCCAAAATTTTTTTTTAATATTTTTAATTAGGCTTAAGTTCATGAAATTTAATTTTCATTAAATTATTTTTTTGAAGAAAGGAATTTTACAACATGAAAATTAATTAAAATTGTTATTGATAATCTTTCATTCTTGACGTGGCTCGGGCTCGAACCCTGGCCGGCAGGTTACCATGACATGTTTCGATCGCAACCACTCATCTCCTCAGATGGATTGCCGTCTTACACTCGCAGCCATCGACGACTGCTGACGTCAATAGTCAAACATCAATCCTTAAACCAAATTGTATTTTAACATTTGGTAGATCGAAATTTGCTTTCCTGAATGATTATCCATTTTAATTGATTTTACATGTTTTTTCCTTACTTCTGTTTTTTCGTACTTTTGTCAAGAATTTTTCTTGAAGTCCAAGTACATTTTTTGTTTTTTTCATTTTGTCTTTCTCCTTTCTGTTGACCTTTTTCAGCACAACTTGAAGGACAAATGTACCCATAGAGCTCGTGCCTTAGCTTTAACAATAATTAGTATTGAGGTTATTTTGTTGAACTATTTATGGTTTTTAATCCAAATTTTTTTTTTTAATATTTTTAATTAGGCTTAAGTTCATGAAATTTAATTTTCATTAAATTATTTTTATGAAGAAAGGAATTTTACAACATGAAAATTAATTAAAATTGTTATTGATAATCTTTCATTCTTGACGTGGCTCGGGCTCGAACTCTGGCCGGCAGGTTACCATGACATGTTTCGATCGCAACCACTCGATCTCCTCAGATGGATTTGCCGTCTTACACTCGCAGCCATCGACGACTGCTGACGTCAATAGTCAAACATCAATCCTTAAACCAAATTGTATTTTAACATTTGGTAGATCGAAATTTGCTTTCCTGAATAATTATCCATATTAATTGATTTAACATGTTTTTTCCTTACTTCTGTTTTTTCGTACTTTTGTCAAGAATTTTTCTTGAAGTCCAAGTACATTTTTTGTTTTTTTCATTTTGTCTTTCTCCTTTCTGTTGACCTTTTTCAGCACAACTTGAAGGACAACTGTACACTTAGAGCTCGTGCCTTAGCTTTAACAATAATTAGTATTGTGGTTATTTTGTTGAACTATTTATGGTTTTTAATCCAAATTTTTTTTTTAATATTTTTAATTAGGCTCATGAAATTTAATTTTCATTAAATTATTTTTATGAAGAAAGGAATTTTACAACATGAAAATTAATTAAAATTGTTATTGATAATCTTTCATTCTTGACGTGGCTCGGGCTCGAACCCTGGCCGGCAGGTTACCATGACATGTTTCGATCGCAACCACTCGATCTCCTCAGATGGATTTGCCGTCTTACACTCGCAGCCATCGACGACTGCTGACGTCAATAGTCAAACATCAATCCTTAAACCAAATTGTATTTTAACATTTGGTAGATTGAAATTTGCTTTCCTGAATGATTATCCATTTTAATTGATTTTACATGTTTTTTCCTTACTTCTGTTTTTTCGTACTTTTGTCAAGAATTTTTCTTGAAGTCCAAGTACATTTTTTGTTTTTTTCATTTTGTCTTTCTCCTTTCTGTTGACCTTTTTCAGCACAACTTGAAGGACAAATGTACACATAGACCTCGTGCCTTAGCTTTAACAATAATTAGTATTGTGGTTGTTTTGTTGAACTATTTATGGTTTTTAATCCAAATTTTTTTTTAATATTTTTAATTAGGCTTAAGTTCATGAAATTTAATTTTCATTAAATTATTTTTATGAAGAAAGGAATTTTACAACATGAAAATTAATTAACATTGTTATTGATAATCTTTCATTCTTGACGTGGCTCGGGCTCGAACCCTGGCCGGCAGGTTACCATGACATGTTTCGATCGCAACCACTCGATCTCCTCAGATGGATTTGCCGTCTTACACTCGCAGCCATCGACGACTGCTGACGTCAATAGTCAAACATCAATCCTTAAACCAAATTGTATTTTAACATTTGGTAGATCGAAATTTGCTTTCCAGAATGATTATCCGTTTTAATTGATTTTACATGTGTTTTCCTTACTTCTGTTTTTTCGTACTTTTGTCAAGAATTTTTCTTGAAGTCCAAGTACATTTTTTGTTTTTTTCATTTTGTCTTTCTTCTTTCTGTTGACCTTTTTCAGCACAACTTGATGGACAAATGTACACATAGAGCTCGTGCCTTAGCTTTAACAATAATTAGTATTGTGGTTATTTTGTTGAACTATTTATGGTTTTTAATCCAAATTTTTTTTTTAATATTTTTAATTAGGCTCATGAAATTTAATTTTCATTAAATTATTTTTATGAAGAAAGGAATTTTACAACATGAAAATTAATTAAAATTGTTATTGATAATCTTTCATTCTTGACGTGGCTCGGGCTCGAACCCTGGCCGGCAGGTTACCATGACATGTTTCGATCGCAACCACTCGATCTCCTCAGATGGATTTGCCGTCTTACACTCGCAGCCATCGACGACTGCTGACGTCAATAGTCAAACATCAATCCTTAAACCAAATTGTATTTTAACATTTGGTAGATTGAAATTTGCTTTCCTGAATGATTATCCATTTTAATTGATTTTACATGTTTTTTCCTTACTTCTGTTTTTTCGTACTTTTGTCAAGAATTTTTCTTGAAGTCCAAGTACATTTTTTGTTTTTTTCATCTTGTCTTTCTCCTTTCTGTTGACCTTTTTCAGCACAACTTGAAGGACAAATGTACACATAGACCTCGTGCCTTAGCTTTAACAATAATTAGTATTGTGGTTGTTTTGTTGAACTATTTATGGTTTTTAATCCAAATTTTTTTTTAATATTTTTAATTAGGCTTAAGTTCATGAAATTTAATTTTCATTAAATTATTTTTATGAAGAAAGGAATTTTACAACATGAAAATTAATTAACATTGTTATTGATAATCTTTCATTCTTGACGTGGCTCGAGCTCGAACCCTGGCCGGCAGGTTACCATGACATGTTTCGATCGCAACCACTCGATCTCCTCAGATGGATTTGCCGTCTTACACTCGCAGCCATCGACGACTGCTGACGTCAATAGTCAAACATCAATCCTTAAACCAAATTGTATTTTAACATTTGGTAGATCGAAATTTGCTTTCCAGAATGATTATCCGTTTTAATTGATTTTACATGTGTTTTCCTTACTTCTGTTTTTTCGTACTTTTGTCAAGAATTTTTCTTGAAGTCCAAGTACATTTTTTGTTTTTTTCATTTTGTCTTTCTTCTTTCTGTTGACCTTTTTCAGCACAACTTGATGGACAAATGTACACATAGAGCTCGTGCCTTAGCTTTAACAATAATTAGTATTGTGGTTATTTTGTTGAACTATTTATGGTTTTTAATCAAAATTTTTTTTTTTTTAATATTTTTAATTAAGCTTAAGTTCATGAAATTTAATTTTCATTAAATTATTTTTATGAAGAAAGGAATTTTACAACATGAAAATTAATTAAAATTGTTATTGATAATCTTTCATTCTTGACGTGGCTCGGGCTCGAACCCTGGCCGGCAGGTTACCATGACATGTTTCGATCGCAACCACTCGATCTCCTCAGATGGATTGCCGTCTTACATTCGCAGCCATCGGCGACTGCTGACGTCAATAGTCAAACATCAATCCTTAAACCAAATTGTATTTTAACATTTGGTAGATCGAAATTTGCTTTCCTGAATGATTATCCATTTTAATTGATTTTACATGTTTTTTCCTTACTTCTGTTTTTTCGTACTTTTGTCAAGAATTTTTCTTGAAGTCCAAGTACATTTTTTGTTTTTTTCATTTTGTCTTTCTCCTTTCTGTTGACCTTTTTCAGCACAACTTGAAGGACAAATGTACACATAGAGCTCTTGCCTTAACTTTAACAATAATTAGTATTGTGGTTATTTTGTTGAACTATTTATGGTTTTTAATCCAAATTTTTTTTTAATATTTTTAATTAGGCTTAAGTTCATGAAATTTAATTTTCATTAAATTATTTTTATGAAGAAAGGAATTTTAAAACATGAAAATTAATTAAAATTGTTATTGATAATCTTTCATTCTTGACGTGCCTCGGGCTCGAACCCTGGCCGGCAGGTTACCATGACATGTTTCGATCGCAACCACTCGATCTCCTCAGATGGATTTGCCGTCTTACACTCGCAGCCATCGACGACTGCTGACGTCAATAGTCAAACATCAATCCTTAAACCAAATTGTATTTTAACATTTGGTAGATCGAAATTTGCTTTCCTGAATGATTATCCATTTTAATTGATTTTACATGTTTTTTCCTTACTTCTGTTTTTTCGTACTTTTGTCAAGAATTTTTCTTGAAGTCCAAGTACATTTTTTGTTTTTTTCATTTTGTCTTTCTCATTTCTGTTGACCTTTTTCAGCACAACTTGAAGGACAAATGTACACATAGAGCTCGTGCCTTAGCTTAAACAATAATTAGTATTGTGGTTATTTTTTGAACTATTTATGGTTTTTAATCCAAATTTTTTTTTTTTTTAAATTTTTAATTAGGCTTAAGTTCATGAAATTTAATTTTCATTAAATTATTTTTATGAAGAAACGAATTTTACAACATGAAAATTAATTAAAATTGTTATTGATAATCTTTCATTCTTGACGTGGCTCGGGCTCGAACCCTGGCCGGCAGGTTACCATGACATGTTTCGATCGCAACCACTCGATCTCCTCAGATGGATTTGCCGTCTTACACTCGCAACCATCGACGACTGCTGACGTCAATAGTCAAACATCAATCCTTAAACCAAATTGTATTTTAACATTTGGTAGATCGAAATTTGCTTTCCTGAATGATTATCCATTTTAATTGATTTTACATGTTTTTTCCTTACTTCTGTTTTTTCGTACTTTTGTCAAGAATTTTTCTTGAAGTCCAAGTACATTTTTTGTTTTTTTCATTTTGTCTTTCTCATTTCTGTTGACCTTTTTCAGCACAACTTGAAGGACAAATGTACACATAGAGCTCGTGCCTTAGCTTTAACAATAATTAGTATTGTGGTTATTTTGTTGAACTATTTATGGTTTTTAATCCAAGTTTTTTTTTAATATTTTTAATTAGGCTTAAGTTCATGAAATTTAATTTTCATTAAATTATTTTTATGAAGAAAGGAATTTTACAACATGAAAATTAATTAAAATTGTTATTGATAATCTTTCATTCTTGACGTGGCTCGGGCTCGAACCCTGGCCGGCAGGTTACCATGAGATGTTTCGATCGCATCCACTCGATCTCCTCAGATGGATTTGCCGTCTTACACTCGCAGCCATCGACGACTGCTGACGTCAATAGTCAAACATCAATCCTTAAACCAAATTGTATTTTAACATTTGGTAGATCGAAATTTGCTTTCCTGAATGATTATCCATTTTAATTGATTTTACATGTTTTTTCCTTACTTCTGTTTTTTCGTACTTTTGTCAAGAATTTTTCTTGAAGTCCAAGTACATTTTTTGTTTTTTTCATTTTGTCTTTCTCCTTTCTGTTGACCTTTTTCAGCACAACTTGAAGGACAAATGTACACATAGAGCTCGTGCCTTAAATAGTTCAACAAAATAACCACAATACTAATTATTGTTAAAGCTAAGGCACGAGCTCTATGTGTACATTTGTCCTTCAAGTTGTGCTGAAAAAGGTCAACAGAAAGGAGAAAGACAAAATGAAAAAAACAAAAAATGTACTTGGACTTCAAGAAAAATTCTTGACAAAAGTACGAAAAAACAGAAGTAAGGAAAAAACATGTTAAATCAATTAAAATGGATAATCATTCAGGAAAGCAAATTTCGATCTACCAAATGTTAAAATACAATTTGGTTTAAGGATTGATGTTTGACTATTGACGTCAGCAGTCGTCGATGGCTGCGAGTGTAAGACGGCAAATCCATCTGAGGAGATCGAGTGGTTGCGATCGAAACATGTCATGGTAACCTGCCAGCCAGGGTTCGAGCCCGAGCCACGTCAAGATTGAAAGATTATCAATAACAATTTTAATTAATTTTCATGTTGTAAAATTCCTTTCTTCATAAAAATAATTTAATGAAAATTAAATTTCATGAACTTAAGCCTAATTAAAAATATAAAAAAAAATTTGGAATAAAAACCATAAATAGTTCAACAAAATAACCACAATACTAATTATTGTTAAAGCTAAGGCACGAGCTCTATGTGTACATTTGTCCTTCAAGTTGTGCTGAAAAAGGTCAACAGAAAGGAGAAAGACAAAATGAAAAAAACAAAAAATGTACTTGGACTTCAAGAAAAATTCTTGACAAAAGTACGAAAAAACAGAAGTAAGGAAAAAACATGTAAAATCAATTAAAATGGATAATCATTCAGGAAAGCAAATTTCGATCTACCAAATGTTAAAATACAATTTGGTTTCATTTTATTTATGATCTTCAAATAAAGTTAAAGCTTTCTGTTGAATAACAATTTGTTTTAAGGGCATTCATCGCTGATTTTAATCTTCAATCCATATAGTAAGAAGTGGTTCAATATTTTCATTAAGAGACTTCTCATTTTTATAACCTGTGTATATTGTAACGATGTTCCTGTTTCAACAAATTTCTTCATTTTATCAGCGTCACTGAAACAGCAAAAAGATTTTATTGTAGAGGGGGCTAGTTCAAGGTTTCTTTTTCACTGATTTAGAACGCGTTAAAATGTATAGGTTTTGTTCTAAGCTTATTTGCTTTTTTTGACTCGTGTTGCAAAATATTTATATTAAACTTTACTTCAGCAAATATAATTTTAAACCAGTTGCAGACAACCTTCACATACATATTTGCATTAGACTTAAACGGGAAATCCCCTTTTTCTGTTTAAGCTTTGTGCAAACATTTTTGGATTAACGACGATAATCGAAGCACAAGTGACGCAACTTCGTAGCCATGCGACGCAAAGTGAAACAAAATCGACGCAACTTCGAAATCACAGAAATTTTAAAAAAGACGCAACTTCAAAAACGACGCAAACCGGGGTATTGGTGTAATCTTTATAATTGGCGTGCTGGAAATCGAAAACGTTAAACGCAATAATTTTAAAACTCGTTTTTTTTTGTAATAAGATTTCTGTAACAAAAGAATTTTATGACAAATATTTCTCTATTAAACAGAATTTTATAACAAACAACTTCCAGTTTTTACCTTCGATGTCAAAATATTCACCTTTAGTCTAGAAATTTAAAAGGTTATTTTGTATACCTTGAGTTGAAAGTTTTTATACCCTTCACCTCAGGTGGAAAAGGGACTATATAAGTTTGTCATTCCGTTTGTAATTTCTACAGTATTGATCTAAGACCCTATAGAGTATATATATTCTGGGTCCTTATGAGGAGAGAACTTGATTTAGCCATGTCCGTCTGTCCGTTGAAATGGATTTTCCAGGTTATTATACATTTATGTCACATATGGTCCGGAATTGTTTGCTATTTAAATTCAGAAAGATCGGTCCACAAATGGCTGAGATATGAGCAAAAAACCAAGACTACCTCTAATTTTTCCTATCTCTAGTTTTGTGGTATTTTTATTACTTTTTTCTGTATATCTTGAGAACGGTAAGAGCCAAAGCTTTCAAATTAGGTACACACATTAAGCTTATCAATACACAGAATCCCACAAAATGTGGAAGGGTTCGGAGAAGTGAGCGTGGTATCTCCCGTACAAAAAATATCAAAAATTGTATAAAAACCTGATTTTTTTGAATTTTATATGACCTATGGATATTCCTCGCATATCAAACGATCGGAAATCTTTAGTAAAAAATATTTTCTTAAAAACTCGGAAAAATCGGTTCAGATACGAAAAAGTTATGGCCAAAATAATAATTTTTTTTTTAAATACCCACTTTCGCGAACCATAGATCTTCCCGAGTCCAAGATTTATAACCCAACTAACTGGCGAATTTCTTCTTAAACACGTCGGTATATAAATATGTTAAATCGTTTAAAAAATGGCTGAGTTATAATCAAAATACTAAAATCCCAAAAATTACTCTTTTTATACCCTTCACCACAGGTGGAAAAGGGTATATATAAGTTTGTCATTCCGTTTGTAATTTCTACAATATTGATCTAAGGCCCTATAAAGTATATATATTCTGGGTCCTTATGAGGAGAGAACTTGATTTTACCATGTGAGGATCCTCTGCCCCCCCCCCCCTTTCAATTGTTTACATATACTAGCATAATGCCCAATATGATTTTTGTTATCACCCTTCTTTATTATTTTATCTATTTAACGAAATAACTTTAACAAATGGAAACTAGCACCTAATTTTCACGATGATTTAAAAGACATGTCTTTTTTGTAGTTCTTTTTTAAAGAAACTTCCAAAAACATGTTTAATTTTCACAATGTTTCTTATTTTGTTTGGTTTTTTTTTATTTTCCTTATAAATTTGTTTATTTTTTTATATTTTAAAAATCAATTTTTATTTTGAAATAAAAATACAACATAAATTAAAAAACAAAATTAAGTGCAAAGAGGAATGTCAAAAAAACACAGAAAATACGATTCATGCATTTTTTTCTACCCTGCTTTCTTCTCTCCCCCGCTCGCTATCGAACTAAAAAAGACATGTTTCAAAAATATGGGAAAAAATCACCATGAAAATTGGGTGTAGAAATTTTTGTGTTTTTTGCTACTTAAAAACTCGCAAAAAAGATAAAAGAAAACAAACAAACACACATACATACATCAAAAGTAATTACAACTCAACTGTGTTGAATTTTGTGAACAGTAAACGTCCCATATTTCATTTTAATGATATTCAATTAACGTTCCTTCATGGCTCAGTTGTCTAGAAGGTGTGTTAAGTTAGAAACTGAGAGTTCCCTGGTTCGAATCTTGGTTTTTTAAAAAGAAAATTTTTTTTTAACATTTTTAATTTTTTTATGTTTAAAAACGATTTAAAAAGAATATTTACCAGTTTTCGCTTTTTAAATTTATTTATAAATTTTATAAATAATAAAAATTATTTAGTTTTTGTCTAGTTGCTCTGTATTCTGCTCGCACAATGGTGAAGGGTATATAAGATTCGGCACAGCCGAATATACCACTCTTATTTGTTTCATATAATATTGTTGATTTCTTAAAAGTTTTTCACAGGAACTGAATTAAGTATTTTTTTATTTTTTAGAAAAAAATTTCAATCATAGCCACACTTAGAGAGAAAACACCGCATCTAACATTTCAAATTCCCAGTTTACGTATTCTTTGCCGTTGTCTGTGCGTAAAGTCAAAATTTTATGGCCACTCTCATTTTCCACCTGAAGTTTAAATTGCTTAAATTTTTCCAGCGTCTCACTATTCGCTTTCATAAAATATACAAATATTCTTCTTGACTTGTCGTCAATGAAGGTAATAAAATACCTGGCGCCCCCTATTGACTATTTTTTAAATGGTCCACACACGTTAGAGTGTACCAATTGCAACAGATTTGTCGATACATGCTTACTTTCATTGGGGAATGGTAGGACATGTATTTTCAACATCATACATGTTCTGCATGGTCTGTTGTCTCTGTTGACGTTAACTGCTGTCACGATGCCTGCTTTTACTAGCCCATTTAAACTATTGTAGTTTAAGCGGCCGAACCTGTTGTGCCAAAGTTGATTTGTATCAGTCATACTAAACAGCGACTCTGTTGTTTTGTACACAGCAAAAAGATTGCCTTCTCTTCTAGCACGAAATACAATCGTACCATCTTGTCGTCTGGCCGTTGCCATGTTCGCGTCAAACTTGACTGTGATACCTCTGTCGACGACCCTAGTGACAGAAATGAAATTTACCTGCAACTCGGAAGAATACAGTACATCTTCGAATGTAATATTCATATTATTTAACTTTAAATATACATCACTTTTTCTTTTGCTGTTATGAATTTATTGCCTGCTAAGCTATCTGTTCATTATGCTGCTCAAACCTTGCAAACATATTTCTATCATTGCACATGTGCGCCGTTGCACCGCTATCGACATACCAAGCACTTGACTTTATTTTACGATCTGCCTCTGCTACTGTAGACAATGCTGTTGTTTTTGTCACCATAGACAATGCCTGCTGTTGTTGTCTTTGCTGTTTTTTTCTTTTTCTCGCATTGACTTGCAAAATGTCCCGCTACATTACGAATAAAACATTTACCAGTGAAAGGCTTTTTGTTGTTGTTGGGTTTTTTCTGTTTTTGCGTAGAGCGAACGTTAAATGCTTGTTGTTGCTGACTAGTTGTAATTGTTTCTTCTTCCACTATTTGTTTTCGTCTCTCTGCTTCTTCTAGAAGTTTTTGCTTGATGACACTTAGACTAGGAAGATTGTCACGCGTTCCCATTGCGATCACAAAATTTTCAAAATCTTTAGGCAGACAGCATAAAGCTTAGTCTACACGATATGTTGAATCAGCAAATTTATGTTGAAAAATTTCTTTTCAGCGCTAACATATCGTGTAGACACTAAATTTTTTCAACAAACGTATGCTTACCAACATATGACAGGCATTTGTTAACGATGTCAGCAAACTTTTGTTCACAATCATAGCATATCGTCTAGACGCAATTGTATAAATGTGATATGAAGTGCGGCTTTAATATGATTCAGTTCAAACACATAAATCTGAACTGATATATTATTTGCCTTAATTGTCCTCCAAGCACTTTAACTTGTAGAACGCTAATAGATTCAATCAATAAAACACTTTAAATGCCTTATAGTAATTAAACGTCTTTCTTTATTTTGGTTCTTTCTTATATACTAAAATTTAATACATTACTGAATGCCACTATTGCACAATGCGGAAGTGACCCAATTAATCGTTTGCATTATTGCTGACTTACATTTCAATGTACAAAATATAAAATTATGATTCAGAATAAAATAATGCAATGTTAACAATTAGTCCCAATTCACACGTTGCAAGTCTTATTGATCAGCTTGCTACTTTATAACGAGAGTGAAGAGAGGAAAATACACGTTTCTCTCTCATGTAAACTGCCACCAACACTAAACGATTTTTAACGTCACGCTTATACAGACAGGGGTCAGCTTCAGTCGGTTTAAAACCAAAATTTTTCAATACTGCATCTAGTTTGGAATTCCATTCCCTTCCTGACTGCTTTAAGCCATATATTGCCTTATTTAGGCGTAGAACCTTATTAGGGTATTTTCCATTTTTAAAACACTGTGGCTGCTTTATGTAGATTTTATCATGCAAATCGCTGTTCAGGTATGCGGTAATTACATCGATCTGGTGTAGATACATGTTGTACTTAACGGATAAAGCCAACAAAACTCTTATAGTTGATTGCCTGGCTACAGGGGAAAATGTTTCCATGTAGTTAATCCCGTATTGCTGGCTGCACCCTTTTGCCGCGTGCCGAGCCTTATGACGTTCAACATTGCCTTGTTTGTCTCACTTTAGAGCATAAACCCACTTACACGAAATTGCTTAATGACCATCAGGTAGATATGATAATATCCAAGTGTTGTTTCTTTCTAAAGAAGAAATTTCTGCATCCTTTTCGTTACAGGTAATCACCTCTTATGTTGTCTGTGGAATTTTTATTTCCACTATACTATTTAATTCATTAAACTGTTTGCGTGGTCTGCCGGGTTTGCCATCTCTCACAATTTTAAATTAAATTCTTCTTCCTCATTTTTTAAAATTTCTGCAACATCTTCGACGCAATCAAAATTTCTCGCATGATTATCAACATTTTCAATTTGTTGTGGCTCCGCAACATTTTCTACGTCATCTGTTACTTTCAAACATAATGTTAAATAATTATTATCAGTTACAGAATTATTTTCATTACTGCACTGTTCTTGCCCAACTGTATTGTTATTGTTATTAAAAACATTATAATCAAACAAAACATCTCTTTTTTCATCTATACGATGTGTTTTTCTGTCATACAGTCTGTATGCCTTCGCCACTGCCGAATAACCAACCATTATCAGTTGCTCACCCTTTGGTTCAAACTTTGACTTCTTTGTTTTGTCCAATGCAAATGCAACAGATCCAATTGTACACTTGAATACATTTCGAAGGAACGCATGGAAGATGCTGAAAATGTGAATTACGCGTTCACACTTGAAACATCTAACATCTACCATTAATAAAAAATGTCACCATTTCTGAAAAAAAAATTTTTATTTTTTTTAAATACTTTTTTTCTACAAAAGTGCCAACATTTCAAAAGATAACACCAAAATGTATTCCTAATTCATTTCGTTCAATAATTTTAGCAAAATAAGGCTTGCAAAAAAGGAAAAACTTGAGAAATGGTAACGCTGCTTTCAAAGCAACTTTCATTTTTCCAGTGATGCCACAATAATAACAGAATTAATTGCCACTTTTCTAGTGATGACATAAAAAGGATCGAAAAATTTAAAAGGGAACAAAATGAGATAGTAACATTCTGTTAAAATGTTGAAAACTTTTGAATTTTAGTCCTATGTATTTCTTATGGGAAAATTCCAACATCTTCGCAAATTGATGCTAAATGTTAAATGTTGAGAAGTGTGAAAAGGCTATAAATGTTTAACAGCAGGTTTTTTAGAGCTTCAAAACTATCGATAGTCGGCCCAATCGATAGTTTCGATAGTAAGCTTAAAAACTATCGATACTATCGATTGATGTGCCACTTCTGTAGACACGGTAGTTAATGAAGATGGTAAACAATGAAAAAGTTTTAACGTTTTTCGGGTATAAAAAATTAGCATTTTTAATTTAAACTTCAGTGTCGTCTATAGTTTATAATAAATATACACCAATACCCCGGTTTGCGTCGCTAATTGGGACCGGAAAAACTGGACGCAACCCGAAACGTCGCAAAGCGAAGCACTTTTTTCTATACATTTTTATTGATTTTCATTTAATTGGTTCCGAGTTTCATTGTTTTAGCTGATTTTATAGACTTTGTAACGAATAATTTTATTTATGATCTTCAAATAAAGTTAAAGCTTTCTGTTGAATAACAATTTGTTTTAAGGGCATTCATCGCTGATTTTAATCTTCAATCCATATAGTAAGAAGTGGTTCAATATTTTCATTAGGAGACTTCTCATTTGTATAACCTGTGTATATTGTAACGATGTTCTTGTTTCAACAAATTTCTTTATTTTATCAGCGTCACTGAAACAGCAAAAATATTTTATTGTAGAGGGGGCTAGTTCAAGGTTTCTTTTTCTCTGATTTAGAACGCGTCAAAATGTATAGGTTTTGTTCAAAGCTTATTTGCTTTTTTTGACTCGTGTTGCAAAATATTTAAATTTAACTTTACTTAAGCAAATATAATTTTAAACCAGTTGCAGACAACCTTCACATACATATTTGCATTAGACTTAAACGGGAAATCCCCTTTTTCTGTTTAAGCTTTGTACAAACATTTTTGGATTAACGACGATAATCGAAGCACAAGTGACGCAACTTCGAAGCCATGCGACGCAAAGTGAAACAAAATTGACGCAACTTCGAAATCACAGAAATTTTAAAAAGACGCCACTTCAAAAACGACGCAAACCGGGGTATTGGTGTAATCTTTATAATTGGGGTGCTGGAAATCGAAAACGTTAAACGCAATAATTTTAAAACTCGTTTTTTTTAATAAGATTTCTGTAACAAAAGAATTTTATGACAAATATTTCTCTATTAAACAGAATTTTATAACAAACAACTTCCAGTTTTTACCTTCGATGTCAAAATATTCACCTTTAGTCTAGAAATTTAAAAGGTTATTTTGTATACCTTGAGTTGAAAGTTTTTATACCCTTCACCTCAGGTGGAAAAGGGTATATATAAGTTTGTCATTCCGTTTGTAATTTCTACAGTATTGATCTAAGACCCTATAAAGTATATATATTCTGGGTCCTTATGAGGAGAGAACTTGATTTAACCATGTCCGTCTGTCCGTTGAAATGGATTTTCCGAAGACCCCATATATGATGGGAGCCAGGTTATTATACATTTATGTCACATATGGTCCGGAATTGTTTGCTATTTAAATTCAGAAAGATCGGTCCACAAATGGCTGAGATATGAGCAAAAAACCACGACTACCTCTAATTTTTCCCAAAAATCTATAGTTTTTTGGTATTTTTATTACTTTTTTCTGTATATCTTGAGAACGGCAAGAGCCAAAGCTTACAAATTAGGTACACGCATTAAGCTTATCAATACACAAAATCCCACAAAATGTGGGAGGGATCGGAGAAGAGGGCGTGGTATCTCCCCTACAAAAAATATCAAAAATTGTATAAAAACCTGATTTTTTTGAATTTTATATGACCTATGGATATTCCTCGCATATCAAACGATCGGAAATCTTTAGTAAAAAATATTTTCTTAAAAACTCGGGAAAATCGGTTTAGATACGAAAAAGTTATGGCCAAAATAATAATTTTTTTTTTTAAATACCCACTTTCGCGAACCATAGATCTTCCCGAGACCAAGATTTATAACCCAACTAACTGGCGAACTTCTTCTTAAACACGTCGGTATATAAATCGGTTAAAAAATGGCTGAGTTATAATCAAAATACTAAAATCCCAAAAATTACTCTTTTTATACCCTTCACCACAGGTGGAAAAGGGTATATATAAGTTTGTCATTCCGTTTGTAATTTCTACAATATTGATCTAAGACCCTATAAAGTATATATATTCTGGGTCCTTATGAGGAGAGAACTTGCTTTAACCATGTGAGGATCCTCTGCCCCCCCCCCCCCCCCCTTTCAATTGTTTACATATACTAGCATAATGCCCAATATGATTTTTGTTATCACCCTTCTTTATTATTTTATCTATTTAACGAAATAACTTTAACAAATGGAAACTAGCACCTAATTTTCACGATGATTTAAAAGACATGTCTTTTTTGTAGTTCTTTTTTAAAGAAACTTCCAAAAACATGTTTAATTTTCACAATGTTTCTTATTTTGTTTGGTTTTTTTTTATTTTCCTTATTTGTATATTTTTTATATTTTAAAAATCAATTTTTATTTTGAAATAAAAATACAACATAAATCAAAAAACAAAATTAAGTGTAAACAGGAATGTCAAAAAAACACAGAAAATACGATTCATGTCTTTTTTTCTACCCTGCTTTCTTCTCTCCCCCGCTCGCTATCGAACTAAAAAAGACATGTCTCAAAAATAGTGTATTATTTCAAATTCAATACATTTCATTCGATATCGAGTTTCAAGATACCAAAATAAATAATTTCGATGAATTTTGCTCGATATCGTATGCGGTGATTAGACCCCAGTATTTCTGTTATAACTCGTACAAATTTCCGACATTTTAATATATAAGTCATATCCATAGGACGTATAGCAGCCCTAAAATTTAGGTTTTTATAAAAATTTTGATGTTTTTTAGCCCATTTTTGAGTATTTTGCTCATAAATTACCCATTGTCTAACCGATTTGATAGTTTTATATACCGACGTGTTAAGGAAGAATTTTACCATTTACTTAAGTTATATTTATATATAAACATTTATATAAACTTGTAAATATATATTTTAACAAAGTTAATTATAAAAAAGAGTAATTTTTGTGGATTCAGTATTTCGGTTATAACTCTGCCATTTTTTAACCGATTTGGCAGATTTATATACCGACGTGTTGAAGAAGAAATTTACCATTTACTTTAGTTATAAAGCTTGGACTCGGGGAGATCTATGGTTCCCGAAAGTGGGTATTTAAAAAGAAATTTAATTTTGGTCATAACTTTTTTGTATCTGAACCGATTTTTCCGAGTTTTTTATAAAATATGTTCTACAAGAAATTATAGATATTTTGGTATATAAGTCATATCCATAGGACGTATAGCAGCCCTAAAATTTAGGTTTTTATAAAAATTTTAATTTTTTTGTATGGGAGGTACCACGCCCACTTCTCCAATCCAGCCCACATTTTGTAGGATGGTGTGTATTGGCAACCTAAATGTGTGTACCTAATTTGGAAACTTTGGCTCTTGCCGTTCTCAAGATATACAGAAATAAAATTTAGAGGTAGTCGTGGTTTTTTGCTCATATCTACGTCATTTTTGGACCGATCTGGCTGAATTTCAATAGTGGACTGTATGTAACATAAATGTAAAACAACCAAGCCGCTATCATGTCTGGATTATCCGGAAAACACATATCAAACGTAAGACGGACAGACGGACATCGTTAAATCAACTTCTCTTCTCATATGGACCCAGAATATATATACTTTATGGGGTCTAAAATCAATATTGTGGAAATTACAAACGTTATGACAAACTTATATATACCCTTTTACACCTGTGGTGAAGGGTATAAAAAAAGAGTAATTTTTGGGATTTCAGTATTTTGGTCATAACTCTGCTATTTCTCAACCGATTTGACAGATTTATATACCGACGTGTTGAAGAAGAAATTTGACAGTTATTTTGGCTATAAAACTTGGACTCGGGAAGATCTATGGTTCCTGAAAATGGGTATTTTTCAAAAAAATATTAATATTTTGGTCATAACTTTTTCGTATCTGAACTGATTTTCCCGAGTTTTTCAGAAAATATTTTCTACTAAAAATTTTCGATCTTCTGATATATAAGGCGTAACCATAGGCCATATTACAGTCAAAAAATTCAGGTTTTTATACAATTTTTAATACTTTTTGTATGAGAGGTACCACGCCTACTTCTCCAATCCCGCCCACATTTTGTAGGATGGTGTGCATTTATAACCTTAATGTTTGTACCTAATTTTCAAGCTTTGGCTGTTTCCGTACTCCAGATATACAGAAAAAAGTAATAAAAATACAACAACCACAAGGGATTTTTTGGAAAAATTAGAGGCAGTCGTGGTTTTTTGGTCATATCTCAGCCATTGTTGAACCGATCTGGCTGAATTTCAATAGCAAGAAATGGTGGACTATATGTGACATAAATGTAAAACAACGTAGCCGCTATCATTTCTGGAGTCTCCGGAAAACACATATCAAACGTAAGACGGACGGACGGATATCGTTAAATCAACTTCTCTCCTCATAAGGACCCAGAATATATATACTTTATAGGGTCTAAGATCAATATTGTAGAAATTACAAACGGAATGACAAACTAATATATACCCTTTTCCACCTGTGGTGAAGGGTATAATAAAATTGTTTGGGATGATTGAACTTCAAGTAAACAAAATAAAATAATGATATGTCAACAATTATTTATAAACAAAAGGTAAAATAAAACATGAAATTATGTTATGTCAGCGATAAACTGAACTTATGTAGTTCATTAACATTAAGTAACATAGTTAATATAAAATTTAAAATTAAATGTATGTTGATGTGAATGTCAACATTCTCCCCCGCGTTGACCGCTGGTCGATGATAACCTATGTGGGTTAGGTGTATATGATGTCAATGGTGACAGGTCGGGGTAATGGAACTGGATGCGGTGTTGGTTGGTTGGAGTTGTGGCCTATTCCTTCTTGATGGGTTGAGCTTCTTTTAATTAGTGTTATGGTTACCGCGATGAGCAAGGAAATTATTTTTTTTTTTTCATCATTTATTTATTAAATCTTCATATATTAAATATGAACTAACAATAATTAATCAAATCTTAACCTAAAACGTTATTTTATGTACTGCCAGTGCCAGACAAAAATTTTCTTCATCACGGGTTCTGTTCACTAATATAGGTGTTTATCGCTCATCTAATTGGATAAGTGCTGCAGTGTCTCTTCTTCTTAAGCGAGTGTGGCCGCTATCATTTAAAATATTTCGTGCTAGTGGGTTCGGGTGAAATTCGAGCCTTTTTAAGTATTTTACTGCATATTTCGTAATCATAGTTTTAACTAATGGAACATTGGGATTCTTGTGTGTATTTGCCCCCCCCTTTCAATTGTTTACATATACTAGCATAATGCCCAATAGGATTTTTGTTATCACCCTTCTTTATTATTTTATCTATTTAACGAAATAATTTTAACAAATGGAAACTAGCACCTAATTTTCACGATGATTTAAAAGACATGTCTTTTTTGTAGTTCTTTTTTAAAGAAACTTCCAAAAACATGTTTAATTTTCACAATGTTTCTTATTTTGTTTGGTTTTTTTTTATTTTCCTTATTTGTATATTTTTTATATTTTAAAAATCAATTTTTATTTTGAAATAAAAATACAACATAAATCAAAAAACAAAATTAAGTGTAAACAGGAATGTCAAAAAAACACAGAAAATACGATTCATGTCTTTTTTTCTACCCTGCTTTCTTCTCTCCCCCGCTCGCTATCGAACTAAAAAAGACATGTCTCAAAAATAGGGTATTATTTCAAATTCAATACATTTCATTCGATATCGAGTTTCAAGATACCAAAATAAATAATTTCGATGAATTTTGCTCGATATCGTATGCGGTGATTAGACCCCAGTATTTCTGTTATAACTCGTACAAATTTCCGACATTTTAATATATAAGTCATATCCATAGGACGTATAGCAGCCCTAAAATTTAGGTTTTTATAAAAATTTTGATGTTTTTTAGCCCATTTTTGAGTATTTTGCTCATAAATTACCCATTGTCTAACCGATTTGATAGTTTTATATACCGACTTGTTAAGGAAGAATTTTACCATTTACTTAAGTTATATTTATATATAAACATTTATATAAACTTGTAAATATATATTTTAACAAAGTTAATTATAACAAGTAAGAGTGCTATATTCGGCCATGCCGAATCTTATATACCCTTCACCATGGTTTGGAAAGAACAGAAGTTTATATACATATATATTTAAATATATGTATATATATATGTACATCTATATATATAAAAAGAAGTGTACATTTTGATTGTCACTCCATAACTCGAGAACGGCTCGACCGATTGCCATAAAATTTTTAGGGAAGGTACAGGGAGGAGTGATGATGGTTAGTTGATTTTGAAATCCAAAATCGGGGCAGGGAAATTGGTACCCCCCATAGGATGCCAATATTTAATATCGCATATCTTAAGACCCGCTGCACGCATTTTGTTGAACTTTTGGTAGTAGGATCTTCTAAGCCCCAAAATTTAAATAAAACAGTAGCGGGGGAAGTGGTTCCCCCCATAGGACGCCAATGTTTAATATAGCATATCTTAAGAACTGTTACAGTGAGAATGTTCAAACTTTGTAGAAGTCACTCTTATGGTATACTACTCTATTGAGAATAAAAATAAAGCGGTAGGCGCAGGGGGGAAATACCTCCCATAGGATGCATATATTAAATATAGCTCAACTGAAGAACTATTTAAGGGACAGCCTTCAAACGTGGTTAAAGCTACTATTATGGTAAAATGAAAATTTCAATATAAAAATGGGCGGGGTTGACAGGGGAGGAGCAGTACCCCTCATAGATAGAAATATAATTAAGAGCCGCTGCATGCATTTTGTTGAACTTTTGATAGTAGGATCTTCAGAGCCCCAAAACTGAAATAAAATAGTAGCGGGGGAAGTGTTACCCCCAAAAGGACACCAATGTTTAATATCGTATATCTTAAGAACTGTTATAGTGAGAATGTTCAAACTTTGTAGAAGTCACTCTTATGGTATACTACATACTACTATAATAAAAGCGGGTAGGCGCAGGGGGGGGAAATACCTCCCATAGGATGCATATATTAAATATCACTCAACTGAAGAACTATTAAAGGGAGAGTCTTCAAACGTGGTTAAAGCTACTATTATGGTTAACTTTAAATTTCAATATAAAAATGGGCGGGGTTGACAGAGAAGGAGCAGTACCCCTCATAGATAGAAATATAATTAAGAGCCACTGCACGGATTTTGTTGAACTTTTGATAGTAGGATCTTCAGAGCCCCAAAACTGAAATAAAATAGCAGCGGGGGAAGTGTTACCCCCCATGGGACACCAATGTTTAATATCGCATATCTTAAGAACTGTTAAGTGAGAATGTTCAAACTTTGTAAAAGTCACTCTTATGGTATGCTACACTTTTGAAAATAAAAATAAAGCCGGTAGGCACAGGGGGAAATACCTCCCATAGGATGCATATATTAAGTATCTCTCAACTGAAGAAGTGGTTAAAGCAGTGTAGCGAAGCGCACGGGTTAAGCTAGTATATTTATAAAATATATATAGTTTAGTTTTATTTAATTATTTGCACATGATTGCGTGCTATTAAATATATTAAAAGTTTAATTAATATATAGCACGTTAAGTTTTGATCGAATTTCAGTATTTGGTCATACCGACATCTTAAAGTATAAAATTACCATTTACTTTGGTGATAAAACTTGTAGTCGGGAAGTTCTATGGTTCACGAAAATAGGTATTAAAAAAAAAACTATATTTTTGACATTACTTTTTTTTTACCGATATTCCGAGTTTTTCTAAAGATTTCCGATATTTTGATATCTAAAACGTATGAATAGGTCATAATACAGCTCTAAAATTTTAGCTTTTATAAAAATGTTAATGTTTTTAGTCCTTTTTTGGAGTATTTTGCACATAACTTAACCATTTTTAACCGATTTGGCAGATTTATATACCAACGTGCTTAAAAATAATATTTCCATTAAATTAGCTTTTAGGCATATATATATATATATATACCTACATATGTGTACATATATTTAAGCAAACTTAATTATAAAAAAAAAAAAAACTTAATTATAAAAAGAGTAACTTTTGGGATTTCAGTATTTTGATTATAACTCAGCCATTTTTTAACCGATTTGACAGATTTATATACCGACGTGTTTAGCAAGAAATTTACCATTTATTTGTGTTATAAAACTTGGACTCGGGAAGATTCATGGTTACCGAAAATGGGTATTTAAAAAAAAAAAATTAATTTTGGTCATAACTTTTTTGTATCTGAACCGATTTTCCCGAGTTCTTTATAAAATATGTTCTACTAAAAATTTCCGATATTTTGGTATATATGTAAGTCATATCCATAGGACATATGACAGCCCTAAAATTTAGGTTTTTATACAATTTTTAATTTTTTTTGTACGGGAGGTACCACGCCCACTTCTCCAATCCCGCCCACATTTTGTAGGGTGGTGTGTATTGACAACCTAAATGTGTGTACCTAATTTGGAAACTTTGGCTCTTACCGTTCTCTAGATATACAGAAAAAAGCAATAAAAATACAACAACAAGGGATTTTTGGAAAAAATTAGAGGCAGTCGTGGTTTTTTGATCATATCTCAGGCATTTGTGGACCGATCTTGCTGAATTTCAATAGCACGAAATGGTGGACTATATGTGACATAAATGTAAAACAACCTAGCCGCTATCATGTCTGGTTTTCCCGGAAAACACATATCAAGCGTAAGACGGACAGACGGACGGACGGACAGACGGACGGATATCGTTAAATCAACTTCTCTCCTCATAAGGACCCAGAATATATATACTTTATAGGGTCTAAGATCAATATTGTAGAAATTACAAACGGAATGACAAACTTATATATACCCTTTTCCACCTGTGGTGAAGGGTATAAAAATGAAATCAATAAAAAAAAATAAGGGTATAAAAAGGGTAAATTAAAAGGCGTAAATATGTATAAAATATACGTATATGAAGTTCATAAATATATTTAAAAAATTTTAAAAAGTGAAAAACTGACCAATTTCTTTTTAGATAAAAAGATTTATAAAATAAAAAAACAAAAAATAAAAAACAAAAAAAAGAATGGAATGAATGGGATTCGAACCAGTAAACCAATAAGACATTGTTAATAGGCAGACCGTTTAGACCGTTCGACCATCGATCCGCATGAGAAGTCGTTGTTGATTTGAGTATTTGATATCCATAATTATTTATATTAAATTAAAGTATGTATGTGTTTGTTGTTTGTGTGTAATACAGAAGGTAATATTAAATAAAAAAAAAAAGAAGTTTACCGCAAGTATTTTAAATGAAAAAAACCACAAAAAAAACAACTATTTTACAGGGTTACCATTAACCGTTTTGAAACGTAAACTTTCGTTTTGGTTAATAAAAGTCGCAAACCAATTTAAATGTTTTTTATTTATCAATAATACAACATAAACATACCAAGAAATTGCTTAAATTGTGTATGCTTTTAAATCGCTTTTGTGCAGAAGATATTATCAGGCCTGTTCTGAAAATCACTTTAACTCAAATCACGTGATTTGAAATCACATGTGCCTACTGAAATCACACGTGTGATATTTTAGCGTCCCGTTTTTGTGTGATCTTCAATTGCAGAAAGCACACCAAGAAACACAAAAACGGTATGACTTTCAAAACACCACAAAGTCACAGGTGTGATTTCAGAACAGGCCCGTATATAGGTATATATGAATATATTTTTGTATAAATTGTCTAAAAAAGTGACTAATATGTTATCAATGTCAGCAATAAAAAGGCAAAGATTGCTTTTAATATTTTGACGACACTAGATGACTGTTCGTTATGTTAGCGGTTTTTTGTAGTCGTAAAATTATATGATGAGGGCATTTCTAATATTCCCTAAATACAATTTTTTTTAGAGTGGATAACCCTGCTTGTTTGTATGGTTTTTAAGCAGTGTGACCATTTTGGCAATTTTGCAGCTTTACTTAGATTAAAAATTTTAATTTAGCTAAAATACTTTCATTAAGCGCTTCGCATTTTTTTAAGCATTTTAATTGAATGTTTCTAGCTTTTTTAGAATTATTTTAAAAATTGAAGAATAGGTATTGATATAACTTAAGTTTTTTATGTATTATAATAAATTATAATAAATTTTGACTAAAAAAAATAGTTGTAGTCAAAATGAAATTTCGTATGGAAATGGATAATTCTTATTTTATTGTAAAAAAATTTTCATTTTATTTTTTTACAAGACGATAAGCCTGCATGTTTGGGCGATTTTTAATGAAGACTTTTAAGTAGTGTGGGAATTTTTTATTTTTGAAAGTAAATTCAGCACAAAAAACTTAGATTTAGCTGTAACATTTCCATTTGGCATTTTATTAGCTTTTTAGAAAAATGTTTTAAGCTTCTTTTGATTAATTTTTAAAGTTGGATGAAATAGTCTTAAGCGGCCCATACACTTGCAATATTACTGTATATGATATTCGCCATATTATTTAAATTTTGTCCTATATTATGCAATAAGTCGCACAATGGTTTCATTCATTCAATAAAAAGGTGAACATAAACTATAGGAATAGCATAAACAGCATTATACAATGTTGCCAACACATTTCACTTTCTTTTCGTTGTGCAATAAAAATAAAAAGTCTTTTGATTGTTGCCAATATATTGTGCTACCATCGAATATCGCATACACATTGGCTATATAATTGTACAATACGTAAAATTGAACAATTTTATTGCAAGTGTATGATCCGCTTTAGCGATTAAAACTAAAATAAATTGTTATAAACTAAAGCTTCGTACAGACGATGGTCAGATCTTACAATATTGTAAGCAGGCGTTGCCAGCAGCAAAATTTTTCTGACAATGGTCCATTGTCAGATGCATTAATTTTGCACATCTGCAAATACAAATGAGCTTACAATGTTCACACAGTTGTAAGACATTTTAGCCAATTTTAATGCAATTTAAGCAACGCTGCTTACCAATATTGTAAGATCTGACCATCGTCTGTACGAAGCTTTACTTTTACGCAATTAATGATGACTGTTTTTTTAAAATATAAAAAAAATAATCTGGTCTAAATATGTCTGTAAATTCTTTTAAATCAAAATAGCTATAAAACCGTTTGTATTTTGTTTTTATTAGAGGGCCTTCCAATTTCAAGGTTAACCAATTGTGGTATTTATATCTGATGCTTTATCAAATCTACCTAAATACTTGTTTAAATATTACCATTTATTTTAATTTTGTTTAAAATGAGTCACTTAAATGTATAAGGATTTAAAACAATATAATGAACAACTTTAAGAATTATTTGTAGCGTTTTCAAAATAATTTTTAGCATTTCTTTGCCTTGCCTAATGTCAGAGTAAGCTGTGAACAAATTTTAAGATCTGTTTCTATGTCATTGGGTTCGTCAATAAAATTATCCTAACTTAAATGTTTCTAGCTTTTTGATTAAATTAAACATTTACGTACGCAAATACTTATTGTTGAATGTTTTGTTTTCAAATAACAAATGGGATTTTTTTTTAGAAATAATATTTTTTAAAAATAATATGGCAACACGTGTAAGATTTTTGAATTGAAATGTAAGAAGAGACAATCCGTCTCTATAACTGAAAAAAGAGCAACAATCATGAAAACAATGCCTACCAATACACATAAATAACTTTTGCATATTCGTACATACTTAGGTATTTAAATTTAAGCCAAAAACAAATTGTAAAATATGTTTTTTGTTTCACATGTAAGGCGAACGATGCATATTTATATTGTCAATAAAATGAAAAAATCAAAAATCGCTGAATAATTTTAAAATCGTTTATAGAAATATTTATGGAAAAAGTTAAAAAATTTTTGTTTGGTAAAGGTGGAGATGCCGAGATTTGAACCCCGGCAATATAACAAACAAACCTTCTTGGGCAACCGCCCAGACCACTGAGCTATTAACCTTGTTAATAATAAAGCATTATAATAGAATATACTTCGTCATATTATTAGTTTAATTTGTAGGTATGTATTTTTCAATTAAAGCGAACAATCATGTACAAGCATGTGTACATGTTTCAAATAAAAAAAAAAAAAACAACAACCACAAGGGTTTTTTTTGGAAAAATTAGAGGCAGTCGTGGTTTTTTGATCATATCTCAGCCATTTGAGGACCGATCTTTCTGAAATTCAATAGAAAGAAATGGTGGACTATATGAGTTATTTTGGCTATAAAACTTGGACTCGGGAAGATCTATGGTTCCTGAGAATGGGTATTTTTCAAAAAAAAATTAATATTTTGGTCATAAATTTTTCGTATCTGAACCGATTTTCCCGAGTTTTTTATAAAATATGTTCTACTAAAAATTTCCGATATTTTGGTATATAAGTCATATCCATAGGACATATGACAGCCCTAAAATTTAGGTTTTTATACAATTTTTAATTTTTTTTGTACGGGAGGTACCACGCCCACTTCTCCAATCCCGCCCACATTTTGTAGGGTGGTGTGTATTGACAACCTTAATGTTTGTACCTTATTTGGAAACTTTGGCTCTTGCCGTTCTCCAGATATACAGAAAAAAGCAATAAAAATACAACAACAACAAGGGATTTTTGGAAAAAATTAGAGGCAGTCGTGGTTTTTTGATCATATCTCAGCCATTTGTGGACCGATCTTGCTGAATTTCAATAGCAAGGAATGGTGGACTATATGTGACATAAATGTAAAACAACCTAGCCGCTATCATGTCTGGATTATCCGGAAAACACATATCAAACGTAAGACGGACAGACGGACAGACGGACATCGTTAAATCAACTTCTCTTCTCATATGGACCCAGAATATATATACTTTATGGGGTCTAAAATCAATATTGTGGAAATTACAAACGTTATGACAAACTTATATATACCCTTTTACACTTGTGGTGAAGGGTATAAAAAAGAGTAATTTTTGTGGATTCAGTATTTCGGTTATAACTCTGCCATTTTTTAACCGATTTGGCAGATTTATATACCGACGTGTTGAAGAAGAAATTTACCATTTACTTTAGTTATAAAGCTTGGACTCGGGGAGATCTATGGTTCCCGAAAGTGGGTATTTAAAAAGAAATTTAATTTTGGTCATAACTTTTTTGTATCTGAACCGATTTTTCCGAGTTTTTTATAAAATATGTTCTACAAGAAATTATAGATATTTTGGTATATAAGTCATATCCATAGGACGTATAGCAGCCCTAAAATTTAGGTTTTTATAAAAATTTTAATTTTTTTGTACGGGAGGTACCACGCCCACTTCTCCAATCCAGCCCACATTTTGTAGGATGGTGTGTATTGGCAACCTAAATGTGTGTACCTAATTTGGAAACTTTGGCTCTTGCCGTTCTCAAGATATACAGAAATAAAAAAATACAACAACAACAAGGGATTTTTGGAAAAATTTAGAGGTAGTCGTGGTTTTTTGCTCATATCTACGTCATTTTTGGACCGATCTAGCTGAATTTCAATAGTGGACTGTATGTAACATAAATGTAGAACAACCTAGCCGCTATCATGTCTGGATTATCCGGAAAACACATATCAAACGTAAGACGGACAGACGGACATCGTTAAATCAACTTCTCTTCTCATATGGACCCAGAATATATATACTTTATGGGGTCTAAAATTAATATTGTGGAAATTACAAACGTTATGACAAACTTATATATACCCTTTTACACCTGTGGTGAAGGGTATAAAAAAAGAGTAATTTTTGGTATTTCAGTATTTTGGTCATAACTCTGCTATTTCTCAACCGATTTGACAGATTTATATACCGACGTGTTGAAGAAGAAATTTGACAGTTATTTTGGCTATAAAACTTGGACTCGGGAAGATCTATGGTTCCTGAAAATGGGTATTTTTCAAAAAAATATTAATATTTTGGTCATAACTTTTTCGTATCTGAACTGATTTTCCCGAGTTTTTCAGAAAATATTTTCTACTAAAAATTTTCGATCTTCTGATATATAAGGCGTAACCATAGGCCATATTACAGTCAAAAAATTCAGGTTTTTATACAATATTTAATACTTTTTGTATGAGAGGTACCACGCCTACTTCTCCAATCCCGCCCACATTTTGTAGGATGGTGTGCATATATAACCTTAATGTTTGTACCTAATTTTAAAGCTTTGGCTCTTGCCGTACTCCAGATATACAGAAAAAAGTAATAAAAATACAACAACCACAAGGGATTTTTTGGAAAAATTAGAGGCAGTCGTGGTTTTTTGGTCATATCTCAGCCATTGTTGGACCGATCTGGCTGAATTTCAATAGCAAGAAATGGTGGACTATATGTGACATAAATGTAAAACAACGTAGCCGCTATCATTTCTGGAGTCTCCGGAAAACACATATCAAACGTAAGACGGACAGACGGACGGATATCGTTAAATCAACTTCTCTCCTCATAAGGACCCAGAGTATATATACTTTATAGGGTCTAAGATCAATATTGTAGAAATTACAAACGGAATGACAAACTAATATATACCCTTTTCCACCTGTGGTGAAGGGTATAATAAAATTGTTTGGGATGATTGAACTTCAAGTAAACAAAATAAAATAATGATATGTCAACAATTATTTATAAACAAAAGGTAAAATAAAACATGAAATTATGTTATGTCAGCGATAAACTGAACTTATGTAGTTCATTAACATGAAGTAACATAGTTAAAATAAAATTTAAAATTAAATGTATGTTGATGTGAATGTCAACATTCTCCCCCGCGTTGACCGCTGGTCGATGATAACCTATGTGGGTTAGGTGTATATGATGTCAATGGTGACAGGTCGGGGTAATGGAACTGGATGCGGTGTTGGTTGGTTGGAGTTGTGGCCTATTCCTTCTTGATGGGTTGAGCTTCTTTTAATTAGTGTTATGGTTACCGCGATGAGCAAGGAAATTATTTTTTTTTTTCATTATTTATTTATTAAATCTTCATATATTAAATATGAACTAACAATAATTAATAAAATCTTAACCTAAAACGTTATTTTATGTACTGCCAGTGCCAGACAAAAATTTTCTTCATCACGGGTTCTGTTCACTAATATAGGTGTTTATCGCTCATCTAATTGGATAAGTGCTGCAGTGTCTCTTCTTCTTAAGCGAGTGTGGCCGCTATCATTTAAAATATTTCGTGCTAGTGGGTTCGGGTGAAATTCGAGCCTTTTTAAGTATTTTACTGCATATTTCGTAATCATAGTTTTAACTAATGGAACATTGAGATCCTTGTGTGTATTTGCCCCCCCCCCCCCCCCCCCCTTTCAATTGTTTACATATACTAGCATAATGCCCAATAGGATTTTTGTTATCACCCTTCTTTATTATTTTATCTATTTAACGAAATAATTTTAAAAAATGGAAAATAGCACCTAATTTTCACGATGATTTAAAAGACATGTCTTTTTTGTTGTTCTTTTTTAAAGAAACTCCCAAAAACATGTTTAATTTTCACAATGTTTCTTATTTTGTTTGGTTTTTTTTTTATTTTCCTTATAAATTTGTTTATTTTTTTATATTTTAAAAATCAATTTTTATTTTGAAATAAAAATGCAACATAAAATACGATTCATGTCTTTTTTTCTACCCTGCTTTCTTCTCTCCCCCGCTCGCTATCGAACTAAAAAAGACATGTCACAAAAATAGGGTAAAAAATCATCATGAAAACTGGGTGTAGAAATTTTTGTGTTTTTTGCTACTTAAAAACTCGCAAAAAAAGATAAAAGAAAACAAACAAACACACATACATACATCAAAAGTAATTACAACTCAACTGTGTTGCATTTTGTGAACAGTAAACGTCCCATATTTCATTTTAATGATATTTAATTAACGTTCCTTCATGGCTCAGTTGTCTAGGAGGTGTGTTTAGTTAGAAACTGAGAGTTCCCTGGTTCGAATATTGTTTTTTTAAAAAGAAAAATTTTTTTTTTAACATTTTTATTTTTTTTATATTATAAAAACGATTTAAAAAGAATATTTACCAGTTTTCGCTTTTTAAATTTTATTTATAATGAAGTTTTAAGTATTGTAAATATGTTTGTATAGGTATATAAAAATTATTTAGTTTTTGTCTAGTTGCTCTGTATTCTGCTCGCACAATGGTGAAGGGTATATAAGATTCGGCACAGCCGAATATAGCACTCTTATTTGTTTCATATAATATTTTTGATTTCTTAAAAGTTTTTCACGGGAACTGAATTAAGTATTTTTTTATTTTTTAGAAAAAAATTTCAATCATAGCCACACTTAGAGAGAAAACACCACATCTAACATTTCAAATTCCCAGTTTACGTATTCTTTGCCGTTGTCTGTGCGTAAAGTCAAAATTTTATGGCCACCCTCATTTTCCACCTGAAGTTTAAATTGCTTAAATTTTTCCAGCGCCTCACTCTTCGCTTTCATAAAATATACAAATATTCTCCTTGACTTGTCGTCAATGAAGGTAATAAAATACCTGGCGCCCCCTATCGATTATGTTTTAAATGGTCCACACACGTTAGAGTGTACCGATTGCAACAGATTTGTCGATACCTGCTTACTTTTATTGGGGAATGGTAGGACATGTATTTTCAACATCATACATGTTCTGCAAGGTCTGTTGTCTCTGTCGACGTTAACTGCTGTCACGATGCCTGCTTTTTCTAGCCCGTTTAAACTATTGTAGTTTAAATGGCCGAACCTGTTGTGCCAAAGTTGATTTGTATCAGTCATACTAAACAGCGACTCTGTTGTTTTGTACACAGCAAAAAGATTGGCTTCTCTTTTACCCTGCGGCCACACGTTTAAGTTGTTCTTGATAGTCTTTTACATATACTGCTTGTCAAAATTTACATAAATTGAAAGCTGTGACGTAGGCTGCACTCAATTTGTAAGCAATTTACTTCCAAGATGTCAACAACAACAGCGACAAATTTGTACTCAGCTGTTAAATTGAAAGTAAATTTCCAAACAAATGGAGAGGTGAAATTGAAAGCCATCTCGTGGTCAACTTAAAAAGTGTGAGTGTGTTAGTAAAAAACTGAGAGTGTATTGCAAATTGAAAGGAATTGAAAGGCAAAACTTGATCGTGTGGCCACCAAGTTAGCACGAAATACAATCGTACCATCTTGTCGTCTGGCCGTTGCCATGTTCGCGTCAAACTTGACTGTGATACCTCTGTCGACGACCCTTGTGACAGAAATGAAATTTCCCTGCAACTCGGAAGAATACAGTACATCTTCGAATGTAATATTCATATTATTTAACTTTAAATATACATCACCTTTTCCTGTTGCTGTTATGAATTTATTGCCTGCTAAGGCTATCTGTTCATTATGCTGCTCAAACCTTGCAAACATATTTCTATCATTGCACATGTGCGCCGTTGCACCGCTATCGACATACCAAGCACTTGACTTTATTTTACGATCTGCCTCTGCTACTGTAGACAATGCTGTTGTTTTTGTCACCATAGACAATGCCTGCTGTTGTTGTCTTTGCTGTTTTTTTCTTTTTCTCGCATTGACTTGCAAAATGTCCCGCTACATTACGAATAAAACATTTACCAGTGAAAGGCTTTTTGTTGTTGTTGGGTTTTTTCTGTTTTTGCGTAGAGCGAACGTTAAATGCTTGTTGTTGCTGACTAGTTGTAATTGTTTCTTCTTCCACTATTTGTTTTCGTCTCTCTGCTTCTTCTAGAAGTTTTTGCTTGATGACACTTAGACTAGGAAGATTGTCACGCGTTCCCATTGCGATCACAAAATTTTCAAAATCTTTAGGCAGACTGCATAAAGCTTAGTCTACACGATATGTTGAATCAGCAAATTTATGTTGAAAAATTTGTTTTCAGCGCCAACATATCGTGTAGACACTAAATTTTTTCAACAAACGTATGCTTACCAACATATGACAGGCATTTGTTAACGATGTCAGCAAACTTTTGTTCACAATCATAGCATATCGTCTACACGCAATTGTATAAATGTGATATGAAGTGCGGCTATAATATGATTCAGTTCAAACACATAAATCTGAACTGATATATTATTTGCCTTAATTGTCCTCCAAGCACTTTAACTTGTAGAATGCTAATAGATTCAATCAATAAAACACTTTAAATGCCTTATAGTAATTAAACGTCTTTCTTTATTTTGGTTCTTTCTTATATACTTAAATTTAATACATTACTTAAAGCTGAATGCCACTATTGCACAATGCGGAAGTGACCCAATTAATCGTTTGCATTATTGCTGACTTACATTTCAATGTACAAAATATAAAATTATGATTCAGAATAAAATAATGCAATGTTAACAATTAGTCCCAATTCACACGTTGCAAGTCTTATTGATCAGCTTGCTACTTTATAACGAGAGTGAAGAGAGGAAAATACACGTGTCTCTCTCATGTAAACTGCCACCAACACTAAACGATTTTTAACGTCACGCTTATACAGACAGGGGTCAGCTTTAGTCGGTTTAAAACCAAAATTGTTCAATACTGCATCTAGTTTGGAATTCCATTTCCTACCTGACTGCTTTAAGCCATATATTGCCTTATTTAGGCGTAGAACCTTATTAGGGTATTTTCCATTTTTAAAACACTGTGGCTGCTTTATGTAGATTTTATCATGCAAATCGCTGTTCAGGTATGCGGTAATTACATCGATCTGGTGTAGATACATGTTGTACTTAACGGATAAAGCCAACAAAACTCTTATAGTTGATTGCCTGGCTACAGGGGAAAATGTTTCCATGTAGTTAATCCCGTATTGCTGGCTGCACCCTTTTGCCACGTGCCGAGCCTTATGACGTTCAACATTGCCTTGTTTGTCTCACTTTAGAGCATAAATTGCTTAATGACCATCAGGTAGATATGATAATATCCAAGTGTTGTTTCTTTCCAAAGAAGAAATTTCTGCATCCTTTTCGTTACAGGTAATCACCTCTTATGTTGTCTGTGGAATTTTTATTTCCACTATACTATTTAATTCATTAAACTGTTTGCGTGGTCTGCCGGGTTTGCCATCTCTCACAATTTTAAATTAAATTCTTCTTCCTCATTTTTTAAAATTTCTGCAACATCTTCGACGCTATCAAAATTTCTCGCATGATTATCAACATTTTCAATTTGTTGTGGCTCCGCAACATTTTCTACGTCATCTGTTACTTTCAAACATAATGTTAAATAATTATTATCAGTTACAGAATTATTTTCATTACTGCACTGTTCTTGCCCAACTGTATTGTTATTGTTATTAAAAACATTCTAATCAAACAAAACATCTCTTTTTTCATCTATACGATGTGTTTTTCTGTCATACAGTCTGTATGCCTTCGCCACTGCCGAATAACCAACCATTATCAGTTGCTCACCCTTTGGTTCAAACTTTGACTTCTTTGTTTTGTCCAATGCAAATGCAACAGATCCAATTGTACACTTGCATACATTTCGAAGGAACGCATGGAGGATGCTGAAAATGTGAATTACGCGTTCACACTTGAAACATCTAACATCTACCATTAATAAAAAATGTCACCATTTCTGAAAAAAAAATTTTTATTTTTTTTAAATACTTTTTTTCTACAAAAGTGCCAACATTTCAAAAGATAACACCAAAATGTATTCCTAATTCATTTCGTTCAATAATTTTGGCAAAATAAGGCTTGCAAAAAAGGAAAAACTTGAGAAATGGTAACGCTGCTTTCAAAGCAACTTTCATTTTTCCAGTGATGCCACAATAATAACAGAATTAATTGCCACTTTTCTAGTGATGACATAAAAAGGATCGAAAAATTTAAAAGGGAACAAAATGAGATAGTAACATTCTGTTAAAATGTTGAAAACTTTTGAATTTTAGTCCTATGTATTTCTTATGGGAAAATTCCAACATCTTCGCAAATTGATGCTAAATGTTAAATGTTGAGAAGTGTGAAAAGGCTATAAATGTTCAACAGCAGGTTTTTTAGAGCTTCAAAACTATCGATAGTCGGCCCAATCGATAGTTTCGATAGTAAGCTCAAAAACTATCGATACTATCGATTGTATCGATTGATGTGCCACTTCTGTAGACACGGTAGTTAATGAAGATGGTAAACAATGAAAAAGTTTTAACGTTTTTCAGGTATAAAAAATTAGCATTTTTAATTTAAACTTCAGTGTCGTCTATAGTTTATAATAAATATACACCAATACCCCGGTTTGCGTCGCTAATTGGGACCGGAAAAACTGGACGCAACCCGAAACGTCGCAAAGCGAAGCACTTTTTTCTATACATTTTTATTGATTTTCATTTAATTGTTTCATAGTTTTATCTGATTTTATAGACTTTGTAACGAATAATTTTATTTATGATCTTCAAATAAAGTTAAAGCTTTCTGTTGAATAACAATTTGTTTTAAGGGCATTCATCGCTGATTTTAATCTTCAATCCATATAGTAAGAAGTGGTTCAATATTTTCATTAAGAGACTTCTCATTTTTATAACCTGTGTATATTGTAACGATGTTCTTGTTTCAACAAATTTCTTAATTTTATCAGCGTCACTGAAACAGCAAAAATATTTTATTGTAGAGGGGGCTAGTTCAAGGTTTCTTTTTCTCTGATTTAGAACGCGTCAAAATGTATAGGTTTTGTTCAAAGCTTATTTGCTTTTTTTGACTCGTGTTGCAAAATATTTAAATTTAACTTTACTTCAGCAAATATAATTTTAAACCAGTTGCAGACAACCTTCACATACATATTTGTATTAGACTTAAACGGGAAATCCACTTTTTCTGTTTAAGCTTTGTACAAACATTTTTGGATTAACGACGATAATCGAACACAACTTCGAAGCCATGCGACGCAAAGTGAAACAAAATCGACGCAACTTCGAAATCACAGAAATTTTAAAAAAGACGCAACTTCAAAAACGACGCAAACCGGGGTATTGGTGTAATCTTTATAATTGGGGTGCTGGAAATCGAAAACGTTAAACGCAATAATTTTAAAACTCGTTTTTTTTAATAAGATTTCTGTAACAAAAGAATTTTATGACAAATATTTCTCTATTAAACAGAATTTTATAACAAACAACTTCCAGTTTTTACCTTCGATGTCAAAATATTCACCTTTAGTCTAGAAATTTAAAAGGTTATTTTGTATACCTTGAGTTGAAAGTTTTTATACCCTTCACCTCAGGTGGAAAAGGGTATAGAGCAATTCCATATGAAAGCGATCACCTTTTGGACGACCCCTCTCCGATTTTAAAATAAATAGTCTCAATCGATTGCCCAGCAAAAAATAATGTACCTACATATTTTTTTTTTTTTTTTATAGTGACTGGTTTAGTGGTGGTGTACACCACTGTCATGTGACAAAATTGAAGAATTCTTCATAAGGGACCTCATTGAAAGTTGTTTTGTACTAAAGCGATCGCAACGAGTGATAGCTCGTTGGAAAGGTATTGAATCAGGCTTTAATTGAAAAATAAAATTTTCCTAATTTTTCTTAGAAATTTACCTCTAAATTTTCCCAAGAAAATTAAATTTTCCGATTTTCCACAGAAGCTCCTAAATTTTCCGGCTAATTTTTTTTTTTTGGATTCCTCATAATTTTTGCTTTAAGAATCAGCAATAAAAAAGTTGGCCCCGACTCCTTGTTTGGACAGGAGAAGAACATTTAAGAAACCACCTTGTTAAAAATACATTTTAAAAATTATTTTACAGTTAAAAATACATTTATGAAGAAAAAATCAATTTTTTTTTTAAGAGCCCCAAGTTGATTGTGTAGTGAATATGGTCTGCCTGCCTTCACAAGATCGGCCATAAATCCATGGATAATAGCAGCAGTGGCATGTAATGGCACAATAAACCCGACTGAGGCTACAGGTCATAAAATGTTTTGTAAATTTTTTAAATTACCAGGTAATAAATATTTCGCCTAAAATGACACGTGCAGAAACAAGTCATAAAACACGGATTTTCCATAAATATGGCGAAATATTTATTACCTGGTAATTTAAAAAATTTGCAAAACATTTTATGACCTGTGGTCGGCTTATTGGCAGTAACCAATTAAGTCCCTCTTTAAAAAACATTTTATGACCAGTAGTTCACGCAAATTTTCCTATTAAAGAAAAGCAAATATCGCTTATTTTTTTTACCTATTTTTTACCAAAAAATAAATATAAATACTTCACACACTCTGAGTCAAATTTCAGTTGAATACTAAACGTGAAAGTGTTAAAGTGTTTTTTTTTTTGTAAAGTAAAGAGTGAAGCTGTAAAGACAATTTAAAGTAAAATGAATAAATTTTGCTGCAATCCGTTTAACAAGAGTGGACATCGTTCGAAAAAATAAAAGTATTAAAATTAACTGGTGTTTCGAAGCGATACATGAATGAATTAAATATACAATACGGTGAAGAAGCAGAATTCATTTGCCCCAAGTGTAAAATCGATTTGTCTCAACAAGCAAATGCAGCCACAATCCGAGAGTGAAATGACAAGTGAACAAAATGTTTCATCTGATAGTGAGGCAGACATTCCGATGGTCAATATGTCTTTTAGTCCTTTGAATGAGGCTATTACCACTTTAGGTGAAACGCCTATTAGAAAAAGAAAGTTGCGAAGTGAAACATACAGGAAAGAGAAAAAAGGCAATTGCAATCGCGACAATATTTGATGAAGGCTCTGATAACGAATGCAGTCAAGCAGATGACGTTGATGACGGCAAACAAATGATTGAGCAGTTGAAAAGAAAATTCAATTTAGCGACCACTTTTCCGGAGAAATATCTCATTTTATCTGTGCTGCCTCAATCATGGTCTATACGCAAGATTTCTGAACAGTTTCAAACATCTTTTTACATCGCGAGAAGAAGCAAAGAATTAGTTCGACAGAAGGGTATATTGGCGACTCCCACCAAGAAATTTGGCTCAAGGACCCTCAGCGAAGCAACGGTGAAATTGATTCAAGATTTTTACTGCAATGATGACAACAGCCGCGCCTGCCCAGGTACACGTGACTATGTTATCACACTTGAAGATGGAGAAAAAGTACACAAGCAGCGATGATTATTATTATGTAATCTATCCGAAGCATACCATCAGTTCAATGAGAAATACCCAGCAGAAAAAGTGGGATTTTCTAAGTTTGCCATCCTACGACCAAAAGAATGCGTGCTGGCATTAGACAGGCACGGAACGCATTCAGTCTGCGTTTGCATGTTTCATCAAAACATCTAATTAATTTTCTTTCCATGCAAGAAATTGAAAGTCTTTCACGGTGAAATTGAAACATATAGGGACCTCCTGTCGAAGTCGTTGTGCGCATACCCCACGGAAAATTGTCATCTGTCCAAATGCGACAATTGTCCGAAGATTGACGAGCTAGAGCAATATTTGGCGGAAAAGTTTGAACAGCTGTTAATTCAGTAGGTGCATTTCAAACAGTGGATAATTAGCAGCGGCAGATGTTCCCTTGAGACCGTGGTAAAGCAGATTCCGGAATTCATCGAGGAATTCGGATTCAAGTTGAATGAACTGAAGGCGCACCATTTCATATCCGAGATGCAATCGAAATTTCTAAAGGAAAGTAAGGAGAAATTAGCCCAAAATGAATTCATTGTGATAAGCGACTTTGCCGAGAATTACACTTTTCTCGTTCAGGATGAAATTCAGGCTTATCACTGGGCAAACGACCAGTGCACGGTGCATCCTTTTTGCATTTATTTCAAAAACGAAGATAACGAACTACAGACCGTAAGCCTTGTTGTTGTCGCGGAGAGTTTAGCTCATAATTATGTGTCCGTTTATTTATTTCAAATGAAACTGTTTGAATTCTTAAGATCAAAATTCGATGCAATCGACAAAGTAACGTTTTTCTCAGACGGCGCGGCTTCTCAGTACAAGAATAAAAAAAATTTTTACAATCTTTGCATAATTGAAGAAGAACAAAACTGCAAGAAGACCCCATATATGATGGGGGCCAGGTTATTATACATTTATGTCACATATGGTCCGGAATTGTTTGCTATTTAAATTCAGAAAGATCGGTCCACAAATGGCTGAGATATGAGCAAAAAACCACGACTACCTCTAATTTTTCCCAAAAATCTATAGTTTTTTGGTATTTTTATTACTTTTTTCTGTATATCTTGAGAACGGCAAGAGCCAAAGCTTACAAATTAGGTACACGCATTAAGCTTATCAATACACAGAATCCCACAAAATGTGGGAGGGATCGGAGAAGAGGGCGTGGTATCTCCCGTACAAAAAATATCAAAAATTGTATAAAAACCTGATTTTTTTGAATTTTATATGACCTATGGATATTCCTCGCATATCAAACGATCGGAAATATTTAGTAAAAAATATTTTCTTAAAAACTCGGAAAAATCGGTTCAGATACGAAAAAGTTATGGCCAAAATAATATTTTTTTTTTTAAATACCCACTTTCGCGAACATTAGATCTTCCCGAGACCAAGATTTATAACCCAACTAACTGGCGAATTTCTTCTTAAACACGTCGGTATATAAATCTGTTAAATCGGTTAAAAAATGGCTGAGTTATAATCAAAATACTAAAATCCCAAAAATTACTCTTTTTATACCCTTCACCACAGGTGGAAAAGGGTATATATAAGTTTGTCATTCCGTTTGTAATTTCTACAATATTGATCTAAGACCCTATAAAGTATATATATTCTGGGTCCTTATGAGGAGAGAACTTGATTTAACCATGTGAGGATCCTCCCCCCCCCCCCCTTTCAATTGTTTACATATACTAGCATAATGCCCAATATGATTTTTGTTATCACCCTTCTTTATTATTTTATCTATTTAACGAAATAACTTTAACAAATGGAAACTAGCACCTAATTTTCACGATGATTTAAAAGACATGTCTTTTTTGTAGTTCTTTTTTAAAGAAACTTCCAAAAACATGTTTAATTTTCACAATGTTTCTTATTTTGTTTGGTTTTTTTTTATTTTCCTTATAAATTTGTTTATTTTTTTATATTTTAAAAATCAATTTTTATTTTGAAATAAAAATACAACATAAATTAAAAAACAAAATTAAGTGCAAAGAGGAATGTCAAAAAAACACAGAAAATACGATTCATGCATTTTTTTCTACCCTGCTTTCTTCTCTCCCCCGCTCGCTATCGAACTAAAAAAGACATGTTTCAAAAATATGGGAAAAAATCACCATGAAAATTGGGTGTAGAAATTTTTGTGTTTTTTGCTACTTAAAAACTCGCAAAAAAGATAAAAGAAAACAAACAAACACACATACATACATCAAAAGTAATTACAACTCAACTGTGTTGAATTTTGTGAACAGTAAACGTCCCATTTTTCATTTTAATGAAATTCAATTAACGTTCCTTCATGGCTAAGTTGTCTAGAAGGTGTGTTAAGTTAGAAACTGAGAGTTCCCTGGTTCGAATCTTGGTTTTTTAAAAAGAAAATTTTTTTTTAACATTTTTAATTTTTTTATGTTTAAAAACGATTTAAGAAGAATATTTACCAGTTTTCGCTTTTTAAATTTTATTTATAAATTTTATAAATAATAAAAATTATTTAGTTTTTGTCTAGTTGCTCTGTATTCTGCTCGCACAATGGTGAAGGGTATATAAGATTCGGCACAGCCGAATATACCACTCTTATTTGTTTCATATAATATTGTTGATTTCTTAAAAGTTTTTCACAGGAACTGAATTAAGTATTTTTTTATTTTTTAGAAAAAAATTTCAATCATAGCCACACTTAGAGAGAAAACACCACATCTAACATTTCAAATTCCCAGTTTACGTATACTGTGCCGTTGTCTGTGCGTAAAGTCAAAATTTTATGGCCACTCTCATTTTCCACCTGAAGTTTAAATTGCTTAAATTTTTCCAGCGTCTCACTCTTCGCTTTCATAAAATATACCAATATTCTTCTTGACTTGTCGTCAATGATGGTAATAAAATACCTGGCGCCCCCTATCGACTATTTTTTAAATGGTCCACACACGTTAGAGTGTACCAATTGCAACAGATTTGTCGATACATGCTTACTTTCATTGGGGAATGGTAGGACATGTATTTTCAACAGCATACATGTTCTGCATGGTCTGTTGTCTCTGTTGACATTAACTGCAGTCACGATGCCTGCTTTTACTAGCCCATTTAAACTATTGTAGTTTAAATGGCCGAACCTGTTGTGCCAAAGTTGATTTGTATCAGTCATACTAAACAGCGACTCTGTTGTTTTGTACACAGCAAAAAGATTGTCTTCTCTTCTAGCACGAAATACAATCGTACCATCTTGTCGTCTGGCCGTTGCCATGTTCGCGTCAAACTTGACTGTGATACCTCTGTCGACGACCCTAGTGACAGAAATGAAATTTCCCTGCAACTCGGAAGAATACAGTACATCTTCGAATGTAATATTCATATTATTTAACTTTAAATATACATCACTTTTTCCTTTTGCTGTTATGAATTTATTGCCTGCTAAGCTATCTGTTCATTATGCTGCTCAAACCTTGCAAACATATTTCTATCATTGCACATGTGCGCCGTTGCGCCGCTATCGACATACCAAGCACTTGACTTTATTTTACGATCTGCCTCTGCTACTGTAGACAATGCTGTTGTTTTTGTCACCATAGACAATGCCTGCTGTGTTGTCTTTGCTGTTTTTTTCTTTTTCTCGCATTGACTTGCAAAATGTCCCGCTACATTACGAATAAAACATTTACCAGTGAAAGGCTTTTTGTTGTTGTTGGGTTTTTTCTGTTTTTGCGTAGAGCGAACGTTAAATGCTTGTTGTTGCTGACTAGTTGTAATTGTTTCTTCTTCCACTATTTGTTTTCGTCTCTCTGCTTCTTCTAGAAGTATTTGCTTGATGACACTTAGACTAGGAAGATTGTCACGCGTTCCCATTGCGATCACAAAATTTTCAAAATCTTTATGCACACGATATGTTGAATCAGCAAATTTATGTTGAAAATTTTGTTTTCAGCGCCAACATATCGTGTAGACACTAAATTTTTTCAACAAACGTATGCTTACCAACATATGACAGGCATTTGTTAAGGCCAGTTTACACGGTAATACATTGTATTACGACATAATGTAGAATAAGAGAAATCATATCATGTAAAAGCAAAATGCATTGAGTAAGAGAGAATACGAATACAAAATCTGACAAGCGGTCGGTAAATGGTTTTTTTCTAAACCATTTCAGAAACTTATGTATTTTCATCACACCAGAGGTGCATTTTAATGGAATATATTGTCTTTTTTGTAGTTCTTTTTTAAAGAAACTTCCAAAAACATGTTTAATTTTCACAATGTTTCTTATTTTGTTTGGTTTTTTTTTTTCCTTATAAATTTGTTTATTTTTTTATATTTTAAAAATCAATTTTTATTTTGAAATAAAAATACAATATAAATTAAAAAACAAAATTAAGTGCAAAGAGGAATGTCAAAAAAACACAGAAAATACGATTCATGTCTTTTTTTCTACCCTGCTTTCTTCTCTCCCCCGCTCGCTATCGAACTAAAAAAGACATGTTTCAAAAATATGGGAAAAAATCATCATGAAAATTGGGTGTAGAAATTTTTGTGTTTTTTGCTACTTAAAAACTCGCAAAAAAGATAAAAGAAAACAACCAAACACACATACATACATCAAAAGTAATTACAACTCAACTGTGTTGAATTTTGTGAACAGTAAACGTCCCATATTTCATTTTAATGATATTCAATTAACGTTCCTTCATGGCTCAGATGTCTAGGAGGTGTGTTAAGTTAGAAACTGAGAGTTCCCTGGTTCGAATCTTGGTTTTTTAAAAAGAAAATTTTTTTTTTTAACATTTTTATTTTTTTATGTTCTAAAAACGATTTAAAAAGAATATTTACCAGTTTTCGCTTTTTAAATTTTATTTATAATGAAGTTTTAAGTATTTTAAATACGTATGTATAGGTATGTAAAAATTATTAAGTTTTTGTCTAGTTGCTCTGTATTCTGCTCGCACAATGGTGAAGGGTATATAAGATTCGGCACAGCCGAATATACCACTCTTATTTGTTTCATATAATATTGTTGATTTCTTAAAAGTTTTTCACGGGAACTGAATTAAGTATTTTTTTATTTTTTAGAAAAAAATTTCAATCATAGCCACACTTAGAGAGAAAACACCACATCTAACATTTCAAATTCCCAGTTTACGTATTCTTTGCCGTTGTCTGTGCGTAAAGTCAAAATTTTATGGCCACTCTCATTTTCCACCTGAAGTTTAAATTGCTTAAATTTTTCCAGCGTCTCACTCTTCGCTTTCATAAAATATACAAATATTCTTCTTGACTTGTCGTCAATGAAGGTAATAAAATACCTGGGTGTTTATTTCCTCTGTGTGTGTTTGAGGTAAGCGATAGTTCTTTATATAAACGGGGTTTCTATAATTTAGTTGGATGGTTTGGTTATAGAAGTTATTAGTTGTTAAGCTTTCTCCATCTAAATGAAATACTGATTGATATTTTTCCAAAATTTTTGATAATTCTTTTGTTTCATAGCTGTCATTGTCCTCTAGTTTGAGGTCATCTAGCAATTTTTTAAATCTTTCTTTGTTGTTTATTTCTGTTGTTTTATCACTGCTAGTTCTATATATATTATAATTTCTTAGTGGTGTAGTTTCAACCTTTAAGTTCTCTATTACTGTAGTTTCATCTAGAGTGTTTAACAATTTGATATGTTTATTTCCGTTTTTTGGAATTATTGTGTTTGCTTAATATACACCTTTACTAATTTCACGATTGCATACTACTCCGTCTTCATCTATATTTATTTGAAAAGGAATGATTACTTCACTTCTTGGTAGGATTCTAATTGTGTTTATTTTTAGTGTATTGGTAATATTAGTATTTCTTGTTTATAATTAATGGTAAGTATAAATTTATCGTAATCTATATTGCAGTTGTATTTCACTAAAAAATCTCTTCCGAGTATACCATCTGTGTAGATTGGAAAATTATGTTCTACTAATTGTATTTTGTGTTTTAGTATTGCTTCGTCGATTTTTATTATAATGTTGGTAGAACCTAATGATTTGATTTTTTCTTTTGTAATTCCTGTTAAATGACAGTAATCGTCTGCATCTTCATCATATTTGTATAAAAGATCTTCTTTGCACAGAGAGACATCGGCTCCTGTGTCTATCATAAATTATGTAGTTCTACATAATTTTTAAGATTGGATGATATGCTATAAATTTTGTTTGCATTGGTTGTGTTTTCTGTTTTTACTGATCTTGTTCCGGAGATCTCTGGAGGCCTAAAACCTCCGGAATCTGGGAGTTTCCCTGGTTATTCATATGGTTTATGGTTCTGTTATTGTTGTTGGAATAGCGATGATTATTGTTATTTCGGTTGTTATTGTTGTTATTGTAGTTGGAGTCGTTATAACTCCTATTACTGCTTCTATTGTTCATTTTATCTGTGCTGCCTCAATCATGGTCTATACGCAAGATTTCTGAACAGTTTCAAACATCTTTTTACATCGCGAGAAGAAGCAAAGAATTAGTTCGACAGAAGGGTATATTGGCGACTCCCACCAAGAAATTTGGCTCAAGGACCCTCAGCGAAGCAACGGTGAAATTGATTCAAGATTTTTACTGCAATGATGACAACAGCCGCGCCTGCCCAGGTACACGTGACTATGTTATCACACGTGAAGATGGAGAAAAAGTACACAAGCAGCGATGATTATTATTATGTAATCTATCCGAAGCATACCATCAGTTCAATGAGAAATACCCAGCAGAAAAAGTGGGATTTTCTAAGTTTGCCATCCTACGACCAAAAGAATGCGTGCTGGCATTAGACAGGCACGGAACGCATTCAGTCTGCGTTTGCATGTTTCATCAAAACATCTAATTAATTTTCTTTCCATGCAAGAAATTGAAAGTATTTCACGGTGAAATTGAAACATATAGGGACCTCCTGTCGAAGTCGTTGTGCGCATACCCCACGGAAAATTGTCATCTGTCCAAATGCGACAATTGTCCGAAGATTGACGAGCTAGAGCAATATTTGGCGGAAAAGTTTGAACAGCTGTTAATTCAGGAGGTGCATTTCAAACAGTGGATAATTAGCAGCGGCAGATGTTCCCTTGAGACCGTGGTAAAGCAGATTCCGGAATTCATCGAGGAATTCGGATTCAAGTTGAATGAACTGAAGGCGCACCATTTCATATCCGAGATGCAATCGAAATTTCTAAAGGAAAGTAAGGAGAAATTAGCCCAAAATGAATTCATTGTGATAAGCGACTTTGCCGAGAATTACACTTTTCTCGTTCAGGATGAAATTCAGGCTTATCACTGGGCAAACGACCAGTGCACGGTGCATCCTTTTTGCATTTATTTCAAAAACGAAGATAACGAACTACAGACCGTAAGCCTTGTTGTTGTCGCGGAGAGTTTAGCTCATAATTATGTGTCCGTTTATTTATTTCAAATGAAACTGTTTGAATTCTTAAGATCAAAATTCGATGCAATCGACAAAGTAACGTTTTTCTCAGACGGCGCGGCTTCTCAGTACAAGAATAAAAAATTTTTTACAATCTTTGCATAATTGAAGAAGAACAAAACTGCAAGAAGACCCCATATATGATGGGGGCCAGGTTATTATACATTTATGTCACATATGGTCCGGAATTGTTTGCTATTTAAATTCAGAAAGATCGGTCCACAAATGGCTGAGATATGAGCAAAAAACCACGACTACCTCTAATTTTTCCCAAAAATCTATAGTTTTTTGGTATTTTTATTACTTTTTTCTGTATATCTTGAGAACGGCAAGAGCCAAAGCTTACAAATTAGGTACACGCATTAAGCTTATCAATACACAGAATCCCACAAAATGTGGGAGGGATCGGAGAAGAGGGCGTGGTATCTCCCGTACAAAAAATATCAAAAATTGTATAAAAACCTGATTTTTTTGAATTTTATATGACCTATGGATATTCCTCGCATATCAAACGATCGGAAATATTTAGTAAAAAATATTTTCTTAAAAACTCGGAAAAATCGGTTCAGATACGAAAAAGTTATGGCCAAAATAATATTTTTTTTTTTAAATACCCACTTTCGCGAACATTAGATCTTCCCGAGACCAAGATTTATAACCCAACTAACTGGCGAATTTCTTCTTAAACACGTCGGTATATAAATCTGTTAAATCGGTTAAAAAATGGCTGAGTTATAATCAAAATACTAAAATCCCAAAAATTACTCTTTTTATACCCTTCACCACAGGTGGAAAAGGGTATATATAAGTTTGTCATTCCGTTTGTAATTTCTACAATATTGATCTAAGACCCTATAAAGTATATATATTCTGGGTCCTTATGAGGAGAGAACTTGATTTAACCATGTGTGGATCCTCCCCCCCCCCCCCCTTTCAATTGTTTACATATACTAGCATAATGCCCAATATGATTTTTGTTATCACCCTTCTTTATTATTTTATCTATTTAACGAAATAACTTTAACAAATGGAAACTAGCACCTAATTTTCACGATGATTTAAAAGACATGTCTTTTTTGTAGTTCTTTTTTAAAGAAACTTCCAAAAACATGTTTAATTTTCACAATGTTTCTTATTTTGTTTGGTTTTTTTTTATTTTCCTTATAAATTTGTTTATTTTTTTTATATTTTAAAAATCAATTTTTATTTTGAAATAAAAATACAACATAAATTAAAAAACAAAATTAAGTGCAAAGAGGAATGTCAAAAAAACACAGAAAATACGATTCATGCATTTTTTTCTACCCTGCTTTCTTCTCTCCCCCGCTCGCTATCGAACTAAAAAAGACATGTTTCAAAAATATGGAAAAAAATCACCATGAAAATTGGGTGTAGAAATTTTTGTGTTTTTTGCTACTTAAAAACTCGCAAAAAAGATAAAAGAAAACAAACAAACACACATACATACATCAAAAGTAATTACAACTCAACTGTGTTGAATTTTGTGAACAGTAAACGTCCCATTTTTCATTTTAATGAAATTCAATTAACGTTCCTTCATGGCTAAGTTGTCTAGAAGGTGTGTTAAGTTAGAAACTGAGAGTTCCCTGGTTCGAATCTTGGTTTTTTAAAAAGAAAATTTTTTTTTAACATTTTTAATTTTTTTATGTTTAAAAACGATTTAAAAAGAATATTTACCAGTTTTCGCTTTTTAAATTTTATTTATAAATTTTATAAATAATAAAAATTATTTAGTTTTTGTCTAGTTGCTCTGTATTCTGCTCGCACAATGGTGAAGGGTATATAAGATTCGGCACAGCCGAATATACCACTCTTATTTGTTTCATATAATATTGTTGATTTCTTAAAAGTTTTTCACAGGAACTGAATTAAGTATTTTTTTATTTTTTAGAAAAAAATTTCAATCATAGCCACACTTAGAGAGAAAACACCACATCTAACATTTCAAATTCCCAGTTTACGTATACTGTGCCGTTGTCTGTGCGTAAAGTCAAAATTTTATGGCCACTCTCATTTTCCACCTGAAGTTTAAATTGCTTAAATTTTTCCAGCGTCTCACTCTTCGCTTTCATAAAATATACCAATATTCTTCTTGACTTGTCGTCAATGATGGTAATAAAATACCTGGCGCCCCCTATCGACTATTTTTTAAATGGTCCACACACGTTAGAGTGTACCAATTGCAACAGATTTGTCGATACATGCTTACTTTCATTGGGGAATGGTAGGACATGTATTTTCAACAGCATACATGTTCTGCATGGTCTGTTGTCTCTGTTGACATTAACTGCAGTCACGATGCCTGCTTTTACTAGCCCATTTAAACTATTGTAGTTTAAATGGCCGAACCTGTTGTGCCAAAGTTGATTTGTATCAGTCATACTAAACAGCGACTCTGTTGTTTTGTACACAGCAAAAAGATTGTCTTCTCTTCTAGCACGAAATACAATCGTACCATCTTGTCGTCTGGCCGTTGCCATGTTCGCGTCAAACTTGACTGTGATACCTCTGTCGACGACCCTAGTGACAGAAATGAAATTTCCCTGCAACTCGGAAGAATACAGTACATCTTCGAATGTAATATTCATATTATTAAACTTTAAATATACATCACTTTTTCCTTTTGCTGTTATGAATTTATTGCCTGCTAAGCTATCTGTTCATTATGCTGCTCAAACCTTGCAAACATATTTCTATCATTGCACATGTGCGCCGTTGCGCCGCTATCGACATACCAAGCACTTGACTTTATTTTACGATCTGCCTCTGCTACTGTAGACAATGCTGTTGTTTTTGTCACCATAGACAATGCCTGCTGTGTTGTCTTTGCTGTTTTTTTCTTTTTCTCGCATTGACTTGCAAAATGTCCCGCTACATTACGAATAAAACATTTACCAGTGAAAGGCTTTTTGTTGTTGTTGGGTTTTTTCTGTTTTTGCGTAGAGCGAACGTTAAATGCTTGTTGTTGCTGACTAGTTGTAATTGTTTCTTCTTCCACTATTTGTTTTCGTCTCTCTGCTTCTTCTAGAAGTTTTTGCTTGATGACACTTAGACTAGGAAGATTGTCACGCGTTCCCATTGCGATCACAAAATTTTCAAAATCTTTATGCACACGATATGTTGAATCAGCAAATTTATGTTGAAAATTTTGTTTTCAGCGCCAACATATCGTGTAGACACTAAATTTTTTCAACAAACGTATGCTTACCAACATATGACAGGCATTTGTTAAGGCCAGTTTACACGGTAATACATTGTATTACGACATAATGTAGAATAAGAGAAATCATATCATGTAAAAGCAAAATGCATTGAGTAAGAGAGAATACGAATACAAAATCTGACAAGCGGTCGGTAAATGGTTTTTTTCTAAACCATTTTAGAAACTTATGTATTTTCATCACACCAGAGGTGCATTTTAATGGAATATATTGTCTTTTTTGTAGTTCTTTTTTAAAGAAACTTCCAGAAACATGTTTAATTTTCACAATGTTTCTTATTTTGTTTGGTTTTTTTTTTCCTTATAAATTTGTTTATTTTTTTATATTTTAAAAATCAATTTTTATTTTGAAATAAAAATACAATATAAATTAAAAAACAAAATTAAGTGCAAAGAGGAATGTCAAAAAAACACAGAAAATACGATTCATGTCTTTTTTTCTACCCTGCTTTCTTCTCTCCCCCGCTCGCTATCGAACTAAAAAAGACATGTTTCAAAAATATGGGAAAAAATCATCATGAAAATTGGGTGTAGAAATTTTTGTGTTTTTTGCTATTTAAAAACTCGCAAAAAAGATAAAAGAAAACAACCAAACACACATACATACATCAAAAGTAATTACAACTCAACTGTGTTGAATTTTGTGAACAGTAAACGTCCCATATTTCATTTTAATGATATTCAATTAACGTTCCTTCATGGCTCAGATGTCTAGGAGGTGTGTTAAGTTAGAAACTGAGAGTTCCCTGGTTCGAATCTTGGTTTTTTAAAAAGAAAATTTTTTTTTTTAACATTTTTATTTTTTTATGTTCTAAAAACGATTTAAAAAGAATATTTACCAGTTTTCGCTTTTTAAATTTTATTTATAATGAAGTTTTAAGTATTTTAAATACGTATGTATAGGTATGTAAAAATTATTAAGTTTTTGTCTAGTTGCTCTGTATTCTGCTCGCACAATGGTGAAGGGTATATAAGATTCGGCACAGCCGAATATACCACTCTTATTTGTTTCATATAATATTGTTGATTTCTTAAAAGTTTTTCACGGGAACTGAATTAAGTATTTTTTTATTTTTTAGAAAAAAATTTCAATCATAGCCACACTTAGAGAGAAAACACCACATCTAACATTTCAAATTCCCAGTTTACGTATTCTTTGCCGTTGTCTGTGCGTAAAGTCAAAATTTTATGGCCACTCTCATTTTCCACCTGAAGTTTAAATTGCTTAAATTTTTCCAGCGTCTCACTCTTCGCTTTCATAAAATATACAAATATTCTTCTTGACTTGTCGTCAATGAAGGTAATAAAATACCTGGGTGTTTATTTCCTCTGTGTGTGTTTGAGGTAAGCGATAGTTCTTTATATAAACGGGGTTTCTATAATTTAGTTGGATGGTTTGGTTATAGAAGTTATTAGTTGTTAAGCTTTCTCCATCTAAATGAAATACTGATTGATATTTTTCCAAAATTTTTGATAATTCTTTTGTTTCATAGCTGTCATTGTCCTCTAGTTTGAGGTCATCTAGCAATTTTTTAAATCTTTCTTTGTTGTTTATTTCTGTTGTTTTATCACTGCTAGTTCTATATATATTATAATTTCTTAGTGGTGTAGTTTCAACCTTTAAGTTCTCTATTACTGTAGTTTCATCTAGAGTGTTTAACAATTTGATATGTTTATTTCCGTTTTTTGGAATTATTGTGTTTGCTTAATATACACCTTTACTAATTTCACGATTGCATACTACTCCGTCTTCATCTATATTTATTTGAAAAGGAATGATTACTTCACTTCTTGGTGGGATTCTAATTGTGTTTATTTTTAGTGTATTGGTAATATTAGTATTTCTTGTTTATAATTAATGGTAAGTATAAATTTATCGTAATCTATATTGCAGTTGTATTTCACTAAAAAATCTCTTTCGAGTATACCATCTGTGTAGATTGGAAAATTATGTTCTACTAATTGTATTTTGTGTTTTAGTATTGCTTCGTCGATTTTTATTATAATGTTGGTAGAACCTAATGATTTGATTTTTTCTTTTGTAATTCCTGTTAAATGACAGTAATCGTCTGCATCTTCATCATATTTGTATAAAAGATCTTCTTTGCACAGAGAGACATCGGCTCCTGTGTCTATCATAAATTATGTAGTTCTACATAATTTTTAAGATTGGATGATATGCTATAAATTTTGTTTGCATTGGTTGTGTTTTCTGTTTTTACTGATCTTGTTCCGGAGATCTCTGGAGGCCTAAAACCTCCGGAATCTGGGAGTTTCCCTGGTTATTCATATGGTTTATGGTTCTGTTATTGTTGTTGGAATAGCGATGATTATTGTTATTTCGGTTGTTATTGTTGTTATTGTAGTTGGAGTCGTTATAACTCCTATTACTGCTTCTATTGTTGTTTCTCATTCTATTATTGTAATTATTTCTATTGTTGTTATTTTTGTTGAAATTATTATTGTTATTGTACCTATTAGTTCTATTGCCATTATCGTTGTTGTTTCTAATGAAATGGTTATTCTGATTGCGATTATTTCTATTGTAGTTGTTGGAATTATTCCAGTCGTTTCTAAAATTACTTCCTGTTTGACTTGTCTGGAACAGTATCGGATTTTGTCTGATATCTGTTGCTGTTTCCATTGCTATCTCGATGGCTTCACTGAGCTTTTTTACTCTGCTAGCTTCTATTGTTCCGATTATGTCTTTATTTCTAAGTCCATTTTTAAAAGAGTTGAAAGCTAATGCTGCATTGGTTTTGCTAATAATGTCTCTATGTTCTTCTCCTAGGGTGCTTATTTGGATTTCATTTAATTCCAATGTTAAAGATTCTATTTTATCTGCAAATTTTCTTATACTATCTGTTTGTATTGCTCTGCTTAATTCGTTAATTTTTTTTTTTTATTTTTTTTATTTTTTTTTTTTTTGGTTTTTTTTTTTTTTTTTTTTTCAATTCAATTAATTTTTATTAAATTTGTTAAATTTTACATTTATCCTTAGTGCTAATGTACCCACGAAGCCTTGTGGCTTGTCTGCAGGTAAATACAATTTGGAAAATTTGAAATTAAAAATTTATTTAGAGTTTATTGCAATGATATAAGATATTTTTTAACGACTTTTTTTATTTTGAACTTATTTGTAATATTCATTAAACTAGTTGGCATTTCATTGTATATCTTTGGTAGTATTACTTTGAGGGTTCGGTCACCGTAGCTATTTTTTGTGGTCCCGACTTTAAGTCCACCTTTTGAGCGAAGTCGGGTGTTGTATTGGTGATTGACAGGTTGTAAGATCTGGCGGTTGTTTAGGTCTAGCAAAAGTGTCAGTCGATGTATATTTTTAATATTTAAAACGTTAACTTGACGTGATATATTCTTATACTGCGAATGTTTGTGCGATGTGTATTTGGCTATGTTGTGGGTAAAAGTGTGTTCATTTGGTTGGGTGTTGAGTGCATTTGTTAAATTATGTTGTTTATTTCTGAGAAGTATTTTGAGAATGCGGTTTTGTGTATGTTGAAGACTTTTACAATACGCAGAGGTTCCCCAGGCGGTAATACCGTGTCGTATGTAGGATTCTGCCAATGAGAAGTATGCCTGGCGGAGTACCGTTGTCGTCGCGGCATAGCTAAGGTGGTACAATGAGTACGCGGCTTTACGTAGCTTCTTTTGTAGTTCTTTTATGTGTGTCTTCCATTTCAATGTGCTATCTACATGAATTCCAAGGTATTTGTATGTGTTAACCAATTCAATATTGGTGTTGCAGCAATCGTTAATATTATTTGTTCTGTTGTGTATACATTTTATGTCGTGATATTTTAGCGTGATGTTGATTTGTTTTACATGTGGTTGTCTGATGTGCATTAGCTTTGTTTTAGATGCATTAATTATAAGGCCGTTGTCATGGCACCATTTACATACGTTATCGAGTTGTTTTTGCATAATTTCCGTTGCAGTTTCAATGTTTTTGTGCGTCACTACTATTGCTGTATCATCGGCATACGCATAAGTGTCACATTGGGTAATGATGTTAAGCATGTCGTTTGCATAAACCAGATATAGGAGTGGTCCTAGTTTAGATCCTTGTGGGACTCCATGACTTGACTTTATCTCTTTACTATATTTATTATCGATTTTTACGCAGTAACTACGAAGATTAAGATAATCGGCAAACCAGGATAATACATTTCCCCGTATGCCATTTCGTTCAAGTATTGCTAAAAGTTTTGAATGTGATAAGGTATCAAACGCCTTACTAAAGTCAATAAATAGGACTAAACTTTGTTCGCCATTACTAAGAGCGCTATTTATTTTGTCTGCAAATTTGCCAAGTAGTTGATTTATGTTTTTTTGTTTTTGGAAGCCGAACTGATTTAAATGTATTATTTTAAATTTAGTTAAAAATTTAAAAGTTCTCTTTACTATTACTTCCTCCAAAACTTTTTCTATTACTGATAGTATGGCTATTGGCCTATAGTTGTTTACATTATCCTTTTTATCACTTTTAAATATAGGCCTGATTACAGAGGTTTTTAACAACTTTGGCACATATGAGGTGTTTATACTTGTATTTATTAATTTCGTAATTAAAGGTGTTAGTATAGCAGCATTATTTTTTACGTCTTTGGGCCTGATGCCGTCGATACCTGGGCCTTTATTAATATTTAAGTGGGTGAGTATATTAAAGATTTCTTCTTCGGTTGCTTGTTCAATATACATTGAATTTTCTACTGACATTTCAGGGTATACATTTGTGTTTACATCACATGTGTGAATTATTTTCTGCACATTTTCATTAAGGCTTGTGGCAAAATTATGTAATATACTTTCGATATTGTAGTTTTTAAAGTTTTTTAGAATTATGTCATCTATATTATTAAAAGTCTTACCATTGATCTCATTTATCAATTGCCAAGTTACTCGTGGATTATAACGGTTTTCGAAAAATTTTATTTTATAATATTTGTTTTTTTTCATTAAAGATTTTTTTATTTACTAGGTTTCTGAATTTTTTATAGTCACTTTCATAATTTAGATTTCTTTTGTTGTTAATCCATTTTTTATACAGTTTATCTCTTTGTTCACAGCACTTCACTATTTCTTCGGTGATCCACGGGCTTGTAGATCGTTTTTTTTGTGGATTTTTTATTTACTTTTGCGTTTTTGTATATTTCACCAAATTTTTTATAAATAGCGTTATATATATCATTTACGTTGTTTTGTGCGATTATGTTGTTCCAGTTTGTATCATTTATGAGTTTATTGACTTTGTGTGTGCTTATACATGTGTTCTCCTGAAAACATGTTGGGGGCCTCTGGTTATAATTTATGTTGGATGCCGAAATATGTTCGATACAACAGAAAGTAGAAAAGTGATCAGATATGTTTGTTCTAATAACAACAGCATTAGTTAGAGTTTGCGATGGAACTGTTTTTGTTATGCAGTGGTCGATACATGTTTGTGTATTTTTTTTTTATGTCACAACGCGTTGGTTCATTTATTAAACTCTGCAACCCGTTTGACATCAACATGTCGATATAGCTTGTAGCTGTATTGTCATCTTTTAGAATGTCTATGTTCATATCGCCTACTATAACAACGTTTTCTTTTGTTCTTATTTGTTTGAGGATTATTTCGAGCTCTTTTATAAACACATTTGTAATGCCCTTTGTTGGTCGATATATTGCAAGAAGGGAAAAGGGGTTATTATTTATTTTAAAGTTAAGGTGTATGGCTTCAAACGATGTTAATTCTGTTTTCATCACTGTGCAGTTTATATTTTCTCTTGCATATATAACAATGCCGCCTTCCTTGCTTTTCTCTCTGTTTACAAATATTGAGTTAAATCCCCGAATATTATAAAAACGATTTTCGTCATTTTCAATATTTGTTTCAACTAGCACTATAAAACGTAACTTTTCTATAATATTATTGATCGTAGCTAAAAAGGTGTGAAAATGTTTTCTTAACGAGCGAATGTTCATGCATATTATTGTGAAGGGATAACTGAAAAGTTTATTATCGGTATCACTTAATGTATTAACCGTAACAGTTTTAAAGGTATTCATTTTGATTTTTTTATTTATTAGTTTTCTTTAAATTTGTTTACTTTTTATAAGTTTTCTTTTCATTAAATTGTTAAGCACTATTTATCATTTCAATATCAGCATTATTGGTGATCATAATTAAAGGAGATGTTTCATTTTTTCTTGCACATATAGTACCATTTCGAATCCATACAAACTTCCAGCCACATTCTTTAGCTTTGGTTTTAGCAGACCAAAGCAATCGGCGATTATATGCTGTAAGCTGATCATTGATGTATAAAAATTTATTACCATCATCCGTTTGGTTTACAATTCTCGCATCTATTCTGTGTTGTTTGAGTTTGCTCATAAGCTCTCTTTTTTTGTTTAGGGTAGTAAATTCAATTATAGTTTTGTTTGAGGCTTTATTAATGCGATATGCGTTATTGATGTCAGAGTTATTGATTTCAACGTTTACTGACTCCGCGATCTTGGTAATGATTTCAGTAGCGCTTATTTCCGAGTTAGATACGTTTTTTATTTCTATGTTATTTTTTAACATGATTTGATCCAATTGGTTTACTTTGGTATCTATTTCATTTATTTTTTTTTCTTGTTTAGCTTCTCTTTCATACAAGTCGCTGACTTTCGTCGCTAGCGATGCTACAGACGATGCCATCTGTGTAATCGAGTTTTTTAATTCATTTATAATGCTATAGTTTTGTGTATTACTTTCAGTTACTGTTTTATTTAAAAGTTCAATTGATGATTTAATATCTTTTAATTCAGATTGCACTGAAATCAAACCGGAATTCAATGATGTTATAGATAGCGAGTCTTTAAATTTTTTTGTAGAACTATTGCTTTCCTCGTCATCTTCTCTTTATTTTTTTTGCTGGGATACTTCTTCAAACGTTATGGTTTGATATGCATTGTTCGTTTCAGACCTGGTTCGAGCCTTGCACCGATGGCATCTCCATTCGGCTTTATTTTCAATAGTTAAGCTGAAGGTCCACACCATGCGTTCATGCGTAGATGCGTATGATACTTTTTGTGCATTTTATGCGTTTCTAAATTCAAGTTACATGCAATGCGTTTTATGCGCCAAATTTATTTTATTTCTTATCAGCTGTTGTGCTTATATCTTTAACAATTAAAAACTTTTTTTGCAAAAAATGGAGAGTGTAATTGATATTTAATAGAATTTATTTAATAGAATTCATGGAGGGGTAAGCTTTAATTATAAAAATATTCGTGATTTTTTACGGTATCAATAAGTTTCCAATTCATGGCATTTGTTAAAAAAAATAATAAACACAACAAAGATGACACTCAGAAGATAAATGTAATCGATAACTAGAATGGCAAATTTTGTTCTTGTTAAATTGTGCTAAAAATTAATTTTAATGTATTTTATTCATTAAAGTTTATACAATCTTTATAACGAAAGCTTTTTCTCTTATTAAAAACCTTTTTTAATGCAAAAACATAGTAAAAAGTAATCCACTACACAAACATATTTATCGATAACATTGAAAATAAAATATGATTTGCCATCCATGGCCATCAATAACAGCTGACTTTTTTCACCACACATGCGACGGATACAAAAGTAGAAAGTAAACTTACTTTTATGCGTTGATGCGTCTATGCATTCTCTGCATTTTGTTGTGTAACATGTCATATACAATTACACTGATTCAACTTTTTTGTCAAATGCATAAAAAGGACAGACGCATAAACGCATGGTGTGGACCTTCAGCTTTAGGTTTTTGTATGCTATTTCAGTAAGTGAACAACAGGGAGAGAAGTGATAAGAGGAGTTGCAGTTAGAACAGTATACACATTTTTTTGTTGGGATGTTGGAGTTGCATTGGCCACAAGTTGTTTTCTCTGCCGTTGAACTCATTGTTTGTTATTGTTTATTTTGTTTATTTTCTTATTATGTTTATTTTGTGGTTTTTGTGTGTACACTTTAATTGTTTGTTTGTTTGTAAACACTTTTTGATTATTTATGTTTATTTAAAATTATGTTTTTATTTTACTGTTTATTTAATTTGTTTTTTTCAGAGATTTTTTATCACAAAGAATAGGATTTTTTAACAACTTTTTTATGATGCAATTTTCAGATTTTTATCCGCTTTATGTCTATGACAATTTTACTTTTTGTTGGCGATTTAATAAAACACGTCCGCTCGCAATAAACTCTGTAAGCAAAAAATTACGATGTTGGGTGATTTTTTTTATCTTATATGTCTCTTTTAAATTCGAAATTAGTGTGTCAATATTGGTTGGAATCTGATTTTGTCTTAATCTATTTTGGACCTTTGTAGTTAATTTTGTTTTGTAGACGAAATTGAAGAATGAATTGCGTTTATTTTCTGGAATTGTATCACTTATTATTTCTAGATTTGCTATAAACGGGTTAAGTTCTTCTTTTGTTCCTGTAAATATGCTTATTAGTTTTGACACTGATGCCAGTTCTGTGGCATTAAGGTTTTCTTCAGCCATGTTGCACGAGTTTACTGTGTTTGGTGTTTCTGTTACATTTTTTTTTTGTTTGCATTACCGTTTCTATATTTATCCTTTCTTGGATGGTTTCCGGTATTTTAATGTCAATATTTTTCTTTGTCGCTATCTGTATTACTTTATCCCTAGTGTCATGAAATAAGGCTTCTGCTGCTATCTTATGAGATGAGGTGAGTCTTTCGTAATTCACGTTGAGTATAGTCCTTATTTCTTCTAAGCACTGTAAAATGATCTTTATGTGTTTATCTATTGTATTTTGGCCTATATGCCTATATATATTCAAGCATTTATAGGATCTGTCGAAATCTTCTTTTATTGCTCTACAGCGATCTAAAATTTTCTGCCATGTCATTGCATTCAGATTGTGTTAAGGTCGTTTGCCCTGCTTTGATATCTTTTCTTAAGGTTCCTTCTATGCATTTGGTAAATGCGAATTATAAAATTTATTAATAAGACTAGTGTAATTATTAGTAAAGAGATTTCTATCGGCAGTAAGTTTATTTTATTTTCCTTAACGGCAATTTCATTTATAACGTTGGCGTTAGGACGATCAAAGTCTGTCTGTGATTTACACATGATAAAAAAAATATTGATATAAATTGTCTTGATAGTACTTATTTGTAAGTGTAATTATTATTATTACCTAAATTTTCTTAACATTAGTCTAGTTTTATATTTTTCTTAGTTTCTGCAGCTTCATTCTATTCCAATAATTTCTCAATTATCTGCTAAAATTTGTAATTTCTGTTCTAAACTAAAAAAAAAATTATTTTTTTTATATGTACATATATTCTATTCTTAGTTTTGATTATAATATTTCATTTATTCTGACATCTTTTGTTGTTTTTTTTTTCTTTTTTTAAGTTTTTTATTAAGGTTTTTGTTTCTAATATTTTTGAATTTAAAAAATCTATTGTCTTTTTGCAAGTGGTATATTTTAATTCCGACCTTAGTACGTTTAGTTCTATTTTTTTTTTTTTGCTAACAAAATCCCTTCTATTGTTTTTTGTTTTTATATTGACTTTTGGGATTTGTATTTGTATTTCTATTTCTTTTTTTTTTATTATTGGTTTCTCTATTTCTGAATTTTTTTTGCTCAATAAGAAGTTTCGCCCATCTTTTCTCGGCTTCTTCTAATTCTGACAAAATTTCTGCTAGTGTTTCTTTCATCTAGCTCAATAGTCATATACGAATAAAAAAAAAAGATTTGCACTCTACAGATATGCCAATGCACTTTCTGTATCGTGTTTTATGTGTATATTATTATTAAATTTTTTGTTTCTTTATGATGTCTTCTGGTGTTGTTGGGGTGTTGTCATCTTGGTGTTGATGTCATCTTGGTGCTGTTGTCATCTTGATGTTGTTGTCATCCAATTTGACTAGTTCATGGCTTTGAACTGTCCTTCTTATCACAGGCTTGGATTAGGGGCCTCTTCATTTGCAGGATTTTTTTTTTTTTTTTTCTATTTTTTTAAAGTTGGCAGGATCGCCATGTAGTATGATTTACTTTTTAAACTTAATTCATTACCAAGTTTATCTTGGAAGCAAGATTATAACTTGGAATTTGGCTAGTTAATAAAACAATTTCTGTCTTGATTTTCGAAACTATGATTGTTTATTGATTATTTTATTCTAAATTTACATTTCTTACATACTAATTTCTTATGGTTATTTTGAGTGAACAAAATCACTCAATACTTATTACTACTTATTTTTGTTTGTGTGTATGTTTCATTCATGTATGTTTGTCTGAAGTTCAAGTGCAATGCCGAATTTATGCTGACTATTTTTAATAAGCAACAGAATGGTTTGCACACGAACATACATGAATGGTTCAGTCAAGTAAAGTGCAGTTATAAACAAACCCTGCAAATAAAATTGGACCACCTGACCCATTTTTATAAAATGGACTACTCCATGGACTAGTCCGATGTAATGCAAGCATGGACCATGCCATTGTTAAAAAGTGTTTGTAGTGAGACGACATGTCTTCGTTTTTTAACGACATGCTTTCGTGTTTAAACGACTTCAAAACTAATCCTCTTGAGTATACCATGGAGTAGTTTTAAAACTACTCGTTACTGGTCCAAAGGTGGGTTATATACCATGGAGTAGTTTTAAAACTACTCCTTAGTGGTCCAAAGGTGGGTTATATGGTCCTCTCCTAGGACATCGTAATGTTAAATAGACCAGGTTTTTTCCATACGTTTGGGTTACTTGTGGACTAGTCCTGGTCCCTTGTGGACTACTCTTTACACGCGTGTTTGGACTGGTCCTATTATTTGCAGGGAAGAATGTTGACACACACAGAATCAAATTTCTTTATTGCAGTTCAATACACTGCGTTAATGTAAACAATTTAATATTATGTGTCAACAACTTTATGCACTCTACTTGATTTTGGTAGGTATACTACAGTTTGTACCTAATTTTAAAGCGTTGGCTCTTGCCATTCTCCAGATATACAGAAAAAAGTAATAAAAATGCAACAACCACAAGGGTTTTTTTTGGAAAAATTAGAGGCAGTCGTGGTTTTTTGGTCATATCTCAGCCATTGTTGGACCGAACTGGCTGAATTTCAATAGGTGGACTATATGTGACATAAATGTAAAACAATGTAGCCGCTATCATGTCTGGAGTCTCCGGAAAACACATATCAAACGTAAGACGGACAGACGGATATCGTTAAATCAACTTCTCTCCTCATAAGGACCCAGAATATAAATACTTTATAGGGTCTAAGATCAATATTGTAGAAATTACAAACGGAATGACATACTTATATATACCCTTTTCCAGCTGTGGTGAAGGATATAATAAAATTGTTTGGGATGATTGAACTTCAAGTAAACAAAATAAAATAATGATATGTCAACAATTATTTATAAACAAAAGGTAAAATAAAACAAAAAATGAAATTATGTTATTTCAGCGATAAACTGAACTTATGTAGTTCATTAACATTAAGTAACATAGTTAAAACAAAATTTAAAATTAATTGTATGTTGATGTGAGTGTCAACATTCTCCCCCGCGTTGACCGCTGGTCGATGATAACCTATGTGGGTTAGGTGTCTATGATGTCAATGGTGACAGGTCGGGGTAATGGAACTGGATGCGGTGTTGGTTGGTTGGAGTTGTGGCCTATTCCTTCTTGATGGGTTGAGCTTCTTTTAATTAGTGTTATGGTTACCGCGATGAGCAAGGAAATTTTTTTTTTTTCATTATTTATTTATTGAATCTTCATATATTAAATATGAACTAACAATAATGAATCAAATCTTAACCTAATACGTTATTTTATTCATCACGGGTTCTGTTCACTAATATAGGTGTTCATCCCTCATCTAATTGGATAAGTGCTGCCGCTATCATTTAAAATATTTCGTGCTAGTGGGTTCGGGTGCAATTCGAGCCTTTTTAAGTATTTTACTGCATATTTCGTAATCATAGTTTTAACTAATGGAACATTGAGATCCTTGTGAATATTTGAGTTTTTAACATACCAAGGGGCAGCTGTGATTATTCGAAGTAGTTTATTTTGACGCCTTTGAATTTTTTCGATATTAGAGGCCGAGGCAGTGCCCCATAACTGAATACCATAGCACCAGATTGGCTTTAAGATAGAGTTGTAAAGAAGAAGTTTGCAGTCGAGACTAAGGACAGAATTTCTTCCAATAAGCCAATGAATTTGGATGGCTTTTAGTTTCATTTGAGTTAATTTTGCCTCTATATGGCTTTTCCACGTTAAACGGCGATCTAGATGAATACCGAGGTATTTTACATGCGAATTTTGAGGTATTATTTGATTATTGATTTTAATAGAGGGGCATGATTCCCGACGCAAGGTGAATGTTATATGTACGCATTTTTGCTCATTGACCTTTATCCTCCATTGCTTTAACCATAGTTCGAGTTGAAATATATGATCCTGTAGGTATCGAGATGCTTCTTGACTGTTTTCTTGCACGCTTAGAAAAGCTGTATCATCAGCAAATGTTGAAGTTTGGGTGTAGTTGTTTGTTGGCATATCCGAAGTATATATTAAGTATAAAAGTGGGCCCAGGATGCTTCCCTGAGGGACTCCAGCGTCAATTTGCTGAGGAGAGCTTAAATAATCACCTTCTTTAATAATAAACTTTCGACCGATGGGTTTGCTCAATTGTGCTGTGTTCTCTTCTAAAGCCGAATTGGTGGTTAGGAAAACATCTATTTTCATTTAAAATTGGGGTTAGTTTTGACGTTAATAGCTTTTCAAACAGCTTTGATATATTAGAAAGTAAGCTTATAGGCCTATATGACTCAACTTTTGTGTGATCCTTTCCTGGTTTAGGTATCATGGTGACTAAGGAAACCTTCCACTTTTGAGGATAGTATTCAAGGCGTAAAATAGCATTAAAAATTAAAAGAATAATTTTCTTTGCTATGCTGGGTAGCTCCAAAATCATTTTGTTGCTGATCTTATCAAAACCAGGAGCCTTCTTGGGGCTTAAATCACAAATATCCTTTTCGATTTCTCTTAACTCAAATCTTAGGGGAACAGCTGCTCTAGCTGCAACAGGTGGTAACTCGACCGCAATATTGTGAGATATATTTGGGGTAAATACGTTTTTTAAATGATTGACAAACAGATTTCCTTTTTCAACATCATTTCTTGCCCAACTTCCATTCAAGTTTCTTAATGGTGGCTTAGAGACCTTTTGAGATTTCTAGCTGCACGCCATAATAAGTAGTCTGATTGTGGGGTTGCATTAAGTTCCTTAAGATATTTTTCCAGAGAAGCCGTTTTCTGAGTCAGCTGTAACTTTCTTAGTCTTTTTGTACACTCTTTAAGTAAGTTCTTAAGTTGAGGGGATCTGTGCAATTGTCACTCTCCTCCTTTTCAGACAAAAGATGCTCGACTTCTGTGGAAAATATTTTAATAGTTTTTGTTTTTTTGGGGGCAATATAGGAATGTTGAACAGCTAGTTTCAGAAAACTGTCAAAATTGTCAATAGAGCGATCTACATAGTCCGGTGTACTGAGCGGAATATTTTCTGTGCAATGGGTACTGAGATATTTTTTATATTTTAACCAATTAATTTGCGTAGCTGTCGTCGCTAAGTAACCAGTCGGAGGTACAATTCTATTGGGGTTCATTATAGTAACAATTGTAGGTATGTGGTCGGAAGATAATTCTAGGGAAGCTTCAACATGAATCGTTTCTATGGGAATGTTTTTAACCACGCCGAAATCGATGACATCTGGAATTTTTTGATGATCAGTGGGCCAATATGTTGGTTCTCCGCTCGCTACTACATTTAAAGCCATTTTAGAAATTGTGTTAAATAAAACACGACCCTTTGGTGTTATAAGTCGCGACCCCCAGAAGGTATGTTTAGCGTTATAATCGCCAGCGGCTAGGAAACACGGTCCCAATGGTTTAAAATATTTATAATATTGGTCCTCCGATATTGAAAATCTAGGCGGGGAGTATAACGATGAAATTACTAGGTTTCGATTTAATTCCTCAACGCATATGTTCGTTGCATGGAGATAATCTTCACGACGATCACACATTAGGTAGTGTTTGACTCGGGTTTGTATTAAAATGGCAGAACATCCACAAGCTCTATCTCGAGGGTCTTTGGTATCATATAATATATAACCATTGATTTTAAACGTATTTCTTGAGGTCAAATGAGTTTCAGAAATCATCATGACATCAATTTGTTTATTTTTAAGAAAGTATTCTAATTCATTTTTATGTCGGCGGATGCCGTTTGCGTTCCAAAAACAAATTTTTAAACAGTTCATGGTTTGTTAAGTACAGCTTGCAATAACATCGATTGCATGCTAAGCATTTCCTGCATCATATTACCCATTGTGTTCGTAAAATTATTTACTGTTTGCACTAATGTTTCCATGGTTTTTTCTAAACGACTTAAATTAGAAACCGGAGTTTCATCATTACTTGGCGAGGCACCTTGCATAGGCTGATGGTTTGATTTTAGGACGTTAGCGTAAGAGGTTCTGTTACTACTAGGCGGGGGGGCTTGAATTGCATTTGTGTTTACTTGATTTGCGACCTGCATTTGAGGGATATTTGTTTTCGGTCCAACCGTCTACTTGACGATATTATATACAGGGCATCCTCTATAATTGGCAGTGTGATTACCGCCACAGTTGCTAAATTTTTTAACGTTGGGGTCGGTTTTAGACTTATCGCAAGAAACTGTACCGTGTAGTTCACCACATACTACGCAGACAGGGGGTAAGTAGCAGTATGCCTTGGTATGGCCAAATTCTTGGCAGTTTAAGCACTGAACAGGTCCATTTTTTTTATGCGGCTCCTCAATTGTGATTTCTCTGTATAGAATATATTTCACACTATAAATGGGATGCGTTTCGTTTTTTTTTTAACTTAATGTCGCCGGGCTCTAATTCCACTCGAAAAAGTGGTTGTGGATTTTTGTCCCTATTTCTAATATTTACCACATGTTTTATCTTGAAGCCTTTTTCTTCCAAGAAAGTTTTAATTTCCTCTGTGTCTACGCATGAATCATAAGTGCGGAATAGCTTACTATATGATGATGTTGGCTATTAGACTTGATTAGCTGTGGTAGACGTGTAATTGTTGACTCATTAAGTTGGTTTTGCAGGTTATTGAGTTGTTTAAGGTGAGTCTCAAACTGGCTATCTGTAGTGTTAAGAATCTGTTTGATTTCCTGTGGTCTGCTTATATGGTCGATGTGTTTAAGTTGGACGTATGATGTGTGCAAACTGTTTGACGCACTTAAGTGACCTTGAATCGTGATGAAATTGTTTTTGATTATACAAGTTTGGTCTATTTGCATTATGCCAGTGCCTCTTATAAGGTGTTGTGAAGTTTCTGTGCCGCAGACTGCTGAGATTTCTACTTCTGTGGTGGAAGCAAAAATCCAGCTGTTATGATTTTTTAATTGTGTCCATGTTGTGTTGGATAGAATTCGGATAAGTTTGCAGTTGGCTGTGTTCCGGTTGCTAAAAATGTTTATTTCACAGGAATTGGCAAGTGTGTCCCCCTTGAGCTTGACTTGCTTGTTTTGGCATATGTATTCATCGAGTTTAGACATTATGCAGTTGGTAACGTCTTCAGTTGAAAATAAATATATTCAACTCTGTGTGATTTAATTGCTAGAAAAGATTCCTTTGAGTTAATAGATATTAGAATTTTTTTTTTTATTGTTAGAACCGGAATTACATTGAAGAGTTCTAGGCATTGCTGGTCGACAAGTGGCAACATAATTTCAAAGATAACTTCGCTCTTTGTTATCGCTCCACTGGCCTTCATTAGCTTATAAAATTGTATCAGACTATCATCTTCTACAGGAAGTGCACGTTGCCTTGGGAGATGTGCCCTTATTACGGTTAATTCATACCTAAGTTGATGAGGAGCTAATAGAAGCGGACGGATTTTTCCAAGATGAGCATAGGTTAACACGGCTATTACTTCCCTTTCTATTCTTTGCAGCTTTAAGGCGGTTAAGGTCAATTGGTTGGCGAGTAGCGACATTTGTTGTGTTTGACTGATTTGTTTGGATTCCTTTGCTATTTCGTTTGTTGCTTCGATAAGATTTTGCACAATTCTCTTAACTGGTTCTTGCTTAATGATGTTAACAGTAGAATCAATGATGGACGTTTGGTTTTTTTAGTAGCTGGAAAAGATAGTCTGTTTCGATCTTGGACCTTTTAATGGTATCTGACATTTCATTTGCGTAGTCTGAGTCAAAAACACCAAACAGTGATCTTGCTACATTTCCTACAATGTTAAATGCGCCTCTTTTCGCTCTACTAGTAACGAAAAGTGCCTTCTCCTCTTGTAAATCTTCCTTAATTTGAATAAAGTTGTTTACCAATGTGTTGCATGTTGACAGGTGTTTAATGGATGAGCATAACTGCTGCAAAGTGGATATTCCAGACTGAAAAACCCTTAGCTCAGACGGAAAGGGTGTCAAGCCGTAGTATACCATGAGCTTCCATTCGGCCGTAACGAGTTTTACAGTTCCAATTCCTTCAAAATATAGTTCTGGGTCAGAGCGAAAATTTGTGATATTGATGTTAACGCTTATGACCGCTGGGATGAGAAGGATCGCTAAAATGGTTGTGAGAGGGATTGGGTTACTGTTAGTCCTGGCCCTTTTGATTGGTGGAATATCTGCTTCATCAGATGTTAAGTGTGGCGTAGAGTGGGATGCTTCATTTTCTTTTAATTCGTCCTCGGGAAGTAGTGGTTCTAAATTATGGATTGGCCGTCTTTTTATTCCTGATGCTGTTTTTACGTCTGCTACTCGAACCTTGCCATCGTTTTTCTCATAAGTTTTAAGAATCCTGACGAGTGGCCATTGCATGACCGGTAGATTATCCTCCTTTATTATGACTAATTTACCTTCCCTTGCATTTTCGGATGACGTTTTCGGTTTTCGTTTCTTTTGGAGATGGTGCAGGTATTCCAATGACCAGCGTTTCCAAAATTCATGTTTCAGTTGGGAGACAAGATTTCACCTTTTTGACAGTGATGGGTTGATAGGGATTGGTGCTCTTGTATCTATTTGTGTCGTAAGTGGTTCTCCGATCAAAAAATTACCGGGAGTTAGGGCTGCATAATCGTTTGGATTACTTGATAGAGGTGTTAGTAATCGTGAGTTTAGTATTGCCTCAATTTCGACAATGACAGTTTCTAGTTCTTCGTATGTAAGTGAAGCTGTTGCCATGCTTCTGAGCAGTAACTGTTTAGCGGATTTCACTGCTGCTTCCCATAGTCCACCGAAATGTGGTGCCCTAGGGGGTATAAACTTGAATTCGATACCACAGTTGCTACAAGTCCTTTTGATTGTTTCCTGCGAATGCTCAGAAAAGATGACGTCATTCAATTCTTTAAGTTGGTTTCGTGCTCCTACAAAATTTGTAGCGTTGTCTGAGTATATGGTTTGGCAGCGTCCTCGGCGGGCAATAAATCTTTTGAGAGCCCCAATAAATGCTTCTGTTGTAAGGTCGCTTACTACATCTAAATGTATTGCTTTCGTTGAAAAGCAAACAAAGACTGCTAGGTATACCTTGTGGGGCCTCTTGCCCCTTAATTTGTAGTGCACCCAGAGTGGGCCACAGTAGTCTACACCTGATATCATGAATGGCCTTGTTGGAGTCAATCTAGTGGCGGGTAAGTCTCCTATAACTTGCTGCATTAGTATTGGTCTTGATTTTGTACATCGAACACAGTTTTGGACGATGCTTCTGGCTACCGACTTACCCTTGATTATCCAAAACTGCTGTCTTGAGATGGCTAACAGCGTTTGTGGACCGCAGTGGTGATTGTCTATATGTAGCATCTTCAATATAAGCCTTGCGATCGGGTCATTGTATGGAAGGAGTATTGGGTGTTTTGCGTTGTATGAGAGACAGGAGGCCTCCAGCCTTCCCCTACCCTTATAATGCCATTTTCGTCCAGAAAGGGAGATAAACCCCTTATTTGACTTAATTTTTTGATTTCATGCCCTTTCTTTAACTTGTTGAGCTCAATTTTAAATTCTGACGCCTGAATGCCTTTGGTGATTAAGTTAGTTGCTGAAGTGAGTTCGTGAAGGGTGAGTGTTTTGCTTATTGGTCGGGCGGCCTGGGATGTCTTAGCATTAGATGAAGCGAAGTGTATTTGCTTCCACCCTTTGAAGAGTCTTGAATGAGTCGTGATTATCAATTTTGTAGATTATCTCTTCCAATCCAGGTGAAGTGGTAGATAGAGCCGTCACAGGATTTAGTTTGAATTCTTCGGAATGAGGAGGTGATTGGGATTTATTAAATTCTTTAGCCCACACCTTTTCACTGTCATGTAGGAATATTGGTCCGACGAACCACAGGTTGCATTGAGCCAGTTTTTCTGGACTTAAACCTCGAGAAATTAGATCAGCTGGATTTTGTTTCGAGCCAACATGTCTCCACTGGCTGGTTGTTGTTTGCTCTTGAATTTTATTTACCCGATTGGCGACGAATGTACGAAGTGACGATGTTGACGATGTAATCCAGTGAAGAACTATTTCTAAATCCGACCATAGGTATTTTTTTTTTTTTTTTTTTTTTTTTTTTTTTTCATTATTTATTTATTGAATCTTCATATATTAAATATGAACTAACAATAATTAATCAAATCTTAACCTAATATTATTTTTTGTCCTGCCAGTGCCAGACAAAAATTTTGTTCATCGCGGGTTCTGTTCACTTTTATAGGTGTTTATCGCTCATCTAATTGGACAAGTGCCGCAGTGTCTCTTCTTCTTAAGCGAGTGTGGCCGCTATCATTTAAAATATTTCGTGCTAGTGGGTTCGGGTGCAATTCGAGCCTTTTTAAGTATTTTACTGCATATTTCGTAATCATAGTTTTAACTAATGGAACATTGAGATCCTTGTGAATATTTGAGTTTTTAACATACCAAGGGGCAGCTGTGATTATTCGAAGTAGTTTATTTTGGCGCCTTTGAATTTTTTCGATATTAGAGGCCGAGGCAGTGCCCCATAACTGAATACCATAGCACCAGATTGGCTTTAAGATGGAGTTGTAAAGAAGAAGTTTGCAGTCGAGACTAAGGACAGAGTTTCTTCCAATAAGCCAATGAATTTGGATGGCTTTTAGTTTCATTTGAGTTAATTTTGCCTCTATATGGCTTTTCCACGTTAAACGGCGATCTAGATGAATACCGAGGTATTTTACATGCGAATTTTGAGGTATTATTTGATTATTGATTTTAATAGGGGGGCATGATTCCCGACGCAAGGTGAATGTTATATGTACGCATTTTTGCTCATTGACCTCTATCCTCCATTGCTTTAACCATAGTTCGAGTTGAAATATATGATCCTGTAGGTATCGAGATGCTTCTTGACGGTTTTCGTGCACGCTCAAAAAAGCTGTATCATCAGCAAATGTTGAAGTTTGTGTGTAGTTGTTTGTTGGCATATCCGAGGTATATATTAAGTATAAAAGTGGGCCCAGGATGCTTCCCTGAGGGACTCCAGCGTCAATTTGCTGAGGAGAGCTTAAATAATCACCTTCTTTAATAATAAACTTTCGACCGACTAAGTAGCTTTCTAACAGCTTGTGTGTGTTTACTGGTAAGTTTAGCTTAAATTTATGTAATAAGCCATCATGCCAGACTTTATCGAAAGCTTGAGAAACATCGATGAAGAGAGCGGAACAATATTTTTTTTCTTCAAAGGCTTTTCTTATTGCGTTTACTATACGATGGGTTTGCTCAATTGTGCTGTGTTCTCTTCTAAAGCCGAATTGGTGGTTAGGAATACATCTATTATCATTTAAAATTGGGGTTAATTTTGACGCTAACAGCTTCTCAAACAGCTTTGATATATTAGAAAGTAAGCTTATAGGCCTATATGACTCAACTTTTGTGTGATCCTTTCCGGGTTTAGGTATCATGGTGACTAAGGAGACCTTCCACTTTTGAGGATAGTATTCAAGGCGTAAAATAGCATTAAAAATTAAAAGAATAATTTTCTTTGCTATGCTGGGTAGCTCCAAAAGCATTTTGTTGCTGATCTTGTCAAAACCAGGAGCCTTTTTGGGGTTTAAATCACAAATAACCTTTTCGATTTCTCTTATCTCAAATCTTAGCGGAACAGCTGCTCTAGCAGCAACAGGTGGTAACTCGACCGCAATATCGTGAGATATATTTGGGGTAAATACGTTTTTTAAATGATTGACAAACAGATTTCCTTTTTCAACATCATTTCTTGCCCAACTTCCATTCAAGTTTCTTAATGGTGGTTTAGAGACAACTGGCCTTTTGAGATTTCTAGCTGCACGGCATAATGAGTAGTCTGATTGTGGGGTTGCATCAAGTTCTTTAAGATATTTTTCCAGAGAAGCCGTTTTCTTAGTCTGCAGTAACTTTCTTAGTCTTTTTGTACACTCTTTAAGCAAGTTCTTAAGTTGAGGGGATCTGTGCAATTGCCACTCTCTTCGAGCCCTCCTTTTTTCAGACAAAAGATGCTCGACATCTGTGGAATATATTTTAATAGTTTTTGTTTTTTTGGGGGCAATATTGGAATGTTGAACAGCTAGTTTCAGAAAACTGTCAAAATTGTCAATAGAGCGATCTACATAATCCGGTGTACTGAGCGGAATATTTTCTGTGCAATGGGTACTGAGATATTTTTTATATTTCAACCAATTAATTTGCGTAGCTGTCGTCGGAGGTACAATTCTATTGGGGTTCATTATAGTAACAATTGTAGGTGTGTGGTCGGAAGATAAATCTAGGGAGGCTTCAACTTGAATCGTTTCTATGGGAATGTTTTTAACCACGCCGAAATCTATGACATCTGGAATTTTTTGAAGATCAGTGGGCCAATATGTTGGTTGTCCGCTCGCTACTACATTTAAATCCATTTTAGAAATTATGTTAAATAAAACACGACCCTTTGGTGTTATAAGTCGCGACCCCCAGAGGGTATGTTTAGCGTTATAATCGCCAGCGGCTAGGAAACACGGTCCTAATGATTTAAAATATTTACAATATTGGTCCTCCGATATTGAAAATCTAGGCGGGGAGTATAACGATGAAATTATTAGGTTTCTATTTAATTCCTCAACGCAAATGTTCGTTGCCTGGAGATAATCTTCACGATGATCACACATTAGGTAGTGTTTGACTCGGGCCTTTATTAAAATGGCAGAACCTCCACAAGCTCTATCTCGAGGGTCCTTGGTATCATATAGTATATAACCATTTATTTTAAACGTACTTCTTGAGGTCAAATGAGTTTCAGAAATCATCATGACATCAATTTGTTTATTTTTAAGAAAGTATTCTAATTCATTTTTATGTTGGCGGATGCCGTTTGCGTTCCAAAAACAAATTTTTAAACAGTTCATGGTTTGTTAAGTACAGCTTGCAATAACATCGATTGCATTCTAAGCATTTCCTGCATCATATTACCCATTGTGTTCGTAAAATTATTTACTGTTTGCACTAATGTTTCCATGGTTTTTTCTAAACGACTTAAATTAGAAAATTGAGTTTCATCATTACTTGGCGAGGCACCTTGCATTGGCTCATGGTTTGATTTTAGGACGTTAGCGTAAGAGGTTCTGTTATTACTAGGCTGGGGGGCTTGAATTGCATTTGTGTTAACCTGATTTGTTACCTGCATTTGAGGGGGATTAGTTTTCGGTCCGACCGACTGCTTGACGATAGTATATACAGGGCATCCTCTATAATTGGCAGTGTGATTACCGCCACAGTTGCTACATTTTTTTACGTTGGGGTCGGTTTTAGACTTGTCGCAAAGAACTGTTCCATGTAATTCACCACATACTACGCAAACAGGGGGTAAGTAGCAGTATGCCTTAGTATGTTATAGTTACCCTTCTGTACAGAATATATTTCAAATTATAAATTGGATGCGTTTCATTTTTTTTGAGCTTAACGTCGCCGGGTTCAAGCTCCACTCGAAATAGTGGTTGGGGATTTTTTTTCCCTATTTTTGATATTTGTTACGTTTTTGATTTTAAAGCCCTTCTCTTCCAAAAAAGCTTTAATTTCCCCTGGGTCTACGCATGAGTCTATGCCCTTGATTACTACCTGAAGACCTTTACTGCTCTTCAGTTGATACGTATAAAAGTTTTTATTCAGAGTCTCAAATCTTGTAATTACCTTTCGAAAATCATCCTCGTGATTCACCTGTATTTTAGTCTCGTTAATGATACCGCGCTTTATTGCAGCTACATAAAAGGAATTTTCACCTATCTCCGAAATTAAACTTTTTATTAACTCATTAGAGTTTTGCTCTCTAAGGTATATCGGGGGTGGCTTAGACGATTTAATGACGTTTGGTGCTTCAGAGGATTCATCCTCCAGAATCGCGAAACGATTTTGTGTATTTATTTTATCAAAAGATGGTACTTTTGAGGCCGAAGCAACTGCTGCAGAGGTAGGGCTGCGTCCCCGTTTAAGCACTGTTATGTACCTGTCCATACCAACTTGTACTGTAGGCTTTTGACAACTTTTTACAGGGGGGTTTTCCATTGCATTTGTGTTTAAGTTCATGGTATCATTGCCCACTAAATTTGTTTTTGACGTCACGGCAATACTTTCTGGCCTGGCAACACTTGTCACCAAATCTTGTTGTAGTTTTTTTAATGAGTCACTATCCACCGTTTGTGTAAATACCGAGGGTGAGAGGGAACGTGTTCGAGTAATTGGCTTAGCCGTTAGGTAGTTAATATGGTTTTGTTTGGTTTTATTTATTTCTGCATTATTTTCATTTGCATTAACTAAAACGTAAACGTTTCTTTCATTTTGTCTTAGTGTTGTTTCACTGTTTGTACTCATGCAAAGAGTTGTTTTTGTTTTTCACCGTTTTGCTTTGCTTTAATATTTTTATTATTTATTGTATTTTACAACAACAAAAGAAAAACCAGAATTTAAATGTTTTTTTCAGAATATGTATACACATGTATGAACATTCATACGTACATATATATTTTTACTGATTTATTTTATTTAATTTGATCGTTTTAAATTGTTCACTATTATGTTAAATAATTTAATTAACAAAATATATTATTTTGTTTTTTTTTTTTAAGCGTCCATTCGCTGCTTAGATTACAAAATCAAATGTGATTAATTAATAGTTCAAATTGTATGCGGGGCTAAAATACACGTCTGTATCACAACAAAGCACAAGCCGAACTCCGACCATAGGTATGTTGGCGTGTTTTCAGCTCGTACTTCCTTTTTTACTCTCCTGGTAAGTTCGGTCCCAAGGAGAGCAGCGCATAGTTCTAATCTTGGTAAGGTTACCTTCTTTAAGGGTGCGATTCGTGATTTGGTGCATAACAATCTGACTATGATTCGATTATCCTTCAATTTGGAACGTATGTAGACTGCAGCCCCATAAGCTCTTTCTGATGCATATACAAAAGTGTGTATTTGCGTGTCTTTTGAGACTTGGCCATCAAAAATATGTCTCTTAGTAGATAAATTGTTTATATGTTTTAAGTTTTGCCGGAATGACCACCAATAGTTATAAAGATCTTCTGGGAGTACGTCATCCCATGTTAGTTCTAGCTGCCATAGCTGTTGGATAAACATTTTTGCGGCAACTACTATGGGGCAAGCGACGCCCAATGGGTCAAATATCCGTGCCACATCTGATGTTACTGTTCTCTTTGTGATTCTTTGGGTTTCTTGGATATCTGCCTTGAGGCAGAATACGTCTGCCTTAGGATTCCATGTTAATCCCAAGATTTTTGTGCTTTGATCGTCGATCGGTTTAGCTCCACGTCTTCAGGGTGTATTCCAGATAGTATTATAGTATTATAGCTCATTTTTTTAATACTTTTTATGTTATATTCCGAAATTTTTTTTTACCTATTTAGCGATTTCAAATAAGTTTTTGGTTTTGTTTCCAATTTTGCAATCGTTGGCGAATTTTTTCCTGCAAGTTTTGTGATTCTTTAAAGTTTACCGCTGTTTCCAAATATTTGTGAATTTCAGCAATTTTTACTGAATTTTTTTCATTCCTGTTAGTTTTAGGGACTTTTAATCAATTTGATGGCGCTATTTTTGCAAAATTTTTCGAGTTTCTAAATTTTAGCGTTTTAAAAATGGTCCCATACATAAACCGATGTCACCTTTTTTACAGGGCACTCTTAATATTGTCGATTTTAAAGGGGGCAAAAAGTTCAATGCCTTATGACATTATTAAGGATGAAGTTTTTAGCATAACACTTGCTACTCTATAAGAGAGCAAAACATTTATAAGAAACGAACACCTAACTGCATTTTTTAAATAAAATGTCTCATTGTTTTTAAAAAGAAATCACCATAAGTTATTCAATAAATAAAACATAACAAATATGTATATGAGTTATTTTTGCTATAATGGAAAACGTACTTTAATTTGTACTTTACTATCGAATATCTAATTTAGAAGTCGTACAAAATCTCTTAACACAAATCTTTTTACGAATACTAACTGATTTTTAGGAATTTTCGTTCTATATTTTGGTATTAAATCTTCACTTGAAGTCCATTTCTCCATCTCCGCTTATTTCGAAAACATTTTTTAGCTCTAACGTCCAGCATTGTTGACAAAAAACAAAATGTGAGTGCTATTTCCAAAAAAGGGTCAAAAAGTGTCACAAAATAGGTGAAAATGATACAAAAGTATAATTTAAAAAAAGGGTCATAAATGGTATCAAGACCGTCGAAAAAGGGTCAAATTGATACTTTAGTATCACAACGGTAACGCTGCTTGGAAGTACAAAATTATAGGTGCAAAGTTCTGTGTCAATATCAACCTATGAGATGAAAAATGTTGGAACTATTTTGCTAAAACCTATTTACATATACTTTGGCATATAAATATGTTCGTGAAAGAAAAGGCGTGATTACAAAGTAGCGGGTTAAATGCTAAAATTCAAACAAGTATGTCCATGAAGGAAAAGAAGGCGCTAACGAAGTAGCGGGTTAAATGCTAGTTAGCTTATAAAATTGTATCAGATTATCGTCTTCTACAGGAAGTGCACGTTGTCTTGGGAGATGTGCCCTTATTACGGTTAATTCATTCCTAAGTTGATGAGGAGTTAATAGAAGCGGACTGATTTTTCCATGATGCGCATCGGGAGTAACGACGTTTGTTGGGTTTGACTGATTTGTTCGGATTCCTTTGCTATTTCGTTTGTTGCTTCATTAAGATTTTTGACAATTTCTCTTAATTGGTTCTGTGCATTAAGCTCATCTTGCTTAATGATGTTAACAGTAGAATCAATGATGGACGTTTGGTTTTTTAGTAGCTGGAAAAGATAGTCTGTTTCGATCTTGGACCTTTTAATGGTATTTGACATTTCATTTGCGTAGTCTGAGTCCAAACACCAAACAGTGATCTTGCTACATTTCCTACAATGTTAAATGCGCCTCTTTTTGTTCTACTAGTAGCGAAAAGTGCCTTCTCCTCTAGTAAATCTTCCTTAATTTGAATAAAATTGTTTACCAAAGTATTGCATGTTGACAGGTCGTCGTGCCGAAGTTATCTTGCCGTATATCACAAAAATTTTTTTTTGGGAATCGAATCTTAAGGTTCAAATTTTTATACACAAAAATGTACGTGAAAAAAGTCGTCCAATATTTTTGTCAGATATTGTGTTTGAAGTTCTTTATCGATTTATGTAAAAATATCCAAAGTCATGGAAAAAAATTTTGAAGTTATAGCCATTATCACGTCCGAAAAAATTTTTCAATTTTGTCGTATACGCCACTTTTTGCGATATATTTTTTAGTTTGTGGGATATAAGTCAAAATAAGGTATTAAAAACCTACATTCACGGGTTTTACTAATATTGAAAATTAAGTTATAATAATTTTCGAAACGAAAATTTATGAAAGTGACAAATATATTTACGTATAGTTATAGTTTTTATATTATCGAAGTTCCTTATGTATGAATAATTTTAAGGTTTATTACTACTTAAGGGTGGTCTAACCATATTGCACGATGAAAACTGTGTGTCACACTGTAACGACACATTTTTGTCCAACTTAATTTGACATTTATTGGTATCAGTGCCAAATTCAACCATGGAGAGGTGCAGCATTGAGCAGCGCGTTAAGATTGCTGAAGCCTTTTACGAAAATGGGCGTTCAAATCAAAAATACATTTTGTGCACATCTTGATTTTTTTGGTCAACATAATCGATCAAATGTGTCCACAATCGGGATAATTGTGGGCAAATTTTAGCAAACCAGCTCTGTAGAAAATGTAAAAACGCCTGTGCATGCATGCTTGGTGCGGTTTATGGCCAGGCGGCATCATCGGGCCTTACTTCTTCGAAAATGAGGTATGCCAAGCAGTTACTGTGAATGGTGTTCGCTATCGCGAGCTGATAACGGATTTCTTTTTGCCAGAAATTGAGGATATGGACTTGGGCGATAACTACCTAGTTCCAAAATAATGTGTCACACGGCCAACGAAAGAATGGCTCTTCTGCTCGAGAAATTCAATGGCGATGTTAACTCGCCGTCACGATCATATGATTTGACACCGTTGGCCTTCTTTCTTTGGTAATATTTAAAATAAAAAGTGTACGTCAATAAGACAAGAACAATTCAAGAGCTAATGGATTAGATAATTTGACACATTAAGGACATTGAACATCAATTAGATCTCAGAGGCATTGCAAATATGGACCATAGGACAAAGGTATGCTACCGAAGCCGCGACGAGCATTTGGCCGATATTTTGTCTCACACCTTGTTATCATAGATCCTTCTATAATAATAAAAAATTCAGATAATTCTCTAAAAACTTTTTGTTTTATTCACAATTAACATTGTGCACTATGGTTGGACCATCCTGAATATTTAACCTTTAACTGCTTAACAATAAAGTGAATTTAGGCAATATTTCATCAATATAAATAGCCATTGTGTACTTCGTCCGTAAAATATATTTACATATAAAAAGAAAAATTTTAAAATAACAGTAATATTAACAAGATGGTCTCTTTTTTGTAACATGCCTAAAATACTTTGTTCACATACAACAAGATAACGCAAGATTTTTTAATTGAAAATATTCATACGTTTTTTGTCGTACATCCACAATTATGCTACATACGATATTATAACGCATTAAATTTTTCGCAAAAGTGGATATACAACAAAATGGCTTCGTAATATCTCATTAACCATAAGAGATAGAGACGTGAGGATTGCGCAGATCGATAGATCTGTTAAATTTACCAAAGGAAACGGTCTTATCTCATTTTTTTCGATTTTGTGATATACGACAAGATAACTCCGGAACGACGAGGTGTTGCATGGATGAGCATAACTGCTGCAAAGTGGATATTCCAGACTGAAAAACCCTTAGCTCAGATGAAAAGGGTGTTAAGTCGTAGTATACCATGAGTTTCCATTCGGCCGTAACGAGTTTTACAGTTCCAACTCCTTCAAAATATAGTACTGGGTCAGAGCGAAAGTTGGTGATATTGATGTTACCGCTTATGACCGCAGGGATGAGAAGGATCGCTAAAATTGTTGTGAGAAGAATTGGGTTACTGTTAGTCCTGGCCCTTTTGATTGGTGGAATGTCTGCTTCATCAGATGTCAATTGTGGCGTAGAGTGGGATGCTTCATTATCTTTTAATTCTTCCTCGGGAAGTAGTGGGGCTAAATTATGTATTGGCCGTCTTTTGATTCCTGATGCTGTTTTTACGTCTGCTACTCGAACCTTGCCGTCGTTTCCCTCATAACTTTTAAGAATCCTGCCGAGTGGCCATTGCATGACCGGTAGATTATCGTCCTTTATTATGACTAATTTACCTTCTTGAGTTCAATTTTAAATTCTGACGCCTGAATTCCCTTAGTGATTAGGTTAGTTGCTGAAGTGAGTTCGTGAAGGGTGAGTGTTTTGCTTATTGGTCGGGCGGCCTGGGATGTCTTAGCATTAGATGAAGCGAAGTGTATTTGCTTCCACCCTTTGAAGAGTCTTGAATGAGTCGTGATTATCAATTTTGTAGATTATCTCTTCCAATCCAGGTGAAGTGGTAGATAGAGCCGTCACAGGATTTAGTTTGAATTCTTCGGAATGAGGAGGTGATTGGGATTTATTAAATTCTTTAGCCCACACCTTTTCACTGCCATGTAGGAATATTGGTCCGACGAACCACAGGTTGCATTGAGACATTTTTCTGGACTTATACCTCAAGAAATTAGATCAGCTGGATTTTGTTTCGAGCCAACATGTCTCCACTGGCTGGTTGTTGTTTGCTCTTGAATTTTGCTAACCCGATTAGCGACGAATGTACGAAGTGACGATGTTGACGATGTAATCCAGTGAAGAGCTATTTCTGATTCCACCATAGATATGTTGGAGTGTTTTCAGCTCGTATTTCCTTTTTTACTCTCCTGATAAGTTCGGGAGAGCAGCGCATAGTTCTAATCTTGGTAAGGCCACTTTCTTTAACGGTTCGATTCGTGATTTGGAACATAACAATCTTACTATAATTCGATTATCCTTCAATTTGGAACGTATGTAGACCGCAGCTCCATAAGCTCTTTCTGATGCATCTACAAAAGTGTGTATTTGTGTGTCTTTTGAGACTTGGCCATCAAAAATATTTCTCTTAGTAGATAAATTGTTTATATGTTTTAAGTTTTGTCGGAATGACCACCAATAGTTATAAAGACCTTCTGGGAGTCCGTCATCCCATGATAGTTCTAGCTGCCATAGCTGTTGGACAAACCATTTTGCGGCAACTACTACGGGACCAGCGATGCCCAATGGGTCAAATATTCGTGCCACATCTGATGTTACTGTTCTCTTTGTGATTCTTTGGGTTTCTTGGATATCTGCCTTGAGGCAGAATACGTCTGCCTTGGGGTTCCATGTTAATCCCAAGATTTTTGTGCTTTGATCGCCGAAGTCTAGGTTTAGCTCCACGTCTTCAGGGTGTATTCCAGACAGTAGCTGAGGATGGTTTGCGCACCATTTCCTCAGTTTAAACCCAGCCTCTTGTAACAAACTACTTAATTGGTTTTTCATATCGACTGCTGTTATTAAGCTGTCTGAGCCACTCATGCCATCGTCGACATAAAATCGTATCTTAGACTTTTAGCGCCCAGAGGATATTTCTCCATAATTTTGTCTGCGAGCTGCTGTAGGCATTTTGTGGCTAAGTATGGGGCTGCAGACGTTCCATAAGTTACTGTATTAAGCCTGTATGTTTGCATTGTATTAGTTGGATCCCTTCTCCAATAAATGAGTTGCATATTTCGATCAGCCGGATCAACCAGAATTCGCCGATACATTTTCTCGATATCAGTGCAAACACACAAATCTGGGCAATCGAAATCGTAACAACATGCCAAAGAGATCTCCTTGAGTTGTAGGGCCAATGTTGAGTATATCGTTGAGGGAGAGACCTGCCGAGGATTTTGCTGACGCATCAAATACAACTCGCAGCTTCGTGGTCTTACTTTCTGGTTTCAGCACACAGTGATGGGGAATGTAGCAATGGGGGTCATTCACGTTAGAAGTATCTATGCGAGTCATGTGGCCTAGCTTTTCATATTGGTCCATAAAATCAACATATTGAGCCTTGATGTCTTGGTTTCTTGCTAGTCGGTGTTCCTGGGCTATAAATCTTGAAAATGCAAGCTTCTTTGTGCTGCATAAACTACTTGGGTCTTCGCGAAATGGTAGTCGTACTACGAATCGACGTTCAGAGTTTCTTTTTGTGGTTTGAATAAAGTGTGTTTCGCATCGCCTTTCTCCTTCCGTGAGCGTGTCATTTGACTCAAACCCATCTATTTTCCAAAAACGCTCGATGAGTTCGTTTGTGTCTGGGCTGCATTTAGTATTTATTGCACATGTTGCTGATATAGTGGAGCCTTGTCCTAGCCTTCCGCTAACGACCCAACCGAGTCTTGTATTTATTAAACTTGGTAGCTCCGGTGATAACTTAATTTTACCGGAAGTTATCAGATCATGGTAGTATTCGGCGCCTAAGAGAACATCAATGTTGTTAGCTTTGTTAAACTCAGGATCAGCTAATTGTATATTTTCTGCAATTTGCCAGGATGTGCAATTGAATTCCTCTAAGGGTTGAATTGGAATAATGTTGGGAAGTACAGATGCTTCTAGTCTTGTGCTGAAGTTGGTTGAGGTGGAATAAAGTCCTACGTTAATGCGTTGATTTGTTCTGCGTGATTGACTGCCGATACCTTTGATGCATAGAGATGTTTCTGTGGGCTTGATGGATAATTTATTTACTAGTCGGGTTGTCACAATGTTGATTTGTGAGCCTGAATCCAATATTGCCTTGAAAATACCAGATTGCCCGTTATTGGCAGTGATTTTTACGCGTGCTGTTGCTAGCAGGACGTAGCCTTCCCGGGCCCCAGACAAATGAGCCGACGCTACTGTTGACGGTGCTGGTACATTGGTCGCTGGTGTGTTACTCACAGTGGACACCTTTTTTGATGTTGATGGTACAGTGTTTGTGTTGTGTTGATATGTTTCCAGGTGAACTAGCGTGTTGTGCCTTTTCTGACATTTTCTACAGCAACTTGTTGTGCAATGTCTTGCTATGTGGCCAGGCTTGAAACAGTTGGCACATAGTTGCTGCTGTTGAATCCATTTTAATCGCTCGGACACTGGCTTTGATAAGAATTGTATGCAATGATACAACTGATGATTTTCATTTTCGCATAATTTGCAGGAGTAGGTATCTTTCGACGTGGTTGCTGCTGAAACCGTTTTTTTTTGCGTGTTTTAAATTCGACCGACTGCTTCTAGTGACTGGAATCTAGTTTCTAGGAAACCCAATAGCTCTTCTAAGGATGGTAAAGACTTGGAAAGCTGTATGGACTGCTCATATAGTACATGCGTTTCCTGTAGTGGGATTCTGTAACTTTTAACAATAACAACAGTTGTTATAATTGTCAACATGTTTTGTTGTTTGCACTAACGATTATGTGATTCTGTAAATTGTTGTTAAAAACATAGATAAAAATTAACGTCAAGTGGCATCACTGTCAAAAAAAGGGAAAAATAACGAAAAACACAAAGAGGAATAAAAAAAAAACAAATAAAATTATTAAAACTAAACAGAATTTTTTTTAATTTTTTGTTTTTTTAAGAAGATAAGCCAAACATTTTACTATTAAAATAAATGCAAATTAAATTGCCATTTTCTAGTTATATTATTTCTTTTAACTAAATATTTTTTTATTTTTTCGACATTTAACAATAAATAAACAACACTAAAAAGTTGTCGTTTACTTAACACAAACAGCTGACTTAACGATAACAAGTGCTGTTTAAAATGTTACAGAATAGCAAAATCGTTATATTGATTGTTAATTTTTATAACAATGTAAACTATTGTTAAAATTAATTACAGAATCGCACTACTGGTCTAGTTTCTTAATCCATATATTGACTAGTATTGGATCCCAAGTCGATGTATTGATGTTTAAATTGTTTAGTGCTGCAATAGATTCGCGCGTCGTATCGTGCAAACCTTTTATAGCTGCAGCAGAGGGATTTTCCGGTATTTTTTGCTGGCCTAACAATTTATTTATGATATTTTTTGTTAGAATTCTCGGATTGTTAAAACGTTATTGAAGTGTATTCCATGCCGTCTCATAATTGGTTTCTGTTGGAGATAGATTTTGTATTAGTCTTGCGGCCTCACCTGTTACATTTGTTTTAGAAACCACATTTTTTGTATGGTTGGCATTGCCTTTTTGTGTATCATTTCGTTGAACATGTCATAGAATGGTTGCCAGCTCAGATAATCAACATTGAATTTTGGAATTGTTACTTTGGGAAGATGATGCGGATGGGTATCTTGATTAATTCTTGCTTGGTTAATAGCTTCTGGCATCAAACTCGTTTTTAGGTCCTCAATTTGCAACTTCTTATCCGTTGTTTCTGTTTGTTTTGCCAGAAACTGGTATATATCGTGCTCGATATTCTCCGTACATATCTTATCCTGCAACTGCTGTATTGTTTTCATATTGTACTCGACTTCCTTTAGTTTCACATCAATCTGCTGCTTTGTGTACTGAACACCTACGGATAACATATCGTCCAATGTGCTGATAATTTTGGATATGGTGGCGTTCTGTATGTTTATCAAATTGTTCTTTGTTGTCTCCGATGCCTGCTTCCCAGCGATGCCTGAGTTGCTTTCTTGCATCTTAGATTGCTACCTTATAATTTGTATTTGTTTTTGGATGTAGTCATCAGCCTCTCTAAACCTTTGACTCGTATCTTCGTATAGTTTTTGTAAGAAATATGGATGGTCTTCCTTTGCTATCGAATCACTTCTTATGCGATTGTCTATCTTCTCGAAATTTTTCCACAATTCTTCGAGCTCCTTAGATTTTCTTTCATAATATTCTACGGATCTCCTTTCAATAGGTGTCTTCCTTATAGTGCTAATCGCCCGATTTATTTATTCCGTCTTCCCGTCTTGTATCTTAACAAGATCGTTTAATGTCGTCATTTTGTTTTATAGCTCTGTGCTACTGTTGTTTGTTTTGTAAAAATTTGTGTAGCTCTTACACTGCTGTTGTTTCTTTTGGCTGTTGGTTTGACTGGTGTCCTGAAGAATATGATGGTCACAAAATGGTTTTTAGTGCCTGTTGTATACTGATGTCTCGATGAATACGGTCACCCGGTTGACCGTCAAATAAAGGACGCGTGGTCAGATGTGCCTTTTGTGTTCAAAGGTCCCTAAACGCTGTTAGGAGACTCAAAATCTTCGACAAAACGGCTGGAACTATGGGTCACAAATGTATTTGGTTCCGGATGGTTGCTGCGTGTTCTGTCTTAAGAGTAAAAAGTCCCTTACCGCTGGTGGGGGGAAACTTGTTATTCTAAAGACTCTGGGGTCACCAATGTATTTGGTGCCGGATGATTGCTGCGTGTTCTGCCTTTAGAGTAAAAAGTCCCTTACCGCTGGTGGGGGGAAAGTTGTAATTCTAAAGACTCTGGGGTCACCAATGTATAAATGTGATATGAAGTGCGGCTATAATATGATTCAGTTCAAACACATAAATCTGAACTGATATATTATTTGCCTTAATTGTCCTCCAAGCACTTTAACTTGTAGAACGCTAATAGATTCAATCAATAAAACACTTTAAATGCCTTATAGTAATTAAACGTCTTTCTTTATTTTGGTTCTTTCTTATATACTAAAATTTAATACATTACTTAAAGCTGAATGCCACTATTGCACAATGCGGAAGTGACCCCATTAATCGTTTGCATAATTGCTGACTAACATTCAATGTACAAAATATAAAATTATGATTCAAGTAACAGATCAAATAATGCAATGTTAACAATTATAAACAAAAGTAAAAATAAAATTGTTTGGGATGATTGAACTTCAAGTAAACAAAATAAAATAATGATATGTCAACAATTATTTATAAACAAAAGGTAAAATAAAACAAAAAATGAAATTATGTTATGTCAGCGATAAACTGAACTTATGTAGTTCATTAACATTAAGTAACATAGTTAAAATAAAATTTAAAATTAAATGAATGTTGATGTGAATGTCAACAACAATATGTTTTGCTATTCAACAAATTTTTTACGTATGTTGACAAATATGTGATTTGTTGAAAGTCGTATGCAAGCTTTTCAGCATACAGCAAATTTGGTAGCATATGAATAATATAAAAATTGGTATTCTTTTAATAACTTGATTAATTTTTTACATAGCCCCGGAACTTATCCAGATTTAGCTCATCTGCAAACAAGGGACAACAAATTGCATTTATAAGTTTTTTGAAAACAGAAATGTTTGCCAGAGAACTTTGTTTTAGAGTTATAGCGCATAAAAGTTGATAAATTCTTAACCAATATTTCTTGAAGTATAAATTGGATCACAGCAGTATGGGTATCGCTGAAGGGTGTTTCCAAATACCTTTCGCATGGTATATAAAACATGCCGATTTATTAACCCATTAAGAACCAATTTAAAAAATATATTTTAATTTACTAATGCATTTTATCAAAATGGCTCAAAATGTTATCGATATAAAGGTATTTTTTACATATAATATTTTATAGGGAACGCTTCAAGCTTTCAGTTATTAAAGTAAAAAAATTATATTATCATATATTATATATATATATACATGTGGTAATAGTTTATATACTCTATGTATTATTTAATTATAGTATTCCAAATACCGGCTTTGCTAAATAAAATTGTTCTTTTTTGTTGGTTTTCGACTGGACATAAGGGTTCTTAATTTTATGGTATATCAAGCACCGGCTTCGCTCAGCTGAGTTAATTTTCTTCATTTAAACCAGAACCCCTCCACCCTGAAAAATGTCTATTTCTATTAAAGAAATTAACAAAAATTGGTGACAAACTGTACCGATTGTTATTTACAAAAGAACTCAGTTTCTATGACTAGATTTTACACTACGATGATCGGTCTATAATTTACCATAGGTCACATGTAACACCCATTCTCGGACATACTTAAGCATGTCTAAGACGTACTGAATAACGTTATTATAGCAGAATTTGGTATGTCATAGTTTCATAAAGCTAGAAATCACACAACTAAATTTGGAAAAGATCGGCCCACAATTTACCATATGCTCCATTCGAGCATTTCAATTTTCATTTTTTTATGACTTTAGTGGCAAAACTTGCATCATCTTTATAAAAATTTGATAACTGTATTAAAATTTGGTTTAGTTAATACTAAAATTACTCAACCGAATTTTGTAATTATCGACCTTAAAATCCAGTTAATACGGCTAAACTGCTACAAATCATGATAGTTTATTCAAATTTGGTCAAATTAAGTTATATGTGATTAATAAGTCGGTAAAGTCCGACCATATAATAACCTATACCACAGAATATACAGATAAATATTTGAGGGTGTACCTAATTTGGGACTCTTCATGGACCCGATAAAACAAATAAGGTTATAGTCACAAAATTTTGTATTAATACTAAAAATTTTAAGGATGTCATGGTATTGGTAATATTTTTGTGAGTGATAATTGTATAGGAACTATAGATTTAGAATATGAAGTTTAATCTTAATACCAAGGTTAAAAAAATGGTTTATTGGCACAAAGATTCTAATCTGAAAAGTAGTTAGTATCTTTGCGAAATTATGGACCGTTCCTCAGCGTTTTCAATAATTAATTTTTTTTTTTTTTCGTTTTACTTAAGACTAAAAGTTTTTGGCGAACTATTAAAGTTATAATGCCAGGGTATCACACAATTTTTGGAGCTTCAACCGCAAAAACGTCGTTCGACCTAAACCTTCGTATAGGAAGGCGAGAGCTTCCAGAATCCGCTCCAGAGTATTTTGGTCTCCACCAGTAAACGTCTGAGTTATTTCCTTGGTACTCCACCAGTAAAACGTCTGAGTTATTTATGGTCCTCTACCAGTCACATTGAGTTTTTTCTTTGGTTCTCCACCAGACAATACATCAAAACATTGAGGTTAAAAACGAATGCATATAAATGCAGATACCGCAAAAGCTGTAACTCGGTACAGGTTTACGACGTAGAAACACTAACCAATGCGGGGTGACACCGCAAAACGCAACAAAAGCAGACAAACAAAAACGACCTGTTTGCCCTTAAGAAATAATGACAAAAAGCGCGAGCTGCTTCTCCACTCAGAGCAGTTTTACGAGTGGTTTTCAATAACAATAAATATTTAGTACATGTACCAAATTTTATCAAATAATTGCGACCTGAACTTTGCACACTACAAAGTAAGCACCCAGCCAGTCGGCCGGACAGAAATCGTTATATCGACTAAATATAGAAATTGAGTCTCTCGGGATACTATAAAATAGTTATAGGACCAATATTTTTAAGTGTTCCAGACACTATGGTGTTGTGGGTATCAAAATGAAAAACATACTGCTGGCCGGCCCATAACTTACCATAACGGAAGAACTGTAACCAATTATAAAACTGTGAGACTTTATAAATAATTTTTAGATCAATCCAGTTCATATATTTTAACTACATATTTGCGGATTCGACCCAGCATACATAAAACTATTAATTTTTGCACTAAAGGCGATAATTTATAACAAATTTTAAATAAAAAAATTTAAATAATAAAAGAAGAGAATTGTCAAATTCAGTTGAAATTTTTAAACAAATGTTCTCTTTGCTCAACATACATAACAACATACGAAATTCAACCAGAGACGGTTTGCAAAAATATTGCCGCGGCGGCTCAAAGCCGGCTAAAGCTGGAGGTCCACACCACGCGTTACTCGCTTTTTCGCAGCATACGCAGCTGTCAAAAAAGTAGAATCTGTGTAGTTATACGTAGTAAGTTACATGCACAAAAGCGTAGATGCCTTGAGGCGAAAAGTAGGTTTACTTTCTACTTTTTTAAGCGTCACAAGCAGCATTCATAAAACTCAACCCTGATTTTGACAGATAAAATTTAACTATTTACATTTTTAAGAAGCAAGATGGAAGAAAAATTAATTGAAGCGGTAAAAAAAACGAAGTTTTATATAAAAAAGGCTTACTAATTTATAGAAACAAATTTAAGCGAGCAGCTGCTTGGAAATCAATTTCCGAGGAATTCAATATTGAAGGTAAGTACATTTATATTAAACAATATTAGTATGCAAGTATCATATACCGCTTTGTTTTACAGAAAATGTCTGCCAAGCTCGTTGGAAAACTCTGAGGGACCGATATGTAAAAAATACAGTGAGAATCAATGTGCCTCTGGAATTGCTGCAATATTACGAGCAGATGGATTTTCTGCGCGAACATATAACTCCAAGAAAGTAAGATTTGTTTGTGTTGAAGTAAATGTATTTACATATTTCAATATACATATGTATCTTGCATTTAATTGCAGGACGGTGACTAATTTAACAAAAGTTTGTGATATTCTGGATGAAGACTGCATAGAAGTGTCCCATTCGGAAAGCATTGAGAGCTTAGAAGATGTAAGTATATACTTGTGTTTTTAAATAATTGTTGATTAATTTACATACAAACATATTTAAAATTATAAATGTTTTTATTTACAGATATTTTTGGATAAGGATAATGTTCATAAAGACAGCGACTCATCTGCTAATGCTCACTCATCTGCTAATGCTACAAGGTTCCTGGAATCCCCAACCTTGCAAGTTCCATCTAGCAGCCGAAAAAGGTCAAAACGAAATTCGGATGGTGAAGCTTTTGGAGACTTTTTAAACAAAATGACCAAAATTGCAGAAACTAGATTTGCTGTCCCATCAGTTCCAAAAGAAAGTAGCACCCATGAAGTTTTTTTTTAATGGTGCGTGAATATTTTGAGGACTTGCCGAGCGACGTCGTTAAGGAAGCAAAATTGTTTATTTTAAATTACTTGCGTGAAATAGAATCAAATAATAAAAGGTAGTAGGTATTTACATTTTTAAATTTTTGAAATGTAAATACACAACATTACTTATATTTAGAAAAGGCATATCTAACATATGAACTTTTTTATGTTTGAGGCATAAAACTTAATAAAAATAAATATGTATATATATATATATAGAACTGTAATAAATGTAATAAATGTAAGTCCTTCCCTACATTTCTTATAGTTATAAAACTAACATAAGCTCTTATATATATATATATATATATATATATAAAAGCTTATGTTAGTTTTATAACTATAAGAAATGTAGGGAAGGACTTACATTTATTACAGTTCTAAAACTATACCAAAGCTTTTTTATATGTTCTTTTCTATTAAGTTTTATGCCTCAAACTTAAAAACATTTATGTTAGATACATACATATTCCTTTTCTAAATTAAAAAAACTACTACTAACTTTTTTTTATTAATTTACATATGTATGTATACAGTGATGTGAACAATAATAGAAGCACGAAATAATATGGACATAAAAATAAATCGAGTATTAAAACCAAATAAAAAGTGTTTTGTAGATAATTCATGCAACTTTAAATTTCGTAAAATATAGACCAGATTATATAAATAATGAATATGCTACGAGGTTCGAACTGTTAAATTAAATTATACTGGTTTCTCAACATTTACATCTCGATTATTACTAAAAAAAAACACAATCTTATAAACTTTAAAAAAATCGAGATGTAAATGTTAAGAAACCAGTATAATTTAATTTAACAGTTCGAACCTCGTAGCATATTCATTATTTATATAATCTGGTCTATATTTTACGAAATTTAAAGTTGCATGAATTCTCTACAAAACGCTTTTTATTTGGTTTTAATACTCGATTTCTTTTTATGTCCATATTATTTCGTGTTTCTATTATTGTTCACATCACATTATATATTTGTTCCTTTAACTCCTGCAAGAAGCATAGTGCCGAATTTTTTATTAAACGTTATTTTATTTCTATATTAAAATGAATATGTTACAATACCTTTTTTAAATAATAAAAAGCCATGAATTAAAAAATAATAAAATTTTTTTTGTTTTTTATTTTATTTGTTACTTAAAGTTGTGATTTTATTGCATGTATTCACATAAGTTATTAAAATTATTTTTAATATTATAATTTTAGCACAATTTATATATCTTTACCTAAAATGCAGAAAGGCGTAACTAACAAAAAATTCGAAATCGTGTTATTGATTGATTATTATGAATGCCATTGATCTGCATGTCTTCACAAAATTTTACACTTCTGCGATCAAAAATTGCGCTTTTATTAACAAAAAACAAAGGGACGTAACTACAAGAGTGTTTATTTTAAAAATGAAAAACTACGTAATTAACCATTTTTTTCAACAAAATAAAATGAAATGGTTTCCTTTGAAAATTGTTTAAAGATTTTCATGAACGACTTAACAACGAATTTTTTCTGACATGTTTATAGTTTTCATTTTATAAAGTTTTGTTTAGTATTTTTGTTAGTTACGCCTTTTTGCAATTTAGCTAACGATATGTATGTATATGAATAAAAAAATTTTATTTAAAAATTAAATTCTAAAATTTTTAGAATTTGTTTTTGTTTTGAATGTAATTGTTCGGAAGAAAGAATTATTTTGCTCATCGGAAATAGGCTATAAATATTTTTTAGTGCATCACTTTTTTATTTTGGAAATGAAATTTTATTTTGATACAGGTAAGCACACAAAGTGTCTCTTAGATGAAAAGCATTTCTTGATGAATTATTAGAAAAAAATCTAGGTCCTTTTTGTAGTGGCTGTGTTTCTTTCCTCCATAAGCCTTCTGTTATTGACCCGTTTTTTTCATGATCAACAAACTCTGGTGGACAATAACTTGCATCATGCATTTTAAGGTAATTGTGCAGCAAAACTGTGGCACAAACTATTTTTTCAGCAGCATCTGGTAACATATTTAAAGTTCCACGTAGTATTCTCCATCGAGCTGTTAAAATACCAAAAGCATTTTCTATGGTTCTGCGAGACCTTGATAACCTTTTATTAAAGTTAAGCTTTTGTTCACTTAATAACAACCAGGGATATGGCCTCATGATGTACGGCCTGAGAGGAAAAGCAGCATCACCAACTAAATAAAAAGGGAATTTAACATTGCTGTTTGGCAAAATGTTATCCGATGGGAAATTAACGCTTCCTGATAACAACATCCTTCCAAATTCTGAATGTGTTAGTACTCCACCGTCGCTTTGACTTCCATAAGCACCTATGTCGACTGCAGTGAATGTGTAATTTGCGTCACACACTCCCATCAGTACAATGCTATATGTTCCTATTAAATGTAAAAACAGTTTGGATATTTAGGTTTTAAATATGTAATTATATTAAGATATTATAATATGTGGATAAATTATACCTTTATAATTATAAAAATTAGAGCCTGAGTGTGGTGGGCATGTTATGGCAACATGTTTTCCATCAATAGCTCCGACACAATTCGGTAAGTCCCACATATTCTTAAAATCATTTGCTATACGACCCCATTCATGAGTATTTGGAAAGGACAAGTAAATATTCCTTAACTGGTCCCATATAACCTCACACTTTTCCAATACAATTCGTCTAACAACGGTTACTGACATTTTAAACGTTAGTGAGAGGTACTGTCTACTAGTACCATGTGCTAGATAGCTATGTAAATATATAAATAATTTATTGTTTTGTTTACCTTCGTACACATACATTTTAAACTTACATTAAAGAAAAGCCGACAATCTGCTGGAATAGCTCTTGCTGAGTTCTTCTCAAGGTTTTCTTTTAGAAGGGAAAAAAGACAGCGGAAGACGTCTGGTGACATTCTCGTCGCTATACGGAACTGGTCATGGTCGGAATTTATTAATTTTTCAAATGTCACGGCAAAAAAACCATTTATATCACGTTCTAAGTACAAGGGCCGCACCCAATATCGCCTGTTATTGCCTTGCAACTTTTTGTACACACTTGTAGCACAAAATATTAGATTTACAAAATCTAAAAACTCAAAAAATTCTTTAAACACTTTAATTTCACTTTCCATCCTTTAAAAAAAGTTGAATTTTTTTTTTTTAATTTTTAAACAAAACAGCTGATCAAAACGAAAAGATGTTGACGTCTTAAAGCGTGGTGTGTAACTTCAACTGAAAACTGCGAAGAATGCCAGAAAAGCATGCGACGCGTTGAGGCGAAAAAGCGTGGTGTGGACCTCCAACTTAAAGCCGACTTAAACTTACTGCCTGTTTGTAGAACGCGAGCGCAAAAGTGACTCGTTCAACTTACATTTATAACAAAAACAAAATTTCAAAATTTGTTTTTGTTTTAAATGTAAGTCTGGGATCACACTATGAGAGTTTTCTTTCAGAAAGTCTGTGTTTATTGGTGAGAGGGGAAGAGAACATGCTATTAATCTCTCCCCTCTCACCAATAAACTCAGACTTTCTGAAAGAAAACTTTCATAGTGTGAACCCAGACTAAGTTAAGCGAGTCACTTTTGTGCTCGCGTTCTACAAACAGGCAGTTAGGCCAATTTAAAAATATTTTTTTTTTAACAACTTTCATATTTTAGTTTGAATAATACAATTAATTTGCATATATACTTATTTTAATGCTTGTGGACTATTTTCTATTCCTAAATGAGATTTTAAATTTTTACAGCAAAACCTTTGAAAATAAACAAGGACTATATCTTAATCATAAACATTTTTATTTATTAAAAAAAACTGTTTTTATTAAAAACTAGCTGACCCGGCAAACGTGGTTTTGCCTAGAAAAGTATTGTTGTTGTGTATATTTAAAATACAGATACATAATCAGGTACAGGTAATATTCGGTGAAGATAATTTATCTTTATTTACAAAAAAAAAAAAAAAAAAAAAAAGTGAAAATGTGAATTATAAGTAAACTATTGAATAAGTTAAGAGAATATCATTGAAGGAAGCACTTTGTGATAAACAATATTTTACGTGTTGTTGCGAAAATGAACAAAGAGGATGGCTTTCCGTCACTGGAACATGCGACATAGAGTTGACCGTGGGAAAAACAGTCGTTCTCCTAATTTAGGTCACAAACACTCAATGATTGGCCTTGGGATTTGTTGATTGTCATGGCGAATGCGAGACGAATTGGAAATTGGATTCGTTTAAACTCGAATGGCATATTGGTTAGGATCATTGGAATTCTCGGAATGAGAACTTTCTCTTCTTTAAACTTTCCTTTTAGCACTCCATACAAAATGTATGAGAAAATTAATTTTCTTTATAATTTGTTTTTTCTGGAATATTTAAGACATTTTTTTGCTAACAGATCAAAGCATGATCAATTGCATAGCTTACGATTTGATTCATTTTCAATGGCACTTCTTGTCGGAAATTGTTCATACCAACATAGAAACCTTTGCCGGCTCATTCGCAACAACTTTACTAAAGACCATAGCATGATCAAATGATATAGTTTATTTTGAGTCATTTTCAATGGTGCCGCCTATCGGAAATTGGTTATACCAACCTAGAAACCTTTGTGTGGTTATGCTCAACAGCTGTGCTAAAGCATGATCAAATGCACAGTTTATGATTTAACTCATTCGAGTCATTTTCAGTGGCGCCAACTGTCTTAAATTGGTCATATCATCTTATTAACCTTCGCCGGCTCATGCTCAACAACTTTGCTAAAGATCATAGCATCGTCAAATGCAGAGTTTACGATTTAATTCATACTGAGAAATTTTCTATTCTATTCTTCTTACTTGGTCAGAGACCATTCCGAATTGGTACGAATCATCGAAATCGGTCCAGCCGTTCTTTAGTTATAAACGTAGTAACTAACGCCACTTTCTTTTATATATATAATAAATAATATATATCTGTGGCATTTTGACAAAACATCTTAAGTCAAATTTAAAAAGTTCAAAAAAATGTTGTTAATCATGCGAATTTTCATTTAAAAAACATATATGTTTACGTTTTTAAAATCTTGTATTATTACCGAAATTTTTCTTTAATTTTGGTTTATTTTATTATTTGATTAAAATCATTTTTTCACCGAGATTTTTTTAAAAACTTTTTTGCTATCTTATTTCGACTTAAGATGTTTTGTCAAAATGCCACAGATATATAGAAGAAGATAAAAAGAATAGAAAACAATTTTTTCTAGTTTTGGTTATGCATTTCTTGTAGGGAATATTAAGCTTCGTACAGACGATGGTCAGATCTTACAATATTGTAAGCAGGCGTTGCCAACAGCAATATTTTTCTGACAATGGTCCATTGTCAGATGCATTAATTTTGCACTTCTGCAAATACAAATGAGCTTACAATGTTCACACAGTTGTAAGGCATTTTAGCCAAATTAAATGCAATTTAAGCAACGCTGCTTACCAATACTGTAAGATATGACCATCGTCTGTACGAAGCTTTAGATTAAATGACGCGTGTGAACAAATCAATATTTGAAATCAACCGCAAAATCAATATTTTGTTTGTGTTGAACACGTGCTATTGTTACTGTTTTGAAAACAACAACACGTGCGTGACAAACAATAACCATACAACTAAAAATATATCAGGAAACATTACGAGTGCTATATTAACCATAAAAAGTAAAGAAATTAATAAAAATATGAAAAAAATCTTAAAACTTTTCGGCTTAAAATGTTTGAAAAATGTTCCAAAAAGTTGTTATGTGAATAAAATCCTTAAATTTGTGTGTTTCTAAAATCTGATAAGTGAATTCAAAAGTCCTCAACCAGGGCTATTAAAGCCACCAGCTGTCACTTTCGGGAAATTAAAAGTTTAGGGGGCGTTCTGTATTAAAGTCAAAAAATTCAAAAATGTTCCAAAAAGTTGTTAGTTGAATAAAATCTGTAAATTTGTGTGTTTCTAAAATCCGATAAGTGAATTCCGAAGCCCTCAACCATGGCTATTAAAGCCAGCAGCTGTCACTTTCGGGAAATTAAAAGTTTAGGGGGCGTTCTGTATTAAAGTCAAAAAATTCAAAAATTTTCCAAAAAGTTGTTAGTTGAATAAAATCTGTAAATTTGTGTGTTTCTAAGATCTGATCAGTGAATTCGAAAGCCCTCAACCATGGCTATTAAAGCCACCAGCTGTCACTTTCGGGAAATTAAAAGATTAGGGGGCGTTCTGTATTAAAGTCAAAAAATTCAAAAATTTTCCAAAAAGTTGTTAGTTGAATAAAATCCGTAAATTTGTGTGTTTCTAAGATCTGATAAGTGAATTCGAAAGCCCTCAACCATGGCTATTAAAGCCACCAGCTGTCACTTTCAGGAAATTAAAAGTTTAACGGGCGTTCTGTATTAAAGTCACAAAATTCAAAAATTTTCTAAAAAGTTGTTAGTTGAATAAAATCTGTAAATTTGTGTGTTTCTAAAATCCGATAAGTGAATTCGGAAGCCCTCAACCATGGCTATTAAAGCCACCAGCTGTCACTTTCGGAAAATTAAAAGTTTAGGGGGCGTTCTATACTAAGGTCAAAAAATTCAAAAATTTTCCAAAAAGTTGTTAGTTGAATAAAATCTGTAAATTTGTGTGTTTCTAAAATCTGATAAGTGAATTCGAAAGCCCTCAACCAAGGTATTAAGGCTCACAGATGTCACTTTCGGAAAATTGGGGTGGGTATCAGATTGAAAAAGTTTTTAAAAATAACATTAACATTTTTTATATATAGGTTTGTCATAAAAGTTCTAAAATTACGTAACAGTAACTCTTCAAGAACAAGCCATTTAAGAGTTATGAATAGTAACAACCGTATTCATAAACATTCTAAACAACATTTCAAATCTGTTTTAAGCACAAATCGTTAAAATTGTATTCATAAGCGAATATTACCTTAAAAACCCATATTAAAGTTCAAAAAAAAGAGTTCAAACATTTTTTAGTAAAAGTGCAATTTAGATGATGATTTTATTGCTGATGAAAAAGTATTCAAATAACGAGTTTTATTTTATCTGTTTTGATCGTTTACACAACACTAGTTCATAATGTGCAATTAATAATTTTTTGAGCTTTAATATGGGAAATTGAGAAATATATTAATAATATACATTTTATACACATAAATATTTTTGAATTTCATTTTATTTTTAATGAATAAATACATAATAATAATTGAAGGAAAATTTCGCGCAAAAATTTTCAAAATGACCATAAACACACAGCAAAAAAGCAAAAATGGAATTTTAAAATAGGTTTAAACAAGGGTCGAACCAATTTTAAAATTCGTTTATTTACACAAGATTTTAAATAGGGTTTTTAAGGTAATATTCGCTTATGAATACAATTTTAACGATTTATGCTTAAAACAGATTTGAAATGTTGTTTAGAATGTTTATGAATACGGTTGTTACTATTCATAACTCTTAAATGGCTTGTTCTTGAAGAGTTACTGTTACATAATTTTAAAACTTGTATGACAAACCTATATCTAAAAAATTTTAATGTTATTTTTTAAAAACTTTTTCAATCTGATACCCACACCAATTTTCCGAAAGTGACATCTGTGGGCCTTAATACCTTGGTTGAGGGCTTTCGAATTCACTTGTCATATTTAAGAAACACACAAATTTACAGATTTTATTCAACTAACAATTTTTTGGAAAATTTTTGAATTTTTTTACTTTAATACAGAACGCCCCTAAACTTTTAATTTCCCGAAAGTGACAGCTGGTGGCTTTAATAGCCCTGGTTAAGGGCATTCGAATTCACTTATCAGATTTTAGAAACACCCAAATTTACAGATTTTATTCATATAACAACTTTTTAGAAAATTTTTGATTTTTTTTACTTTAATACAGAATTCTCCCTAAACTGTTAATTTTCCTAAAGTGACAGCTGGTGGCCTTAATAGCCATGGTTGAGGGCTTTCGAAATCATTTATCAGATTTTATAAACACAAAAATTTACAGATTTTATTCATATAACCACTTTTTGGAACATTTTTAGTACATTGTATATATGGAGAAACTCTCTAAATAATAAAATATATTTCGAATGTTGTAAAATAAACCGTTTTTGACTTTAAATTCTGTACAATATCTTGCACTATCATAATTTTTCTGTTTGTTTTTATTTTTAAGTTATTTTTTTTTGCTATACACGTGCTCAGTGCTGGTTCACACTCTTCAAGTTTTAGCCGTCAAGTTTTGAGTTTTTAGGAGAGAAGGGAAAAGAGAATGCCATTTCTTTTCCCCTCTCTCCTAAAAACTCAAGACTTGAGGAGTCAAACTTGACGTGTGTGAACCGGCACTCAGCAATATTGTTAATGTTGCGGTTGATTTACATAAACAAAAAAAATGTTGATAATTGCGGTTGAAAAAAGTTGTTTTGTTCACAGCGATGATTAAATGACTGTGTCCGGCGGCTGATTTTAAGCCGACTTTAGTCGATAAATTTTCGGCGGCGGTGGCTGTTAAAAATAATCGGCGGCGCGGCTCAGCCGGCTTAAGCCGCCAAGGCGCAGGTCTCTGAATTCAACATATCGTGTAGACCAAGGCCTATCCAATAGGTCTGCTTACTACTACAACAATACAAAAAACAACAGGCATTTTGTTTGTGTAAAATTCCTCGCCGTTGTCAAAATCTTACTACACATAGGCAAAACAAAAGGAAGAATGTGTTTTGTGTGCATGTATGTGTGGCAAAAAACCAAAAAAGTAAACAAAAAAATACACGTACAAGGAAAATGTAAACAACTTTTGATATCGTTGAGGAATAAACCAAATAAACATCTGGCTTCTTAAGCAGACCTATTGGATAGACCTTGGTGTAGACACAAAAATTGTATGCTAACTTATTTGTTGAAATATGATGAATTTGAAAAATTTAGTATTTTCAGCATATCGTCTAGACACGTAGCATATTGCATATGCTGATAGAGTCATTTGTTATTATTTTTAAGCATATGAGTATAAGCATACATTTACTGATTCAACATATCGTCTAGACTAATAGTACGTTTCCACTTACATGTTTTGGGCCGCAAAACTAGTTTTACAGCAAAACAAGTGTTTTGCTACTTGTTTTCCTATACATTTTTCATGTTCGAAAACTCAAACAAAAACTAGTTTTGCTCCAAAACATATCGAAAATCATGAATACAACTCTGGGTTATCCATTATTGGTGATTGACAATTTCGAAAAAAGTGACATATTTACCAAAATATCAAGACTTATTAACTAGGTTTATGCAACTTTCCAGCTGATTTATTTGTTTGCAGCGTAAAAATAATAAAATAATATAATAAAAAGGTAGTAAATTATGTGATTTTATATACGTAAATATATGTATATCTGTGTATTAAAAAACAAACAAGAAAAGTTCATGTTAAAGAAAAATAATTTTTTTTCAACACATATTTTTTTTTTGGCCTTCATATTTGTTAACAACATAAATGTCAAATTGATTTCGAAAATTCGAAAACCAAAACCAGTTTTACATAATGGAAACACTTTGACACGTTTTGCTCAAAACAAGTTGTTTTGCTCATAGTGGAAACATAGTATAATAGTACGTTTCCACTTACATGTTTTGGGCCGCAAAACTAGTTTTACAGCAAAACAAGTGTTTTGCTACTTGTTTTCCTATACATTTTTCATGTTCGAAAACTCAAACAAAAACTAGTTTTGCTCCAAAACATATCGAAAATCATGAATACAACTCTGGGTTATCCATTATTGGTGATTGACAATTTCGAAAAAAGTGACATATTTACCAAAATATCAAGACTTATTAACTAGGTTTATGCAACTTTCCAGCTGATTTATTTGTTTGCAGCGTAAAAATAATAAAATAATATAATAAAAAGGTAGTAAATTATGTGATTTTATATACGTAAATATATGTATATCTGTGTATTAAAAAACAAACAAGAAAAGTTCATGTTAAAGAAAAATAATTTTTTTTCAACACATATTTTTTTTTTGGCCTTCATATTTGTTAACAACATAAATGTCAAATTGATTTCGAAAATTCGAAAACCAAAACCAGTTTTACATAATGGAAACACTTTGACACGTTTTGCTCAAAACAAGTTGTTTTGCTCATAGTGGAAACATAGTATTACCCTAGGTCAACACTAAAGATAAATATCTCAGCAAGTTCCCAGCGGGAAAATGTAATCAATAGGAAACGAGAATATAATACATATATTGATAAATATTTGATTCCAGAACTCATTATTCTTAACACACAACATGTCCTAGGATTGTAATAAATGATTTAAATGTATACAGGGAATGCCTTAAATAATTCTAAAAAATACCAATAATTATCACGAACAGAATGAAATACACGAAACATTTTTACGAACAGAACCAATACATTCCTTATTATTCCTTATTATTCTTTCGAAAATAATGCATTATTTTTTTAGTTATTTATGTAATCAATTCCTTATTTTACCGCTGGGTTGGCAATAACGTCGGCAGAATAAAAGAGCAATATTTCTTATTGCTCAGCTTATGTTAAAGGCATGGGAAAACGTATTTATGTTAACTCATAATTTGAAATAAATCAAGGAAGGAATTATTTTTATTAATATTCATAAATTCTTTCTCATTCGACTTTATTATTTATGTAAATGTAAATTAATTTGATTAAGCTTGATGTCTTTTTTTTATATAAAAATATTAATTTTATTATATAGAAACTGGGAATTATTTCCTTTCGAATAGATACAATATAATAGTCTGGTAGTGTATAAAGTCATTTCTGAAAATTGAAGGAATAGAACTATTACAAAAAAGCTTTATAAAATACATAACTGTAATGCGATTCTGTAATTAATTTTAACAATAGTTGTCATTGTTAAAAAAATTAACAAGCAAATTAACGATTTTGCTATTCTGTATTATTTTAAACCGCACTTGTTATCGTTAAGTCAGCTGCTTGTGTTAACACAGCGTTTACATTTGCCATTACTGGCAAGACAGTAAGCATATACATATTAGTTGGCAAAACAATGCAAAAACAAAATAGCTATAAAAGTGTTTTTGTATAAGTGAAAAAGTTTGAATGATTTGCTACTAAGTAAACGACAACTTTTTTAGTGTTGTTTATTTATTGTTAAATGTTGAAAAACTAAAAAATATTTAGTTAAAAGAAATAATATAACTTGAAAATGGCAATTAAATAATTTGTATTTAATTTAATAGTAAACTTTTTGGCTTATCTTCTTAAAAAAACAAAAAACTAAAAAAATTCTGTAAAGTTTTAATAATTTTATTTGTTTTTTTTTTATTCCTCTTTGTGTTTTTCGTTATTTTGCCATTTTTTTGACAGTGCTGCCACTTGACGTTAATTTTTATCTATGTTGTTAACAACAATTTACAGAATCACATTAGTGCAAACAACAAAACATGTTGACAATTATAACAACTGTTGTTATTGTTAAAAGTTACAGAATCCCACTACTGAAATTTAGCTCATAGAAAAAATTCGAAAAATAAAAAATGTTGAGTTTTATTAAATTTTTTTTTTTTTTTGTTAAAGTCAAATTAATATTTTTATATAAAAGAACTCAAACCAGAGCAAAAATAGTATAAATTTAAATAATAAAGATCGAATAAGAAAAAATTATTTAAAAAAAAAAATTTTAGGTATATTATTTTATTGTTTAATTAATTCTTTTACTAATAATAATTTGCTTCCATTTCACAAATTCAATTTCTTTCTCCCACAATTTGCTTCTATTTTTTTTTCTTTTTGGCTTCTTTTTTCAATTGACAACCAAATTTGACGTATTACGTTAGTGCAGGTTCACACACGTCAAGTTTAACTTGTCAAGTCTTGAGCATTTAGGAGAGAAGGGAAAAGAGAATGCCATTTATTTTCCCCTCTCTCCTAAAAACTCAAGACTTGACGAGTCAAACTTGACGTGTGTGAACCGGCACTTAGCAATAATTGTCAACGAAAATTTACTAACAATTATTGCAACATAAATTACCGGCAATAAATAAGTACAAAAAATTGCAGTCTACATAAGAGATAACATAATTTTGACATTAACTGCAATATATGTCGCAATAATTATCTATGGTTTAGACGGGCAGTAAATATACCTTGATTGTAGGGTTGCCAGACGAACTGTTTTTAGCAGTACATGTACTGATTTTTGTCAATTGTACTGTTTTATGCACAACACCCAAAACAGTACGCAAATGTACTGTTTTTTACACTTTGTACTGTTTTCTGTACTGATTTTTAAGTTTAGTGTCCAAAAAACAAAGATATTAAGAAAAATCGTTTTTAAATAAAACACATTTGGGAATTTTTAACGGTATGCTATCAAGCCATATTGTCATATCTTAGAATTTATTTACTCTCTAACTCCATTTTGAGGGGTAATTTTTGCCCTTTTTCCCAACTCTTAAACAAAAGTATACAAGACGGCACTTATTAAGGTTAAAAGAATTCTCGAAATTTCGGGCATTGAAATTTTTGAATTTCTTGAAAGGGCGTTTGGTACAAGTCAAAACAATATACTAAATGTACTGCTGACCTAAAAGACTATTGCAGATGTCTTCAGTAGAGTTGTATGGCAGTTCTTTTCATAGAATATATTAACCCTCTAACACTCATTTTAAGGGGTAATTTTTGTAATTTTTTCAACTTCTACACTGAAACGGTACGTTAGAGGGTTAAAATATTCTATGAATATTTTCTGCATCAAATTTCACTAGCGGTCTTCCAATACCAAAAAAGCGTGCAATGTATGTAAAACGGGTTTTCGAAAAATTAAAAAAAATCAAGGCCCGGAATTTCGAAAACCCGTTTTACTTGCATTGGATAATTTATGGTCTTAGAAGACCCCTAGTGAAATTTGATGCAGAAAATATTGGTAGAGCATTTTAACTCTTATAAGTGCCGTTTTAGTATCCTTTTTTTTTAAGAGTTGGGAAAAAGGGCAAAAATTACCCCTTAAAGTGAGAGTTAGAGGGTTAATAAATTCTAAGAAAAGAATCGCAATACGATTCTACTGAAGACATCTACAATTATTTTTTAGCTCAGAAGTACATTTAGTATATTTATTTTGTCTTATACTAAACGCCTTTTCAAAAAATTTTAAAACTTTAGGGGCCCATATTTCGGGAGCCCGAACTAATTTTTCAAAACCTTTTTGCAGATTTGCTCTACTAGTAGTCTACTTTCATTGTACGGTGCAAGTGTTGAGGCTGGTGGTGATGACCCTAATTTTGTTGCACACTCTATTTTACAATATTTAGTTTAAAAAAATTGTTGTTTTGCAAACAAAAAAGTTGTAAAATAATTAGAATTTTTGTACTGCGTCTATTGTTTTGTCAAAAATACACAGATTAAATAAGGAGTTGCTCACATCCTTCGTAAATTTTAGACATATGACTACCGTTTAAATTAAAGAAAGAAACAAATATTTTCTGAAATTTATGCGATAGTTCGACAATATGTGTGTGGTGAAAATTGCTTTAAATACCAATATGTTTTAAGAAAATTCTACTAACCCAATCAATAAATAAGGTTTTTAAGTTAAATATAAACTCAGATATGGCCAAATGCTTCGTTTGTGGTGTATGCTTTATAAACGCAAATAGTGTGATTTTGTATATGAAATACCATTAAATGTAAATCTTTCCTTTGATGTTGATGTTTGAAGTCTATTTCTTTATATAATTGGTGTTCAAGAGTTGTAAATATTTAGTTATGGTTTCGTAAAAAAATGTACTGCTTTTTTCTTGAATGTACTGTTTTTTCGTAACCAATGTACTGTTTTTCCGAATTCAAAATCTGGCTACCCTACTTGATTGATACATTTTAGAATTATTAATTTCACCAAGGAATTGAAAGGCAAAACTTGATCGTGTGGTTGCTATGCGGGGTTGTCAGATTTTTTTGAGCTCCATCGCCAAACCGGATGACAGAAATCGCCAAAAATCCCCAAACGTCAATTTTGTTCAGTTTTCGAAAACTTTTTTTTTAAATTAAATTTTTCATACAAAAAAAGCTGATATCACCAAAAAACTGAATTAAACAATGTTTAAAAAACTGCAGTCGAAGTTGAAAAACTGCCATTTCTTCCACTTCTTCATTTGTCATTGGCCAAAAAAAACTTTTTCTTTTACTTCTAATTCATTAAATGTAAAAAGTCGCTGTCAAACAAAATCAAAAAGCGAACAATTTTAGACAAATTTTCGTTTTTTGTTCGACAGTTTTTGGTTTCGACTGCAGTTTTTTAAAACCTGGAATTAAAGAGTGACTGAATATAAAATTCACTTATGGCCAATTTTCAGGATTGATATTAAAACACATTTATTTTTAAAATCGTTTTAAATACAAAATTCTCTTCATCACTAAAAACTTAAGGGAAACTGAAGTCACCGATGTGGTACACTTAATTTCAACTTAAGTTTTCTTTGTAATATTTTAGCACGGTGGCCTCAATATCACAACAATACAAAAACAACAGGCAAAGCATTAACAGTCAGCTGTTTTTTTTCAGACCACCTTGTAAATACAGTGCAATCTCCCTTAACGGACACTTCCCATAAGCGGACACCCCCATTAAACGGACATTGTTGCTAGGTCCCGGCAGCGCTCCATAAGAAAAGCATTGCAGTCGCTTTCCCTTGAACGGACGCTTCTCATGAGCGGACGCGGACTTCCGCTAGATAAAAAAAATTCTCTTGGACGGACACTTAGCTTATTTTTTTCCCGAATTTTTCATGTCATAATTTACAAATAAGCCTGCCAAGACTCTTTTAATTTGTTCGCTTTAACAACAGGGCACGGTTTATCATATTTACTACATCACATAACATAGTTAAATGTGGGTATGTTAAATACATATTTTCTCTCTTACATAATGTTTTCAATTTAACATTTTTTCTACGATTTACGCTTCTGCTTCGGAGAGTTGACAATACTAATTCTTGAAATGTTTGTGGTGCGTACGTATGGTGTAAAAACCTATTTGACCAATAGCTTGTAATCTATGCCATTACTTATGCGATTTAGGGGATTCCCCAAATAATAATCGATTTGCGTTTGCTTATTGTACTTTGGAATGCATTGTTCATTCGTTTGTATACATTAGTGCGGTAAGACTTTTTAAAATGGATAAAAAGAGGTCTGTATTAACTATTAAGCAAAAAATAGAAGTGATTGAAGTGTACAACAAAGAAAAATTAAGCATGAGAAATTTATCGAAGCGATTTAGCATTAGTAAAACTCAAGCTTCTGAAATTATAAAAAAAGAGAAGAGATAATAAAAAAATGGCATTCCAATGTAAATTTAAATGAGAAAAGAAGCTTTTTAAATGCTGAAGGGCTGGCAATTGATCAGTTGTCCTACGAATGGTTTATTGCAGCACGCAATAAAGGAATTCCATTAACTGGTACGTTACAAATTTACAGCAAAATTAATTATTTTGTCATTAACTTACTAAGTGGATTCTGATTGATTAATATGTTTTGTTCTTATAATTTTACTTTTCCATTTAGGTTCATTGAAACAAAGCAAAGCTAAAGAAATAGCTGAATCCTTGGGTAACAACACTTTTAATGCCTCGTCGGCTTAACAAGTTTAAAATTCGTCACAATATTACGTTCAAAGCGATATCTGGCGAAGCCGCCTCCGTTAATCCTGACGATGTAGCAGCATTCATGGAGAAACTACCTTCTCTAATAAAAGGTTTCATACCTCGAAATATTTACAATGCTGACGAAACTGGGCTTTATTTAAGGGCATTACCAAACAAGACCATGACTTTAAAAAATCAAAAATGTGTGGGAGGAAAATTGTCTAAGGAAAGGATAACAATATTGCACTGTGCGAACATGGCTGGAGACAAAGAAAAGCTGCTTCTGGTGCATGGGACCAAGTTACTTCTGAAACAGTTCAAAACTGTTTTCGTAAGGCAGGGTTTACATTTGACAGCCATGAATGTCCGACAGCATTTGATGTTGATTTTGACCCTGAGGATGATTTGCCATTAAACCTAATAGCCGAAATGGAGAAAAGATGTATTGCTGGGGTCAGTGAGCAAAGCTTAAAAGATTTTTATCAGATCGATGATGATTTACCAATTGAGAGATCACCTTTGGATTTACGCGTGCCATTGCAAGAACAAATTTCTGAAGTTCAAGAAATTTCTGATGACTCAACAGAGGAAATTGAACCTTCAGATCATCAAGATGCGAGAAACAACATCCTTACATATAAAGACGCTTTGGCGAAAGCGCAGGATCTTATAGCGTTTGTGAAATGCCAAGGTGATACAGAAGCTATGAATATACATTCATCGCTGGACTTACATTTTCAAGATGTTATTGCCAAGACGAAAACACGTCAAACCAAGATGGAGGAATATTTATTGAAAAACGTAATATAGTACTCATAAAACATTTTAAACTTTTATTACATATAGAACTACATTTAATGATTTTTTGTTATTAAACCCAATTGAATTGTTTATTTTTTATATTTTTTTTAATAAAAATATGTCTGCCGTATTCATAATAAATAAAATAAATTTGAAATGTGTTTTAAGGCAAAATTTTCATACAAATTTTTCTTAAAATACATTTTAATTTTTTATGAATATGACAGTGTATCTTTAAATAAAAACAAACAATAAAAGGCAAAATTTTGTTGATTTAAATATGTAGTTTTCTCTTGGCCGGACAGCTCCCTTGTGCGGACACATTTCAACGATCCCTTCGGTGTCCGCTCATGGGAGATTCCACTGTAAATACACTTTTTTATATTTTTTTTTTTGTATTTAGTAGTGCTACCATACTTTTATCTTAATTAAATAAGACTTTTCAAATAAAACTCAAAAAACCAATCTGTTTTAAATACGATTTAAGTTTGTTATGAAAATTAACTTAATATTGATTTAAATACTATCCTGAAAATTGAAAATTAAAATGATAATAAAACGAAAATCATGTGAAAAAATTAGCCAAATTTGTTTGTAAATTAGTAATGATAACAAAAAGTTACAATCTATTAAAAATTTATATTATAGATATATATATATATATATATATATATATATATATATATATATATATATATATATATATATATATATATATATATATATATATGTATATATATATTTAACTGGAGAGGCCTAACTCCTCTTTTGTAAATAAAAATGCAAATTTTTTATTTCAAAATCGATGAAATAATATAAATGGTAGAAATAGCCAAGTAAATCGCCATTAATATCAAAAATCGCCAGTCTCCAAATGGAAAATCCCATCGCCAAACACGTTTCAAAATCGCCACGTTTGGCGAGAAATCGCCATATGTGACAGCCCTGTTACTATGTAAGAAACTCACCACAATAAAGAATGTAAACCATGGTGAAACAGCATCAAAGCTTGTTCGGAATCGGGTTGATTTTTTCACATGTGTGACTTTTAAAGCATTATTTTACTGTTTACATCAACAACGCGTTAAAAATGAAACTTGTAAGGTAAATTAAAAATTTATATTTGTTGGCAGACATTAGGTATACTGTAAATTAATACTTGTAAATAAATGTTCTTTTAATAACAGTATGCATTATATAAATAATTTTTACAGAGATCGTAAATTAAAATGGATGTTTTTATGCACATTTTTTTTACTTGTGTGACGATGTGTACCTATGTACATATGTATGTATGTAGTCATAAATATGTGTACACAGCGCAGTTTTGCCGGTTCCTAATTATCAGGGGTGTTCTGGAAATCGAAAACGCAAAACGCAAGAATTTTAAACGTCATTTTTTCATAAGATTTATGAATTAAAAGGGCTTAAATCTAGTTTACCGACGCAGCTCCAAATTAAAAAAAAGTACCTAGATAGATAGAAAATTAAAAAATAAGAAGAAAAAATAAAATAAAAAAGTTGGCGGAAACGCTTAGTTTTCGAGTTATGGACGTTTTTATATAAAAGCGTGATTTTCCACTACATTTTTATCTTTATATGGTCAATATTGGTATCATTTTAAAGCTTTTGACTTATCGAAGCCGGTACTTACTATCCCAAAGAGGAGCAAAGTCTTGCGCCCGGCCGAAGGCCTGCTATGCAGAGAAGCTTTACTTAGCGAAGCCGGTTCTTGCTATACCATAGAGGAGAAAATCCTTGCGGCCGGCCGAAGGCCGGCAATGTAGAGAAGCTTTAGTTAGCGAAGCCGGTATTTGTCATACCCAAGAGGAGCAAATCTTTGCGCCCGGCCGAAGGCCGGCTATGCAGAGAAGCTTTAGTTAGCGAAGCCGGTATTTGTCATACCAAAGAGGAGCAAATCTTTGCGCCCTGCCGAAGGACGGCTATGCACAGAAGCTTTACTTAGCGAAGCCGGTTTTTGCTATACCATAGAGGAGAAAATCCTTGCGCCCGCCCGAAGGCCGGATATGCAGAGTATTTTTACTTAGCGAAGCCGGTTCTTGCTATACCATAGAGGAGAAAATCCTTGCGCCCGGCCGAAGGCCGGCTATGCAGAGAAGCTTTAGTTAGCGAAGCCGGTATTTGTCATACCAAAGAGGAGCAAATCTTTGCGCCCGGCCGAAGGCCGGCTATGCAGAGAAGCTTTACTTAGCGAAGCCGGTTTTTGCTATACCATAGAGGAGAAAATCCTTGCGCCCGGCCGAAGGTCGGCTATGCAGGAGTGTTTTCGTTTGCGACGCCCATGTTTATAATTTGATTACGTTTGTATTACACGTTTATTTAAATAAACTACATACTTACCTGGTGCACTTCTGTAATATTTTGATGTAAAATGCAAAAAGAATGTAATGTGAGGTAAAGAGATACTAATTTTCAAATAAATTTTGTATATCTAAAAAGATATGGTCAAAAGCTTTGAAATGATACCAATATTGGCCATATAACGATAAAAATGTAGTGGAAAATCGGACCTTTATATAAAAACTTAAAACGTCCATAACTTCAAAACTAAGCGTTTCCGCCAACTTTTTTATTTTATTTTTTCTTCTTATTTTTAAATTTTCATCACCCTGTGTACTTTTTTTTTTATTTGGAGCTGCGTCGGTAAACTAGATTTGTTCCATTAAAAGAAGTTTATGACAAACATTATACAAATATTTATCTGTTAAACAGAATTTTGAAACAAAACTTACAAAAAGTAGATTAAAAGTGCATTAAAAACAACTTCCAAATTCTTGCGTTTTCGATTTCCAGAACACCCCTGTATGTATAATTTACACAGACAAAGCATCAACATTTCGAGGGTTATTTTTCAAATAGTGCTATCTGAAAAATCACAACTTTACAGGAGAGCGAAAAAACTGATTTATTCGATAACTCTAGGAGTAATAACTAAACTTTATTTTACAATGTTATTAAAAATGAACGTCTAAATCATACATATATTAATGTTTTTTTAATTCATGATATTCGCGCTTATATGTCTGATAGCACTATTTACAAATTAAAATTTTATCGACTTGAACATTGAAATAAGCAGATAGCACTATTTGAACAAAAATAAAATGAGCTGCAATGAATACTTTTTAGACTTTAATTAATTAAGTTCCACGATTTTTTATTCAGTCAGTGAACACGTTGCTATAAAAACTCCATAAATAAAAAAATATTTACTATAGACAAAAACTCATCGACAAATTTTTTGCAGTTTTTTTTTTGCAAAATTTCTACAACGAATTTTAAAATTATATTAGTTTATTAAATCTAGACACAATTCCTAACCATTTGATGTATAATATGTCTACTTTGTAATAACACTTTTTATCATTTTATTATATGAAGTAATATTTTTTATGTAGATAGCACTTTTTTACCAAAAAAAAAACGTGTGTGTTAGATAGCACAAAAAATATTTATGAAAAAAAAACGTTTTGGGAAATTTTTTTTTTTTCAAATTTAAATGACAGATGACCCTTCCGTAAGTGAACACGTTTCTGTAAAAAAAAAAAATTTGAAAAATTTCAGATAGCACTATTTGACAAATAACCCTCGATTTTATAAATTACAAAAAACTTATTTTTAGTTTAATACAAACGCTTCTTATATACGAATATACATATACGGTGTGAGGAAAAATTAGCTATGTTCATAACCATTTTATTTATGCGATTATTTTTTTTAATTGGCGAATTTTTTTTTTTATTATTTTTATTTTATTACGCAGTACAAATTGTTCGAATCCGTAAATGATTTCTTTCGAATCGAAAAACTCGGTAACCCCCCTGTGTTTGCCATTTTCGGATTCGCACATACATACATACGTGTTTGGTCATCGTTTCATTTCGTATGTTGGGTTTTAGTTGGATTATGTTTTTATTAAAATATTGGCCCTAGACCCATCTGTAGTAGATGTAAGGGGAAATATGGATGGAAATGTGTACTTTGTTTCGTGTGCTAGCCACCATTTAGACGGAATCATTTAGTAGTGTCCGACCGAACCCGAACTTCGGTAAATTTTGACAAGTTCGGCCAAACCCGAACTTTTTGTTAATAAATCTGAACAATTGTACTTTTTTTAATGTATTTTTTAAAAAACAAAATAAAATTAAGGGAAATAATTACATATAAACTTTTGGAAGGATGCAAAATGAAAATATAAATTGCACTTTATAGTAGTCAAAACTATTTTATAGTTAAAAACTCATTAGTAATTGCTTTTTTTAAGACAAAAAATAAAGTTCAAGCTTAATACCGTATATATTAGGGGTATAACTTTTTCACACTTTTTCGAAAATCAAAAACGGCATAGTGTAGTCGTATAGAACATTAAGGGCCATTATTACAACTTGAAGTTAGCTAAAGTTAAGATTAAATTGACAGTTAATAATGTGTTATCTGTCAAAAAGCGTCTGTTAACTGTCGGATAACAGCTAACGCCAAGTTATAATAATGGCCCTAAAAGTTATTAATAACAAGTTAGAGTGCTATATTCGGCTGTGCCGAATCTTTGATACCCTCCACCGACTGTTCGAATGTTTAAGGAGTAATATCTGTATGATGTTATTATTATCTTAAACTGTGACGATTTGTTATTAATGATGGTTTTAGGCGACTAAACTGTTTTCCGGTAGTAGGGTTTATATGGGGCCTGGGGTAAATTATGGACCGATCATCACGAAATTTCACAGCGTCATTTCAAGTCCTTTAAAACTGTGACGTACCAATTTCTGTTATGATAGCATTATTAATTATGGTTTTAGGTGTACTAAACGGTTTTCCGGGAGTAGGGTTTCTATGGGGCCTAGGGTAAATTATGTACCGATCTTCACGAAATTTCACAGTATCATTTATAGTCCTATAAAACTGGTACGAGCCAAAATTTGTTATGATTGAATTATTTTTTACGGTTTTAGGCGTACTAAACTGTTTTCCGGTAGTAGGGTTTATATGGGTCCTAAGGTAAAGTATGGACCCATCGTAACGAAATTTCACAGTGTTATTTCTAGTCCTAAAAAACTGTGACATACCAAATTTTGTTACGCTGGCGTAATTTTTTACGGTTTTAGGCGTACTAAACTGGTTTCCGGGAGTAGTGTTTATATGGGGCTTAGGGTAAATTATGGACGGATATTCACGAAATTTAACAGCGTGATTTCCAGTCAAATGAAACAAATTTTTGCAAAATCTTATCTCATTCCGTGGCTTGTTCCAGCATTTATGTTATTTTTGGTAACAAAATGATTAAGTTTTTTAGGTGGTGGTTCCACATTTTGATTCATAGCTCTGGTCCTACTGAACCGATTTTGCTGGATTTCAATCCCAAACTGCTTAGGATAACTACAAGCAATTTGGCACCAAGTTTGTTCATTTCTTTTGAGTTGTTCGAAAGTGAGCGTGTTTTCAACAGACGGACATGGCTAAATCGACTTAGAATTACTCAAGGACCCTGAATATATATATACTTTATGGGGTCGAAGATGAATAATAAAAAAGTTTCACATGGAATGACAAACTTAATGTACCCTCTTCACAACTAATTGTGGTGGAGGGTATAAAAAATATGATAATTTTTTCGGATTGTTAAAAAAGTTCACGCAGGGATCAGGTTGAAGTTTGAAAACAACCATTTATATCTCACAGAAATTTAAAAAAATATACGCCTGATATTTGTATATATTCCTATACATATCACTTAAATGCTATTTTGGAATTTATCCACTCCTTTAGATTTAAAAATTTTACTAGAGTTTACAATTCATCGCGATTCAAAATTTCTTGAAAGGTTTTAGAAATTTGTTTCCCTGTGTGAGGTGTTTTTCGCAAAACGACGGGAGACAGGTGTTTTCATTACTAAAACATTCTTGGCCACTCCGTCGTACTATGCCAATAATTTGGTTATATAGTATACACATTAGTACTCAAACCTCTACAATGTATTTTATGAATTCGTTTGGGGTGTATTTTCCCTAAGTGGCGTTTAATATTGGCGGTAGTTTGTTTGCTTGGCAATAAACTCCCCATTGACATTTGTTTGGCGCAACATTTGCATTGAGCGGTTGTTCAATTTTTTTCAAAAAAACTCCAAATTGGATGACATTTTTATCTGGAAATATGTATACTATGTATAAAGTTTGGTTTGTGGTTCACCCAAAACTATAGATTATCTTACCATTCGCAGAATATAAATAGAGTATTATTTTACCAAATAAAATTTAACCGTTTTTTTGTTGTTGTATTTTTTACTGTCTTCTAAAAATTACACATATAAAGACATTTTTATACACTTAAGCATTTTATTTAGTCATCGCTGTATTTTTTCGAACTAATAATCATAGAGAAAAATAGTTGTATTGATTTCGTATTATTTTCAAAAACAATGATGCCAAATTATAATTTGAAATTATAATAAATATGTTATTTCATAAAAAAGATCGGTGTTAAGGTTAGTTCGGTAAAAATTTCGCCGAACACCGAACTTTGACCGAACATCATTTTTTGCCGAACTCCGTAACCGAACCCGAACGTTCGGTCGGACACTAGTATTAAGCATATTACGGGTGGGGAAGAGATTAGGTTATTGTGTTCGGTACTCGGCGACACGCTTTGTTCATATTTTCTTTGCTGACATTTACTTTTCTTTTTGACAAAAAGTACAAATAGTAACAGAATGTTGCCGGAAACATGTTTGGCTGTATTACCGCAAATGAAAAAACAAAAGAATGGCTGATTTCATAAACGCAGTATTGCAAAGCATCACTAAAAACAAATGCGTTGGTAATGCATCACAAATAAAAAGAATGAACTCAATGCATTGTCTACAGAAAAGTTGAGGAGCTTATGAAGCTATTCCTTTAAGTGTTGCAGTGCAATACTGCTTTTATGAAGCCAGCCAGAATTCTAGATGTTATTCATCCAAATGTTCGCTCGTCTAAACTCGGACCAAGTAGTTCTTATGAATCTGTTGAGATGAGAAATAGAGGGCATACAAAATGCTTAAATTCTAAAAAAACAAATTTAGTAAATTATGGACCGATCATAACGGAATTTATTAGTGTGATTTCTAGTCATATTAAACTGTTAAGTATTCAATTTTATTCTGATAGCATTATTTTGTACGGTTTTAGATTTACATACTAAATTGTTTTCCGGGAGTAGGGTCTACATATATGGGGTCTAAGGAAAATTATGAACCGATCTTCATGAAATTTTACACCGTCATTTATAGTCCTATAAAACTGTGACGTACCAATTTCTATTATGATAGCATTATTTACTATAGTTTTAGGCGTACTAAACTATTTTCCGTGAGAAGGGTTTAATTCGGGCCTAGGGTAAATTATGAACCGATCCTCACGAAATTTCACAAAGTTATTTTAGTCCTAAAAAACTGTGAAGCGCCAAAATTTGTTATGACAGCATTATTAATTATGATTTTTGGCGTGCTTAAATGTTTTCCAAGAGTAGGGTTTATATGGGCCCTAGGGTAAATTATGGGCCGATCTTAACGAAACTATAGTCTTATTTAGTCCTTTAAAACTGTGATGTGCCAAATTTTATGATAGCGTTCTTTTTTACGGATTTAGGCGTATTAAACTGTTTTTCTGGTAGTATGGTTTATATGGGGCCTAGGCAGTGATGCCAATAGTAGGGAATTTTTCCTTTTTGTAGGGATTTTTTCAGAAAATTTCAAGCGTAGGGAAAAAAGGACAAATATTTGATTTTAAGGCAAATGTAGGGAATTTTCAAAATATCTCATTTTTAATATTTTGTCTGAAAATAACTAAATATTCATCATATTTTTATTTAAAAATTAAAATTGTTCATATAAAATAGTATTTTTTAAGAGAAACCCTATACCATGAGTCCTAAAAGCCTGGCAGTCTTGAACAATTGCCAAAACCATGTACCCGAAAATTTGTCGCGCCCCCTAACATATTATAAGTGGCCTACGAATATTCGAGTTCGCTATTTGCTTTCGCACTCACAATAGCTCAAATGTATGCGAATATTAAAATCGAAGATCTAATGAATGAAATTTATACATAGAAATTAATTTGTAAACAAGTAAGAAAGTATAGTCGGTCAAGCCCGACCATATGATACCCTACACCACAGTATTTAAAAACACATCATGCTTATGTGTCCATGTAAATATGGATTTATCTATGTTTATAAACTTCATGAAAATCGGCTTGAAAGTTTGTGAGAGGCAGAAATTGCCCCCTGCCTCCCCTTGTGGTCCTATTTTTTAAAAACTGTATAGCTTATGTGTGCATATCAGAGAATAGCTTTTTGCAATTGAAAAAAAATCGCATTTAATTAACGACAACAAATACACACGCTTACGGTCATACAGTCAAACTCGCGCAACCGCAAATATTCGCTGCTGGTTTGCAGTCATTCAAATAACGCACATCGTGCTTTGTTATTTATACAATCGTTGCCTTCGTTTTTTTTTATAAAGATTCTAAGTGTTCTGAGCGCAAATGATTGTTTGGTAAAGAAACAAAAAATACAAACGAAAGAGCCAGAAATCAAACAATTATTACTCATGTATTTATTCAGCATAACTATGAAGTACAAGAAAAAAAAAAATTTAAATGAAACTAAACACACATACTTATGTAGGTACACACAATTTCCATAGAAACAAAAAGTACAGTAGTAGTAGTAGTATGTACAATGTATTTTTGTTATTGTTGTTTTTATTGTTGTTAATTTTGAAAAAGCGTCTCATCGTTGTTTATTGTTGTTGTTGTTAATGTAAACAAAAGTATAGAGAATGTGCTCTTTTGAATTTACTCAGTTGTGTTATATTGCGTGAGCAACAAAAATGCAAATAAAGCACTTTCAATAAAAAACGAATAAATGAAAATATCAAATGTGTACGAAAGGAAAAAAAAATTACCAACGTTGAACTTTGTTTTGCATGTATAGAGTTATTGTAAATTTTAGCGTATGAATAAATGCACAAAAATAGTGCGTTTTGAGGTTCTCTGGTGCATATACATGTGAATCATCTATATTTTAAATTTCATTAAAATCGGTTTGAGAGGCAGAAATTGCCCCTATCTCCCCTCGTGTTCCGATTTTTTTAAAAATTTATACATTTGTGTCCATATAGATATGGTTCTATCTATGTTTTAAATTTTATTAAAATCTGTTTGATAGTTTCTGAGAGGAAGAAATTTCCCCCTATCTTCCCTCGTGGCCCTACGATTCGGACCATTTTCAATAGGCTTGGTCCTTGTGCCAATAAGAACCTATGACCCAAATTTAATCAAATTATCTCCATAATTGCGACCTGTACTTTGCGCACAAGGTTACATGGACAGCCAGCCAGCCAGCCGGACGGACATCGTTAGTTCGACTCAGAAAGTGATTCTGAGTAGATCGGTATACTTTAATGTGGGTCTAGGACCACTATTTTAAGGCGTTACACACATCAGCACAAATGCATAATACCCAGTTAGCAAAATTATCCGACGTCGTTCAGATATCTGAGGGAAACGTCGGCAAAAAAGTCGGAATCGTATACGAATTCTGTCAGATTTCTGACCCAAAAACGTATGGAGTGGTTGACACGAATTCTGACAGACATGTCGTGGAAAATTTTGGTTTTTTGTCGGCATTTCCGATAGATATCTAACAGAAACCTAATGAAAAAGTCATGGGAAGTTCTGATGTGTTAGCCGAGAATTTTTTGCAAAATATGTAAAAGTGCATACATAATTAAAAATGTTACACGTACGTACCTTTTTTATGCTATTTATCTTGAACAAATAAAATAAAATTAAAATTGTTTTCAATTGAATGACAATTGTCATTATTTTAAAAAAATAATAAGTCTCGTTAGACAAATCTGAAGGAATTCTGTCGGAATTCTGTTGGACATATCTGAACATAATTTCCCCTTGATATATCCATGCGAAATCGATCAGAAATCGGCCAGACGGTAGGTAAATTCAATGTCTGACAGAAATCTGAACGAAGTTTCTAAGAATGAAGTCAGACAATTGCACGAAATGTCTGACTCAGACAATGTCGGAGTATTTTGCTGGCTGGGTACCCTCTCCACTATTGTGGTGTGGGTATAAAAAGCAATCACACCTTCTTAACTAAAAGAAAATAACTTAACAATTTCGAATGTTTAAAAAACATTTAATGAAAACTTGTAAGGATATATTTTTAAAAGGAAATTTTTTTTATATTTTTAAATTTTTTTATTTGGTAATAAATTTGCTTAAAATTATTAGATGCTTATATTAAAAAAAATTACTTAAATAAGTATTCTTTAAAAATATTGAGATCTTTAAAAAGGACATAAGGTGAGGTGATTTCCAGTGGAATAAAACGAATTTTTGATTCATAGCTCTGATCCTACTGAACCGATTTTGCTCGATTTCAATCCCAAACTGCTTAGGATAACCACAAGAAATTTGACACCAAGTTTATTTTTTATTTTATTTTTTTTTTTTTGAGTTTTTCGAAAGTGAGCGTGTTGTGATGTGGACATGACTAAATCGACTTAGAATTACTCAAGGACCCAGATTATATATCGTCACCTAAAAGACGAAATAACCTATCTGCAGTTTTCAAAAGTTTACAGGAGAGAGAAAAAACGTTATAAAATTGGAACTATTATTTTGATTAAAATGAAACCAGTAATATATATCGGTTGAGAAAATTTTGTTTTTCTAATCACAGCTTATGTTATGACCAGGGCAAGGAAGTTCATGCACTTAAAATCGCAAAATATGCGCATAAAGCATGCACTAAAAATCGCAAAATATGCAAAAATAAAATTAAAAATATGCATTAAAAATATATTTATTTAACCATATTTATAAAGATAAAGTTTTGTTTATATAAATAAATAATTTTTTTTTTGTTAAGTTATCAAATGTAATGAGGTCTTAAAACAGTTTTAAACATTAAAAATGTTCGTTCAACATCAACGGATATAATAGGTGCATATTAAAAGTGGTCAACTCCTTTGTAGAATATGTATTAATTTTCTGCAATATTTTCTTTACTGGAAGCTAAATTAAAAATATTACCAATTTCTTTAACTTTTTTAAAACTGCATAAAGTTTGGCTTTTATTTTTCGCCGATTTGACCTTCTACTTTTCTTATTTTAATCATCACCGTATTTAACCGAGGTGTTCAATGATTTAAACCCCTGAAGTTCGGTTATTGTCTCGACTAGAAACCCATTGTTTGAGTGAATAAATTCTAATTGAGCCTTTATATTAAGTACGTTTAAAACATTGTTTACTTTTTATAGCGACTGCATTATTTTCGTTAAAATTATTTACCACATCCTTAAATTCTTCAAAATTTTTGGAATAATACTCAACTGCCTGCAACCAGGTCCCCATCTTGTTATACATGCTTGAAACGCGAAGGTGACTTTAAAAACTTGCATGTATGGCATGAGCTTAGCATGTGACATGTTACATTTTTGGGTAAGATACCTTAAAAAAATGTCAAGTAGAGCAACATTTTATTTTTATTAAAGTCTTCTAAAAGAGAAATTGACTCTTTGAAAGTTCGAGCTAATGAAGCATGATTCACCTTTTCCAACTTTACAATATTAAACAAAATTTTGTGTTTACTCTGTTCTTCTTCGGTATTTAAGATCCCAACAATTACGTTGACCACGCAACGTCCTTCAGTGTCCATTGTTTCGTCAATAGACAGCCACAAATTATGTGGCTTAATCCTTTCAACCATGTCACATAGTTGTATAGTGTACAACTTGAGGAGATAAGTTTTTCTAAGGGTTGTTTCTGTAGGATTGGTTTCGTTATATATATATTTGTTTAAAGAAATTCTAAAATTTTGGTTGATTAGCTTATATAAAGGTATATCTGCAGACACCAGAGCATCACACAATTCCAAACTAATTTTACTAGTTTTATCCTAAAAAGTTAATTTTCTTAAAATTTAAGTTTGCGAAACCTTTTCATAAATCATAAATCTTTGCGTTTCTGACTTTGAAGGTGCTGATTTACTACAAATTTTAAAATGAATCACCTTTATTCTAAACTTTGCAAAAAAGTACTTTTCCATCTATTTTGAAGACTCAAAAATACACTTATTTAAAATATTATTTATTGATATTTTTTCTTTTGGCATTTTTTCCCCTTAAAAACAATTTGTTTTATCAATACTTTTTGGATTTTAGGTCATACTTACAGCGTAAATCCAAAATATTCTGTTTAATTCTATTTTTTCTTCGCCGAACGTTATTTTTATGTGAGGCTTCTTCAAGTAAAAAAAAATTTTTATTGTTACTCGTACAATTATGTACACAATTATACAAACTGTATACTTTTTAAAATTTGTTAAACATGGCCACAAATATGTGCTGCTTTTTAAAAGTAAAAGAAACAAGGTGAAATTATAATAAAATGTAGGTAATTAAGTACCAAACACCAACATGTTGTTGCTTTTGCTCCTTGAAAATGTCAAAGTTAGCAGATTTTCCCATACTTTTTTGACCGTTTGTCAGCTTCAGGGCTGAAACAACTATAATTAGCTGATCCACTGGCTACACCTTATAATGAATTCGCCTTGAACAGAAAGATATTTCTTAACAAAAAACTTAGAAAAGAGCAATTTTTTTTTTTATAAATATTACAGAATATGACGAAAAATGTGAATTTATAACAAAATATCCCAAAATACGACGAAAAATATGCATTTATAACAAAATATGCAAAAACATGCATTTAAAGCCAAATATGCAAAAATATGCACTAACAAATTAATGCCATTTTACTGGAAAACTTGTGATTCGCAAAGAATTTAACTTTAGGTGGGTCTCAGAGTAACGACAACAAACATGCATTTGCATGAAGTCCCTTGCCCTGGTTATGACACTTAGGTTTTTTGGAATTGTAAAAATCTGAAACCAGATAACCTATCTGCTGTACTAATTAGTATGAATAAATAAAAATTTCTTTATACATATGAATCTATATATATAAAAAGAAGTGTACATTTTGATTGTCACTCCATAACTCGAGAACGGCTCGACCGATTGCCATAAAATTTTTAGGGAAGGTACAGGGAGGAGTGATGATGGTTAGTTGATTTTGAAATCCAAAATCGGGGCAGGGGAATTGGTACCCCCCATAGGATGCCAATATTTAATATCGCATATCTTAAGACCCGCTGCACGCATTTTGTTGAACTTTTGGTAGTAGGATCTTCTAAGCCCCAAAATTTAAATAAAACAGTAGCGGGGGAAGTGGTTCCCCCCATAGGACGCCAATGTTTAATATAGCATATCTTAAGAACTGTTACAGTGAGAATGTTCAAACTTTGTAGAAGTCACTCTTATGGTATACTACTCTATTGAGAATAAAAATAAAGCGGTAGGCGCAGGGGGGAAATACCTCCCATAGGATGCATATATTAAATATAGCTCAACTGAAGAACTATTTAAGGGACAGCCTTCAAACGTGGTTAAAGCTACTATTATGGTAAAATGAAAATTTCAATATAAAAATGGGCGGGGTTGACAGGGGAGGAGCAGTACCCCTCATAGATAGAAATATAATTAAGAGCCGCTGCATGCATTTTGTTGAACTTTTGATAGTAGGATCTTCAGAGCCCCAAAACTGAAATAAAATAGTAGCGGGGGAAGTGTTACCCCCAAAAGGACACCAATGTTTAATATCGCATATCTTAAGAACTGTTATAGTGAGAATGTTCAAACTTTGTAGAAGTCACTCTTATGGTATACTACACTATTGAAAATAAAAATAAAGCGGGTAGGCGCAGGGGGGGAAATACCTCCCATAGGATGCATATATTAAATATCACTCAACTGAAGAACTATTAAAGGGAGAGTCTTCAAACGTGGTTACAGCTACTATTATGGTTAACTTTAAATTTCAATATAAAAATGGGCGGGGTTGACAGAGAAGGAGCAGTACCCCTCAAAGATAGAAATATAATTAAGAGCCACTGCACGGATTTTGTTGAACTTTTGATAGTAGGATCTTCAGAGCCCCAAAACTGAAATAAAATAGCAGCGGGGGAAGTGTTACCCCCCATGGGACACCAATGTTTAATATCGCATATCTTAAGAACTGTTAAGTGAGAATGTTCAAACTTTGTAAAAGTCACTCTTATGGTATGCTACAGTTTTGAAAATAAAAATAAAGCCGGTAGGCACAGGGGGAAATACCTCCCATAGGATGCATATATTAAGTATCTCTCAACTGAAGAAGTGGTTAAAGCAGTGTAGCGAAGCGCACGGGTTAAGCTAGTATTATATACATTAAATAATTTCAGTAGTAGTTTTTTTTTACTGGTTTAAGCAAAAACAAGTACTTAATGTTTGTTTAAATTACACTATGCAACAAAATTAAACTATTGTCGTGATTTTTGATGATTTATTTTTGTCTTTTTTTGTGCGTGAGGACCGTTACAAAAACTTTGTCATTTGTAATATTACATGTTCAAAATTTGGCACACATATGTGTTATGATATAGGGAATAAAAATCCATAAAAAAGTCAATTTTGTAATTTTTGCTGATAGGTTATTAGGTCTTTAAGATGACGATATACTTTATGGGGTCTGAGACGAATAATAAAAAAGTTTCACACGGAATGTCAAACATAGTATACCCTCTTCACAACTAATTGTGGTGGAGGGTATAACAAATTTGAATGAAGTTTTTGCAGCAAATGTTTCATATCGGCGCACAGTGGCTGAAAATTTTTAACCGATAGAGATAATTTTGCAATTTTTTTTTTTGCAGGAGAGAAGACTTCTTGAACTTTTTTACAGTTTTAATTATGTTAAAATCGGTAAAAAAAATCTAGTTGTTGAGAAATTTAAGGTCGAAGTTGAACTTTTAATGTTTTTTAGCATTTAGTATGAAAATGCTAATGATTGAGATTGAGAATTATGGTATTTTTTATTCAAAAAGTGGGATATTTTTCAGCCCACTGTTTTAAGAACTTTTTAATCTACATAACTGCCAAATTTCATTAATATATCGTTGTTCATGTGAGATTTATAGAATGTCAAACCTTAAAAATATTATTTTTTACTCATATTGAAAGCCCTTTTATTCATTTACACTTTATAAATAATAATTTTAATGTTTGACATTCTATAAATCTAACATGAATAAAGGTATCATATTGAATTTTGGCAGTTATGTAGTAGGGTATTCATTTAATCGGCCTTTTGCTTTAATCGGTTAATCGCCCGATTAATTAACCGAGGTTTTGGTTTCATCGGTTACTAATCGGTTAATTTTGTTTTTGATCGGTTAACCGAATAATAATGTTTTTTTGTAAATTAAGTAATTTCAATATATAAAAACGCATTAATTGTTTATTATTTGGAGTTTATTAGTAAAAAAAACAATAACATACCAAATTCTTGAACTAAAACGAGCAAAAAAAAATAATTCATAAATATTTAATATGCATTTTTCAATTAATACACAGGGTGTGCTATCAAGTCATATCGCCATATTATCCCAAATAATATTTTACAATTGTTTAAAATAAATATTGTTGTATTTCAAACAAAATAATGCTGTGTTCATTGATTCTTCATAACTGCCCACAACAGTTATATCGTCGGCTTAATATCCTTTCAGCACATTTAACAGGAGAGACGAAAAACTTCTTAATTTTCCTATTTGCAGCTTGATAGAATACAGTTAGTTTAACACCCTTCAAGACTTAAATATAATAAAAACCACATGCTGGTCGACGAGGTGTACCTTTCTCTGCCACACGGCATCAAAATCTCAATTTACATAAAAAGTGGATTTAGCCGGTTTGCATATTAAGCCGACGATATATATTTCTTGTAATTTTTTAAAAACATAAGACTTTATGACTATCTTGTATATCCCTCAAATATGTATTTATAAAAAAACAAGTAAGAGTGCTATATTCGGCTATGCCGAATCTTATATACCCTTCACCATGGTTTGGAAAGAACAGAAGTTTATATATATATTTAAATATATGTATATATACATGTTATAAAATATATATCGTTTAGTTTTATTTAATTATTTGCACATGATTGCATGCTATTAAATATATTAAAAGTTTAATTAATATATAGCACGTTAAGTTTTGATCGAATTTCAGTATTTGGTCATACCGACATCTTAAAGTATAAAATTACCATTTACTTTGGTGATAAAACTTGTAGTCGGGAAGTTCTATGCTTCACGAAAATAGGTATTAAAAAAAAACTATATTTTTGACATTACTTTTTTTACCGATATTCCGAGTTTTTCTAAAGATTTCCGATATTTTGATATCTAAAACGTTTGAATAGGTCATAATACAGCTCTAAAATTTTAGTTTTTATAAAAATGTTAATGTTTTTAGTCCTTTTTTGGAGTATTTTGCACATAACTTAACCATTTTTAACCGATTGTGCAGATTTATATACCAACGTGCTTAAAAATAAAATTTCCATTAAATTGGCTTATAGGCATATATGTATATATACCTACATATATGTACATATATTTAAGCAAACTTAACTATAAAAAAACAAACTTAATTATAAAAAAACAAACTTAATTATAAAAAGAGTAACTTTTGGGATTTCAGTATTTTGATTATAACTCAGCCATTATTTAACCGATATGACAGATTTATATACCGACGTGTTAAGCAAGAAATTTACCATTTATTTGTGTTATAAAACTTGGACTCGGGAAGATCCATGGTTACCGAAAATGGGTATTTAAAAAAAATAATTTTGGTCATAACTTTTTTGTATCTGAACCGATTTTCCCGAGTTTTTTATAAAATATGTTCTACTAAAAATTTCCGATATTTTGGTATATAAGTCATATCCATAGGACATATGACAGCCCTAAAATTTAGGTTTTTATACAATTTTTAATTTTTTTTTGTACGGGAGGTACCACGCCCACTTCTCCAATCCCGCCCACATTTTGTTGGGTGGTGTGTATTGACAACCTAAATGTGTGTACCTAATTTGGAAACTTTGGCTTTTGTCGTTCCCCAGATATACAGCAAAAAGCAATAAAAATACAACAACAACAAGGGATTTTTGGGAAAAATTAGAGGTAGTCGTGGTTTTTTGCTCATATCTCAGCCATTTGTGGACCGATCTGGCTGAATTTCAATAGCAAAATTATAATAAGAATACCTGACATAAAGATACCCCAACCAAGTCCCCATCATTTCTGGGGGCTTCGGAAAACCCATTTCAACAGACAGACGGACAACCGGTTTTGAACTTCGCTTTTCATAAGAACCCAGAATATATATACTTTATAGGGTGTAGGATCAATATTGTAGAAATTACAAACGGAATGACAAAGTTATATATACCCTTTCTACCATCGGTGAAGGGTATAATAAACAGACAATTTCAGTAGTTATAGGATTTCTTTTAAAATAATTTTGTAAAAAAAAAATTTTTTTTGTCAAAACTTGACTGGGATAAAATTCTTTCACTTATCGTAGATGAATATTTAATTTCTCAGTCCTTTTCCAGGATTTCTCTAAACATATAAAATACTCCATTATGCCTTTAGAGTTTTTTTTTTTTAAATTTTTAACACTTCGTATTGTTTCGGTTAATTCTGTTAAAAGACTGATATGAGAAGATATAAGAAGAAACAAATACATAACTAACACGTATGTATGTATGTACATAAAACAGAAAAAACGTGTTGGTTATCAAAAATTTAACCCATTTTTCGCCACATTCCTGTTGATCGATGATAAAGATAAAAAACATTGTAATTTTAGTCACCAGTCGGCGGAAAATGTGTTAAAATGAAGATCACTGAACACCTTATTTGTTTTTATGAAAAAATATTTTCTAAAATCACAAAAAAATTTTATCACATCGGTTAATCGGTTAACCGACTGAAATTAATCGGTTTAATCGTTAATCGAAAAAAGCCAATTTGAAATTAACCGATCAGTTAATCGGGTAGTAATTAATCGGTTAACCGATTGACGATTAACCGAATGAATACCCTATTATGTAGATAAAAAAGTTCTTAAAACAATGGACTGAAAAACATCCCCATTTTTGATTAATAAATACCCAAATTCCCAATCCCGGAAAACGGCTTTAATTTTTTTCTTTTTTTGTTCAATAAAGGCAATACAATTTACCACTCGATATTGATCAGAATTTTCTAGAAAATAGGTCTGTCTGGGTACTTTTCCAGTAGCAAATACTCAGTAAATTTTTTTGGGAGAGTAAGACCAATATTACTCTATCGGCTGAAAAAATCTCAAAAAGTACGCAGACAGTATCCAGTGAAATTTTGCAAGAAAACAGCTGATCGGTGTGTAAACAATTGAAATAACAAAGCAAAAGAATTTTAGCATATCGCACCTGTTCATCAAAAGTAACACAACTCAAAATTTACAAGTTTTCAGTAGAGGCAAAAAACTAATTCCGCCAATATGATGGAATTATTGTTATAAACAAATATAATGTTATAAAGGAAACTCACTAATATTTCAATAAAATCACAAAATTTATTTCTCTTCTTCCTTTTTCCGAAATTATTACGGATTTTTGATTTAATACAGTTTTCATGAAATTTTTTGATCTACATGTCAATATTATTTCAAGTTATGCTTATCACAACCCAAAATCAACAGCTATTGATAAACAGATTTTTAACATGAAAACAATCACAACTCGAATTAATACAGTTTCGCTGATTCATTTGAGCACCATAACCCTTGAACACTTCAACGCAACTAAAATTACAACTCTTTAATTGAATCAAAACAAACAATATGAGTACGCAAAGAAAGACATAAAGGCATTTCTCTCATGAAATATTACAAATAGAATACCAAAAATTTTACAGTCGTTAGATATGGTAATCATACACTGTTTCCTTCAAAAAAGTGGAAAATAGAATTTTTTGAGTTGTGTTACTTTTGATGAAAAGTTGCGATATGTTTACGCAAAATTGAATTCTCGGGGTAAATTCAAAAATTATTAATTAAAGTGAAGCTTAAAAAGTTTTGTAAATTAAAAAACTTGTTTATTACACTGTTATTAGTTTGGTAAATTTAATTTCTTCTTAGTTTTTAGTTTTATTTATCGGGTTTTTTATAAAACTTCTTTTGCTTACATTGCCCAACATATTGCCGGCTTACAATGGAAAAAATAATGAAATACCCAATACAGTGCCCTCCAACAGCTTGACAACGGAGAAAAATAATTTGGATGCGAAGTGCTCGCCAGGAACACAATTCCAAATACTCGCCTCTTTAATTGCAAAGTTTGTCCCACAAAGTTCTGCTGGTTCTATCGGTTCTGCCATCTCCACTCCACTTACGCCACGGTCGCACTGTATATTTGGATTTTTCTAGCATGAAGTAAAATGTTTTGTTTATTATAATTTATTATAAACGTTAAAAATCAACACAATTCTAACTACTTACCTCTGCCATTAATAAATTTAAATTTTTATATTCATTTCACAAAAACTATTTGATTCAAACAGCTGTTCAAACTATTTGCAAAATCTTGCAAGCGGAAATTTCTCCAGTAACATTTTGCATGTTCTCTAACTTCCAACTGTCAAAAAATTCTCTTTTTGGCTCTCTCGCTGCAAGAGATTTGGAGTACGCAGACAACATTTTGCAAGATTTTGCAACATTTTGCGCAAAATATGTGTACGCAGACAGACCTAATAATGGACATATTAGAAAACATTACTGTTCTAATTGTATAAAAATCGGTGTGTTGAATTATTAGAATTTTTTACTCAAATAATTTTTATACCCACACCACAATAGTGGAAAGGGTATTATGCATTTCTGCTGATGTGTGTAACGCCTTAAAATATTGGTCCTAGACCCACCTTAAAGTAAACCGATCGTCTTAGAATCACTTTCTGAGTCGAACTAACGATGTCCGTCCGGCTGGCTGGTAGGCTGGCCGGCTGTCCATGTAACCTTGTGCGCAAAGTACAGGTCGCAATTTTGGAGATAATTTGATGAAATTTGGGTCATAGGTTCTTATTGGCACAAGGACCAAGCCTATTGAAAATGGGCCGAATCGTAGGACCACGAGGAAAGATAGGAGAAAATTTCTTCCTCTCAGAAACTATCAAACCGATTTCCACAACCGATGGACACAAAATGTATTCATTTTTTAAAAAATAGGACCACGAGGGGAGATATGGGCAATTTCTGCCTCTCAAACCGATTTTAATGAAATTTAAAACATAGATAGATCCATATCTATATGGACACATTAGCTATACAGTTTTTCAAAAATAGGACCACAAGGGGAGGTAGGGGGCAATTTCTGCCTCTCACAAACTTTCAAACCGATTTTCATGAAGTTTATAAGCATAGATAAATCTATATTTATATGGACACATAAGCATGATGTGTTTTTAAATACTGGGGTGTAGGGTATCATATGGTCGGGCTTGACCGACTATACTTTCTTACTTGTTTTTTTTTTTTTTTGTTTGAAAAATTTGATTTGGAATAGGGCATATGGAAGTAAAAATGTCAAACTGACTATAAATTGCTTCTACAAGCATACCCTTAATGTTTTCTTTCGAAAAATATAAACATTTGTATATATTTCTGGAGAAATTCGTATTACCTTTATATGCATATACATTCGCCTCGTATATGCCACTATACCTTTAAAAAAATGCATAGGCATGTAATAATACCTATGATCATTTTGTGAATAGGTTTCTACATTATCAACTCTACAACAGGTTCAACTGGAACCAGTTCCACTAGAATACTTGTTAGATTAAAAAAATAAATAAGTGTAAATTTTAAAATTTTTATTTAAATAACAATAAGGACAAAAAACATATTTTTGGCTTAAATAACAATAAAAGTTATTTATATCTACTATTCATTCGGTTGGAAAATTGCTTTTAAATATTCCATATTTGGTTTTGTATTACCTCTGTCCTGTAGCAGCCCTTTTGCTTATTCATTTAAGTCCCTATGTTCTATTTTCCATTGACTTGGAATGCTACAGATGAGCGGATCTGACGTTGCCAACAATATATTAAACAGATCTTCGTTTGTAAAATCTCGTGACATTTTTCTGGTATTGTGCTCCCTATAAAATCTCTAATCTTCATTCCTTTTTTCCTGGACTTCCTCTCACAGATCTCCTAGTGGTACTAAATGATGCCTAATGACATCCTCTCCATGATTAAGGATTTTATGAACTGTTGCAGACATATTTCTCCATGGATATTTGGTAGTATATATTCGTGCTGTTTCTTTGGCATAATCCCCAAATTTTCTATAATCAATTCGTTCATTGCATGCAAGTACATCAATGATTGTTTTAAATCTTGATAGAAGACTTGTATCAACACTAGGGTATTCATTTAATCGACCTTTTGCTTTAATCGGTTAATCGCTCGATTAATTTACCGAGGTTTTGGTTTAATAATCGGTTAATTTTGTTTTTGACCGGTTAACCGATTAATCAAGTTTTCTTTTATAAATTAAGTAATTTCAATATATAAAAATGCATTAGTTGTTTATTATTTGGATTTTATTAGTAAGAAAAAACAGTAACATACCAAACATAACAATTCTTGAACTAAAACGAGCAAACAAAAAAACAATTCATAAATATGTATTATGTATTTTTCAATTAACACACAAGCTGTGCTATCAAGTCATAATATCCTAAATAATATTTTACAATTGTTTAAAATAAATAAAAAATTGTAATGCTGTGTTCATTGATACGTCATAACTGTACAGTAGAAAACAGTCATATTGTCGGCTTAATATGCAAACCTGCTAATTCACTTTCAGCACATTTTACAGGAGAAATATAAAACTTTTTATTTTCCCTTTTTGTAGCTGGATAGAAAATTAAAAATACGGTTAGTTTTACACACTTCAAGACTTAAATAGAAGAAGAACTACGTGATGGTCGACGAGTCGTATCTTTCTCTACTACACTGCATCAACATCTCAACTTACATAAAAAGTGGATTTAGCCAATTTGCATATTAAGCCGACGATATTTATTTCTTGTAATTATTTTAAGACATAAGACTTTATGACTACCTTGTGAATTCCCCAAATATGTATTTATAAAAGAATAAACTTATGGCGATTTCTTTTCTGAGAAAAATATGTTACAGTACATACATGTAACATTTTCTAATGTTACCTAAAATCACTCGAAGTGTTACATGTTGTGCAATTTCTATAGAACACAATTAGTGCTTTTATTTACAACTATTACTATTATTATAAGCGATTTTTAAAGCTATTTAAGCAGTTTTTGCATGCTATTACGGGTAGGAAACAAATATTAACATCACTAATGGCTTATAAAAATTAAAACGATTATAATATAAATAGACTTTTTTTGATTTTAATTTGTAAATATTTTTATATTTTGTTTTAAAATCAATTTTTAACAAAATTATGAGCGGTATGAATTATGACGAACAAAATAAATTATTTGTTGTACAAACAAAGTAGTAAGCACCAAACTGGTAGAAAAGGGCAGTATGAACACCTTAAGTTAAAGTAAGGGGAAAACATGCAACATGTTTTGCATGTTTTTCATCAACATATTCACAAAAGAACTTGAAAATTTTTCCCACAGTTGTATTTTTTGTACAAACGAACACAAAAATGTAGAACATGTAACATTAGTGCAACATTTTTCTCAGAAAAGAAATCGCCATTAGTTAAAAAATAATTGGTTATTTCAATAGTTGAAGGAGATCTTATAAAATAATCTTTTAGACAAGTAATTTGGTTTAAATGATTAGGATTAAAGCGATTCTTTTCTTTAGTTTTGACAAAGCTTGACTTGGAAAAAGTTCTTTTATTATCGTAGATCTAGTTTCTCAGTCCTTTTCCAGGATTTCTCTAAACATATTGTTTAATTCAGAGGATACTGAATTCGGTTAAACTAGTTTGTTTAACCTAATTTTATTTGTTGAACCTATTCTACAGGGCAACGAGCCGAGTAGCGTTTAGAGAATTGTTCCGGCAGTAACACCAGGACAATTAGATTTAGTAAATCAAGCACTTGGAACTTGGTTACAAATGGCGAGGAGAAAGTAATAACAAATGTTAGTTTTGTTTGCTTATTAAAAACCTTCTCATTTCTTTATTTAAATTTTGTGTCTTATATACTAATTAATAAATTACGAAAACTACAAAAAAAAAAATAAAAAAAAATATGCTACCCGAATCAGAATAAAAAAAAAGAAAAAAAACCATAATTAAAATTTCAGGGGGCTGAGGCCCGTGGGGCCCCCTGGACCCAAAAAACTGCCCCGCCCACTTTGTGGTATGTGTTGGTACTCAAATTAAAGGTAATTTGCTCACGATTGCAAATACATATGTATTTTGTGTTCGCATATTATTTTCCTCTCTAGGTTAATTTAAGTATCTTTAAGGTGCAGAAAAGCTTTAGTTAGGGAAGCCGGTGTTTGTTATACCATAGAGGAGAAAATCTTAGCGGACGGCCAAAGGCCGGCTATGCAGACAAGCTTTAGTTAGCGAAGCCGGTATTTGTTATACCATAGAGCAGAAAATCCTTGCGCCCGGCCGAAGGCCTGCTATGCAGAGAAGCTTTAGTTAGCGAAGCCGGTTTGTGTTGTTCCATAGAGGTGAAAATCCATGCGCCCGGCCGAAGGCCGTCTACTCAGAAAAGAATTCTTTAGCACATCGGAAATAGGCTATTAGTTACAAAAAAAAAAACTAACACTTTTTTTTTTTTAAATCGAACCTAAAACATTAAAAAATCCAAAATAAAACAAATTATTTACAATCGTGAGCAAACTACCTTTAATTTGAGTACCTACACATCAGATAACCTCAAAATTCATTATTTTTGTTGATTTATTCATACGCTAAAATTTACAATAACTCTATACATGCAAAACAAAGTTAACGTTGGTAATTTTTACATCCTTTCGTACACATTTTATTTTTGCATTTATTCGTTTTTTATTGAAAGTGCTTTATTTGCATTTTTGTTGCTTACGCAATATAACACAACTGAGTAAATTCAAAAGAACACATTCTTATACTTTTGTTTACATTAACAACAACAATAAACCACTCGATGAGACGCTTTTTCCAAATTAACAACAATAAAAACAACAATAACAAAAATACATTGTACATACCCTGTCGGACATTCAGTTAACTTTAAATTAACTGAAAGCTAACTATTTCTCAAGTAGTGGTGGTTGACACTTGCATTGCTTTTATATGAAATTAACTAACTATTTTAACATTGCGATGTCCTAGGAAGTAGTCAATTGTCCGACTCTGCACTACTTTCAGTTAACTAAAAAGTTAACTTTTTGTAGCTACCCAGCAAAAACTTTATAAAAATATATAGTTACACAAAGTCAATAAAGTAAAAATTTTTTTATTTTTTTTTAATTATTTTTTTTTTAATTATATCTTTTTATTATTTTTTTTTTTTATTTTTTCTTATTTTATTTTACTTTATTTTATTTTTTATTTTTTTTTTTTGTCCCTGGTGGGATTCGATCCCGCAACCTCGGTGCTACTAGACTAGCTCGCTACCAGCTAGTCTACCGGGGCATTGTAGTTTTTGTATTAAAAAACTATGTTTTCTGACTATAATGACTATAATGACGTTTGCTTGTTAATCGACTTGGCTCTCTCTACTTAAAATATACAGTGTTTGTATACACTTTGGTTAATGTAAATTTTCCATTGCTTAGTAGTTGGCTTTAAGTTAGTCTATACAAGCTAACTTAAAGTTGGCTTTTTTTGTAGTTAGCTACTCATTTGACGGCAGGGTACCTACTACTACTACTACTACTGTACTTTTTAAAATGAAAAAAGTCTGTTTCTATGGAAATTGTGTGTACCTACATATGTATGTGTGTTTAGTTTGATTTCAATTTTTTTTCTTGTACTACATAGTTAATGCTGAATAAATCCATGAGTAAGATTGCTTGATTTCTGGCTTTTTTGTTTGTATTTTTTTTTTTCTGTACCAAAACAATCATTTTCGAACCGAACACAAAAACATCTTTATTAAAAAACGAAGCTAACGATTGTATAAATAACAAAGCACGATGTGCGTTATTTGAATGACTGCAAACCAGCAGCGAATATTTGCGGTTGAGGAAATTTCATTGTATGACCGCAAGCGAATGTATTTGTTGCTGTTCATTTAATGCGATTTTCTTTTTCAATTGCATAAAGCTGTTCTCTGCTACACATATATGTATGTGAGTGGATGGGGGCACTTTTTTTTTGACCCAGAGGGCCCCAAAAGTCCGGCCCGCCCTAAATTTTATTACTTTCATTTTTCTTGTACAATTACCTTTAATTTGAGTACCCACACATTCCACTAAGTGGGCGGGGCGGTTTTTTGGGTGCAGGCAGCCCCACGGGCCTCAGCCCCCTTAAATTTTAATTATGGTTTTTTTCTTTTTTTATTCTGAATCGGATAGCATATTTTTTTTATTTTTTTTTTTCGTAAAGTGCTCTTTTGCCAAATGTTGAAACAGAAAAGTTAATAAACTCTAAAAACATTGTATCTTGCTGACCAGGTATTTATGTCGTTATGTGGGTCATTGCATGCAACGATCAGTTCTGCTTGTTCAGCAGAAGGGTGCAAAGAACTCTAGCAAACAAACAAAAACTAAATAATCAAACAAAATATAAGTCAGCAAAATAAAATGTGATAAAAAATAATTTATACAAAAAGTGAAAATATTAAAAATAATTGATACAATAAACAAAGACTAAATTAATTAAATATATTTATTGTAAATGCAAACATAGATGAACTGTGAATGTATGAACATACACCCCCCGTTGACGCTACGCTCAACTAGCATTTATCTTCAAACTTGGATTGTAAATTTCTGTCGAGGGGCTGGCGACGGAGCTTGAATGTTGTTAGATGATTGTGAGCTGCAAGTAGATGATTGAGGTATTTCTGAGATTTGGGTTGGATTTGACCTTTTGCGTAACCATGCTCTTATTAGAAGGTAGATGATGGATATTGCACTGATGATTAACGCAGAGTATGCAATGGTGGTGTTGTGTTTTGAGGATGGGTGAGATTGCATCTTGGACGCGTTCAGGGCTTCAAGTTTCTGTTGTGCAGCTGTCAATTTGATGAGTTGTTGTGCGATTTGGTCTGGGCTTGGTAAAGCGGTAGTGCCATTGATGTGGTTAATTCTAGTGTATTGATCGGATAATTCTGAAATATTTCCCAGGCTAGTGTAGGATGAAGAGATATTTGTTGATATTGATTGTTGTCAAGATACGTATATGGAATCATGCTTAAGAATGCATTCTGGATTGATGGTTACAACACCTGATCCGACTAGGTTTAGTGGTATAATTTCTTTCCTGCAAACGGCCACAGCATGTGTAAGAGATGAAGTTGAGTACAACCATTTATTTTTGCGAGTTAACGGAGTCCAAGTTACGTTAATCGGGAAATTCTTTAGAGGACACTTTGGTATGGTTATATTGTTGAATAAGTTGATTTCACAAGAACATTTTTCAGCTCCAAAGTTATATTGTAGTTGCACATCATAGCATATAAATATATTCAGACCGACCGGATCGCATCCTTTTAACTGGGCTGATGATACTGGGAAGTAACGCCGTAAGATTGGGTTTATCGCTATCGTCGTACTGCAGACGTCAATTGTTAGCATAGTATGATTTATAGCAGTAGGGACAGGGACTAAGTTGTACATTTTAAATCTTTCATGTTCTATTAATGGTAAAGTTATCTTAAATACAGCAAGTTCCTGAGTGAGGCCACCCTGTATTTTCATTAATTTGTAGACCTCTAGTAGGTCATATTCTGGTGCTGGCAGCTTCAATGAATGAGGTATGTAGGTTTTGATTTTTTGTATTTCAGTTTCTAGTTGCGGTGGGGTAAGCAGTAAGGGATGAATTTTTCCGTAGTGAGTGTCAGTCAGTGCATCCAGAATGTAGGTTTGTATTCTTTGCAAATTGTTGGCAATAAGCAAAAGTTGCATCATGCCCGTGCTGAACAGCTGCGCTAGCTTCAGTTGACATAGCTCTTGCGTTAATGTATCTTCGGATTTCATTTATTTTTGATACAATCTGGTCAAACTTGAACCTTGAGGCTGTAAGACCTTGCTTCACAATATTGATGGTTGAATTGATTATGGATGTGTGCTCTTTTATCAGGTTTAAGATGTGTGAGTCGTTTTCTTGCAGGTTTGAGATTGTTGCTGACATTTTTTCTGCGTATTCAGTGTCGAGTACCCCGAACAATGAATGAGCAATGTTCCCGATTACATCAACAGCACCTCTTCGCTGTCTTGATTTGTGAAGTAATCTGTTGTCCAATCGCAGCTCTGTTTCAACGTGTCGAAGATGTTCTAATGTGTTGCGGCATGATGTATTGTGTTCCATTTTGTCACATAGTGTGTTCAAGGAGTGGATTCCTTGTCCTAAGAATCCCATGTCAGTCCAGTATGATGATAGATTATAGTACACCACCAGCTTCCACTGACTTGTTGATATGTAAGTCGAGCCCACTTCCTCGAAATGAATTCCTAGCTTGTACCCAAATTGCACATGATTGATTGGTCCTCCTAGTATCATTGGGAATATAAGAAATAGCGCCAACAACGTCAGGCCTGGATTGCTAGCTGGTAGCCGTAATCTTTTGGGTTTAGGCTCAGAGGGTTCCTCTTCAGAATTGCTTTCATTTTTGTCTTCGATCGGTTCTCGGGAGAGTGGTGCTAGATACTGGACTGCTCTTTTGAGTATACCTGACGTAGTTTTGACATCTGCCATTCTGACAATGCCATCGTCTCCCTTGTAGGTTTTGATTACTCGGCCTAAAGGCCATTTCATCACTGGGCTGTTATCTTCCTTGAGGATGACGATAGTTCCGGGTTGTAGATTTCTTGATTGTTCCTTCCACTTGTTGCGGTATTGCAATTCGTTGATGTAGTCTCGGGACCACCTTCCCCAGAAGTTGTGTTTGAGGGCAGATACTAATTTCCAACGAGTAGCTAAATTTGTCCTTTCCGATGTTGCATTAGTATCAACTTGCGCCGTTAGAGGTTCGCCAATCAAAAAATGGTCTGGAGTCAGTGCGCCTATGTCATTAGGATCATTTGACATTGGTGAAATTGGTCTGGAATTTAATATAGCTTCGACCTCGATGACCAGTGTTTCTAGCTCTTCATAAGTTAAGGATGCATTAGCGAGGCTTCTGATTAACAAGTGTTTGGCAGATTTAACTGCAGCTTCCCACAGTCCTCCAAAATGTGGCGCTCTGGGTGGTATGAACTGAAATTGTACGCCCTTATTACTGCATGCATTCTCAATTGCTGCCTTTGCTTCATTTGAGTAAATTGCGGATGATAGTTCAGGCAATTTATTTCTTGCCCCTTCAAAGTTTGTGGCATTATCGCAGTAAAGATTTTGGCAATGTCCACGTCGACCGACAAATCGTTTGATGGCTCCGATGAATGCGTCGGTGGTGAGATCGCTTACCATCTACAGATGTACTGCCTTCGTCGCGAAACAACAAAAGGCAGCAATGTATGCCTTGTGTGGCCGTTTGCCCCTCTCCTTGTAGTGAACTATGATTGGACCGCAATAGTCTACTCCAGCGTTAATGAACGGTCTTGCTGGCGTTACTCGAGTGGATGGCAGGTTTCCCATGACTTGCTGAAGCAGAGCTGGCTTGGCCCTAGTGCAGGTTGTGCATTGATGAATTGTTGCTCTTGCCATGATTTTTCCTTTAATTGGCCAAAATCGTTGTCTCACTGTTCCTAGCAGTGTTTGTGCCCCACAATGTTTGTTGTCCTTATGAATCATTTCAAATAAAAGTTTTGCAATTGGATCATTGTACGGGATCAGATATTGGTGTTTTGAGTCATAGTCGAATGGAGAGGCTTCAAGTCGACCTCCTACAGGTTGCTTGTTCCGCGTAGCTCTTTGTATTTAGTAAGTTGATGGATTTCTTGTTTAAAATCCGTTGCTTGCATTTGCTTTATGATAAATTTTAGAGCATTGTTTAACTCAGTTGTTAATGATTTTTTACTATGCCTTAAGCCCTTTTTGCATCTGATTTGAGTAATAAAGCGCAGAACGTATCCAAGGATGTGCTGAAGGCGCCTGAAGGAGTTCTTGTGGTTTATTTTGTATATAAATTGTTATCATTGTTAGAGACTGTAACTTTTCTTTCCAGATCAGTTGAAATAGCATGGGCTGAATTATATTTGGGAGGCCAAGCTAGTTCTTGGCCATGTAAAAATAGGGGGCCAAAGAACCATAAAGAGCAGTCTTTGAGGCGTCTGGGTGCGATTCCCCGTGATAAGATCTCTGCGGGATTGATTTTTGTTCTGACGTGTCGCCATTGTGTTGCTTGCGTTGTTTGTAAAATGCTTGACACTCGATTGGCTACAAAGGTGTTGAGTGATGCTGGTGAATTTATCCATGATAATACAATTTCTGAGTCTGTCCAGTACCACACTTGGCTTGTAAGTTGAAGGTCCCTTGTGATTCTTGCGGCTAGCTATGCTCCCAATGCCGCAGCGCAAAGCTCCAGTCGGGGTATGGTTTGAGTTTTAAGTGGAGCGACCCGGGATTTCGCGCACAGTAGTCGTGTTATAATTGAACCGTTTTTCTCAGTGGATCGAATGTAAGCCGCTGCTCCATATGCCTTTTCTGAAGCATCTGTGAAAATATGTAGTTGGACGGATTCGGGAATTCCTCCATTGAAGATATGTCTTGGTAGCTGCAATGTCTTTAACTCATTCAATTCTGTGCGGAAACTGATCCATTTAGTATGCATGTGTTCAGGGAGTGATTGATCCCAATCAAGTTTTTGTTTCCACAATTCTTGAATGAATATCTTGGCGGTAACGGCTATAGGCGATAGGAGGCCTAAGGGTTCGAAGATTTTTGCAAGATCCGATGTGACAGTACGCTTGGTTATCGAGTCAATCTTGTTACTCTCAAAGTCTAGATTGACTTCCACATCTCCTTGTGGTACATTGTTGAGCAATTTTGGTTGATTGGCGCACCATTTACGCAAAGTGAAGCCACTTTCCCTCAGAATTTGCACCAGTTGTTCTTGTATTTGGAGTGCGGTTGCTAGGCTATCAGCCCCACCCAGGCCGTCATCTACGTAAAAATTCTCTTGGAGAAACTTGGAAGCGAGAGGGAATCTGATAGCATTATCTTTGGCTATATGCTGGAGGCATTTAGTTGCCAAATATGGAGCAGCTCTGGTGCCATATGCCACTGTGTTGAGTTTGTAATATGTGATAGGGTCCGTAGTGTTCTTCCTCCAAATGATAAGTTGGTACTGGCGATCGTCGGGCGCTACTAAGATCTGTCTGTACATTTTTGCAATGTCCGTGGTAAACACGAATCTTGGCATTCGAAATCTCAGTAAAATGGACAGTAACTCAATTTGCAACGTTGGCCCTGTGTACATCAGATCGTTTAACGAGTATCCCGATGAGGTTTTAGCCGAGGCATCAAATACCACCCGAACTTTCGGGCCTCAACACGCAATGATGTGGGATGTAGTAAGCTGGGGAAGCTGTGGATGTTGGTTTCCATTTTGTAATATGTCCCATTGACTCGTATTCGTTCATGAATTCGGTATATTTGGTCTTCAATTCAGGATTTTTCTGTAGCCGGCGCTCAAGAGCAAGAAATCGATTAAGCGCAATTCCGTGAGACTCGCCCAGAGCATTTGGATTTTTGCAAAATGGTATTCGTACTACAAACTGATTTTGATTATTTCTTGTTGTATTTCCTGCAAAATGTTCTTCGCATAACCTTTCTGATATCGATAACGGTTTTTCAGTTGTTGTAATATCCTCTAATTTCCAAAGCCGAGCGATTGATGCTTCAATATCTTCATCTGATGTAAGTATTCCGCATGTTGCTTTAGATGGAACATCAGGTTCTTCGGTAGTGGCCAGTCCTCAATATCAATGAACTGTGATGGTTGAGGTGCTATGATACGCGGTAGAACAAGTGCATCCAGGCGGGTTGAGAAGCCGTTGAGTCGAGAGTTCAGAGATACATTTACGCGATGTTGAGTTTTTGTGTTAGTGTTACCGATGCCATTGATGTTTATATATGATGGCTGTTTTGAAAGGCGGAGCCGTTGTACTAAACGTTCTGTAATTAAGTTGACTTGAGAGCCTGAATCAAGCAAAGCCCGACATTCAATTTCGGTTCCTTCAGTTTTAATTTTTACTATTGCTGTGCTGAGTAGGACATATGAATTGTTTAATTGGTTGTGTGCTGTTGCTAGTGAAGCTGCGTCAGATAACTGATTTGTTGCTGGCTCAACTTCAGTTGTTGTCGCTGATGCTGTCATCTCTGAACTGCTCTTACTTGTTCTAGTTTGGTGATTATTGTTTTCCAGATGCAGTAGTCTATTATGTTTTTTCTTGCATTTGGTGCATGATCCTGACGTGCAGGATATGGCCGAGTGCCCTGCCCTTAAACAGTTTACACAAAGCTTTTGGTTTTGAACGTGAGTAAGGCGCCTTGATGGAGATAACTCTTGGAATTTTTGACAGCGATAAAGTGGATGATGGCTTGTTTTACACAGTGAGCAGGTACCTTTACCTTGTTGAGTTGAGGCCGCAGATACGGATACCTTTGAGGGTTTCTCCTTGTAGCTCATTGCTTCCAAAGATTGAAAGCGCGTTTCAAGAAACGCCAAGAAATGTGTTATTTGTGGTAGCTCCTTCGGGTTCACAATTGACCTCTCATATAGAACGTGTGTGCTTCGATCCAGTTTTTTTATCAATATGTGGAGGAGCATTGGGTCCCAAGATGCAGTATCAATTCCGATATTGTTCAATGCGTGTAAACAATCCTTCGTAGTGTCATGTAATTGTTTTATTGATGACGCAGAAGGTCCTGCATTTGGTTGATCCAATAGCTGTTGCATTGTGGTTGTTACAATAATACGATGATTATCATAACGCTCTTGTAATAGCCTCCAAGCAGTGGTGTAGTTATCTGCTGTTGCTGAAAGATGGCTGATTAGTTTTTCAGCCTCGCCTCCTAAATTTGACTTCAGATACCACATTTTTTGTGCCTTTGGGAGTTGTTGATTATCCACTAGTTGCGAGAATAGGTCAAAAAAGCTCTCCACTTTACATAATCCCCACTGAATTTTGGAATTTTCACCTTTGGAAGCGGAAGAACGTTGGGTTGCGCGAACTCACCATCTTGCTGTGGTCCTCGTGACGACAGCTTAAAGTTTTCAATTATTAATTTTTCCAGATCAATGTAGGTTTCCATGTTGTACCCTTCTTGTAGTGGATCATCGCTGGCCTCCCAAATTGCGAAATGCAACTCTTGAATTTGTGCCCAAAGTTTTTCTTTAAGCTGCATATTTGTTGCTGATGGGTCCGTGCTGAGTAACCGTTTAAGGGATGCCATCATGACGTTTTGCCTTCTTACTAATGAATTAGAGGTGGTAGATGCGCCGCCTTTAGACGTCACTGATCTAGCTGGTGGTAAAGGAGCAATGATGGTCACCTGTTGATCAGTGTCCTTTGTTGTTGCCTTCGGAGCTTCCATCATAGCTGCTTCAAATATTTCCCGGTAGCTGGTTGTAAGATTCGATATTTTATCGTAATAACCTTCAGTGAAATATTCGTGGTGTGGTCTAGTGGCGGCTGCTCGAGGCATCGTATTTTGTTGTCGCCAATTTCAAACTCCGCCCATGCTGCATCCAGTCGTTTGAGTCGCACTTCATAGTAATGCAAGGTTTTCCTTGAAGTAGGATCCTTTTTGAAGTTCCTGATGATGTTTTGTATGACTTCTCCTGTCTTGTGCTGGGCTGTAGCGAGTTGATCCATCGGGGTGGTCATTGTGGTGTTCACAAAGTGTAGTGAGGTTTTATCTAAATTGATGTATGATCCTATAAAAGGAATTTGTTGAACTTGTCAGCTAAGTTGCTGATCGTTGTTTGAATTTATTTAATTTATTTAATATAATATATAATTAGGTCTATGGATAAATCCTTACAGCCTAATACAAATGAGTATTTAACTTAAGTATAATATTACGTTTAACAATATTTAAATCCAGAGAAAAATCAATAAATTCAAACATTTCATTGAAGCAACAACACAGTTTTCTAAATGGGTCTGCCATAGCATAGTTAGTTCGGAAAGTTTTTATAAATAAGGGATTATAGTACCGTACCGTACGTCGTGGAATGTTAAATGATAAACTACTTAATAAAAAATTCGAGCATACTTTTCCATTTATTAAGTTAATTACAAATGAGACATTTAGCATAACTCTGCGACTTTTCAGTGTTGGCAAACGTATTAAAGATAATCTTGTAGAATATGAGGGGAGATTATCATATCCTCGATATGTATCTCTCAGGCAAAAAAGCAAGAATTGTTTTTGAATGGATTCAATATGATCACTATGAACCATATAATGTGGATCCCATACAATCGAGCCGTATTCCAAGATTGGTCTAACGAGAGATGTGTAAAGTTGTTTAGTGACGAAAGTATCCTGGAATTCCTTCGCCCAACGTTTAATAAAAGCCAGAGTACAACGAGCCCTGTTGACAGTCATTGTTATGTGTTGAATAAAATCCAATTTTGCATCCAGTAAGATGCCAAGATCCATAATTGTGTCAACTATCTCGATTTTATAGTCACCGAGTTTATAGTTATTTAAAATACTACGTTTTCTAGAAAAGCGCATATGTTTACATTTCATTAGGTTTAAATCCATTAGGTTATGTTTACACCAATTATAAAAGGTATCCAAGTCTTCTTGAAGATAATTATGGTCTAAATAGTTCGTGAAGTTTAAAAAAATGTTTACATCATCTGCGAACATTAGTATATGTGAATGTTTAATAATATCAGGCATGTCGTTAATGAAGAGCAGAAACAAAAGTGGGCCAAGGTGACTACCTTGCGGAACACCGGATTTTACCAATATAGGTTTAGAAGTTGAAAACCCAAATTTTACACATTGTATTCTGCCGAGAAGATATGACCTTAGCCAGCTTAAATAAGTTTTGTCGAAACCCATAATATCAATTTTTCTCAAAAGAAGGTTGTGATTTACCTTATCAAATGCCTTACTGAAGTCGGTATATATAACGTCGGTATGCTGGTTGTTGACGAATCCCTCATTTACCAAAGTTGTCAGTTCTAAAATATTTGTCATAGTTGATGATTCTTTACGAAATCCGTGTTGAAAAGGTGTTAATAACGGTGAAACTTGATGAACCAATGAATCTAAAATGCATTTTTCAAAAAGTTTTGGAATTGCGCTAAGTTTGGCTATACCTCTGTAATTAATTATATTTGATTTATTTCCAGATTTGAATAAAGGAATTAAATATGACTCTTTCCATATTTTTGGAAAATATCCATTTTTCAAAGAAATATTAAAAATAATTGACAACGGCATTGCTAAAGCTTCCATACAGTTGATTAAAATACTGCTTGGTATACCATCAGGACCCATTGAGTTTGAATATTTAAAAGATTTTAAGCAATTGATAATATTAAGTGTGGTTATTGGTGAAAATTAAATAGTTTGACCAGTAACTATATTAAATGGATAATTGACATTTTCAGCACAATGTGCATCAGAATATGTGGACGAAAAAAAGTCGGCGAATAAATCACTGATTTCCTTTTCATCGTGTGTTTCAGTACCCATATATTTCATGACCTTCGGTGCGCCAGAGATCTTTCTTTTCGAATTTACAAATTTATAGAATGATCTTGGATCGTATTTTAAGTTGTTTTTTATTTTAATCAAATAATCGTTATATAATTTAGCATTTAGCAAATTGTATTTTGCACGAAGGACGGAATACTTGCTGTAATCGCAGTGGGATCCAGATTTCTTATATTTTCTGTAATTCTTGTTTTTTAAGTTTTTTAACGAAGAAAGTTGTTTATTACCCCATGGTGGTCCTGATTTTGAGCTCAGTGAAAATTTTGGTATACATTCATTCATATATTGTTTTATTGTACTGTAGAAATTATTAATCATTTTATCGATTGTTTCTGGTGCGCCAATGCGAATGGATAACAATTGAATCCAATTTGTGTTAATTAAAAGGTTATGTAGGTCGTTGTAATTTGCCCTTTTAAAACAAAACACCTTTTCTTTTTTATGAAAATTTTGAACACGATGACAACTAAAAATGTTGCAGCTAATTTCAATTGTAGGGTGGTAACGATCTTCTGGGAGTGTTATAGGATCAACACGATTTATTGTACATTCCTTAGGCTCATTAACAAATACCAGGTCAAGTAATTTACCATACATATTGTAGACGCCATTTATCTGATGTAGACATAAATTTGTAATGTTACCGAATATATCATCACTGATGTTATCAGAACGATTAGGAATGTAAGTTTTACTTTCTGTGGAGAAATGCCAGGTAATCTGAGGTATATTAAAATCGCCAAGGACTAACATGAAGTCACCCATACTGATTTTTGAAGCCACTTGTTCCATTGCCAAAATGTGTTGTTGATAAGTAATTATATCAGATTGAGGTGGAATATAAGAACATGTAATAAATATTTTAATGTTGTTTACTTTTACTACCACTGCAATAAATTCAATTTTACTTGCTAAGTTTAATATTAGCTCTTCAGCAGGAAATGTATTTAAGACAGCTATTAAAACTCCACCGCCAGTAGTAACTGTAGTTCTATCGCGCCGGAATACATGAAAATTATTGCAAACAATTTCGGTATTTAAGAAAGTATTATTTAGCCAAGTCTCAGTTAGACAAATTATGTGGTGATTGAAATTAAAACTATCGACATAAAATTTGGAGCATTTAGTCCTCATTCCACGTACGTTTTGGTATATAATAATGAGTTGATCGTCGGGAGCATCAGTTAGTTTTTTGAATGTAATAATTGTTTTTTCGGCAAATAAGCAACATTCGTTGGACGCCGGTTTATATTTTGTTCATATTCTCGAACTAAGACATGTTCAGGCCAAAAAGATGGGTCGAGAATGGAGTTAAAAATTTCAAATGGAACAGTAAGCTTAAATGATGTGATAATCCGCGCTTGCGAGTAAGTAAACTTATGAACATTCAAATCAAAATTTTTGCCGATCTTAGATTTAATATACGCATCAATGTCGTCAACAGATGTATCAGATGCAAAACGAGATACAAAGATTTGTTTTTTTGGTGGGATCACTCTCAGATCTTTTATAGCAGCACAGTTATTTTCACTATTTATCAAATTAACAGGATTTGTTGCATTTTGATGATTTATTGGGACAGTATTAGTTGGAACGGATGTTTTGCATAGAAGAGTTGGCCCACGATCATTAACAGATGAAGAAGCGGGTTCGGGATTCTGAGGCAAAGATGGCAAAGAAGAAGGTTCAGTCAACTTTACTTTATTGTTTAACCTTGCAGATTTCCTTTTCGGTGATGTTTGAACAGGAGATTTTATAGATTCTAAAGCATTAAAATCATCAAAAATTTTAGCATATTGTGATATTTTATCAACAAGTTTATTTGCTTCTTCTTGAATTTCCAAAAAACGGGATTTGTTTGATTGGAAAAAACGATAGAATGTAATGCTTATTTTCTTGCAATCATTACAGCGCCAAGCAAGTCCATTATCTTTCGACAATGATCCAGCAACAAGACCGGAAAGACCACTGCATTTAATATGGCAAAGACCATTACATAACCAACAAGAAATCATCATCTCTTCATCGTTGGTAATGGGACATTTTTTCATAATACACGCCATGATATGATCCAATTTATAAGTGTTTATATATATTTTAAAATAAAATTGTTTTAAAAGAAAATTGTTTGTTGGGTATACAATCCTACTATCCAATAGATGGCGCTTAGCGATTAAAATAGCAAATACACAAACCAGTTAGAGTTGTAATTACAAATATATGGAACAAATTAGATCAGCTGACAGTAGATGCAGAATGTTATCCACAGAAAAGAAAAATACGATCCACTACAAGAACAGGTCACAAGTAACAAAATACGTACAATTTTATCCTTTGATTATCACAAAAACCGCACTCCCAGATGCACACACTCCAATGACACCGACAGCACAAAGGGATATGTTGTTAAAAATATGTTTATTAGCTTTACAGCGAATCACAAAACAATTGAATTTAAAAAAGTAAACAGAGCGACTTATATACACATCTAAATGACACCAATGTTGCCAATGATATAATTTTGTAACAGACTTGTCCAGGTAGTGCCACCAGGACGAGTTTTTCAACGTATAACACAAGTACTTGGACTTGGTTACAACTTCTGCAGGGCTAGTTGTCAAACAGAAGAAAAAGATCACGTCGGGGTCACCAATGTTTAATTCAGAGGATACTGAATTCGGTTAAACTAGTTTGTTTAACCTAATTTTATTTGTTGAACCTATTCTACAGGGCAACGAGCCGAGTAGCGTTTAGACAATTGTTCCGGCAGTAACACCAGGACAATTAGATTTAGTAACTCAAGCACTTGGAACTTGGTTACAAATGGCGAGGAGAAAGTAATAACAAATGTTAGTTTTGTTTGCTTATTAAAAACCTTCTCATTTCTTTATTAAATTTTGTGTCTTATATACTAACTAGCTTAACCCGGTGCGCTTCGCTACACTGCTTAAACCACTTCTTCAGTTGAGAGATATTTAATACATGCATCCTATGGAAGGTTTTTCCCCCTGCGCCTTCCCGCTTTATTTTTATTTTCAAAAGTGTAGTATACCATAAGTGTGACTTCTACAAAGTTTGAACATTCTAACTTTAATAGTTTTTAAGATATCCGATATTAAACATTGGCGTCCTATGGGGGGTAACACTTCCCCCGCTGCTATTTTGTTTAAATTTTGGGGCTCAGAAGATCCTACTACCAAAAGTTCAACAAATTGCTTGCAGCGGCTCTTATTAATATTGCTATCTATGAGGGGTACTGCTCCTCCTCTGTCTACCCCGCCCATTTTCATATTGAAATTTATAGTTTACCATAGTAGTAGCTGTAACCACGTTTGAAGACTCTCCCTTTAATAGTTCTTCTGTTGAGTGATATTTAATTTATGCAGCCTATGGAAGGTATTTCCTCCCTTGCGCCTACCCGCTTTATTTTTATTTTCAAAAGTGTAGTATACCATAAGAGAGACTTCCACAAAGTTTGAACATTCTCACTATAAAAGTTCTTAAGATATGCGATATTAACCATTGGCGTCCTATGGGGGGTAACACTTCCCCCGCTGCTATTTTGTTTAAATTTTGGGGCTCAGAAGATCCTACTACCAAAAGTTCAACAAATTGCTTGCAGCGGCTCTTATTAATATTGCTATCTATGAGGGGTACTGCTCCTCCTCTGTCTACCCCGCCCATTTTCATATTGAAATTTATAGTTTACCATAGTAGTAGCTGTAACCACGTTTGAAGACTCTCCCTTTAATAGTTCTTCTGTTGAGTGATATTTAATTTATGCAGCCTATGGAAGGTATTTCCTCCCTTGCGCCTACCCCCTTTATTTTTATTTTCAAAAGTGTAGTATACCATAAGAGAGACTTCTACAAAGTTTGAACATTCTCACTATAAAAGTTCTTAAGATATGCGATATTAACCATTGGCGTCCTATGGTGGGTACCACCATATTTTTCTAATAAACAAGAATAAGTGCTGATGTTTTTTATCTCTTTTAGTTTAGGAGGTATGAGGTTCGCGGGATCGATAGACATAGGTACAATTTTCACCCCTGAAACGTTCGAATTTCGAAAAAGTACCAAATTCGCATTTGTATTTTTTAGATAAGTAACAAATGTTATTTAATTTTTATTTCTATACGTATTGGCTTAAAAGCTAGATTTACTACCTAAAACGACCGAATTTCGTTAAAGTACCAGACACCAATTTGCTTTTTTATTTAATGCACAAAAATAAAAATTAAATTGAAAAAATTACCAGTTTATTTAAAAAAAATACCAGTTAGAGAACGAAAAAGTAGCAAAAAAGCCCTCTTACAGATTTTCATTCCCTCAGGACCTTGCATGTTTAATTTTATGTTTCTAGGTCCAATACTAACGGAAATTCAAAAAGTAATAGTTAAAGAACAAAGAAGTACCAAAAACTTCCCTCTTATATATTCTTATCCACTTAGGGCATTGCATCTTGAATTTAATGTTTCTAAGTCCAATAATAACGGATATTCAAAAAGTACCAGTTTAATAACTAAAAAGTACCTATAAGCGCTTTTAGAGATTCTCATTCACTCATGACCATGCAGGTTTAATTTTATTTTCATTAGACCAACATTAGCGAAAATTTAAAAAAGGACCAGTTAAAAAACGAAAAAGTACCAAAAAGATTTCTCTAACAGATTGTCATTCACTCAAGACCTTCCATGTTTAATTGCATGTTTCTGGGTCCAATACTAACGGAAAATCAAAAAGTACCAGCTAACGAATAAAAAAGTACCAATAAGATCCAACTTAAAGATTCTTATTTGCACAGGACCGTGCATGTTTAATTTTATGTTTCTAGGTCCAATACTGACGGAAATTCAAAAAGCACCAGTTAATGAACAAAAAATGTACCAAAAACTTTCCTCTTATAGATTCTTATCCACCCAGGACCTTGCATGTTTAATTTTATCTTTCTAGGTCCAATACCAACGGAAATTCAAAAAGTACCAGTCAAAGATTAAAAAAGTACCAAAAACTTCCCCTTATGGATTCTTAACCACTCAGGACATTGCATCTTGAATTTTATGTTTCTAAGTCCAATATTAACGTAAATTCAAAAAGTACCAGTTAATGAACAAAAAAGTACCAAAAAGTTCCCTCTTATAGACTCTCATCCATTCGGGACATTGCATGTTTAATTTTATATTTATAGGTCCAATACTAACGGAAATTCAAAAAGTACCAGTTAATTAACAGAAAAGTACCAAAAACTTCCCCTTATGGATTCTTAACCACTCAGGACATTTCATTTTGAATTTTATGTTTCTAAGTCCAATATTAACGTAAATTCAAAAAGTACCAGTTAATGAACAAAAAAGTACCAAAAAGTTCCCTCTTATAGATTCTCATCCATTCGGGACATTGCATGTTTAATTTTATTTTTATAGGTCCAATACTAACGGAAATTCAAAAAGTATCAGTTAATTAACAGAAAAGTACCAAAAACTGCCCCTTATGGATTCTTATTAGGGTATTCATTCGGTTAACCGTCAACCGGTTAACCGATTAATTACTACCCGATTAACTGATCGGTTAATTTCAAATTGGCTTTTTTCGATTAACGATTAAACCGGTTAATTTCAGTCGATTAACCATTAACCGAAGTAACAAAATTTTCAATATTTTGTAGTATTATAACATATTTTTTTTGTGTTTCTAATTATTTGTTTCGTCTCATATACAAAATGTTTTTGTTTAGAAAATATTTTTTAATACAAACAAAGAAGGTGTTCAGTTATCTTAATTTTAACCTATTTTCCGATAACCGATGACTAAAATTACAATATTTTCAATGTTTTTTTATCTTCATCATCGATCAACATGAATGAGGCGAAAAATAGGTTAAATATTTGATTGCCAACACCTTTTTTTGTTTTACGTACTTTTTATGTGGATGTGTTTAGTTATTTGGTTCTTCTCATATCAGTCTTTTAACAGAATTAACCAAAACAATTAGAAGTGTTAAAATTTTAAAACAACTTTAATGGCATAATGGAGTATTTTATATGTTTAGAGAAATCCTGGAAAAGGACTGAGAAATTAGACATTCATCTACGATAAGTGAAATAATATTTTCCAAGTCAAATTTTGTTAAACGAAAGAAAAGAGTCGCTTTAATCCTAAATATTTAAAATAAATAACTTTTTTTAAAGATTATTTTATAAGATTTTCAATAGTTAAAGGAGCTATTGAAATAATTAATAAAAATTATCTCAGTTTATTTTTGTATAAATATGTAAATATATGGGGGATTCACAAGGTAGTCATAAATAATTACAGGAAATATATATCGTCGGATTAATATGCAAACCTTCTAAATCCACTTTTTATGTAAATTGAGATTTTGATGCCGTGTGGTAGAGAAAGATACGCCTCGTCGACCAGCATGTAGTTTTTCTTCTATATAAGTCTGGAAGTGTGTAAAACTGACTGTAATTTTAATTTTCTATCAAGCTTCAAATTGGAAAAATAAAAAGTTTTTTTTCTCTCCTGTAAAATGTGCTGAAAGTGAGTTAGCAGGTTTGCCTATTAAGCCAACGATATGACTGCTGTAAGCTACTGCTTATATTTTGAATTAAAATATGGGCATTTGCTGGGATCACGAACGTACGTTCGTACACTTTTGATGTAGAAATAATATAGAAAACAAAACTTTTCCTAGCATTTTTTTTTTGCGATTCGATAGCATTTGGGTAGCTCTATGTTTAGTACAAAAGATGGATTTCATTGAGTTTAAGTTTTCATAATAATACAGCGTTTACATTTGCCAGTACTGGCAAGACAGTAAGCATATACATATTAGTTGGCAAAACAATGCAAAAACAAAATAGCTGTAGAAGTGTTTATGTATTAGTGAAAAAGTTTGAATGAATTGATACTGTCTTGCCAGTACTGGCAAATGTAAACGCTATGTAAGAGTTATAAACGTGTGGTCACGAACGTACGCAAAATAGAAGTCAACTTCGGCTGACAGTAGTGAAATGTAAAAATCTGCGTAATGAAACAGAATTTTCAAAAGTGATTAATTTATTTTAAAAGTTTATTAATGTAGGTCTCCATCCAGTATTTACAAAATAAAATATCTCTCTTGGTTTTTATTTAATTGGCTTATGTACCGGTCGCGAACGTACGATTTTCCCATATGTTTTTTTATTATTATCACCATGCATTTTACCATAAATGTCTTCAAATTTCCTTTACAAAAAAACTTAATACTCCTTTTACAATTGATTTTAATGTAGAGATTATGCAGAAAAAGTGTAAACAAAACATATTTTTTGCATGTAAAATCAGTATATAAAACTTTAGAAGTAGAAGTAGAAAATACAGCCCAATTGTCTCAAGTTAAACAGCTCAGATATGCTGGGAAACCATTCTTTTATAAGAACATAGACTTTTTTTCTAATAAAAAACAATAAAAGACGATGATAATCAACATTTTATTTTTTATCCTGGCAGACCATTCTGTGGAAATGCCCATATACAGTTGTGACGAATCAATGAACAGAGCATTACAATTTTCATTTTGTTTGAAATATTTACTTTAAAAAATTTTAAATTTTATTTAGGATATTATGACGATAAGACACCTTGTGCATTAATTGGAAAATGCATATTACATATTTATGAATTGTTTTTTTTTTGCTTGCTCGTTTTAGTTCAGGAATTGTTATGTTTGGTATTTTATTGTTTTTTTTTTTACTTATAAACTCCAAAGTTAAGCAATTAATGCATTTTTATATATTGAAATTACTTAATTTATAAAAAAAAAACTTTATTAATCGGTTAACCGATCAAAAACTAAATTAACCGATTATTAACCGGTTAAACCAAAACCTCGGTTAATTAATCGAGCGATTAACCGATTAAAGCAAAAGGTCGATTAAATGAATACCCTAATTCTTATCCATTCCGGACATTGCATGATGAATCTTATGTTTTTAGGTCCAACATAAACGATAATTTAAAAAATACCAGTTGTAGAACCAAAAAGTTAAGTAAAATATCAAATTTCTCGTATTTCCCCTTTTTGGTACTATTTTTCCCCCATTAAAGTATAAAAAATTTCAGTATAATAGTGGCAGCCCATAATTTAGTACGAATATTTCAATAAATGGAGAAAAATGTTTTTTAAAAAAAGTACCAAAAATAGTTACGATTTTTACCCCTTAAATGTTCGAATTTCGAAAAAGTACCAAATTTAAATTCGTATATTTTTGTTAGGTTTCGAATGTGGTATTAACTTTGTTTCTATGTTTATTGGTTCAAAAGATAGATGGGGTGTCAAAAAAGTACTAAAATTCAGATATTACCCGTTTACTCCCAAATAGGGCCGAATTTCAAAAAAGTACCAGACACCTGTCCGCTTATTTTTCTAAAGAACAACGATAGGTATTAAATTTTTTTTGTATCTCTTTTAGTTTTGGAGATATAAGGTTACCGAATTTTCCCGTTTTTAAACTTTTTTACCCCCTAAACATTCGAATTTCCAAAAATCCCGTCTTAGTGGATCGATTTGGGGAGTGACCAATCTCTGGTCCAAATTTCAAGTGTCTAGCTTCAGGCGTTTAGGCTGTGCGATGATGAATCAGTGAGTCAGTCAGTCAGTGAGTCAGTAACGTTACAATTTTATATTTATAGATTAATTAATTACGAAAACTAGCAAAAACATTAAAATTGAAAACAAAAAGAACAATTTAAAGTGCTGAGTAATTTTAACCTTGCAATAAAGTATCAAATTACCTAAAAAATGTTGAATTAATAAATAATAAACAGAAAAGTTAATAAACACTAAAAACATTGTATCTTGCTGACCAGGTATTTATGTCGTTATGTGGGTCATTGCATGCAACGATCAGTTCTGCTTGTTCAGCAGAAGGGTGCAAAGTGTTGTATTAAATTCATTTATTAGACTGAAAAGATTTATTATAAGCAAAAGACAAATTAAGATAACAGAGTAGCAAAAAGAGTATTAAAAAGAAGTGCATTAAATATGCACGTATGTTGTAAAGTGCAGGAGAAATATTAGGGATGTAATTATTTTTCATTCATTTCACAACACTCTCCCTGAATGACAAATTACCAAGGACATACATTTCTCATGCACCTTTTACATAAGTATAAAATTCAAAAAATCATTTTTACATTTCATTTAAGTTTTAAATAAAGTTTTAACAATTAATTGAATAATAAATTGGATTAATAAAGACCGAACTTATCTGCAAAATACTTCAGCTTCTGAGGTGTTACGGCTTTCGTGAAGACGTCTGCGTTCATCTCATCTGTGCTAAGATATTCCAAAACGATTTCTTTATCATCTATCTTCTGGCGGATAAATTTGGCTTTTATATCCACGTGTTTTGTTCTTGGCGAGTAGTTGTTGTTAAGAGCGACTTGTATTGCGCCCTTGTTGTCACACAACAATATCATATTTTTATTACGTTGAGGGTTGAGTTCACCTTCCAAGCGTTTCAACCAAATGCTTTCTTGGATGGCAGCAGTCACAGACATGAATTCGGCTTCCGTCGAAGACAATGCCACGGTTTTCTGCTTCTTAGTGGCCCATGAAATGGCAGCGGACTGATATATGAAAACATAGCCAGTTGTGGATTGGCGGTCGTCAACATTTCCAGCCCAATCAGCATCACAATAACCTTTGATGTCGTCATCAAGTTGTTTCTTATAAACGATGCCTTTGTCAATCGTGCCCTTCAAGTACCTCATAATACGTTTTACGGCTTCCCAATGGGGTTTACCAGGATTCGAACCATATCGGCTAAGCAAATTTACGGCGTAACAAATGTCGGGCCTTGAAATTTGTGCAGCAAATAAAAGGCACCCTATTGCCTGCATATATGGAATTTTCGACATTTGTTGCTTACCTTCATCATCTTTAGGGGACATACTCGATGATAGTTTCTGGTTGTAGTCAATAGGGATTGAAGTTGGGTTGCAATCTTCCATTCCAAAACGAATCAAAACATCCGATATATATTGCGATTGATCAATTTTTATAACATCTTTGTTTCGAGTAATCTTCATACCTAATATTGATGATACCTCGCCCAGATCCTTCATCTTGTATTTACTGGCGAGTTTTTTCTTCAACGATTCTATGGACTTCAAATTGTTAGAGAATATCATTACATCGTCAACATAAATGGCGACGTACAACATTTCACCATCTGTTACTTTGTGGTAAATGCATTGATCTACCTCTCCTCTGACAAGTCCAATTTTAATCAATTCATGGTTTATGGTTTCATTCCAAACACGGCCGGACTGCTTTAGGCCATAAATGGACTTAACCAGTTTACAAACTTTTCCCGAGCCGTCATCAAACATTTCAGGTTGTTGCATATATACGACCTCCTTCAGCGTACCATTTTAATACGCGCTAACTGCGTCCATTTGATGTATATGTAAATCATTTTGCACGGCTAGTGCCAATAAGTATCGTATGGAAACATACCTGACCACGGGAGCAAAGGTTTCTGTAAAATCAATACCGTCCCGCTGCGAAAAACCTTTCGCCACCAATCTGGAGTTTCCATCGAGCAGCTTTACCATGTTCATCGCGTTTTGTTTTAAAAACCCACTTTGACTTTACAGCCTTTTCACCTGCCGGTAGATTTGTCAGCACCCACGTTTTGTTAGCAGTCAATGAATCGATTTCTTCCTTCATATCAGCTTTCCACTCGTCGGAGTTGTTTGATGACATTGCATCTTTCACACTTTCTGGGTCATCAGACACAAATTGAATTGCGCAAAAGCTGTGCGAGTTACGATTTTTACCAGCAATACGATTTGAACGGCGAACATTTTCAATTACAGGAATTTGTCTTCCATCATACGGAGTTGGAGACCATTCTTCGTCATTATCCTCAACGGGTGGTGGAGAAGGTGATGACCATTCAACTTCATCACTTTCTGCTGATTCATAATTTTCATTTGTCGGTTCGACTTCAAGTGGCAATTCAGCTGCATAATTTTCATCTGTCGGTTCGACTTCAGGGGACAATTCAACATGACCACTCTCCCCTGAATTGTCACCATTAAAATTTTGCAGCAATTCTGGATAATAAAAATCTTTTAATATTAACGCTCACCTTACTTTGTTCTAGAAAAACCACATCACGACTCGTCATTATCTCTGTTGGCTTTTAAGGATTAAACAATCTGTAAGCTTTGCTGTCGGAGCTGTATCCCATCATGATACATTCAATAGATTTTGTGTCCAACTTACGACGTTTTTCTTTTGGTATGTATTGTGACTGATTTTTAATAATACACGCGAGTAATCTTATTATTTCAAAAAATACAAATTCATTTATGTATTTATGTGTGTGTTTCTCAAAATCTAAAAAGTACAATGAATTATAAAATGGTGAACAAAAGAATAAGAATATAAATTGGAAAGAGAATAAAGGAAATAATACAACTTACAGCCAGTATTGCCATTACTACTATAATACATTACAGTCTCCCACGCTTAATGGAGTACATGGTCCCTAAAATGAGCAGGCAACCTTCTGGCTCGGTTTGGCCTTCTTAAAATGCCTTCTTGTTTTACAACTGGCTCAGATTGTAGACGCGGCTGGTGTGTTGGTTCGTTCAATTGGGTTTGACTGCGTTCGATGATTATCTCTTCTATTCCTGGCTCTTTACGCATTGGTTGTTCGGCAAAAGTTACAGTCTTTTTTGGTATTTCCACCGCTGACTTATGTAGTTGGTTTATGTGCCGTTTTAGCTCATAACCATTGTCGAGTTTAATTTGGTAATGCAGCTGGCCAAATTTTGATTTTACAATACCAAATTTCCAAGTTGGTTTGTTGCTGTCGTACCATCGAACTTGCACCCTATCTCCCACATTTAACTTACGAAGAATGGGAGTGATCTTTGCAGACATTGAATGTTTTATTGGTCGTATGGCATCAAGTTTAATACGAAAATCACGACCAAGATATAATTGTGATGGAGTTTTACCGCATGCTAATGGTGTTGCTCGGTAACGAGAAACTATTTGTTGTACCTTTGTGTGTAGCGTTGATTTATCGTTCTCCATCGCCTTCAACTTTGTTTTTAAAATTTGTACGTATCTTTCTGCTAAGCCATTTGTCGCCGGGTGTCCAGGAGCTATGAATTTTTGCAAAATTCCATTCTGTTCGCAATAATTCCTAAAAACTGCACTTTGGAAAATTGACGCATTGTCAGAGACAATAATTTGAGGCAGGCCATGTGTAACAAATATGTCCTGAAGTAATTCTATGGTTTTCTCAGATGTGGGCGAATTTTTAGTAATGCGAATTTCAGGCCATTTTGATTTCGCATCTACGAGTATAAGGAAAAAGTGGTTCTGAAAAGCACCAGCATAGTCTATATGCACCCTCTGAAAATTTTCATTAGGCTCTTCCCAATGATGGGTTAATACTTTCGGAGGTTCTTTCCGTACTTCCGCGCAACTGGCACACGCTTTTACTAAACTTTCTATGTCTGCGTCGATGCCCTTCCAGAAACAATATTTCCTTGCTAATTGCTTCATTTTAACTATGCCCAAATGGGTATGGTGTAGCTCATTTAAGATTTCTGTTCGTAAGTTCCCTGGAATTACAACACGACTACCTCTAAACAGAACCCCATCTTGAATTGTATATTCGGGATCAGTTTTTTTTTCCCTCTATCAAGGCTTTCTTCAGTGTTGATAGATCGGGGTCACGCTCTGTTTCGCTAGATATGGTTGAAGCAGTAATTGAAAAGGTTGAAATCTCATTGATGATTTGATTTTGTACGTTTTGAATTTCTTCTTCTAAAAAATGTTTGAAATTTGGTTTTCCATGAACCGGTGCTCTAGATAAACAGTCCGCATTAACGTTGTTTTGTGCGCTACGATGTTTTATTTTATAATGAAATCCTTGAAGAAAAGACGCATATCGTAGGAGCCTCATTGATGTCATAGCTGGTGTTTTGGCGTTTTGGTGGAAAATTCTGGACAATGGACGGTTATCCGTTAATAACGTAAACTCTTTCCCATATAAATACATAAAAAATTTGTCAACTGCAAAAATTATTGAAAGGGCTTCCCTGTCCAGCTGGCTATAGTTCTGTTCAGCCTTCGTCAATGCCCTTGAAACAAATGCGATAGGGCGTTCACTCCCGTCTATGACGTGAGATAGAACTGCAGCTATGCCCGTTGGGCTTGCGTCGCACGCTAATGTTACCGGCAAAGCTGGGTCATACGGCACTATAACTCTATCCTCTTGTATTTGTTGCTTCAGCTCTTCGAAAGCTTTTTGGCACTTAGTTGTCCACTCGAATTTCCTATTTTTCTCTAGAAGCTGGCGTAGTGGGAATGTTGTTGTAGACACATCTGGCAGGAACTTTGAATAATACGTTATCATGCCGAGAAATCTTCTAACGTTCTCAACATTCTGTGGGCGTGGTAATTCAACAATTGCACGCACCTTATCTGGACATTTTGAAATCTTATTGTGGCTCACAATGTACCCTAGGTATTTAATTTGTTCCTTGAAATAGTCGCACTTGCTTTTGTTTAGGTGTAAATTGTATTTGCTTAGCCTTTCAAAACATTTTATCAGTCGCTGCTCACATTCAGCTAAAGTTGATGAATATATGACTATGTCATCGAAATACGAAATTGTTCCCTCCAGACCTTGTAAAATTTGATCCAGGATGCGATTAAACTCATTCGGCGCAGTTTTAATACCGAAAGACAATCTATTAAATTGATACGTACCTCTGTGCGTGGAGATAGTTTGAATTTGCTTACTATCTTCGTCTACCATTACATGTAGGTACGCCTTGTATAAATCAAGCTTACAAAAATATTTTGCATTTTTGAGTTTTTGAAGAATTTCGTCGATTTTCCTTATTGGGTAATGTGCCGCCTCAAGCTGAGGGTTTACAGCTACCTTATAATCAACGCACAAACGCACATTCCCATCTGGTTTAGGTATTACAACCAAGGGTGACCCCCAGTTACTTGTGTTCACTTTGGTAATGATTCCATCTTTTTCCAACGCATCTAATTCGCGTTCAACTTTTTCTCGCAGCGCGAAGGGTACCTGCCTTTCTTTTAAAAACACGGGCTTAGCGTCTTCACGTAATTTTAAACTGGTCACTAGATTTGGAATACATCCTACTTTTTCTTCAAAAATCTCTGAAAATTGTTGTTCCATTTTGGAAATTAAATTAATTTTATTACCATCATGATTACCACACTGCTCCTGCTGATCGATTTCTGACAGATTGATTCCTAGATGACGAATCCATACTCGGCCTAACAGAGCTGCACGATCCGAGGACACCACATACATCTCTTCTTTTGATGTTTTGTTTTTATATTTAACGTTGACGTTGACAACGCCTAGTGGTACAAATATGTCTCCCGTGTACGATCTAAACGCTATGCTTGTTTTCTGAACAGGAGCGTTAATGTTCAATTTTGAAAACTCATTTTGTGGTATTAATGTGTATCCAGCGCCCGAATCAACTTCAAATGATTGTTCGTTTCCTTCAATATAAACGTTTGTATAAAATTTTTGCAAATCTTTACATGGCACAGCTGTCTTGTTATAGATATCTATAATTTGATTTACTCCAAAGTAGTTATCGGTTGTATTGAATGATTCGATGGCGTTCGACGTGCTGCTGTCACAGATTTTCTTTTGGTGCTTACTCACTTTCATTTTATCTTGAATACAAACTTTATGTACATGCCCATACCTGCCGCATGATTGACACTTTAATTTGTTCTTGTCTGTTTTGCAATCATTTGACAGATGATTGTTACGCCCACATCTAAGACATAACCCTTCTATGCCCAATTCGCTGTAGTTGACTCGTGTCCTTGATTTTGATTTCCGGTTTCTTGAAATGTTGCGATTCCTATTCCCATCAGTACGCCTAGTGTTAACTTGTTGATGTTGAACTTGGTTTATGCTATTGCCTGCTGTAACCGTAGGGTTGTTTTCGATTGCTTTATTATTTATTTTAGCGGCTTCTAATGCTGTCGCTTTATCTACGATTTGTGTAAACGTTAATGTTGGATCTTGCAATAATTGCTCACGTATGCTTCCATCACCAATACCTCGAATAAATTGTGACCTCAAAAAGATGTCAGACACTGACTTGCCACATTCACAAACAAACCCGCAATCTGTTGCTCGATTTTGTAAAACAGCTACAAAGTTTGAAATGGATTGCTCCTTGTTTTGTATTTCGGAAAGAAATTTGTGTTGCTCTACAAAAATATTCTTTTTCGGACAAAAATGTGCACTTAGAAGCTCCACTATTTCGTTGTATTTTAGCTCATTTACATTCCTGGGTGATGTTAACGTTGTTAAAACAGAATATGTTGCTGATCCAATATATTGCAAAAGTAATTTGGCACACAAGTCTTTGTTCTCTATTACTTTCTTTATTTGGAAATGAATTTCAAGGCGTTCTTTATACGTACGAAATGACTCGGTTCTGGGGTCAAATGCATCGAAATTTGAAATTATATTCACGCTGGTACTATTTGCCTGTTGACTTTGCTGCTGCTGTTGTATTGTTGTCGTCATGGCGGTTATTGCCTGTAGCAATTGTTGCACTTGAGCCTCCATTGCACTTTGAGGTTAAAACCGTTCTTGCCAAAAAAAAAAATTTTTCCCCCGACAACGCAAGAAATAATTTTGTTTTTCCTTGTATCTTCGAATTGCACTTTAATAAATTTTTTTCCCGATTTAAATCCTCGTCGCCATTTATTGTGACTGATTTTTAATAATACACGCGAGTAATCTTATTATTTCAAAAAATACAAATTCATTTATTTATGTGTGTGTTTCTCAAAATCTAAAAAGTACAATGAATTATAAAATGGTGAACAAAAGAATAAGAATATAAATTGGAAAGAGAATAAAGGAAATAATACAACTTACAGCCAGTATTGCCATTACTACTATAATACATTACAGTATGTGCACAAGAGCAGGACACCCAAAAACTTTTAAAAATTTTAAATCAGGACGACGACCAGACCATATTTCTTCGGGACTACGATTTTCATTACGACAAGGAATTCTATTAACCAAATAACCAGCGGTGTTGGCAGCTTCAGCCCAAAAACGATGGTCCAAGCCACTATCAATTAGCATGCACCGAACACGTTCTATCAGGGTGCGATTAATTCGCTCCGCCACACCATTTTGTTCTGGAGAATACGCGCATGTTTTTTGATGTACGATGCCATTTTTCTTAAAAAATTGAGAAAACATTTTGTTAACATATTCTCCTCCATTGTCAGTACGTAAGATTTTAATTTTTGAAGTGCACTGATTTTCTGCCATCTTCAAAAATTCAAGAAAACGATCAAAAACATCTGATTTGTTTTTTATGGGATATAAAAAAACTTTCCTCGAAAAGTTGTCCACAAACGTCACAAGAAATCTGGCACCAGAAAACGATTTTGTGTTAATTGGCCCAAGAACATCTGAATGTACCAACTCTAAAAGTTTTGTAGCTCTTTTACCATCTTCATGTATTGGCTTTCTTGTTTGTTTGCCTTTTACACAAACTACGCACGGTTCTTTATTTTCTTTTTCAAAATTAATACCAAGGGAAGATTCTTTTACGCTACACAAATTTTTATTGCAAATATGGCCCATTCTACGATGCCATAAACTAAAATCTTTTTTAGCAACAAAAGCGCTTTTATTTTTCATGTGTGCTTCACTATTTATACGATAAAGATCATTATGAATTGATGCAGTAGCCACAAGTGTGTTTCCTTCAAAAATTTTGCATGTTTCACCTTCGAAAACCACTTTTTTACCATCTTTTGTCATTTGTCTCACAGACAATAAATTTGCCATCAAATTTGGTACGTATTCAACACTTTTGACTGTCACTGTTTTATTTTCCCGCAAAATTGTTATGTCGACGTCACCAGCGCAGTCTACACGCAGTTCATTGCTGCTTTCAGTAACGACGCTTTTATTCTCAACTTCATGCTTGTTGTACAAAAACCGATCAACGCTCATCATGTGGTTGCTAGCACCGCTATCAACATACCGATATACATTATTTTCGTTTTCTTCTTTTCTATTGTATTTGTGTGTGTTAGTAACCTGCATGACTTTGCTGGATGCAATCAATGTAAGTGAATTTTTTTCATTTCTTTTTTTCAGCTTACCGTTACCTTCGTTGTTGTTTTTGTTTTGACAGTTTTTTGACATGACCAAATTCTCTACAATTGTAGCATTGAATTGGTTTTTTCTTTTTTTTTTATTCTGGTTAGAATTTTTCATGTAGAAAACAGCTTCTCTTTTTTCAGAATTTTGGTTGTCGAATTTAGCATCTTGAAGAAGAAGATTTTTCACTGTGTCGAGCGTTAATTTTTCTTTGGAATTTTCCACGGCCATAATCAGTGGTTTGAAATCATAAGTTAACCCTGCCAACATTAAAGATGCGGTTAACTCATCATCCAAATTAAAACCAGCGTTTTTTACTTTCAACGCAATTATAATTAATTCGTTAACGTATTCTTGAATTGAGGAAAAAATTTTCAGTTTCAAGTTGACCAATTGCTTCAACAGCTCGACCTTCCTTGTGAGGCCCGTGTCTTCGTACGCATTCATCAACGCGTCCCACGCCTTTTTAGCTGTTGTAGCCGTTGCAATATGTCCGTAATTGCTTGGGTCCACCATCAGTGTTATTTCCGCCAAAGCACGTTCGTCCAAAATGGCGTCGCCAGCAACCCTTGATAATCAGGCACGATTTTGCCTGCCATTTTTGCCCGAAAAAAATACTTTATAATATACGAAAAAACACGATTTAAAAAAACTTGTCTAATAAAAAAAACCCGCGTGTCAAAGGCCCATAACCTGTTGTATTAAATTCATTTATTAGACTGAAAAGATTTATTATAAGCAGCGTTACCGTTGGTGCCACTAAAGTGGCATTTTGCCACTTTTTCGACTGCTTGGATACTATTTGGCCACTTTTACAAAATGCACCCAAATGTGGTACTTTTTGTGATTCTTGCCACTTTTTTGATACTTTTTCCGTTAGGAAAAGATACTTTTTATACCCTCCACCACAATTAGTTGTGAAGAGGGTATATTCAGTTTGTCATTCCGTGTGAAACTTTTTTACTATTCATCTCAGACCCTATAAAGTATATATATTCTGGGTCCTTGAGTAATTTTAAGTCGATTTAGCCATGTCCGTCTGTCTGTCCGTCTGTCCGTCTGTTGAAAACACGCTCACTTTCGAAAAACTCAAAATAAATCAACAAACTTGGTGTCAAATTGCTTGTAGTTATCCTAAGCAGTTTGGGATTGAAATTTAGCAAAATCGGTTCAATAGGATCTGAGCTATGAATCAAAATGTGGAACCACCACCTAAAAAAAATTGATAATTTTGTTACAAAAACTAACATAAATGGTAAAAAAATGCACAGAATGATATAAGATTTCGCAACAATTCGTTTTATTCAACTGGAAATCAGGCTGTGAAATTTCGTGAAGATCCGTCAATAATTTACCCTAGGCCCCATATAAGCCCTACTCCCGGAAATCAGTATATTAAGCCTAAAACCCTAACTAACAATGCTATCATTACAAATTTTGGCAAGTCACAGTTACATAGGACTAGAAATTAAACTGTTAAGTTTCGTGAAGATCGGTCCATAATTTACCATAGGCCCCATATAAAACCTACTTCCGGAAAACAACTTAGTACGCCTAAAAACGTAAAAAATAATGCTATCATAACAAAATTTGGTACATCAAAGTTTTATAGAACTAAAAATAAATCTTTGAATTTTCGTGAAGATCGGTTCATAATTTACCATAGGCCCCATATAAACTTTACTCCCGGTAAACAACTTAGTACGCCTAAAAACGTAAAAAATAATGCTATCATAACAAAATTTGGTACATCAAAGTTTTATTGGACAAGAAATAAAATTGTGTTATTTCGTGAAGATCGGTCCATAACTTACCCTGGGCCCCATATAAACCTTACTCCCGGAAAACAGTTTAGTACGCCTAAATCCGTAAAAAATAATGCTATCATAACTAAATTTGGTACATCAAAGTTTTATATGACAAGAAATAAAACTGTGTAATTTCGTGAAGATCGGTCCATAATTTACCCTGGGCCCCATATAAACCCTACTCCCGGAAAACAGTTTAGTACGCCTAAATCCGTAAAAAATAATGCTATCATAACAAAATTTGGTACATCAAAGTTTTATAGAACTGGGAAAAAGACTGTGAAATTTCGTGAAGATCGGTCCATAATTTACCCTAGGCCCCATACAAACCCTACTACCGGAAAACAGTTTAGTCGCCTAAATCCATAATTAATAACAAATCGTCAAAGTTTAAGATAATAATAACATCATACAGATATTACTCCTTAAACATTCGAACTGTCGGTGGAGGGTATCAAAGATTCGGCACAGCCGAATATAGCACTCTAACTTGTTTTCTTTCTGTTTTATTATAACTCCCAGCTTTAATATAAGTAAACCTGTGTTAATATATTAATATCATGCGTGGTTAGCAGAAAATCGGTTGAATAAACTTTCTATTTACCTGTGTTATTTATTATGAAGGGGGTAAAGATATCTCGCATATATATTGTTCGTGAAGCAAAAACCGAACTGTTGTGTACCGAAAACTTTTCTAAAATTTGTGTAATTGACATTAAAAATCAAAAATTGTGTAAAGAATTGATTACAAGAATTGATATAAAAAACATAAAGCTCAATATATTGAAGTATTTTGACTCATTATATGGTGTCTAATGAACATATAAACTATTTCGAATTAGTTTCAGAGTATAAAGATATTATAACTGACCCAGATGCATTTATACTTGAATTTAAACTTCTAGAGAGTAAAGTAAATAACGCGAATTATGAACACTTATTTAAAATTTCGAATGCTGAAGATTTTTGGCGTGAAATTGGAACATTGAAAAATAGTTTTGATGAGTATACCTGTATATATATTTAAACTTGTACAAAATGATCTCTCAAATTTTTGAATTGTCACACAATAGTGCTTCTGCTGAGCGTGTTTTAACTAAGTTAGCTTTAATCAAAAATAAAGTAACAAATAAGTTAAAAGAAAATACTTGCGAATCCATGCTTTTATCTTTAAATTTGTTAGATACTTGCCTTGAAGATTGGGTTTCAAGTGAAGACAATTTACGAAAGTATAGAAGTCGTTTTAAATAAATTTGTATGAACTGACCATTAATAAATAACACAAGACGACATTGAAAACGTTTATTTATCCATTCCAACTGATTCTTATATTTTTTGGAATGCTATAGCCGTATGAGCGCAGTTTTCTCCCATCACGTCACATTTATCAGATACAGTTATTTTCGGTTAATTGAGTCCCGCCTAATTGAGTTTCCCGTTTTATTGCACTTAAAATCATGTAACTAAATCATTCAGTTTAACTGTCTTTGTAAAAATACCCGTTTAATTGAGTTCCGTTTAATTGCGTCACCCACTTAATTATTTCGCAAAATATGACCGCATTGCGAAAAACAAGAGCAATTGTTTCGGTTAATTGTTTCCGTCTACTTAATGTGTTTCTGCTCCACAAACGTAAAAAAATTATTTTGCGGCAAGAAAGATTGTACGATAATCGTTCCTGATTTTTATTTTGTATTTAAAAACCTAAACCATTTTTTTAACTTATTAAATAAAGAAATGAGTTTTATTTTCTATCTACACATGGGTGTTTCGCTTTATTGCACATCTTGCTCAATTAAGCGATTTTCGTTTTAATACATAAGTACGTCTATTGTAAAACGATCAATTGTTTTTAGTGTATATAATTAATATACAATGTATTTTGTTATGTTTTTATACCACTTAAAATTATAATAAATAGAAAAACCATCAAAAATACATAATGTGGTGTACTTATTTTAATTTTAAAAGATGTGCCCATTTTTTTAAATCCTCTTTTTGGTGCCACTTTTTTTTGTAGATATCCCCTTTTTTTGGTTCTTTTTTAAAACATCCGACGGTAACACTGATTATAAGCAAAAGACAAATTAAGATAACAGAGTAGCAAAAAGAGTATTAAAAAGAAGTGCATTAAATATGCACGTATGTTGTAAAGTGCAGGAGAAATATTAGGGAGTAATTATTTTTCATTCATTTCACAACACAAAGAACTCTAACAAACAAAAACTAAATAATTAAACAAAATATAATTCAGCAAAATAAAATGTGATAAAAAATAATTTATACAAAAAGTGAAAATATTAAAAATAATTGATACAATAAACAAAGACTAAATCAATTAAATATATTTATTGTAAATGCAAACATAGATGGTATGAACACATATAAAATACTCCATTATGCCATTAGAGGTTTTTAAAATTTTTAACACTTCTAATTGTTTCGGTTAATTCTGTTAAAAGCAGAGTTCAGAGAAATTCAAATGTGATCGCTCATATTCAACCATTCTTGAATTTTTTCATAAATGAAAAATGTAAAATATGTAACTTTTTTTCACAGTCATAAATGAATTGTTAATATTTCGCCAAATTAATTTATGTTTTTGAGGAAAAATCCAATTTTGCCTTTCTTCAGTCATGAAGAATGAGGAAAAAAAAGTTTTAGAAACGATCCTCACTAGTAATGTTGTTGTTGCTTGACAGTTTGCATGACCACAGCTCGAAATGACTGTGTGTATTTGTTTGTGTAAAATATTTTTTATATAGGCAACCAGCCAAAGTGTCTGTTGGATTTTTTTGTAAGAAAACATTATTGAAATAAATACAGAATAATGAAACATCACATTTCATAATTTTACATGCAAAGCAGAAAACTTTGTAAAATGTTTTTGAGATTTATAAGCAATTTTAAATATTTCAGCTAAAAATGCGATAAATTTATTTGGGGTGTGCTGGAAATCGCAAACGCAAAACACAAGAACTTGGAGGCTGTTTATAATACACTTTTTATCAAATTTTTATAATTTTTGTTATAAAATTCAGTTTAATAGAGAAATGTTTGTATAATAATTGTCATAAAATTCTTTTATTACAGAAATCTTACTAAAAAACGACTTAAAATTCTTGCGTTTTGCGTTTGCGATTTCCAGCACACCCCTGATTATTTTTTTTTAAGTTGTGTATGTTGCGTTATATAAATTTGTAATTTTCAGAAACAAAAAGACGTATCATCAACGAAAGTATACATATTAGTATTAAGTAAAACAAACATTTAAAATATTAAATAATTAAATATTTGTGTTAAATTACCGGAAAAATAAGGTATATATACCATTACATTTACATTTACAGTTACATTTTCTAATTTAAACCACTACTTATTAGTAATAAAATCAAGAAAAAATTATTATATATATATACTTATTAGTAATAAAATCAAGAAAAAATTATTATATTACTAATAAGTAGTGGTTTAAATTAGAAAATGTAACTTAATTTAATTTAGCTATGAATTGATTTTAAAAAGCCATATTTTTCATTCTAATTAAAAAGTATTTTGATCTCCTTAAAATGATTTTTTTTACAATGAACAAATTTAGCAAATAAAAATTTAACTCATATAACATAACATGTATATATCGAATTATTTCAAAAGAACTCCGTATCGCATTCTTACAACGATATGTACGTTGCAAAAAGTAAATTTTAATTAGGTAATTTCTGGAAAATAATAAGAAGGAAAGCGTAGTGTTGATAGCAGCTCCCATATTAAGTTAACATAAATGTTGGACAAAGTAGTACTTCTCCAAAGAAAGATATTATTACAATTTTATAATTTTAAAGGATTAACACAAAATAAAGCTAAACAGTCTATATTCCACTACTTTATAAAAAAATAAAAAAGGCAATTATTCCAAAAATTAAGAATAACTGTATTTTTCAGGATATTGATGAAGGGCCACTTGGAAGAATGCAATCCTAATAAAAAACAGATTATTTTAAATAAACTAATAAAAATATTTCTTTTGAATAATTAGTATTGTGATTATTTTTGTCGAACTATTTATGGTTTTTTTATCCAAATTTTAATATTTTTAATCAGGCTTAAGTTCATCAAATTTAATGCCCAAATTTTTTTAAGTATTTAAAAAGTAAAACTTTTCCATAGGAATTTAAAAAAAATAAAAAGAAGTAAAACTGTTTCATACAGATTTATTAAAATAAAATAAAAATTTTCTCACAAAGCATTAAATTTTACGGAAAAAATGTTTTTTTGTCAACTACCACAACTGCAAATATGAAATTTTGATGAAAAATTTTTTTTTGAAAAAACTAACAGACGTTATGAAAAGACCTGATAGAGACAAACTGATTACAGATTTGAATTCAGATCCCCCAAATTAACTAGAATCAGTTGATAAATTCAAAGAAGCAAAAATCTTTTTTAATTTTGTCGGGCTGTGTTATTTTTTGAAGAAAGGAATTTTGCAACATGAAAATTAATTAAAATTATCAATAACAATTTTAATTAATTTTCATGTTGTAAAATACCTTTCTTCATAAAAATAATTTAATGAAAAATTAAATTTGATGAACTTATGCCTGATTAAAAATATTAAAATTTGGATTAAAAATATTTCTTTTGTATTATAAACTTTTTATATTAAAATTAAGAAATTTTATGGTCCCATACAGATTCATTATAGGGAAGTTCAACTTTATTTAAATTAATTTAAAAGGAAATACATACCTAGATATTATAACTCATAAGCATACTATCATAATAATGATGACAGTCTGATGGAAACCAAAATCTGAGGAACTGCCATTTATTCTTAGAAATTTTTAGCGTTTGGTAGTGCAATGGGGTAGGCTGCAAAATTTCAAACAGTCCTATAAGGGAGAAGCTGATAGTCACACTTATTATAAATTTTGTAATATATACGTATATGGAGACGGCTTTTACCATTTTACAGCACTTTTATTACTTTTTCTTCTGCAATAATTTTTAGTCTGATCACTAATTCCACTAACACCCTGGTAGCAGTTATAAAACAAATTACCCAGTTTTGACGTTTAAAAATATTAATGTGTTCTTATAAAAAGAATTAAAAACTCTGCTAATTTTTTTCTTGAGTGTGATTATACATTATGTTGTTAAAAAAAATTGTATTTTGGATGAAACGTAATTTTTAATTTTGTAAATAACTTGGATATTTTTTTAGGTAGCAGTTTAAAATTTTATAAAAATATGTAATGTGAATCGTAACCAACAAAACAAATCAATTTAACATTTTCTAATAATGTTTGGATATAAGATGACGATATGTTTTTTGTTTGTGTAAACAATTCTTTGGTGCCTTTAAAAAAGGTCACTTTTTCTTTCGTTAAAAAGACGTACCTCTATGCAGAAATTATTGAAAAAAAATAGACACCAGAAGTTGTTGGTATTTTTTGTTTGTAAAAATATTTTGGTTTCTGTTCCAATCGCGACGATGGGTTTTTATTACTGAGAACACTTTTCTTACGTAGGTAAAGTTATTTGGAAAACACTAACAAAGTCTTGTTTCGCCACAAGCAAAGCGACAGTAAGTATGGTTGATGGGTAAGAAAATTTGTTATTTTGTTGCATTAATGTAATTTTATTGTTTTGCGCCAAATTATGACTGTTATTGTAAATTCAATGTAGTGTTTTCAACACCGTTGCGCTTGGTCCACAAACAAAATTTTTTTCACGAGGCCAAATACATGTCTTCAATTCATACAGGTAATAATTTTTTTTCAATATTTTTTGCCTTTATGTCTTTTAAACAAAAAAAACAGACCCTTTTAGAGGCATCACAAAATATTTTACAAAATAAAAAAAAAACACATTTTAGTTTACCAGCCAACAAATTATTTTACAAAACACAAACAGGCTATCGTGCTGCCTAGCGGGAAAAATTGCGAGCGCTTTGACTTTTTAGGCCTTAAAGAAGGTTTACAACTAGATTTTTAATAAACTTTTACTTATTCCGCTGGGTTTTAGGAAATATTTTATAAATAGTTATTAATTTACTCACTTCGCGTTATTAGCAACAACAATTTGCGACCTTAGGACAACAAGGATCTATATGCGCCTAAACAACATGTAAGATAGAACCTTGTTGTCTTAATACAGCTGGAATGCGACTGGAAAACTTAATATCGGTAAAAAGGCCCTTTTAAGGCCTCGTTACTACTTCATTTTCCCGCTGTTAATGGTCGGGCAAATCGCGTTTTTTTCATTATGAGGAATTTGAATGTGAATTTTTTTAAATTTTTCATATCTGAAAATTCACATATGAATTTTTTTGTTTGCTCATTTTTCATGAATGAGGAAATTCAAAATATTTTTTTTCCTCACCCTCATGAATGTGAAAAAACAGAAAAATTTTAAATTTTTCACGCTCGCTCATGACTGAAAAATGAGCGAACGTTTCGGTACTCTGGTTAAAAGACTGATTGATATGAGAAGATATGTATGAGAAACGTGAAACAAAAAAATGGTGTTGACAATCAATGATGATCGATGATGATGATAAAAAAAATTTAAAAACATTGAATTTTAGTCACCGGTCGGCGGAAAATGGGTTAAAATGAAGGTCACTGAACATCTTCTTTGTTTGTATAAGAAAACAAACATGACAGTTTAAAATTTCATTCAAATATGTTCAGCCGTTCATAAGAAGCAAAATAATTTTTCAAAACAAAACTGTCGTAAAACATTGTGTTATATTTCAGTCATATGAGCAGCTTAAATAAAAATAGCAAAAAAAATGTTGCGAGTTATTTCATTAAAATTGAAAAAAACATACAGTTCCAAACAGTTGCACAAGTATATATGGGGTTAAAGAGGACACTTTCAGCTTTCTGATGGTACTAAAATCTCTTTAACCCCTTTTGACCCTAACAAGTTCTACTCCTCTAAAATTCGGATTTAACTAAAATATAGAACCTGGGGAAACATTTAATAACACATCAGGTATAAATGATACAGTGCTGTAATGAACCATTTCTTAAAGAATACAATCCCACTAACATAACTAAACAAATTTCGACCAATTATTGATAACGGTTTGCGAGAAATCATAATTTAGTTCTGATCAAATTTACAAAAATTAATTTTTTTCTAAGACAACATAAAATATTTGTTTCCAGCAGCATGCCACAGCCACAATTACCAATATTTTAATCTAGTTTTTTGGATACCTTAGTTCTTATATGTTTGCTATCGAATGGCATTAACATTTTTGAAATCGGCGATGACAAAAAATTGGACTTTTGGCCGATGAAATTCAATTATGCGCGCCATACACTTTTAATTCAAGTGTCAACTGAGTTTTTCAACTGAATTGGTGCTTGGCCACACACTTCATCAACTTTATTGAAAGATTTTAAGTTTATTTTAAAGTTTAAGGAACTAAAAGACAATCTGACCGCATTGCAGATTATCGCGGAGTTTTTTTTTTCTATTTTCTTTTAAAGAAGTTGCTACGAAACTCTTTACACATTTACATTTTTTTCATGCATTTTTTTAACTTTTTCAACCCCGTTTTCTTCCCTACACCTCTTGCTAACAAAGAAAAAGTTGCATGCGAAAGTTGCGGCAATAATTGCATAATGTAAATATGGTCTTTTTAAAATACATACTTAACTTTTTTTTTTGTAACAGAAAACTACAAACATTAATTTTGACAGCTAGTTGAGAGACTCCAGCACACACAGTACAATCGAATTGAAAGACTTAAGCTTCGTATAGACGGTGGTCAGATCTTACATTGTTGTCATTAAAATTGCCTAAAAATGTCTTGCAACTGTGTATACATTGTAAGTCATTTTCATTTATGTGTAAAATTAATGCATCTTCTGCATTGTTAGAAAAATGACAACATTGAAAGATCTGACCATCGTCAGTACGATGCTTTAATAGTCAACTTGAAAAAAGCCTGCAGGTTCCACTGCTAAAAAAGCCCACACTTTTCAAAAGCAGCACCAAAATAAACACACTTAGGGTATTCATTTCAATTTTTTTGTTGGAAAAATGGCAAAAAGAAAAATTACACTCTTATTGACGTGAACGGGTTTTTTTTGTAAAAAGTACAAACTGTCGAAAAAAAATCTGTCAAATAATTCGTGGAAGTAATTGATATTTTGCAAGATGCCCAATAAAAGTGTTAAAAGTGAATTAATTGATTATTTAATTTAAAACGAAGTGAATGGTGTTATTTTCATCATAATATTCGACTACAAAAAGTTACCTCAAAATGGAAATTGTCTGCCAAAAAGTCGAGTATTTTATTAACTTCCGCTTTTGTCCATTATTTTGACCCCATTTCTTTTTTTAATTCTTTTTTAATAACTTTTTCAATGAACACATTCTTAATATGAATTTTTCTTTTTGAAAGATTAAATGAGAAAGAAGTTATCTGTGAAATCAGAGTTTTACAATTCAAGAGTTTATATAAAGAGATTCAATTTTTCGTACTTTGTATTAAAAATTAACAATTTTTTATGAGTGGCAACATCATTTCGTTTGAGCGGAAAATTACATCTTTTTATCCTGATTTTTTAAAACTTTGTTATAGTTTGATAAAAATGTAACTTTTTGTGGAATTTTTTTTCTTGTGGTTGTTGTAACAAAAATTAAATTTTCCACTTTTCCATTTTTCCAACAAATAAAAAACTGAAATGAATACCCTTAATATAAGTAGTATCGAGAAAACCTAAGACTATAACGTTTTATCTTAACATTTTTATAAAAACATCTTAATGCTAATACTTTAACAAGTTGAATTATTACAATAAACATAAAACTTATGTATTGATATATATATATATATATATATATATATATATATATATATATATATATATTTGGGGGATTCACAAGGTGACATAAAGTCATATGTCTTGAAATAATAACATGAAAAATAAGACTGTTGTGAACAACCGCTCTTAATTTAGTGTACTATTTTGAATTTAAATCAGCTGGTTTAAACAGATATAAAAAATAAATATTTACCTAAAATCAAAATATTTTTTAATTCTAATCCATGAATTTATAATTAAATTAGAGCTTTCCAGACTATTTTCGATTTTTTAGACGCAAACCACAAATAAATTTTATTTCGTTTGTTTACCAAACATCAGAGTCCTAGGCCGATCTAATTTGACGCCGCAAGTGTTTTGTTGCAAAAATTGCTAGCCGCAGGTTAAATTCGGATGTTAGCCGGATAAAACTATACCATCAACGGCGACGGCTACAAAATCATATCCGCTCGGCTCAGCCACTCAGCTCAAGTCTCTTCTGATTAATTACGACAGCACAATAAACATAGCAAGCAAAGTTTTATTAATTTAAGACACTTTTTGTTTACAAAGCAACAACAATATTTTTAAACCATTGTAAAATGTTATAACATTATGACAATACAACACGATAGCACACCTTTTGAATACCCCAATTGTATATATATTGTGCTCTTGCGCCCGAAGCTAACATGCTTTGAGAATAGTTGTCCTTACTACTTATTAACAAAATGACTTAGATAAAGAAATATACATACAATTAAAACAAAAAAAAAACAAAAATTTACTACCCTCTATGTGTAACTGAAGAACTCTGTATAAAATGGAGGACAAATATTAATAGGTAAATTGTAATTTGAAGGCTCTGCATTAATAAAGCCTACAGATGATAAATAATTTATATTAGACCAACTAAAATTTTGTTGATAAATAAAAGAATTCTTAATAAATTCATTTTCATGAAATGAGAGTCTTGTAATAAACCTTTTTAAAATATCACAAGCATATAACCCAATTGGAGTAATTTTAGAATGATTATAAATATAAATTTTTGAATATCGCTTACAATTCGATTCAATACAGAAATTTAACAATTTTGTTTGCTTGGGCAAATTTTTATTATACATTTATCTTAAACATTAGCCCAGATTGTAAATCTATAATATATATATTAAGGGAAATCACGATGGGTAGTGCAAAGTGTGCAAACGATGCAAATGCGTGCAAAAATACTCACATTTGCACAACATAATAACAAAATGTACGTACATATTAGCAATTTGCTCTATTTTACTTCGTTTGCACTAAAATAACAATGAGCAAAATTTGTAGTGCATATTTGCTCAGTTGCAAACAAATGTAAACAATAACATTTAACATTTTAAGCGCCATACTGTTTTCAAGGAAACTTATAAATGTGTGATTATTTATTATTTAGAGAGAAAAGTTGAGTTGTATTAAAGACTAACATTTTAAGTCAAAGTAAGCTGTTCCGTCAAAATTATGTATACAAACTTTGTAATGGCGCAACACATATGTTTTCAGATTTACTAAACCTAGTTTACCTGACATCGCAAAAACCCAGACTAGGTAGGTAGGTAGGTAGAAAGGCCGGTGTGAAGTTTCCTTCACACCTTCACCCAGAGACCAATATGGTCCATTGTGACGCCTTAATTAGAGATAGCTAAGAAGGTATAAAGTAGGTGAAATAAGCAGCAAAAGCATAAGACAGATCCGAAAGATAGGTAGAAAAGAAAGGAAAGAAAAGAAGGTAAAGGACCAACCCCGAGAGAAATCCCACTTAAACCAAATCCGCCCTACGTGCGGTTAGCACCCAGTCTCCCCTCGCACAGCCAGGCCATCCCCATTACGAATCCTATCAGATTCTCGAGTCCGCAACCTGAGACATCCCCTAATTCGCCCAGGAATCTACTGCCCAGCCACCTCAACCTGCTACCCTGCAACCTGGGACAGTGGCACAGAAAGTGCTCAACTGACTCCAACTCCTCAGGGTCCTCGCACAACCTGCATATATCCGACAAGTCGGATCCCATCCTCACCGCCATTCTGCCTATCATACAGTGGCCCGTGATAATTCCTATCATGGTCCTAACGCAGACCCTGCTCCTGCCCAACAGCGACACCGAATCGGACTTCCTAAGCACCGGCCACAGTGTCCGTGATACCCGACAGTCCGTTCGGCTCCCCCAGGCCCGATTGGTCACGCTCAGTATCCATTCCCTAATTCTACCAAAATAGAAGCCCAATGGAGGCCTAACCGCCTCCACACAGTCAGGATCCTCCATCTCTGAGCCCTGTCTTGCCAACTCATCAGCAATCTCATTGCCGCCTATGTCGCAATGACCCGGCACCCAGCATAACCTTAGCAGATACTCCCCTAAGGCTCCCCTCAGAGCCCTCCTACACTCATCAACCAGCCTGGAGTTCACATAACAACCCCTTACGGCCATAAGAGCCGCCTGGCTGTCCACATATAAAGTGACCTCCGAGCCCCTATCAATGTTGTCCCTCATCAGTTCCACGGCCCTCCAGACCCCCAGAACCTCCTCTTGAAAAACACTGCAGTCGTCAGGAAGCCTATATGACCTTCTTATGTTCAGATCCTCAATGTAGACCCCTGCACCCGTGCCCCTCATCTTTGAGCCATCAGTGAAAATAGGAAATCCACCAAATAATCTGCCCCTGCCCGACCAGCTCTCCCTAGAGGGCATTATTACCTCTGGCAACCGACCAAAATCCAAACTGGTGCTAACATAATCAGTGGATCCCGGCGGTCCCAGGCAATAGCCACCAGCCTCAATCTCACCCAGGATCCGTGAGTGACCCTGAGTGTCATTCCTCGTAAGTCCTAACTCCCTTAGTCTAAGAATGCTCCTGGCCGCCATTCCCATCACATACTGCTCAATGGGCAGAAGATGTAGAATGACATCCAGGGCAGCCTGAGGAGTACTTCTCAAGGCACCTGTCATGCCAATTGAAGCACACCTCTGAGCCTTAGAAAGGAGGTTCCTACGATTTGCCAATCTCAATGACTCCCACCAAACACAGCATCCATACGTAAGAATGGGTCTAACCACCGAAGTGTACAGCCATCCCACCACTGACGGCCGGAGTCCCCAGCTCCTACCTATCGATGATCTGCAAGCATAGTAAGTATCGAGACCCCTTTTGAGTCTCTCCTGAGTATTCCTACCCCATGACAGATTGCTGTCCAGAAAAACCCCCAGATACTTAGCACTATCGGATAGTCCAAGCTCCACTCCTCCCAGTACCCGCAGTCTAAACTCCTCCACCTTGTACCTCCTAGTGAAAAGAACCAACTCCGTCTTCTCCGGATTTACTCCCAGTCCCTTGTCACTTGCCCATGCCGCCAGTTCGCCCAGCGCCCCTTGCATGATGTCGCTAATTGTCGGCAGAAACTTGCCCGACACCAATATCACCACATCATCCGCGTAGGCTACGACCTTCTGACCCATTCTGTCAAAACGTCTCAGAACGACATTGACGGCCAAGAGCCACAATAAGGGAAAGAGAACTCCTCCCTGTGGGGTCCCTCTAGTCACCGATTTCCTTAAGCGTTCGTTTCCCCAGTCCGAGTGAATAACTCTGCTGCTAAGCATCCTAGTTATCCATTCGACCAAGAACAACGGAACCCTTAGGTCAATCAGTGCATGACTTATGGCCTCTATCCTCAAATTGTAAAAGGCGCCCTCTATGTCAAGGAATGCCGCCAGGGTGTATTCCCTGGTTCGCAAACCCCGCTCCACATAACCAACCACATCATGCAACGCACTCTCAACAGATCTACCTTTAAGGTAGGCGTGTTGAGCGCCGCTGACGGTGCCGGCGTCAATCTTCGTCCTCAGATGTAGATCAATCAGTCTTTCCAACGTCTTCAAGAGAAAAGACGACAAGCTGATTGGTCTAAAATCCTTGGGTTTAGAGTGACCGGTTGTACCCGCCTTGGGAATAAAAACTACCCTAACCTCCCTCCACCTCCTAGGAATGTACCCGTTCAGCACACATACCCTAAACAGTTCCACCAACAACAGGAGTGATGATTTCCCGATATTCTGTAACATCGCCGGAAATATACCATCTGGCCCCGCCGATTTGTAGGACCCAAAGGTATTTACCGCCCATGTTACCTTATCCAAGGTAATCATATCCCCCACCGTCTCCCTTTCCTCACCGCCTGAGCCCGAACCAGAGAAGGGGTCACCACATACAGCCTGTTCCCCCGACCCAGGATCCACACACCCCGGAAAGTGAGTCTCCATAAGCAGACAGAGAGATTCGGAGCCAGATGCCGTCCATGAGCCGTCCGATCTCTGAATAAATCCAGGGACTACAGGGTCCTTAGATAAAATTCTTCTGAACCTAGACATCTCATTCACGGATTCAACTGACTCGCTAAACTTAATCCCCGAGTCCCTTTTCGCCCTTCTAATATCTCCCTTATACCTCCCGTAACTCAACTTGAAGTTACTCCAATCCTCATCCCTGCGCGTATACTTCGCCCTATTGATAAGCCTTCTGACGGTGGACCTTTGAGTTTTCAACTCGTCTGTCCACCATCTTGGCTGTGTACGGCTGCCCGGAAAATTTAACGGACAGGATCGCTCATAGCTACTGGTCAATACCCCCGTGAAGGTGTTTACCAGTTGCTCCACACCGGCCGGAGTCGACCCCCAGTTCCGTGTAACCCTAAGGTTCCGTTGCACTAGTCCCGAAAACGAATCCCAATCCGTCCTTCTCTGATTCCTATATGGACACCTTTTCGACCTCTCAAACATTAGACTAAAGGACAGACGACTATGATCAGAGAAGGAAAAATCCAAAGCCACCCTCCAGTCCTCTACAAACTCCCTACAGTTCGTCAATGTTATATCTATCACTGCCTCTCTATCCCTAGTTCTGAACGTTGGCGTATTCCCCCTGTTACAGATAAAAAGATTGCTGGCAACAAGAAAATCAAACATAGACTCACCTCTTTTGTTGATGTCGGCACTACCCCATTGGGAATGGTGTGCATTGGCGTCACATCCTAGTACCAGCCTCGAGCCGCTTCTGCCCGAGTGCTCCACCAACTCTCGCACTTTTTCACCAGGTGGATCGGCAGCTTCATATGGCAAGTATGCCGATGCCAGTGCCAGGACCGTTTTGTCCTTGGCTTCCCCTGTCACAACCGTGAGGTCTTCATTACTGAAAGAATGAGAAATCATAAATTTTTGTTCAGTTCTCGCCAGTATACAAGCCCGTACCTTCTCATCAGAGCGGGATACGAACAAGGTATACCCCGTGATCTTTAATCCAACTACCCGGTTTTTGTTAATCCAGGGCTCTTGGATTAAAGCCACGTCCACATTGTTGTCAATGAGGTGGGTTACTAATTCGGTTGAGGCCGCTTCACAGTGGTGCAAGTTTATCTGCACCACTCTCAGCCTTTTAGGGTTTATCATTTTTAGGAAACCTAAATCTGATAGACCCTAACCCGAATACAGCAACCCCTCCCATTGACTTCAGTTTTTTCAGAGATTCCCGGTCTACTGCGAACCTGAAATCTCTTCCTTGGTTCTCCTTACAACCCAGTGAAGCTATCATCTTCCACTGGCCTGTAAAGAGCCCATTGTTCTGATTGGCCAGTAACCCCAGTATGACCTCCACCGGTTTTATAGGTGGAGGAATCCATACAGTGACTACCGGCCTTAATGGCAACTCAGACGCGAGTATGACGTCCAATCTGGCTTCAGGATAAGCGCTGCCACACCTGCCGATTGCAGCCTTTAAGAACTCAAAGGTTTTTTGATTGCCGCAACTGACAGTTTTGACACCTCTTATCCAGTCAGCCCCTTTGAACGATACTTCGTCCGGCCTTCCTTTGACGCTAAAGATTTCGTCGAGTAGTTTGTTTTCTAGCACCTGCCATTTCTCGACACTGATCCTTCCATCGGGATCCATACGATCAATGACAGCTGCTAGAATACCGTCCTTACCTGACGACTCCCTTAGCTTCTTTGACGTAGAGGGTTGTTCCTCTCTGGAACCAGCCCTCTTAGTGACCTCCTTTCGGGGATCCTTCCTTTTGGCCGCTGGGGATTTCTGGTCATCGCCAGACCTAACTCTTAAATACCCCCTTTTTGGGGGCCTTAGCAGAGCTCTGTCGGCGATCACCCGATTGCCCTGCAGATGTTGGCTGGTATTTCTCAGTAATCCCCTTTGTGACCTCCCCTAGGGGGGAACTGTCGGAGATTATCAAGACTTTACCAGTCCTCATCGCGCAGCTAGTAGAGGGTGGTACATCATCCGGCTTGGTTCCCTTATCCGTGACCGTACTGTCTCGGTTTAGAGAACCAGGTGTTGATTCTGTACCCCCTTTCTTACTTCCCGTTCCATTATTGGAGGATTCATCAGCAGGGGTTACTGAGGGTTCGTTGTCCATACTGACATTTGAGCCCTCAGCAGCCCTTGCTGTGTATCCCGCAGGATAGGGAATGCCTAGGATATCACCGACAGATCCGTGGATTCGTTCGAATCTGGCAACGTTCTTTCGGTGCTTCCTCAGCAAGTGCCTATCCCGCCCATCGTGTAGTGAGGAGTCTTTCCTAGCTATCTTTTCTAGAAAGGCTAAGGAGGCCCTTACACCACTCTTGGCTTTTTCAAGACTCGTTCGGCCTTCTGATGCGACCTGTTCTGTCGCATCCTGCCGAACAATAAGTTTTGATCCACCCACTACTCCGCTCCCTATCTCGAGTGTGACCTCAGGAGCCGATGGCCCGGCCCTATGGTCCTGATCATGAGCTGAAATCATTGTAATTTCATGCTCATCATCAGATCCCAGAGCTAGACCATCGAGTCTTTCCGAGACCCCTGTTCGAGGCGGGGAACCGACTGGGGGGTCGTTCGTCCCGCTTGTCTCTGTCAGTTCTGTCAATAACTGACCTTCTTGCTCAAGAATATCTCTGTAGATACTCAGCCAATCGGCGTCTGGATCTGACACCGAAACTGCCGAGTTGTCAGAGATATTCCCTGCATCGACTCTTAGAGTCGCGTCCTTGGTTTTTTCTTTAATTTCGTCTAGTTTTTTGGTCCCACGAGTAAGCCGTAAAGAAGAGGACCGTCTCGCGCAGTGACGGCTTGCACGGACTAGGCCAAGTTACAACTGACCCTTGCCATCGGCGCCAGAGGGAAGCTGTTCGCGACCAGTTTCTTTAACCACTAACCAGCCATTCAGGTCCTCGGCACTGCTATCAACCACCTTGACCTTAAAAGTGGGGGAAATGGGAAATAAAGGGGGATTGATAGGATCATAGGTAATGGGATGGGAGGATGGATAACCCTTAGTCGTGCTGGCCTTAAAGCAAATACCTTCCAACTTGTCCCGGCTAGAATTTGCCGACTCAAGTTACAAGACATTCACTACAACCAGCATTTAAGCCACCACATCGCGGCAAGATAGTTATCCAGGTGGCGGAAAACCCAGACTAAATGTATTTTGAAATTATCCAAATATTTTAAATTTGTCGAATATATTTTAAAATTGTCCAAATATATAAACAAATTTCAAATTGTCCAAATCCAAATGTAATTTAAACTTTTTTTGTCAACAAATACACGTATCTTTATACAAGTTATTTAAAAAATGTAAAATAATAAAGAATTTAAAAAAAAATCGGGATCCCGAAAATCCCGGAATTAAAAATCAGAAATCCCGAGATTCGGGATTCACCTAATCACGAAAAACCCGGGATTTCCGGGATCGGGATTTCCCGATTGGAAGCCCTAATGATGTTGGTGTTAAGTAAATAGAGTTTTGAACTGTATGTGTAGTAACTTTAGTTGTTTTGATGTCTCAGTTATGAATTATGTTTTGTACATTTTGATAAAAATTTGTTTCAAAGTTATTTACAATGTTTATAGCAAAGTATAATAAGTAACACGACTCTTTTTTTTTAAATTTTATTCTCTCACATGTACATGTCCTGTGTGAATTCAACACACTTGAGAGAAACAAAAACAAAAGAAATGTCACTAATTTGTTCGTCAAATATTTCGGAAAATTGGGATTGTTCCACATTTTTATCACAACACAGCTAATTATTTTAATTTTTTATAAATATTTCTCACATCTTAACAAATAAAATTAGTTCTTATTGCACAAATAAAAAAAAAATTAAATATATAATTTTTGACGTAAAATTTGTTTATTGTAGATTTTAAATTAGTTTATCAGAGTTGCTAATTTTAGTATTAATGTGTTGAAAAAAGGGATAAAAAATAAAAATTGACAAAGTTTACATAAACCTTTTAAATGCTTAAATTGTTCACACATAATTTCAAAAACAAAGTTATGGTTATTGAAATGTGTAACTTTAAGATAACTCTTATTTCACAAAAACATACAGACGGACATTGTTAAATCCGCTTCGCTCATCATAAGGACCCAGCACATATATACTTTATAGTGTCTAAGATCAATATTGTAGAAATTATAAGCGGAATGACAAACTTAAATGCATACATATGCATACATATCCTTTTTCACCACCTGTGGTGAAGGGTAAAATAATGGCTTACTTTTTAATGAATTCATTTTGGGACTTCCCTTTTAAAATGTCTTTCAGTAGAATTGTAAGTATTGTAAGTATCAATATTGTAGAAATTATAAGCGGAATGACAAACTTAAATGCATACATATGCATACATATCCTTTTTCACCACCTGTGGTGAAGGGTAAAATAATGGCTTCCTTTTTAATGAATTCATTTTGGGACTTCCCTTTTAAAATGTCTTTCAGTAGAATTGTAAGTAGCCTTTTTACTTTTTTCTGATTACTAAACAGATTATTTTGTAGGCGAAGTTCTTACTGGGTTCTGTATCGCCATGAATTGCAAAGGAATTTCTTTTATTGCAGAGTAACATTTCTATAACTCTATCTTATCTTGTCCGTTCAACTAGTTGACTGCCTGAGTGTTAATGTTACATCAGTGTATAAAGTACTTTAAAGTAATTTGATGAAGTTTTGGTACTGGGTATATAAATTAACAAAATATATGAATTGACTTTTTTACAGAACACCACCAGTAATTAAATGAAATATAATTAAAAATAGTTTTAAAAACAGTTTTTTAATGCAAATCTTCATTATATATTGGATAGTTTTAAAACTTAACTTTTTAAATTTGGAGTGGCAGAATCTCTGTTGAAAATTTTAAAACTAAATGAATCCGCACTCTAATAAAAAAATATATAATATCTTTGTGATTTATGTTATTACAGCATTGAAATTTTGTAAAAGTTTTTCATATACAATTTTTGTTAAAAAAATTTTTTATGACACACAGTATTAAATAAACTTAGGAATGCTTCACTTAATTACTTGACGTATTCCTGAAAATCTTCAGGAGGTTTAACTAATGTGTTTCTTTTTAATTCCTTTTCATAACAAAAACAATACTTGTCATAAAAGGTTATATCGTTAAATTTTGGCAAATCATTTAAACAATTATGCATTTTGTATAATTTTTTATAAAGATAACCACACGCGTATGTTTCCGCATTGTTTTCGAAAAATATCTTTTCTTCTGAATTTTCTACATCATTCAAATAATGTGGAAAACCTTCTGTATGTAAACTTTGGATGAAATCTAAATGTAGTTTAATGTTAAAGTTCAGTACAGCTTCTTCTAGTTATAACTCGGGAGTTGAGTTAGGTGTATCCATGGTGGAATAAGCAGGTGGCATCGCTACGGCAACAAATACAACATTACAACAAAAATGGAAGTTATATCACCGTTTAAGTCAAAAAATACTTTCAACAAAAATCAAAGCGTGGCGCTGAACGTGATGAAATAAATAATTTTTTAGCCAATTTTTATTTTATTATGGTCAATATCTTATTTATTTTAATTTTAAATGATCAAAAACTGCAATAAAATACAATAATTACAGCATAAAACAAAACTTTGACATAAACCTAGACAAACAATGCAAGAGCAAAAAATCGTCATCTGGCGTAGTGCTGCCACCTGTTTATTTCACCATGGGTGTATCATAATTAGAAATTTCATTTTCATTATATATTTCGCAATTGCCTTTTGCGACAACGTTTACAAAATTGAGCCCCCACCGTTTTTGGAAAAGACTACAGAAAATTGTGAGACATTTCCTGCTCTACGTCGTATGTGACCGAAAAAGTGTTCTAAATTGTCTTGTGTTAATGAATAACATCTGCCGAGAAATATTCACGATATTACCCTATTGAAATTTTGCAAATATTTATATACATATGTATTTTAATTTTAAAATTTTCAAGTATTGTTTTCTGTTAATGATTTATTTTGGTTTCGACATCGAGGTAAAAAAGGTGATAAAATGTATTCTTAAAGATGATATTAAAAGTAGCAAAATTTTTTTTTACAGTACATTTTTTAAAATAATATTAACTCTAAAATGATTTTTGTATACATGATACATTAAAATACGGTTTACTGTTAAAAATATGCATATACATACGTACATATTTCAAACTTAATCAATGCGATTTGAAAATATTTTTGTAAAAAAAGTACTTAATAAAATAAATAAAATTTTAACATATTTAATGAAACCCTGTATGTCTGGTGAAAAATAAAAATGTATCAATACATGTACATTTTTTTCACTAACACATATTTGAGTTATGTACTACTAGGTACCTGCTGAGAGGGATTGTCAAAGAGTCGTGTTACTTAGTATACTTTGGTTTATAGTCCCCTCTATTACTAAACTCGTTGTCGACGGCGTCGTTAATTTTTAGCTCACGTCGCATTTAGTCGACGCCGACGTCAACTCGACATTAAATCGGTATTAATTTGCATGTATATGTTGATGTCGACATGTTATCGATATTTAAAAAAAAACTATTGCTCATCCCTATGTATTTTGACAGTAAATTAATTTATTTTTTTAAATTTTCGTGTAAAATGTTATTTTTGTTTGACTCTGAAAGTAGTGATGAAGAAAATGAAGAAATGCTAAAGCTTCAGAGGAAAGTTATAAGACAAAGATCATCCATTTTCAAATTGCCGGACAACACGTGAGTAATAAAATAATTTGGTTTGTATTTGTGAAAAATCATACGAACAATTTGTAAATTTGTTTTTTATATAGATTCATTGAGTATTTTCGATTAAGCATTTAAGTTTGTTTTGAAAAAAATGAGCCGTCAATGAGGAGTATAACTCGCTCATCATCAATCTCCAACACAATCAAATTGGCAACCATTGAAAATGGTCGAAATTTAAAAATTTATAATTTTAAAAAATTTTCTAGCCAAACCTTTCGCCAACCCTCGCTGTCTCTAATTGGTGGTCCCATTGAATTTAATTTTGTTGTTATTTCCTCCCATTCTTTTTTGAAATTGTTAGGAGTTGAGCTGCGTTGAAATCCTTTTGCCAAACTGGGCTTATTCTCAAGTTCAGCAATAAGGGTTTCAAATTGTTTTAAAATTGTTACTTTAATTTTTTTTGAACAAGTCCAGTTTACATACGCAGCTCCAAATAAAAAAAAAAGTACATAGGGTAAAAGAAAATCGAAAAATAAGAAGAAAAAATAAAAGGCAAAATTCTCGGAAACGCATAGTTTCCGAGTTATGGACCTCTGAAGTTTTCATATAAATTTGCGATTTCCCTCTACATTTCTGAACATATGTGGCCAATATTGGTATTATTTGAAAGCATTTGAACAGATCTTTCTGGAAATGCAAAATTTATTAAAAACTTTTTAACTCCTTTTACAGTTTTTACAAAATAATTAGTATTGTGGTTATTTTGTTGAACTATTTATGGTTTTTAATCCAAATTTTTAATATTTTTAATTAGGCTTAAGTTCATGAAATTTAATTTTTATTAAATTATTTTTGTGAAGAAAGGAATCTTACAACATGAAAATTAATTAAAATTGTAATTGATAATCTTTCATTCTTGACGTGGCTCGGGCTCGAACCCTGGCCGGCAGGTTACCATGACATGTTTCGATCGCAACCACTCGATCTCCTCAGATGGATTTGCCGTCTTACACTCGCAGCCATCGACGACTGCTGACGTCACTAGTCAAACATCAATCCTTAAACCAAATTGTATTTTAACATTTGGTAGATCGAAATTTGCTTTCCTGAATGATTATCCATTTTAATTGATTTTACATGTTTTTTCCTTTACTTCCGTTTTTTCGTACTTTCGTCAAGAATTTTTCTTGAAGTCCAAGTACATTTTTTGTTTTTTCACTTTGTCTTTCTCTTTTCTGTTGACCTTTCTCAGCACAACTTGAAGGACAAATGTACACATAGAGCTCGTGCCTTAGCTTTAACAATAATTAGTATTGTGGTTATTTTGTTGAACTATTTATGGTTTTTAATCCAAATTTTTAATATTTTTAATTAGGCTTAAGTTCATGAAATTTAATTTTTATTAAATTATTTTTGTGAAGAAAGGAATCTTACAACATGAAAATTAATTAAAATTGTAATTGATAATCTTTCATTCTTGACGTGGCTCGGGCTCGAACCCTGGCCGGCAGGTTACCATGACATGTTTCGATCGCAACCACTCGATCTCCTCAGATGGATTTGCCGTCTTACACTCGCAGCCATCGACGACTGCTGACGTCACTAGTCAAACATCAATCCTTAAACCAAATTGTATTTTAACATTTGGTAGATCGAAATTTGCTTTCCTGAATGATTATCCATTTTAATTGATTTTACATGTTTTTTCCTTTACTTCCGTTTTTTCGTACTTTCGTCAAGAATTTTTCTTGAAGTCCAAGTACATTTTTTGTTTTTTCACTTTGTCTTTCTCTTTTCTGTTGACCTTTCTCAGCACAACTTGAAGGACAAATGTACACATAGAGCTCGTGCCTTAGCTTTAACAATAATTAGTATTGTGGTTATTTTGTTGAACTATTTATGGTTTTTAATCCAAATTTTTAATATTTTTAATTAGGCTTAAGTTCATGAAATTTAATTTTTATTAAATTATTTTTGTGAAGAAAGGAATCTTACAACATGAAAATTAATTAAAATTGTAATTGATAATCTTTCATTCTTGACGTGGCTCGGGCTCGAACCCTGGCCGGCAGGTTACCATGACATGTTTCGATCGCAACCACTCGATCTCCTCAGATGGATTTGCCGTCTTACACTCGCAGCCATCGACGACTGCTGACGTCACTAGTCAAACATCAATCCTTAAACCAAATTGTATTTTAACATTTGGTAGATCGAAATTTGCTTTCCTGAATGATTATCCATTTTAATTGATTTTACATGTTTTTTCCTTTACTTCCGTTTTTTCGTACTTTCGTCAAGAATTTTTCTTGAAGTCCAAGTACATTTTTTGTTTTTTCACTTTGTCTTTCTCTTTTCTGTTGACCTTTCTCAGCACAACTTGAAGGACAAATGTACACATAGAGCTCGTGCCTTAGCTTTAACAATAATTAGTATTGTGGTTATTTTGTTGAACTATTTATGGTTTTTAATCCAAATTTTTAATATTTTTAATTAGGCTTAAGTTCATGAAATTTAATTTTTATTAAATTATTTTTGTGAAGAAAGGAATCTTACAACATGAAAATTAATTAAAATTGTAATTGATAATCTTTCATTCTTGACGTGGCTCGGGCTCGAACCCTGGCCGGCAGGTTACCATGACATGTTTCGATCGCAACCACTCGATCTCCTCAGATGGATTTGCCGTCTTACACTCGCAGCCATCGACGACTGCTGACGTCACTAGTCAAACATCAATCCTTAAACCAAATTGTATTTTAACATTTGGTAGATCGAAATTTGCTTTCCTGAACAAAATTTATATCAAAATGGGAACAAGTCTAGTTTACCATCGCAGCTCTAAATAAAAAAAAAAAGTACATAGGGTGATAGAAAATTGAAAAATAAGAAGAAAAAATAAAATGGCAAAATTCTCGGAAACGCATAGTTTCCGAGTTATGGACCTCGGAAGTTTTCATATAAACTTGCGATTTCCCTCTACATTTCTGAACGTATATGGCCAATATTGGTATTATTTGAAAGCATTTGGACATATCTTTCTGGAAATGCAAAATTTATTTAAAACTTTTTAAATCTTTAGCTCTAACACTGTTTTTACAAAATTTATATCAAAATGTTACGGAAGTGCACTAGGTAGGTAATAAAAATGTAATCAAATAATCCACAACTTCTCTAAATAAAGCTTCTCTGCATAGCCGGCCTTCGGCCGGCCGCAAGGATTTTCTCCTCTATGGTATAACAAACACCGGCTTCGCTAAATAAAGCTTCTCCGCATAACCGGCTCCTTAATCCTTAATGGATTAATAATATTTAAATAAAATGTTTATATCTAGAAAAATTTATTCAAAAGCTTTTAAATGAAACCAATATTGGCTATATACGTTCAAAAATGTAGTGGGAAATCGCGAATTTATATGAAAACTTCAAAGGTCCATAACTCTGAAACTATGCGTTTCCGAGAATTTTGTCATTTAATTTTTTCTTCTTATTTTTCAATTTTCTATCACCCTATGTACTTTTTTTTTATTTGGAGCTGCGTTGGTAAACTAGACTTAAGCCTTTTTTTTCCATTTAAATATTATTAATATATTTTTTTTAATTTTTTTTTTAAATATATTGTAAAAACTTTGTCACAATTTTACTAGACGACGGTAAAAACTTTGTCGACAAAATCAAAGCCAATTTGTGTCAACGTCGGCGTTAAATTGTCTTCATTAACTTGAGGGTTACACGATCAAGTTTTGGCTATCAAGTTTTAATACACTCACACTTTTTTACCAATACACTCATACTTTTAAAAATTGATACGAACTTGCCTCTAAAATTCTCTTGCCAGTGAGTGTATCAATTTTCGTTCAAGAAAACATCTTATTATAAAAAAAAAAAAAAAAAAAAAAAAAAAGAGAAAGACAAAGACAAAGACAAAGTGAAAAAACAAAAAAAAAATGTACTTGGACTTCAAGAAAAATTCTTGACGAAAGTACGAAAAAACATAAGTAAAGGAAAAAACATGTAAAATCAATTAAAGTGGATAATCATTCAGGAAAGCAAATTTCGATCTACCAAATGTTAAAATACAATTTGGTTTAAGGATTGATGTTTGACTAGTGACGTCAGCAGTCGTCGATGGCTGCGAGTGTAAGACGGCAAATCCATCTGAGGAGATCGAGTGGTTGCGATCGAAACATGTCATGGTAACCTGCCGGCCAGGGTTCGAGCCCGAGCCACGTCAAGAATGAAAGATTATCAAGAACAATTTTAATTAATTTTCATGTTGTAAAAATTCCTTTCTTCATAAAAATAATTTAATAAAAATTAAAAATTTCATGAACTTAAGCCTAATTAAAAATATTAAAAATTTTGATTAAAAACCATAAATGGTTCAACAAAATAACCACAATACTAATTAATTCTTATTATAAATCTTTTGAAGTTGTTTTTGTTTTTTTTTCATAAATATTTTGCCGGCAAAAGCTGAAGTTCTTTTTTTTTACAAATTGTTGCGGGAATTTTAAAATAAAAGCCTACGAGTCTATAGCTTCTGAAACAAAAATGCCAGTGGAAGAAGTAAAGAAAAAAATAAAGTCCCTTCGAACAGCCTACAGTGCAGAAAAATCAAAAGTGGAAAATAGCAAAACATTTTGAGTTGTTTTCTCGGCGACGACATCTTGAAAAAGTAAATTGCTTTCAACTTGCGTGCAGCCTACGTCACAGCTGTCAACTTTTGCATATTTTGACAATCAGTATATGTAAAAGACTATCAAGAAAATCTTGATCGTGTGGCTGCACTGTAATACAAATTCTTTGTCAATAGTTATCGGTTATCGTAAATATTGACGGCGGTAATGTAGTATGTATGTATTTTCATTTCTAAAATTTTTAAATACGATTTAATTTTTTCCCAATAATTTCATTTATTATTTGCCAAGTGACTCTCATATTGTTTCTATTTTCTATAAATTTTTCACGGTAATTGTTATTTTTCGTTATATTAATTTTTTTATTTAAACAATTTCTATATGGTTTATATTGATTTTCATAAATTTTAATTGTTCGATTATTAAGCCATTTTTTATAAAGTTTATCCCTAATATCGCAACAAACATTTGATTAATTCGTCACTTATCCATGGACTAGTCGACCGTTTTTTAGTTGTTTTAACAATCTTGATTGATTTTTCATATATATCACAAAAATTTTTATATATTTTGTTACATAAATCGTTTGTGTTAAGCGTTCAAATTTTTTTCAAAAGCGACAAAATTTTTTTTATATTGAGTTTGACGTTTTACTTTTGAGAGAGAGAGAGAGCAATGATTTTGTTCGGAACGTTTTTTCTTGAATTGGTTTAATTTTAAGGCCCCTATTACGGTTTACAACTCAACTCAGTTGAGTTGTAATAAATACAACTGATTGTGATCAGTTGTAATTTTTGTTATGTTTTTGTTCACCGCAATTTAGCAAAGTTGTTAACCATAATACAAAAATTAGAAATTAAAACCGTAATAGGGGCCTTTAATTCTTGTGCCGAACAAAATGAACTGAGATGCCACTTTTTTTCAATTTGTACATAAAAGTTGAATTGAGCTGCCACATATAAAATTTTTTGTTTTGTGCTGAATAATTAAAAAAAATTAATCAAAAATGGATGTTAAAGAAAATATTGCCCTGAAACTTATTGAGGAAATAAAAAAAAACCAGGAAGAGAATGTATTTATGATATGGGCAATCGTTTATATAAAAATACTTACTTAAAACCAAGGACCGGAAATTACGAACGGAAAACACAAAATTAAATTTTATTTTTTAAATAAAAAATTTTTGTGTGTAAAAAAAAGAATATTGGTTTTCTGTGTTTAAAATTTAAACGAAAAAGAAAAAAAATGCTTTGAAAACAAAATTTATATTTTCAAAAAAAAAGCGAAAACTTTTTTTGTTAAAAAAAAAAACAAATACAAATTTTTAAAAAACTTTTTTTTTTGTTGAAAAATATTTCTTAAAACGTTTTTTTTTTTTTTTTAGAAATTTTATTTCCATGTATGACCCCATTTACTTCTATGCAATTAACGCCGAGTATTTTTCTATTTTCTTTTAAAGTACATAGTTTCTACGAAACTCTTTTCACATTTACATTTTTTTCAATCATTTTTTCAACTTTTTCAACCCCGTTTTCTTCCCTACATTTCTTGCTAACAAACAAAAAGTTGCATGCGAAAGTTGCGGCGTTAATTGCATAATGTAAATATGGTCTATGTATTTTTAAAAAATGTAATATCCCAGCTAGCATAGGCTGTTTGTTAGACGATTATGTTTAATATACAACTCCTAAAAGAATCTTCTGATGATTATCTGACGATTAACAAAAACAAAAAAATCGAATTTTTTTTATTTATTACTTTTTTATAAATTTTTTGACATGATCGTCTTTTAGTCTTGGAATGAACCTTGCGACTCTCTGTAAGAGTCATATAACAATTACTAATAAGAGCGTTTTTGAAATATAAAAATTTTATTGTCAATACAATTTCAATAAAACAAACCGACCTAAGGATCTGTAAATAAAGGATTTTCCGACAGGATAGTGTTTCTTGCGCAGTCTTAAAGAAATAATCCCTACATGAGCCTCATACGACTCTTGGCATGCTTTTTAAAATACTCGCTAGATAATCTCTACATACATCACAAACGATTCCCTTTACGATTAATATAAGCATTATAGAAGAATCTCTCATACGAATCAGCACGTGTAACAGTTTCTCCCGTGCTAGGAATCGTCTACAATTAAAAAATGAGCTCGTCGACGATCAAAAACACTATGAGATTCCCAATCGACTCCTAAACGATTGAAAATGCTAGCTGGGATGTATTTATGTATGTATGTATTTTCAGAAACTTCTTCATAAAATTTATTTAAATTTGTTTTGAAGAATGAAATTTTTATGACAATGCTTAAATATAATTATTTTGTTTTTGTTTTTTTTTATGTTTTAAGAAAACGTTTTATTTTAAAAACTTGATTTATTTATTTTTTTCGACGGCTTTTTTTTTCAAAACTATTTTAGAAATTTTTTTTTTTCTGTAAAATGTAGAATGTTTTAAACTTGCACAATAAATATTTTTTTAGAAACAAAATAAAAAAACATTTTCCGGTCCTTGCTTAAAACAAAATATATGGACAGAAATAGAAAAATATCCCAACAAACACGAAGTCAAACCTTTGATATGAAATGACTTTATCATTTGACATCAAACACAATTCTCAAACGTTTTCAATTGTTTGATTTAACATTTAAATTCAAATTGATAATGATTTGAAAATAAACATTTGACTTCAAATGTTTTATCAATTTGATGTCAAATTGGTATCAAATGTTAAATTCAAATCAAAACTAAACTTGGCAATACTTAAGCGAAAAATAAATGTAAACATTAAAAATGGCGATTAAAGTAAAATTTTTACTTCGTGGTTAAATGTGTTTTACAAGTGAACGATTAATTTTTTGTGAAAAATAAAAATTATTTGTCATTAAAATGATTAAAAATACGAACTAAAAAAAATAAAACGGAAAAGTGAAGAAATTATAAGTTCATTGAATGATCACGGTGCTACAATCCTCAAAATAAAAAGGTGCCAATTATTTCGTCTTTGCAAAAATTAGAGGACGGAAAGAACATTATTTCATATTTAAGCTATGGTGCCGAATGTTTATCTCACATTTTATTTAAATAAATAATGAATTTAAATTAAAAAAATACAATATTTTTATTTATGTTCCACATTGTATTATAATCCACATTTGAAAAACATTTGAGAATTACGTTTGAAAGCAAGTTGAAAATAAAGGCATTTTTCAATTTAAAAATAATTTCCCCTTTTTGTTGAGAACGCTATGATTTTCAAATGATTTTCAAATCATTATCAAACGTTTGTCGTTTGAGAAAACGTTTGATTTCAAATCATTCTCAATTTGAAATCAAACCTCCGTGTTTGTTGGGATACTGGAATTGGTCGCAAGTAAATTTTAAATGGTAAATTTTTATATTTTTTAACATATTGTTTACCAATTATTGTAGGAAGTGAATGTTAATTATTTTTAAACGATTAGACGTCATGAAGGCGCATCTCAGGAACAGGCATGTGGAAAACACCGTTTGTTCTTCTTTTCTGAAATATTCTTCTAACTGCTATTCTTTTTACTTTCAACCTTTTTTGATAAATTTGCAAAGTAAATGGGTTTTATGCAATTCAATTAAAAATAATAAAATAAATTTTCTTCTTTCGTCCATTTTCACACACTTTTATAAAAAAATCTAATAGATTGCTAACTCTGCTGCCACTTTGTATAATCGTTTAAATCTGTAAACCATATGGTAGCTTTGTTTGTCCGGACAAATTTTCCGAGATGGGTTAATCGTTCTGCAGAACACTCTCTGTAAAAAAATTATTGTCCGGTCAAAAATATTGTTCGGAACGTATGGGTGAATCGAGCTTTAAGGTTTTGATGAATAATATTATTCCAATTTGTTTGTGGGATTTTGTGATTAATTTTAAAATTATAAAATTTGGCACCCTGCAAAATGGGGTTTTCCGTACTCTGGTTTTCAACTTCAATACAACAAAAAATAGAGTAGTGACCAGATATCGTTGTTTTGATCACGGCTGCGTGCAGATGTGCGGTTTGTTTGTTATTTCTTACAAACAGATGGTCAATGCAGGTTTTAGTGTTTTTGTTTATGTCTTCCCTAGTTACCATGGTGGAATAAGCAGGTGGCATCGTTACGGCAACAAATACAACATTACAACAAAAATGGAAATTATATCACCGTTTAATGGCGATTTCTTTTCTGAGAAAAATATGTTACAGTACATACATGTAACATTTTCTAATGTTACCTAAAATCACTCGAAGTGTTACATGTTGTGCAATTTCAATAGAACACAATTAGTGCTTTTATTTACAACTATTACACTTTCATCATTAATGTACTTAATAAGCGATTTTTAAAGCTATTTAAGCAGTTTCTGCATGCTATTACGGGTTGGAAACAAATATTAACATCACTAATGGCTTATAAAAATTAAAACGATTATAATATAAATAGACTTTTTTTGATTTTAATTTGTAAATATTTTTATATTTTGTTTTAAAATCAATTTTTAACAAAATTATGAGCGGTATGAATTATGACGAACAAAATAAAACATTTGTTGTACAAACAAAGTAGTAAGCACCAAAGTTTTAGAACAGGGCAGTTGAACACCTTAAGTTAAAGTAAGGGTAAAACATGCAACATGTTTTGCATGTTTTTCATCAACATATTCACAAAAGAACTTGAAAATTTTTCCCACAGTTGTATTTTTTGTACAAACGAACACAAAAATGTAGAACATGTAACATTAATGCAACATTTTTCTCAGAAAAGAAATCGCCATAAGTCATAAAATACTTTAAACAAAAATCAAAGAGTACCGCTGAACGTGATGAAATAAATAAATTTTTATCAATATCTTATTTATTTTAATTTAAAATTATCAAAAACTTTAATAATATACAATAATCACAGCACAAAACGTGGACTTTTTGTAAACATAAACAAAACTTTGACATAAACCTAGACAAACAATGCAAGAGCAAAAAATCGTCATCTGGCGTAGTGCTGCCACCTGTTTATTCCACCATGCTTGTTACCTCTTTTATTACATGGGGTCTTCACCTGACAATTTTTTGTCATACCAAACGTCAAAGTCCATATAAAAAAAACTTTAAAATTTTTGTCAGCGTTTTTTTTATATGAAGTTTGACGTTTATTATGACAAAAAACTGTCAGGTGAAGACCCTATGTTACGCACTGCAAACCGTAGGACAATATCATGTCCACATATTTCAATGTAATGTTGTTTTGCTTTAAAATATCGATGTTAATATCTCCCACAATTATTAATTCTTGTTTTTTTTATACTGCTTATAGTTTCATCAATTTCGTTTAAAAAATCTTTTATTTTTGAGGATGATGGTCGATAGATTGAAAGGAGTGATAAAGTTCGATTGTTTAATGTTAAGTCCATTTGAATTGCTTCAAATGATTTGATATTTAAAGAAACCGTTGTGAATGCCATATTTTTTTAAACATAGACCGCTATTTCTCCTCCCTTTCCATCCCTATTTAAAAAAATTGTTTTAAATCCATTTATACTATAAAGATTATTTTCATTGTTTGTTTCAACAAGAACTATGATGCTGATTTGTTATGTTGTTTATTGTTGTTAAGAGTGATGTAAAATCTGTACGTAGAGGCCGAATGTTCATGTATAGTACAGATATGGGAAAACTTAAAAGCTGTTGATCGATTTGATTAAGACTATCTAACGTTAGATAGTGTATTTGATTCATTTTTATTTAAATTGGAGAAAAAATATTAATAAAAAAACAAGAAGATATAAATTTAATATATGAATGTATTTATGTTGCATTTTCATAAAATACGTAAGACTATGTGGGATAGTGTGTAATGCATTAAGTAACAAAACAATAACATTGTTGCCACCACTGAGCGTCAATAAGTTAACAAACATATTATTCATTAGCACAAGTGTTGAAACTTAATTTTTTTCTATTTGAAAATGTGTACTATTTTAAAATACCAAAACGATTGTACCGGTATTAAGGGAAACGGTATACGTACACCGGTATTTGATGCAAAAAACTAATTTCGGTATCGGTATCAATACCAGAATTCAATTTAAATAGTATTGGTATCATTTGCCAACCTGCCAAAGACTGTTAACTAGCGGAATCAGACATTGTAGCAGTGGCTCTGCTTATGGATTTTGTGGTCTGTTCGAAGTAACCCAACATTTGTAGTGACATAATTTTTATTCTCACAAAAATCAATATAAATAAGCAGAAAAAAATGATATTAATGAGAGAACATTTTACTACTATCATGCAAAGCAAAACGGCTAAATTTGCATGACCACACCAAGCGTTCAATGCGTTTATGCATCTGTCCAAAAAGTAGTAGTTTAATTTGTATTCACCCCTATCGCAAACAACTACTCCCATGAAAATATTCCCATATTTTTTTATTTTGTATTGTGAATGATTCCCATAACAAATTTTTTGGGAATGAATTCCCAAACTTAAAAAATTTGGCATCGCCAATGTTTACTGCCGCGAGTATTTTTACTAAATAAATTCCCAACAAGTGTTAATGTGAACGAGAAGGGAACATGTAAATTTTAATTTGTATTCCAAATTAGGACTAAATTAAATTACTTTTTTCTTTTATTGAAGGAGTGTAAATAAAGAAAATGAAGATAAACACTATTCATTATTAATTTTATTAAATTTTTATTAGTATTTTATATTGTATATTTTTCTTTCACAATACAAGCACTGACAAGTTATTCACAATAGAGACGTTTGTTTATAATGCACTGACAAATAATTCACAATAGAAATTTTTACTCCCAAAATATTTGCGATACCGATTTGTTGGGGATGGGAATATAGGTTTGCTCCCATATTACATATTCCCATAACACTCGCGATAGGGGTGATTGATAAGTTATATATCAAACGCGTAGAATGTATATTCGAAAGCATGAAGTGCATGTTGTGGAACGACCTCCAGCTTGATAGTTAAAATACAATTATTCTGTTTGATTTTCTGCTCTTCTATTAAATGTGTTATTGCTCTTAGTTGTTTTGCAAAAAATAAGCATAGAAAATTAAACTGATTGTTCAAAAAAACTATAAAAAAATGTATCGTTGTATCGCCAAAATCTACATATACATTAGCAAACCCGAAGTGTTGCCGATATATGTATCTTATGTATCTGTATTCGTTGCATCCCTACTTTAAAGTTTGTAACATATTCAAAAATACATAACAAAATACTAAAATACACAATTTAAATTAAAATTTTCTCTGATTTTTTTTAACACTTTACTGCCTGTTTACTAATCTGAACACAGAGTAAAAACCGCTACTATATTATGATTCCATATTAAATCTCTTATAATTCTTATGATATCTTTTCAGATTTCTAATGAAATTAAGTCATGAGACTGTTACAATTGAATTAAAAAATGGGACCCAAGTACACGGAACTATTACTGGCGTAGATGTCGCTATGAACACTCATTTGAAATCAGTTAAAATGACAATAAAAAATAGAGACCCAGTTCAGCTTGAAACACTGAGCATAAGAGGCAATAATATAAGATACTATATCTTGCCTGATAGCCTCCCCCTTGAAACTTTACTTATAGACGATACTCCAAAGTCCAAATCAAAAAAAAAAGAAACCAATCGCGCTGGCAATAGAGGTCGAGGAAGAGGAACTCGTGGGAGAGGAGGAACACGAGGTAGAGGTAGAGGAAGGGCGAATAGTAGACGTTAAATGCTTAATAAGAAATATTAAATACAAGTTTATGAAAAATGTGTAAATATAAGTTATATTTTTAAAGAATTGAAAAACATCTTCAAAATTAACAAAGGATTTAATAAAGGTGGCATCTTTGTTAAATTAAATTGAACAAAACAATTTATAAATGTTCGTGCAAAAAAAATTTTTTTTTTTACTTTTTTATTTCATTTTGAAAGCCTCATCAATTAAAAGTCCAGATACATATGTTCAAATTTATTGCAAACAAGTAAGGATTGTAAATTACACTATGCCACAAAAAATTAACCCTAAAAATTAAATGCTTTTAAGCTGCTAAACAAGTACTATGTATGTAATATATGGCGTTCATTTATTTTTTAAGCGTTTTCGAGATATTCGCAAAAAACTTGTTTTTGGGCAGTTTGCAAAGAATTTTTAAATTACGCAAATTTTACATTTGGGGGATTCACAAGGTGTCATAAATCCTAAAAAAAAATACGACTGTTGTCAACAACCCCCCATAATAAATCAGCTGGTTTAAAACAAATATCAAAAATAAATATTTACCTCACATCAAAATATTTTTTAATTCGAATCCATGAATTAATAAATTAAACTAGATCTTACTTGACTATTTTCCATATTTAAAACGCAAAATCACAAATACTAAATTTTATTTTGTTTGTTTACCAAAATCAGAGTCATAAGTCGATTAAATTTGACGCCGCAAGTGTTTTTTGCAAAAATTGCTAGCCGCAGGTTAAATTCGGATATTAGCCGGATAAAACTACCAACAACGGCGACGGCTACAAAAACTAATACGGATCGACTCAGCCGCTCAGCGCAGGTCTCTTCTGGGGGGCTACTCTATTGCGAAAGCTAAATTCCAACGTCCCAGCAAATAAAATTGGACCACCTGATCCATTTTGATATAATGGACTACTCCATGGACTGGTCCGATGTAATGCAAGCATGGACCATGTCATTGTTAAAAAGTGTTTGTACTGAGACGACATGTCCTCGTTGTTCAACGACATGCTTTCGTTTTTAAACGACTTCAAAACTAATCCTCTCGTGTATACCATGGAGTAGTTTTAAAACTACTCCTTTAGGCTAGATTACACTATTATACTTTGTATTAATACATGTCAAAAACTCAAGTAATATGACAAAGTGTGATAGTGTGAATGCAATGTGTCACGAAAATGACAAGTATTATGAAAAAAGTTTGACATCCCATACGACTTCATCGTTTTTTTTTTAAATTTCTAAACAATAATACTTTTCATTGGATCAGGGTTGCATTTTATTTTATGTGTGAGTGTTTATACTTTGTGTGATGGTGTGAACACAAACTATCATGTTACATTAGATTTTTTGACAGTCGCAACAAAACTCATTAGATTTCTATGTCACAAAGTATTATGGAATACGTAAGACTTGGGAGATAGTGTAATCTAGGCTTTAGCAGTCCAAAGGTGGGTTATATGGTCCTGCCCTAGGACATCGTAATGTTAAATAGACCATGTTTTTTCCATACGTTTGGGTTACTTTTGGACTAGTCCTGGTCCCTTGTGGGCTACTCTTTACACGCGTGTTTGGACTGGTGCTTTTATTTGCCGGGTAGGTACTCTCCAACACTTTCGCAAAATTAAAAAAAAACAATACTGGCAATAAAAATTAAAGATGGCGCAGATTGACAGTAAGTATGTATGTTAAAAAAGATTGAAATTGGAAAATTAAAATAAAATGAATAGTGATAATTTACGAAAAGATGCGAAAGCAAATGCGCAAACGCACTAAAGAATACAAATCTCAAGATTTTCTACCATTTTCTTTCGCATCGCAATAGAGAGTAACCCCCCCAAATATTACCGCCAATAAAATAAAGGTGAGGTTCCATCGTAAATAATTTGCGTCTATTTAATTTGTTTTCTATTTATTTTTGCTTTTTAGACAAAAATTAATTATTTAAGAACCCAATATTGTAGAGAATTGGCTAAAATTAAAGACAGCTACAGGAGTGGTTCTACGAAATTTATATCCCAACAGCTTATTGGTTCGACGACCTTAGTTTTCTTAAAGGACATGTAAACATTAAGAAAGGAGTTTCTTCGGTTTCCATAGTATGTAGCAATATTTTTGAAAAATAAATATGTATGTAATTAATAAATATTTCCAGGTTTCAGATGTTGACGTATGCAATGTATTACAATAACATCCTCTGCAAAGAAAAAGAAAAAAAACTATTCTTCAGGCATAAAATCTGTTAGAAAAAGTCGTTCAACCTTGCTCAAAAACCAATAAGTACGACGAGAGTTTGTTATTATTTTTACAAGAAAATTTGTGTGATATAACAAACAAATCTCTAAAAGATGAGCTTGTAATGCAGTGCAAAAGGAAGCAGCGTTTACTAGACGATAGCCTTTAATCCAATAATTCAATTTATACGACGAAGTTGCCTTATATCTATATGACCACGTTACCTTACATATACTTATATATCTGTGGCATTTTGACAAAACATTTTAAGTCAAAATTAAAAAGTTGAAAATGTTGTAAATCGTAAGAATTTTCATTCAAAAAACATTTTTGCTTACTTTTTTAAAATTTTGTATTATAAACGAAATTTTTTTTTAATTTCTGTTTATTTCATTATTTACTAAAAACTATTTTTTGAACAAGTTTTTTTAAAAACTTTTTTGCTACCTTATCTTGACTTAAGATGTTTTGTCAAAATGCCACAGATATGTTAACGTTAATTTTGATTTTGGGTCTACCGTACATACATATGTATCTATACTACGTTACCTTGGATTTCTGTTTTTATGTTTATAGATACATTTATAAAAAGACTGATTTTTTTCATATGAACAAAATGCGTTTATTTTTCATAAAATGACTATTTTTAATATACTAATGCATTTACTTTAGAAAAGAAAAATTTACATATAGAATAGTTATATACATATGTATGTTTATACATACAGACATATCGCCATATACGGCTGTGAAACGTTGTTATTTAATTTAATAAAAATATATACATATGATTACATACATACATACATAAAGGGTGGTTAAATTTCAAGGGCCGATGTTGATTTTGAATAAAACACAAACTATTTAGAAAATTATTGTAATTTTATTTTATTATGATATATTGGTATTACTCAATTATGTATGGAACAAAATATCGGCCAAATGGGCGCCGCGGCCACGGCGCCACACCTCTATCCGATGGTCCAAATTTTCGATGACCCTGAGGCATAATGGAGGTTCTATGCCGTTAATGTGCCGAATTATCTCATCCTTTAGCTCTTGAATTGTTGCTGGCTTATCGACGTACACCTTTTCTTTCAAATAACCCCAAAGAAAAAAGTCCAACGGTGTCAAATCACATGATCTTGGCGGCCAATTGACATCGCCATTACGTGAGATAACACGGCCATTGAATTTGTTGCGCAAAAGAGCCATTGTTTCGTTAGCTGTGTTGCAAGTGGCACCGTCCTGCTGAAACCACATATCGTCCACATCCATATCTTCCAATTCGGGCCATAAAAAGTTCGTTATCATCTCACGATAGCGAGCACCATTCACAGTAACTGCCTGACCGGCCTCATTTTGGAAAAAATACGGCCCGATGATGCCGCCAGCCCATAAACCGCACCAAACAGTCACTCTTTGTGGGTGCATTGGTTTTTCGACAATCACTCTTGGATTCTCATTCGCCCAAATGCGGCAATTCTGTTTATTGACGAATCCACTGAGGTGAAAATGTGCCTCATCACTGAAGATGATTTTCTTCGAAAATTGATCATCCACTGTTGCCATTTCTTGCCACCATTCTGCCCATTCACGACGTTTGGAATGGTCAAGAGGCTTTAGTTCTTGAGCCAATTGCACCTTGTAAGCGTGTAAATGCAAGTCTTTATGCATAATGTTCATCAACGACGAGCGTGAGAGGTGCAATTGTTGGGCACGACGACGAGTTGAGGTGGACGGCTCTTCAGCCACACTATCGCGAACAGCAGCAATATTTTCTGCAGTACGAGCTGTACGAGCATGCACTGGTGTTCTCACATCTTCTACAGACCCGGTTTGCTCGAATTTTTCCACGATTTTTGCGATTGTACGCACATTTGGACGATCAAATTGGCCAAAAAAATCACGAAGTGCACGATATGCATTTTGATTTGAACGCCCATTTTCATAATAAGTCTGGATAACTTTAACACGTTGTTGGATTGTGTATCTCTCCAATTGAGTAAGTCTGAAATAGAGAAATGTCAAATAAAATTCGGAAAAAACTTGGCGTTTAGGTGTGGTTCACATTCAACATCGGCCCTTACAATTTAACCATCCTTTACGTATCGGACTTGTTCAACAATAGTATATTAACTCAAAATTTTTTCACTTAATGGAAACAATCCACACATAATATTCATACCTAACCGCTGCAAAAATATCGTGCTATTTTGTCTACTTTTTGGTAATAAAACGGTTTGTTAAAAAATTCGTTTGCATATGAGTTTAATGCAAAATTAAGAATTTATTTGCTTCTATTGAAAATTTTAAATTTTGAGTTAATACAGTAAGGGTAATCACGATGGTCATTGTGCAAATTTGCAATGTGTAAATTTGCAGTGTATATTATGATTGATCGTGAGCATACCACTTTTATTTTTGTGCAAATATGCCATTTTTCTAAAAATGTATTGTTGAGGGCTGAACTTTGAGTTTTTGCCTCAATTTTATCACGGTTCACTATATGTTCTTTTCTTTAAAATAAAAACACTTTTATTTTTAGTTTTATATTTTTTTTGTATTTTTGTTTTATTTAATATAAAGGGTTTTAATTAAATGTATTTTGTTTTGTTCACAATTTGTTTTTGTTGTTTTTCACTTTTGTTATGTTACTTGTTTTTTGTTCAACTGTCGAAACTAGAGTGACTGTTATTTATTTTAAACATTATTTAGCAAGCTAGGCTTAGTATAAGAAAAATAATGTAATGACAGAATTTAAAACAAAGTAAATAACAATTAAAGGACCGCTAGGTTTTTACAGGGTGCTGCGTTATAAATGAGTCATCATTAAACATTCCGGCCCCCATGACTTGGTGCAGTTTACCATAGGTCCGAAAAACAGATTACAATGAAGCAAGTTGTTGTGATGAATTTGACAGATATGGCATCTAGGATCTCAATTGGATTTAAGGTTGCGGGTCGTGTGAAGTAGAAATGTTGACGGCAATCAAATCTGTTGATGAGAAACTTAGAATTGTTTTGTGGGATGCCATACCTGTAAGTAGGAATTCAATATAAATTTAGTTGGGAAAATTTTAAAAAATGTTAAGTATATTTTAAAACAAAACCACAATTTTTGTAATGGGTCTGGTAACGATCCCATTTTTTGTCTGGATGTCGACAATTCTACAGTGTTGATCAGTACCAATATGAGTCTTCGTGATTCGGCCCATTTGCCATTCATTGGGCGGCAAATTGTTGTTTTTGATGACGACTAAATCGTTGACTTTAACGTTGTCCCTCTGAGACTTCCACTTGTACCTGCGATGCAGTTCGGCCAGGTATTCGGATTTCCATCTTTTACAAAATGAGTGGTAGATGACCTTTAGGCGTTTCCAGCGGTTGATGAGGGTCAGGTTTTCGCTGCTTACATCAGGTTCGGCTGGGGTCAATAATGGAGTTCCAATAAGGAAGTGTCCAGGGGTCAATGGGTTAAGGTCATGTGGGTCATCGCTAGCAGGACTTAAGGGTCTAGAGTTTAAACACGATTCTATGCGAGCGAGAATTGTTGACAACTCTTCAAACGTAAATTTCATAGCTGGTATCATTTTTTTTAGGTGGGTTTTGAATGATTTTACACCGGCTTCCCAGAGTCCGCCCATATGCGGGGCACCAGGGGGTATAAATTTCCAAATGATATTTTGATGGCTATAGTTGTGTGTAACTTGGGATTGAAGAGTTTTTGTAAATTCTAGACGATCTTTTTTGATGAGTTCTGCTGCTCCGACAAAGTTTGTGCCGTTGTCCGAATATATGATTGCTGGACATCCACGTCTTCCAATAAAACGGGAAAAGGCAGCTAAAAATGCTTGGGTCGATAAATCACTTACTGGTTCTAGGTGTACAGCTTTAGTGGCAAAGCATACAAAGATGCAGACATATCCTTTTGTGACAAGGCAGGCTCGACCAGTAAAGTTTCGAATGTTGAAAGGCCCAGCGTAATCTACTCCAGTTGTGGCGAAAGGGCGAGACAGTGTTGTGCGCTCTGGTGGTAAGGAAGCCATGATTTGACTCTGAGTGTGTTTTTTGTACAAAACACAAGTTTTACAATTATTAATCACCGTTTTTACTAAGGGCTTCAGACGAAAAATCCAAAATTCCGTACGAAGTACTCGGATCATAAGTTGGTTTCCACCATGAATCGTTATTTTATGAGTGAATTCGGTCAGCAATCTGGTGAACTTAGAGTTGTACGGCAACAAAATTGGATGTCGTTCGTTATATGTGAGCGCTGGTGATTGAACCAGACGTCCGTTGGCTCGGATGACGCCTAGTTGGTCCATGAACGGGTTGAGAGTCAAAATACTGCTAGTAGAAGAGATACTTTGTTTGAGCTTCAACTGCTTATATTCTTCTGGGAAGTGTTGTTTTTGCGTCAAAATAATGAGTCGTGTTTTGACATCTGTTATTTCTTCTGGTGTAACTTCGTTTGAAGATATCCGAAGGCGGGTTCTGTTTACACCAGTATTTCTCCAGAAACGTAGGACATAAGCTAATACTCTATAAGCGCGCGACAAATTGGAGAACCTGTTCAATGGATCCTCCTGAGTAGTAGTAGTTAACGTCTTTACAGTTTTTGCTTCTAAGTTGGTGTCATCTGGACTTCTGGATTTTGGCCATTTATCTTTAGGTAATTTTAGCCATGAGGGTCCAAACCACCATAAGTTGTGGGTTTCTAATTCTTGGGGCGTACATCCCCGGCTGGCGATATCTGCAGGGTTTTCTTTTGATTCGACATGTTGCCAATGACTATTGCCGACTTTATCTACAATTTCTGAGACACGATTTCCAACGAAAGTGCTCCACGTGCAGGGGGGTTTCTTTAACCAGGCCAGTACTATTGTTGAGTCTGTCCAAAAATATGTGATGATTTGCGTAGCTTGTAGATTTGGCAGAATTCCTGATGCTAAATTTGCAAGTAAAACGGATCCACAAAGCTCCAAACGTGGTAGCGATATTTGTTTAATGGGAGCAACACGAGTCTTAGAGGCCAGTAAATATGTAAATATAGAATTTTCAGACTGTATTCGGACGTAAAGGGTCGCAGAATAAGCTTTTTCTGAGGCGTCGCTAAAGCCATGTATTTCCACATTTAAATTAGGGCTGTACTGGATCCAACGGGGAATTTTCAGGGCATTTATTACAGGGCAGTTTTTGACGAATTTCTGCCATTTGATGCAAGTCAAGGGCTTTATGTTGTCATCCCAGTCGACTTTATCTAACCAAATCTGTTGCATGATTAACTTGGCATCAACAATTACTGGAGCTATCCATCCGCAAGGGTCAAAGAATTTGGCAATTGTAGATAGAACTTCCCTTTTTGTGTAATTTTCTTTCATCTCAACACCTGGGGCAGTGAATGTAAAAGAGTCTGAGGAAATGTTCCATTTTATCCCGAGTGTCTTGGTTCCGGCGTTCTCGGATAAGTTTAACCAGTCGAGCGGTAGTAGGGTCTCATTTGGCAAATCTTGAATAACTCGTGGATCATTTGAGGTCCATTTCATCAGATCGAAACCAGCAGATTTCAGAACAGTTGTAAGTTCTTTTCGTGATTTGATGGCATCGTTTAATGTGTGGCCACCAGCTAAGACGTCATCTACGTACATGTTGTGTTGTAAAATGTTTGACGCAAGGGGGTGAGTTGTCCCGATATCTTCGGCTAGTTGAAGAAGTGTTCTTATGGCAAGAAAGGGCGCGCAATTAACTCCAAACGTCACTGTGAGGAGTTCGTAATCTTCAATAAGATCAGTCTCGGATTTTCTAAACAATATCCTTTGATATTTTGTTTGCGTAGGGTCAATGAGTATCTGGCGATACATTTTTGTGACATCTGCGTTGTACACAAAACGGAAGAATCTCCACTTCAATATTATGAGCACTAAGTCTTGTTGAAGTATGGGTCCTGGATACAAAATGTCATTCAAACTTCTCTTATTTGAAGACGGGCTCGATGCGTTGAAAACTACTCTAATCTTCGAAGTCAACTTTTCGGGTTTTATTACTGCGTGATGCGGCAGGTAATAATTTGGATATTTATTTATTTCCAGGGGAGAAATTTTCCTCATATGTCCTAGCTCGAGGTATTCTACAATAACTTGGTCGTATTGTGTCTTAAGTTCTGGCTTTTGGCTAAGCATGCGCTCCATTCTCAAAAATTGGGCCATGGCAATATTTCTAGATACGCCTATTTCTTCGCCATTTTTAAAGGGTAGGGTAACAATATATCTACCCGAATCACTTCTACGTGTTGTAGACTTGTAGTGATTTTCACAGTGCGTGTCCTCTTCTGACCTCAAAACCTTTTTTGGGGTCTCCTCCACCTCCCAAAAGCGTGTGAGGATTCGGTCCAGGGACGACGTGTTTAGTAAAGATATCGTTTTTCTAGGTGAATTTGTTGTAGAAATTGGTCCCCCCACAATCCAGCCAAATACTGTTTTTTGTGCCAAAAGGGATCCAATTGACCGCATCGGCGTTTCCATACTATATATTGAGGGGCCTAAGTCGAGGCCTATTAGTAGGTCGATGGGTCGACTTTGATGAAAGTGTGGGTCTGCAAGTTCTAATTTTGCAGCCTCTGCGAATTGTTCTGCGTTTAACGTTTGGGGCGGTAAATTGGATGGAAGGGTCTTCAAGACTGGTGCCCATACCTCTAATTTAAACGATGTGTCCACCCTGGAGCAAAGGTTAAACAAACAGGCTTTGGTAGAAGTTTCAGAAACTGTCTGACTCAAGCCGGAAACGTGTACTATATTACGTTTTGTAGGTAAGTTTAATCGGTTTTTCAACTTGTCCGATATAAACGTGGATTGGGATCCAGGGTCGATGATTGCTCTTGCCTGGTATCTTGCGCCTCTAGTTTCGATTTGTACTATTGCAGTAAATAACAAAGTTTCTTTGTCTACTAGTTGTGTCGAGGACTGATTGTTTCCCCGCAGGGTCAAAGAAGTCAGGTTAGGGATACCTGATTTGGAAGTGGACTGTATGTATTGGGCTTGCGCTGCAGCACTTGTACTAGCTTGGTTGTCAGCGTTATTTGGTGGTAAACTTATAGGCTGGGTCACCGTTGCCTTGTGCAACAAAGTATTATGTTTTTGTTTGCACAGCCTACAACTATATTTGCTTGAGCAGTCCTTGACACCATGATTTATTGACAAGCAATTAAAACATGAATTTGTGACTTTTACTATGTGAATTCGGTCATTCACATTCTTTTCCAAAAAATTAGGGCAGGATCGTAATGGGTGGGGCTCTTTACAATGTTGGCAATTGTGTGTAGAGTCTTTTTGTCCCCCCTTTGATGGAAAACGTTTCTGAGATTTCGACTCGTTATTGGTTTGAGTCGCGTTTGTTTGAAAACTGTGAACCTGTCTTTGTTTAGTGAACGGTTTGGAACTTTCCTTTTTTTGTTGATAGGGTTTAGGTTGTGTGATGGCCGCTATTGACTCTAAAGTCTTAGAATGGTGAGTCAAAAAATTGTTAAATTGTTCCCACGATGGAACTTTTGTTATTTCTTGAAGAGAGTTTTCAAATTCCTTCAAAAGTGTTCGGGGGAGCTTGGTCGAGCATAGATATACAAGAAATGGGTCCCAAGTGCCAGTTTCTACCCTTAAAGCATTTAAAGCTTGAATGCAGCCATTAACGGTTCGTTGTAGTGTCTGAATAGATTGGCCTGAATCTTCGGTAACTTTCGGAAGGTCAAATAAAATTTTCAATTGTTCGTTGACCTGAATCCGATTGTTCTCGTATTGAAGAACAAGATTTTTCCAGGCTATATCGAAGCCTTCGTTGGTTAATGGGGCATTTGAAACTATGTTTCTAGCGTCTCCTCCAGTTTTTTGAAGCAAATGAAATAATTTTTCAATTTTACTAAGCCGCGAATTATTTAAATATAGGGCAGTAAAAAGGTCGCGGAAGGTTGGCCATGTCACAAAATCACCTAAAAACGTATCTATGTCGCAAGGTGGCAGCCGAATAGAAGAAATATCACTATTTTCTAAAGTTGGGGTGTCGGCAGACGATAATCGCTCATGTTTGTTCGTGTCATCAGTCGGGGCAGAAAGCGCCAGAATTTCCGCGTTAAGTGAGGCCAAACAAGTTTTGTATGCCGCCAGGGCCTTTTTGTACCGATCGCGAAGTTTCTGCCTGTCTATTGGTTGTTCGCCGGATTCCGGTTTCTTGTCCCTACACTCTTCATAAGCCCTTTTGATTTGCTGCCAAAGTGAGTCTAGTTCTACACGAAGAACTTCTAAACTGTGAATGTCCTCACCTGCCTTTGATTCTGAATACTCGCTTTCAAAATCCAAAAGGTCATTTGTACAATTAACAAATTTATCGAGTGCCATTACTAATTTTTTGAATTAACCAGAATCGTGAAATAAACTTTTTTAAATTGGGTCAAAAAAGTACCTGCTAGCGATTTAACAACAACAAGTATCGAAAAAATTATAATAATTTAAAAAATTTAAGCGTCCCACAAAGCGATTTGTTTCCCCGGTATTTTTAAAAAATTGACGTAATGGTAACTCGGTTTTTATTTCTTTGGATGATGACGTCACGGTTATTTATTTTTAAAAATTGCAGCGGCAAAAAATTAAATAGTAACACAAGCAAGAATATTTGTTTCTTGTTGTATTGTATACTTTGACTTACTTGTTGTTGTTGGGTCTTTTTTCTTTTGTGTCACTGCGTTTATTAAACCTTCTGTTGTTGTTGTTGTTGCTGTGTGTCTGCTGATGCTGCTGCTACTGCGACAAAGAATTTGGGTCCCGTTAAATTTTGTTCACTTTTAACTTTACAAACTTTGTTTTTTACACACAATTTTGATTTACATATGTAATTAATTTTAATTTTTAATAAAAAACTAGGTACTTTTTTATATTGTTTACTGTCACACTACACTTAATGCCTTGTTTCGAAATGACCAAATGTTTATGGTTTGATTTTTTGTGTGTGTTATTTGTTGTTGTTTAAATAAAACACTTTGGTTTTTTTTGTTGTTTTAGAGTCACAATTTTTTAATATTAGAGTCACAAAAACACAATTTTTTGCCAAAAATTTTGTAAAAACTTTTATGTGAATTTTTGTAAAAACTTTTTTGCAAATTTTCTGTAAAAAAAACTATCCGGTTCGTTAGGACCAAATGTTGAGGGCTGAACTTTGAGTTTTTGCCTCAATTTTATCACGGTTCACTATATGTTCTTTTCTTTAAAATAAAAACACTTTTATTTTTAGTTTTATATTTTTTTTGTATTTTTGTTTTATTTAATATAAAGGGTTTTAATTAAATGTATTTTGTTTTGTTCACAATTTGTTTTTGTTGTTTTTCACTTTTGTTATGTTACTTGTTTTTTGTTCAACTGTCGAAACTAGAGTGACTGTTATTTATTTTAAACATTATTTAGCAAGCTAGGCTTAGTATAAGAAAAATAATGTAATGACAGAATTTAAAACAAAGTAAATAACAATTAAAGGACCGCTAGGTTTTTACAGGGTGCTGCGTTATAAATGAGTCATCATTAAACATGTATTCTGGCAACACTAAAAACTTCTGGCAGCACTGTAAAAAAATCTGCATTTGTTAACAATTATACACAAGCAAATTAAAATAAATTTTTTCTTTTTATTTAATTTAAATCTATATTTTATTTTACAATCTGCGAAAATGTTCAAGTTATAAGTTTTCTTAAAATCAACATGGCATTTAATATGTCAAATGTTATTGCTTACATATGTTTGCAACTGATCAAATATGCACTACTAACTTTGCTCATGGTTTTTTAAGTGCAAAGTCTGAGTTCATACGGCTCTTGTCTTATTGACAAGATTCTTCCTCTTCTTCTTCGAACATGAATTGGCGTTCAAATGATTCATGTCATGTTGACGACATGTTTTTATTTTGTTTTATTTGATATTGAAAACAAAAACCAAATTAAACAACGAATAAGAAAGCAAAACGTAAAGACAGTACATGCATCTGTGTACTCGTTTCTTTTCCCCTCGTCCCTCTCGCCTATAAAGTAGCAATCTTGTCAATAAGACATGAGCCGTATGAACACAGACAAAGGAAGTAAAAAAGAGAAAATTGCAAATACATACTTACATTTTGTTGTTGTGTTGTGCAAATGTGTGTATTTTTGCACGCATTTGCACAATTTGCACTACCCATCGTGATTTCCTTTAGTATTGTTGAATAAGTGCATATGTATTTTCACACAAATGTTAATACAAATTTTGTTAATTTATTCAAAAATTTCAAGTTAGTTTTTTAGTAATATATTTTTATATGTATTTTGTATTGCTGGATAAAATTTTAGTTGAGTTTAATTTTTTAATTTTGTATTGCCTCTTCTAATCCGTTGAAATAAAGACTTATTGTATTTTTTAGCTTGAAAAATATATTTCGAACATAAAGTTCATCTTTATATATATATATATATATATATATATATATATATGTATGCAAAACGCATTTTTTGAGTACATATTTACGATGCAAGGCATTTTTTGCATTCTTTGAGGACATGTCTCAAACTAATCGTATATCAAGAGCATTATTTGAGCACATGCATAGTTTGAGACCATAATTTTTTTTTTTTTAGATTTAAATTTTAAATTAATTCTCTTTTTTAATTAAATCATCTCTATATATCGCATAAGCTATAGACTATTTTCAAACATACAAATTGTTTAAATTAAATTAAAATTACAATGCAGAATATTGCCATACTACGGTCAGTGCTTATGCGTTTTTCATTGTTTTTGAATATTATAACCAAGGTGGCTACTAAGAAACAGCTGATCACTTTTTAATCCCATTTGTCTATGCCTGTTGTTGTATTGGTTGTAATAGGCTGACTTCCAAAACGTCAAATGCTTTGTATAAGAACAAAGTATAATGTTTCATTACGCCGCAGTACAATATATATGCAATGCAAACCCTTCCAAAACATCAATGGTGTGTATTAGTAACGCAGCAAAAAACCATCAGAGCATCGGTTTCAAAGTTGATGCTTTGTGATATTTGACATTTAATTTGCAAGCAATGCAGATTTATTTTAATGTATTATTCATTGCATCACTTACATTTCAAAAAGTTTAAATAAACAGAACACATAGTTTCATTGTTTCGGCACTTTGTACATGTGCATCGTTAAAATACAGTAGTAAAACTGTATACAAACTTTGTATTAGTACGTTTTGGAAGTCAGCCATACTTATACCACCTTTTAAGTATACATATAAAAGAACAGTGTTACCGCTGTGATTATTGAAAAACAGTGCTACCGTTGTGATACTAAAGTATAAATTTTTTGTTAATTTGATTATTTGTTAAATTGGTTATTTGTTTATTTGCTTATTTGTTAATTTCTTTATTTGTTAATTTGTTTATTTGTTAGTTTGTTTTATGTTTATTTGTTAATTTGTTTATCTGCTTATTTGTTAATTTCTTTATTTGTTAATTTGTTTAATAATAATTAGTATTGTGGTTATTTTGTTGAACTATTTATGGTTTTTAATCCAAATTTTTAATTAGGCTTAAGTTCATGAAATTTAATTTTCATTAAATTATTTTTATGAAGAAAGGAATTTTTACAACATGAAAATTAATTAAAATTGTTATTGATAATCTTTTATTCTTGACGTGGCTCGGGCTCGAACCCTGGCCGGCAGGTTACCATGACATGTTTCGATCGCAACCACTCGATCTCCTCAGATGGATTTGCCGTCTTACACTCGCAGCCATCGACGACTGCTGACGTCAAAAGTCAAACATCAATCTTTAAACCAAATTGTATTTTAACATTTGGTAGATCGAAATTTGCGTTCCTGAATGATTATCCATTTTCATTGATTTTACATGTTTTTTCCTTACTTCTGTTTTTTCGTACTTTTGTCAAGAATTTTTCTTGAAGTCCAAGTACATTTTTTGTTGTTTCATTTTGTCTTTCTCTTTTTTTGTTGACCTTTTTCAGCACAACTTGAAGGACAAATGTACACATAGAGCTCGTGCCTTAGCTTTAACAATAATTAGTATTGTGGTTATTTTGTTGAACTATTTATGGTTTTTAATCCAAATTTTTAATATTTTTAATTAGGCTTAAGTTCATGAAATTTAATTTTCATTAAATTATTTTTATGAAGAAAGGAATTTTTACAACATGAAAATTAATTAAAATTGTTATTGATAATCTTTCATTCTTGACGTGGCTCGGGCTCGAACCCTGGCCGGCAGGTTACCATGACATGTTTCGATCGCAACCACTTGATCTCCTCAGATGGATTTGCCGTCTTACACTCGCAGCCATCGACGACTGCTGACGTCAATAGTCAAACATCAATCTTTAAACCAAATTGTATTTTAACATTTGGTAGATCGAAATTTGCTTTCCTGAATGATTATCCATTTTAATTGATTTTACATGTTTTTTCCTTACTTCTGTTTTTTCGTACTTTTGTCAAGAATTTTTCTTGAAGTCCAAGTACATTTTTTGTTGTTTCATTTTGTCTTTCTCTTTTTTTGTTGGCCTTTTTCAGCACAACTTGAAGGACAAATGTACACATAGAGCTCGTGCCTTAGCTTTAACAATAATTAGTATTGTGGTTATTTTGTTGAACTATTTATGGTTTTTAATCCAAATTTTTAATATTTTTAATTAGGCTTAAGTTCATGAAATTTAATTTTCATTAAATTATTTTTATGAAGAAAGGAATTTTTACAACATGAAAATTAATTAAAATTGTTATTGATAATCTTTCATTCTTGACGTGGCTCGGGCTCGAACCCTGGCCGGCAGGTTACCATGACATGTTTCGATCGCAACCACTCGATCTCCTCAGATGGATTTGCCGTCTTACACTCGCAGCCATCGACGACTGCTGACGTCAATAGTCAAACATCAATCTTTAAACCAAATTGTATTTTAACATTTGGTAGATCGAAATTTGCTTTCCTGAATGATTATCCATTTTAATTGATTTTACATGTTTTTTCCTTACTTCTGTTTTTTCGTACTTTTGTCAAGAATTTTTCTTGAAGTCCAAGTACATTTTTTGTTGTTTCATTTTGTCTTTCTCTTTTTTTGTTGACCTTTTTCAGCACAACTTGAAGGACAAATGTACACATAGAGCTCGTGCCTTAGCTTTAACAATAATTAGTATTGTGGTTATTTTGTTGAACTATTTATGGTTTTTAATCCAAATTTTTAATATTTTTAATTAGGCTTAAGTTCATGAAATTTAATTTTCATTAAATTATTTTTATGAAGAAAGGAATTTTTACAACATGAAAATTAATTGAAATTGTTATTGATAATCTTTCATTCTTGACGTGGCTTTAATTTGTTTATTTGTTAATTTCTTTATTTGTTAATTTGTTTATTCATTAGTTTGTTTTATGTTTATTTGTTAATTTGTTGATTTGTTTTATGTTTATTTTATTTATTTTTTTATTTGTTTATTTGTTTATTTATTTATTTATTTGTTTATTTGTTAATTTGTTAATTTCTTTATTTGTTAATTTGTTTATTTGTTAGTTTGTTTTATGTTTATTTGTTAATTTGTTGATTTGTTTTATGTTTATTTGCTTATTTGTTTATTTGTAAATTTGTTTATTTGTTTATTTATTTATTTGTTTATTTGCTTATTTGTTAACTTCTTTATTTGTTTATTTGTTAGTTTGTTTTATGTTTATTTGTTAATTTGTTTATTTGTTAATTTGTTGATTTGTTTTATGTTTATTTGCTTATTTGTTTATTTGCTTATTTGTTAATTTGTTAATTTCTTTATTTGTTTATTTGTTAGTTTGTTTTATGTTTATTTGTTAATTTGTTGATTTGTTTTATGTTTATTTGCTTATTTGTTAATTTGTTTATTTGTTTATTTATTTATTTGTTTATTTGCTTATTTGTTAATTTCTTTATTTGTTTATTTGTTAGTTTGTTTTATGTTTATTTGTTTATTTGTTTATTTATTTGTTTATTTGTTTATTTGCTTATTTGTTAATTTGTTAATTTCTTTATTTGTTAATTTGTTTATTTGTTAGTTTGTTTTATGTTTATCTGTTAATTTGTTGATTTGTTTTATGTTTATTTGCTTATTTGTTTATTTGTTAATTTGTTTATTTGTTAACTTGTTAATTTCTTTATTTGTTAATTTGTTAATATGTTTATTTGTTTATTTAATTACTTGTTTATTTGTTAATTTGTTTATTTGTTAGTTTGTTTATTTGTTTTATGTTTATTTGCTTATTTGTTAAATTGTTTATTTGGTTATTTGTTAATTTGTTAACTTGTTAATTTGATTATTTGTTAATTTGTTTATTTGTTAATTTGTTAATTTCTTTATTTGTTAGTTTGTTTATTTGTTAATTTGCTTATTGGTTTATTTGTTAACTTGTTAATTTGTTTATTTGTTAATTTGTTTATTTATTTATTTGTTAATTTGTTTATTTGTTTTTTTTTTTTTTTGTTAATTTGTTAATTTGTTTATTTGTTAATTTGTTTTATGTTTATTTGTTAATATGTTTATATGTTAATTTGATAATTTTATAATTTGTTTATTTATTTGTTTTATGTTTATTTGCTTATTTGTTAGTTTGTTTATTTGTTTATTCGTGTGTTTGTTTATTTGTTAATTTGTTTATTTTTTAACTTGTTTACTTGTTAATTTGTTAATTTGTTAATTTGTTTATTTGTTTATTTGTTAATTTGTTTGTTTGTTCATTTGTTTATCAGCCCTATTATGAATAACAATTCCCCGGGAGTTTTCTCACTTCTCCCATTTTTCCTATGTTAATTCAATTGTAAAAATGGGAAAAGGAAAAAAACTCCCGGGGAATTTTTATTCATAATTGGGCTGTATTTGTTGATTTGTTTATTTGTTAATTTCTTTATTTGTTTATTTGCTTATTTGTTTATTTGTGAACTTGTAAATTTGTTAATTTCTTTATATGTTTTTTGTTAATTTGTTAATTCGTTTATTTGCTTATTTTTTTATTTGTTTATTCGTTTGTTCGTTTATTTATTAATTTTTTAATTCGTTTGTTCGTTTATCTGTTAATTGGTTAATTTGCTTATTTGTTAATTTGTTTATTTGTTAATTTGTTAATTTATTTGTTAATTTGCTTATTTGTTAATTTGCTTATTTGTTTATCTGTTTATTTGCTTATTTGTTTATCTGTTTATTTGTTTTTTTTTTTTTTGTTGTTGTTAATTTGTTTGTTTATTTGTTATTTGTTTATTTGCTTATTTGTTTATCTGTTTATTTGTTTGTTTGCAACATATAATTTTCATAAATTTCACGACATTCCGATAAAAAATACAACTGAAAAATGTGAAAAAATGCATTTTCCAGGAATTGTATATGAGGAATTATGCATTAGAGTAAAAGGAATATTTTTTTCTGAAGATTACCGTTTGGCAGCTACGGGCCAAAAATTGTGCAAAAAGATATATAAATTAAAATTGTTCGACATTTTAGCAATTTTGAGGCATTAGATGCATTTTTTCGGATTATTTTGTTCTACTTTTTTTTCCTTATAGTCTGTAGGTTACAATTGTAGCGAAAATAATTTCTTGCTGAGATTGTGACATGAGAAAAATAACATAAAAACTAGCAAAACGCAAAAGGGTTTTGTTGGTTACGATAAGGGCTGTAGGAAATATCGCCCAAAAAAAAAATTAAAAATCGCCCAAAAAAATTGCATGTAAAATTTGGCCTGATTTCATATGAAAAATGGCCCAAAATTTTTGGGCTATTTTTCGTTATTGTTGGGTGATTTTTCGTTTTTTAAATTTGGGTGATTTTTCATATGAAAAATAGCCCATTTTTTTTGGACCATTTTTCATTTTTAAAATTCTACCATAATCTTACATAGCAGAGAAAACCATGTTTTATTATGGTTGCAAACAACAAAACTATTTTTCAAAAAACTAATTTAACCATAATATGGTTGTCGGCGACAATAATTTGGTTAAATTAAACATAATATGAATGCAGAGAAGCTTTAGTTAGCTAAGCCGGTCTTTGTTATACCATAGAGGAGAAAATCCTTGCGCCCGGCCGACGGCCGGCTATTCAGAGAAGCTTTAGTTAGCGAAGCCAGTATTTGTTATACCATAGAAGATGAAATCCTTATTTTGGATATATATATTTAATATATACACCCGGAGTAAAAGCTATAAAAATATTTTATCCATATTATGTTTAATTTAACCAAATCATTGTTACCGACAACCATATTATGGTTAAATTAGTATCTTTAAAAAAATCACTTGAAATTTTAACGGTATTTTAAAAAAAAATTACACATTTTTGATTATAAGTTAAGTTGCGGACGTTATGACACTTTGCAAATTCTGTCAAGTGTCATAAAGTCCAAGGACACTTCGACACTGGACGTTATGACATGTCACCTAAATTTATATGAATAATAAACACTTTTGCAAATTTTTTTTTTTTTGGGAAAAATTCGTTTTTGCTTTTTGGGTAATTTTTAATTTTCTTTTTGGGCCCTTTTTCGTTTTTTTTGGTCACAATTTCATATTCGCTTGGGCGATTCTTCATTTGGGCGATTTTTTATTTTGGGCGATATTTCCTACAGCCTACGATAAGTGCTTCGAGAAATTCCATACGAGAAAGAGTTTGAACTCGATAACCTTAAATATTTGGACAATTGACCAAAAATGGTGAAATATTAATAAAAATTTTATATTTTAGCAATTTTAATGCACTAAATACAGTTTTTCACGGCTATTTTGTTAAAAGCTTTCCTTCTCCTAGTTTATAGCTAAGATTATGGCGAAGACAAGAAAAAAAAATTCTAAATGGTTTTCGAGGTGAAGGGTATATTATATAAAATATAATAAAAAATTGTTAGAACCAAAATTTATTATTGAATAAAAAGTGCTTAAAGTAGATAAAAGTAAAACTACAACGTGTTTCATAAGGTCGTTATCAAAATCGAACTTTTGAACAGAACATTACATAATTCAACATAAGACTTTGAACAGTTTTCTCTTAAATTGATTTCATCATCTTTAGATACTTTAGGGATCTTTAAGGTATGAAGTATTTAAGGAGTAAACAAAATTAAACAACTTAACAGTAATAAAGGACAGATACTATCTAAGATTGCTTTATTGCTTTAAACTTCACTGCATCCTTTCATCTAGTATGCTGCAAATTTTAGTTTATTATTATTTATGAAAATCTTTATAAAAATTTTTACGTCTAAAAATACTTATAAAAAAAAAACATGACAAATGGTAACGCTGGTAATATGCAACTCTGTGTGTTTCTTTCTACACTGATGCTAATTTAGCTATTTTCTCGTCAAATCCAGCGATTTTTAATAAAATTTTACTGGAATAAATAATTTTATTTTAAAAAGGTGGTTTTTAGCGATTTATAGCTAAATTAACTTATTATTTAAAATATTTCACTATTTTAATTGTCTTTGTTTTAAAATATTTCAATAATCTATATATATAAAATTGTAACGTTACTGACTCACTGACTGACTGACTCACTGATTCATCATCGCACAGCCTAAACGCCTGAAGCTAGACACTTGAAATTTGGACCAGAGATTGGTCACTCCCCAAATCGATCCACTGAGACGGGATTTTTGGAAATTCGAATGTTTAGGGGGTAAAAAAGGGTAAAAACGGGAAAATTCGGTAACCTTATATCTCCAAAACTAAAAGAGATACAAAAAAAATTTAATACCTATCGTTGTTCTTTAGAAAAATAAGCGGACAGGTGTCTGGTACTTTTTTGAAATTCGGCCCTATTTGGGAGTAAACGGGTAATATCTGAATTTTAGTACTTTTTTGACACCCCATCTATCTTTTGAACCAATAAACATAGAAACAAAGTTAATACCACATCCGAAACCTAACAAAAATATACGAATTTAAATTTGGTACTTTTTCGAAATTCGAACATTTAAGGGGTAAAAATCGTAACTATTTTTGGTACTTTTTTTAAAAAACATTTTTCTCCATTTATTGAAATATTCGTACTAAATTATGGGCTGCCACTATTATACTGAAATTTTTTATACTTTAATGGGGGGAAAATAGTACCAAAAAGGGGAAATACGAGAAATTTGATATTTTACTTAACTTTTTGGTTCTACAACTGGTATTTTTTAAATTATCGTTTATGTTGGACCTAAAAACATAAGATTCATCATGCAATGTCCGGAATAGATAAGAATCCATAAGGGGCAGTTTTTGGTACTTTTCTGTTAATTAACTGGTACTTTTTGAATTTCCGTTAGTATTGGACCTATAAAAATAAAATTAAACATGCAATGTCCCGAATGGATGAGAATCTATAAGAGGGAACTTTTTGGTACTTTTTTGTTCATTAACTGGTACTTTTTGAATTTACGTTAATATTGGACTTAGAAACATAAAATTCAAAATGAAATGTCCTGAGTGGTTAAGAATCCATAAGGGGAAGTTTTTGGTACTTTTCTGTTAATTAACTGGTACTTTTTGAATTTCCGTTAGTATTGGACCTATAAAAATAAAATTAAGCATGCAATGTCCCGAATGGATGAGAGTCTATAAGAGGGAATTTTTTGGTACTTTTTTTGTTCATTAACTGGTACTTTTTGAATTTCTGTTAGTATTGGACCTAGAAACATACAATTCAATATGCAATGCCCTGGATGGATGAGAATCTATAAGAGTGAACTTTTTGGTACTTTTTTAATCTTGGACTGGTACTTTTTGAATTTCCGTTGGTATTAGACATAGACAGATAAAATTAAACATGCAAGGTCCTGGGTGGATAAGAATCTAAGAGGAAAGTTTTTGATACTTTTTTGTTCGTTTACTGGTACTTTTTGAATTTCCGTCAGTATTGGACCTAGAAACATAAAATTAAACATGCACGATACTGTGTAAATGACAATCTTTAAGTGGGATCTTATTGGTACTGTTTTATTCGTTAGCTGGTACTTTTTGAATTTCCGTTAGTATTGGACCCAGAAACATGCAATTAAACATGGAAGGTCTTGAGTGAATGACAATCTGTTAGAGAGATCTTTTTGGTGCTTTTTCGTTTTTTAACTGGTCCTTTTTTTAAATTTTCGCTAATGTTGGTCTAATGAAAATAAAATTAAACGTGCATGGTCCTGAGTGAATGAGAATCTCTAAAAGCGCTTATAGGTACTTTTTAGTTATTAAACTGGTACTTTTTGAATATCCGTTATTATTGGACTTAGAAACATAAAATTCAAGATGCAATGCCTTAAGTGGATAAGAATATATAAGAGGGAAGTTTTTGGTACTTCTTTGTTCTTTAACTGGTACTTTTTGAATTTCCGTTAGTATTGGACCTAGAAACATAAAATTAAACATGCAAGGTCCTGAGTGAATGAAAATCTGTAAGAGGGCTTTTGGTACTATTTTGTTCTTTAACTGGTACCTTTTATATATCCGTATTTATTGGATCTAGAAACATAAAATTAAACATGCAAGCTCCTGAGTGAATGAGAATCTGTAAGAGCGATTTTTTTTTAAATAAACTGGTAATTTTTTTAATTTAATATTTATTTTTGTGCATTAAATAAAAAAGCAAATTGGTGTCTGGTACTTTAACGAAATTCGGTCGTTTTAGGTAGTAAATCTAGCTTTTAAGCCAATACGTATAGAAATAAAAATTAAATAACATTTGTTACTTATCTAAAAAATACAAATGCGAATTTGGTACTTTTTCGAATTCGAACGTTTCAGAGGTGAAAATTGTACCTATGTATATCGATCCCGCGAACCTCATACCTCCTAAACTAAAAGAGATAAAAAACATCAGCAATTTGCTAACCGTATATTTCCTAAACAAAAAGAGATACAAAAAATTTAATACTAATTATTGTTCATTAAAAAAAATAAACGGAGAGGTGTCTGGTACTTTTTTGAAGGAAGACCTTTTTGGGGTGTAAAAGGGTAAATAAATATTGTATCACATTTTTAGCTTATCTAAAAAATACAAAACAGGTTTGCCCCTTTTTTGAAATTCAAACGTTTAAGGTGTAAAAATCATTCCTAATTTTGTTACTGTTTTCTCAACATTTTTCTCCATCTCTATCTATATATATAAAATTGTAACGTTACTGACTCACTGACTGACTGACTCACTGATTCATCATCGCACAGCCTAAACGCCTGAAGCTAGACACTTGAAATTTGGACCAGAGATTGGTCACTCCCCAAATCGATCCACTAAGACGGGATTTTTGGAAATTCGAATGTTTAGGGGGTAAAAACGGGAAAATTCGGTAACCTTATATCTCCAAAACTAAAAGAGATACAAAAAAAATTTAATACCTATCGTTGTTCTTTAGAAAAATAAGCGGACAGGTGTCTGGTACTTTTTTGAAATTCGGCCCTATTTGGGAGTAAACGGGTAATATCTGAATTTTAGTACTTTTTTGACACCCCATCTATCTTTTGAACCAATAAACATAGAAACAAAGTTAATACCACATTCGAAACCTAACAAAAATATACGAATTTAAATTTGGTACTTTTTCGAAATTCGAACATTTAAGGGGTAAAAATCGTAACTATTTTTGGTACTTTTTTTAAAAAACATATTTCTCCATTTATTGAAATATTCGTACTAAATTATGGGCTGCCACTATTATACTGAAATTTTTTATACTTTAATGGGGGAAAAATAGTACCAAAAAGGGGAAATACGAGAAATTTGATATTTTACTTAACTTTTTGGTTCTACAACTGGTATTTTTTAAATTATCGTTTATGTTGGACCTAAAAACATAAGATTCATCATGCAATGTCCGGAATGGATAAGAATTAGGGTATTCATTTAATCGACCTTTTGCTTTAATCGGTTAATCGCTCGATTAATTAACCGAGGTTTTGGTTTAACCGGTTAATAATCGGTTAATTTAGTTTTTGATCGGTTAACCGATTAATAAAGTTTTTTTTTTATAAATTAAGTAATTTCAATATATAAAAATGCATTAATTGCTTAACTTTGGAGTTTATAAGTAAAAAAAAAAACAATAAAATACCAAACATAACAATTCCTGAACTAAAACGAGCAAGCAAAAAAAAAACAATTCATAAATATGTAATATGCATTTTCCAATTAATGCACAAGGTGTCTTATCGTCATAATATCCTAAATAAAATTTAAAATTTTTTAAAGTAAATATTTCAAACAAAATGAAAATTGTAATGCTCTGTTCATTGATTCGTCACAACTGTATATGGGCATTTCCACAGAATGGTCTGCCAGGATGAAAAAACAAAATGTTGATTATCATCGTCTTTTATTGTTTTTTATTAGAAAAAAGTCTATGTTCTTATAAAAGAATGGTTTCCCAGCATATCTGAGCTGTTTAACTTGAGACAATTGGGCTGGAAACTGGACAATTTTATAATTTCCTGTATTTTCTACTTCTACTTCTAAAGTTTTATATACTGATTTTACATGCAAAAAATATGTTTTGTTTACACTTTTTCTGCATAATCTCTCCATTAAAATCAATTGTAAAAGGAGTATTAAGTTTTTTTGTAAAGGAAATTTGAAGACATTTATGGTAAAATGCATGGTGATAATAATAAAAAAACATATGGGAAAATCGTACGTTCGCGACCGGTACATAAGCCAATTAAATAAAAACCAAGAGAGATATTTTATTTTGTAAATACTGGATGGAGACCTACATTAATAAACTTTTAAAATAAATTAATCACTTTTGAAAATTCTGTTTCATTACGCAGATTTTTACATTTCACTACTGTCAGCCGAAGTTGACTTCTATTTTGCGTACGTTCGTGACCACACGTTTATAACTCTTACATAGCGTTTACATTTGCCAGTACTGGCAAGACAGTATCAATTCATTCAAACTTTTTCACTAATACATAAACACTTCTACAGCTATTTTGTTTTTGCATTGTTTTGCCAACTAATATGTATATGCTTACTGTCTTGCCAGTACTGGCAAATGTAAACGCTGTATTATTATGAAAACTTAAACTCAATGAAATCCATCTTTTGTACTAAACATAGAGCTACCCAAATGCTATCGAATCGCAAAAAAAAATGCTAGGAAAAGTTTTGTTTTCTATATTATTTCTACATCAAAAGTGTACGAACGTACGTTCGTGACCCCAGCAAATGCCCATATTTTAATTCAAAATATAAGCAGTAGCTTACAGCAGTCATATCGTTGGCTTAATATGCAAACCTGCTAACTCACTTTCAGCACATTTTACAGGAGAGAAAAAAAACTTTTTATTTTTCCAATTTGAAGCTTGATAGAAAATTAAAATTACAGTCAGTTTTACACACTTCCAGACTTAAATAGAAGAAAAACTACATGCTGGTCGACGAGGCGTATCTTTCTCTACCACACGGCATCAAAATCTCAATTTACATAAAAAGTGGATTTAGAAGGTTTGCATATTAATCCGACGATATATATTTCCTGTAATTATATATGACTACCTTGTGAATCCCCCATATATTTACATATTTATACAAAAATAAACTGTGATAATTTTTATTAATTATTTCAATAGCTCCTTTAACTATTGAAAATCTTATAAAATAATCTTTAAAAAAAGTTATTTATTTTAAATATTTAGGATTAAAGCGACTCTTTTCTTTCGTTTAACAAAATTTGACTTGGAAAATATTATTTCACTTATCGTAGATGAATGTCTAATTTCTCAGTCCTTTTCCAGGATTTCTCTAAACATATAAAATACTCCATTATGCCATTAAAGTTGTTTTAAAATTTTAACACTTCTAATTGTTTTGGTTAATTCTGTTAAAAGACTGATATGAGAAGAACCAAATAACTAAACACATCCACATAAAAAGTACGTAAAACAAAAAAAGGTGTTGGCAATCAAATATTTAACATATTTTTCGCCTCATTCATGTTGATCGATGATGAAGATAAAAAAACATTGAAAATATTGTAATTTTAGTCATCGGTTATCGGAAAATAGGTTAAAATGAAGATAACTGAACACCTTCTTTGTTTGTATTAAAAAATATTTTCTAAACAAAAACATTTTGTATATGAGACGAAACAAATAATTAGAAACACAAAAAAAATATGTTATAATACTACAAAATATTGAAAATTTTGTTACTTCGGTTAATCGGTTAATCGACTGAAATTAACCGGTTTAATCGTTAATCGAAAAAAGCCAATTTGAAATTAACCGATCATTTAATCGGGTAGTAATTAATCGGTTAACCGGTTGACGGTTAACCGAATGAATACCCTAATAAGAATCCATAAGGGGCAGTTTTTGGTACTTTTCTGTTAATTAACTGGTACTTTTTGAATTTCCGTTAGTATTGGACCTATAAAAATAAAATTAAACATGCAATGTCCCGAATGGATGAGAATCTATAAGAGGGAACTTTTTGGTACTTTTTTGTTCATTAACTGGTACTTTTTGAATTTACGTTTATATTGGACTTAGAAACATAAAATTCAAAATGAAATGTCCTGAGTGGTTAAGAATCCATAAGGGGAAGTTTTTGGTACTTTTCTGTTAATTAACTGGTACTTTTTGAATTTCCGTTAGTATTGGACCTATACAAATAAAATTAAACATGCAATGTCCCGAATGGATGAGAGTCTATAAGAGGGAACTTTTTGGTACTTTTTTGTTCATTAACTGGTACTTTTTGAATTTACGTTAATATTGGACTTAGAAACATAAAATTCAAGATGCAATGTCCTGAGTGGTTAAGAATCCATAAGGGGAAGTTTTTGGTACTTTTTTAATCTTTGACTGGTACTTTTTGAATTTCCGTTGGTATTGGACCTAGAAAGATAAAATTAAACATGCAAGGTCCTGGGTGGATAAGAATCTATAAGAGGAAAGTTTTTGGTACATTTTTTGTTCATTAACTGGTACTTTTTGAATTTCCGTCAGTATTGGACCTAGAAACATAAAATTAAACATGCACGGTCCTGTGCAAATGAGAATCTTTAAGTGGGATCTTATTGGTACTTTTTTATTCGTTAGCTGGTACTTTTTGATTTTCCGTTAGTATTGGACCCAGAAACATGCAATTAAACATGGAAGGTCTTGAGTGAATGACAATCTGTTAGAGAAATCTTTTTGGTACTTTTTCGTTTTTTAACTGGTCCTTTTTTAAATTTTCGCTAATGTTGGTCTAATGAAAATAAAATTAAACCTGCATGGTCCTGAGTGAATGAGAATCTCTAAAAGCGCTTATAGGTACTTTTTAGTTATTAAACTGGTACTTTTTGAATATCCGTTATTATTGGACTTAGAAACATTAAATTCAAGATGCAATGCCCTAAGTGGATAAGAATATATAAGAGGGAAGTTTTTGGTACTTCTTTGTTCTTTAACTATTACTTTTTGAATTTCCGTTAGTATTGGACCTAGAAACATAAAATTAAACATGCAAGGTCCTGAGGGAATGAAAATCTGTAAGAGGGCTTTTTTGCTACTTTTTCGTTCTCTAACTGGTATTTTTTTTAAATAAACTGGTAATTTTTTCAATTTAATATTTATTTTTGTGCATTAAATAAAAAAGCAAATTGGTGTCTGGTACTTTAACGAAATTCGGTCGTTTTAGGTAGTAAATCTAGCTTTTAAGCCAATACGTATAGAAATAAAAATTAAATAACATTTGTTACTTATCTAAAAAATACAAATGCGAATTTGGTACTTTTTCGAAATTCGAACGTTTCAGGGGTGAAAATTGTACCTATGTCTATCGATCCCGCGAACCTCATACCTCCTAAACTAAAAGAGATAAAAAACATCAGCACTTATTCTTGTTTATTAGAAAAATATGGTGGTACCCACCATAGGACGCCAATGGTTAATATCGCATATCTTAAGAACTTTTATAGTGAGAATGTTCAAACTTTGTAGAAGTCTCTCTTATGGTATACTACACTTTTGAATATAAAAATAAAGCGGGTAGGCGCAAGGGAGGAAATACCTTCCATAGGCTGCATAAATTAAATATCACTCAACAGAAGAACTATTAAAGGGAGAGTCTTCAAACGTGGTTACAGCTACTACTATGGTAAACTATAAATTTCAATATGAAAATGGGCGGGGTAGACAGAGGAGGAGCAGTACCCCTCATAGATAGCAATATTAATAAGAGCCGCTGCAAGCAATTTGTTGAACTTTTGGTAGTAGGATCTTCTGAGCCCCAAAATTTAAACAAAATAGCAGCGGGGGAAGTGTTACCCCCCATAGGACGCCAATGTTTAATATCGGATATCTTAAAAACTATTAAAGTTAGAATGTTCAAACTTTATAGAAGTCACACTTATGGTATACTACACTTTTGAAAATAAAAATAAAGCGGGAAGGCGCAGGGGGAAAAACCTTCCATAGGATGCATGTATTAAATATCTCTCAACTGAAGAAGTGGTTTAAGCAGTGTAGCGAAGCGCACCGGGTTAAGCTAGTTTTATATAAAAAACTTATTCTTTCATTATTCACCACTAATTATTATTGTGTTTGTTTTATAATATTTTAATAACTAAAAATTTAATAAGTTGAGCTATCTTTATTGTGTTTGTTCTATAATATTTCAATAATTTTATTTCAAAACCGTAAATATTTTAAAGAAAAGTTAAAATAATAAAGCAAAATATTTAGTACTGGAGGGATAGTTTGATTACAACGTTAGTTTTTTGCACTTTTTAAATTTAATGTAGTAAAATATTTTCCAAAATTCCGCCACCAAGTCAATCGAAAGCTTCACAAATCCGCAGGCAACTGACCTGTTGTTTTGCATTTTGTTGAGCAATATATCGGTTTGTGCCTAATTATCTTTATTAGCCCTTTATATTCGATTTATAGGAGGAGCTTCTTGCATACATGTTCTGTTCCCTAGCAAAAATAAAATGAAAAAATCTAAGGGAAATGTGAACAAATTACGAGGGAAAAAATTTTTCACGATAAGGGGAATTTTTTCCCGTAAACATTTTTTCACGTTATTATTCTCCTTTGAATTACAATTTTTCATGGGAGTTGTTCATGATCGCAAATATGCGAAAAGGGGAAAAATTACGAGGGAAAAATTATTCACGATAGGGGTGAATATTTCAATACTTTTATTTTAAAAAGGGTGGTTTTTGCAATGTATAGCTAAATTCATTTATTTTATTCCAAGAATTTTTTACTTATTATTTAAAAAATTGAGCTATTTTTGTTTGTTTGTTTTATAATGGTCCAATAATTTTATTTCAAAAAGGGTTGTTTTTAACGATTTATAGCTAAATTCACTTATTATTTAAAAATTTAGCTCCTTTTTCTTGTTTGATTATTAATATTTCAATAATTTTATTTGAAAAATGGTGTTTTTTAGCGATTGATAGCTAAATTTACCTATTATTAAAAAAATTAAGTTATTTTTTCTTGTTTGTTTTATAATATTTCAATAATTTTATTTCAAAAAGAGTGGTTTTTACCTATTGATAGCTAGATTCACTTATTATTTAAAAACTTTAGCTATTTTTGCATGTTTGTTTTATAATATTTCAATAATATTATTTAAAAAAAGGGTGGTTTTTTAGCGATTTATAGCTAAATTCACTTATTATTTAAAAATTAAGCTCCTTTTTCTTGTTTGATTATTAATATTTCAATAATTTTATTTCAAAAAGGGTGGTTTTTACTAACTGATAGCTAAATATACTTATTATTTAAAAAAATTAGGTATTTTTTCTTGTTTGATTATTAATATTTTAATAATTTTATTTGAAAAAGGGTGGTTTTCAGCGATTTATAGATAAATTCACTTATTATTTAAAAAATTTAGCTACTTTTTCTTGTTTGTTTATTAATATTTCAATAATTTTATTTCAAAATAGCTAAATTTACTTATTATTTAAAAAATGTAGCTATTTTTTTATGTGTTTGTCTAATAATATTTCAATAATCTATTACACTGGTTTACAGCCAAAAATTACCAAGAACGCCACGTGCCTAGATAAGTTAATTTTGACCTCCTGAACACGAAAAACGCTGTAATTTTTTTTTCAAAAGTACAGTTTTTTAGATAACGGTACTTTTGTGTTTTTCGGTGTATGGTCCCACTCAAACCCTTGTGGAGCCCAACCGAAAAGTCCGATCGATAATTTTTATCTGATAAAAATTGGCTGAGTTATGGCACCTCAAAGTTCGAAATTTGCCTATTTTTTACGTTTTTTTCAAAATTTTTCATTTTTATTTCGTTTTTTTTTCTACGTTATGTTAAATATCTGGAATGTTTTATGTTTTAACCAAATAGTATATTTGATTAGCAACGTTTTAAGCGCAATTTGAAAAAAATCGGATGAAAAATAAGGGTTTTATTAAGGATTTTGTGGAACGACAATATTTTCATCCCATATAAAATTCCGCCTTTTTTTAACCATCAGTTTTAACGTATTTAAAAAAAACGGAATTTTATATGAGATGAAAAATATTGTCGTTCGACAAAATCCCTAATAAAAACTTTATTTTTCATCCGATTTTTTTCAAATTGCGCTTAAAACGTTGGTAATCAAATATATTATAATAACAAATAATAATTTTAGCATATCGACGGAAAAGGCATTCAATTACCTTTCCAACTTATCTAGGCACGTGGCGTTCTTGGTAATTTTCCAAATTAAAAATTTGTAAAGCAGTGTTATATAAAAATAAGTCGGGTTTTTCTTCCTGACGCTATAACTCCAGAACGCACGAACCGATTTCCACGGTTTTGCATTCGTTTGAAAGATCTCGGGCTCCGTGAGGTTTATAGCATATAAAATTGTTCCCAGCCCACTTTTTCTATTAGGCACATAACTTGAGGATGGCTTGACCGATTTTTTCTTTAAAGTGATCGCCATGGTCCAACTTAGGCTTATACGGAAAGAAAATTGTTCCCCGCTCATTTTTACGCCCACTTTTTTCGATTTACCTAAAATCAGAAAACGGCTCCATCGATTCGACTAATTTTTCTTTCAAATATTCGTATCAATGCATTTTTATTTCCATCGAAAGAAAAATTTACCACGCCTACTTTTACGCCCACTTTTTCTATTAAGCACATAACTTGAGGATGGCTTGACCGATTTGGACGATTTCTTCTTTAAAGTGATCGCCATGGTCCAACTTAGGTTTATACGGCAAGAAAATTTTGTCCCGCCCACTTTTACGCCCACTTTGTACGATTTACCTAAAATCCGAAAACGGCTCCATAGATTTCACTAATTTTTCTTTCAAATGTTCGTTTTATTCCATTTTAAGTTTTCATCGAAAGAAAAATTTACCACGCCTACTTTTACGCCTACTACGAAACAATCAAAGCCGATTTGGAGGTACGATGATTTGATGGCAGGTGATTTTTGGCAAACACTTCCAGTGATACCACGATCAACGCCCGCCGATGAATTAAATGCATGTTTGAAGTCGTCTGCTTTGTGGAAACACGTTAGGAAGCTCAAATTGACTCTGAAAATGCGGGTCGAACTGCAAAACAATCAATCTCGAGACGTATTTTCTAAACTATTGCTGGACATAGGAAACGACAAAATCCCGGTGGATATTTCAATTTCTGCCGGTTCACCGAATCAAAGTCCGAACTTATCCGAAAGGTGTTTTCAAACATTACACAAAATTACAGAAATCATGATTTGTTGAGCGAACGTGCTATATTAGCTACGTTGATGTCGACGAACTGAATTTTAAGATTCAAAGTGAAATCGCTGGCAAATTGGAGACGTACAAATCGGTAGATTCCATTACTTCTCAGAACGATGTTGTCAACTATCCAATCGAACTCCCTGGGATTACCCGGATTACCTCCTCATAAATTCAAACTAAAAGTTGGATCGGTAATCATAATGTTACGAAATATAAACCAACCACGTCTTTGTAATGGCACCTGACTTACGGTAAAAAACTGATGAATACCGTCATCGATCCCAATGATTCCAACCGACATGGCATTCAATTTTAACGCTTGCAGTTAGTTTCCAGTAAGGCTCGCATATGCAATGACAATCAACAAACCAGACAACCAAACAAAAAATGTTGTATTTTACAAAGCATTGCAATTAAAAAATTATGATATCCTAGCCAAGCAACCGAATAAGTTTTACTTTTTTTACTGTTTACCTGAATATTGATCTTATCAACTAAAATGTAAATAGAATACTATAATACTAATAAGATTCACAGCATATAAGTATATACAAACATTTGAATTTGTATTTTCAAATCAAATGTAAATCATATATATGTATACCAGCTTAACCCGGTGCGCTTCGCTACACTGCTTAAACCACTTCTTCAGTTGAGAGATATTTAATACATGCATCCTATGGAAGGTTTTTCCCCCTGCGCCTTCCCGCTTTATTTTTATTTTCAAAAGTGTAGTATACCATAAGTGTGACTTCTACAAAGTTTGAACATTCTAACTTTAATAGTTTTTAAGATATCCGATATTAAACATTGGCGTCCTATGGGGGGTAACACTTCCCCCGCTGCTATTTTGTTAAAATTTTGGGGCTCAGAAGATCCTACTACCAAAAGTTCAACAAATTGCTTGCAGCGGCTCTTATTTATATTGCTATCTATGAGGGGTACTGCTCCTCCTCTGTCTACCCCGCCCATTTTCATATTGAAATTTATAGTTTACCATAGTAGTAGCTGTAACCACGTTTGAAGACTCTCCCTTTAATAGTTCTTCTGTTGAGTGATATTTAATTTATGCAGCCTATGGAAGGTATTTCCTCCCTTGCGCCTACCCGCTTTATTTTTATTTTCAAAAGTGTAGTATACCATAAGAGAGACTTCCACAAAGTTTGAACATTCTCACTATAAAAGTTCTTAAGATATGCGATATTAACCATTGGCGTCCTATGGTGGGTACCACCATATTTTTCTAATAAACAAGAATAAGTGCTGATGTTTTTTATCTCTTTTAGTTTAGGAGGTATGAGGTTCGCGGGATCGATAGACATAGGTACAATTTTCACCCCTGAAACGTTCGAATTTCGAAAAAGTACCAAATTCGCATTTGTATTTTTTAGATAAGTAACAAATGTTATTTAATTTTTATTTCTATACGTATTGGCTTAAAAGCTAGATTTACTACCTAAAACGACCGAATTTCGTTAAAGTACCAGACACCAATTTGCTTTTTTATTTAATGCACAAAAATAAATATTAAATTAAAAAAATTACCAGTTTATTTAAAAAAAATACCAGTTAGAGAACGAAAAAGTAGCAAAAAGGCCCTCTTACAGATTTTCATTCCCTCAGGACCTTGCATGTTTAATTTTATGTTTCTAGGTCCAATACTAACGGAAATTCAAAAAGTACCAGTTAAAGAACAAAGAAGTACCAAAAACTTCCCTCTTATATATTCTTATCCACTTAGGGCATTGCATCTTGAATTTAATGTTTCTAAGTCCAATAATAACGGATATTCAAAAAGTACCAGTTTAATAACTAAAAAGTACCTATGAGCGCTTTTAGAGATTCTCATTCACTCAGGACCATGCAGGTTTAATTTTATTTTCATTAGACCAACATTAGCGAAAATTTAAAAAAGGACCAGTTAAAAAACGAAAAAGTACCAAAAAGATTTCTCTAACAGATTGTCATTCACTCAAGACCTTCCATGTTTAATTGCATGTTTCTGGGTCCAATACTAACGGAAAATCAAAAAGTACCAGCTAACGAATAAAAAAGTACCAATAAGATCCCACTTAAAGATTCTCATTTGCACAGGACCGTGCATGTTTAATTTTATGTTTCTAGGTCCAATACTGACGGAAATTCAAAAAGTACCAGTTAATGAACAAAAAATGTACCAAAAACTTTCCTCTTATAGATTCTTATCCACCCAGGACCTTGCATGTTTAATTTTATCTTTCTAGGTCCAATACCAACGGAAGTTCAAAAAGTACCAGTCAAAGATTAAAAAAGTACCAAAAACTTCCCCTTATGGATTCTTAACCACTCAGGACATTGCATCTTGAATTTTATGTTTCTAAGTCCAATATTAACGTAAATTCAAAAAGTACCAGTTAATGAACAAAAAAGTACCAAAAAGTTCCCTCTTATAGACTCTCATCCATTCGGGACATTGCATGTTTAATTTTATTTTTATAGGTCCAATACTAACGGAAATTCAAAAAGTACCAGTTAAAAAAAAAAGTACCAAAAATAGTTACGATTTTTACCCCTTAATTGTTCGAATTTCGAAAAAGTACCAAATTTAAATTCGTATATTTTTGTTAGGTTTCGAATGTGGTATTAACTTTGTTTCTATGTTTATTGGTTCAAAAGATAGATGGGGTGTCAAAAAAGTACTAAAATTCAGATATTACCCGTTTACTCCCAAATAGGGCCGAATTTCAAAAAAGTACCAGACACCTGTCCGCTTATTTTTCTAAAGAACAACGATAGGTATTAAATTTTTTTTTTATCTCTTTTAGTTTTGGAGATATAAGGTTACCGAATTTTCCCGTTTTTACCCTTTTTTACCCCCTAAACATTCGAATTTCCAAAAATCCCGTCTTAGTGGATCGATTTGGGGAGTGACCAATCTCTGGTCCAAATTTCAAGTGTCTAGCTTCAGGCGTTTAGGCTGTGCGATGATGAATCAGTGAGTCAGTGAGTCAGTCAGTCAGTGAGTCAGTAACGTTACAATTTTATATATATAGATGAACAACATTTTAATTTAAAAATACTTTTTTCCTATTTTTAGCGGATTTTAAAAATCGAACGCTAACATGTTTTCTAATTGGGACAGAACAACGTCTATCGGGTCAGCTACAAAAAAAAATTTTTCTTCATCTTTTAATCACCAAACGAAATGTTACATAAAACGAAGCCATCTGGTGGCGAAACGGAGTTCGCCGGGCTCGCTAGTTTTATATAAAAAAAGGGTGGTTTTTACCGATTTATAGCTAAATTCACTTATTATTTAAAAAATTGAGCTATTGTTTCTTGTTTGTTTTATAATATTTCAATAATTTTATTTGAAAAATTGTGGTTTTTAGCGATTGATAGCTAAATTTACCTATTATTAAAAAAATTTAGTTATTTTTTCTTGTTTGTTTCATAATATTTCAATAATTTTATTTCAAAAAGGGTGGTTTTCAGCGATTTATAGCTAAATTCACTTATTATTTAAAAAATGTAGCTACTTTTTCTTGTTTGTTTACTAATATTTCAATAATATTATTTCAAAAAAGGGTGTTTTTTCGCTAAATTAACTTATTATATAAAAAATTTAGCTATTTTTTCTTATTTGATTATTAATATTTCAATAATTTTATTTTAAAAAGGGTGGTTTTTAGCGATTGATAGCTAAATTTACCTATTATTTAAAAAATGTAGCTATTTTTTTATGTGTTTGTCTATTAATATTTCAATAATTTTATTTAAAAAAATTGTGGTTTTTAACGATTTATAGCTAAATTAACTTATTATTTTTAATATTGAGCTATTTTTGATTGTGTTTTATACACATTGGCGATATAATTGTAAAATACGTAAAACTGAAAAATTTTATTGCAAGTGTATGAGCCGCTTTAAATTATATTATTGGAATGTTAAAAAACAAACCCAATAAAAATAGCTAAATTTTTTAAATAATAAGTGAATTAAGCTATAAATCGTTAAAAACCAAAATTTTTTTAAATAAAATTATTGAAATATTATTAGACAAACACATAAAAAAATAGCTAAATTTTTTAAATAATAGGTAAATTTAGCTATCAATCCCTAAAAATCACCATTTTTCAAATAAAATTATTGAAATATTATAAAACAAATAAGAAACAAGTAAGAGTGCTATATTCGGGTGTGCCGAATCTTATATACCCTTCACCATTGTGCGAGCAGAATACAGAGCAACTAGACAAAAACTAAATAAAACTGGTAAATATTTTTTTTTAAATAAGAGACAACCGGTTTTGAACTTCGCCAGAATATAAATATATACTTTATGGGGTCTAAAATCAATATTGTGGAAATTACAAACGTTATGACAAACTTATATATACCCTTTTACACCTGTGGTGAAGGGTATAAAAAGAGTAATTTTTGTGGATTCAGTATTTCGGTTATAACTCTGCCATTTTTTAACCGATTTGGCAGATTTATATACCGACGTGTTGAGGAAGAAATTTACCATTTACTTTAGTTATAAAGCTTGGACTCGGGGAGATCTATGGTTCCCGAAAGTTGGGTATTTAAAAAAAAAATTAATTTTGGTCATAACTTTTTTGTATCTGAACCGATTTTCCCGAGTTTTTTTATAAAATATGTTCTACTAAAAATTTCCGATATTTTGATATATAAGTCATATCCATAGGACATATGGCAGCCCTTAAATTTAGGTTTTTATGCCGTTCTCAAGATATACAGAAATAAAAAAAATACAACAACAACAAGGGATTTTTGGAAAAATTTAGAGGTAGTCGTGGATTTTTGCTCATATCTACGTCATTTTTGGACCGATCTGGCTGAATTTCAATAGCAAGAAATGGTGGGCTGCATGTAACATAAATGTAAAACAACCTAGCCGCTATCATGTCTGGATTATCTGGAAAACACATATCAAACGTAAGACGGACATCGTTAAATCAACTTCTCTTCTCATATGGACCCGGAATATATATACTTAATGGGGTCTAAGATCAATATTGTGGAAATTACAAACGCTATGACAAACTTATATATACCCTTTTACACCTGTGGTGAGGGGTATAAAAATAGCTCAATTTTTTAAATAATAAGTGAATTTAGCTATAAATCGGTAAAAACCACCCTTTTTTTTAAATAAAATTATTGAAATATTATTAGACAAACACATAAAAAATAGCTAATCAATCGGTAAAAACCACCCTTTTTCAGTCACATCATCATTTTTAAAAACACGAATAACGGTTATTTTGGAATATCTCAAAAACTGTTCTTCTTTTGACAATTCTGACTTCATATTCGGATTAAGCGGAAAATTTTACATAAAGATAAGCTGTCAGATTCATTTGGTCACGACTTTGTTGAAATTTCGTCACGTAGTGTAATCAAACAAGAAAAAATAGCAAAATTTTTTAAATAATAAGTAAATTTAGCTATAAATCGCTAAAAAAAACACCCTTTTTGAAATAAATCTATTGAAATACTATAAAACAAACAAGCAAAAATAGCAAAAATTTTTTATATAATAGGTAAATTTAGCAATCAACCGCTAAAAACCATCCTTTTTCAAATAAAATTATTCAAATTTTATAAAACAAACAAGAAAAAATAGCTCAATTTTTTAAATAATAAGTGATTTTAGCTATAAGTCGTTAAAAACCACCCTTTTTGAAATAGAATTATTGAAATATTAATAATCAAAGAAGAACAAAATAGCTCAATTTTTTAAATAATAAGTTAATTTAGCTATCAATCGCTGAAAACCATCCTTTTTAAAATAAAATTATTGAAGTATTATAAAACAAACAAGAAAAAATTGCTCAATTTTTTAAATAATAAGTGAATTTAGCAATAAATCGTTAAAAACCACCCTTTTTTTAAATAAAATTATTGAAATATTAGTAGACAAGTACATTCAAAAATAGCTCATCTTTTTAAAATAGTGTTCGCCTAATGGTCAAAATTCGACCATATTTTTTTTTTGGAAATATGAAGAAAACATCATCATCTAAGTATATATGAATTTATTTTTCGAGCATTTATTTTTCCTTCAGAGTGGATCGATTTCGCGAGGGACCAACCTCCGGTTCATATTTTATATTCTACGTGAGTTAATTTAATTTTGTAAGTTCGGTATAAAAAATACCAATAAAAAAACAAAAAAGTATTAAAAAAGGATCCTTTATATATTGTCATACACTCAGGACGTTGCCCATTTGATTTTATGTTTCTATCGGCCATTTTCACCAAGTTCGGTTAAAACTAACTTTCAATTAAAGTTCCGGTTACCAATATGTTTTGACAGCTATAACCGATAGTTAATTATAACCGAACTTGGTGAAAATGGCCGTATGTCTAATATTATCGAAAATTAATCAAAGTACCAGCTATTGAACGAAAAAGTACCAAAAATCTCCCCTAACATGTTCTTATTCACCCAGTTTAATGTATAATTTTATCTTTATAATATGGTGTATATTTTGTTCAAATCGGTTGACATACAGAGGAGGAAAGTGTTCTTAACTGTTTTGCCTTAGCCGATTTATATATAGATTATAAGTGAATTTAGCTATATATCGCTAAAAACCACCCTTTTTAAATTAAAATTCTTGGAATATAATAAATGAATTTAGCTATACATTGCAAAAACCACCCTTTTTAAAATAAAAGTATTGACATATTATAAACAAACACAATAAAAAATAGCTCAATTTTAAAAATAATAAATCATTTTAGCTATGAATCGCTAAAAACTACGTTTTTGAAATAAAATTATTGAAATATTATAAAACAAACACAATAAAGATAGCTCAACTTTTTAAATTTTAAATTATTGAAATATTATAAAACAAACACAATAACAATAAGTGATGAATAATGAAAGAATAAGTTTTTTATATAAAATTATTGAAATATTTTCAAAAGATTTTGTTATTCGTGCTTAATTCCCAGTTTTTATTATTGATAAAAACACTTGAAATTTATTGTTGATGGGATAAGCTATTCCTATGCATTTCACTGGTTGCTTAGGCCAGATCATCAGGAAACTTCATCCATAAAGGTTTTAGACAAACTAAAGATATAAAACCAAATAAAACTGTTAAACGTATAAGAATTATAGCAACAGTTCTACTTGTAACAATATCAAAGTTTAAACAAAACACATCAACAATAAACAACAGTGGGTTCATCTCATCTTACATTTCCCCACTACAATTAGTTGAAATTCTCTCAACATTAATTGTAGTTGTAAGTAGGTTAAGAAAAACAAAATGAAAAAAAACAACAACTTACAAAAGATGTTGTCAATTAAGTGTTTTTTAGGCCGTGCACTGCCTGTTTATTATCAAAAAGTAATTTCAATTTTTGGGAATACAAAATTTTAATTTCAAAAGATTTTGTTATTCGTGCTTAATTCCCAGTTTTTATTATTGATAAAAACACTTGAAATTTATTGTTGATGGGATAAGCTATTCCTATGCATTTCACTGGTTGCTTAGGCCAGATCATCAGGAAACTTCATCCATAAAGGTTTTAGACAAACTAAAGATATAAAACCAAATAAAACTGTTAAACGTATAAGAATTATAGCAACAGTTCTACTTGTAACAATATCAAAGTTTAAACAAAACACATCAACAATAAACAACAGTGGGTTCATCTCATCTTACATTTCCCCACTACAATTAGTTGAAATTCTCTCAACATTAATTGTAGTTGTAAGTAGGTTAAGAAAAACAAAATGAAAAAAAAACAACAACTTACAAAAGATGTTGTCAATTAAGTGTTTTTTAGGCCGTGCACTGCCTGTTTATTATCAAAAAGTAATTTCAATTTTTGGGAATACAAAATTTTAATTTCAAAAGATTTTGTTATTCGTGCTTAATTCCCAGTTTTTATTATTGATAAAAACACTTGAAATTTATTGTTGATGGGATAAGCTATTCCTATGCATTTCACTGGTTGCTTAGGCCAGATCATCAGGAAACTTCATCCATAAAGGTTTTAGACAAACTAAAGATATAAAACCAAATAAAACTGTTAAACGTATAAGAATTATAGCAACAGTTCTACTTGTAACAATATCAAAGTTTAAACAAAACACATCAACAATAAACAACAGTGGGTTCATCTCATCTTACATTTCCCCACTACAATTAGTTGAAATTCTCTCAACATTAATTGTAGTTGTAAGTAGGTTAAGAAAAACAAAATGAAAAAAACAACAACTTACAAAAGATGTTGTCAATTAAGTGTTTTTTAGGCCGTGCACTGCCTGTTTATTATCAAAAAGTAATTTCAATTTTTGGGAATACAAAATTTTAATTTCAAAAGATTTTGTTATTCGTGCTTAATTCCCAGTTTTTATTATTGATAAAAACACTTGAAATTTATTGTTGATGGGATAAGCTATTCCTATGCATTTCACTGGTTGCTTAGGCCAGATCATCAGGAAACTTCATCCATAAAGGTTTTAGACAAACTAAAGATATAAAACCAAATAAAACTGTTAAACGTATAAGAATTATAGCAACAGTTCTACTTGTAACAATATCAAAGTTTAAACAAAACACATCAACAATAAACAACAGTGGGTTCATCTCATCTTACATTTCCCCACTACAATTAGTTGAAATTCTCTCAACATTAATTGTAGTTGTAAGTAGGTTAAGAAAAACAAAATGAAAAAAACAACAACTTACAAAAGATGTTGTCAATTAAGTGTTTTTTAGGCCGTGCACTGCCTGTTTATTATCAAAAAGTAATTTCAATTTTTGGGAATACAAAATTTTAATTTCAAAAGATTTTGTTATTCGTGCTTAATTCCCAGTTTTTATTATTGATAAAAACACTTGAAATTTATTGTTGATGGGATAAGCTATTCCTATGCATTTCACTGGTTGCTTAGGCCAGATCATCAGGAAACTTCATCCATAAAGGTTTTAGACAAACTAAAGATATAAAACCAAATAAAACTGTTAAACGTATAAGAATTATAGCAACAGTTCTACTTGTAACAATATCAAAGTTTAAACAAAACACATCAACAATAAACAACAGTGGGTTCATCTCATCTTACATTTCCCCACTACAATTAGTTGAAATTCTCTCAACATTAATTGTAGTTGTAAGTAGGTTAAGAAAAACAAAATGAAAAAAACAACAACTTACAAAAGATGTTGTCAATTAAGTGTTTTTTAGGCCGTGCACTGCCTGTTTATTATCAAAAAGTAATTTCAATTTTTGGGAATACAAAATTTTAATTTCAAAAGATTTTGTTATTCGTGCTTAATTCCCAGTTTTTATTATTGATAAAAACACTTGAAATTTATTGTTGATGGGATAAGCTATTCCTATGCATTTCACTGGTTGCTTAGGCCAGATCATCAGGAAACTTCATCCATAAAGGTTTTAGACAAACTAAAGATATAAAACCAAATAAAACTGTTAAACGTATAAGAATTATAGCAACAGTTCTACTTGTAACAATATCAAAGTTTAAACAAAACACATCAACAATAAACAACAGTGGGTTCATCTCATCTTACATTTCCCCACTACAATTAGTTGAAATTCTCTCAACATTAATTGTAGTTGTAAGTAGGTTAAGAAAAACAAAATGAAAAAAAACAACAACTTACAAAAGATGTTGTCAATTAAGTGTTTTTTAGGCCGTGCACTGCCTGTTTATTATCAAAAAGTAATTTCAATTTTTGGGAATACAAAATTTTAATTTCAAAAGATTTTGTTATTCGTGCTTAATTCCCAGTTTTTATTATTGATAAAAACACTTGAAATTTATTGTTGATGGGATAAGCTATTCCTATGCATTTCACTGGTTGCTTAGGCCAGATCATCAGGAAACTTCATCCATAAAGGTTTTAGACAAACTAAAGATATAAAACCAAATAAAACTGTTAAACGTATAAGAATTATAGCAACAGTTCTACTTGTAACAATATCAAAGTTTAAACAAAACACATCAACAATAAACAACAGTGGGTTCATCTCATCTTACATTTCCCCACTACAATTAGTTGAAATTCTCTCAACATTAATTGTAGTTGTAAGTAGGTTTGTTTAAACTTTGATATTGTTACAAGTAGAACTGTTGCTATAATTCTTATACGTTTAACAGTTTTATTTGGTTTTATATCTTTAGTTTGTCTAAAACCTTTATGGATGAAGTTTCCTGATGATCTGGCCTAAGCAACCAGTGAAATGCATAGGAATAGCTTATCCCATCAACAATAAATTTCAAGTGTTTTTATCAATAATAAAAACTGGGAATTAAGCACGAATAACAAAATCTTTTGAAATTAAAATTTTGTATTCCCAAAAATTGAAATTACTTTTTGATAATAAACAGGCAGTGCACGGCCTAAAAAACACTTAATTGACAACATCTTTTGTAAGTTGTTGTTTTTTTCATTTTGTTTTTCTTAACCTACTTACAACTACAATTAATGTTGAGAGAATTTCAACTAATTGTAGTGGGGAAATGTAAGATGAGATGAACCCACTGTTGTTTATTGTTGATGTGTTTTGTTTAAACTTTGATATTGTTACAAGTAGAACTGTTGCTATAATTCTTATACGTTTAACAGTTTTATTTGGTTTTATATCTTTAGTTGGTCTAAAACCTTTATGGATGAAGTTTCCTGATGATCTGGCCTAAGCAACCAGTGAAATGCATAGGAATAGCTTATCCCATCAACAATAAATTTCAAGTGTTTTTATCAATAATAAAAACTGGGAATTAAGCACGAATAACAAAATCTTTTGAAATTAAAATTTTGTATTCCCAAAAATTGAAATTACTTTTTGATAATAAACAGGCAGTGCACGGCCTAAAAAACACTTAATTGACAACATCTTTTGTAAGTTGTTGTTTTTTTCATTTTGTTTTTCTTAACCTACTTACAACTACAATTAATGTTGAGAGAATTTCAACTAATTGTAGTGGGGAAATGTAAGATGAGATGAACCCACTGTTGTTTATTGTTGATGTGTTTTGTTTAAACTTTGATATTGTTACAAGTAGAACTGTTGCTATAATTCTTATACGTTTAACAGTTTTATTTGGTTTTATATCTTTAGTTTGTCTAAAACCTTTATGGATGAAGTTTCCTGATGATCTGGCCTAAGCAACCAGTGAAATGCATAGGAATAGCTTATCCCATCAACAATAAATTTCAAGTGTTTTTATCAATAATAAAAACTGGGAATTAAGCACGAATAACAAAATCTTTTGAAATTAAAATTTTGTATTCCCAAAAATTGAAATTACTTTTTGATAATAAACAGGCAGTGCACGGCCTAAAAAACACTTAATTGACAACATCTTTTGTAAGTTGTTGTTTTTTTCATTTTGTTTTTCTTAACCTACTTACAACTACAATTAATGTTGAGAGAATTTCAACTAATTGTAGTGGGGAAATGTAAGATGAGATGAACCCACTGTTGTTTATTGTTGATGTGTTTTGTTTAAACTTTGATATTGTTACAAGTAGAACTGTTGCTATAATTCTTATACGTTTAACAGTTTTATTTGGTTTTATATCTTTAGTTTGTCTAAAACCTTTATGGATGAAGTTTCCTGATGATCTGGCCTAAGCAACCAGTGAAATGCATAGGAATAGCTTATCCCATCAACAATAAATTTCAAGTGTTTTTATCAATAATAAAAACTGGGAATTAAGCACGAATAACAAAATCTTTTGAAATTAAAATTTTGTATTCCCAAAAATTGAAATTACTTTTTGATAATTATTGAAATATTATAAAACAAAGACAATTAAAATAGCTAAATTTTTTAAATAATAAGTTAATTTAGCTATAAATCGATAAAAACAACCTTTTTGAAATAAAATTATTTACTCCAGTAAAATTTTATTAAAAGTCGCTGGATTTGACGAGAAAATATCTAAATTGGCAGCAGTGTAGAAAGAAACACACAGAGTTGCATATTACCAGCGCTACCATTTGTCATGTTTTTTATAAGTATTCTTGGCGCCCTATGCTCCAATGGGAGTTAGAGGAACACATATATATTCTTAAAAGTAAAAATGTTTAAAATTTTTATAAAGGTTTTCATAAATAATAATAAACTAAAATTTGCATTTGTTAGATGAAAGGATGATATGAAGTTTTAATGTAATAAAGCAATCTTAGATAGTATCTGTCCTTTATTACTGTTAAGTTGTTTAATTTTGTTTACTCCTTAAATACTTCATACCTTAAAGATCCCAAATACGTATATTATTGTAGGTGCTAAAGTATCTAAAGATGATGAAATCGATTTTAGAGTTAACTGTTTAAAGTCTTATGTTGAATTATGTAATGTTCTGTTCAAAAGTTCGATTTTGATAACGACCTTATGAAACACGTTGTATTTTTACTTTTAACTACTTTAAGCACTTTATATTCCATAATAAATTTTGGTTCTAACAAATTTTTATTATATTTTATATAAATACCCTTCACCTCGAAAACCAATTAGAATTCGCCATAATCTAGCTTTAAACAAAATAGCCCTAAAAAACTGTATTTAGTGCATTAAATTTTTTTTTTTTTTTTTTTTGTCATTATTTTTTATTGAATCTTCATATATTAAATATGAACTAATAATAATTAATCAAATCTTAACCTAATACGTTATTTTATCTCCTGCCAGTGCCAGACAAAATTTTCTTCATCACGGGTTATGTTCACTTTTATAGGTGTTTATCGCTCATCTAATTGGGTAAGTGCTGCAGTGTCTCTTCTTCTTATGCGAGTGTGGCCGCCATGATTTAAAATATTTCGAGCTAGTGGATTTGGGTGTTGTTCAAGCCTTTTTAAATATTTTATTGCATATTTTGTAATCATAGATTTCACTAATGGCACATTGAGATCCTTATGAATGTTTGAGTTTTTAACATACCAGGGAGCGGCCTTTGAATTTTGTCGATATTAGAGGCCGAGGCAGTGCCCCATAGTTGAATACCTTAGCACCAGATAGGCTTTAAGATAGAGTTGTAAAGTAGAAGCTTGCAATCGAGACTAAGGACAGAATTTCTTCCAATAAGCCAATGAATTTGAATGGCTTTTAGTTTCATTTGAGTTAATTTTGCCTCTATATGTCATTTCCACGTTAATCGCCGATCCAGATGTATACCGAGATATTTAACATGCGAATGTTGAGGAATTATTTGATTATTGATTGTAATAGGGGGGCAAGATTCCCGGCGCAAAGTGAATGTTATATGTACACATTTTTGCTCATTGACCATTATCCTCCATTGTCTTAACCATATTTCTAGTTGAAATATATGATGCTGTAAGTAACGCGATGCTTCATAACGATTTTCGTGGACGCTTAGAAAAGCTGTATCGTCTGCAAATGTTGAAGTTTGTGTGTAGTTGCTTGTTGGCAAGTCCGAAGTATAAATTAAGTATAATAGGGGGCCCAGGATGCTGCCTTGTGGGACTCCAGCGGCAATGGGCTGAGGTGAAATTAAGAAATTCCCTTCTTTAATAATAAATTGACGACCGACTAAGTAGCTTTCTAGCAGCTTGTGTGTGTTTGCTGGTAAAATTTGCTTCAATTTGTGTAATAAGCCTTCATGCCAGACTTTGTCAAAAGCTTGCGAAACATCGATGAAGAGTGCTGAGCAATATTTCTTTTCTTCAAATGCTTTTCTTATGACATTTACTATTCGATGAGTCTGCTCGATTGTGCTGTGTTTTCTTCTAAATCCGAACTGATGGTTTGGAATACATCTATTTTCACTTAAAATTGGTGTTAATTTTGAAACTAAAGCTTCGTACAGACGATGGTCAGATCTTACAATATTGTAAGCAGGCGTTGCCAACAGCAAAGTTTTTCTGACAATGGTCCATTGTCAGATGCATTAATTTTGCACATCTGCAAATACAAATGAGCTTACAATGTTCACACAGTTGTAAGACATTTTAGCCAATTTTAATGCAATTTAAGCAACGCTGCTTACCAATATTGTAAGATCTGACCATCGTCTGTATGAAGCTTAATAATTTCTCAAACAGCTTTGACATATTTGATAATAAGCTAATAGGTCTATAAGACTCAACTTTTGTATGATCTTTACCTGGCTTTGGTATCATGGTAACTAAGGAAACCTTCCATTTTTCAGGATAGTATTCAAGGCGTAAAATAGCATTAAAAATAAAAAGAATAATTTTCTTTGCTATGCGAGGTAGCTCCAAAAGCATTTTATTACTGATTTTATCAATACCAGGTGCCTTCTTAAGCTGAAGGTCCACACCATGCGTTTATGCGTCTGTCCTTTTTATGCATATGACAAAAAAGTTGAATCAGTGTAATTTTATATGACAAGTTACACAACAAAATGCAGAGAATGCATAGACGCATCAACGCATGAAAGTAGGTTTACTTTTTACTTTTGTATCCGTCGCATGTGTGGTGAAAAAAGTCAGCTGTTATTGATGGCCATGGATGGCATATCATATTTTATTTTCAATGTTATCGATAAATATGTTTGTGTGGTGGATAACTTTTGACTATGTTTTTGCATTAAAAAAGGTTTTTAATAAGAGAAAAAGCTTTCGTTATAAAGATTGTATAAACTTTAATGAATAAAATACATTAAAATTAATTTTTAGCACAATTTAACAAGAACAAAATTTGCCATTCTACTTATCGATTACTTTTATCTTCTGAGTGTCATCTTTGTTGTGTTTTTATTATTTTTTTTAACAAATGCCATGAATTGAAACTTATTGATGCCGTGAAAAATCACGAATATTTTTATAATAAAAGCTTACTCCTCTATGAATTCTATTAAATAAATTCCATTAAAATATCAATTACACTCTCCATTTTTGGCAAAATTGTTTTTAATTCTTAAGCATACTAGCACAACAGCTGATAAAAAAACAAATTTGGCGCATAAAACGCATTGCATGTAACTTGAATTTAGAAACGCATAAAATGCACAAAAAGTATCATACGCATCTACGCATGAACGCATGGTGTGGACCTTCAGCTTTAGTGTTTAAGTCACAAATAGCCTTTTCGATTTCTCTTATCTCAAATCTGAGGGGAATAGCTGCTCTAGCATCAACAGGTGGTAACTCGACCGCAATATTGTGAGATATATTTGGTGTAAATACGTTTTTCAAATGATTTACAAACAGGTTTCCTTTTTCATTATCATTTCTTGCCCAACTACCATTCAAGTTTCTTAATGGTGGCTTAGATATAACTGGCCTTTTTAGATTTCTAGCTGCACGCCATAATGAGTAGTCAGATTGTGGAGTTGCATCAAGTTCCTTAAGATATTTTTCTAGAGAAGCCGTTTTCTGATTCTGTAGTAACTTTCTTAGCCTTTTTGTGCATTCTTTTAATAAAATCTTAAGTTGCGGGGATCTGTAAAGTTGCCACTCTCTTCGAACTCTCCTTTTTTCAGTCAAGAGCCGCTCGACATCTGAAGAACATATTTTATTCTTTTTAATTTTTTTGGGGGTAACGCTGGAGTGTTGAACAGCTAGTTTAAGATAACTGTCAAGGTTAACAAGAGAAGAGATCCACATTCTCCGGTGTACTTAGCGGAATATTTTCTGTGCAATGGGCACTGAGAAATTTTTTATATTTTAACCAATTTATTTGTGTGGCTGGCGTCGCTAAGTAACCTGACGGAAATACAATTCTATTTGGGTTCGATATAGTAACAATTGTAGGTGTGTGGTCGGATGATAATTCTAAGGAAGCTTCAACATGAATCGTTTCTGTGCGGATGTTTTTAACCAGTAGGCCAATATGTTGGTTGCCCGCTCGCGACCACATTTAAACCCGTTTTAGAGATTGTGTTAAGCAAAACACGACCTTTTGGTGTTATAAGTCGTGACCCCCAGAAGGTATGTTTAGCGTTATAATCGCCAGCGGCCAGAAAACAGGGGCCTAATGATTTATAATATTTATAATATTGGCCTTCTGATATGGAAAATCTAGGTGGAGAGTATAAATAAGAAATTACTATGTTTCAATTTAGCTCCTCAACACAAATAGTCGTTGCTTGCAGATAGTCTTCACGGTGATCACACATAATGTAGTGTTTGACTCGAGTTTTTATTAAGATGGCAGAACCTCCACAAGCTCTATCTCGAGGGTCCTTGGTATCATATAGTATATAACCATTGATTTTAAACGTATTTCTTGAGGTCAAATGAGTTTCAGAAATCATCATGACATCAATTTCTTTATTTTTAAGAAAGTATTCTAATTCATTTTTATGTTGGCGGATGCCGTTTGCGTTCCAAAAACAAATTTTTAAACAGTTCATGGTTTGTTAAGTACAGCTTGCAATAACATCGATTGCATTCTAAGCATTTCCTGCATCATATTACCCATTGTGTTCGTAAAATTATTTACTGTTTGCACTAATGTTTCCAAGGTTTTTTCTAAACGACTTAAATTAGAAACCGGAGTTACATCATTACTTGGCGAGGCACCTTGCATTGGCTGATGGTTTGATTTTAGGACGTTAGCGTAAGAAGTTCTGTTATTACTAGGCTGGGGGGCTTGAATTGCATTTGTGTTTACCTGATTTGCAACCTGCATTTGAGGGGTATTTGTTTTCGGTCCAACCGTCTGCTTGACAATATTATATACTGGGCATCCTCTATAATTGGCAGTGTGATTACCGCCACAGTTGCTACATTATTTTACGTTGGGGTCGGTTTTAGACTTATCGCAAGAAACTGTACCGTGTAGTTCACCACATACTACGCAGACAGGGGGTAAGTAGCAGTATGCCTTGGTATGGCCAAATTCTTGGCAGTTTAAGCACTGAACAGGTCCATTTTTTTTGTGCGGCTCTTCTATAGTTATTCTTCTGTAGAGAATATATTTTAAATTGTAAATAGGATGTGTTTCGTTTTTTTTAAGTTTTACGTCGCCGGGTTCAAACTCCACTCGAAAAAGTGGTTGGGGCATTTTTTCTCTATTTTTAATATTTACTACATGTTTTACCTTGAAGCCTTTTTCTTCTAGGAATGTTTTAGCCTCTTCTGCGTCCACACATGAGTCAATACCCTTAATAACTACCTGTAGACCTTTACTGCTTTTCAGTTGGTAGTTTTTTTTAAGCGTTTCAAAGTTGTTTACTATTTTGCGAAAATCATTCTCATTATTGACTTGTATTTTTGTCTCGTTTATACTTCCACGCTTTATAGCCGCTACGTAAAACGAATTTTCACCTATCTACCTATCAAACTCTTTATGAGCTCATTTGAATTTTGCTCCCTTAGATATATCGGGGGAGGCTTGGATGGTTTAATGACGTTTGGTGCTTCAGAGGATTCATCCTCCAGAATTGCAAAACGATTTTGAGTATTTATTTTATCAAAAGATGGTACTTTTGAGGCCGAAGCAACTGCTGCAGAGGTAGGGCTGCGTCCCCGTTTAAGCACTGTTATGTACCTGTCCATACCAACTTGTACTGTAGGCTTTTGACAACTTTTTACAGGGGGGTTTTCCATTGCATTTGTGTTTGAGTTCATGGTATCATTTCCCACTAAATTTGTTTTTGACGTCACGGCAATACTTGCTGGGCTGGCAACACTTGTCACCAAATCTAGTTGTAGTTTTTTTAATGAGTCACTATCCACTGTTTTCGTAAACACCGAGGGTGATAGGGAACGTGTTCGAATAATTGGCTTAGCCGTTAAATAGTTTATATTGTTTTGTTTTGTTTTATTTATTTCTACATTATTTTCGTTTGCCTGAACTAAAACGTAAACGTTTCTTTCATTTTGTCTTAGTGTTGTTTCACTGTTCGTACTCATGCAAAGAGTTGTTTTTGTTTTTCACCGTTTTGCTTTGCTTTAATATTTTTATTATTTACTGTATTTTACAACAACAAAAAAACAAGAAATTTAAATGTTTTTGTTCAGAATATGTATACACATGTATGAACATTCATACGTACATACATATATATTTTTACTGTTTTATTTTATTTAATTTTATCGTTTTAAATTGTTCACTATTATGTTAAGTAATTTATACTACGTTTATACGTAGCCTATTCGCAAATAAAAATTATTTGCGATTAACTAACTAACCGTTTATATATAAATTTTCTTAATGAAAATTCTTATTTTTAAGTGATGCCAGATGGAAAATTTATTCATTTAGTAGCACTGTATATATATAAAATTTTTATTTTTTAAATGAGAAAGATCAACAATTGAAGCACAGCCGCGAATAACGTTTTAAGATACAAAATAATAATTTTTCAGGAGAGCAAAAAAACGTTTTTTGACAGGCAGCATTATTTGTTTTAAATTTTTTATTTTTAAAAATAATGATAATAAAACTTTTACGCAAAAGTCTCATAAAACATTATTCCGCACTGCAAAAACATTTTGGTTTCATCATTTTGTTAGTAACTTGCAATGTTCTTCCACTGGCTGACACTTTGTATGCCATTTTGAAGGCGTTAAGGCGCAAAGTTTTGGTTGATTTGATGTTTAAACTGTGTAAGAGAGTAAGGCCAACGGTTACCTGCAAAAAAACAGTTTTTGCAAAATGTGGCGTTTACAACGTTATTCGCGGCTGTGCTTCAATTATTGTGTATTTTTAACTTTATTTGCACATTTTTGATTTAATTTTACTTTTGTTGTCATATGAATGTGCCAAATCGAAATAAAAACGTAAAACGGTTAAAAATGTGGCAATGCTTAAAATCTTATTTGCAAATAGTGTCGTTAATCAGGAATTGTTTTCATGAGTTAGCTATTCGCAAATAAAAATTAAATTCACTGTTTATGCGGCATTATTCTCTACTTGCAATATCTTTATTTGCGAATAAGTGGTGCGTATAAACGTAGTATTAAATAACAAAATATATTATTTTTTTTTAAGCGTCCATTCGCTGCTTATATTTATGTATTACAAAATCAAATGTGATTAATTAATAGTTCAAATCGTATGCGGGGCTAAAAATACACGTCTGTATCACAACAAAGCACAAACCGAACTGCATTAAAATTGCGAAAATATAAATATTTTACCATTTTTGGTCAATTGTCCAAATATTTGAAGTTATCGAGTTCAAACTCTATCTCGTGTGGAATTTCTTGAAGCACTTATCGTAACCAACGAAACCCTTTTGCGTTTTGCTAGTTTTTATGTTATTTTTCTCAAGTCAAATTCTCGGCAAGAAATTATTTTCGCTACAATTGCAGCCTACAGACTTTAAGGAAAAAAAGTAGAACAAAAGAATCCGAAAAATGCATCTAATGCCTCAAAATTGCTAAAATGTTGAACAATTTTAATTTATATACCTTTTGCACTATTTTTGGCCCGTAGCTGCCAAAGGCGGCATGAAATAACACCCCAAAATATAACCCCCCAAAAAAATAATGAAATAACCCCCAAATGCATGGGGCCTTATTTCATTTGCTATAAAGCCCCATTTTTGAAAATGAAATTAGCCCCCAACGAAATGAAATAACGCCCCAAACTTAAATGAAATAATTCCCTAATTTTTGGGGACTTATTTCATATGAAATAAAACCCTAATTTCTAAAATGAAATAAAGGCCCAATATATTTAATACAATTAATTATACAGTTTTGCTTTAAAGAATTCCGCGATACATATCATGGTATGATATACCAAACACAAGCTTCGCCAACTAAGGCTTTTCTGCATAGCCGGCCTTTGGCCGGGCGGAATGACTTTTTCCTCTATGGTATAACAAACACCGGCTTCTCTGCATAGCGCCGGGATTTTCTCCTCTATAGTATAAAAATACCGACTCCGCCCGGCTACGCAGAGTAGCTTTAGTTAGAGAAGCCGGTGTTCTGTTTACCAAAGTGGATAAATCCTTGCGCCTAAAAACGTTTTCATTATAAATTTGAAAATGAAATAATCCCCCAAAAAATATATTGGGGCTTTATTTCATAATGATTTTTTGGGGGATAATTTCATATGAAATAATACCCCAATTAAAAAAATTAAATAACACCCCAAACAAAATGAAATAACCCCCCAAAAATCGTTTTTGTTGTTTTCTGTACAAACTTTTGGGAGGTTACTTCATTATTTTTTTGGGGGGTTATTTCATGCCGCCGCTGCCAAACGGTAATCTTCAGAAAAAATGTTCCTTTTACTCTTATGCATAATTCCTCATATATAATTCCTGGAAAATGCAATTTTTCACATTTTTCAGTTGTATTTTTTATCGGAAATTTATGGAAAACATATAAACAGATAAACAAATAAGAAAATAAACAAATATACAATTAACAAATAAGCAAATAAACGAACAAATAAACAAACAAATAAACAGGTAAACAAATAAGCAAATAAACAAATAAGCAAATTAACATATAAACAAATAACCAACTTAACAAATTAACCAATTAACAAATAAACAAATAAACGAATACGAATAAACAAATTAACAAATTAACTAATAAGCAAATAGGCAAATAAACAAAAAAACAAATTAACAGATAAACAAATAAACAAATTAACAAATAAACAAATTAACAAATAAACAAATTAACAAATAAGCAAATTAACAAATTAACAAATAAACAATTTAACAAATAAACGAATAATCAAATAAACAAATCAACAAATTAACAAATAAACAAATTAACAAATTAACAAATTAACAAATAAACAAATAATCAAATAAACATATAAACAAATAAACGAATAAACAATTTAACAAATTAATAAATACACAAATAAACAAATTAACAAATAAACAAATTAACAAATAAACAAATTAACAAACAAACAAATAAACAAATTAACAAATAAACAAATTAACGAACAAATGAACAAATAAACAAATGAACAAATAAACAGATTAACAAATACACCAATAGACAAATAAAGATATAAACAAATAAACAAAAAAAAAAACAAATATACAAATAAACAAATTAACGAATAAACAAATTAACAAATAAACAAATTAACAAATTAAAAAATAAGCAAACAAACGAACAAAAAACATACAAACAAAAAAAAAAACATATTAACAAATAAGCAAATTAACAAATAAACAAATTAACATATTAACAAATAAGCACATTAACAAATAAACAAATAATCAAATAAACAAATTAACAATTTAACAAATTAACAAATAAACAAATAAGCAAATTAACAAATAAACAAGTTAACATATTAACAAATAAACAAATAAACACATTAACAAATTAACATATAAACAAATTAACAAACAAACAAATTAACAAACTAAAAAATTAACATATTAACAAATTAACAATTTACCAATAAAACAAATTAACAAATAAACAAATAAACAAATCAAGAATTTAGCAAATTAACAAATAAACAAATTAAACAATAAACAAATTATCAAATAAAAAAAAGAAATCAACAAATTAACAAAAAAACAAATTAACATACATATTAACAAATTAACAAATAAACGAATAAATAAACAAATTAACAAATTAACAAAAATTGATACTTTAGTATGCCAACGGCAACACTGTTTTTCGATAATCACAGCGGTAACACTGTTTTTCAAAAATAAAAACATGATGGCGGAATTAAAAACCCAGTTTTTATATGAATTATGTGGCAACAAAAATTTTCATATGCATGGTGTACATATTCGGCACACGTCCTTTAAATGTGCACATGGTAGAGTTATGTACTGTAAAAATGCGCTTTGTGCTAAAAACGATTTTCCTCCGATTTTTCTAAGAATAAGAGCCAAATATTTGAATCTATATCAGGCATTTCCAAAAATTTTTTGGTTGTGTATTAGTGAGTACCAGCCCTGCAAATAAAATTGGACCACCTGACCCATTTTGATAAAATGGACTACTCCATGGACTAGTCCGATGTAATGCAAGCATGGACCATGCCATTGTTAAAAAGTGTTTGTAGTGAGACGACATGTCTTCGTTTTTTAACGACATGCTTTCGTGTTTAAACGACTTCAAAACTAATCCTCTTGAGTATACCATGGAGTAGTTTTAAAACTACTCCTTACTGGTCCAAAGGTGGGTTATATACCATGGAGTAGTTTTAAAACTACTCCTTAGTGGTCCAAAGGTGGGTTATATGGTCCTCTCCTAGGACATCGTAATGTTAAATAGACCAGGTTTTTTTCATACGTTTGGGTTACTTGTGGACTAGTCCTGGTCCCTTGTGGACTACTCTTTACACGCGTGTTTGGACTGGTCCTATTATTTGCAGGGAGAGAGTAAAAAATTGAGAGAATACAGCCGAAATAAAATGTTAGTAATATCCCAGCGGGAAAATGAGGAATTGATTACATAAATAATTAAAAAAATAATGCATTATTTTCGAAAGAATAATAATGCATTCATTGGAATCGAGAAGGTAATTTCATCAGACACAAAATTTAAGCACTGATTACCACGTATATTCCCACATTTGCAGAACAAGGAATGTATTGTTTCTGTTAGTATCAATTATTCGTGTTTTTGCTTTACATACATATTTCCTTAATAAAAATCCGTTATTTTTTTGCTGCCTTTATGTCGCCTACTTATAATTTTTATTTTAGTCGCAGTTTGTGTTTGAAAGCGTACGGTCAAAGCACAAATTATATGTCTGTGGGTCAAAGTTATTTAAAGTAAACAGGTATTAACAAATGTATTCCAAACGGCATTGGAGAAGACTTTTATTATAAGGCTTTTGAATAATATAATTTATTCCAAAGAATGAATTATTTAATTCATTCCTAGGACATGTTCTGTGTTAAGAATAATGAATTCTGGAATCAAATATTATACAAGATATGAATTACTTTCTCGATTCCTATTAATTCCATTTTCCCGCTGGGATATTTTATAAGTTGTATAACACAAAGGTACAAAATAAAAATTTTTTATGTTGATAAAATATTTGCAGCAATTCTTTACCAATTCAATGTCGCTGATTTTAAAACTGCACCTTTTTTTTATTCGGAAGCTTTTTGACTTTAAATCAGGTTCAAATATCTTATAAACAATTGTAAAAAATAAAGATTTTATTGCACGCAAATCACAGCTGATAGAAAAAATTGCAGTTTTAAAATCAGCGACATTGAATTGGTAAAGAACGGGGGCTGATTTAAAACCATGTGAGATCAGGCCATGATGGCTTTATCGCCCATTCAAATGAAAAAAAATAAAAAGGCTTTATCTGCCTATTGAACGAGAGATAAAGACATCATGGCCTTATCTCACGTGGTTTTAAATCACCCCCCTAAAAACTGCTACAAATTTTCTATCAACACAAAAAATGTTTAATTTTGTTCCCTTGTGTTATACAACTTATAAAATAAAATCTTCTAAATTTATACTTTTATGGCAGTTTCGTAATAGTAGAATGCTCTTCAAATGGGATGAACTTAATTTATTACAAATTTTAAATCCGAAAAAATTTTAATTCTAGCTAAAGGAGCATATAGACGACATGTTTTTGTCATCTGACATGTCAAATTTCCCACTGCAAAACACATACATGTCGTGTGTTACCTTTTTAACTTTGCTTCTGTAAAAGTCAGACGCAAAGTCATCTGACAAAATTTCAATTAGAGCGTGCTCTATTTTCTTCTGACAAACCATCTGACATCAGAAATCTATGCCTGGAAGAAACTGGCAGCGGCGTCAACTATTGACGGAATCATTAGCCGGCTGAAGTTAATATTTTACAATACCAAGATATGTATGCTCATCTCACCATGGAATTGAATTTATGTAAATACTAGCATTTAACCCGCTACTTCGTTAGCGTCTCCTTTTCCTTCGTGACCATATTTGTATGCCAAAGCTTATTTTTCTAGGTTTAAATTTGTTAAATGTATAGCATTAACCCGCTACTTTGTAATCAGGCCTTTTCTTTCATGAACGTATTTATATGCAAAAGTATATGTAAATAGGTTTTAGCAAAATACTTCCAACATTTTTCATATCATAGGTTGATATTGACACAGGACACCTATAAATTTGTGCTTTTAAGTTCAATATAGAAAATTCAAAAAGTCCGACTCGTAGAACACAAAAGCAAATGAAAGAAAGTTAATTTCCCGTATTATCCTTTTTGATACTTTTTTCTCACCATTTATGTATTAACAATTTTAATCACAAAGTATAATTTTAATGTTGTAGTTGGAGCCTATAGGTCAGTTTGTTTTTGTCATAGGATGAAAAAAACTTTGGTGGGCGTGAGGGACTTCGCTAATTGAGCAAAAAAAATGTTTGGCGTAATTGAACTGAAAAATGTATCTTATTATCCCATATTGCCCTTGGGCAATGATGTCCAGAAAAGTTGTGTCTCTAATGTACATACAGTGGTGGCGTGACAAAAAAGCTTCAAAATATGTACAGGTTTTACGCGTTTATTCCCCAAAAGGACCAAATTTCGAAAAAGTACCAGACACCTGTCCTCTTATTTTTTTAATGAACAACATAAAGTGTTAAATTTTTTGTATCTCTTTTAGTTTTGGATTTTTGAGGTTAGCGGGGTTGAGTTGGCGAGAGGCCAGCCTCCGGTCCAAATTTCAGCTTTTTAGCTTCAGGATCTTATAATGTGTCAGTCAGTAACTTAACAGTTTTATATTATATAGATAGATGGAAAAAAATGTTGTAAAAAAAGTAACAAAATTAGGAACGATTTTCACACCTTAAACGTTTGTATTTCAAAACAGGTCCAAATCTGTTTTGTATTTTTTAGATAAGCTAGAATGTGATATAACTTTTATTTACCCTTTTACACCCCAAAAAGGCTGTACCTCACAAAAGTACCAGAAACCTGTCCGTTTATTTTTTTACTGAACATAATAAGCATTCAATTTTTGTATCTCTTTTAGTTAAGGAGATATGAGGTTAGCGAATTTTTTTAATGAACAACAATAAGTGTTAATGTTTTTCATCTCTTTTAGTTTAGGAGGTATGAGCTTATCATGATGTCAACCTTTTAGATTCAGACGTTTAGGCTTTGCGATGAAAGATAAATAGAGGGCGAAAAAATCTTTTGAAAAAGTAACAAATATAGGTGCAATTTTCACCCCTTAAATGTTCGAATTTCGAAAAAGTACCAAATTTATATTCGTATTTTTTTGATAAGTTATCAATGTGGTATAAACTTTGTTTCTATGTTTATTGGTTCAATAGATAGATGGGGTGTCAAAAAAGTACCAAAATTCAGGTTTTACCCGTTTAATCCCTAATAGGGTCAAATTTCAAAAAAGTACCAGACACCTGTCCGCTTATTTTTCTAAAGAACTACGATAAGTATTAGATTTTTTTGTATCTCTTTTAGTTTTGGAGATATAAGGTTACCGTATTTTCCCGTTTTTACCCTTTTTTACCCCCTAAACATTTGAATTTCCAAAAATCCCGTCTTAGTGGATCGATTTGGGAAGTGACCAATCTATGGTCCAAATTTCAAGTGTTTAGCTTCAGGCGTTTAGGCTGTGCGATGATGAATCAGGAGTCAGTCAGTCAGTCAGTAACGTTACAATTTTATATATATAGATAGATAGATGGATAAAAATGTTGTGAAAAAAGTAACAAAATTAGGAACGATTTTTACACCTTAAACGTTTGAATTTTAAAACAGAGGCAAATCTGTTTTGTACTTTTTAGATAAGCTAGAATGTGATATAATTTTTATTTACCCTTTTACACCCCAAAAAGGCCGTACCTCACAAAAGTAACAGAAACCTGTCCGTTTATATTTTTAATGAACAATAATATGTATTAAATTTTTGTATCTCTTCTAGTTAAGGAGACATGAGGTTAGCCAATTTTTCTACTGAACAACAATAAGTGTTAATGTTGTTCATCTCTTTTAGTTAAGGAGGTATTAGCTTAGCAGGATCGTTTGGCGAGAGGCCAGCCCCTGGTCCAATTGTCAACCTTTTAACTTCAGACGTTTAGGCTTTGCGATGAAAGATAAATAGATGGCGAAAAAATTTTTTGAAAAAGTAACAAACATAGGCACAATTTTCATATCTTAATCGTTCGAATTTCGAAAAAGTACCAAATATGAATTTGTATTTTTTAGATAAGTTACAAATGTTGTATTATTTTTATTTAATTTTTATTAAAACGGCCGAATTTTGTAAAAGTACCAGACAAATACTTACTTTTTTTATTTATTACACAAAAATAAGTATTAAATTAAAAAAAGTACCAGTTTATAAAAAAATACCAGTAAGAGATCAAAAAAGTACCAAAAAATCCCTATTACAGATATTTTTCATTCAGGACATTACATATTTATTTTATGTTTCTAGATCCCATAAATGCGGAAATTGAAAAGGTACCAGTTAAAGAACAAAATAGTACCAAAAGCCCTCTTACAGATTTCCATTCACTCATGACCTTGCATGTTTAATTTAATGTTTCTAGATCCAATAAATACGGATATATAAAAGGTACCAGTTAAAGAACAAAATAGTACCAAAAGCGCTCTTACAGATTTTCATTCACTCAGGACCTTGCATGTTTAATTTTATGTTTCTAGGTCCAATATTAACGGAAATTCAAAAAGTACCAATTAAAGAACAAAAAAGTACCAAAAAGTTCCCTCTTATAGACTCTCATCCATTCGGGACATTGCATGTTTAATTTTATTTTTATAGGTCCAATACTAACGGAAATTCAAAAAGTACCAGTTAATTAACAGAAAAGTACCAAAAACTTCCCCTTATGGATTCTTAACCACTCAGGACATTTCATTTTGAATTTTATGTTTCTAAGTCCAATATTAACGTAAATTCAAAAAGTACCAGTTAATGAACAAAAAAGTACCAAAAAGTTCCCTCTTATAGATTCTCATCCATTCGGGACATTGCATGTTTAATTTTATTTTTATAGGTCCAATACTAACGGAAATTCAAAAAGAATCAGTTAATTAACAGAAAAGTACCAAAAACTGCCCCTTATGGATTCTTATCCATTCCGGACATTGCATGATGAATCTTATGTTTTTAGGTCCAACATAAACGATAATTTAAAAAATACCAGTTGTAGAACCAAAAAGTTAAGTAAAATATCAAATTTCTCGTATTTACCCTTTTTGGTACTATTTTCTCCCCATTAAAGTATAAAAAATTTCAGTATAATAGTGGCAGCCCATAATTTAGTACGGATATTTCAATAAATGGAGAAAAATGTTTTTTAAAAAAAGTACCAAAAATAGTTAAGATTTTTACCCCTTAATTGTTCGAATTTCGAAAAAGTACCAAATTTAAATTCGTATATTTTTGTTAGGTTTCGAATGTGGTATTAACTTTGTTTCTATGTTTATTGGTTCAAAAGATAGATGGGGTGTCAAAAAAGTACTAAAATTCAGATATTACCCGTTTACTCCCAAATAGGGCCGAATTTCAAAAAAGTACCAGACACCTGTCCGCTTATTTTTCTAAAGAACAACGATAGGTATTAAATTTTTTTTGTATCTCTTTTAGTTTTGGAGATATAAGGTTACCGAATTTTCCCGTTTTTACCCTTTTTTACCCCCTAAACATTCGAATTTCCAAAAATCCCGTCTCAGTGGATCGATTTGGGGAGTGACCAATCTCTGGTCCAAATTTCAAGTGTCTAGCTTCAGGCGTTTAGGCTGTGCGATGATGAATCAGTGAGTCAGTGTGTCAGTCAGTCAGTGAGTCAGTAACGTTACAATTTTATATATATAGATATACATAAAAACCGTTTAATTATAAAATTCTAAATTGGTATCTTTAAAATAAAAGAAAAAATGTTAAGATGGCTAAATTATTTTACGGCGCAAATAAATATTTTCGTGGCGGCAGCAAGCTATTTTGAAACCGAGAACTACTTTGGTTTCTGCAATAACAATGCGAAAAAAAACAGAGACAATGTCAGAAGCAAATTACATGTACGTTTGTGCTGGTTCACACAGGTCAAGTTTGGCTCTTCAAGTCTTGAGCTTTTAGGAGAGAGGGGTAAAGAGAATGGAAAGGGGTACATACTTGACCGTACCAGTCAGTTTTTTATATTTCTTTTCTTTTTTCATCCGTAATATAATAAATAGCTACAAAGTTGAAGGAAAAGAAAACAAAAATTAATTTTGTGCATGAACGTGAACGCAAGTTCAAAAGAAAATTTAAATAAAACTGTTCAAGTAAACTTGACCTGTGTGAACCAGCACTTTGTGACCGAATATTATAAACCTTATGTAAAACAGCAATTTTGACAGACATAAACAATTACATGTGACTTGACAAATACATGTCATGTTCGGGCGCCTTAATGGTATATCATATCTTTTTACAAAATACCAAATGCGCACCTGAGTTTGCCTGCAAAAATGTATAGTCATTATGGCAGGTCAAAGTTACGTTAAATAAATACCATAAATGGATGCTGTCATTATCAGCGAACAGTATAGGCAAATCCGTCGAGGGTCCTGGTACGAGAATGAAACAGGCACGGCAGCACTTTGGTTACCCAGTGGCAGTAAGATTGCGGTCAGGCAGCACGGATCCGGTTGGTGCTACACATACGTCCGAACAGATCAATTTACACTAATGAGCTGTTACCTCACCCCTAGTGATATTATGGATCAATTTAGGATAAAGCTAGATCTAATTGAAGATAAGATTTGAGAAATAGGTGGCGCTTTTATAGTAGCTGGGGATTTCAACGCCAAGGCTGTCGAATGGGGAAGTTCAACAACGAACACACGAGGAAGGTGCATTTTAGACATGGCCGCCAGATTGGGTCTGGTTGTGACAAATACTGGTTCCGCCACTACTTTCAGAAGACCGGGATGTGAATACACCACGCCGGACATCACCTTAGTTACTGACAGTCGGACTGCAATGGTTGAAGGATGGAAAGTACTGGAGGATTACACTGGAAGTGATCACCAATATATTTCCTTCCAGATTACAGCGCCAACAAACGCCGCTCGGACATCAATAGAGAGAGGTACTCGTAAGTGGAACGTAAGGAACCTAGACCCTGGAGTATTTCTGAAAAATTTTGATAGAGCTATACCTGCGACTAATAGTGACGCTGCTTCTTTGGCGAACGCGATGACACAACGCATAGTTCGCGGCTGCGATGCAGCAATGCCACGTATAACGCAGCACCCAAGAAGACAACCCGTGTATTGGTGGACCCCAGAAATTGCCGAACTCAGACGGATCTGCCACCGCGCCAGAAGAAGATACACCCGGGCTAGGCGAGCCGGGGAAGCCTTGATGGAGGCCGAAGTATTCAGTCGTTCACGGAAAGCGTTGAAGCATGCGATAATAAGAAGTAAAAAAGTGAAATGGGAAGAACTCCGTAGAGATCTCAACAGTAACCCTTGGGGACTAGGCTATAAGATCGTTACGAAGAAACTTAGTGCCAACTCTGCTACCCCACACCTGGAGAATGAGGTTATCAACAGTATCGTTAGAGAATTATTTCCCACACACCCTGTGCTGCATGAGGAATGGGATGACCGTATTGATGAGACGCCAGTGCCCTTCACTGAAGAGGAGCTAAAAACTGCTGCTAGGAGCCTTAAAAAGGGCAAATCTCCTGGCCCAGATGGAATACCAGCAGAGGTACTCACGCTCCTGGCCGAAGAGCGGCCAGACGCGATGCTCGAGGTATACAATGCCTGCATAGCCCAGGGGATCTTTCCTAAGCCGTGGAAGATACAAAAGCTCGTGCTGATTAGCAAAGGCCGGGGTGACCCAACCCAACCGTCAGCATATCGCCCTCTCTGTATGCTGGATAGTGCCGGCAAGCTTCTGGAGAAATTATTGCAACGCCGATTAGCAGACTCCGTCGAGATGGCTGGAGGATTATCGCAGAGACAGTATGGCTTTCGACCAGGCAAATCTACTCATGGTGCCATTGAGGATGTAGTAAGAAGCTTCGAAGCCACACAACGCCCACGATACTACCCAAAGCGTATACTCGTCTTGGCTACACTTGATGTACGCAATGCTTTTAACAGCCTACGATGGGTTGATATTATGAAGGCACTACGGGAGAGATTCAGCATCCCCGGATACCTACTGAAAATCCTTCAGAGTTACCTTAGAGATCGTAAGCTGCTCTACGATACGCCAGAGGGCCAAAGGCGCAAATCGATAACATCCGGCGCAGCTCAGGGATCAATTTTGGGTCCCGATCTTTGGGGAACATGAGTTATGATGAGATACTTTCGATAGATATGCCACCAGACACACACCTTGTAGGATACGCAGATGATATAGCGGCCGTAATCTCAGCACGAGATACTGATGACGCGAGAAGAAAGCTGAACCAAGTCATGATAAGGACGCAAATATGGCTAGAAAACCATGGGCTGGAGCTTGCTAGAAACAAGACTGAGGTAAAACTGTTGACGCGAGCACACATCCCACTTGAAATTAGCATGCATATTGGTGATACTCCCTTGGTCACAAAAAAGGAGGTGAAATATTTGGGCATCAAACTTGACTGCAGGCTCACTTATTGGGCTCAAATACAACACGCGGCCACCAAGGCTGCAAAGGTTACAGGCATGCTAAGCAGGCTAATGGCGAATATCGGTGGACCAACACAGAGCAAGAGGAGACTAATTATGGCAGCAACCAATTCTATACTCTTATATGGCAGTGAAATCTGGGGAGAGGCGATGCGGGCGAAGACTAAACGCAAAGTACTGGGGGCAGTTCAGCGCACGGCGGCACTAAGAGTCGCTTCGGCTTACCGTACGGTTTCGGGCAACGCGGTATTTGTAATAAGCGGAGAAATACCTGTCGATCTCTTGGCGCTTGAGCGAAATGAGGCATGGCAATCTAGGGGAGATGTTCCTGGTATTAGTGCTGCAGAGCGGAGATCTCAAACCATCCAGCGATGGCAAAACAGATGGAGCACAGAAACGACCGGTAGATGGACGGCAAGGCTCATCCCATATATAGAAAGATGGACGCAGAGGAAATCTGGGGAGGTTAACTACTTTCTGACCCAATTTCTTTCGGGTCATGGATACTTTAAAAAGTATTTGTACCGCATGGGCAAGACGGGTGATCCTGCTTGTATCTATTGCGGCGAGGCGAACGATGATGCGGAACACACGTTCTTTAACTGTACCAGATGGTCCGCAGAAGGAAACGCACTGAGGGAGCAGATTGGCGAGTTTAATGCTGATAATATAGTTGAAAAAATGATCGAATGCGGAGACAAATGGAATGCAGTAGGACACTATGTCGAAAATGTGTTACGGACGAAGAAAAAAGACCTCGATAATTTGAGGCAACGTGAGCGCCAACGAACGGAGGATGAGCAGCAAGAGCACGCTGGCTATGAACATGATGGACCGAGACGTGGGTAAATAGAGTAGTCCTTCCGAGGACGAAGTTTCTGGGCCTTCCCGAAGTAATACGGATAGCAGTTCCGGGAAGGCACTTCACCAGAAAATGAGGAGGGATTGTTTTAGTGGAAACACCACTCGACGCAGTTGACGACGGTCACTGTAAGTGCGAAGGCATTTTTAACCCTACCTCACACATCAAAAAAAAAAAAAAAAAAAAATACCATAAATTAGTAAGGTTAACTCGGTCATATAATTGTATCATAAAAAAGTAAGCAATACAAAAAGTGCGAAACAATAAAGTTTCATTAATACATCAATAAAACACATCTTCTTACCAAAAAATTTTACCTGCTGTCACATTTGCTTTTATGTGTATAGGTTTATACATAATTGTAGGAAAACAAGACTTTTTTAACTTGTTTTTTAAATATTTTTACTAACTTAAGAAAAGTGTTTTCAAAGAAAAAAACCCACCGACGCGATTGGTACAGAAACAAAAATATTGTTGCAAGCACAAAATACCAACAAATTCTTGTGGTTTTTTTTTCTTAATAATTTCTGCATTTAGGTACGTCTTTTTAACGAAACAAAAAGGGACCCTTTTACAGGCATCAAATAATTTTTTTCACAAACAAAACACATATCGTTAGCTTAAATGCAAAACAATGTAGATATTATTTGAAAATTACAAATTATTAGAATACAATATTTTTTCCTTAATAATATCTGGGGGTCGATTCTTGTTCTGTGAAATGAAAACTTTTTTCACATTTTCATAGAGTTTCTGATTCTCGTTTAAGGCGCCCGTACACGACATGTATTTGTCATCTGACATGTCAAATTTTAAAGTCACATGTAATTTTTCATGTCTGTCAAAATTGCTGTTTTACATAAGGTTTATAATATTCGGTCACAAACATACATGTAATTTGCTTCTGACATTGTCTCTGTTTTTTTCGCATTGTTATTGCAGAAACCAAAGTAGTTCTCGGTTTCAAAATTGCTTGCTGCCGCCACGAAAATATTTATTTGCGCCGTAAAATAATTTAGCCATCTTTTTTCATTTTTTCTTTTATTTTAAAGATACCAATTTAGAATTTTATAATTAAACGGTTTTTATGTATATATTTACATAAATTCTATTCAATAGTAAGATGAGCATACATAAATTGGTATTGTAAAATTTTAACTTCAGCCGGCTAATGATTCCGTCAATAGTTGACGCCGCTGCCAGTTTCTTCCCGGCATAGATTTCTGATGTCAGATGGTTTGTCAGAAGAAAATAGAGCACGCTCTAATTGAAATTTTGTCAGATGACTTTGCGTCTGACTTTTACAGAAGCAAAGTTAAAAAGGTAACACACGACATGTATGTGTTTTGCAGTGGGAAATTTGACATGTCAGATGACAAAAACATGTCGTCTATATGCTCCTTTAGTGAAAAAATGATAAATATATTCGAATGCTTTCATATGAGAAGAACAAATGGAATGAAACAAATTGTTTTCACATTTTCACAGTAATGTGATTCTTGTTCTGTGAAACAGTGCAAAGAAGTGTCACAAACTTTTCATTTATGTCATATTTTTACACTTTCATTTTAACGGTGAAAAGTAATTTATATAAATTATTTAGAGGAGAATATGAACATTGCCAACGATAAATAATAATTTAACCCAGATATGCCCATTGCTTGAGCATGATCATTTTAAAAGTTCTTTTATATTATTTGGAAACAAATGAGAAATAAAAGCAGTGCAATTATAGGTTTTATAAAGATTTATTGAAAAAAGTGATTTTTGAAGCCGTCCTATATATAGGACATTGGGCACATATTATCGTTTATCACATTTTCGGCATCTAGTTAAGGTTTTTTAATGGCAGGCTCTACATCATGTTTGTTTTTCCTGTGAAATAACCCAATGGTCCAATCGATCATAGCGCATATCATTATTTAGGGATTCAGGTCTTTGTAAGTGGCACTGAAATTTACAGAAGCACCTTGGTAATTCTCAAACTAGTATATATAGCCTTGTGGAGTCGTACCTACCCATAGTTGGAAGCCATAACGAACTGGCTTACCATAAATATACTGCTTGCAACCATGTATACCTGAGTATGGAAGCATGGCTTCATCTACGCTGTGTCCCTCTTCAACATCAGCCTTTTCCATAAACGTTTTATTAAAATGGGCGAAGAGTGGCCTGACTTTGGCGAGCTAGGAATAAATATTGGACAAAGTAAACTCAATTTAATTTTGGGCTTATGCCCCCACGATTTGGCATAAAAGCAACAAATAATAATGGCTTAGGGAACTTGTATATTGTTGAAGTCTTTCGAACTTTCCCAAAGCCTTCTTCTTCTAGGCAGAGCTCTGAGGAGGAACGAATCCACTTAGCAAAATTACTAAAAGAAAGTTTTCGTTTCGGGTATATTTACGCGCAAGTCTCTATTATTTTGTGACTACTAGCTCATCATCGAATAAAGAGAACAAAGAAGTAGAATTACGCGTATCTATGTATGTCGAAACCCCCTCCCCAGGTTTTTCAAAACTAGCATCATAGGTGGACAAGTCTTTCTTCACATAGTGATATTTTTTCTTAAATTGTTCGTGTTTTTAGGGGATATTCCTTTAATCTTCCACCTAATTTTGCTAGCGAAGACGGTAAATTAGTTATTTCCACAAAGGCTCCATCGCCAGAATCTTCGTATGTGATGTCTCCACATGCATTATTGGGTGGGAATATAGTTATATTATCTACATATAGATCCTCATCCTCTATCAACGGCAAAGCTTCAATGAGGGAAAATCCTCTATGAAAAATACATAGCATATTATTTGCCCAATGTCCTACATATAGGTCACCAAACTTTAAGGTGTTACAACAACAAAATTAAAATACAATAATGAAACCTACACGCATATAACAATCAAGCTTCTCTTTGTAAATATAAATAGAAACAAAATAAAGTATTTATTCTTTTTTAAATGTACAAAATTTTACATACCGTACAATCGTGGCCCCACATTCTGTCATTAGGAAAATACCACAAATTAATAACTCAATAACTCAAAATTAGTAGCAAAAAATAATGGGACCACACAATCTCTCGCGAGGTATTGATGAGTACTGAGTATGTGAACAAAAAGAACTGTACTTTGATTATCGTGACGTATCATGTGAGCCAGAATTTTGGTGGACTATATATAGGTCATTGGGCATATTTGGGTTAAAGAAATAAAAATAATAATCTTCTAAAAATATGCATATTTACAGATTTTAAACTTAATATGTATATTCATATAAAATGCCAATTTTTAAAAAAATACAAAACATTACTGAAGAAAAACGTTAGCAAAGTTTTCTTATATTGGCTCATTCCGAATTTCTTGCGATAATTCAATTAAAACCAATAATCATAACATTTTTTAAATTAATTATATTTTTTGTGTATATGTATAATTTTACACTTGATTTAATGACAAAGTAGATATTTAATTACTATCGGCGGTGAAGAATTTAGGTTTAGCGACGGCTTAAAGAAAATTTAGAGCCGCCTACAATATTTTTTTTATTTGGTATTTTATTGGTTCATGATTTCACCATTTTTTGGGCTTAAGGTCGTTTTTTAAAGCTTTTATTTAACTTAGAATGCAACTCAATTTGAAGCAGATATCTTTAATTTATTGAGCTGAAATTTGTACACACGCTTAGTTTGGATGACAATGCATTGTTTACTATGTGCCGTCATTCTAAATCCAACATAGCGGCACAGCCAAGATGGCAGTCAAGCTATTTTTAATGCACTTCTTTAATGTAGGTATCAAATAAAAAGGCTTGCTAAGAATAACTCGAAAAATAAAGGCCATCCAAATCCAATATGGTGGACTTCTGAAGCTGGAAACTTATCGTTTTTAATGCTTTCCTACAATAAGGGTTTCAAATGAAAGGACTTACTGAGAATACAAATGCGAGTTTAAAATCAATTAGAAGAAAAAATGCCTTTAAAAAAAGGTTTTATTTCAATGAGCTAAAAAGAAGAAAAAAATTAAGAGTAAAAAATCTGTTTTACAAAACAAGTTTTTATTTAAATGCGCTTAAACGAAAGGAATTTACTTTTACTTAAAACTTATGTAACACAATTTCTAAAATGGCTTTAAATGTGGTAGCGAGCGGACAACCAACATATTGGCCCACTGATCATCAAAAAATTCCAGATGTCATCGATTTCGGCGTGGTTAAAAACATTCCCATAGAAACGATTCAGGTTGAAGCTTCCCTAGAAATATCTTCCGACCACACACCTACAATTGTTACTATAATGAACCCCAATAGAATTGTACCTCCGACTGGTTACTTAGCGACGACAGCTGCGCAAATTAATTGGTTAAAATATAAAAAATATCTCAGTACCCATTGCACAGAAAATATTCCGCTCAGTACACCGGATTATGTAGATCGCTCTATTGACAATTTTGACAGTTTTCTGAAACTAGCTGTTCAGCATTCCAATATTGCCACCAAAAAAACAAAAACTATTAAAATATATTCCACAGATGTCGAACATCTTTTGACTGAAAAAAGGAGGGCCTGAAGAGAGTGGCAATTGCACAGATCCCCTCAACTTAAGAACTTTCTTAAAGAGTGTACAAAAAGACTAAGAAAGTTACTGCAGGCTCAGAAAACGGCTTCTCTGGAAAAATATCTTAAGGAACTTGATGCAACCCCACAATCAGACTACTCATTATGGCGTGCAGCTAGAAACCTCAAAAGGCCAGTTGTCTCTAAACCATCATTAAGAAACTTGAATGGAAGTTGGGCAAGAAATGATGTTGAAAAAGGAAATCTGTTTGTCAATCATTTAAAAAACGTATTTACCACAAATATATCTCACAATATTGCGGTCGAGTTACCACCTGTTGCTGCTAGAGCAGCTTTTCCCCTCAGATTTGAGATAAGAGAAATCGAAAAGGCTATTTGTGACTTAAACACTAAGAAGGCACCTGGTATTGATAAAATCATATATCTATATTGATATATAATCATATCAATAAAATGCTTTTGGAGCTACCTCACATAGCAAAGAAAATTATTCTTTTTATTTTTAATGATATTTTACGCCTTGAATACTATCCTCAAAAATGGAAGGTTTCCTTAGTTACCATGATACCAAAGCCAGGTAAAGATCATACAAAAGTTGAGTCTTATAGGCCTATTAGCTTATTATCAAATATGTCAAAGCTGTTTGAGAAATTATTAGTTTCAAAATTAACACCGATTTTAAGTGAAAATAGATGTATTCCAAACCATCAGTTCGGATTTAGAAGAAAACACAGCACAATCGAACAGACTCATCGAATAGTAAATGTCATAAGAAAAGCATTTGAAGAAAAGAAATATTGCTCAGCACTCTTCATCGATGTTTCGCAAGCTTTTGATAAAGTCTGGCATGAAGGCTTATTACATAAATTGAAGCAAAATTTACCAGCAAACACACACAAGCTGCTAGAAAGTTACTTATTCGGTCGTCAATTTATTATTAAAGAAGGAAATTTCTTAAGCTCACCTCAGCCCATTGCCGCTGGAGTCCCACAAGGCAGCATCCTGGGACCCCTATTATACTTAATTTATACTTCGGACATGCCAACAAGCAACTATACACAAACTTCAACATTTGCAGACGATACATCTTTTCTAAGCGTCCACGAAAATCGTTATGAAGCATCACTTTACTTACAGCATCATATATTTCAACTAGAAATATGGTTAAGACAATGGAGGATAATGGTCAATGAGCAAAAATGCGTACATATAACATTCACTTTGCGCCGGGAATCTTGCCCCCCTATTACAATCAATAATCAAATAATTCCTCAAAATTCTCATGTAAAATATCTCGGTATACATCTGGATCGGCGATTAACGTGGAAATGCCATATAGAGGCAAAATTAACTCAAATGAAACTAAAAGCCATTCAATTTCACTGGCTTATTGGAAGAAATTCTGTCCTTAGTCTTTATTGCAAGCTTCTACTTTACAACTCTATCTTAAAGCCTATCTGGTGCTAAGGTATTCAACTATGGGGCACTGCATCGGCCTCTAATATGGACAAAATTCAAAGGCGCCAAAATAAACTTCTTCGAATAATCACAGCCGCTCCCTGGTATGTTAAAAACTCAAACATTCATAAGGATCTCAATGTGCCATTAGTTAAAACTATGATTACAAAATATGCAATAAAATATTTAAAAAGGCTTGAACAACACCCAAATCCACTAGCTCGAAATATTTTAAATCATGGCGGCCACACTCGCTTTAGAAGAAGAGACACTGCAGCACTTACCCAATTAGATGAGCGATAAACACCTAAATAAGTGAACAGAACACGTGATGAAGAACATTTTGTCTGGCACTGGCAGGACATAAAATAACGTATTAGGTTAAGATTTGATTAATTATTGTTAGTTCATATTTAATATATGAAGATTCAATAAATAAATAATGAAAAAAAAAAAAAAAAAAACAAACTTAAAACTTTTACTAGCAACTAATAGAGCCATTACCTAATTTATAAGTCATTGTCCAGATTTGCCATTTTTGCTGCAGAAATTCTTTATTTTATTGGTGAGATGAGTACCTCTCCCAAATTTCCTCACCCCTCTTACCAATTAACTCAAGAATTGCTGCAACAAACATTGCAAGTCTGGACCGGCACAATGGGATAAAAGCTTGACAACTGACATGACACAATTTGAAAAAACTTGTCGTGAAATTTACTTGAGTAAAAAAACAAGTAAATTAAATAACTTGATGTGATTGATTTTACTATTAAAAAATAAATTAAAAGTAAAAAACCTTTTTAAAAAAACAAGCTTTTATTTAAATGGAAACTTTTACGTTAAGCCAATAACAACATTATTTTGGTAGATGTCATTTCTGTGGTTTTCATGGGCAACCGCGTATGTCTTAAAATAAAATTTTTCAGGAGAGCCGAAAAAACTATGGGTTAGATATTGCACCTTTTTTAACTTTGTAATTGAGTTAAAAAATCGGAATGGGTCTATCTGCTTTTAAAAATTTTTTAAAAAATGTAAAGAGCGCTTAAAATTAAGCAATATAGCATCAACATTTCAAAATCGAAAAAATAGACATACGCGGTTGCCCATGAAAACCACAGATTTATATGCCAAAATTATTATGTTACTTAAGGTTTACTGCAATAAATATTTTGGGGAAATCACGCGGGCAAGATGTTTTCCCAAAAAACTCATTTGGCCACTCATTGATTGATCCATTTTAAATTTTTTGAGTGCTCTTGTTTTTTGAATGAAAGTTTTTTTTCAGTTAAAAAATTGCTGTTGTTTTTCTATATTAAAACATTTTATGTAACATTTTTTCCTTAACTATTTTTTGTGCGCACTTGGACAGGACATTGGCGCCAACCCTCTTTGAGATGCAATATAGTTCATGAAAAAACCCAAATACAACAAATTTGCTGAAAATTAAGGAATTTTCGGTTCACTCATTATTTTTCTTTAATTTAAAAATATTAACCATGTATGTATAGTTATATAAAAAAAGCAATTATTTTACTGAAAAAAATGGGTTTTGTTTTTTTCTTCAAATAAGCTCGAAGAACACAAAGCACAATACATTTACAGCCCAATTATGAACAACAATTCCCCGGGAATTTTTTCCCTTTTCCCTGTTCCCCTATTATAAATAAAATCTCCCCGGGAAAATTTATAATTGGGCTGATAAAGTTAAAAACCTTTCAGCAAAAATAAATACATGCGGCTCAAGCAGTTAAAAAACTCGTTTGCGGCTTAGCGCCGGCTCAAAAATCCTAAGCTTCGATATCTTCATTTGACTTTTACATTTTAATAATATAGATACAAAAGTTTCACGGCTACAATGGAATGAAACACTTTTTCATTAAAAGAACGGGAATCGCAATTTGTGCAAATGTGAAGTGATAATGTGAAAAGTGCTTATGAAAACGAAAATGAGAAGTTTTTTTTCATTTTACAGTTTCACAGAACTAGAATCGACCCCCTGTTGACGCATTTTTATCTGAAATTTTAAAAATTGATTTTAAATCTCAAATAATTACCATTTTACAAAGTTCTTTGCTTTGCATGTAAACTAATGAAATGTTATATTATTCTACATTTAAGTCTTAAAATTTGAACTCTAAATAAAAATTGCACGCAAGGCATTGGATGTTACCAAAAGCATTTTTGTCCGCACAATATTTTTTGAGTGTTTGCTGAAATAAAATAATATAGCATCCGCTAGACATGTACACTTGTCGAAGTCACATCGACGACTAAATTGAAGAGCATAAAAATATGTGTAAGTTTTGTTTTGCACAATTGTGCAAAGAAATGGAAATCCCTGATCTATATGCACGATTTTCAAAAATTTTGTAGATTCCGTTAAAAAAAAGTGAAAAAATTTCATGTACTCAAAATATGCTTTTGGAATATATATATGTATTCCAAAAGCATATATATATGTATATATATATATATATATATATATATGTATTACAAAAGCATATTTTGAGTACATATTTACGATGCAAAGCATTTTTTGAGCACATTTGCATTCTTTGAGGACATGTCTCAAACTAATCGTATATCAAGAGTACATGCATAGTTTGAGACCATAATTTTTTTTTTCTTAGATTTCAATTTTAAATTAATTCTCTTTATTAATTAAATCATCTCTATATATCGCATAAGCTATAGACTTTTTTTCAAATATACAAATTTTTTAAATTAAATTAAAATTACAATGCAGAATATTGCCATACTACGGTCAGTGCTTTTGCGTTTTTCAATGTTTTTGAATATTATAACCAAGGTGGCTACTAAGAAACAGCTGTTCACTTTTTAATCCCATTTTTCTATGACTGTTGTTGTATTGCTTGTAATACCTATACCACCTTTTAAGTATACATGTAAAAGGACAATGTTACCGCTGTGATTATTGAAAAACAGTGCTACCGTTGTGATACTAAAGTATACATTTTTGTTAATTTGTTTATTTATTTGTTAATTTGTTTATATGTTAATTTGTTTATTTGTTAATTAGTTAATTCGTTTATTTGTCTATTTGTTAATTTGTTTATTTGTAAATTTGTTTATATGTTAATTTGTTTATTTGTTAATTTGTAAATATGTTAATTTGTTTTTTGTTAATTTGTTTATTTGTTAATTTGTTAATTAGTTAATTTGTTTATTTGTTTATTTATTTATTTATTTGTTTATTTGTTTATTTGTTTATTTGTTAATTTGTTTATTTGCTTATTTGCTTATTTATTAATTTGTTTATTTGTTAACTTGTTAATTTGTTTATTCGTGCATTTGTTAATTTGTTTATTCGTGTATTTGTTTATTTGTTAACTTGTTAATTTGTTAATTTGTTTATTAGTGTATTTGTTTATTTGTAAATTTGTTAATTTGTTTATACGTTTATTTGTTTATTTAATTATTCGTTTATTTGTTAATTTGTTTATTTGTTAATTTGTTAATTTGCTTATTTGTTAATTTGTTTATTTGTTAATTTGTTAATATGTTAATTTGTTAATTTGTTTATTTGTTTATTTATTTATTTATTTGTTTATTTGTTAATTTTTTGCTTATTTGCTTATTTATTAATTTGTTAACTTGTTAATTTGTTTATTCGTGTATTTGTTAATTTGTTTATTCGTGTATTTGTTTATTTGTTAACTTGTTAATTTGTTAATTTCTTAATTTGTTTATTCGGGTATTTGTTTATTTGTTAACTTGTTAATTTGTTTATTAGTGTATTTGTTTATTTGTAAATTTGTTAATTTGTTTATACGTTTATTTGTTTATTTGATTATTCGTTAATTTGTTTATTTGTTAATTTGTTAATTTGCTTATTTGTTAATTTGTTTATTTGTTAATTTGTTTATTCGTGCATTTGTTTATTTGTTTTATGTTTATTTGTTAATTTTTATACTTTAGCACCTAAAAGAATATACGTATTTGGGATCTTTAAGGTATTAAGTATTTAAGGAGTAAACAAAATTAAACAACTTAACAGTAATAAAGGACAGATTGTTTTATTGCATTAAAACTTAATTGTATCCTTTCATCTAATATAATGCAAATTTTAGTTTATTATTATTTATGAAAACCCTTATAAAAATTTTAAACATGTTTACGTCTTAAAATACTTATAAAAAACATGACAAATGGTAACGCTGGTAATATGCAACTCTGTGTGTTTCTTTCTACACTGCTGCTAATTTAGCTATTTTCTCGTCAAATCTAGCGATTTTTAATAAAATTTTACTGGAATAAATAATTTTATTTCAAAAAGGTTGTTTTTTCGATTTATAGCTAAATTAAGTTATTATTTAAAAAATTTAGCTATTTTAATTGTCTTTGTTTTATAATATTTCAATAATTTTGTATAAAAAACTTATTCTTTCATTATTCATCACTTAATATTATTGTGTTTGATTTATAATATTTCAATAATTTTATATCAAAACCGTGGGTTTTAGCGATTCATAGCTAAAATGATTTATTATTTTTAAAATTCAGCTATTTTTTATTGTGTTTGTTTATAATATGTCAATACTTTTATTTTAAAAAGGGTGGTTTTTGCAATGTATAGCTAAATTCATTTATTATATTCCAAGAATTTTAATTAAAAAAAGGGTGGTTTTAAGCGATATATAGCTAAAATCACTTATAATTTAAAAAATTGAGATATTTTTTTATGTGTTTGTATTATAATATTTCAATACTATTATTTAAAGCGGCCCATACACTTGCAATAAAATAGTTCAGTTTGCCGTATTGTACAATTATATCGCCAATGTGTATGTGATAAACGATGGTGGCACATTATATTGGCATTAATCAAAATACTTTTGATTTTTATTGCATAACGAAAACATAGTGACATGTGTTGGCAACATTGTACGACATTGTTTGTTATTTCTATAGGTAATGCTCACCTTTTTTTTGAATGAATGAAAACATAGTGGGACTTTTTGCATAATATAGGACAAAATGGTAATAATATGGCGAATATCATATACAATAATATTGCAAGTGTATGGTCGCTTAAAACAATTATATAAAAAATTTAGCTATTTTTGTATGGATTTGTCTAATAATATTTCAATAATTTTATTTAAAAAAAGGGTGGTTTTTAACGATTTATAGCTAAATTCACTTATTATTAAAAAAATTGAGCAATTTTTGCTTGTTTGTTTTATAATACTTCAGTAGTTTTATTTCAAAAAGGGTGGTTTTCAGAGATTTATAGCGAAATTTACCCATTATTTAAAAAATTTAGCTATTTTTTCTTGTTTGTTTATTAATATTTCAATAATTTTATTTCAAAAAGGGTGTTTTTTTTAGCGATTTATAGCTAAATTCACTTATTATTTAAAAAATTTACCTTTTTTTTCTTATTTGATTATTAATATTTCAATAATTTTATTTCAAAAAGGGTGGTTTTTTAGCGATTTATAGCTAAATTCACTTATTATTTAAAAAATTTAGCTATTTTTTCTTATTTGAGCCGTTTATTTTGAAAGTGGCATAAGTCATTTCGTTTTTAAATCGAGATATTTAAGGGTATGCGTTTTAACACGTTTAAAAATATGGATGCTAACTTTCGAGAAGATTCACTTGTATTTGATATATCATGATAATGATATTTTTCTCAGTATTTATTATTATTATTATTATTATTATTATTATTATTATTATTTATTATTATTATTTATTATTAACTCGATTTTTTTTGAAAAAGTGACTTATGCCACTTTCAAAATAAACGGCTCATTTGATTATTAATATTTCAATAATAATTTTATTTCAAAAAGGGTGGTTTTTTAGCGATTTATAGCTAAATTCACTTATTATTTAAAAAATTTAGCTATTTTTTCTTGTTTGTTTTATAATATTTCAATATTTTTTTTGAAAAAGGGTGTTTTTTTTACCGATTAATAGCTAAATTCACTTATTATTTAAAAACTTTGGCTATTTTTGCTTGTTTGTTTATTAATATTTCAATAATTTTATTTCAAAAAGGGTGGTTTTTACCGATTGATAGCTAAATTCACTTATTATTTAAAAACTTTAGCTATTTTTGCTTGTTTGTTTATTAATATTTCAATAATTTTATTTCAAAAAGGGTGGTTTTTACCGATTGTTAGCTAAATTCACTTATTATTTAAAAAATTTAGCTATTTTATCTTGTTTGTTTATTAATATTTCAATAATTTTATTTCAAAAAGGGTGTTTTTTACCGATTAATAGCTAAATTCACTTATTATTTAAAAACTTTAGCTATTTTTGCTTGTTTGTTTATTAATATTTCAATAATTTTATTTCAAAAAGGGTGGTTTTTACCGATTGTTAGCTAAATTCACTTATTATTTAAAAACTTTAGCTATTTTTGCTTGTTTGTTTATTAATATTTCAATAATTTTATTTCAAAAATGGTGTTTTTTACCGATTAATAGCTAAATTCACTTATTATTTAAAAACTTTAGCTATTTTTGCTTGTTTGTTTATTAATATTTCAATAATTTTATTTCTAAAAGGGTGGTTTTTACCGATTAATAGCTAAATTCACTTATTATTTAAAAACTTTAGCTATTTTTGCTTGTTAGTTTTTTAATATTTCAATAATTTTATTTCAAAAAGGGCGGATTTTAGCGATTTATAGCTAAATTAACTTATTATTTAAAAAGATTAGCTATTTTATCTTGTTTGTTTATTAATATTTCAATAATTTTATTTCAAAAAGGGCGGTTTTTAGCGATTTATAGCTAAATTCACTTATTATTTAAAAACTTTAGCTATTTTTGCTTGTTTGTTTATTAATATTTCAATAATTTTATTTCAAAAAGGGTGGTTTTTACCGATTAATAGCTAAATTCACTTATTATTTAAAAACTTTAGCTATTCTTGCTTGTTTGTTTATTAATATTTCAATAATTTTATTTCAAAAAGGGCGGTTTTTAGCGATTTATAGATAAATTCACTTATTATTTGAAAAATTTAGCTATTTGTATTGGGTTTGTTTTTAATATTTTTAGCGATTTATAGCTTAATATACTTATTATTTTAAATATTGAGCCATTTTTTATTGTGCCCACCCTTTTCAAATAAAATATTGAAATATTATAGGCTTGTGTCGTTCTTGAATGAATTACTTCAACTGAATGATTCACTTAAGTGAAAGAATGAAATATTGCCATATTTTCTTTCAATTTCTTTCATCTTTCATCTTGTATTATTTCATATTCTGTTTTATGTCTATCTTGTTTGTTATGCTTCTTCCCTTCTATTGAACTTTTATTGAAAGTTTATTTTACTTATTTTACACTTACATTTTTCTAAAACAACTCTAAGTTTAAATCTAATTTCCATTAACTATAAAAATATATTATTGTTTTAAAAATATCAATTTAATCATTCCTCAAACGAACTTGACACTTCATTCTGAAAGCTGTCTGTGATTAAGAAAGGTGAAAGAAAAGAATGAATTAATTTACTTAACCTTTCTGAAAGAGAATGAAAGATTCACATAAATGAAAGATTTTGCCCAATACTAAAATATTATAAAACAAACAAGAAAAAATAGCTAAATTTTTTAAATAATATGTAAATTTAGCTATAAGTCGCTGAAAACCACCCTGTTTGATATAAAATTATTGAAATATTATAAAACAAACAAGCAAAAATAGCTAAAGTTTTTAAATAATAAGTGAATTTAGCTATCAATCGGTAAAAACCACCCATTTTGAAATAAAGTTATTGAAATATTAGTAATCAAATAAGAAAAAATAGCTAAATAAGTGAATTTAGCTATAAATCGCTACAAACAACACTTTTTGAAATAAAATTATTGAAATATTAATAAACAAACAAGAGAAAATGGCTAAATTTTTTAAATAAGAAGTGAATTTAGCTATAAATCGCTGAAAACCACCCTTTTTGAAATAAAATTATTGAAATATTAGTAATCAAGTAAGAAAAAATAGCTAAATTGTTTAAATAATGGGTAAATTTCGCTACAAATCTCTGAAAACTAACCTTTTTGAAATAAAATTATTGGAATATTATAAAACAAACAAGCAAAAATAGCTAAATTTTTTAAATTATAGGTAAATTTAGCTATAAATCGTTGAAAACCACCCCTTTTGAAATTAAATTATTGAAATATTAATAAGCAAACAAGAAAAAATAACTAAATTTTTTAAATAATGGGTAAACTTCCGTTTTTGAAATAAAATTATTGGAATATTATATAACAAACAAGAAAAAATAGCTCAATTTTTTTAAGTATAAGTGAATTTAGCTATAAATCGTTAAAACCCACCCTTTTTTTTAATAAAGTTATTGAAATATTATTAGACAAACACATACAAAATAGCTAAATTTTTAAAATAATTTTTTTTAAGCGACCATACACTTGCAATATTATTGTATATGATATTCGCCTTATTATTTCCATTTTGTCCTATATTATGCAATAAGTCCCACTATGTTTTCATTCATTCAATAAAAAGGTGAACATTACCTATAGAAATAACAAACAATGTTGTACAATGTTGCCAACACATTTCACTATCTTGTCGTTGTGCAATAAAAATCAAAAGTATTTTGATTAATGCCAATATATTGTGCCACCATCATATATCACATACACACTGGCGATATAATTGTACAATACGTTAAACTGAACTATTTTTTTGCAAGTGTATGAGCCGCTTTAAATAATAGTATTGAAATATTAAAAGACAAACACATACAAAAATAGTTAAATTTTTTAAATAATAAGTGAATTTAGCTATAAATCGCTAAAAACCAACCTTGTTTAATTAAAATTCTTGGAATATAATAAATGAATTTAGCTATACATTGCAAAAACCACCCTTTTTAAAATAAAAGTATTGAAATATTATAAAACAAACACAATAAAGATAGCTCAACTTTTTAAATTTTAAACTATTGAAATATTATAAAACAAACACAATAATAATAAGTGATGAATAATGAAAGAATAAGTTTTTTATATAAAATTATTGAAATATTATAAAACAAAGACAATTAAAATAGCTAAATTTTTTAAATGATAAGTTAATTTAGCTATAAATCGCTAAAAACCACCTTTTTGAAATAAAATTATTTACTCCAGTAAAATTTTATTAAAAATCGCTGCATTTGACGAGAAAATAGCTAAATTGGCAGCAGTGTAGAAAGAAACACACAGAGTTGCATATTACCAGCGTTACCATTTGTCATGTTTTTTATAAGTATTCTTAAAAGTAAAAATGTTTAAAATTTTTATAAAGGTTTTCATAAATAATAATAAACTAAAATTTGCATTATATTAGATGAAAGGATGATATGAAGTTTTAATGTAATAAAGCAATCTTAGATAGTATCTGTCCTTTATTACTGTTAAGTTGTTTAATTTTGTTTACTCCTTAAATACTTCATAGTTAGTATTTAAGTTAGTTGAATAAAATCTGTAACTTTGTATGTTTCTTAAATCTGATAAGTGAATTCGAAAGCCCTCAACCAGGGCTATTAAAGCCACCAGCTGTCACTTTCGGGAAATTAAAAGTTTAGGGGGCGTTCTGTATTAAATTCAAAAAATTCAAAAATTTTCCAAAAAGTTGCTAGTTGAATAAAATCTGTAAATTTGTGTGTTTCTCAAATCTGATAAGTGAATTCGAAAGCCCTCAACCAGGGCTATTAAAGCCACCAGCTGTCACTTTCGGGAAATTAAAAGTTTAGGGGGCGTTCTGTATTAAAGTCAAAAAGTTCAAAAATTTTCCAAAAAGTTGTTAGTTGAATAAAATCTGTAAATTTGTGTGTTTCTCAAATCTGATAAGTGAATTCGAAAGCCCTCAACCAGGGCTATTAAAGCCACCAGCTGTCACTTTCGGGAAATTAAAAGTTTAGGGGGCGTTCTGTATTAAAGTCAAAAAATTCAAACATTTTCCAAAAAGTTGTTAGTTGAATAAAATCTGTAAATTTGTGTGTTTCTCAAATCTGATAAGTGAATTTGAAAGCCCTCAACCAGAGCTATTAAAGCCACCAGCTGTCACTTTCGGGAAATTAAAAGTTTAGGGGGCGTTCTGTATTAAAGTCAAAAAATTCAAACATTTTCCAAACAGTTGTTAGTTGAATAAAATCTGTAAATTTGTGTGTTTCTCAAATCTGATAAGTGAATTCGAAAGCCCTCAATCAGGGCTATTAAAACCACCAGCTTTCACTTTCGGGAAATTAAAAGTTTAGGGGCCGTTCTGTATTAAAGTCAAAAAATTAAAAAATTTTCCAAAAAGTTGTTAGTTGAATAAAATCTGTAAATTTGTGTGTTTCTCAAATCTGATAAGTGAATTCGAAAGCCCTCAACCAGGGCTATTAAAGCCACCAGCTGTCACTTTCGGGAAATTAAAAGTTTAGGGGCCGTTCTGTATTAAAGTCAAAAAATTCAAAAATTTTCCAAAAAGTTGTTAGTTGAATAAAATCTGTAAATCCCGAAAGTGACAGCTGGTGGCTTTAATAGCCCTGGTTGAGGGCTTTCGAATTTACTTATCAGATTTGCGAAACACACAAATTTACAGATTTTATTCAACTAACAACTTTTTGGAAAATGTTTGAATTTTTTGATTTTAATACAGAACGCCCCCTAAACTTTTAATTTCCCGAAAGTGACAGCTGGTGGCTTTAATAGCCCTAGTTGAGGGCTTTCGAATTCACTTATCAGATTTGAGAAACACACAAATTTACAGATTTTATTCAACTAACAACTTTTTGGAAAATTTTTGAATTTTTTGACTTTAATACAGAACGGCCCCTAAACTTTTGGTTTCCCGAAAGTGAAAGCTGGTGGCTTTAATAGCCCTGATTGAGGGCTTTCGAATTCACTTATCAGATTTGAGAAACACACAAATTTACAGATTTTATTCAACTAACAACTTTTTGAAAAATGTTTGAATTTTTTGACTTTAATACAGAACGCCCCCTAAACTTTTAATTTTCCGAAAGTGACAGCTGGTGGCTTTAATAGCCCTGGTTGAGGGCTTTCGAATTCACTTATCAGATTTGAGAAACACACAAATTTACAGATTTTATTCAACTAACAACTTTTTGGAAAATTTTTTGACTTTAATACAGAACGCCCCCTAAACTTTTAATTTCCCGAAAGTGACAGCTGGTGGCTTTAATAGCCCTGGTTGAGGGCTTTCGAATTCACTTATCAGATTTAAGAAACATACAAAGTTACAGATTTTATTCAACTAACAACTCTTTGGAAAATGTTTGAACTTTTTGACTGTAATACAGAACGCCCCCTAAACTTTTAATTTCCCGAAAGTGACAGCTGGTGGCTTAGCCCTGGTTGAGGGCTTTCGTATTCACTTATCAGATTTGAGAAACACACAAATTTACAGATTTTATTTAACTAACAACTTTTTGGAAAATATTTGAATTTTTTGACTTTAATACAGAACGCCCCCTAAACTTTTAATTTCCCGAAAGTGACAGCTGGTGGCTTTAATAGCCTTGGTTGAGGGCTTTCGAATTCACTTATCAGATTTGAGAAACACACAAATTTACAGATTTTATTCAACGAACAACTTTTTGGAGAATTTTTGAATTTTTTGACTTTAATACAGAACGCCCCCTAAACTTTTAATTTCCCGAAAGTGACAGCTGGTGGCTTTAATAGCCCTGGTTGAGGGCTTTCGAATTCACTTATCAGATTTGAGAAACACACAAATATTCAGATTTTATTCAACTAACAATTTTTTGGAAAATTTTTTAATTTTTTGACTTTAATACAGAACGGCCCACATAGGGGTTTTTTGCCAATCTAGCCGGACATTAAGCAAAAAATTTTTTTTAAGAAATGGAAAAATTTAAGTACGCAGCTCGACAGACAACAAAGTTCTGCATCGTATAGTGAATTTTCAAGTCTTTTGCTTGAGATTTGTGGTTTTGGGACACTGTTAAAACCAGGAAAGTTGATTAAATTGCATGCGTGTTCATTGACTTTTTACGGTTTTGGGAGGTTTACAATATATTTTTTTGTAGATAAACGAATAAAGATTTTACATTGAATTTTTTTTTCTGTGAAAGACTATATAAACAGCTAATTATGAAAATTTTTAGAAAAATTTTATTTGAATTTTTTATGATAAAAAAATTAGTACGAAATTAAAAAAAACGATTTTTTTGTTCACTTTTTTGTAAAAAAAAAAAATTTAAAAGGTTTTTGAAGGTGAGTTCCGCTGAGTTCTTAAAAATTTTATACATCACGATAAAATTTGAAATCTCTACTTTTAAATTCAAAAAAAAAACGTTGCGCGTTGTTGCGCCATTTTTTTTTATGATTTTTTGAAAATTTCACCTTTTTTCTGTTTTTGCTCATCTTGCATAGGTACATATGATAGAAACCCTTTCGTCAGTCATAAAATGTTTTGGTTGTACGTAGATGGTTTTTATTTAAATTATTACATATAAGCCTAATATTACCTGTGTAAAAAAAGGGATGTGCGAAACAGTAAGTAACGGGTTTTAACCACATGTGCGGCCGCTAAAGGACGTTATTTAATAGAGCAAACAAATTTTTTTACCTTTTTTCTGTTTTTGCTCATCTTGCATAGGTACATATGATAGAAACCCTTTCGTCAGTCATAAAATGTTTTGGTTGTACGTAGATGGTTTTTATTTAAATTATTACATATAAGCCTAATATTACCTGTGTAAAAAAAGGGATGTGCGAAACAGTAAGTAACGGGTTTTAACCACCTGTGCGGCCGCTAAAGGACGTTATTTAATAGAGCAAAATAAATGTACCTGTTTTGCATAACTTTTAAAATCATTAACAACAAAAATAATATATAATAAAAAATCAAATCTGGGCTCTAGGTACTTAGTTTTTTTAAATATATATTGTGGTTTTTGCATAAAATTGTTATCAGAACCATTTTGAAGCTTCGAGAGTAAAATGGAAAAAGTGTATACGAATTTAGAGTTATTCCAAATTATACAAGAATGTAGTTCTAAACTCGTTGAAGAGAAATTACAATTTTTAGTTAGAAAATTGTGCGAAATTTCAAAATGTCAGGGAGATAGTGACATATCAGTAGTAAATCAATGCTTAAAGAAATTCAAATATTTTTTTAAAATATTTTGGCATTCAGCACAAAGAAAAAAGGATCGATTTGTAAGCATGCATGCCAAATGGCTGGAAGGAACAGTGACAATACCTTTTTTTGGGAGTTCGTCTTCAAAACGACTACAAAAGCCGTTTGTTGAATTGACCGAAAGAAGTAAGAGAAGAAAAACTGAAATCTTGCGAACTCAAACCGATGCTGATTTATTGATGCACGCTACCCAAACACAACTACAAACGTCTGGAAAAAAAGATGCCTCAGGTCTGCTTAAAGAAATTGTGTCTTCTCCGGCAAGAGCTACAAAAATAAAAAAAGCATACAAAGCTGCACAAGAGGATAAAGTAAAACAGCTAACCCCTCTAAAGGCTCTTTCTATATTTGTAGAAGCTGATCTTTCTCGAAAACAATATGAAATAATCCGAAGTGCCGCTAAGAAGGTTTATCCTAGCTACAAAATTCTGCAGAGAGAGAAAAGTGAATGCTATCCTCCAAAAGAATCATTTGAAGTAACGGAAACATGTGCTCAAATAAATCTTCAGGATTTGCTTAATCATACTGCAAGTAGATTACTTACATATTTAAAAGATGTTTTATGTGATTCACAAATAGAAGAATGCAACTCCCTCGAACTAATAAGCAAATGGGGCTGCGATGGATCACACCAGGCACAATTTAAGCAAAAGATGAAAAATGATGCTTCTGATTCTCATATTTTTCAGAGTAGTTTCGTACCGCTTCGACTAATATATGGTGCAAAAAAGGAGAAAATATTATGGCAAAATCCAACTCCTTCATCACCGCGATATTGTAGACCTATTCGCATCAGATTTGTTAAAGAAACTGTAGATGTAATCCAAGAAGAAATTAATTATGTACAAGATGCCATTACTACATTACAAAACACTAATTTTTTAATGGAAGGAAAGTTATATTCCATAAAACATACAATGGTATTTACAATGATAGATGCAAAAGTATGTAATGCCGCAACACAAACTACGTCCACAATGAAGTGCTTTATTTGTGGGGCTACTTCAAAAGAATTTAACAATTTGAAAATCAAAAGGGATATAGACGTAGATGCACTTTCTTTCGGATTATCTACTTTGCACGCCAGAATTCGTCTATTTGAGAGCATATTACACCTATCGTATAAACTCACAGTAAAAAAGTGGCAATTAAGATCGGATGAGGACAAAACTATTGTTAATGAGAGGAAAAAAACTATCCAAGAAAAATTTAGAAGTGAATTAGGGCTAATAGTGGATGTACCGAAGACTGCATTTGGAAACAGCAACGATGGTAACACCAGCAGACGATTTTTTTCCAATCCTGAATTAGCTGCAGAAATAACTGGAATTGCATTGGATTTCATCTACCGGATCAAAGTTATTATTGAAGTAATTACAAGTGGTCACAAAATCCATTTGCACGAGTTTGCCAATTATTGCTTAGACACTGCAAAACTTTACGTTACTCTATATCCCTGGCATCCTATGACACCTACAATGCACAAGATTTTAGTACATGGCGCAACTGTAATGAGTGAGGCATTGTTGCCTATCGGGCTATTATCAGAAGAAGCGTCTGAGGCACGAAATAAACATTTTCGGCTTTACAGGCAGAATTTTGCTAGAAAGTTTTCGAGGGTTCAGTGTAACAAAGATGTTATAAATAGACTTTGCTCAGTTCTGACCCACTGATTACTAGTATAAGACCAACTCCAAAAAAAAAGTCACTACCCTTTACGAAAGAAGCAATTTCTTTTATGCTTCCACCTGTACTTGGCTCTGAAGAGAATTCAGATTCAGAAGAGGATTTTGAAGAAGCAGACGAAGAAGAACCATGGCACTCATCATCATCTTAGTGCAAAAGAGAAGTTATTTTAAATAAATTAGTTGTTATTATTTTAAATAAAATTTGCTGTTACTATTATAAATAAGTTATTATTACGAATATATTAATTATTTTCAGATAAATTAAATACTATAAAATATATAAAAGTCACATAAAATCTTAAAAATTAATATGTTTTGGAAATTAGCAAAAAAAAAAAAAAAAATTTTACAGGGTCGTTCCGGGGGGGGGGTGTTTGGAGGGATATCTCCCCCTACCCATTAAAGTTCAAAAATTTAATTTTTATAGTATTAAGGCGTTAGTAATCTATTTCTTTTAATATTTACATTTTTTTTAAATATTATTTTATGTAACCGCCCTCAAAAGGGGGCGGGGGGCGAAAAGTGTAATTTTACGATCTCATGGGTCTTATTTTAGGTTTTTTAACTTTCGCCGACGTTAAAAGTTGCATTTGCCAAACAAAAGTATGGGAAAAGTTTAAAAAAAATTGCATTTTTCAGAGGTTGGATTAGTTCTTCTAGGGGGAACATTTTCCTCCTTGGTCCGATTTTATTTATTTTTTAGGTTTACCTGCCTATGACAATATCACATATTTCTGCCAAGTTTCATCGATCTAGGGGCACTCAATAACTTTTAAGAAGCAATATAAGCTAAAACAAAAAGTAATGTCCGGCTAGATTGGCAAAAAACCCCTATGTGCGGCCCCTAAACTTTTAATTTCCCGAAAGTGAAAGCTGGTGGCTTTAATAGCCCTGATTGAGGGCTTTCGAATTCACTTATCAGATTTGAGAAACACACAAATTTACAGATTTTATTCAACTAACAACTTTTTGGAAAATGTTTGAATTTTTTGACTTTAATATAGAACGCCCCCTAAACTTTTAATTTTCCGAAAGTGACAGCTGGTGGCTTTAATAGCCCTGGTTGAGGGCTTTCGAATTCACTTATCAGATTTGAGAAACACACAAATTTACAGATTTTATTCAACTAACAACTTTTTGGAAAATTTTTTAATTTTTTGACTTTAATACAGAACGCCCCCTAAACTTTTAATTTCCCGAAAGTGACAGATGGTGGCTTTAATAGCCCTGGTTAAGGGCTTTCGAATTCACTTATCAGATTTAAGAAACATACAAATTTACAGATTTTATTCAACTAACAACTTTTTGGAAAATTTTTTAATTTTTTGACTTTAATACAGAACGCCCCCTAAACTTTTAATTTCCCGAAAGTGACAGCTGGTGGCTTTAATATCCCTGGTTGAGGGCTTTCGAATTCACTTATCAGATTTGAGAAACACACAAATTTACAGATTTTATTCAACTAACAACTTTTTGGAACATTTTTAGTATATTGTATATATGGAGTGACTCTCTAAATAATAAAATATATTTCGAATGTTGTAAAATAAACCGTTTTTGACTTTAAATTCGGTACAATAGCTTACACTATCATCATTTTCCTGTTTGTTTTTATTTCTAAAAGTTTTTTTTTTGCTATACACGTGCTCAGCAATGTTGTTATTGTTGCGGTTGATTAACATAAACAAAAAAAAAAGTTGTTAATTGCGGTTGAAAAAAGTTGTTTTGTTCACAACGATACATTGCTGAGCACGTGAACAACTCCCATGAAAAATTGTAATTCAAAGGAGAATAATAACGTGAAAAAATGTTCACGGGAAAAAATTCCCCTTATCGTGAAAAATTTTTTCCCTCGTAATTTGTTCACATTTCCCTTAGATTTTTTCATTTTATTTTTGCTAGGGAACAGAACATGTATGCAAGAAGCTCCTCCTATAAATCGAATATAAAGGGCTAATAAAGATAATTAGGCACAAACCGATATATTGCTCAACAAAATGCAAAACAACAGGTCAGTTGCCTGCGGATTTGTGAAGCTTTCGATTGACTTGGTGGCGGAATTTTGGAAAATATTTTACTACATTAAATTTAAAAAGTGCAAAAAACTAACGTTGTAATCAAACTATCCCTCCAGTACTAAATATTTTGCTTTATTATTTTAACTTTTCTTTAAAATATTTACTTGTATATTTTTGAACAAAAATTTCATTGATTTTTAATTTTTTTAATCTTTCTTCTTTTTTTACATTCACTGGAACTGATAGCGTGGAAAATTTTTCACATGAGATTCACGATTGCTTTTTCCCTTCGAGGGGAATAAAAATTTTATGGGAACAAAAATTCAACTTGTTATTCACGATAGGGATGATTATAAACAAACACAATAAAAAATAGCTCAATTTTAAAAATAATAAATCATTTTAGCTATGAATCGCTAAAAACTACGGTTTTGAAATAAAATTATTGAAATATTATAGAACAAACACAATAAAGATAGCTCAACTTATTAAATTTTTAGTTATTAAAATATTATAAAACAAACACAATAATAATTAGTGGTGAATAATGAAAGAATAAGTTTTTTATATAAAACTAGCTTAACCCGGTGCGCTTCGCTACACTGCTTAAACCACTTCTTCAGTTGAGAGATATTTAATACATGCATCCTATGGAAGGTTTTTCCCCCTGCGCCTTCCCGCTTTATTTTTATTTTCAAAAGTGTAGTGTACCATAAGTGTGACTTCTACAAAGTTTGAACATTCTAACTTTAATAGTTTTTAAGATATCCGATATTAAACATTGGCGTCCTATGGGGGGTAACACTTCCCCCGCTGCTATTTTGTTTAAATTTTGGGGCTCAGAAGATCCTACTACCAAAAGTTCAACAAATTGCTTGCAGCGGCTCTTATTAATATTGCTATCTATGAGGGGTACTGCTCCTCCTCTGTCTACCCCGCCCATTTTCATATTGAAATTTATAGTTTACCATAGTAGTAGCTGTAACCACGTTTGAAGACTCTCCCTTTAATAGTTCTTCTGTTGAGTGATATTTAATTTATGCAGCCTATGGAAGGTATTTCCTCCCTTGCGCCTACCCGCTTTATTTTTATTTTCAAAAGTGTAGTATACCATAAGAGAGACTTCTACAAAGTTTGAACATTCTCACTATAAAAGTTCTTAAGATATGCGATATTAACCATTGGCGTCCTATGGTGGGTACCACCATATTTTTCTAATAAACAAGAATAAGTGCTGATGTTTTTTATCTCTTTTAGTTTAGGAGGTATGAGGTTCGCGGGATCGATAGACATAGGTACAATTTTCACCCCTGAAACGTTCGAATTTCGAAAAAGTACCAAATTCGCATTTGTATTTTTTAGATAAGTAACAAATGTTATTTAATTTTTATTTCTATACGTATTGGCTTAAAAGCTAGATTTACTACCTAAAACGACCGAATTTCGTTAAAGTACCAGACACCAATTTGCTTTTTTATTTAATGCACAAAAATAAATATTAAATTGAAAAAATTACCAGTTTATTTAAAAAAAATACCAGTTAGAGAACGAAAAAGTAGCAAAAAAGCCCTCTTACAGATTTTCATTCCCTCAGGACCTTGCATGTTTAATTTTATGTTTCTAGGTCCAATACTAACGGAAATTCAAAAAGTAATAGTTAAAGAACAAAGAAGTACCAAAAACTTCCCTCTTATATATTCTTATCCACTTAGGGCATTGCATCTTGAATTTAATGTTTCTAAGTCCAATAATAACGGATATTCAAAAAGTACCAGTTTAATAACTAAAAAGTACCTATAAGCGCTTTTAGAGATTCTCATTCACTCAGGACCATGCAGGTTTAATTTTATTTTCATTAGACCAACATTAGCGAAAATTTAAAAAAGGACCAGTTAAAAAACGAAAAAGTACCAAAAAGATTTCTCTAACAGATTGTCATTCACTCAGGACCTTCCATGTTTAATTGCATGTTTCTGGGTCCAATACTAACGGAAAATCAAAAAGTACCAGCTAACGAATAAAAAAGTACCAATAAGATCCCACTTAAAGATTCTCATTTGCACAGGACCGTGCATGTTTAATTTTATGTTTCTAGGTCCAATACTGACGGAAATTCAAAAAGTACCAGTTAATGAACAAAAAATGTACCAAAAACTTTCCTCTTATAGATTCTTTTTCACCCAGGACCTTGCATGTTTAATTTTATCTTTCTAGGTCCAATACCAACGGAAATTCAAAAAGTACCAGTCAAAGATTAAAAAAGTACCAAAAACTTCCCCTTATGGATTCTTAACCACTCAGGACATTGCATCTTGAATTTTATGTTTCTAAGTCCAATATTAACGTAAATTCAAAAAGTACCAGTTAATGAACAAAAAAGTACCAAAAAGTTCCCTCTTATAGACTCTCATCCATTCGGGACATTGCATGTTTAATTTTATTTGTATCTATAGGTCCAATACTAACGGAAATTCAAAAAGTACCAGTTAATTAACAGAAAAGTACCAAAAACTTCCCCTTATGGATTCTTAACCACTCAGGACATTTCATTTTGAATTTTATGTTTCTAAGTCCAATATAAACGTAAATTCAAAAAGTACCAGTTAATGAACAAAAAAGTACCAAAAAGTTCCCTCTTATAGATTCTCATCCATTCGGGACATTGCATGTTTAATTTTATTTTTATAGGTCCAATACTAACGGAAATTCAAAAAGTACCAGTTAATTAACAGAAAAGTACCAAAAACTGCCCCTTATGGATTCTTATTAGGGTATTCATTCGGTTAACCGTCAACCGGTTAACCGATTAATTACTACCCGATTAACTGATCGGTTAATTTCAAATTGGCTTTTTTCGATTAACGATTAAACCGGTTAATTTCAGTCGATTAACCGATTAACCGAAGTAACAAAATTTTCAATATTTTGTAGTATTATAACATATTTTTTTTGTGTTTCTAATTATTTGTTTCGTCTCATATACAAAATGTTTTTGTTTAGAAAATATTTTTTAATACAAACAAAGAAGGTGTTCAGTTATCTTCATTTTAACCTATTTTCCGATAACCGATGACTAAAATTACAATATTTTCAATGTTTTTTTATCTTCATCATCGATCAACATGAATGAGGCGAAAAATATGTTAAATATTTGATTGCCAACTCCTTTTTTTGTTTTACGTACTTTTTATGTGGATGTGTTTAGTTATTTGGTTCTTCTCATATCAGTCTTTTAACAGAATTAACCAAAACAATTAGAAGTGTTAAAATTTTAAAACAACTTTAATGGCATAATGGAGTATTTTATATGTTTAGAGAAATCCTGGAAAAGGACTGAGAAATTAGACATTCATCTACGATAAGTGAAATAATATTTTCCAAGTCAAATTTTGTTAAACGAAAGAAAAGAGTCTCTTTAATCCTAAATATTTAAAATAAATAACTTTTTTTAAAGATTATTTTATAAGATTTTCAATAGTTAAAGGAGCTATTGAAATAATTAATAAAAATTATCTCAGTTTATTTTTGTATAAATATGTAAATATATGGGGGATTCACAAGGTAGTCATAAATAATTACAGGAAATATATATCGTCGGATTAATATGCAAACCTTCTAAATCCACTTTTTATGTAAATTGAGATTTTGATGCCGTGTGGTAGAGAAAGATACGCCTCGTCGACCAGCATGTAGTTTTTCTTCTATTTAAGTCTGGAAGTGTGTAAAACTGACTGTAATTTTAATTTTCTATCAAGCTTCAAATTGGAAAAATAAAAAGTTTTTTTTCTCTCCTGTAAAATGTGCTGAAAGTGAGTTAGCAGGTTTGCATATTAAGCCAACGATATGACTGCTGTAAGCTACTGCTTATATTTTGAATTAAAATATGGGCATTTGCTGGGGTCACGAACGTACGTTCGTACACTTTTGATGTAGAAATAATATAGAAAACAAAACTTTTCCTAGCATTTTTTTTTGCGATTCGATAGCATTTGGGTAGCTCTATGTTTAGTACAAAAGATGGATTTCATTGAGTTTAAGTTTTCATAATAATACAGCGTTTACATTTGCCAGTACTGGCAAGACAGTAAGCATATACATATTAGTTGGCAAAACAATGCAAAAACAAAATAGCTGTAGAAGTGTTTATGTATTAGTGAAAAAGTTTGAATGAATTGATACTGTCTTGCCAGTACTGGCAAATGTAAACGCTATGTAAGAGTTATAAACGTGTGGTCACGAACGTACGCAAAATAGAAGTCAACTTCGGCTGACAGTAGTGAAACGTAAAAATCTGCGTAATGAAACAGAATTTTCAAAAGTGATTAATTTATTTTAAAAGTTTATTAATGTAGGTCTCCATCCAGTATTTACAAAATAAAATATCTCTCTTGGTTTTTATTTAATTGGCTTATGTACCGGTCGCGAACGTACGATTTTCCCATATGTTTTTTTATTATTATCACCATGCATTTTACCATAAATGTCTTCAAATTTCCTTTACAAAAAAACTTAATACTCCTTTTACAATTGATTTTAATGGAGAGATTATGCAGAAAAAGTGTAAACAAAAAATATGTTTTGCATGTAAAATCAGTATATAAAACTTTAGAAGTAGAAGTAGAAAATACAGGAAATTATAAAATTGTCCAGTTTCCAGCCCAATTGTCTCAAGTTAAACATAATATAATAATATATAATATAATATAATATAATATAATATAATATAATATAATATAATATAATATAATATAATATAATATAATATAATATAATATAATATAATATAATATAATATAATATAATATAATATAATATAATATAATATAATATAATATAATATAATATAATATAATATAATATAATATAATATAATATAATATAATATAATATAATATAATATAATATAATATAATATAATATAATATAATATAATATAATATAATATAATATAATATAATATAATATAATATAATATAATATAATATAATATAATATAATATAATATAATATAATATAATATAATATAATATAATATAATATAATATAATATAATAATATAATATAATATAATATAATATAATATAATATAATATAATATAATATAATATAATATAATATAATATAATATAATATAATATAATATAATATAATATAATATAATATAATATAATATAATATAATATAATATAATATAATATAATATAATATAATATAATATAATATAATATAATATAATATAATATAATATAATATAATATAATATAATATAATATAATATAATATAATATAATATAATATAATATAATATAATATAATATAATATAATATAATATAATATAATATAATATAATATAATATAATATAATATAATATAATATAATATAATATAATATAATATAATATAATATAATTAATATAATATAATATAATATAATATAATATAATATAATATAATACACTATAATATAATATAATATAATATAATATAATATAATATATAATATAATATAATATAATATAATAATATATATAATATAATATAATATAATATAATATAATATAATATATAATATAATATAATATAATATAATATAATATAATATAATATAATATAATATAATATAATATAATATAATATAATATAAATATAATATAATATAATATAATATAATTAATAATATAATATTAATATAATATAATATAATATAATATAATATAATATTATATTATAATATAATATAATATATATAATATAATATATATAATATAAATATAATATAATATAATATAATATAATATAATATAATATAATATATATATATAATATAATATAATATAATATAATATATATATAATATAATATAATTATTAATTATAATATAATATAATATAATATAATATAATATATATAATATAATATAATAT